>CM055118.1:765740733-767062608 GCA_029206835.1 Rana muscosa | reverse complement strand
TCCAGTGATGAGGAGGGAGGGGATGATGAGGTCACTGACTCCACGTGGGTGCCTAATAGGAGAGAGGAGGAGGAGGAGGATGAGGAGGAGGCACATCTCCAACGAGGCAGAATGCCCTCGGGGGGCCAGCGTAAGGGCAGCACACCGACGGAATCACACCGCAGAGCTCCGCCTGTGCAGGGCGCTGCCTCTGCCCGTTATTCAAAAAGTTCTTTGGTGTGGGCCTTTTTTGAGTCGAGTGCATCAGATCGCACAGCTGCTGTTTGCAACATATGTCTCAAGCGTATATCGCGTGGCCAAAACATCACCCACTTGGGCACCACATGCTTGACCAGACATATGTTGACCTGCCATGCAGCTCGTTGGCAAGCGTACCTTAAAGACCCACACCAAAGAACAAAGCTGACCTCTTCTTGCACCCCATCAGCTGGGATCTCCAACCCCACTATACCTTCAGTCCTCTCTGAAACCTGCTCTGAGAGGAATGAAGGTGTAGAATTAGGTGTGTCACAGCCAAGTACTTGCGGGCACTCTGCTAGCAGTACACCAACGTCCGATTCTAGCAGGCAAATTTCCCTGCCCCAGCTGCTGGATGGTCGAAAGAAGTTCACTCCCAGCCATCCACATGCCCAGCGGTTGAATGCTAGCTTGGCTAAATTGCTAGCGCTTCAACTGCTGCCTTTTCAGTTGGTAGACTCGGCCCCCTTCCGTGAGTTTGTGCAATGTGCGGTTCCTCAGTGGCAGGTTCCCAAACGCCACTTTTTCTCACGGAAGGTGATTCCGGCTCTCTACCGGCATGTGGAAGGCCATGTCTTGGCCTCGCTGGACAGGGCGGTCAGCGGTAAGGTGCATATTTCTGCTGACTCATGGTCCAGCAGGCATGGACAGGGATGTTACCTTTCTTTCACGGCCCATTGGGTCACTCTTTTGGCAGGCCAGGAAAGTCTGTGTGCATTTCCGCAGATCTTATAATGCCAGTGCTCGCCTGGCTGAGCTGCAAAAGGAGTTGAACCTGCCCAAGAACCGCCTTATATGTGACATGCCCACAAGGTGGAACTCAACGTTGGCCATGCTGCAGCGCAGCAGAGGGCCATCAATGAGTACCTGTGCGACTACGGCACCAGGACAGGGTCAGGGGAGCTCGGGTTTTTTTCACCACGCCAGTGGGGCATGATCAGGGATGCATGCACTGTCCTGGCACCATTTGAGGAGGCCACGAGGATGGTGAGCAGTGACAGTGCATGCATCAGTGACACTGTACCTCTTGTCCACCTGTTGGAACATACGCTGCGTGGAATAATGGACAGGGCACTTGAGGCAGAACAGAGGCAGGAAGAGGAGGACTTCCTTGCCTCTCAAGGCCCCCTTTACCCAGACAGTGTTCCTTCTGTCCCACCCATCGCACAGGAAGAAGAGGAGGAGGAGGAGGAGGAGGAGGAGGAGGATTGTGTCAGCATGGAGATGGAGCCTGGCACTCAGCATCATCAGCAGCAGTCTTTTAGGGATGATTTACAGTCCCAAGAAACCAGTGGACTTGTACGTGGCTGGGAGGAGGTGGCTGCGGATCATGTCGTCCTTAGTGACCCAGAGGACTCCGGACTGAATGCCTCAGCTAACCTACGCTGCATGGCCTCCCTGATCCTGCAAAGTCTGCGGAAGAATCCTCGTATTCTTCGGATCAAGGAGAGGGACCATTACTGGCTGGCCACTCTCCTTGATCCACGGTACAAGGGTAAGGTTGCAGACCTTATCTTACCGTCGCAGAGGGAGCAGAGGATGAGACAACTCCGGGAGGCCTTGCAGAAAGGTCTGTGAAACGCGTTCCCAGAGACTGGGAGGTTACAAACTCCTGGTCCTGGACAACGAGTTGCTGAGGCTTCGGTCAGTCAAAGAAGGAGCGGTGGGGAAGGTGGCCATCTGACCGAAGCGTTCAGACAATTCTTTAGTCCGCAGCCCCAAGGTATGATCGGTTCCAGCAACCATCGCCAGCGTCTGATATACATGGTGCAGGAATACCTAGGGGCAAGGTCAGACTTGGACACCTTCCCCACCGAAAATCCTCTGGCTTACTGGGTCTTGAGGATGGATCACTGGCCAGAGCTTGCACAGTATGCAATTGAGCTACTGGCCTGTCCTGCATCCAGCGTTCTTTCAGAACGCACATTCAGTGCTGCTGGAGGATTTGTCACGGATCACAGGGTGCGCCTGTCCACCGACTCTGTTGATCGACTGACCTTCATAAAGATGAACCAGTCTTGGATGACCACCAGCTACCAAACACCTGAAGCTGATATAACAGACTAATTTATTTTCAAATGTCACATCCCTTCAAGACTGATGCTGATGCTGAGAGACTGTCCTGTTATGTTGACTGACTATCCTCCTCCTCCTCAATGATCCGATTGACGATGATAGCTTGGAAGAACATTTTTGTTTCTGGGTGCCGCCACCAGTGGCTAAGGCCCAATTTTTCAGCCCCTGTTTAACAGGGGTGTGTTATTACAATTTTTTACGCAATGCTTTGCAGCAGGGCTCATTCCTGCTCTCCAACTAGAGTATCTGGGAGTGGTTGCAGTGTCGTGGCACCAGCACCAGTGGCTAAGGCCCAATTTTTCAGCCCCTGTTTAACAGGGCCGTGTAATTATAATTTTTGATGCAATACTTTGCAACAGGGCTCATTGCTGTGCTCCAAGTACAGTATCTGTGAGGGGTTGCAGTGTTGTGACACCAGTGCCTAAGGCTCAATTTTTCTGCCCCTGTTTAACAGGGGCATGTAATTACAATTCTTGATCTAATAATTCACAGCAGGGCCCATTCCTGCGCCCACCAAGACTAACCGTGAGGCCTTACAGTGTTGTGTCAACACCACCACCACCACCACCACCAAAGGCCCAATTTTTCAGCCCCTGTTCAACAGGGGCATGCAATTACAATTCTTGATCTAATAATTCACAGCAGGGCCCATTCATGCGCCCACCAAGAGTAACTGTGAGGGCTCACAGTGTTGTGGCAACACCAACATGTAAGGGGCAAATTTCAGCTGAGTATATACGGCAGGCCCCTACGTTCAAACATCCAACTTACAAACGACTCCTCCTTGCAAACGGAAGGATACAACAGGAAGTGAGAGGAAATCTACCCCTAGGAAGGCAAATTCTCTCCTGTAAGAGTTAATATGGAAAAAAAAGTGTCTCCTCTCCACTGATTCTTTATCACCAATTCTTGTTTCAATAAAAACCCCAAATTTTCAAAAAACATTTGTCATTAGGACGGAAAGTGAGGTGAACTGTTCTGAACAGGTGCACACTGCACAGACAGCAAAACAAATGTTACAGGGGTGATAACCCTTCCCTATGTTTTCCAAAAAGTTTAAAAATATATTTTTTGGCTGGAGCTACACTTAAACAATGTACCTGTTCAAAATTACAAACAGATTCTACATAAGAACAAACCTACAGTCCCTGTCTTGTATGCACCGCCTGTATACGGCTGTTCAGAGTATATAGGGCCTTTTTTATTTTGTGTGCGGGGTTCCCCTTAATATCCATACAAGACCCAAAGGGGCTGGTAATGGGCTGGGGTGGGGGGGGGGGGGGTGTGTGATGTGGTAGCTATGCCATTTTTCTTAAAGATTTTCATCCATATTACCGGGACCAGACATTACATTAAAGCCGCAAGCAGTTTTAAATGGCTTTTTTTCCTTTAGAAATGTAATTTTGTGCAGGGACAGTTCTAAACACGGGAAACACGTGGCACTTCACAGGCATACTTTAGACACCCCCCAGGTACGATATTTAAAGGAATATTTGACTTTTTTTCTTTTCACTTTATGCATCATTAAAATGACTGCTCCAGAAAAACTGCCGTTTTTAAAACTTATTTTTGCATTGATACATGTCCCCTGGTGCAGAACCCGGGTTCCCAAACCCTTTTTAGGACAATAACATGCATAATAGTCATTATAATTAGCACTTTAGATTTCGAACGTTCGCATCCATTGTATTTAATAGGGTTCTAAAGTTCGTGCAAACTTTCGGTCCGTTCGCGGGATCTGGTGCGAACCAAACCCGGTGGTGTTCGGCTCATCACTACTGGTGAATCTGGAAGGGAGATATTTCAGTGGAAGAGCCGTGAGATCTTCAGATCTCAGTTTATTAAACTGCCCGTTTTGTGACAAAACGGTCATGTGCTGTGATGAGAAGCGGAGAACATAAGCTCAATAATGGCATGCAATGCCAAGCTGCGGTTTCCAAAGCGAGCAAAGTCCTTTCTTGTATTAAGAGAGGTATGGTCTCCAGAGAGAAAGATATCATTTTTCCCCTGTTCAAATCATAAGTAAGACCTCATCTGGAATATGCAGTTCAGTTTTGTGCCCCAGTTCTCAAAAAGGATATTGGGGAACTGGAGAAAGTGCAGAGAAGGGCAACCAAACTGATAAGAGGCATGGAGGAGCTCAGCTATGAGGAGAGATTAGAGGAACTGAATTTATTCTCTCTTGAGAAGAGAAGATTAAGGGGGGATATGATCAACATGTACAAATATATAAGGGGTCCATATAGTGAACTTGGTGTTCAGTTATTCACTTTACGGTCAACACAAAGGACAAGGGGGCACTCTTTGCGTCTAGAGGAAAAGAGATTTCACCTCCAAATACGGAAAGATTTTTTCACAGTAAGAGCTGTGAAAATGTGGAATAGACTCCCTGCAGAGGTGGTTCTGGCCAGCTCAGTAGATTGCTTTAAGAAGGGCCTGGATTCTTTCTTAAATGTACATAATATAACTGGGTACTGACATTTATAGGTAAAGTTGATTCGGGGAATATCTGATTGCCTCTCGGGGGATCAGGAAGGAATTTTTTCCCCTGCTGTAGCAAATTGGATCATGCTCTTCTGGGGTTTTTTGCCTTCCTCTGGATCAATTGTGGGTATAGAATTGGGTATATGGGATTGTACGATATATTTTTTTTTTTTTTTTTTTATGGTTGAACTGGATGGACTTGTGTCTTTTTTCAACCTGACTAACTATGTAACATGTTCTCTGCTCCTGATCTCAGTTTATTAAACTGGCAATGCTCTGAGATAAGCGGTGATCATCATGATCTCGGCTTATCACAGTTTATTAAACGTACACATAAGTTAGACATTTAATTCTTATCCCCCACCCTGCAGCTGCCATACCACACTACATCACAGTGGAGAAGAATACTCTCAATGGTGCAATGATAAAAATTGACCAGAAATCTTAAGTTGGGTACACACGGGCCAAAAATCATGCGTAAACTGTCAGTTCGGCAGGTGTACAGCTCCCTGTCCAACAGAAGCTGATCTCACAACTCGCTTCTATCGAACGTGCAGGCTGGAAAACCATCATCTGATTAGCACTCGCAGACATCAGTGTCCCCCCTGTCAGAACACAATAGCTCAGCGGGGATGATCGCCACCTGCTGGGTTGAATGAAAAAAAAATTATAGTGTGTACCCAGCTTTAAAGTGGAGCTCCACCCTAAATAGCAACTTTTGCTATTTGGAACCCTCCCCCCCTCCGGTGTCACAATTGACACCTTTCAGGGGGGAGGGGGGTGAAGATACCTGTCTAAGACAGGTATTTTCACCCACATCCGGGAGTCCTCTCTCCGGGAATCTGCGGGAGTGACGTCACTTCCCCCAGACTTCCCGTAGTGTTCTGGGAGACACTCGGCTCCCAGAACACAGGAGGACAAATCAGAACGGCGCAGTGCGACTCGCGCATGCGCCGTAGGGAACCGGGCATGAAGCCGCAGGGCTTCACTTCCTCGTTCCCTCAGCGAGGATGGCGGAGGGAGCAGCAGAGCGACAAGCGATCGCTCGTCCTCTGCTGCGGACGTCGCTGGACTCCAGGACAGGTAAGTGTCCAAATATTAAAAGCCAGCAGCTGCTGTAGCTGTAGCTGCTGGCTTTTAATATTTTTTTTGCGGCGGAGCTCCGCTTTAAGGGCAATCTGACCTTTTTCAAACTCCTAAGGAAGAACAATCTCTGCTGCGCCTTTTTCTTTTTCGTACATCACGGGACACAGAGCGACTTAGTCATTACTAATGGGTTATATAGATTACCTTCAGGTGTTGGCACTGGCCAATTCCAAACCGGAAGTACCCTCCCCTATATAAGCCCCTCCCACCCGGGAGCACCTCAGTTTTTTGCCAGTGTCTAAGGTGTTGGCCAAAGAGTAACATGTGTTTTCACTGGGCTTGCGTACAGGTTCTTTTGGGCCTTAGTAAGCTGTTCCGGATCCCACCAAAAAAGCTTCATAGCTAAACGGTCGGTACCCGGGCCTTGCAGCAGAAGAGCAAGGTTTTGCCTGTAATGCTTCTCTTAGGAGGGCTGGACCCTGGGATCCAGAGCTCTGGTCATACCCACGACCAAGACGCTGTCTGTGCAGGGTGCTATACAGGTCCAGGGGAGTGGAATCCTTGGGAACCCGGTCCCTGAAGGTTTAATTACAATGCCTGCCGTGATAGGTGAAGTTTGGACTTTTGTGGACCAAACAAAGTCCTGCGGCGGGGATCAGGTAAGTGGGGGCCCTCAGGAACTTGGTTCTATTGGGGGACCCCCAAGCCTAATTTGTCTTTCTGTCTGTTACCTAACGGTATTCCCGCTAAATATCTGTGTTTGCCTATAACTACTGAAAATGTAAAATTTTAATAGTAGTCAAGAAAAAAAAAAAAAAAACAGGGACCGCGGTACCTGTGTTAAACCACTAGAGGCCGCTGTAGTCCATTTTTCTTGTAAATGTGGATCTTTGGTTTTCTCAACTCAAAAGATCCAGGCAGCTGGTAAGTTTCTCTGAGGGAATCCACTTCCTCTGCCCTGTTGCTGCGTTCATCCACCGCACAGGCCCTCCGGCAAAAAGGGCCCTGGCTCCTAGTCCTCTGTTGGTTTTCGAAAAGGGCGCCATTGGCGCACGGGCGCGCGCGCGGGCGCGTGCACGCGCCTCCTATGAAAAAAAAGGGGCGGGGCGGGTGGATGACGCTCGATGCGCGCCGCGGCGCTTCTGCGCATGTGCGGGCGTCCCAGCATGGTTAAAAGACACAGTACAAGTGTCAGCTGCATGCAAACAGAGCTAGCAACAAACAGTGGCACACAGAGGCGGTTGATGCAGGCATCCCCATAGAAAGGCACTTTAGTGGACACCAGCTGGTATATAGCAGCACCTGTGTTAGACTATTACCAGCAAAAATTGGTGTATGACGACGGGAATACCTCAGCTTTGTGCTTAAAGGATATGTCGTCCAGACGCTCCGGAAATAATCTTCCAGGAAGCCAAAGGGGTCTCCATCGGGCTCTGAGGATATTGGGCATGCTTGCACTGCACCAATCTCCCCTGAGAATGCAGAGGTCAGTAGCCGTAGAAACCCCGCAGGAATGCCTGGTGCTGCGGCTGTCCCCAGTCCACCAGCTCCTGTATATATAACAGAGGAGGTTTTATCCTCAACTCTGGGAGGATTGGAAGAGAGATTAACAGCATTGTTCGCTGCTTCCCTGTCACAGGAAAAGCGCGTCCGATCTCCGTCTCCTCCTTCAGAGTGCCTGTTAGTGGAGGAACAGCCCCACACAGAGATCGACCTACCTGAAGGGGATCAGGATGAGGTTGATTCACTTATAGAGGAATCAACAGTGGAAGAACCTTTCTCAGCTTCTCAGGCTGAAAGATTATGGGTTCAGTCTCTGACTAACATGGTCCGATCAGCATTTAAAATGCCTCTGGCGGAACCACCATCCACTACGGTTTCCTCGCTGGGGTCGCTAAAAGCTCCCCAGGCGGTCTGTTCCTTCCCAATCCACCCTTTATTAGAAGGGCTTATTTACCAGGATTGGGAGCATCCTGATAAAATATTTGCTCCCCCCAAGAGATTTCCGGTGATCTATCCCATGGAGGATAAGTTCATAAGAAAATGGAGGGTCCCTATAGTGGACGCAGCCATCTCTTCTGTTAACAAATCACTGACATGTCCAGTAGATAATGTTCCAATGTTCAAAGACCCAATAGATAAAAAATTGGAGTCTTTACTAAAATCTGCTTTCTCTACAGCAAGCATGGTGACACAACCTGCGGTAGCAGCGATTGGAGTCTGCCAAGCAGTGAAAGATCAGTTGAAACAAGTCTTAAGGGACTTACCAGATCAGCAGGCTCTTGCCCTAGCTGACCTGCCTAGAGCCTTGTGTTTTGCGGTGGACGCCATAAAGGATACAATCCAACAGGCCTCCCGCTTTACGCTGTCTATAGACATATGCGTAGGCTTCTGTGGCTCAAAAACTGGTCTGCTGAAGCTCCCTGTAAAAAACTGCTGGTTAGCTTCCCATTTCATGGAGAACGCTTATTTGGAGAAGATCTGGACAAATATATCCAGAAAATTTCTGCCGGTAAAAGTTCACTCTTACCGGTTAAGAACAAGGGTAGAAGTCCTTCTTTTAAGAGGCCTACTTCTCCAGTCCCTGGCACATCGGCTGTGAAACAGTTCCGACGGCCTCCGCGGTCAAATCCAGGGGGCAGAAATCAGGGACAATCACAGGGTATCAAGAAACCCTGGGTCAAGAGAGGTACAAAACCTCCCCCTAAGTCATGAAGGGTTGCCCCCACTCAGTCGGGTGAGGGGAAGACTTCAGTTGTTCACAGAGACCTGGCGGGACACCATCAGAGATGGGTGATCCCCGCAGTAAGTCTGGGATACAGGCTGGAGTTAAAAGACATTCCTCCTGCCCATTTTATAAGGTCAAACGTGCCAAGCGATCCCCAGAAGAGTGGATCCCTCCTTCTGGCACTAGAGCAACTATTGCCCCAAGGGTAATCATGAAGGTTCCCTTGAAAGAAAACGGGTTCGGGTTTTACTCGAACCTTGTCACAGTCCCCAAACCAAATGGGGACATGAGGCCCATATTGAATATAAAAGGGCTAAACAAGTTCCTACATATCAGGACTTTTTTCGGATGGAGTCGATCCGATCGGTGGCCACCGCCCTACAAGGGCAGGAATGGTTAGCCTCGATCGACATAAGGGATGCTTATTTGCTTGTTCCCATCTTTCCGGCCCATCAGAAATTTCTACGCTTTGCAGTAGAAGGGCGCCATTTTCAGTTCAGAGCCTTACCTTTCGGTCTGGCCACGGCACCACGAGTGTTCACAAAAATTCTGGCCCTACGATTGGCCAAACTAGGAACACAAGGTGTAACGATAATGGCATATCTAGACGACTTGTTGCTGATAGACCACTCAGTGGGAAAAAACTAGAAGTGGTCGTTCACAAGATAATCAAGTATCTGGAATCTCACGGTTGCATTATCAACCGAGACAAGTCAGCCCTAAAACCAGTCAAAAGCCTGGAATACTTGGGGGCTAAGACTGGATTCAAAGCAGAGAAAGATTTTCTTACCTCCAGAGAAGATGTCGTCTTTGAAAGATTTGACCCACTTAGTGGGTACAAAAAAGAAAAACCATCCATACGCCTGTGTATAAGGCTGCTGGGAAAAATGGTGGCTTCATTCGAAGCGGTACCCTACGGTCAATTCCATTCAAGGAACTTGCAGAGGGCCATACTGTCAGCCTGGAACAAAAAAGTTCAGGCTTTAGACTTACCAATGTCCCTGTCCCCTTCCGTTCGCAAGAGCCTCCATTGGTGGTTGGTGCCCCAGAATCTGGGAAGGGAAACCCTTCAGTTCGGTTTCTTGGAAGGTGGTCACTACAGTTGCCAGCCTCATAGGCTGGGGGGCAGTACTGGAGCAATGGTCTCTCCAGGGCAAGTGGTCAGAAGCAGAGAAGGCCCTGCCCACCAATCTCTTAGAGATACGAGCAGCCCGGTATGCCCTAGTAGCATGGACATCCAAACTCCAAGGGTCACCTGTCAGAATTCAATCAGACAATGCCACAGCAGTGGCATATATCAATCACCAGGGTGGCACCAGGAGTCGTGCAGCCCAGAGGGCAGCGAAATGCATCCTGGAGTGGGCAGAAAGGTATGTCACAGCCATATCCGCGGTTTTCATCCCAGGAGTGGAAAATTGGAGAGCGGACTTTTTTAAGTCGCCAGCAATTATGCCCGGGGGAATGGTCTCTTCACCCCGAGGTTTTCCAGGCAATATGCCAGCGGTGGGGAACACCGGATGTAGATCTGCTAGCATCCAGATTCAACGCAAAGGTGGACAGATTTGTGTCTCGCACAAAGGATCTCCTAGCTTGCGGTTCGGATGCCCTAGTGTTCCCTTGGAATCAGTTCAAGCTGATATATGCATTCCCATCGCGATTAATCCGCAGAATCAGGGTAGAAAAGAAACCAGTGATTCTGGTGGCTCCAGCGTGGCCCCGAAGGGCATGGTACGCGGAGATTGTAAAAATGTCAGTGGGAAGTCCTTGGACCCTCCCACATCGTCCGGACCTGCTTTCGCAAGGACCGATATACTACCCTTCCTTACCAGCCCTAGGTTTGACGGCCTGGCTATAGAAGCCCACATTCTAAAAAAGAGAGGGCTCTCTAATCCTGTGGTATCTACCATGATCAATGCCAGGAAGCCGGTATCCAGGCAGATCTATTATAGGATCTAGAAGGCGTACATCACGTGGGGTGAGGCCAGGAAATGGCATCCACGTAAGTACGTAATAGGTAGGATTCTGGACTTCCTACAGTGGGCTGTACATAGGAAGCTTGCCTTGAGTACTATCAAGGGTCAGACGGCCTTGTCAATATTTTTTTTTGCCAAAGGCCCTTGGCTTTGCATTCATTAGTCAAAGTTTTCATACAAGGAGTGATGCGTATTAGCCCTCCGGTTAGTATTCCCATATGTCCATGGGACTTAAACCTGGTTCTGTCGGTTCTACAGAAACAACCATTTGAACCATTGCGGCACATTTTCTTGGTTCTTTTCACCAGGAAATTGATTTTCTTAGTAGCCATTTGTTCGGCTAAAAGAGTATCGGAATTAGCCGCCTTGTCCTGTAAGGAGCCATATCTGGTTGTCCATAAGGACAGAGTAGTATTACGTCCTCATCCAGCCTTTCTTCCTAAGGTGGTATCGAGGTTCCATTTGAACCAAGGTGTGGTTCTTCCTTCCTTTTTCCCCAAACCTAGTTCGGTAGAGGAAAAGTTATTGCATTCTTTGGATGTAGTAAGAGCAGTTAAAGCTTATCTAAAAGCCACTGCTCAGATTCGTAGAACGGATACTTTGTTTGTTCTGCCGGAAGGCCCCAGAAAGGGTCAGGCAGCATCAAAAATCTACTTTAGCCAAGTGGATTCGACAGGTCATAATACAAGCCTATGGCTTGAAAAGGAGACCGCCTCCGTTCAAAGTTAGGGCGCACTCCACAAGAGCAGTTGGAACTTCATGGGCAGTGCATCACCAAGCCTCCCTGGCTCAAGTACTGTAAGGCCACAACATGGTCCTTAGTACACACGTTTACTAGATTCTACCAGGTAGACGTCAGAAGTCAGGAGGATGTCGCCTTTGGGCGCAGTGTGTTGCAGGCCGCAAAAGAGCCTCATGCCTGATGGCGCCCAGCTTATGTATCCCTCCCCTCATTTGGCATTGCTTTGGGACGTCCCATTAGTAATGACTAAGTCGCTCTGTGTCCCGTGATGTACGAAAAAGAAAAAGGGATTTTTATAACAGCTTACCTGTAAAATCCTTTTCTTGGAGTACATCACGGGACACAGAGCTCCCACCCCTCTTTTTGGGACACTTATTGCTTGGCTACAAAACTGAGGTGCTCCCGGGTGGGAGGGGCTTATATAGGGGAGGGTACTTCCGGTTTGGAATTGGCCAGTGCCAACACCTGAAGGTAATCTATATAACCCATTAGTAATGACTAAGTCGCTCTGTGTCCCGTGATGTACTCCAAGAAAAGGATTTTACAGGTAAGCTGTTATAAAAATCCCTTTTTCACAAAAAAAAAAAGTATTTTGAGATCATGACAACTCCCTTGTATTATGCACTTTAAAATGTTTATAGTAGTGTCCACCCTTTCCACTTCCTCACCTTCTATATATATCTGGAAATGATTGATCTTTATTGATTTCCTATAATCTCCTATTAATATCAAGTATTACATTATTTTCTGTACACCACAAAAGCTGATTTCTTGCCTAAAAACCATCTCATCATTATCTTGTGAGTCTGACTAAAGTGGTGTGCTTAGCATCAGTATTTGACATTTGTATGGGAGTACAATCATGTGTAAACAAAGTAAACAGGGCCAGACTCAACACACAGCCCTGTAGTACTCATGTAATCAGAAAAGTAGTACTAGACACTACTTTTAGACCCCTTTCACACTGAGGCGCTTGAACTGCCCATAAAACGTCAGGCACTTTTGCAGTGCTTTTGAGGCGTTAGCGGTGCAATTTTTTTTTAGGTCACGTGACTCAAAGACCCCTTTCACACAGAGGCACTTCACAGGCACTATAGCGCTAAAAATAGCGCCTGCAAAGAGCCTGTAAGGCGCCTCTCCTGTCACTCCAGTGTAAGAGCCCGAGGGCTTTCACACTGGAGCGGTGCGCTGGCAGAACGTTAAAAAAAAGTCCTGCAAGCAGCTTCTTTGAGGCACTTTAGGAGCGGTGTATACACCGCTCCTAAAGCACCCCTGCCCATTAAAATCAATGGGCAGCGTTGCCGAAGCACCGGCAAAGCGCCGCTGGAGAGGGGCGCGAAAGGGCGTGAAAAGTGCCTCAGTGTGAAAGGGGTCCAAGTAGGAGGAAATTTAGTTAATAAGCGAATTAACCATCAGCTTTAACACTTGTAGCGCTAACCCCCACAATAGCTGCTTCACATGATAGATACTCTGTTCTGCCAGGACTCTTTAAAGCTGAACGCCAGCTTTCTTTTCCCTAGAACTGAATAGAATGATCAATCCCAGCATAGATCCTACCTCTGTACCATGTTGCTCTGTTGTCTGCAGATCCCCTGATATTATTGGTTTAGTTGTGGCTTTGTATCATATGACACTCTACATATCCTGCTGATACTGTAGACTCTCCTTTTTGGTCTTTCCAACTCTGAAAATGATTTAACTTCCTTTACAGCTCTAATTGGAGGGATTGAATACATTATAATTAGCATTCAATCTGGCCCAGTCACACCTACAGGAAGAGTCCAGACCTCCCAAGTCCTGCCTCACAGACCACAGCATTATTCAAGAAGGAAACCTTCATACAGAGCCTGTTCTGAAAGCTAGCTGTGCTGCTGCTAGGCAGGATGGAATGGATCACAATTAGAATTCAATCCTGCCCAGTTAAATATGTGTGAACAGAGAGAGTCCTAAAATTGAAGAAGTAGTCCCCACGCTTCTCCACTTGGGGAGACTATGGGGGGAATTGTATTTTCAAGTGCCTAAAGCAAATAACCAAAAAAACAAAACACATAATATGACACATTTTTTTATTTATACAAAGTTAAAAAGACTCCAAAAAAGGTGATATATCATAACTGTAGACATATAAAACAAATGTCAATAGATGATGAAGGCTATATGGATCATTGGCATTTCGTCCTAATAGAGAGCTACTTCAGGATCCACTTTTTAATGTTTTTATGCTCCTATAGCACAAATGAGAGCCAGGAAACATCAGAAATGCAATGCACACATATACTGAGAGGAGACAACAGACTGTGGCCACAGACGTGGTAGATAACGAGTGTATGAGTAATTGTTAGGAAAAAAAATCTCCACCACAGAAAAGCCATCAAGTGGTCAAAGTCTATAAATAGATATATTCATTGGATCCAGGGAATATTGTTTAGACCATCCAAATGAGAAGTAGTATACATGTCCCTACAGCAGGAACCCAGATGTCAGGCAAATGGAAGGCTTATATAGTAAAAGGAGACTGATGGAACCAGCATGTACACATGCCTCATGAGAGGCATAAAATGGCAGCGCCACAACATGGAGAGTATTACCCCTCAGATTTCGTCCTCCCCTCTGTGAAGTGATTAATCTACATATGAAGGGAACACATTCATAATAACCTCCCATAGCCATTCCTCTGTAGTCTTGCAGTAAGCCATTATACTTTGGCAAGCTGCAAGACAGGAATGACACAGGAGGAGGTATAAAACATTTACATCTTTCACCACCCACATGAAGGATCGGATATACCCACAGTAACCCTAGGACTCACCCACATCAACTCCCAGAACTGGTACAAGTGACTCTCATAGCCCGTTCTGAAACTACAGAGGCTGAAAGGATTATGGGGCATGTGGTATCAGGACTGGCAAAGGAAGGAAGCAGGAAGTCAGATCTCTTAGAAATTCAGCCAGGAGAAGTGACATCACAGAAACCTGCTGTATACTTCTAAAGAAGGTAGGTTACACACAAACTGAGAGTGGGTTTGTGATTTTGTTTACTGTATCTCACAAAAGAGAGTACACCCCTCACATTTTTGTAAATATTTTATTATATCTTTTCATGTGACAACACTGAAGAAATTACACTTTGCTACAATGTAAAGTAGTGAGTATACAGCTTGTATAACAGTGTCAATTTGCTGTCCCCTCAAAATAACTCAACGCACAGCCATTAATGTCTAAACACCCATAAGTGAAAATGTCCAAAATGGGCCCAAAGTGTCAATATTTTGTGTGGCCACTATTATTTTCCAGCACTGCCTTAACCCTCTTGGGCATGAAGTTCACCAGAGCTTCACAGGTTGCCACTGGAGTCCTCTTCCACTCCTCCATGACAACACCACAGAGCTGGAGGATGTTAGAGACCTTGCGCTCCTCCACCTTTCATTTGAGGATGCCCCACAGATGCTCAATAGAGCAGAAGTAGGGTGCTAATATGATCAGAAAAATATTTAGCACCACCTAGATGTGGAAAGGCAGTCGCACATTTGCAGTAACAATCAAATGAAAAGATTCATTGCTTGCTTGCTCTTTAAAACCTTCAAAATGTTGATTCTTAATAAAAGACACAGACAGCAAATGTAAACGTGTTTCAGCCTTGCGGGCCTTGTTCACTACAAATGTACAAAAAGGCCACACTATATAGTTTATAACCCCCTCCTGGCAGCACGTCATTAATTTGCCAATTAGTAGATAATTAGAGTTACTTGGAGAGGTGAAACACCATACATGGACAGACATAAATTCAATCGAGATACAAAAATTATTGGTTGCATGATCAAAAAAGGACATTAATATCCAAGGAAATAACAATACAAAAGCTAAAGCTGAATAAACAGAACATTTTAAAAAGGAGACAAGAATGCCCAGTGGGGGAAAGAAAATAGTACTAAAATGGCAGAGGCAGGTAGTGCATAAAGGAATCAACATAAATGTAAATCTAGGTCCCATCTGAGGTTTAACCCCTGAGGGACCCTGGTTTTTAATCTAAATATCCATCATACCTCTCTATCTAAAATCCGTCTGTTACTATTACCACCCCTGGGCATAGGAGTCAATCTCTCAATGCAAGTAAACCTAAAGGAGGACATGTTACCAGAATGGCATTTTTTAAAGTGACATGAGACATTTGAAATGAGCTTTGCGTTTGGATTAACAGTCACAATGATGTTTTCCTATTCTTGTTCTTAAAGCACGTGTGGTACCTCCATTGTACTGCAGGTTACAAGAAATGCAACAGATCTGATACACCAGATACTTGGTTTCACAATTAATATATTGCTTAATGTCAAAGCATTCTTCAGTGGTTGCTGAATTAAAAGATTTAGTGCATAAATTATCATGACAATATTTGCACGTTTTAAAGTTGCATGGATAGCAACCTGGATATGAGAGCCAGGTGGGTTGGTATTTTTTGGATGAAAATGAGCTAGGTGACAGCAAGGAGCCAAAGGTTGGTGCTCCTCTACTAGAAAAATGACAGCCTGATTTTAAAACTTTGTAGAGTTGGTTTAAGAGCAGTTCAACACTATCTAAGCAGATACAGCTCTTATTCAAGGGAGCTGCAAGAGCTTATTTTGATGAGTGTGGAATTTTTGTTATCACATAACTATTTTCTTTTTGATGATTGCTTCTATATCCAGCGCTGTGGGGCATTGCTGGGGGCCAGATTTTCACCATCAATGGCAAATCTATACATGGGTTGATGGGAGGAGCTTTGTCTCCTCTCTTTGGACAACCTCTTTGCAGACAATATAGTCTGGTATGGTCGAACATAGGAGAACATTATTGTGACTCTGTTAATCCAAACGCAAAGCACATTTCAAATGTCTCACGTCACTTTAAAGAATGCCATTCTGGTAACATGTCCTCATTTAGGTTTACTGGCATTGAGAGATTGACTCCTATGCCCAGGGGTGGTAATACGATCAGACGGCTTTTAAGATAGAGAGGCATAGTGGATATTTAGATTAAAAACCAATGTCCCTCAGGGGTTAAACCTCAGATTGGACCTAGATTTAAATTTATGTTGATTCCTTTATGCACTACCTGCCTCTGCCGTTTTAGTACTATTTTTCTCATTAGGTATTCTTGCTTACTTTTTTTAAATTTTCTGTTTATTCAGCTTTAGCTTTTGTATTGGTATTTCCTTGGATATTAATGTCCTTTTTTGATCATGCAACCAATCATGTTTGTATCTCGATTGCATTTATGTCTGTCCATGTATGGTGTTTCACCTCTCCAAGTAACTCTGATTATCTACTAATTGGCAAATTAATGACGTGCTGCCAGGAGGGATTTATACACTATATATTGTGGCATTTTTGTACATGGCATTTGTAGTGAACAAGGCCTGCAAGGCTGAAACACGTTTACATTTGCTATCTGTGTCTTTTATGGAAAATCAATACATTTTGAAGATTTTAAAGAGCAAGCAAGGAGTTGCGGACCATATTTTCATAAGATGCTCAATAGGGTTTAGGTCTGGAGACATGCGTAGCCAGTCCATCACCTTTAGCCTCAGCTGCTTTAGCAAGGCAGTGGTTGTCTTGGAGGTGTGTTTGGGGTCGTTATCAAGTTGGAATACTGCCCTGTGGCCCAGTCTCTGAAGGGAGGGGATCATGCTCTGCTTCAGTATATCACAGTACATGTTGGCATTCAAGGTTCCCTCAATGAACTGTAGCTCTCCAGTGCCGGCAGCACTCATACAGCCCCAGACCATGACACTCCCACCAACATGCTTGACTGTAAGCAAGACACACTTGTCTTTGTACTCTTCACCTCATTGCCGCCCCACAGGCTTGACACCATCCGAACCAAATATGTTTATCTTTGTCTCATCAGACCACAGGACATGGTTCCAGTAATCAATGTCCTGCTAGTCTTTAGCAAACTGTTTGTGGGCTTTCTTGTGCATCATCTTTAGAAGAGGCTACCTTCTGGGACGACAGCCATGCAGACAAATTTGATGCACTGTGCGGCGTATGGTCTGAGCACTGACAGGCTGACCCCCTACCCCTTCAACCTCTGCAGCAATGCTAGCAGCACTCACCTATCTTTTTCCCAAAGACAACCTCTGGATATGACGCTGAGAAAGTGCACTCAACTTCTTTGGTCAACCATGGTGAGGCCTGTTCTGAGTGGAACCTGTCCTGTTAAACCGCTGTATAGTCTTGGCCACCATGCTGCAGCTCAGTTTCAGGGTCTTGGCAATCTTCTTATAGCCTAGGCCATCTTTATGTAGAGCAACAATTCTTTTTTTCAGATCCTCAGAGAGTTCTTAGCCATGAGGTGCCATGTTGAACTCCCAGTGACCAGTATGAGAGAGTGAGAGCGATAAAACCAAATTTAACACACCTGCTCCCCATTCACATCTGAGACCATGTAACACTAATGAGTCACATGACACCGGGGAGGAAAAATGTCTAATTGAGTCCAATTTGTACTTTTTCACTTAGGGGTGTACTCACTTTTGTGGCCAGCGGTTTAGACATTAATGGCTGTGTGTTGAGTTATTTTGAGGGGACAGCACATTTACACGATTATACAAGCTGTACACTCACTACTTTACATTGTAGCAAAGTTTAATTTCTTCAGTGTTGTCACATGAAAATATATAATAAAATATTTTCAAAAATGTGAGGGGTGTACTCACTTTTGTGAGATACTGTACATGCACAATGCATCTGTTGTTTTGGGGAGGAAAAGCTGGAGTTCTTCTTTAGGCTGCTGGGACCCCATTGACACACCACTTTAACTTAAAAGTTAGTATGCTACCACTTTATAATAATGCACAGAAAATAGGCCACAAGCAACTGCATTATAGACTGAAAGGATGTATTATGTTATTGCAGTTAAATAATTCATGAATAGAAAAACAAGAAATTGAACAGGTTTAAAGATGCAGTAATAGATATTGTGAGCACTAACCCATAAGATGGCAATCAATTGAACTATAGTGATGTTAAACCAAAGTATAACTGGTGCAACAGGGTTACAAGTATTGGCATGAACTAACCCAGAACTAAAGGTACAGTAATTGTGTGCACACTGTGCATACAGCCCCAATAGTGGGTGGATATATATGTTTCTGACAAAGGGGGTACCCCTGGAGGTGACTACAAATACCTGGCACCTAATTGTCAATATTAGCCAGTTATTATTGGGGCCCTTTTGTAATGTGGTGCACATGTAGCTGTCCGTTTAAGGCTGGTTTCACACTTGGGCGGTGGGTGCGGTGGTGGTATAGCGCCGCTATTTTTAGAGGCGCTATACCGTCGGAATTTCGGAGGTATTCGGCCGCTAGCGGTGCGGTTTTAACCCCCGCTAGCGGCCGAAAAAGGGTTAATACCGACGGCAATGCGCCTCTGCAGAGGCGCATTGCCGGCGGTATTACCGTGGTTTCCCATTGCTTTGAATGGGAAGGAGCGGTGGAGGAGCGGTAAACACACCGCTCCTCTCACCGCTCCAAAGATGCGGCTAGCAGGACTTTTTTTACCGTCCTGCTAGCGCACCGCTCCAGTGTGTAAAAGCCCTCGGGCTTTCACACTGGAGAAACAGCAGCTGCTGTTTAGGGACGGTTTGCAGGCGCTATTTTTAGCACAATAGCGCCTGCAAACCGCCCCAGTGTGAAAGGAGCCTAGGAGTGTGCAACAGATGATTGATGAGATTCTAAAAAAGAAGCAGTCTATCGCTTTAACTGTGTCCATGTTGAAATAGGCACAGATGGTTCAGCTCACCACTCATGGTACAAAGGAATCTGGTCCATATCTTTTGGTGGTCTGCTGTCCTCAGGTACAATGGACCAGATGACTGAGTCCTCCCGAACAGGTTCTCACAAGGTTCAGTCTCTCAGCTATGGTCCTTGCTGGTTCTCCCTTGCTGTAGACACTCACGGCAATGGGTCCTTCCAGCTCTTGTCCCATTTTAGCAAGCAATCTCTCTGTGGCTCAATCCACAGGCTCTTATAGACACAGCAAGGGCACCCAATCTCTGCAAAGGCTCAGCAAAGGAAACAGGTCTGCACTCTTTGGTACCTGCATAGCTTTGAGATGGCAACCTCATCTCTGCACAGTCCCAGTCAAGGCCACAGGTCTGTACGGCTTGGCTTTCTCCCACAAAAGATCCCGGTGAGGTTTCAAAAGCCCGGAAAAAGCCAGTCCTCTCCTTCCTCTGTAAGCATCTATTTGTATTGTATAGTGCTCCTTGGAAACTACATGTCCCATGATCCATTGTGGTGGCAGATCAAGTCCTGTCTCCTGTTGCTGATTCACTGGCCACCTCTGTCAGGAGCAAGGGAGGGAGGGTGGAGGATCGAGCAACGGATCACACACAAAAGCAGTTCAGTTCGCTATGCAGACTGCAGCCCAGCAGGGGGGAGGAAGATCAATGGCACAAAAGCACAGGCCCACTCCTGTCACAGCCAGCAGCAGGGGGAAGCGGGGGCTGCTACACATTGAATCCTTGGCAGGAAGAGAGAGTAGAATGAACAGGTTGAGGCCTCATTAGTGTACTAATGCTCCTTCATTGTCCAATTTTCAGGCTGGGACTATAGCGGGCTATAGATAGGTTGAAATCCAGCAAATTCAGCAGGAACCATGCACATTTTGATCCATCTATGACCATTTACTGTTCATGAGAAGTTGATCTTGGAAAAATGTTGCTTTGGTCGACTGCAAAGTTAATCAGTGTATTGTGATGGTGGGGAAGTACCTCTGTAAGACTACAATGACACAGCGACTGTTTCATCAACCTAGAATGTGTGGATGGGGGAATCTGTATTTTTTGTTCAAAATGCTGGCTAAATGTAAGAAATGGGGCCATGTACAGTCAGCCTAAGTCATTGACTAAACTGTGCTACTTAAAGAGCATGTCTGGGCTAAATACAGACAAAAAAATATTTGTTACATCACTCCAACACACACAAATTTTCTCTTTAAAATCACTGCAAGTACTTGCCTGCTGATTCTGCCAGAAATCCAGGGAATGTGAACTACAGTAACCGCCACCCCCTCTTAAAGTGGTTGTAAACCTAGTTACACCACTTGTACCTACAGGTAAGCCTATAATAAGACTTACCTGTAGGTACTGTAAATATCTCCTAAACCTGTACGGTTAAAAGGTAGAAATAACCTCTAGAGGTGGGATTTTTGAGGCAACAAATATACTCAGAAAAACATATTATGGAAAATGTATTATTTATTACATGATGCAGATACAAAAATTAGAACAATGTCATGATGTACAAAACATTAAAAACATGGACAATGATTGAATTCTAGATAATACAATGATACCATCCGTCATCAGATACACCTCACCAGATCAACTGGTGACAAGTAGAGGTGGGTAATCCGACGCGTTTCAAATGCAAGGCATTCTTCTTCAAGGAATATTACAGTATCATAATCTACAATAAATCAAAATACAAATTTTCATTAGATATCAGACAAAACAAATGATCCTATTCCCACACCCTTGGGGTGTAACCAGATAGTAACTCACTTTTCTCCAATCATATGTACCAAAAAGTCTGTGGCTGCATTTCCCAAGGTAATCCCAGGCGGGGGTGCTTATTTTCAATCCTTCATGTTGAACATACTCCTCATCTCTATATCCCATAGGTGGGCAATATATATATAATCCAATCAAATGGCGTTTAAATGCAAGCACACAACGGCTATACCAGAAAAAGTAAACAAAAGTAGGAGGGGGGGGGGGAGAAAAGAGAAAAGGGGAAGAAAAAATCAGAAAATCAGAAAATCTATATCTCCAAATGATTCATGGGCAGGGTTCATATTCAATAGTCACTTACCCAAGTATCAGAAAGGAAGAAGAAAACTGATCCACCAAATATAATCCAGGAAAGTGTCTGCAGGCCCAAAGCAGACAAGGAAAAGTCCTGCTATCACCGGAGTGCTTCTCCAAACACCCCCCCTAGGTCCTGGTATATGTGCAAATACCTCCTAAGCTCTCTGGCTGCGGAGGGGAAATGACTCAATTTACCCACCTTGGCGTCCTTAAATACTTACCAGCCCGGTTCCAGGCGATGACGCCGCATCCCCCATACCGCCGCTTCCGCATAGCGAGAACGCCATGCATGGTGAATGGAACCGCATCATCAAAACGCGGCCGACATACCTGCCGCCAATGAGACGGCATCTAGGGATGAGCTTCAAGTTCGAGTCGAACATACGTTCGACTCGAACATCGGCTGTTCGATCGTTCGACGAAGATCGAACGATTTGGGCCGTTCGCGCCAAATTCGAGTGACGCGAACGGCCCACAATGCACTACGCCATCGCAGTGTCATCCAGGCGCTGTGATTGGCCAAGCATGCACTGTGACCCCGCATGCTTGGCCAATCACAGCGCCGGCAGCGAGGAGAGCAATGACTGGCCACAGGCAGGATGCCTGTGGCCAATTATTCTTGAGGGGGTTTAGTACACGCCCCACACTATAAAAGGCCGCCAGCATGGCGGCCTTGTGTAGTGTGTTCCGGAGCAGGGAAAGAGAAGCATAGGCAGGGACAGTGTCATTTTTTTTCCTTTACTAATCCTGGATTCCTTGTGTTTAGGGACAAATAAGGATAGGTAGGGAGAGTGTCAGTGTGTTATTCTGTGCTAAACCTTGTTTGTAGGGACAGAGAGGTACAGTGAGGGAAAGTGTCAGTGTGCTATTCTGTTCTAAACCAATCTTGCTGAACCATATTTGAAATCCTTGAGTTTAGGGACAGAGAGGTACAGTGAGGGAAAGTGTCAGTGTGCTATTCTGTGCTAAATCCTGTTTGTAGGGACAGAGTAGGACAGTGAGTGAAACTGACAGTGTGCTATTCTGTTCTAAACCAATCTTGCTGAACCATATTTGAAATCCTTGAGTTTAGGGACTGAGAGGTACAGTGAGGGAAAGTGTCAGTGTGCTATTCTGTGCTAAATCCTGTTTGTAGGGACAGAGTAGGACAGTGAGTGAAACTGACAATGTGCTATTCTGTTCTAAACCAATCTTACTGAACCATATTTGAAATCCTTGAGTTTAGGGACAGAGAAGGACACTCGTGGAAACTATCAGTGTGCTATTCTGTGCTAAATCTAGTTTGTAGGGACAGAGTAGGACAGTGAGTGAAACTGACAGTGTGCTATTCTGTTCTAAACCAATCTTGCTGAACCATATTTGAAATCCTTGAGTTTAGGGACAGAGAAGGACACTCGTGGAAACTATCAGTGTGCTATTCTGTGCTAAATCTTGTTTGTAGGGACAGAGAGGTACAGTGAGTGAAACTGACAGTGTGCTATTCTGTTCTAAACCAATCTTGCTGAACCATATTTGAAATCCTTGAGTTTAGGGACAGAGAAGGACACTCGTGGAAACTATCAGTGTGCTATTCTGTGCTAAATCTTGTTTGTAGGGACAGAGAGGTACAGTGAGTGAAACTGACAGTGTGCTATTCTGTTCTAAACCAATCTTGCTGAACCATATTTGAAATCCTTGAGTTTAGGGACAGAGAAGGACACTCGTGGAAACTATCAGTGTGCTATTCTGTGCTAAATCTTGTTTGTAGGGACAGAGTAGGACAGTGAGGGAAAGTGCCAGTGTGCTATTCTGTTCTAAACCAATCTTGCTGAACCATATTTGAAATCCTTGAGTTTAGGGACAGAGAAGGACACTCGTGGAAACTCTCAGTGTGCTATTCTGTGCTAAATCTAGTTTGTAGGGACAGAGTAGGGCAGTGAGTGAAACTGACAGTGTGCTATTCTGTTCTAAACCAATCTTGCTGAACCATATTTGAAATCCTTGAGTTTAGGGACAGAGAAGGACACTCGTGGAAACTATCAGTGTGCTATTCTGTGCTAAATCTTGTTTGTAGGGACAGAGAGGTACAGTGAGGGAAAGTGTCAGTGTGCTATTCTGTTCTAAACCAATCTTGCTGAACCATATTTGAAATCCTTGAGTTTAGGGACAGAGAAGGACACTCGTGGAAACTATCAGTGTGCTATTCTGTGCTAAATCTTGTTTGTAGGGACAGAGAGGTACAGTGAGTGAAACTGACAGTGTGATATTCTGTTCTAAACCAATCTTGCTGAACCATATTTGAAATCCTTGAGTTTAGGGACAGAGAAGGACACTCGTGGAAACTATCAGTGTGCTATTCTGTGCTAAATCTTGTTTGTAGGGACAGAGTAGGACAGTGAGTGAAACTGACAGTGTGCTATTCTGTTCTAAACCAATCTTGCTGAACCATATTTGAAATCCTTGAGTTTAGGGACTGAGAGGTACAGTGAGGGAAAGTGTCAGTGTGCTATTCTGTGCTAAATCTTGTTTGTAGGGACAGAGTAGGACAGTGAGTGAAACTGACAGTGTGCTATTCTGTTCTAAACCAATCTTGCTGAACCATATTTGAAATCCTTGAGTTTAGGGACAGAGAAGAACACTCGTGGAAACTCTCAGTGTGCTATTCTGTGCTAAATCTAGTTTGTAGGGACAGAGTAGGACAGTGAGTGAAACTGACAGTGTGCTATTCTGTGCTAAACCAATCTTGCTGAAGCATATTGCAAATCCTTGTGTTTAGGGACAGAGAAGGATAGGCAGGGGACAGTGTCAGTGTCATTGTTGCTAAGCCTCCTGCACAGTATACACCTGAAGGTAGCCCTTATTGCTGTTTTTCCCATCTCCCTGCAGGCCATCCATTAAAATGTCTGGAAGGCAAACAAGGAGAGGCAGACAGTCAGGAGGCAAAAAAAGAGGGCAAGCAGGCTCTGTGTCTGGGGGCAACAGTGCTGGTCGTGGACGCGGTGCATTGTCATCAGCACATGGCCATGGGACACGCTTGTCCTTCTTTTCGGCAGCTGGACATGTTGAGCCACATCATGCCGAAGACTTGGTAGAGTGGATGACCAAGCCCACCTCATCCTCCTCATCCTCTCTCACCCAGGCTCAGGGTACTGGCAAAGCAGCTGCCAAAGCGTCCTCTTCTCTGGTATCATTATCTTCATTAGTCAATCCTTCCCTAGACCCACCATGTCCTCCTCCTGAGTGGTCCCCCGAACTGTTTGAGCACAGTGTTGGGTACATGCTCCAGGAGGATGCCCAGCGTTTCGAAGGATCTGATGATGATACCCAGATAGAGGAAGGCAGTAGCGTGAGAGCAGAGAGAGGGGATGCTCAAGAAGGACACCAATCTGGCAGTCATGCTCCAGCAGCTGCAGCATACTGCCGGATTGGCTCCAGTGATGAGGAGGGAGGGGATGATGAGGTCACTGACTCCACGTGGGTGCCTAATAGGAGAGAGGAGGAGGAGGAGGATGAGGAGGAGGCACATCTCCAACGAGGCAGGATGCCCTTGGGTGGCCAGCGTATGGGCAGCACACCGACGGAATCACACCGCAGAGCTCCGCCTGTGCAGGGCGCTGCCTCTGCCCGTCATTCAAAAAGTTCTTTGGTGTGGGCCTTTTTTGAGGCGAGTGCATCAGATCGCACAGCTGCTGTTTGCAACATATGTCTCAAGCGTATATCGCGTGGCCAAAACATCAGCCGCTTGGGCACCACATGCTTGATCAGACATATGTTGACCTGCCATGCAGCTCGTTGGCAAGCCTACCTTAAAGACCCACACCAAAGAACAAAGCTGACCTCTTCTTGCACCGCATCAGCTGGGATCTCCAACCCCACTATACCTTCAGTCCTCTCTGAAACCTGCTCTGAGAGGAATGAAGGTGTAGAATTAGGTGTGTCACAGCCAAGTACTTGCGGGCACTCTGCTAGCAGTACACCGACGTCCGATTCTAGCAGGCAAATTTCCCTGCCCCAGCTGCTGGACCGTCAAAAGAAGTTCACTCCCAGCCATCCACATGCCCAGCGGTTGAATGCTAGCTTGGCTAAATTGCTAGCGCTTCAACTGCTGCCTTTTCAGTTGGTAGACTCGGCCCCCTTCCGTGAGTTTGTGCAATGTGCGGTTCCTCAGTGGCAGGTTCCCAAACGCCACTTTTTCTCACGGAAGGCGATTCCGGCTCTCTACAGGCATGTGGAAGGCAATGTCTTGGCCTCGCTGGACAGGGCGGTCAGCGGTAAGGTGCATATTACTGCTGACTCATGGTCCAGCAGGCATGGACAGGGACGTTACCTTTCTTTCACGGCCCATTGGGTCACTCTTTTGGCAGCTGGGAAGGATGCAGGACAAGGTGCAGTAGTGTTGGAGGTTGTTCCACCGCCACGCCTCCAAAATGCTACTACTGGTTGTGACACACCTCTCTCCTCCACCCCCTCCTCTTCTTCTTCCTCCATGGCCTCTTCCTGTGGTTTGTCCTCGGAACCAGCGGTGCTCCGTAGGCGTTCAAGGGGCTACGCAAGTACGCAGGCAAAAAGATGCCATGCCGTGCTTGCGCTGGTGTGTTTGGGGGACAGGAGCCACACTGGGGCAGAGGTCCTGTCTGCTCTGCAGGGGCAGGCCGAGAGGTGGTTGACGCCACGCCAGCTTAAGCCAGGAATGGTGGTTTGCGACAATGGCACCAACCTCCTCTCCGCCCTCCGACAGGGACAACTGACCCATGTGCCCTGTATGGCTCACGTCCTTAACCTGGTGGTGCAGCGGTTCTTGGGCAGGTACCCGGGCTTACAGGATGTCCTGAGGCAGGCCAGGAAAGTCTGTGTTCATTTCCGCAGATCTTATAATGCCAGTGCTCGCCTGGCTGAGCTGCAAAAGGAGTTGAACCTGCCCAAGAACCGCCTTATATGTGACATGCCCACCAGGTGGAACTCAACGTTAGCCATGCTGCAGCGGCTGCACACGTAGCAGAGGGCCATCAATGAGTACCTGTGCGACTACGGCACCAGGACAGGGTCAGGGGAGCTCGGGTTTTTTCACCACGCCAGTGGGGCATGATCAGGGATGCATGCACTGTCCTGGCACCATTTGAGGAGGCCACGAGGATGGTGAGCAGTGACAGTGCATGCATCAGTGACACTGTACCTCTTGTCCACCTGTTGGAGCACACGCTGCGTGGAATAATGGACAGGGCACTTGAGGCAGAACAGAGGCAGGAAGAGGAGGACTTCCTTGCCTCTCAAGGCCCCCTTTACCCTGACAGTGTTCCTTCTGTCCCACCCATCGCACAGGAAGAGGAGGAGGAGGAGGAGGATTGTGTCAGCATGGAGGTGGAGGCTGGCACTCAGCATCATCAGCAGCAGTCTTTTAGGGATGATTTACAGTCCCAAGAAACCAGTGGACTTGTACGTGGCTGGGAGGAGGTGGCTGCGGATCATGTCGTCCTTAGTGACCCAGAGGACTCCGGACTGAATGCCTCAGCTAACCTACGCTGCATGGCCTCCCTGATCCTGCAAAGTCTGCGGAAGGATCCTCGTATTCTTCGGATCAAGGAGAGGGACCATTACTGGCTGGCCACTCTCCTTGATCCACGGTACAAGGGTAAGGTTGTGGACCTTATGTTACCGTCGCAGAGGGAGCAGAGGATGAGACAACTCCGGGAGGCCTTGCAGAAAGGTCTGTGCAATGCGTTCCCAGAGACTGGGAGGTTACAAACTCCTGGTCCTGGACAACGAGTTGCTGAGGCTTCGGGCAGTCAAAGAAGGAGCGGTGGGGAAGGTGGCCGTCTGACCGATGCGTTCAGACAATTCTTTAGTCCGCAGCCCCAAAGTATGATCGTTTCCAGCAACCATCGCTAGCGTCTGATATACATGGTGCAGGAATACCTAGGGGCAAGGTCAGACTTGGACACCTTCCCCACCGAAAATCCTCTGGCTTACTGGGTCTTGAGGATGGATCACTGGCCAGAGCTTGCACAGTATGCAATTGAGCTACTGGCCTGTCCTGCATCCAGCGTTCTTTCAGAACGCACATTCAGTGCTGCTGGAGGATTTGTCACGGATCACAGGGTGCGCCTGTCCACCGACTCGGTTGATCGACTGACTTTCATCAAGATGAACCAGTCTTGGATCACCACCAGCTACCACACACCTGATGCTGATATAACAGACTAATTGATTTTAAAATGTCACATCCCTTCAAGACTGATGCTGATGCTGAGTTCCTGTGCTGTTATGTTGACTAGCTATCCTCCTCCTCCTCCTCAATGATCCGATTAATGATGATAGCTTGGAAGATCATTTTGGTTTATGGGTGCCGCCACCAGTGGCTAAGGCCCAATTTTTCAGCCCCTGTTTAACAGGGGCGTGTAATTACAATTTTTGATGCAATACTTTGCAACAGGCCTCATTGCTGTGCTCCAAGTACAGTATCTGTGAGGGGTTGCAGTGTTGTGCCACCAGTGCCTAAGGCCCAATTTTTCAGCCCATGTTCAACAGGGGCATGCAATTATAATTATTGATCTAATAATTCACAGCAGGGCCCATTGCTGCGCCCACCAAGAGTAACTGTCAGGCCTTACAGTGTTGTGTCAACACCACCACCACCACCACCACCACCACCACCAAAGGCCCAATTTTTCAGCCCCTGTTCAACAGGGGCATGCAATTCTAATTATTGATCTAATAATTCACAGCAGGGCCCATTGCTGCGCCCACCAAGAGTAACTGTCAGGCCTTACAGTGTTGTGTCAACACCACCAAAGGCCCAATTTTTCAGACCCTGTTCAACAGGGGCATGCAATTATAATTATTGATCTAATAATTCACAGCAGGGCCCATTGCTGCGCCCACCAAGAGTAACTGTCAGGCCTTACAGTGTTGTGGCACCAGCACCACCATCAAAGGCCCAATTTTTACTACCACTGTTCAACAATTATATGTTATTACAATTCCTGATATAATAGTTGACAGCAGGGCGTTCCAGCACCCACCAAGAGTAACTGTGAGTGCTTACAGTGTTGTGCCAACACCAACACCTAAGGGGCCAATTTCTGCAGAGTATATACGGCAGGTCCCTACTTTCAAACATCCAACTTACAAACGACTACTACTTGCAAACGGAAGAAGACAACAGGAAGTGAGAGGAAATCTACCCCTTGGAAGGAAAATTCTCTCCTGTAAGAATTAATATGGGAGAAAGGTGTCTCCTCTCTACTGATGCTTTATCACCAATCCTTGTTTCAATAAAAACACCACATTTCAAAATCAGTTGTCATTGGGACGCAAAGTGGGGTGAAATGTTCTGAACAGGGGCACAGACAGCAAAACAAATGTTACAGGGGTGATAACCCTTCCCTATGTTTTCCAAAAAGCTTAAAAATAGGTATTTGGGCTGGAGCTACACTTAAACAATGTAGCTGTTCAAAATTACAAACAGATTCAACATAAGAACAAACCTACAGTCCCTGTCTTGTATGCACCGCCTGTATACGGCTGTTCAGAGTATATAGGGCCTTTTTTATTTTGTGTGCGGGGTTCCCCTTAATATCCATACAAGACCCAAAGGGGCTGGTAATGGGCTGGGGTGGGGGGGTGGGGGGGTGATGGGGTAGCTATGCCATTTTTCTTAAAGATTTTCATCCATATTACCGGGACCAGACATTACATTAAAGCCGCAAGCAGTTTTAAATGGCTTTTTTTTCCTTTAGAAATGTAATTTTGTGCAGGGACAGTTCTAAACACGGGAAACACGTGGCACTTCACAGGCATACTTTAGACACCCCCCAGGTACAATATTTAAAGGAATATTTGACTTTTTTTTTTCACTTTATGCATCATTAAAATGACTGCTCCCGGAAAACGTCCGTTTTTAAAACTTATTTTTGCATTGATACATGTCCCCTGGTGCAGAACCCGGGTTCCCAAACTCTGTTTAGGACAATAACATGGATAATAGTCGTTATAATTAGCACTTTAGAATCCGAACGTTCGCATCCATTGTATTTAATAGGGTTCTAATGTTCGTGCGAACTTTCGGTCCGTTCGCGGGTTCTGGTGCGAACCGAACCCGGGGGTGTTCGGCTCATCACTAGTGATAACATCACTTCCGCGATCATGGTCCCCGGAAGTTGGTCGGCGGCCATGATAGTAATGGGCATTAGTGGCTGTGAGGCTGACATCACTTCCTGCAATCCATAGATCACAGGAAGTTACTCGGCAGCCATGATGGAAATGGGAATGCACGGTTTAGGAGATATTTACCATATACGCTTGCGCCAACGTTATCTGCGCATGCTCTGTAAAGAAACGGCACTGCCATTTCTTCACTAGCAAGTGCCGTGACTGACAGCTCCTGCGCGCATGTGCGTGCGCATGCAGGAGTGACATCACGCGACTCCGGCCAGTCACAGACCCGGAGTCCGCAGTCCCGGAAGGAAGAGGGACAAAGATGGATGCGGCCACCAGCGGGGACAACGCGGGCTTCGTTTGCAGGTAGGTGCCACATAATGGGCTAGTATGCGATGCATACTAGCCCATTATGCTTTTACTTTGCAGGGGAAAGCAGGGGAAAAAAGAGGAAGTAAAACCCATCAGGGTTTACTTCCTCTTTAAGTAATGGAGGTGTGAAGAGAAGGAGGTATTTTGCAGTTCAGCAGAGGACAACTGTACTGCAGAGGCACTATTTTGACAGCCCACAACAGGAAATTGGCAGCTAAGTGTATTTTTGTATTTTTTTTTTTTTTACCAGTCATTTTTATGTTCTTGCAATTATAAAGGGATAAAACGTGGGAGATGTGATGTGTAGAGATGTTCTGCATTCTTTTTTTTAGCCCAGACATAGACAGATGTGGAGAAACATACGGTCTATGTTGTGGGTATGTTGTTTAGCAGGAGTGGCTGAATTACAAGACAAGCTGAACAGAGTACAAATCTTTTGGCAGGTTAGGAAGTTATTTGTACTTGATCTGTTTAGCTATTGTGGCCCTGCTTTACAATATATATATATGTGTGTGTGTATATATATATATATATATATATATATATATATATATATATATATATAAACACACAAACATGCTATTTTATAAGTTTTGCTTGTATCCATTTAAAGTTTCTTCAATGCCCTAGTGTAGTTTCAAGTTTTCATTGTGATAAGATCTCAGACAGACAAGTCCTTAAAAATTGCTAACATAACAGCTTCTGTCACAAATAATTTGTAGCGCCAGGCATAAATATATAGTGTATTTTGTTTGCTTTAATTCCCTCATTTTTTATCTCCAATTTGCCCTCATGTTAGATACTCTTCCTCTTTGGCAGTAGAGACAAATGATATTGAAGTTCTATGCTGCTGGAAAAGGCAAATTATATATAAAACTAATACAGAACTGATACGAGGGCTTATCACATAGAAAAGCATTTGAAGCATTGTTTCACTGGCTTCAACCAACCTAGAATTTGATTAGCTTTAATGTTTCTATATGCATTACTTTATTGTGCTTGCTTCTTTTGGTAGAGCTTGAAAAAAGTACCAGGAAAAAAAAAAAAGAGGCAGGCCAGATGAAATGAAAAAAGGAATTGGTGTGAGACAAAGGGAAGATAAAGATGTGGAGTCTGCAACTTCAGAGTAAATACTGGGACAAATGAACTGACAGATAACATGCATATTAATGAGCACAAGGGATAGAAATCCATTATTACCACTCTTTGAAAGCTCATGCGTTGAATGGTAAAAATACAAATGGTTTCAGAATAGTAATGATTCCCTTGGGAAAACGATTGTGCAAAATAAAAGGTGTTGAAAGCACATTTCCTTTATCGGAAGACTTCATAAACAGAAGACGGAGAATGTCTTTTATACAAGCATGGGCGCTCAGATACTTTTCTTCTCCGACCGAGGCAAATCCTTCACGGCTGTGTTTATTATCAAGTGACACCACCTGTGCTTTCCAATTCACTTGTGAAACATACAAATGTAAATATTGTTTTAATGCGTCCATGAAAAGTTTAAGCACCAGGCACATATCCTTGTAATAGTTATCTAGTAGGTTTCCTAAATTTTGCTGCTCGCTCAGTCAGACTGTGATAAAGTTAATGGGTTGTGGTCATTCCTTCAGGCGCCTTCAGTTATTGAAGAACAAAGCAAAGGAAAGGCTTTAGAGGTTCACTTGGCTTTCATAGGAGCCGTGTGGACTGCTATCCCAAGAGATGCATGTTCCACACATAATAAACTGCCGTTTCTTTTTTTTTGCCTAGGTCTTTAGAGACTCAGTTTTTTTAGAACTGCCAGCTAACATTATAAACACTTAAATCAAACTTAGAAAAAGTTTTTTTTTTCAACATTTTGTTCAGTAGATATAGAAAAGTGCAATAATACTGAGCAAGTGTTATATTTAAGTGTGATTATGTATTGTACTGTATATTTCTTTTTTTATATATATATATATATATGTCAGATCACCAAATACATACCCAGTAGATGATGTCACTGTTGACCTCTCTTTCTGAAAAGTTTAGGTGCTTGGCTGTCTTGCTGACTCGTGTGTTTAACCACTTGCCTACTGGGCACTTATACCCCCTTCCTGCCCAGGACAATTTTCAGCTTTTAGCGCTGTCGCGCTTTAAATGACAATTGCGCGGTCATGCAACACTGTACCCAAGCAAAAGTTTTTACTTTTTTTTCACACAAATTGAGCTTTTATTTGGTGGTGTTTAATCACCGCTGTTTATTTGTTTATTTAGCAAAAAAAAAAAAAGAACAAAAATTTAGAAAAAAAACCCTAAAACTTTTTCATAGTTTAGTTATAAAATTTCGCAAACAGGTTATTTTTCTCCTTCACTTATGTACGCTGATGAGGCTGCACTGATGGGCACTGATGAGGTGGCACTGATGGGCATTGATGGTCACTGAGAGACTGCACTGATGAGCCGAAACTGATGGGCACTGATGAGGAGGCACTAATGAGGCTGCACTGATAGGCGGCACTGATGGGCACTGATAGGGGGCACTGATAGGCAGCACTAAAGGGCACTGATAGGTGGCTCTGATGGGCACTGATAGGTGGCTCTGATGGACACTGATAGGCAGCACTCCTGGGCACTGGTAGGCGGCTCTGATCGGTGACACTGATGAGTAGACACTGATGGGTACTGATTGGCAGCACTGATGGGCACAGATTGGCAGCACTGGTGGGCACATATTGGCAGCACTAGTGGGCACAGATTGGGACTGCACTGATAATCAGTGCCCTGATTGTCAGTGTACATGTCCCTTTTAGAGAAGCAGGTTTTCTGCTCTGTTCTCCTCTCCTCATGCTGTCAGCATGAGGAAAGGAGTGCCGATAACTGGCTTCTGTTTAGATCCGTGATCAGCTGTTATTGGACACAGCTGATCGCGTGGTAAAGAGCCACTGAGGGGCTCTTTACCTCAATCTGTAATCAGCAGTGTCCTCCGGACATATGACGGCATCTCAGAACTAGCCAGTCCCGCTGTAGCCGTCATTTGGCTATAGCACGGTCAGCAAGTGGTTAAAGAGACCTATCATCAGGTGGAACTCCTTCCTTTAAACCCTTTTCAACTTAAGCAACATTACTATTTACTATTGTTCCCACTTTCACCCCATCTGGTTGTAGTAAGAAATAAGGCACAATTTTTAAAAGAGAAGTTTGGGTTTTATTTTTAAATCATACTTACCTACCTCACCTAGGTGTCTGCTCTGCCCCCCCCCACTGCTCACTGGAGTGTTGGGCTGTTCATGGGGCAGGAATGGCTGGTTCCGTCTCTCAGCAGCTTGCTAAGAGGCTGAGGCGGGTGCTTGTCCAGGCATCTGGGTGGATTTCAACCATATGGTCATGATCTTTCCCCAGCCTGGACTCCAGGCTTCAGCCCACTGTCAGTGCAAAACGGTCTGCACTCCTGTGATCCACAGGAGAGGTACAGCCAAACAAGCTTTGACTGTACTTCTATTTTAAGAATCTGACACTTGCAGGAGTGTCAAGTTTTTCGATCTTCTTGCTACTGACCACTTTACCGGCCACTACAGAATTTTGCACTTCCCCATGCAGCCTCGCAATGTGCCCTTTGATGAGGCTCACAAGTGCTCCTTTACATGATGAGACTTCACAAATGGACCCATACTTTCTGTTTGTAAAATATATTGTCATGTGATCTTCAGTGATCACTTCAGGACTTCAATGCATCACTGCTCCCTGTAATATTTTTTTTTACCACTGTGTTGTATGGTGCTGTAGGGGGCTGGCTGAACAAACCACAGAGTGTAGAAGAGTAACAGAAAAATTGACATTCCTAGTAGTGTCAATCATGTGAGAAAAGAAAGTCAACCTATTCCAGTGGCAACTGTCCAAGTGGAATATTTTCTCTCCCAAAGGTGATTTCCTCCAACATTCAATTTTGTCTTTGTGACAGGAAGTGAAGGAAAATCTTCCTAATGGTTTACATATTTAACCTTTTCCTGCAGTGCACAAACTTTCAAGAAAAAGTTTTGGCTTCAAACAGTAAATATACACTACATGTGTTCTAACTGTATATTTAGCTGGACTTTCAGTTAAAGAAGAATTACAGTGTGCATTGAGTAATTATACATTTTTAGTAAAGGTCCTTTTACACAGACGCACATCTATAAACGTATCCCCTGCTGTGACACCTGTGCCTGTTCAGCGTTTTGGCAGTGGACTGTGGTGGACCAACACATTTAGGTCTGAATGTAGGTTTTTCTTTTTTTTTTCTTTTTTATGGACAGACATTTACACTCTACATTTACATCAGCCTGTAGACCTACATGGAGCTTCTGATCAGGTCTGATCAGGTCCCCCTAAAAAACTGACAGGTGGATCTGATCGTAAAGCTCATCTGAAAGGAGCCTAATCATCGTAAACTCCTCGAAGCCATTCTTGATGTGACTTTTGAGCAGGGCTTTTTTTCAGGGGGAACTTGGTGGAACTCAGTTCCACCCCCTCTGGCTCAGACCCTTGGGGGGGGGGGAGGGTGTGCCTGCTCACCACAATCACTTGTAAACACAGAAGTCCGGTTTCTGTGTTTACAAGTGACAGCTCTGCACTCTGTGTGTAACGCCCCTGAACTATGCACTCTGTATGCAATGCAATCTTGGTATTTAATGACCCTTTAGGACCCTTCTACTGTTCGTGAAAATTGACCACACCCATAATTTGATGTGACTTGGAGGGTTTGTGTAGGGCAGGGGTTTTGGGGGGTCGTGGTTGAGTTCCAGCACCTATTGTATGAGAAAAAAAAGCCCTGCTTTTGAGTATTTTTGTCACTTGTTGTCTACTATTTTCCTGATTTCACATACAACTTTATAGATTTTGCTGTTATTCAGACTTTTGCAAACTGCATCTTTGCTGAAAGACTGCTAAGAGAGATAAGTATGTTCTTTGTTTTTTGCTAGTCTCATCAGATTATTACACGTGCAGAGAAAGAAAGACAAAAACAAAGACAGAGAAAAGAGGAGGATAACAGGAGGTACAGTTTCCTGAGTTTAGTGATACCTATGGAGGGAAGACAATAGTGTCTTGAGCATTGTTCTCTGCATCATTCTCCTGTGACCCCAGGATGACAGGGGTGTCTGTGACTGCCTGGGCTCACAACAAGTAGTTTTATGACTTTGGACTTCACACCAGAAAAGGATTGTTGGACAGGACTAGAGAAGGTCTCACAGGAAGTGGAGAGGGTTAATAATACTTTTGCAACATTCTTTTTATTAATAGCAGCGGAGGACTGCAAAAACCATTGACACAGGCTTTCATTAAAACAGTTGGGGACTACTTAGCAATCAGCAACGCTATAGACAGTGAATATTTCAGTCAGGATTATGCAACATATGTAACGCTCTTCCATCCATCCTCCCACTAACAGGACTTTGTGATAAATCATGTTTAATAGATTATAATTACCCATGGGCCCACTCCTCTGGGAACATTACTGTGCAGCTTTCCTGGTGCCATACAACATCTATACCAAAATATTCCTACAGACTCTGTTAACTTTAATGGAAAACCTATTTTCAGCCAGTCAGCATGTGCACTTATCCTTTTACTCATTTGATGGATGAAACACACTGCAATATGTATTTTAGTTAGCTTGTAGTTCCTCGAGAATTAAGGATAATAATTATTTGCATCATCAGAGGAGATACCTAACAGGGATGATCCAGTCCAAGAAGCTCATCGATGTTACTGCCTTGGGCTTATTCTTTAACACAGCGATATGTAGTGATGAACTCAGATCTATATCAGCTATACAAACATTAGCTTTCATTGCCTAAATGATCTTCGATTGTTATGATTTGAAAACAGCTTTGTGTTTTTTTGTGCATCAAAGCTATTTAATTAGACACATAATATGGTTAAACTGAACCTGTGCCAAGATCATGCAAGCTGAAATATTTACATATTCTGAACAGGCAGTAAAAAAATTTTTTTTCACTCATGTCATACATTCATATGTTGGCAGCAGCAGCACACTGTGGGAAGGGGATGGGGGGAACAGCCAAGACTGTGTGTATGTCAGACAAGCTGACTGTTGATTGTCAGGAAGTGATCAGGTGACTGTACAGCCCCCCATTACTTCCACAGACCACTGGTAGTGTGCCCCCCAGCCATGTTTCCTGGGCCCTGCTGTCCCACCTGCAGGCCTGGGACCCCTATGGTGGATGTCGCTAGGTAGAGGGAGGGAGACCAGCAAATATCCATTCTCTGATGAACATGGAAGCAACTGACATTACATTGTTTTCGGGTTTTGCTGTCACTTTCCCCAGCTTCTGTGAAGAGGGAGGAAGCTAATGGAGCATGATCTGTGTTCCATTACCTTCAACAGAAGGCAAGTGAGATATCAGGGATCAAATAGGCCTCATGATGTCTCATTAAAATTACCTGTCTAAACAAAATGCTATGACATAAGGGGCTTAAAATTCCCCCCAAATTTTGCGCTTGCTCTGCCCTAAAGTGCACGCACATATGACATGCAATGGGGGTATAAATATGATGATTGAGCTACACATGTTGCATATCAGAGCAAGAGCAATAATTCTAGGACCATTTTTCAGAGCTACTGTAATGCTAAACTGATGACCTGTAGGATCTTCTAAAGCAGGCATGTCCAAAGTCCAGCCCGTGGGCCAATTGCGACCCGCGTTCCGGTTTAATTTGGTCCCCTGGTAATTTGGATATATATATCTTTTGTGTCCCCCAGGGCCACAAAAGTTATATACCGTATTTATTGTTCTGGCAGCCTTGGAGGGTACAATTAGGGGGCGGGATGAGCGCCGTCAGATTACATACAGGAGAAATCTCCTGTTTACTCGGCGGCGTCTGTAATTAGATGTTCCATCTCCTGGGCTGCCATTGGACAACTGTTCTGTCTATCATAGAAGGTGGGACTTTGTGATAAAGAGGCCGCCGAGTAAACAGGAGATTCTCCTGTATGAAATTTTTGGCAATCGTCCCACCCCCCTCCCTGTCCCCTCCGAGGCTGCAGGTGGGCATTGATCAGGCTACACTGATGGCAATGGTGAGGTTACATTCATGCCAATGGTGAGGTTGCATTCATGGCAATGGTGAGGTTGCATTCATGGCAATTGTGAGGTTGAATTCATGGCAATTGTGAGGTTGCATTTATGGCAATGGAGAGGCTGCCTTCATGTCAATGGTAAGGCTGCATTCATGGCAATTGTGAGGTTGCATTTATGGCAATGGTGAGGCTGCATTCATGTCAATGGTAAGGCTGCATTCATGGCAATGGTAAGGTTGCATTCATGGCAATGGTGAGGCTGCATTCATGGCAATGGTGAGGCTGCATTCATGGCAATGATGAGGCTGCATTCGTGGCATTGGTGAGGCTGCATTCATGGCACTGGTGAGGCTGCAATCATGGCAATGGTAAGGCTGCTTTCATAGCAATGGTAGGGCTGCATTCATGGCAATAGCGAGGCTGCATTCATGGCACTGGTGAGGCTGCATTCATGGCAATGGTAAAGCTGCAATCAGAGCAATGGTAGGGCTGTATTCATGGCAATAGCGAGGCTGCATTCATGGCAATGGTGAGGCTGCATTCATGGCAATGGGGAGGCTGCATTCATGGCAATGGGGAGGCTGCATTCATGGCAATGGGGAGGCTGCATTCATGGCAATAGTGAGATTGCATTTATGGCAATGGAGGGGCTGCATTCATGGCAATGATGAGGCTGCATTCCTGGCAATGGTGAGGCTGCATTTATGGGCACTAACCCTTATTTTGTTTCACAGTTCTTTATTTAAAAATATTTTTTTCCTTGAAACTTCCCTCTTAAAGTAAAGCTGCGTGTTCTACGCCTGTGCGTTTTATACGCCTGTGTGTGTTATATGCAGATAAATACAGTATATCCAAATAACACACCCAAGCTCATCCTTAGTCCTGCGCGGTGCTCTGGGATTCGTTGGGGCCACAAAAGATATATATACAGTGGGTACGTAAAGTACTCAGACCCCCTTAAATTTTTCACTCTTTGTTATACTGTATTGCAGCCATTTGCTAAAATCATTTAGGTTAATTTTTTTCCTCATTAATGTACACACAGCACCCCATATTGACAGAAAAACACAGAATTGTTGACATTTTTGCAGATTTATTAAAAAAGAAAGACTAAAATATCACATGTTCCTAAGTATTCAGACCCTTTGCTGTGACACTCATATATTTAACTCAGGTGCTGTCCATTTCTTCTGATCATCCTTGAGATGGTTCTACACCTTCATTTGAGTCCAGCTGTGTTTGATTATACTGATTGGACTTGACTAGGAAAGCCACACACCTGTCTATATAAGACCTTACAGCTCACAGTGCATGTCAGAGCAAATGAAAATCATGAGGTCAAAGGAACTGCCTGAAGAGCTCAGAGACAGAATTGTGGCAAGGCACAGATCTGGGCAAGGTTACAAAAAAATTTCTGCTGCACTTAAGGTTCCTAAGAGCACAGTGGCCTCCATAATCCTTAAATGCAAGACGTTTGGGATGACCAGAACCCTTCCTAGAGCTGGCCGTCCGGCTAAACTGAGCTATCGGGGGAGAAGAGCCTTGGTGAGAGAGGTAAAGAAGAACCCAAAGATCACTGTGGCTGAGCTCCAGAGATGCAGTCAGGAAATGGGCGAGAGTTGCAGAAAGTCAACCATCACTGCAGCCCTCCACCAGTCGGGGCAAGACACATGAAAGCCTGCATCGAGTTTGCTAAAAAAAAACGAAGGACTCCAAGATGGTGAGAAATACGATTCTATGGTCTGATGAGACCAAGATAGAACTTTTTGGCCTTAAGCGGTATGTGTGGAGAAAATCAGGCACTGCTCATCACCTGTCCAATACAGTCCCAACAGTGAAGCATGGTGGTGGAAGCATCATGCTGTGGGGGTGTTTTTCAGCTGCAGGGACAGGACGACTGGTTGCAATAGAGGGAAAGATGAATGCAGCCAAGTACAGGGATATCCTGGACGAAAACCTTCTCCAGAGTGCTCAGGACCTCAGACTGGGCTGAAGGTTTACCTTCCAACAAGACAATGACCCTAAGCACACAGCTAAAATAACGATGGAGTGGCTTCACAACAACTTCGTGACTGTTCTTGAATGACCCAGCCAGAGCCCTGACTTAAACCCAATTGAGCATCTCTGGAGAGACCTAAAAATGGCTGTCCACCAACGTTTACCATCCAACCTGACAGAACTGGAGAGGATCTGCAAGGAGGAATGGCAGAGGATCCCCAAATCCAGGTGTGAAAAACTTGTTGCATCTTTCCCAAAAAGACTCATGGCTGTATTAGATCAAAAGGGTGCTTCTACTAAATACTGAGCAAAGGGTCTGAATACTTAGGACCATGTGATATTTCAGTTTTTCTTTTTTAATAAATCTGCAAAAATGTCAACAATTCTGTGTTTTTCTGTCAATATGGGGTGCTGTGTGTACATTAATGAGGGAAAAAAATTTACTTAAATGATTTTAGCAAATGGCTGCAATATAACAAAGAGTGAAAAATTTAAGGGGGTCTGAATACTTTCTGTACCCACTGTATATATATATATATATATATATATATATCTATATATATCCAAATAACACGCTCAAGCTCATCTCTTCACCACACACAGCCACAAAGGCAAGAGAATTCTTGTTGGGCTGTGTATTAGTGCTCGGACGAACACACTGAGGCCTCGTACACACGGCCGAGATTCTCGTCGAAAAAAACATGTCGTTTTTTTCGACGAGATTCTTGGACAAGAAAATTGTCCTGGCCGAGTGTACACACGCTCGATTCAAAGAACCCGCGGTTCTTTGAATGGAGCGTACGCGGTGACGTCATCGACTACGACGAGCATGCGCTCGTCACATTCGATGCCGTCGCCGCCATCTTGGTATACCCTATCTGTGCCTAGGAGGCGTCAAAGTCATTTCGAGCATGCGCGGGCTTCCCGGCGAAAAGGTAAGTGTACACACACACAATTTTCTCGTCGAGAAACAGGCTGACGAGAATCTCGACGAGAAAATAGAGAGCAGGTTCTCTATTTTCTCGTCGAGATTCTTGTCGCTTTTCTTGACGAGAAACCATACACACGAACAAATTTCTCAGCAAAAAATCTCTGGCAGCAAGTTTCTTGCTGGTTTTTGCTGAGAAACTCGTTCGTGTGTACGAGGCTTTAGACTGAATTTTAATGGTTCAAAGAATGTCAAGCAAAGTGGTCAGCCCTCACGCATGTTCACTTCATAAAATCTGTCCCTCTTTGAAAAAAGTTTAGATACCCCAGTTCTAAAGCATCAAAATGTTGGGTACTAAAGTTTATTGCGGTTTAATGGGTATGCTGAATTTTAAGATTTGATAATAAATTTAACTTGACGTAATTGTAGCCGTATTAGTGCAATTGTGACAGAGAAAATTAAGTACTTTTGTGTGTGTGACACTTTTGGATGGATTGATCTGGTTGCACAGTTTGCAGCGTTTTTTATTGCAGGGTTTGCTTGAACCTCAGACACAAACTAATCAGCAGGAAACTTCACTCTGATTATGAAGTCACAAATAATGGAAGCAAACCCTGCAATAAAAAACGCTGCAAACTGTGCAACCAGATCAATCCATCCAAAAGTGTCACACACACAAATGGGACCTTCACCATCATGGGATCTTACAACTGTACCTCCAGTAATGTTGTGTACCTCATCCAATGCAACAGGTGTGGCAAAGGATCTTATGTTGGTGAAACAGGACAGAAGTTGCAAGCGAGGATGAATTTTCACAGACATACCATCAAGGAACATAAAGAAGAGAGTTTCTGCACACCTGTGGGACATCACTTCTCACAACCAGACCACACTATAGAAGACCTCAATGTTTTAGTTCTTAAAGGGAATTTCAGAACTATCCAGGAAAGGAAAACATTTGAACTAAGAATGATAATTCTTTTTAACACAAAAACGAATGGCCTAAATTTAGATATTGGTTTCCTTACCCATTATACTAAGGTTTTATGACCCCTCTGTGACTAGCATCTCCCCCCTCAAGTCTATAGCTCTCCCTCTGTCTTATCTCACTAACTCTGTCTTATCTCACTAACTCTGCTGCTATCTTTATTACCATTGATTTGTATGTGTTTTTTTTCCTTTCCCTCTGAGATTTTTTTCTTGTTTTGTTTCAACATTCTGCTAAAAAAATTGTGAATCAGTACTGCTTGGACCTTGAAGAAGGGGACATACCCCGAAAGCTTGTCCTGAAAAATTCTATGTTAGTGCAAATAAAAAAAGTATCACGGACAGTACTTAATTTTCTCTATAATAAATTTAACAAATATTTGGTATTTATTTACTTGGAATAGCCTCATAATTTATATTTTATGTAGGATTTTCTAATCCTTAATTAGGTTAGATTGTAAATTAGGATTCACTCCAAAGTTATAAAAAGTGTTTACCACTTAGGATGATGGTGCATACAGTACATCACAGCATGCCCATCAATAAACATCACACAAGCCATTTGCTAGAGTAAGGATTTTTTGTAAAACTTAAAAAAAAAAAAATCTTCTTCTGGTTTTCAGAGGCAGTGGTAATGTGGCCCCAGTCACACAAGTACACGCTGGGAAGGCCATGTCACCACTGCTTTCCAGGGAAATCTCACCTGATTTCATATGTCCACTGCACGTGATCTGGCACATACGTCGTACGCAATCTAATCTAATCCAGATCATGTATGCCGTAGGCGCTAGATCTTGTATGGTGATCTGGCACAGTTTGTTATTCTTCTATGACAGGCTGTACTAATCTCATATTGCACATGCATGAGATCAGGAGCGATATCAGTGGCCTGGTAAAGGAAGAAGATGATGACAATAGTGGCTCAGAATAGGAGGAGGGGAAAGAGCGGTGCATTAGTGTGTGGGATACAGCAAAAGTGAATGCAAATTTGAGGTTTAAATGTTTATTATGTGTACATATACAGTACAATCCAATCATGGGGGATTTTCAGATAAGGGGGGTCTTCTTTAAATGTATTTTTCACAGACAAATTGTGCTTGATAAGTTGGTGCCTTAATATCGAATAACGTAAAAATGTGGAACAACCAACATTTTATTTTTCAGGATCTCTGCTTTCAGAAAATACTGTATATAATGTATAGAGGTTTTAACTAATCTTCTGGCCTAAAATGAAATTTAAAATGTGTGCAAAAAAATCAAAAACTTTTTTGGAAGCCGAAGGGCCTAAAATTACATAAAAAGCAAAAACAGCTCTGACAGTGAAAGCACTGTAAAGAAATTCATTTTCAAAATTCACAGCACAGGCAGTGTGTTTCTTTATGAGTACAAAATCTTGGCAGCCTGTCAGCACTCCAATGTACACACCAAGCAGGAGTTTTTAAGCTGTTAGAAACCGCTCAAACCTGATTATAGAGTGTTTATTGTGATCTGGCACATTGCATTGTTTATTTTTTTATTTGCAAACTTTATTGAAATATCACAATGCCGCATTTCAATAAGTTCTATTGGCTGCTGCATGGTGTAAAGTGGTGGATTGCATTCCACTGCACTGTGCTAAAGAAAATAATGCATGCCATACGTTTTTTTCTGTCTCAATACATTTTTATGGAAGTTTTACAAGTAAAAAAAAATTGCTTACCACAAAACAGCTAAAGATCTGGCATTGTCCAAGAGTACAATCACAGTACTTTTTCCAGAGGCTTCTAGGAAACAAGGCATTTTGTTTTGTCTTGTTGTGGGACTGAGCTGGGCAAGGCTGCCTGGTGGAGTCCCACCACACCTTGTGTGAATGAACCCTAATGCCACGTACACACGATCCGAAAATCGGACGACAGATCGTCCGACTTTTTTTGTTTACTAGTCCCAAGCAGAAATTGAATCGGTTACTAAAGTCACGAAAATTCTCGTACGACAGAAAAAAAAATCAGAAGTGATGTCAAGTGTTGTAATGTATTTGTGTTGTATTTTCGGACGACAACTGTACTGACTAAACGAAAATCGTACGATCTGGTATCGTACGAGGAAAATGTTCATGCATGTCCGATAAAATAATATTGGATGAACTGTCATGATCGGCTCACGGAAGCCCTGTACTAACGATCCGATTATCGTACGATTCTTCCTCGGACCATATTTTTCGTACGATATTCGGATCGTGTGTACGGGCCATAAAGCTGTTTTACAGCTAGGCAAAAATATGGAAATACTTTAAAGTCCATAGCCTGGGCACAGGTGCACTTTAACTGGTTATTTTGTGTAAAAGAAATAAATATCTAAGTAATTAAAGGTTTACACTCAAAAGGTTTTAATTACATCCAAAAAAGATTTGAGAAATTACTTTCCACACTTTTCTGCTTCTGTAATTTTTGATCTTGAACGTACTGCTTCAAACATTTCTAATCACTGCTTTCTCCACAGTACCAAGAAAACATATACTGTATGGAGCAGTGATGTAATGTAATGCAGTTTAAAATGTGGGATGTTTTGCTTAGTGGTTGTATTTTGAGGGTGTATTAAAAGAATTTGATAGTTTGCCAAGTGAATGTGTATGTCAATTTGTGCGAATGGGCATAAAAAATGGTATTAGGCTATTTCCTGTGCTGATTGACTGTTTTTCATTGATTTAAAAATGCAAAATACCCCAATAAACCACCCAAAAAATACTAAATACAATAGTAAATACCTTTGACATGATTTGAATAAAATGCAGAAAAATATCCCTCCCCCCCCCCCCCCCGCCCCGGCTTGCTTATTTTAATGCTCTCCTTTGTAGTTTACCTGCAAACTTGCAGCCAGTTACAGAGAAGATTCACTTCACAATTCTAACAAGCTTTCCACCATTTAGGACCCTCCATACGGTGCCTTATGCTACCTTTCCACTGAGCGGAACGGTTCGGGTCGGTACGGTTTGGAACGGTTAGAATGGTCCGGTCTATTCTCGTGAGCGTTTCCACTGCAAGTCGGACCGCCAGGGGCCATACAGATTTTAGAAAAAATGCCTTGCGTGATGTCACACTAGTGCGACGAGAAACGTGACGCAGCGTCAGTCAGCGCCAGCTACACAACAAAAACAATAATGGAGGTTATCCAGCAGCTTGTGTTTTCTCTACTGGCCTTTTGGTTCTTTGTAGTCCAAATACATGCTGCACTGTATGAGAGAAGGTTGCGAGCGGCAATGAGAAACACAGCATTCAAGAAAAGAAATTTGCTAGCTTGGATGTTTAGCCGGGAGGAGAAGTACACCTTTGTGTGGCAAAGACAAAGACGGCAGCGCTATAGGGTAAGCACAACTGACCGACTTAACTCAGACCTACCTGACATACACACTACCTACCTTAAATACACACACACTGACCCACCTACCTGACATACACACACTGACCCACCTACCTGACTTACACATACACACACTGACCCACCTACCTGACATGCAAACACACACTGACCCACCTACCTGACATACACACACACTGACCCACCTACCTGACATACACATACACACACTGACCCACCTACCTGACTTACACATACACACTGACCCACCTACCTGACATGCACACACACACAATGACCCACCAGACACATATGTTATATATGTATAATGTTGTTTTTTTTGTGATATGTTACCATCTGTGTTTTTTTTTTTTTTAGATGCTTCTGCTTTTGGCAAATCAGCGCCGCCGACCAGTCATTTGGGCTTTCCCCCGTGCCAATGAGTGGTGGGATGTGACCGTCCCGGGATTCACACACACACAGTGGGTGCAGAATTTTAGAATGTCTGAGGAAACCTTCTCATACCTTTGTACCAAGCTACGTCCAGCGATGGAGAAGCAAAGCACCAACTTCAGAGCCAGTTTGCCAGTGAGGAAAAGAGTTGCCATTGCACTGTGGAAGCTGGCTACCAACAGTGAATATAGAAGTATTGGTCATCTTTTCGGTGTCAGTAAATCTTCAGTGTGCCGGTGTGTGCAGGACTTCTGTAAGGCTGTCTGCACATTGCTAGCTCCTGAAATTGTGAATTTCCCGGACAGGGAAAAGCTTAAAGACATGGCTGAGTACTTTGAGAACAGGTGGGGCCTTCCACAGTGTGTTGGTGCTATTGATGGCTCACACATACCAATAATAGCACCACAAGAATACCACACTGACTATTTCAACCGGAAAGGCTGGCATTCTATCATCCTCCAGGGAGTAGTGGATGGCAAGGGACTATTCTGGAATGTGAATGTAGGAAAGCCTGGGAGTTTGCATGATGCTCGTGTTCTACGATTGTCCACATTTTGGGACTGGGTTAGCCAGGGAGGACTGTACCCTGGTTCCACTAAGAACATTTGTGGGGTCAATGTTGGGTATTATGTTCTTGGGGACTCTGCCTACCCTTTACAAAATTGGCTCCTGAAACCATTTCCTGACCAGGGATGAGCCGAACACCCCCCTGTTCGGTTCGCACCAGAACCTGCGAACAGACAAAATGTTCGTGTAAACTTTAGAACCCTATTAAATACAATGGACTCGAACGTTCGAAATCTAAAGTGTTAATTATAAAGGCTGATATGCAAGTTATTGTCCTAAAAAGTGTTTGGGGACCCGGGTCCTGCCCCAGGGGACATGTATCAATGCAAAAAAAAGTTTTAAAAACGGCCGTTTTTTCGGGAGCAGTGATTTTAATAATGCTTAAAATGAAAAAATAAAAGTGAAATATTCCTTTAAATTTCGTACCTGGGGGGTGTGTATGATATGCATGTGAAGTGGCGCATGTTTCCCGTGCTTAGAACTGTCCCTGCAAAAAATGTCATTTTTGAAAGAAAAAAAGTCATTTAAAACTGACTTGCGGCTATTAATGAATTGTCGGCTCCCGGCAATACATTCAAAAGTCATTGATAAAAATAAAAAAAAAAAGCGTGGGGGTTCCCCAGAATTCCATTACCAGGCCCTTCAGGTCTGGAATGTATATTAAGGGGAACCCTGCCGTAAATTGAAAAAAAAATTGACGTGGGGTTCCCCCACATATCCATTCCAGGCCCTTCAGATCTGGCATGGATTTTAAGGGGAACTCCACCCCAAATGTAAAAAAAAAATGGCGTGGAGTCCCCCTAAAAATCCATACCAGACCCCTTATCCGAGCACGCAACCTGGCCGGCCGCAGGGGAAAAGGGGGGGACGAGAGAGCGGCCCCCCCTCCCTCCTGAACCGTACCAGGCCACATGCCCTCAACATGGGGAGGATGTCCCCATGTTGATGGGGACAAGGGCCTCATCCCCACAACCCTTGCCCGGTGGTTGTGGGGGTCTGCGGGCGGGGGGCTTATCGGAATCTGGAAGACCCCTTTAACAAAGGGGACCCCCAGATCCCGCCCCCCCTATGTGAATTGGTAAGGGGTACATTGTACCCCTACCATTTCACGAAGAAAGCGTAAAAAAATGTTTAAAAAAACACACACAAACACCTTGAAAAAGTCCTTTATTTAAAAAAAAAAAAAAAAAAACATTCCAGCGGTGAAATCCAGTGTCCCGCGGCGATCCCGATGTCCAGCGCTGTCCTTTATTGGTTGTGCCTGAGCGGACCTGATGGGGAACTCCCTCTCAGTATTTTAAATGTATAGACCCGCCCCTTCTAAAGTTCCCCATCAGGTCCGCTCAGCGGACCAGATGCGGAACATGAGAAGGGGCGGGTCTATACATGTATTGCCAAAGTGAGAGCAGTTCCCCATCAGGTCCGCCCCCTCGGTATGTCGGACCCGCCTACGTCATTGGCTTGAGCGGGGAACTTCCTTCACTATGTAAATTTAAATTACACAGTGAAGGAAGTTCCCCGCTCAAGCCAATGACGTAGGCGGGTCCGACATACCGAGGGAGCGGACCTGATGGGGAACTTTAGAAGGGGCGGGTCTATACATTTAAAATACTGAGAGGGAGTTCCCCATCAGGTCCGCTCAGGCACAACCAATGAAGGACAGCGCTGGACATCGGGATCGCCGCGGGACACTGGATTTCACCGCTGGAATGTTTTTTTTTTTTTTTATTATTTTAAATAAAGGACTTTTTCAAGGTGTTTGTGTGTTTTTTTTAAACATTTTTTTACGCTTTCTTCGTGAAATGGTAGGGGTACAATGTACCCCTTACCAATTCACATAGGGGGGGGCCGGGATCTGGGGGTCCCCTTTGTTAAAGGGGTCTTCCAGATTCCGATAAGCCCCCCGCCCGCAGACCCCCACAACCACCGGGCAAGGGTTGTGGGGATGAGGCCCTTGTCCCCATCAACATGGGGACATCCTCCCCATGTTGAGGGCATGTGGCTTGGCACGGTTCAGGAGGGAGGGGGGCCGCTCTCTCGTCCCCCCCTTTTCCCCTGCGGCCGGCCAGGTTGCGTGCTCGGATAAGGGGTCTGGTATGGATTTTTAGGGGGACTCCACGCCATTTTTTTTAAATTTGGGGTGGAGTTCCCCTTAAAATCCATGCCAGATCTGAAGGGCCTGGAATGGATATTTGGGGGAACCCCACGTCAAATTTTTTTTTTAATTTGCGGCGGGGTTCCCCTTAATATCCATTCCAGACCTGAAGGGCCTGGTAATTGAATTCTGGGGAACCCCCACGTTTTTTTTTTTTTTTTTATCAATGACTTTTGTATGTATTGCCGGGAGCCGACAATTCATTAATAGCCGCGAGTCAGTTTTAAAAGACTTTTTTTCTTTCAAAAATGACATTTTTTGCAGGGACAGTTCTAAGCACGGGAAACATGCGCCACTTCACATGCATATCATACACACCCCCCAGGTACGAAATTTAAAGGAATATTTCACTTTTATTTTTTCATTTTAAGCATTATTAAAATCATTGCTCCCGAAAAAACGTCCGTTTTTAAAACTTCTTTTTGCATTGATACATGTCCCCTGGGGCAGGACCCCGGTCCCCAAACACTTTTTAGGACAATAACTTGCATATAAGCCTTTATAATTAGCACTTTAGATTTCTCCCATAGATTTTTCGAATTTGCCGCGAACACCCCAATTTGTTCGCTGTTCGGCGAACGGGCGAACAGGCAATGTTCGAGTCGAACATGAGTTCGACTCGAACTCGAAGCTCATCCCTATTCCTGACAATGGCCGCCTGACAACAGAACAGCAAACCTACAACAAAAAAACATCCAGGGCACGTGTCGTAGTGGAAAATGCTTTTGGAAGACTTAAGGGTAGATGGAGGTGTCTTATGAAGAGGAATGACAGTGACATTAAACTTGCCAAATCCATGGTGCTTACCTGCTGTGCTCTTCACAATCTTTGTGAAAGTCATGGAGAAGACTTTGACCAGGATTGGAATACATCTCCAGAAGAGCCAGTACCAGTAATAGCACCCCATGATATGGAAGAAGAGTGCAGTGAAATACGCCAGGCTCTGATGCTGCACCTCAATGTTTAAATTTTTACCATGATTTATTAAAAATTTTAATACCTTTTTGCTATATTGTTAATAATGTTTTATAATAAAAAATACATACTCAAAAAATTCGCTCATGGTTTTTATTTCACAAAAAACTCATCGTTCCATATATTCTGTTAAAGAAAACTAAGATTTTTTTTTTATAAAAAATGAATAAAAAAAAAATGGGTACAGGTCCTTTGCTACATGAAAGGCACTACGGTCTGGGTGGTGACCTGGGTTCACGACTGGCTGAAAGGACTTGAACAAGCTGACCTAGGACACCGAGGAAGGCCTGGTTGAAGGTAGACAGCTGCTCCATCTGCTCTCGGGCGATTTCTGCCTCCTGGCGCATAGCTTCCTGTGCATCCTGACGCAGTGCCTGAAACCGCCTTTCAGATTCGTTCTCAATTCTTTCCAGCTGCCTTTCTTCTGCTGCCCTCATATCCTCCATGACTGTGCGCAGATCCAACTGCAAACGTCTCCTATGACCTATAATATACAAAATATCAAACTAGTGTTTTTGGTAACATCTGTCAAAACAATACTGTAACCCCCTTTCTCATCTGCCACACCAGACTGCATCACATTTATCTACTGCCCCACAACTGTAACCCCTGCACATCTGCCCTACTGCTCTTCTGCCCCACTGCTGAACCCCCTTCTCACCTCTTACACCTCTGTACCCCCTGCACATCTGCCCCACTGCTGAACCCCCTTCTCACCTCTTACACCTCTGTACCCCCTGCACATCTGCCCCACTGCTGAACCCCCTTCTCACCTCTTACACCTCTGTACCCACTGCTCTTCTACCCCACTGATTAGTTATTTTAAGAAAATGCACACATTTCACTATTATCATCATGTCTTACCATTGTGCCGGGGTGCATTGGGCGTACTCTGTGGTTGGGTACTCTGTAGTAGGCTAATCTGTGGTTGGGTACTCTGTGGTTGGCTTGATGAGATACTACTGGTGCTGCTGAAAGACGTTGAAGGTCCATCATCTGACAAGTTTGACGCATCATTGGAGAGTCCATCAGCTGTTTCTGAAAAAAATATTTGGTTATATATATTTTTTTAAAGGTTAGCATAGCGAAATCCTATGGCATCAAAAAAAATTAAAACTTACCAAAGGGGTCTACCATGGATTCGAGAATTGCAGTTGCAGAGTCCAGACCACCCTCCCTGCCTTGGTTTGCCGGCCTATGTCTGTAAATGGCGTCCATGTCGTCGTACCACCTCCAAGTACTCCGACTGTTTCCACTACGGCTGTTGTCGTCCTTAATTTTTTTATATTGTCCTTTAAGCTTCTTAAGCTTTGCCCTGCACTGCCCCGATGTCCGTTCAAATCCCTCGGCTGCCATTCGTTGAGAAATATCTTTGTACACCTTTTTGTTTCTCACTGATCCATCAAGCTCACTCTGAATAACGCTATCACCAATAATCCTTAGGAAAGTAGATAGTTCCTCAGATGACCAGACCCTGCTGTTGTTTGCGGGCATCCTTCTCCTTTATATTGAGGGCGACAAGGTGCTTGTTTGGCGCTTTGCTTTGACGTCAGCATTGACGATTTTCTGTCCACCAATCAGTGGAATGTATCGTGTGGCGCCAGTAGCTCCGCCCTAACCGTACCGTTCCATTTTCTATGGCCCCACGTCTGAAGCAGGACCCTGAATGGTGCGGTACGGTTCGGTTTAATGGCACGCTTTCATAATGGAAACACCCAAAATAGCGTACCGTACCGAACCGTACCGAACCGATCCGCGCAGTGGAAACGAGGCATTAGTGGTCTCTCAGTACCATCTCAGGCATAACCTCCAGTCCTCAGGTGGCCTTCATGACTCCCTTACACTCTTGTGTCCAAGACTTCACTTGTTAATATCAAATTTTATCTAGCTTGACTTATTACCTGGCCATATTATAATTCTTAAAAATCAACAACCCTTTTTCTAAATAAAGCCTACCATATGTGGGTAAAAAGTAATGTACCTACCTACCTCACCTTCTGCCTATTGATTTACCAAGATGGCAGCTGGGACATGGAGATCACCTACAGAAAACAGAAGTGACTACTTATTTTCTCGCCATTTTGGGCACTGCTTCTAAAGTACAGTTCTGCTTCCATTTAGAAATGACAAATTCCCATCACAAGGACCATCAACCTATTGTGAATGCCTGTTGCACCCCCAGACATCTTACAATCGTGTATTTTAACTACAATTTTTTTTTGTCTATGACCATTTAACCCTTATTTTTTCATAGAAATTATTGGTCCAGTTTATACAAAGATTTTGAGTCAGTTGTATTTTAAGTTTGTGGATTAATTGTTTTCTAAGATCTTCTAAATAACAAAACAACGTATAATGCACTGACAGTTTACGAAAGATCTTCAAAATCATTAAAGACGTCATATGTGATTGTAAATTCTAATTCCCCATTTGAAACTGGTCTAGCTCCTCTACAAAATGTGTTCAGGAAGTCTGAATAATCGCTAGTCACAAATCATAATTAAGGAATATAATTATTGTTTGTAAGGTTTGCTGGGCAGATTATGCATTAATTGTGATAGATTTTATGGATCTGTTGCAGAAGATTCACATTAATTATGTCTTCTGCAGCCTGTTCTTCTTATGAGTAACATAAATAAATATCAATCTTCTTACTGATTTATTTACATTGCTGTGAACCTTGTGACAATAGTAAATATTTGTCACTTGAGGATATAAAAAGGTGCCTCTTGTAGGAAAATCAATTATCTGTAATCATAATATACTGTTATGGCATTTATGCACTAAAAGTTTTCTACTTGATGAAAACTGTAAAATGAAAGACTATATATATGGAAACATTAGCTGTGTCAATGTTGCTATGGAGGGTTGCATAATAGTCTATGGGTGCGTCTATAAGGCTTCTGGTTGGAAATCCTGTAGTTGAGAGTTTTTGGAAGAAATTACAAGTGCAAATGCTTCCTGATAATTACAAATGATGATGTAGCTGCAGTTCTGACATTTATGATATTATGGCTGTAAAAATGACAGTTCAATTATATTATTATATAACTGAGCATTATGTATTTCAATATAGTACTACATCACTGGATTTTGACAAATAAGGAACTTATTTACCTATTTAATTAGAGTTAGGGATGAGCTTCGAGTTCGAGTCAAACCCATGTTCGACTCGAACATCGTCTGTTCGTCCGTTCGCCGAATTTCGAACATTTTGGGGAGGTCGTTCGCGCCAAATTCGAGTGGCGCGTAACGGCCCATAATTCACTGCGGCATCTCAGTGCATTGCTGGCTGATGATTGGCCAAGCATGCACTATGACCCGCATGCTTTGGCCAATCACAGCGCGAAAAAAATGGAGAGACATAATTGGCCAAAGCCAGGGTGGCTTTGGCCAATTATGTCTCAGGGGGTTTAGTTCACGCCCCACACTATATAAGGCCGCCTGCGTGTCAGCCTTGTGTTGCGGCGGTGGTTAAAGACAGAGAGAGAGAGATAGTGTCATTTAAATTGAGATAGATAGAGCAGGCAGGCGAGTCAGTTAGCTTCAGTTACAGTGTGTAGAGGATATATATGCATCCTAGGTGTTGTATATATATTTATACACTGTATTCAGTTTAGCTAGATCTGTTCCTGTTATTCTCTTAATATACTGACAGGCAGGCAGGTGATTGTGCTAGCTGCAGTATTTTCACTTTGTGTACTGTGTCCTTTGCACAGTCTGCACCTAAAGCTTACCTGAATACAATTGCTGGTGTTCTGATACAAATACAGGCAGGGAGCTGCAGTATTTTGCTTTAGTGTCCTTTGCACAGTGTGCACCTTAAGCTTACCTCAATACAATTGCTGGTGTTTTCATACAAATACAGGCAGGGAGCTACAGTATTTTGTTTTAGTGTCCTTTGCACAGTGTGCACCTAAAGCTTACCTCAATACAATTGCTGGTGTTCTGATACAAATACAGGCAGGGAGCTTCAGTATTTTGCTTTAGTGTCCTTTGCACAGTGTGCACCTAAAGCTTACATCAATACAATTGCTGGTGTTCTGATACAAATACAGGCAGGGAGATGCAGTATTTTGCTTTAGTGTCCTCTGCACAGTGTGCACCGAAAGCTTACCTCAATACAATTGCTTGTGTTCTCATACAAATACCACAGGCAGGGAGTAGGGATGAGCTTCGTGTTCGAGTCGAACATACGTTCGACTCGAACATCGGCTGTTCGATCGTTCGACGAAGATCGAACGATTTGGGCCGTTCGCGCCAAATTCGAGTGGCGCGAACGGCCCACAATGCACTACGCCATCGCAGTGTCATCCAGGCGCTGTGATTGGCCAAGCATGCACTGTGACCCCGCATGCTTGGCCAATCACAGCGCCGGCAGCGAGGAGAGCAATGATTGGCCACAGGCAGGATGCCTATGGCCAATTATTGCTGAGGGGGTTTAGTACACGCCCCACACTATAAAAGGCCGCCAGCCCGGCGGCCTTGTGTAGTGTGTTCCGGAGCAGGGAAAGAGAAGCATAGGCAGGGACAGTGTCATTATTTTTCCTTTACTAATCCTGGATTCCTTGTGTTTAGGGACAAATAAGGATAGGTAGGGAGCGTGTCAGTGACAGTGTGCTATTCTGTGCTAATCCTTGTTTGTAGGGACAGAGAGGTACAGTGAGGGAAAGTGTCAGTGTGCTATTCTGTTCTAAAACTATTTTGCTGAACCATATTTTCAATCCTTGAGTTTAGGGACAGAGAGGTACAGTGAGGGAAAGTGTCAGTGTGCTATTCTGTGCTAAATCTTGTTTGTAGGGAGGGACAGAGTAGGACAGTGAGGGAAAGTGTCAGTGTGCTATTCTGTTCTAAAACTATTTTGCTGAACCATATTTTCAATCCTTGCGTTGAGGGACAGAGAGGTACAGTGAGTGAAACTGACAGTGTGCTATTCTGTTCTAAACCAATTTTGCTGTTCCATATTTTCAATCCTTGAGTTTAGGGACAGAGAAGGACACTCGTAGAAATTATCAGTGTGCTATTCTGTGCTAAATCTTGTTTGTAGGGAGGGACAGAGTAGGACAGTGAGGGAAAGTGTCAGTGTGCTATTCTGTTGTAAAACTATTTTGCTGAACCATATTTTCAATCCTTGAGTTGAGGGACAGAGAGGTACAGTGAGTGAAACTGACAGTGTGCTATTCTGTTCTAAACCAATTTTGCTGTTCCATATTTTCAATCCTTGAGTTTAGGGACAGAGAAGGACACTCATAGAAATTATCAGCGTGCTATTCTGTGCTAAATCTTGTTTGTAGGGAGGGACAGAGTAGGACAGTGAGGGAAAGTGTCAGTGTGCTATTCTGTTCTAAAACTTTTTTGCTGAACCATATTTTCAATCCTTGTGTTTAGGGACAGAGAAGGATAGGCAGGGGACAGTGTCAGTGTCATTGTTGCTAAGCCTCCTGCACAATATACACCTGAAGGTAGCCCTTATTGCTGTTTTTCCCATCTCCCTGCAGGCCATCCATTAAAATGTCTGGAAGGCAACCAAGGAGAGGCAGACAGTCAGGAGGCAAAAAAAGAGGGCAAGCAGGCTCTGTGTCTGGGGGCAACAGTGCTGGTCGTGTACGCGGTGCATTGTCATCAGCACATGGCCATGGGACACGCTTGTCCTTGTTTTCGGCAGCTGGACATGTTGAGCCACATCATGCCGAAGACTTGGTAGAGTGGATGACCAAGCCCACCTCATCCTCCTCATCCTCTCTCACCCAGGCTCAGGGTACTGGCAAAGCAGCTGCCAAAGCGTCCTCTTCTCTGGTATCATTATCTTCATTAGTCAATCCTTCCCTAGACCCACCATGCCCTCCTCCTGAGGAGTCCCCCGAACTGTTTGAGCACAGTGTTGGGTACATGCTCCAGGAGGATGCCCAGCGTTTGGAAGGATCTGATGATGATACCCAGCTAGAGGAACGCAGCAGCGTGAGAGCAGAGAGAGGGGATGCTCAAGAAGGACACCAATCTGGCAGTCATGCTCCAGCAGCTGCAGCATATTGCCAGATTGGCTCCAGTGATGAGGAGGGAGGGGATGATGAGGTCACTGACTCCACGTGGGTGCCTAATAGGAGAGAGGAGGAGGAGGAGGAGGATGAGGAGGAGGCACATCTCCAACGAGGCAGGATGCCCTTGAGTGGCCAGCGTATGGGCAGCACACCGACGGAATCACACCGCAGAGCTCTGCCCGTCATGCAAAAAGTTCTTTGGTGTGGGCCTTTTTTGAGGCGAGTGCGTCAGATCGCACAGCTGCTGTTTGCAACATATGTCTCAAGCGTATATCGCGTGGCCAAAACATCAGCCGCTTGGGCACCACATGCTTGATCAGACATATGTTGATCTGCCATGCAGCTCGTTGGCAAGCCTACCTTAAAGACCCACACCAAAGAACAAAGCTGACCTCTTATTGCACCGCATCAGCTGGGATCTCCAACCCCACTATACCTTCACTCCTCTCTGAAACCTGCTCTGAGAGGAATGAAGGTGTAGAATTAGGTGTGTCACAGGCAAGTACTTGCGGGCACTCTGCTAGCAGTACACCAACGTCCGATTCTAGCAGGCAAATTTCCCTGCCCCAGCTGCTGGACCGTCGAAAGAAGTTCACTCCCAGCCATCCACATGCCCAGCGATTGAATGCTAGCTTGGCTAAATTGCTAGCGCTTCAACTGCTGCCTTTTCAGTTGGTAGACTCGGCCCCCTTCCGTGAGTTTGTGCAATGTGCGGTTCCTCAGTGGCAGGTTCCCAAACGACACTTTTTCGCACGGAAGGCTATTCCGGCTCTCTACAGGCATGTGGAAGGCAATGTCTTGGCCTCGCTGGACAGGGCGGTCAGCGGTAAGGTGCATATTACCGCTGACTCATGGTCCAGCAGGCATGGACAGGGACGTTACCTTTCTTTCACGGCCCATTGGGTCACTCTTTTGGCAGCTGGGAAGGATGCAGGACAAGGTGCAGTAGTGTTGGAGGTTGTTCCACCGCCACGCCTCCAAAATGCTACTACTGGTTGTGACACACCTCTCTCCTCCACCCCCTCCTCTTCTTCTTCCTCCATGGCCTCTTCCTGTGGTTTGTCCTCGGAACCAGCGGTGCTCCGTAGGCGTTCAAGGGGCTACGCAAGTACGCAGGCAAAAAGATGCCATGCCGTGCTTGCGCTGGTGTGTTTGGGGGACAGGAGCCACACTGGGGCAGAGGTCCTGTCTGCTCTGCAGGGGCAGGCCGAGAGGTGGTTGACGCCACGCCAGCTTAAGCCAGGAATGGTGGTTTGCGACAATGGCACCAACCTCCTCTCCGCCCTCCGACAGGGACAACTGACCCATGTGCCCTGTATGGCTCACGTCCTTAACCTGGTGGTGCAGCGGTTCTTGGGCAGGTACCCGGGCTTACAGGATGTCCTGAGGCAGGCCAGGAAAGTCTGTGTGCATTTCCGCAGATCTTATAATGCCAGTGCTCGCCTGGCTGAGCTTCAAAAGGAGTTGAACCTGCCCAAGAACCGCCTTATATGTGACATGCCCACAAGGTGGAACTCAACGTTGGCCATGCTGCAGCGGCTGCACACGCAGCAGAGGGCCATCAATGAGTACCTGTGCGACTACGGCACCAGGACAGGGTCAGGGGAGCTCGGGTTTTTTTCACCACGCCAGTGGGGCATGATCAGGGATGCATGCACTGTCCTGGCACCATTTGAGGAGGCCACGAGGATGGTGAGCAGTGACAGTGCATGCATCAGTGACACTGTACCTCTTGTCCACTTGTTGGAGCACACGCTGCGTGGAATAATGGACAGGGCACTTGAGGCAGAACAGAGGCAGGAAGAGGAGGACTTCCTTGCCTCTCAAGGCCCCCTTTACCCAGACAGTGTTCCTTCTGTCCCACCCATCACACAGGAAGAGGAGGAGGAGGAGGAGGAGGAGGAGGAGGATTGTGTCAGAATGGAGGTGGAGGCTGGCACTCAGCATCATCAGCAGCAGTCTTTTAGGGATGATTTACAGTCCCAAGAAACCAGTGGACTTGTACGTGGCTGGGAGGAGGTGGCTGCGGATCATGTCGTCCTTAGTGACCCAGAGGACTCCGGACTGAATGCCTCAGCTAACCTACGCTGCATGGCCTCCCTGATCCTGCAAAGTCTGCGGAAGGATCCTCGTATTCTTCGGATCAAGGAGAGGGACCATTACTGGCTGGCCACTCTCCTTGATCCACGGTACAAGGGTAAGGTTGCGGACCTTATCGTACCGTCGCAGAGGGAGCAGAGGATGAGACAACTCCGGGAGGCCTTGCAGAAAGGTCTGTGCAACGCGTTCCCAGAGACTGGGAGGTTACAAACTCCTGGTCCTGGACAACGAGTTGCTGAGGCTTCGGGCAGTCAAAGAAGGAGCGGTGGGGAAGGTGGCCGTCTGACCGATGCGTTCAGACAATTCTTTAGTCCGCAGCCCCAAAGTATGATCGGTTCCAGCAACCATCGCCAGCGTCTGATATACATGGTGCAGGAATACCTAGGGGCAAGGTCAGACTTGGACACCTTCCCCACCGAAAATCCTCTGGCTTACTGGGTCTTGAGGATGGATCACTGGCCAGAGCTTGCACAGTATGCAATTGAGCTACTGGCCTGTCCTGCATCCAGCGTTCTTTCAGAACGCACATTCAGTGCTGCTGGAGGATTTGTCACGGATCACAGGGTGCGCCTGTCCACCGACTCGGTTGATCGACTGACTTTCATCAAGATGAACCAGTCTTGGATCACCACCAGCTACCACACACCAGATGCTGATATAACAGACTAATTGATTTTAAAATGTCACATCCCTTCAAGACTGATGCTGATGCTGAGTGCCTGTGCTGTTATGTTGACTGGCTATCCTCCTCCTCCTCCTCAATGATACGATTAACGATGATAGCTTGGAAGATCATTTTGGTTTATGGGTGACGCCACCAGTGGCTAAGGCCCAATTTTTCAGCCCCTGTTTAACAGGGGCGTGTAATTAAAATTTTTGATGCAATACTTTGCAACAGGCCTCATTGTTGTGCTCCAAGTACAGTATCTGTGAGGGGTTGCAGTGTTGTGCCACCAGTGCCTAAGGCCCAATTTTTCAGCCCCTGTTCAACAGGGGCATGCAATTATAATTATTGATCTAATAATTCACAGCAGGGCCCATTGCTGCGCCCACCAAGAGTAACTGTCAGGCCTTACAGTGTTGTGGCACCAGCACCACCATCACCACCACCACCACCACCAAAGGCCCAATTTTTCAGCCCCTGTTCAACAGGGGCATGCAATTATAATTATTGATCTAATAATTCACAGCAGGGAGCATTGCTGCGCCCACCAAGAGTAACTGTCAGGCCTTACAGTGTTGTGGCACCAGCACCACCATCACCACCACCACCACCACCAAAGGCCCAATTTTTCAGCCCCTGTTCAACAGGGGCATGCAATTATAATTATTGATCTAATAATTCACAGCAGGGACCATTGCTGCGCCCACCAAGAGTAACTGTCAGGCCTTACAGTGTTGGGGCACCAGCACCACCATCAAAGGCCCAATTTTTACTACCACTGATCAACAATTATATGTTATTACAATTCCTGATATTATACTTGACAGAAGGGCGTTCCAGCACCCACCAAGAATAACTGTGAGTGCTTTCAGTGTTGTGCCAACACCAACACCTAAGGGGCCAATTTCTGCAGAGTATATACGGAAGGTCCCTACTTTCAAACATCCAACTTACAAACTACTACTACTTGCAAACGGAAGAAGACAACAGGAAGTGAGAGGAAATCTACCCCTTGGAAGGAAAATTCTCTCCTGTAAGAATTAATATGGGAGAAAGGTGTCTCCTCTCTACTGATGCTTTATCACCAATCCTTGTTTCAATAAAAACACCACATTTCAAAAACAGTTGTCATTGGGACGCAAAGTGAGGTGAAATGTTCTGAACAGGGGCACAGACAGCAAAAAAAATGTGACAGGGGTGATAACCGTTCCCTATGTTTCACAAAAAACAAAAAAAAAGGAATTTGCCATGGAGCTCCACTTAAACAATGTAGCTGTTCAAAATTATAAACAGATTCTACATAAGAACAAACCTACAGTCCCTGTCTTGTATGCACCGCCTGTATACGGCTGTTCAGAGTATATAGGTCCTTTTTTATTTTGTGTGCGGGGTTCCCCTTAATATCCATACAAGACCCAAAGGGGCTGGTAATGGGCTGGGGTAGGGGGGGGGGGGGGTTGATGGGGTAGCTATGCCATTTTTCCTAAAGATTTTCATCCATATTACCGGGACCAGACATTGCATTAAAGCCGCAAGCAGTTTTAAATGACTTTTTTCCCTTTAGAAATGTTATTTTGTGCAGGGACAGTTCTAAACACGGGAAACACGTGGCACTTCACAGGCATACTTTAGACACCCCCCAGGTACAATATTTAAAGGAATATTTGACTTTTTTTTTTTCACTTTATGCATCATTAAAATGACTGCTCCCGGAAAACGTCCGTTTTTAAAACTTCTTTTTGCATTGATACATGTCCCCTGGTGCAGAAGCCGTGTTCCCAAACTCTGTTTCGGACAATAACATGGATAATAGTCGTTATAATTAGCACTTTAGAATCCGAACGTTCGCATCCATTGTATTTAATAGGGTTCTAATGTTCGCGCGAACTTTCGGTCCGTTCGCGGGTTCTGGTGCGAACCGAACCCGGGGGTGTTCGGCTCATCACTAGCAGGGAGCTGCATTATTTTCAGTTAGTGTACTGTGTCCTCTGCACAGTGTGCAACTAAAGCTAACTGAAGACAATTGCTGGTGTTTTCATACTAATAATACTACAGGCAGGCAGTTGATTCTGCTAGCTGCAGTATAATCAGTATATATATACATCCCAGCTTTGTGCAGCTACATCTCCCTGCAGGCCATTAGTATGTCTGGAAGGAACACAAGGAGAGGCAGACAGTCACGAGCCAATAAAAGAGGGCAAGCAGGCTCTGTGTCTAGAGGCAACAGTGCTGGTCATGGACACGGTGCATCCTCATCAGCACGTGGCCGTGGGACATGCTTGTCCTTTTTTTCGGCAGCTGGCCGTGTTGAGCTGCAACATGCCGAAAACTTGGTAGAGTGGATAACCAAGCCGTCCTCATCCTCCTTATCCTCTCTCACCCAAGCTCAGGGTACTTTGTCTGGAAAAGCAGCTGCCAAAGCGGCCTCTTCCCTCGCCTCAATGGCATGAGTCACTCCTTCCCTAGCCCCACCATGACCTCCTGAGTAGTCCCCTGAACTGTTTGACCACAGTGTTGGGTACATGCTCCAGGAGAATGCCCAGCGTTTTGAAGGCTCCGATGATGGTACCCAGCTAGAGGAAGGCAGTAACGAGAGCCCAGAGAGAGGGGGTGCCCAAGAAGGACAGCAATCTGGCAGCCATGTTCCCCCAGCTGCAGCATACTGCCAGGTTTGCTACAGTGATGAGGAGGGAGGGGATGATGAGGTCACGGACTCTACGTGGGTGCCTGATAGGAGAGAGGAGGAGGAGGCACATTTCCAACGAGGCAGGACGCCCTCCAGGGGCCAGCTTAAGGGCAGCACACCGACAGCATCACACCGTAGAGGGAACGTAGCATGTGCAGGCCGCTGCTGTCTCTGCGCGTTATTCAAAAAAGTTCTTTGGTGTGGGCCTTTTTTGAGAAGAGTGCATCAGATCGCAGCGCTGCTATTTGCAACATATGTCTCAGGCGTATCTCGTGTGGCCAAAACATCACCCGTTTGGGCACCACATGCTTGATCAGAGATATGTCGACCTGCCATGCAGTTCGTTGGCAAGCACACCTAAAAGACCCACACCAAAGATCAAAGCGGACCTCTCCTTGCTCCTCATCAGCTGGGATCTCCAACCCCACTATACCTTCAGTCCTCTCTGAAACCTGCACTGAGAGGAATGAAGGTGTAGAATTAGGTGTGTCACAGCCAAGTACTTGCGGGCAATCTGCTATCGGTACACCAACGTCAGATTGTACCAGGCAAATTTTCCTGCCCCAGCTGCTGCACCGCCGAAAGAGGTTCGCTCCCAGCCATCCACATGCCCAGCGGTTGAATGCTAGCTTGGCTAAATTGATAGCACTTCAACTTCTGCCTTTTCAGTTGGTAGACTCTGCCCCCTTCCGTGAGTTTGTGGAATGTGCGGTTCCTCAGTGGCAGGTTCCCAAACACCACTTTTTCGCACGGAAGGCGATTCCGGCTCTCTACCGGCATGTGGAAGGCAATGTCTTGGCCTCACTGGACAGGGCGGTCAGCGGTAAGGTGCATATTACCGCTGACTCGTGGTCCAGCAGGCATGGACAGGGACGTTACCTATCTTTCAAGGCGCATTGGGTGACTTTGCTGGCAGCTGGGAAGGATGCAGGACAAGGTGCAGTAGTGTTGGAGGTTGTTCCGCCACCACGCCTCCAAAATGCTACTACTGGTTATTCTGACACACCTCTCTCCTCCATCCCCTCCTCTTCTTCTTCCTCCATGGCCTCTTCCTGTGCTTTGTCCTCAGAACCAGCAGTGCTCCATAGGCGTTCAAGGGGCTATGCAAGTATGCAGGCAAAGAGATGCCATGCGGTGCTTGAGCTGGTGTGCTTGTCCTTAACTTGGTGGTGCAGTGGTTCTTGGGCAGGTACCCGGGTTTACAGGATGCCCTGAGGCAAGCCAGGAAAGTCTGTATGCATTTCCACTGGTCATATAATGCTAGTGCTCGGCTGGCTGACCTGCAAAAGGAATTTAACCTGCCCAAGAACCGCCTAATCTGTGACATGCCCACCAGGTGGAACTCAACGTTGGCCATGCTGCAGCTGCTGCACACGCAGCAGAGGGCCATCAATGAGTATCTGTGCCAATATGGCACCAGGACAGGGTCAGGGGAGCTTGTTTTTTTTTGCCATGCCAGGGATGCATGCACTGTCCTGGCAGCATTTGAGGAGGCCACGAGGATGGTGAGCAGTGACAGTGCATGCATCAGTGACACTGTCTCTCTTGTCCACCTGTTGGAGCAAACGCTGCATGGAATAATGGACAGGGCACTTGAGGCAAAACAGAGGGAGGAAGAGGAGGACTTCCTTACCTCTCAAGGCCCCCTTTATCCAGACAGTGTTCCTGCTGGCCTGCCGATCACACAGAAAGAGGACGAGGAGAAGGAGGAGGAGGATTGTGTCAGCACGGAGGTGGAGCCTAGCACTCAGCATCAGCAACAGTCTTCAAGGGATCTATTACAGTCCCAAGACACCCATGGACTTGTACGTGGCTGGGAGGAGGTGGCTGCGGATCATGTCGTCCTGAGTGACCCAGAGGACTCCGGACCAAATGCCTCAGCAAACCAACGCTGCATGGTCTCCCTGATCCTGCAAAGCCTGCGGAAGGATCCTTGTATTCGTGCTATCAAGGAGAGGGATCATTACTGGCTGGCAACCCTCCTTGATCCACGTTACAAGGGTAAGGTTGCGGACCTTATCTTGCTGTCGCAGAGGGAGCAGAGGATGAAACATCTTCAGGAGTCCTTGCAGAAAGGTCTGTGCAATGCATTCCCAGAGACTGGGAGGTTACAAATTCCTGGTCCTGGACAATGTATTGCTGAGGCTTCAGTCAGTCAAAGAAGGAGCGGTGGAGAAGGTGGCCGTCTGACCGATGCGTTCAGACAATTTTTTAGTCCGCAGCCCCAAGGTATGATCGGTTCCAGCAACCATCGCCAGCGTCTGGTTTACATGGTGCAGGAATACCTAGGGGCAAGATCAGACTTGGACACCTTTCCCACCAAAAATCCTCTGGGTTACTGGGTCTTGAGGGTGGATCACTGGCCAGAGCTTGCACAGTATGCAATTGAGGTACTGGCCTGTCCTGCATCCAGCGTTCTTTCGGAACTCACATTCAGTGCTGCTGGAGGCTTTGTAACCAATCACTGGGTGCGCCTGTCTACCGACTTGGTCGATCGACTGACCTTCATATAAATGAATCAGTCTTGGATCACCACCAGCTACCAAGCACCTGATGCTGATGTAACCAAATATTTTTTTTTGAAATGTCAGATCCCTTCAAGACTGCTTATGCTGATGCTAAGTGACTATCCTGTTATGCTGAGTGACTATCCTCTTCCTCCTCAATGATCATGCTGATAGCTTGTAAGAACATTTTTGGTTCTGGGCACTGCCACCAGTGGCTAAGGCCCAATTTTTCTGCCCCTGTTTAACAGGGGCGTGTAATTACAATTTTTGATGCAATATTTTGCAGCAGAGCTCATTCCTGCGCTCCAACTAGAGTATCTGTGAGGGGTTGCAGTGTTGTGGCACCAGTGCCTAAGGCACAATTTGTATGCCCCTGTTCAACAGGGGCATGTAATTACAATTCTTGATCTAATATTTCACAACAGGGCCCATTCCTGTGCCCACCAAGAGTAACTGTGAGGGCTTACAGTGTTGTGGCAACACCACCACCACCACTAAAGGCCCAATTTTTCAGCCCCTGTTCAACAGGGGCATGTAATTACAATTCTTGATCTAATATTTCACAGCTGGGCCCATTCCTGCGCCCACCAAGAGTAACTGTGAGGACTTACAGTGTTGTGGCACCAGCACCACCACCACCACCAAAGGCCCAATTTTTCCTACCACTGTTTAACAATGGCATGTAATTACAATTCTTGATATAATAGTTCACAGCAGGGCGTTCCAGCGCCCACCAAGAGTAACTGTGAGGGCTTACAGTGTTGTGGCAACACCAACACCTAAGGGCCAAATTTCTGCAGAGTATATACGGCAGACCCCTACTTTCAAACATCCAACTTACAAAAGACTTCTACTTGCAAACGGAAGGAGACAACAGGAAGTGAGAGAAAATCTACCCCTAGGAAGGGAAATTCTCTCCTGTAAGAGTTAATATGGGAAAAGGGTGTCTCCTCTCCACTGATGCTTGTTACACTAAAAAAACCAAATTTTCAAAAAACATTTGTCATTGGGATGGAAAGTGAGGTGAAATGTTCTGAACAGGTGCAAAGACAGCAAAACAAAGGTTACAGGGGTGTTAACCCTTCCCTATGTTTTCCAAAATGCTTAAAAATAAAAATTTTGACTGGAGCTACACTTTAAAAATGTACCAGTTCAAAATTACAAACAGATTCTACGTAACAACAAACCTACAGTCCCTGTCTTGTTTGCACCGTCTGTATACTGCTGTTCAGAGTATATAAGGCCTGGGGCCCCACGCCTTTCTTTTTTTTAATTTAGGTGCGGGATTCCCCTTAATATCCATACAAGACCCAAAGGGGCGGGTAATGGGCTGGGGGGGGGGTACACATGCTGGGACCAGACATTACATTAAAGCCGCAAGCAGTTTTAAATGACTTTTTTTCCTTTAGAAATGTCATTTTGTGCAGGGACAGTTCTAAGCACGGGAAACACGCGCCACTTCACAGGCATACTATACCAGGTACGATATTTAAAGGAATATTTCACTTTTTTTTTCACTTTACACCTTGTTCCAAATTATTATGCCAATGATATTTTTCTCATTTACCTAAATAATTGATGTAAACAACAGTCAGCATAATTCTCATGTTATCAACTCTTATGCCGCGTACACACGATCGAAAACACCGCCGAGAAAATCGACGTGAAAAACGAGGAACAGCTTGTTCCCCCCACACACGGCCTTTTAAATTACACTTTTTTTTTGGTCGAAAAAAAACGACCGTGTGTGGGCTCCGCGGCAGTGTTTCCCTATGGGAAAACTGCCGCGGAAAAAAAACGACGGGAATCACGATGAGAAAAATTAGAGCATGTTCTAATTTTTCTCGTCGGGATTAATGCCGTTTTTCCCCTCGAGAAAAACGACAAAAGGCCCACAGATGATCGTTTTTCTCGTCCAAAGGAAAAAATTTCATTTTTCTCGATGGGAAAAACGGTTGTGTGTACGCGGCATCAAGAGTACAATTCAAATTTTAATGAACAAACCTCCTAATGATAACAGTTTTTTTTTCAAAATAAAAAACTTACAATGCACTGTTCCAAATTATTACGCACAGTAAGTTTCAAAACACTTTATAGGTTGTAAAGAACTGAAAATTGTAATTTGTTGTGTTTGCAGCATATTAACTGAAATCAAAAGCTATTTCAATCAAACTTTGAACAACATTTGAACTTTTTTAACATTTTAACAGGGTCACGTTACATTTTAACATAGGACCCCTTATTTGATAGCAGCTTCACAAGTCTTGCATCCAGTGAACTTGTGAAATTTTGGACAGTTTCTGCTTGAATTTGTTTGCAAGATGTCAGAATAGCCTCCCAGAGCTGCTGTTTGGATGTAAACTGCCTCCCACCCTCATAGATATTTTGCTTGAGGATGCTCCAAAGGTTCTCAGTAGGATTGAGGTCAGGGGAGGATGGAGGTCACACCATGACTTTCTCTCCTTTTATCCCCATAGCAGCCATTAATACAGAGGTATTCTTTGCAGCATGAGATTGTGCATTGTCATGCATGAAGATGATTTTATTACGGAAAGCATAGTTCTTCCTTCTGTACCAGGGAAGGAAGTGGTCAGTCAGGAACTCCACATGCTTTGCAGAGGTCATCTTTACACCTTCGGGGACCCTAAAGGGGCCAACCAGCACTCTTTCCATGATTCCGGCCCAAAACATGAGTCCAACACCGCCTTGCTGACGTCGCAGCCGTGTTGGAACACGGTGGCCGTCCACCAACCATCCACTACTCCATCCATCTGGACCATCCAGGGTTGTATGGCACTCATCGGTGAATAGGACTGTTTGAAAATTAGTCTTCATGTATTTTTCTGCCCAATGCTGCCGTTTCTGCTTGTGAGCATTGGTTAGTGGTGGCCGAATGGAAGGTTTATGCACAGTTGCAAGACTCTGGAGGACTCTACACCTTGATATCCGTGGGACTCCAGAGGCACCAGCAGCTTCCAATATATGTTTGCTGCTATGTAATGGTGTTTTAGCAGCTGCTCTCTTGATCCGATGCATGGATCTGGCAGAAATCTTCCTCAATGTACCTTTATCTGCACGAAAGCCGTCTGTGCTCTGAATCAGCCACAAATCTCTTAATAGTGCGATGATCACGCTTAAGTTTTCATGAAATATCTAATGTTTTCATACCTCGTCCAAGGCATTAAACTATTTCACTCTTTCCGGCAGCAGAGAGATCCTTTTTCTTCCCCATATTGCTTGAAAATGGTGCTTTGCTTAATAATGTGGAACACCCTCCTTTTGTAGTTTTTCCTTTTAATTGGACTCACCTGGCAATCTAATTAACATAGGTGTCCGAGATTGTTTTCAGTGATCAAAAGAGCCCTGAGACACAATGCCATTCATGAGTTAAACTGAAAAACAAAATATTTTATCTTTGTGACACTGAAATAGAATTTGCATAATAATTTGGAACAGGGTGTATGCATAATTAAAATCACTGCTCCCAAAAAAACGGCCGTTTTTAAAACTTCTTTTGCATTGATGCATGTCCCCTGGGGCAGGACCCGGGTCCCCAAACCCTTTTTAGGACAATAACTTGCATATTAGCCTTTAAAATTAGCACTTTTGATTCCGAATGTTCGAGTCCCATAGACTTTAACGGGGTTCGATAGTTTGCGCGTTTTCAGTCCGTTCGCAGGTTCTGGTGCGAACCGAACCGGGGGTGTTTGGCTCATCCCTCCTTAGAGTCATTGTTGCACTTTTTGCAGTTGGAAGATCTTGATTTTATTTTAAAACACACACACAGTTCGAGTATACATTTCTTCATAGTAAGTAGAGATAGTGGCGTAACCAAATGTACAATAAAGAAGCTCAGATTTTATATATACAGTATATATATATATATATCTATACCTGATTTTATAAATATAATTCTACCTATATATACCTATGCAATACACTTGTAGGTAACAAATACAATTAAAAATGTGTACTATTGGCAAGGTGTTAGTTATAGGAATCAGGCTGGGTTCACACTTGAGAATGCAGCGGCTCACAGCAAGAGTCCGGTGCATCTCCATTCACCGTTTAAGGTCTGATTTCAGCTTGAATTTTCCGCTGAATTCGGACCTGAAACGGACCAAATAAAGCACAGGGCTCCTGTGCAATTCGCACCAGAGCCGCTGCGGAGATTTGTGAACCGGCTACATAGAGAGCCGGTCACAATCTCCTGCTATACAAATTGGATGTGGGTAAATCCACATCCAATTCGCAATAGTGTGAACCCAGCCTCAAGGTATCAAGAAGTCGAAAAGAGCATAAAAGTTGATTGTAGAAGAAAGGTGGGGCAAAAGAAGGAGAGGGATAGTGTGGGAAAAAGGGAAGAGAAAAAGAAATAAGAGGCAAAAGGAGAGTAGGAGGACTTGGGAGAGGAAGGGTAGACAAGGGGGTATGTACTACCAGGACTTGTGTCCTGGTATGCTGAATCTCTACACTGAGTAGAGTGGCAGCCACTACATTGTCGGTAACATAGGATCAAATCTGGAAGGGCCACAGTTTTGCTAAATTTTAGTGTGTGTCGTTAAGAATAGCTGTTAATATTTTTTGTATTAAGTTTTACAAAATCTAGCTACTGTCTGTTTAGTAGCTGTGTATGTATGTGTGATCAGTTCCAAGGACAGCCATGAAACTCTATGCTTGAAATAAATACCCAAGTGCTCACCCACAAAGGAAACCATATAAAGCCTAAACTAGATTAGAGGCACTCACGGGCCTTGCACAGGAGGAAGATTTTCCTCCTTTGCAAGACCCATTAGTGCCTCTAAACCAGTTTTGAATTTAAATGTATGTGTGAACAATATTTATTGTTGTCTAGAACCATCTGGGATATATTTATCTAAGAGGGCTTCAGAGGGGTCCTTTATTAAGTTACAGGGCAGTATAGTATTAATAAGGTTATATAAACATATCCATAGTTGGTTTGCTCAGAGACAGACCCACCAAATGTGTAAATTGTTGCTAGATTGTGCACACCCTCTGCAGCATGTTGAAGAAAAAGGAAACAATTATTATGCCCAGTCAGGACTAAAATACCATTGAAAAATAAACTTTGTATGAGTACTCTAGGGTCCTAGAGCTTTCACAGTTGAGGACCATATGTCACCTCAAACTTCATTCATATTTGTAAAGCCTATTTCTTTGGCCCAGGATGTTGGATATGTGGTGGGCTTATTAACATAAGTTGTGCTTAGGGGATGTTTGGATTATTATTATTATTACTATATTATACAGGATTTATATAGCACCAACAGTTTACGCAGCGCTTTACAATGCAGGCATCTAAAATCTCTGGCATAAGGAATAGTTTTCCACCAGTGTTCAAAGGTTTTAAGAATAAATTATGGTTCATGGTTTTTATTAGGAAATAAGTGTAACGCCTCAGTTGGCTATGACAGGAAAATTCCTGATTAGGAATATTGTGAGACCTTTGAAGTTGGTCAAAAGTATTTACACCCTGTAGGGTAAGTAGAAAATGAATATCTTTGAAGTCATTAGCATGCCACCACTGACAGATTTCACCTTTCACCAGTTTGAAGCTGTCACTGACTGATATAAACCACCAGCTACAGCAACTGTATTACCTTTTTATTTTTTCCTACACATGACCCTCTAACACATAAGACTTGTCTTTGAAACATCATTGCTCGTCTTTCTCTACATTTCACAAAGCTAAACAGGGACTTTGAATAATGGATGAACAGAAGCAATATTTTTACCCAACCCTCCAAAATACTTGTGGGCAAGTGTGATTATGCAATCTGAGAGTTGCTCGGTAAGAATCAGTCCTTGACTGTAGCTTATACTTATTCTCCACTTGAGGTACTAACAGGATCCCACTTATATAAGTGTTATTTCATTTCTGCCTAATGCAAGTTTGCGAGGTCAATTTACAAAAAAGGAGTAGAGAATGTTTACCTAACAAAGTGAATGTTCATTAAAAGATGAAGTTTTATCTACTTATATTTTGCTTTTCCTATATTTCCCTGCACATGAATGGGTATTTTAAATAAACACAGCTTTACTTTGCCAAGAGAAAACTCTCTACTTCTTTAGTAAATCAATCCCACTGGCTGGTGCATAAGAAAATATGGTGTAATATTATGGATTTGACACTGTTACTGTGAATACATTTTTAGGGCTGATAAAGATCTTAGAAACGCTGCATAGCTTTTTAAGCCCCATCTGGCAGTTCAGATCTAAATATAAATGATGAGTATGGTAAAAAGGCTGTAGACACAAGGACAGCAATAGCATTTCAAAGTAACACTATGCCCACACGATAATGCGTTTGGCAGAGATCCAGTTAATATTTATTAGCAAACCAGGGACATTGCTCCGCTGCCCTTGGAAAATGCAAAAATAATAGATAAAAAATGTGGCCATGTCTAAATAATTTATATAACTTTATCGCTAAGTCAGTCAGCAGCACTAAAATGCAAAGTAGCAAATGCTGAGGGCTGCATGTGATAAATAAACACTTAGGTACCATATTTTAAGACAGAGTGTATAGAAAGATAAAAATAGTTTTACATAAGGCCTTTCTGGCTTTTATTTTTATTTAAATCTTAATCTGTACTTACTTTACTAAACACGGAACATATGTGATGCTAGTTTTGCCTTCATTAATGTTATACTAGCTTGGCACTAACAAGTAATATTCATTGAATGAAAGCCTTCCAACATGTTGCTTGAAGGGGTGGTGGAAGGGATTAACTTCTAATTGGTCGCCATCCAAGAAAATGTGTGCTCATCTAAGAACATCCATTCTGTATTGTTTACATTTAATCTAAGCTTGTCATAGCCTACTGCAGAGAAATTGAAGTGTGGGTGTCTACCGTCTTTACTTTACTAAATGCGGCACTGAGGTGATGCTAGTTTTGCCTTCATTAACGTACAGTGCTTGAAAGCCTTCCAACATGTTGCTTAAGATGGTAGTGGTAGGGATTAACTCCTAGTTACATAGAAAATTGGTCATCATCCAAGAATATTTGTGCCAGTCCAAGAAAATCCATTCTATGTACACTTAATCTGAACTTGTCATGACCTACTGCAGAGCTGAAGTGTGGGTGTCCACTGTCCTGTCACAGGATTTTGTGCTTTATCTGCATTTTTTGAAACCTGCAGATGTCAGGGCCCGGAGTTTGACAACAGCCATCTAGCATTTTGCTGACTGTGCTGGTTTTGGGGGCATTCAGGAAATAAAGTTAATAGCAGCCCTAGGGATGTAAGGAGCCATGTGCACAATACCAAAATAACATCAGAGCAAATGAGTATAAAAAGTAGGTAGGTTGCACCCAGGCCAGATTGTATTTTGAGTACTTTAATTAATATGTAAAAAATATTAAGGAAGGGTGGGGGGGGGGCATTAAAGGAACTAAATCAGAGGAGAAAATGGAGAGAAGGCTTAAAAGCATGCAGGACAAAGCAACACAACTGACCATTCTCACCTTTCCTTTGCTCCCCTGCTGTTCCATTCAGCAACCAGGAGCACATTCCTAAATTGCAGTATGTTCTGCATACCATTACTGGAGAAGTGAATCTTAACCCATCCTCTGAGTCCTTGCCATGGAACAAGCCAGAGAATGCCTGCTCCCATTATACCCTTTCCACGTTTGTACTCAGAGACTCTTGTGGATAGTTTAAGGAAAGGAAATAGAAGGAAACCGGGAAAGTGACTTGGGGTGTGCCGTGGTCTTGAGGTCAGTATGCCTAAAAGGGGGCATACCCAAGAAGTAATTTAGAAATAATGAATAAGTAAACAAAATAAAGGGAATGGGTGGGTGGGTTAACCCGAGCAGAAATGCAGACAAAAGGGATGATTCAGTGCTGGCATTTTAAAGACGAGACTCCTCCCACAAACACAGGCAAGCCTGCGGCCCACCTTCCTATTTGTCAGAACTCTCTATTTTTAAAATCAGCAAATATATATTTTTTACATCTTTTGACTGTCTTTGTGCTTATTTCCCTAAATATTACTGTAGGACATACAAAATAGATGTACTGGTACATCTCTGGACTTCAAGTGGTTATAGCGGAATGATGCCTGATCATGGCATCCCGGTATTGTTTTTAGAGCTGACGGTTGGCTCTCTTGTAAAAGCAATCATAGTGGCTAACTAGCCGCTAGATTGCTTTTAAAAGTAGAGGGAGAATCCCCCTCCTGCCACCTTCTGCAGCTTTCTTGGGCTGTCCCATCCCACTGAAAGACTCAATCGACCAGCTGGCGCTTCCGCTGAAGATCAAACAGAGGCCCATAATGGCAGCTTCAGTGGCTGAAAACGATAGGAGGGTTTAGTTCTGCTTTAGGTGTCACATCTCCAAAATTAATAACTGTAATCTATATAATCGATCCTCATAGCTCAGGTCCTTCATCCCCTTATTAATTGTGTTGTTCGATACTGAACTCTTTCTAATTTAACAAAATATAACTGCACATTCAAGACAAATGTCACGTACTTGACTGCATAGCCCTAGATGAGGAGGTAGTCTCTTGCACAATTCAAATGCAAAGACCCCTGGTGGGGGTAGACACGTACTGCTAGGGCAGGAGAAGAGCGCAGGTGGCAGGAAGCTGGAGCTGTGAACTTGAGCTTTGAAGTGCAGGGATCCACCGAGTGGAAATATGGAGTCAGGTTACAAGCTGGATTCAGCAGCAGCTAAGCAGATAAGAATAGGATCACGATCAGGTTCCAGGTCGGCGATAGGCATGAGTTGGAAATATGCTGTCAGCGAGGTACAAAGTTGGGAGAAGGAATCATGGTCAAAAGTCAAGTCAAATAACATAGATTAGCAGCAGGGATAACAGGCAAGGGAGATTGCAGCAAAGAGAAGTGTCAGACATAGCTGGGTCAGTAGCAAGATCAGCAGGTTTTCAGGAGTACAGGACACAGAGATCAGATCTGAAGACAATCCTGCAATGATGCAAGGAAGACCTCAGGTTTAAATAGGCCACTGGGCGCCACAATCTGTGAGCACACCCGTGCGGGAGCACGCATATTTTTTTTTGCATGTCTTGATACTCCTATGCTTCTTAGTATGTGCATTATGTGCATAAAAATGAGCACAGCCAGCACAAGGTTCCTGACAATGAGGCCGAACCAAGGGTTGAAAGAAAATTTGTAGCCATTGATGGCATGTTCATGATCAATATGATTTAGGTTGTGGCCTGCCGTGGACAGACCTGTAATAAATTTGTAAAAACAAAACTTGATATGGCCAGTGGCATCAGAAACTAGTGTTGGGCGAACAGTTCGGCGAACACAGGAACTGTCAGGGCATTTGACCATTTGTTCGGCCCGCCAAGCACTCCACAATGCACTGTGCATTGGAAGCCCTGATTGGGTGAAGCAATGAAGGATTTGCCCAATCAAGGCACAGAACACTGTCAGAGCCATGATTGGAGAAAGGAATGATGACTGTGCTCAATCATGGCTCATTGCTCATACACCCACCCCCCCTCACTATAAAAGGATCCTTCCTATAGCAGCCATTTGCAATGTGACATTGGAGTGGAGATAGATAGAACAGGGCTCTGTTTATTGCTACTAGTAATTTAGTGTGCTATAGTGTGCTATTGTGATTCTATTGTGAGTGTAGAGTTTAAGTGTAGTGTGAATATAGTGAGCAGCGTGAGTGTAGTGCAAACATTAATTTTTACTTTAGTGCCAAATTAATTTCAGGGCAGGTTTACTGCAGTATATTGAGGCGCATTAGTGCATGTTTACTGCAGTATATTAAGCTGCGCTAGTTCACTTTTATGGCAGTATATTGAAGTGCCTTAGTGCACTTTTATGGCAGTATATTGAAGTGCCTTAGTGCACTTTTACGGTAGTATATTGATGTGTGTTAGTGCAGTTTTACTGCAGTATATTGAAGTGTGTTAGTGTGTGTTTACTGCAGTGTATTGAAGTGCATTAGTGCATGTTTACTGCAGTATATTGAAGTGCGTTAGTGCACTTTTACGGCAGTGTATTGAAGTGCATTGGTGCAGTTTTACTGCAGTATATTGAATTGCGTTAGTGTACTTTTACTGCAGTTTATTGAATTGGGTTAGTGCCCTTTTACGGCAGTATATTGAAGTGCGTTAATGCAGTTTTAATGCAGTATATTGAATTGCGTTAGTGCACTTTTACTGCAGTATATTGAAGTGCGTTAGTGCAGTTCTACTGCAATATATTGAATTGCGTTAGTGCACTTTTACTGCAGTATATTGAAGTGCCTTAGTGCAGTTTTACGGTAGTATATTGATGTGTGTTAGTGCAGTTTTACTGCAGTATATTGAAGTGTGTTAGTGCGCGTTTACTGCAGTGTATTGAAGTGCATGGCATGTTTACTGCAGTGTATTGAAGTGCGTTAGTGCACTTTTACGGCAGTGTATTGAAGTGCATTGGTGCAGTTTTACTGCAGTATATTGAATTGCGTTGGTGTACTTTTACTGCAGTTTATTGAATTGGGTTAGTGCCCTTTTACGGCAGTATATTGAAGTGCGTTAATGCAGTTTTAATGCAGTATATTGAATTGCGTTAGTGCACTTTTACTGCAGTATATTGAAGTGCGTTAGTGCAGTTCTACTGCAATATATTGAATTGCGTTAGTGCACTTTTACTGCAGTATATTGAAGTGCCTTAGTGCAGTTTTACGGCAGTATATTGAAGTGCCTTAGTGCAGTTTTATGGCAGTATATTGAAGTACCTTAGTGCACTTTTTTACGGCAGTATATTGAAGTGCGTAAGTGCAGTTTTACTGCAGTATATTGAAGTGTGTTAGTGCAGTTTTACAGCAGTATATTGAATTGCGTTAGTGCACTTTTACTGCAGTATATTGAAGTGTGTCAAAACATTTAAAGTGATTGTAAATTCTTGGTTTTTTTTTTCCTATAAAAACAACAAACATGTTATACTTACCTGCTCTGTTGCAGTGGTTTTGCACAGAGCAGCCTGGATCCTCCTCTTTTCGGGTCCCTCTTTGGCTCTCCTGGTCCCTCCCTCCTGTTCAGTGCCCCCACAGCAAGCAGCTTGCTATGGGGGTACCCAAGCCGAGTCACAGCTCCCTGTGTCCATTCAGACATGGAGCCCGACCCAGGCCCACCCCCTCTCTCTCCTGATTGACTAGCTGATTTTGATTGACAGCAGCGGATGCCAATGGAGCTGCTGCTGTGTCTCAGCCAATTAGGAGGGAGAATCTCAGAAGGCTGAGACAGTCGTGGACATCGCTGGACAGAGAGGGACCTCAGGTAAGTATAAGGGGAGGCGGCTGCTACACACAGAAGGATTTTTATCTTAATGTGTACAATGCATTAAGATAAAAAACCTTCTGTCTTTAAAACCACTTTAACCCTGAACATATAATGTGTCTTGGAAATATTAAATATTTGTTTTTAGAGATTACCAGCTGATGGGAGCAGACCCACCCACTAGTCTGTAGCCCATACCCGTATGCCAGATTCATAAAAAAAAAAGTAAGCAGTGTAGCACGAATTTGCTGGGGCACAGGGGGAACTTCTATTGCTAGAAAGGCATCCGACAGTCTAATACTTGATCACCTAAGTCAGTGTTTCTCAACTCCAGTCCTCAAGGCGCCCCAACAGGTCATGTTTTCAGGCTTTCCATTATTTTGCACAGGTTGTTTAATCAGTTTCACTGCCTTAGTAGTTACCACAGCTGTTTCAACTGAGAAACACTGACCTAAGTCATCGATTAAATCATTGGTTGATTTTGAAAAAAAATAAAAATCCATTTAAATCTACTAAGATCAAGGTCTCCATGTAAATAGATTTTATTTTTGTATTGTGCAATTTATTTACAGTTGTGGTAGGTACGTGTTTTTTCTTATCATTAAAACACAGTAATTCTATTTCAAACCCAGAGACTGACAGGGATATATTTTGAAGCCTTGGTTAATGTCTGTCTTATAAAATAAATTGCTGCCCTCTTCCCACTCATCTTCTGAGTACCTTAGACATCTATTTTTTTGGCCCTCAATCTGGGTAAAATGATTTATAGGTGGGATTCTGATAAATGGATGACATGCTCATTGAATTTCTTGACTTGCCGGTATTACAATGAAGAAAGATGCAACAGCTCAACAGGCTGACAGATGGTAACGTCTTGTCAGCCAGGCAAAACAATGAAACGTGCTCTGCTGTGCTCAGGAAAGAGTGAGCTCTCACATTATTGAGACCAGCAGACGATGAATAGCTGCATCCTTAAATAAGCACTAGTACAGGAAACTTCTCTACTTATTGGATTAGTTCACCTATAACCACAGCTTGCTTTCAATCACAAAACTGTTCTCTTTTCCCAAGTGGCTTGAATTGTACGCGATTAATTCAGAGTGACAAAATACCACCATTAGAGGTATGCTGGGTACTTTGCAGCCGGTTATCAATTTTATATGGTTCATATCTTAGCTTGAACTTTTCGACCTTTATTGTGTGATATTTTCATTTCTGGCCTTCAAATTGTAGAGCAAATTATTAAGTTTGGATTGCATTGGCACTTAAAAGGTCAGAGTCATTATTGATGTCCTATGCCTGGACCAGCAGATTAACCACGCATGCAGTTTAGATAGTGCCTAAGCATGGAAAGTAAAATCCCTTTACAAAGGAGTCTCAAGGAATGCTGTCTTTCACTAGTATACATGTCTGCTATATTTCTTAACATATATTGTGTTGTAGTAATTCCAGTTCATTTAATGTGTTTTATACACAATAAACTCAGAGTCAGCTATTCTAAATAGACTCTGCCTGCATTATATCAAAAACCTAAAAGCTTCAGTATAGTACATGCTTATGCATATATACAGTATATGGTAAATGTTACATGCACATGCATATATTTATATACATATATGCAAACTTAGTTGGTATTTTCTCAATGCTTTAGACACTGACATTGGTGTTTCTGTTCCTTTCTGCCAAAAGAGGATATTGTCATCATCAAGCCTGGCGGGTAAGTGGTTAACATTTCTGCCTTGGAGCTCCTGAGTATGCATTGTACATGGGACACTGTCAGCTTGGAGTTTTTATGTTTTCCGTATTCCTATGTGTGTGTTTCTTTTAGATACTATTATTTCCTCTTACAATCCCAAATATATACTGGTGATTTTTCCAAAATTGGCTTGATGTGTCTGATAGGAGCTCAAAATGTGAGATTCCTTGGTGAACAGGGAATGAATGGATCTACTGTATATACTTGGAAAGCTCTGCATAATATGTTGGTGTTATAAATATATTTCCAGTGATGACTAAATAGGGAATGGGTGTTAGTGCAAATATGTATATAGACACAGTATCAGCACTGTGACATTTGTATGGTCCAAAAACAAATCAAGCAGTCACTTACAAAAATGTACAGTAAATGTAGAATTATATTATGTTAAAAAATATAACCAATATGAGTAAATATGACTGAATTTACAATACATATTTATCAAGGAGTAAAAACGGAAGTAACAAAACACATAAATAAGCATAGGAGCAGGAGGAGAGTTTGCAAGAAGTTCTGTGAGAGACTGTGTTCATTTTCATGGCCCTTTTCGGTGCCTGCATAGTTCTAGCATACACATTACTTGTCAAAGCCAGTAGTGTGGGCCCAGTGGGCATTCTTTCCATTTATCACCAATGTAAATAGGGCTGTCTCCTACTGACCACCAAACTAAAAACCCACTACACGGATCACCAAGCTAAGAGAGCACATTTCCACTGACCACAATAGTAGTAGAGTCTTTCTCCACTGAACATTAATATAAGGACCTCTTCTCTAATGACTAGCAATGTAAGGGAGCACATCTCCACTGACCACCAATGTAAATAGGGAATGTCTTCACTGACTACCAAAGTAAGGAAGCTCTTACGCCCCAAAGCAAGGGGTAATTTTGTCAATGTCACCAATGTATGCAAAAAATATATCACCACTGACCACCAATGTGGGCAGACACTCCAATTTTTACTGAAGGGGTGGATGATACCCTTAAACCCCTAACAATTGTAGGTATAGCTAATGTTTGTAGTGTAACAGGGGCCATCTGTATGTCTGTGTATCTTTGCAGTAAAACACAGTTTCTGTAGAATGTGTTGAAGCTTAGGAAATGCTGTTTTATATTTTTATTGTCAGACACTTAATTGTAGTGTTTTTGCAAGCCCTTTTTGTAGACATACTCTGGATTTACACCATAGACATGGGATTGTAGGCCACATACATTAACCTTACTTACTCCAGGTACATCTAACATAAATAAATACCCAACAAGTTTGGCATTTATGGTCGCGGCACTTTTATTGGTTTAAATGTGAAAATAAATTAACCATAAATCTCTTTTATTATTAATATTATTAACCATCAAACAGCATAACTTGAATGAAAAAACAGTTTTGTATAACTGCTTAGTTCTCAGAACTCAAGCAGCATTACCATATTATAACATCAAAAATCAAATGCCCCACAAGCCGGGCCTGAGCATCATGCCCGGCCCTACCCCAAAACCGCAGCCTGTTCAACCCCATACTGTAAACCCAGGTTAAAAATATCAAGCCCTACATCAGATAGGTGGACTCCATCCTGCTTGTACAACCCTTGGAAACCACCCTCCAGGTCTAAAAGTCAGTACGACAGCCCGCCCAGGGTAGGCATGAACTTTTTCATCGCCCCATTAATGCGCTTCCTCATCTTTTCCATCACTTTCCTCTGACAAGAGGAAAGCCATGAAAGGCGAGGAATAAGTTCGGAGAACACTATGAACGTACCTGGAGAAGAAAGAGTAAAGCGTTCCAGATCCCTCCTAATCATGACAAGCAAATCCAATGTACGGACATTGCCCAAATCATTCCCACCAACATGCAATAATAAAATATCCAGCCTGGGCCAACCTTGACCTAATCTGCATAAATTAAAATATAGTTGATGCCATTGCAGGCCTTTCACTCCCTTCCAGAATACCTGAAAGGATCACGGATGTAGAGACAAGATGGTAGAATAGCAACGGAGAGCCGCTTTTTTGTGCGCCAAATAAATAAGAGTGTTCCAGAATCCATATTGTGCGAGGCAAACCTGGAAAATGTAAACAAACATGTTAGGCCTTACATACAATTTAAAACATTTGAATTTCCACCTTCCCATTCCCTTAATAGCCGACTCACCCACACCCATACGGGCCGCCTCCGATGCTTCTCCCATTCTAAATGAATGGGATGAAAATTTTAATTTGTGCAAACCCAAGCTTCGAAGGCACTTATGCAGAACAGAATCAAAATGATATTTAGTTAGAGGGAACCCATTCTGGTGAACCAAAAATGTACCCTCCCCAGAGGGCCTAGCCCGTAAGAATTGCTTAGTGGCTTCCACCGGACATACTATCTTATTATCTTGAGCTCTTAACGTAATCCCAACCCCTTGACATAAAACATCATTCTTAGAGCGCCTGATCCAGATGTGCACTCCCGAATGGTCTACCAACACATGTTCCAAACAAACACCAGAACCACCTAATTTAGACTGGGGAAGTAGCTCAGATATGCGCAATGCCCCATGAAAAGCTAGAATAAACGCAGTTTTAAAAAACAAGGCTTTAAATTCCGTGTAGCATACAGCCGACGTGACTTCACAAAGCCTACCAAGAGTTCCAATGAAAACGAAATCCCAGCCAGCGTTTTCGTTATATGACTGTAGGAAAACCGCTGCTGCATCACAGATGCCACAAACGCTAAGACCAATCCCTCCGATGGCCGACAATCCCCAACTCCATGGGCTTCAGAGAAAGACAACCAACTCCTTCAGGAATCCAAGTAGCACCTCCATGTCTTGGGAAAGACCGAACCCTGAATAGATCTTGACACTGCCTCCAGATCACGTCCCACAGAAATTCCGGACACAGAATCCCCTCCGCATCCGCTTCTGGAAGCCGCTGGCGAAAACGGTCCACCTGAAACCGGGATAAGGCATCGACAATATTATTCTGAACTCTCGGAGTGTATTTGGCTTTGATCCATACATTAAATTTCAAATAAAGGAAAACAATCTGCCTGAGAACCTTGACCACCCGCAGAGATTTGGACGAGAGACAATTGATTGGGAAGAGGATGCCTTTGTTGTCCGTCTCCACCAAGATCCTTCTGTATGCAAAATCAGTTCTAATAGCCACCAGAATAGGGAACAGTTCCAATAAAACAATGTTCTTCATGACCTCCCGAACCACCCACGACTCCGGCTGCACTGCACAGCACCAGTGCGTTCCCCAAATTGCAGCAAAACCTTTAGACCCAGCAGCATCCGTGAATAGCCTGAAATCTGGGGCAAAGACAAAATCCTTCTGAAAAAAGGACTGAGCATTGTAAATGTCGATGAACCTGGCCCAAACTAACAAGTCCGCCTTAAGCAAACTTGTCAACCGTATGTGTGGGAAAGGCGACTTTAAACCAGATATCGCCAGGTAAAGCCTCTGCGAAAAAACGCGCCCTACTGGCATGATCCTGCAGGCAAACGTCAAAACTCCCAAAAGTGATTGCACGTCCTTCAAAAGCACTTTCTTTTGCAATAGAAACAAACCAAGCAAGGACTTCAACTTCACCAATTTCGCCTCAGGCAAACGGAATTCCATCTTACATGTATCAATGTGTATGCCCAGAAATTCCAAAGATGTGCTGGGCAAACACGTCTTCTCTGCCAAAGGAACGCCAAACTGTTGTGCAATGGTCCTAAATGCCAAAAGCAAATCATTACAAGAAAAACTCTGGAGGGCCTATAAAAAAAAAAAAAAAAAAATCGTCGTCCAGGTAGTGGACTACGCTATCACAACCTGACTTAGAACACGCCACCTAATGGACAAAGGACGAAAACGCTTCAAAATAGGAACACGAAACCGAACACCCCATAGGGAGATATTTGTCAAAGAAATGCGCTGCATCTAAATAAAACCCTAAAGTATTAAACGCCTTAGACGATATGGGCAAAAACCGAAATGCCGATTTGATATTGGCCTGGGGCAGCAAAGCGCCAGGCTCAAACTTACGAATTATACCTATCACTTCCTCGAACGTCGCATACGACACTGAACACAGCGCCTCGTCAATCTCATCATTAAGCGATTCCCCTTTTTGAGAATGACATATGATGAATTATGCGATAAGCATTCTGCTCCTTTTTTTGGGGACCACCCCCAGAGGTGATATTCGGAAGTTAACAAACGGAGGGCGCTCAAAAAGACCGGCAATGCGTCCTTCAGCAATTTCCTTGAAAATATTTTCCCTAACTATCTGTGGAAATTGCTCAACTGATTTTAGGTTACCCACCATCATACATCCTTTTCCCTGAGAAGGAAGGAAGAGGAAAGCTGCATAAAACCCCCTTAATGAGAAATGGCGCCATCCCCCGGTCTGGATACCTGTCCAGCCATGGACGCATGTTTTCCAGCCTCACAGGCTTTTTGGGAAAAAAAAAAGAAAAAAAAAAATTATCTTTTTGGGATTGCCAGCACTCACATTTTTCTTCAAACACTGAGCCACAGGGTGTGTACCTGTGCAGTATGCACGATGGTGCCTGTACTTACAGGCCACACCCCAAAATTGAACCACTCCTGTCCATATCCTTACTTACACTGACAGGCTTAAATGATAACCTAAGGGGTACAATTCACAGGACACACCATCTTTAATGCACATTTCAGGAACCCTAGTCCTAGCAAACACCACAGCACTGATTGGTTCCAGGACTGATAAATTGCTCTGTGTTCCACTATTACCAATATGGCTAAATTGTGCTGAGAGAATGAGATAAAAGGGGTGAAGCCCTGATAAATAGCAGGGACTGAACAAGACGCATGAGCTAAAGGAACAGAGTGGACAGTTTAAACAGGGTACAGGATACATTTATATACTAAAGAGCCACTTAATTATACAAGGCATTAAATGTGCAAACTCACAAGCTGCTGGAAGCTGCCCCGCCTCCTGCTGAGATTTTTTTTCATACAGCAGCATACTTGGTTCAGGGACCTGTGGGGTATGCACAGCCAAGGACATGACATGCTGGGCATCTCCATACCTTAATGAGTGACAGCAGGAGGTAAAGGGCTGAGCATAGCAGCAGATACAGATAGCTGAGGAGATTGACAAGAAACAGCAAGAACCAAAGGGGATAGCGTTCTTACTAAAGAGGAGAGAGGATCCACTAGCACATTCAAAGTATGTATCTGAGCACACCCAACCCCTGCTGGAGTTTGAGCAGCTTCTTGCTGAATTGCTTCTCCCAGCAGTAGACCTGAAGCTAGCACCTGTCTGCGAGGCAGTGCCTGTGTCTCTTCCACGAAACTGCAGCTGTCCTGAACTTGTCTATCTTGTTCCTGTCTTCTGGCTGCCTGAGGGGAGACCGGGAGCCCCCTCCCCCCACTCGCCATGGGCTGGTCAGCCATGCTCCTTCTACCTCCTCTTCTCTCCGGCGACCTGGAACAGGTCCTCTTCTTTTTGGAGGAGCAGCGCTAAACGACAGTTCCGCTCATGTTATCTTCAGCGGCTTCCTCTCGCTGCCTCTGCTCTGCCTCTTGCTCCACCTCAGCTGCTGCGCTCTGTTCTGGAGGCTGGCTCCTCCAAGTCCTCACATGCTGCAAGCGTACCTCTGCCACTCTCTCACTGCTGCCTGTCTGCTCTCTCTGAGTCCCGGCCACACTGCCTTCAGCTTCCCTTTCCTGCTGACCTTCATTCACATTTACACCCAGTGACAGGCAGCGCCGCAGCCATTCTACACTAGCTTTCTCAAGAAGTTGCTTAAATAAAGATTCCATACCTGCAGCGTGATATACAGGGAGGGGAGGAGTTCTTCCAAGGTGCTCCAGCAGGAAAAGGGGTTATCCCAGCTCAGCTGACTCCTTTTAAAGGCTTCCCAGCTTCCAGCAGCTTGCGCTGTATCCCATTGGTTGGCTGCTGAAACTGGATTTTAAAGTGGCAGTACACTTAAATTACCTAAGCCTATCTAACAACTGTATACTCCTAATTAACCCTATCTACCCTTTTCACCTGTAGTGGCCACAATCCCAAGCAAGTGGGCTCATACTGTGCCCCCTTTTTCATTCAAGGTGCAAAGCATTCTTTATTGCTTGCTTTCTGGTTTACCTTCAGAAATTGTATAATTTAAGTGTATCCTCCAGAAAATCTTTATAGATATCATGCATCTATTGGTAGGGATAGCTGTCCCTATTGAGGGATTTCCCCTCTATTTCTTCAAATATTTCTTCCACACATGTAAAATTTATGAGCATGACAAAATATATTGATTTCAATGAAATACAAGACTGGACTATTACAGAGTCGGTCAATTGTAGGGCCTGAGAATAAAAACCCTGTTTCTTATAGCAAATGTTTATTAGTCAAAACTGGTGTCTGTACTTGAAGTGCAGACATTGGGGATTTCAAAACTGCATTCTCCGCGAGGCATCTGACCAACTTTCCCTCAAAAGTTAATAAGATGGATGAATTACTAGTTCTCAGTGGTGCAGAATTATTTTTCAAAGTCTTGCTGTATTGTGTTTTACTGAAGCCTGGCTTGGGGACTCTATTCCTAATATTGTGATACATCTGCCAGGTTTTTAACTTTATTGAGTGGATTGTGTAATGCAGAAATCAAGGACATCTAGGGGAGATGGATTCTGTTTTTATATAAATGAAAGCTGGTGTAGATATCCCAGTGTTAAAGAAAATATGCACTCCTCGTTTAGAGTCACTCTTTATAAATTGTAAGCCTTCTTATTCATCACGGGGGCTTTTAACAGAGCGAATCCTAATTATGAGCTGCTAAAATATAGACAACATGTTAAATACCCTGTAAAAAATAAAATCAGGTGCTGCGCTATCCACAAATCAACAGTGTGGAATTCATACAAGAAGCAATTACTAATTTTGATTATGTGACAATGTGAAAGCAAATAAATAAAAATTTTCATCAAACAATGACCTTATAGTGCAACTTAAATAAATCTATTTATCAAACTGTCCTATGTCAAAAATGTCTTTATTGGATAAGTGCTGTGAATAAAGAATGGCTGTAATTATTCAGTGTTTTTTACTCAATTTCCACAATTTCTTCTCCAAAAGTAACACGTGGTGAACTAAGATCCACCTCCTCCAAGGCAACCTCGTGTTCCCTTATTCTCACACCCAAATTATGCACTCACCAGAATCCAATGACTCTCTTAAATAAATACAGGTCCTTCTCAAAAAATTAGCATATTGTGATAAAGTTCATTATTTTCTGTAATGTACTGATAAACATTAGACTTTCATATATTTTAGATTCATTACACACAACTGAAGTAGTTCAAGCCTTTTCTTGTTTTAATATTGATGATTTTGGCATACAGCTCATGAAAACCCAAAAATCCTATCTCAAAAAATTAGCATATTTCATCCGACCAATAAAAGAAAAGTGTTTTTAATACAAAAAAAGTCAACCTTCAAATAATTATGTTCAGTTATGCACTCAATACTTGGTCGGGAATCCTTTTGCAGAAATGACTGCTTCAATGCGGCGTGGCATGGAGGCAACCAGCCTGTGGCACTGCTGAGGTGTTATGGAGGCCCAGGATGCTTCGATAGCGGCCTTAAGCTCATCCAGAGTGTTGGGTCTTGCGTCTCTCAACTTTCTCTTCCCAATATCCCACAGATTCTCTATGGGGTTCAGGTCAGGAGAGTTGGCAGGCCAATTGAGCACAGTAATACCATGGTCAGTAAACCATTTACCAGTGGTTTTGGCACTGTGAGCAGGTGCCAGGTCGTGCTGAAAAATGAAATCTTCATCTCCATAAAGCTTTTCAGCAGATGGAAGCATGAAGTGCTCCAAAATCTCCTGATAGCTAGCTGCATTGACCCTGCCCTTGATAAAACACAGTGGACCAACACCAGCAGCTGACATGGCACCCCAGACCATCACTGACTGTGGGTACTTGACACTGGACTTCAGGCATTTTGGCATTTCCCTCTCCCCAGTCTTCCTCCAGACTCTGGCACCTTGATTTCCGAATGACATGCAAAATTTGCTTTCATCCGAAAAAAGTACTTTGGACCACTGAGCAACAGTCCAGTGCTGCTTCTCTGTAGCCCAGGTCAGGCGCTTCTGCCGCTGTTTCTGGTTCAAAAGTGGCTTGACCTGGGGAATGCGGCACCTGTAGCCCATTTCCTGCACACGCCTGTTCACGGTGGCTCTGGATGTTTCTACTCCAGACTCAGTCCACTGCTTCCGCAGGTCCTCCAAGGTCTGGAATCGGTCCTTCTCCACAATCTTCTTCAGGGTCCGGTCACCTCTTCTCGTTGTGCAGCGTTTTCTGACACACTTTTTCCTTCCCACAGACTTCCCACTGAGGTGCCTTGATACAGCACTCTGGGAACAGCCTATTCGTTCAGAAATTTCTTTCTGTGTCTTACCCTCTTGCTTGAGGGTGTCAATGATGGCCTTCTGGACAGCAGTCAGGTCGGCAGTCTTACCCATGATTGCGGTTTTGAGTAATGAACCAGGCTGGGAGTTTTTAAAAGCCTCAGGAATCTTTTGCAGGTGTTTAGAGTTAATTAGTTGATTCAGATGATTAGGTTAATAGCTCGTTTAGAGAACCTTTTCATGATATGCTAATTTTTTGAGATAGGAATTTTGGGTTGTCATGAGCTGTATGCCAAAATCATCAATATTAAAACAAGAAAAGGCTTGAACTACTTCAGTTGTGTGTAATGAATCTAAAATATATGAACGTCTAATGTTTATCAGTACATTACAGAAAATAATGAACTTTATCACAATATGCTAATTTTTTGAGAAGGACCTGTAAGTGAGTCTACAGTGGCTTAAACCAATGTTGTTCATCCAGGCAACCTTCCAGATCACCTCCTCTCCTGCAAGCAACATGCCTCTTTAAAAGCTGCTCTTCCTCCAGTTTTACATTGGCCTTTTCAGACGCTTTTTTTCCAGTAGTTTTTTTTTTTAAAATTATGTTTATTAAAGCATTTTTTATAAGACATACAAACAATGAAAAGGGTGGCCTTGGCAAGCCACCAAGCCCCACTATGACCAACATGGTCGACAAACCACATATAGTACATTCTACCTAACATAGGCAGCTGACTACGTGCATTAACTGAGAAAAACACCCCCACTACCAACTAACCCCACCCTTCTACCCTCCCCCCCACCCCCCAACCACCCAAAAACTCAGTTTACCACATTTCTCAGGAGACAAGTACCTAATAATAGGGGGATACACAGTTCCACCAACCGCGGGTCTTCATTCAAGAGTTATAAAATAAAACAGCAGATACATGACAATACACTTCCATCATCAGCAGAATGATACCATTACCATAGGACTGACCAGCATGCTTATATACCACACTACAGTGTATCAGGGCAGTATCAGCGAACCATCAATATCAGGCCCAGGGGTCCGACTACTCAAAGCAGGCAAAACAACTATCTTGACTAGCCAACAGTAGTGTCAAAATTAAACCATGCCTGACAAACTTTGTCAAACTTTTTCCCACACCCCCTGGAGATATACTTTGCCTTGAAATATGGCAGCATTGAGTTCACAAGCCCCTTCCAGAAAATAATCTCCGGGGGGGGGCAGGCGATCTCCATTTGAGCAAAATGGCCTTTCTCCCATAAAAAAATAAAATGTTCAGTAACGTCCTGAGGGCTCTGGAGGGGACCACCTCCTCTACCAGACCCAAAAGACATACCCGGACCGACAAAGGAACAGGCACCTTCAAAATGCCCTCTATGCAGGAAACCACCCCCTCCTAGAAGACCTTAATCTGAGTGCATCCCCAGAAGATGTGTGTAGCATCAGCATGGGAAAAAGAGCATCTCCAGCACTCCGAGGAGACAGACGGGTATATTACTGAAAGTCTAGCAGGGGTAAAGTAAATCCTGTGTAGAAATTTAAAGTGGATCAGTCTATCTCTTGCAGAAACCAAGTGCTTAAAGGGGTGTTCCCACATATCATCCCAATCCTCACCATCTATCCCAGGGACATCCCTCTCCCACCGCTCCCTACATTTAGTCAAGGCCAGTGGACTCTTCTTAAATAACTCCTTATAAGTAACAGACAAAGTCTTAGGCAGGTCTTCCACCATAACCAGATCCTCCAGGGTCGACGGGAAAGATTCAACCGTCCTATCCCTGAATTGAGCCTGAAAAGCGTGACGGAGCTGCAAGTACCTAAAGAAGTATGAGTTGGGGAGATCATGCCTGGCCCTGAATTGGTCAAAAGTAAGAAGAACCCCGTCCATGGTGATGTCTTTAAGGAGCTTAATTCCCCTGACTGCCCACTCCTCAGGATCCGAGAATGAGTAAAATACTGGTAACTTAGGATTCCCCCACAGCGGTGTCTGTGGCGAGAAACCCAAGTAACTCGGGCAGGCCAGCCCAACCGCCTCCTCCCATGCTTAAATAGTCGCCTTCATGGACAACGTCAGTTGCAGTTCACACTTCACCCCTCTATGTATAGCCAAACGAAGGGTCTCATATGACCCCAGATGAGCCGCCTCCACCACTGTGGCAGAGTCCCCCGCCTCAGAGGTCAACCATCTATGGGCAAATACCAGTTGACTGGCAAGATAATATTTCCGCCAATCAGGCAAAGCCAGTCCCCCCTGTCCCCAGGGTTCCTGAAGTACTTTAAGGCCTATGCGTGGCAGTTTAGGGGCCTAAAGGAACGAACTTGTGATGCCATCTAGTTGCTTAAAAAAGGATTTAGGGACCCGAACCGGAGCATGCCGCAGGAAGTATAAAATGACTGGAAGGATTTTCATCTTCAGCAGATTTATTCACCCTATGAGTGACAGCGGAAGCCTCTGCCAAGCCAGGGCCCGCTGTTTAAAGAAAGCTAACAGAGGCAACCGGTTAAGCGTTATATATTCAGTACTGTCTGCCGTAATTTTGACTCCTAAATATGTGATAGAAGAAACCCATTGTAGAGGCATATTTGGATCAGCCCTCTCCCTGGCCCTCGCGTTCAAAGGCAGAATGGAGGTGTGACAGCAGGAAGGTAAAGTCACCTGGTTGCATCCAGGGGGGTAGATATATTTCGCCCAGATTCAGGCTTTACGCCGACTTATACAACTAGGTGGAGAGTTGTATAAGGCTAGTGGGCTCATGGATGACTCATACCTCTAGGGAGAGGGCTGGGCGTCGTGCAGACAGGGAGTTGATGAGACCAGCTGAAGCTTGTCAGCTCATTTAGGCCTCTATAAGAACTCCCAGCTTCATTAGATGTTAGCTCATGCCTGGAACCAGACCTGTGTGGACTGTCTAGGGAGAGTGAACCCCTGTGCGGTGAGACAAAGCCTGTGTGGCTATTTGCTTGGACATTTAAAACCAGGGACTTAGGGACTAGGACAGCACTAGGCTGATCCCAGTTGTTAGTTAGGAAACCTGTATGTTTAGTCAGAGGTCAACTTGACCAGGATTTATTTTGGTTATGTTTCTTTTGCTTTGCTGTGTTTTGTCACTGTAAATAGAAAATAAACCGCACCTTTTTGATTTTGAAAACCACAACCTCCGTTTGCTGGGCCTGTTTTGTGTGGGGAGCCCATCCCGGGGGTCACACACACCCGCTGCCGAGCTAACCCCCTCACAGTTGGTGGAGAACCAGTGGCAGTTTTTTTTTAAGCCAGCATGGAGGAGATACTGAAGCAGCTGGCTCTAGCAAATGCCAATCAACAGCAGACAAATGCAGGTTTGCAAAAGAGCCTTGCAGCTCATCAACAGAGCCTTGCAGCTCAACAACAGAACTTCGCAGCCCAGCAGCAAGCTCATCAACAGAGCCTTGCAGCCCAGCAGCAGACAAACGCAACTTTGCAACAGAGTCTGGAGGCTCAGCAACGAGCCCAGCAGCAATCTGAGGCCCGCTTCATAGACCTGTTGCAGAAGCAAGAGCAGAGACTACAACAACAGATGGAAGCAGTAATGCAGCAACGTCCGCAGACCAGTGAGGAAAGCCGTCCCACTAATACCGCGTCCTTTGGGGTGAGTCGTTTATTGACAAAAATGACTGGAGAGGATGATCCAGAGGTATTTTTGACCACATTTGAAAGGACCGCTGAAAGAGAAAAGTGGCCTGAGGAGCAGTGGGCTGGACTGGTGGCTCCTCTGTTAACTGGTGAATCGCAGAAAGCTTACTATGACCTAGAGCCTAACCAAGCAAAAGACTATGTGATGCTAAAAGCTGAAATATTGGCAAGGCTGGGTGTCACCCAGGCTGTCCGGGCTCAGCGTGTACATAACTGGACTTTCCAGCTTGGAAAACCCCCCAGGTCTCAAATGTATGATCTCATTCACCTGAGCAGAAAGTGGCTACAGCCAGAGACTTTGTCCGCACCAAAGATTGTGGAACGTGTTGTAATGGATCGGTTTTTGAGAGCTCTTCCTACTGCCATCCAAAAGTGGGTAAGCCATGGAGACCCAGAGACGGCCGATGGTCTTGTGGATCGTGTGGAGAAATACTTGGCTACAGAGAACCTGACGGCCTCTTCCAGAGACACTCGGACTTTCCACCCTAAGACCAGACCATCCCCAGGGGCGGATAAGAGGATTCCAAGGGGTGAGGGTGGAGAGAGTGAGAGGGTGGGAGCTCTACCCCAAGTTTGGCGAGAACAGCCTGGGAAATCAGCGGCTCAAGAGGCGGCAAGAAGGATCGTTTGCTACCGCTGCCGGCAAGCGGGACATATTGCAGCCAATTGCCCGGTTGTGGAGGAACCCATGCAGTGTGACTTTCTGACGGGCAGACGTCAGTCGCTGTGTGCGACAGTCGCATGCACTGCCATTCGAGGAACTGAGAAACATTTATGCAAAATGTGTGTTAATGGTAGAAATGTTGTGGTATTGCTGGATTCAGGTAGCCTTGTGACCCTGATAAAGGCTGAGTTAGTTAAAACAGAGGTCTCTGGGAATAGCAAGGTAGCTGTTATTTGTGTGCATGGGGACACCCGAGAGTATCCAGTGACTACAGTGTGTTTCGAGACCCCCAAAGGTACCCTCTCTCATCCAGTGGGCTTAGTATCTCAGTTACCGCATGACGCCATTGTGGGAAGGGATTTTCCGAAGTTCTGGGAACTGTGGGATGATCCTGAGCCCCTCACTGGTGCCCCTATGTACCAGGAATGTGATAGCCAGAACTCCCCTGAGAGTGGTGAGGACTCTCCGGAATTTCCCTTATCAGTATTGGCAGGGGAGACTCAAGAAACTGGAGAGGAGCCCACCTCCTCAGACGAAAACCTACCGTCTGCGGAGTTTTCTGATCTTGAGGTTCACAGGGAAAACTTTGCCACAGAACAGTTGAAAGACCCCGCCCTAATAAAGGCACGGGAAAACGTAGTGAAAATAGATGGCGAGTTAGTGAACCCAGATAATACCTGCACTTACCCATACTTCAGCGTAGAGAAGGACCTACTGTATCGGGTGGCAAAAAGGGCAGAAGAAACCGTTGAGCAGCTTGTGGTGCCCAAACCTTACAGGAAGTTGGTGTTGGAGTTGGCCCATGGGCACATTCTTGGAGGTCATCTGGGGACAGAGAAAACCCGAGAGAGGGTATTACAGAGATTCTATTGGCCGGGGGTGATGAAGGACGTAGAAAATTATTGTTCCTCCTGCCCTGTGTGTCAGAGGTTGGCCCCGATGCCACATTTCCGTAGCCCGCTGGTCCCTCTACCCATCATTGAGGTCCCGTTTGAGAGGATCGCCATGGATTTGGTAGGTCCTATAATCAAGTCCGCTAGGGGGCACCAGTACATATTAGTTATAATGGACTATGCCACCCGTTATCCAGAAGCGATCCCTCTCCGAAATACCTCGGCCAAAACCATAGCCAAAGAGCTATCTCTTGTTTTTAGCCGGGTGGGTATTTGTAAAGAACTGCTTACGGACCAAGGTACACCCTTTATGTCCCGGGTTATGAAAGAGCTGTGTAAATTGTTCAAAGTGACGCAATTGCGTACGTCTGTGTATCACCCCCAAACCGATGGGCTGGTTGAAAGATTCAACAAAACCCTAAAACAAATGTTGAAGAAAGTGGTGGATAGAGATGGAAAGGATTGGGACTGTTTACTTCCTTATTTGATGTTTGCTATTAGGGAGGTGCCCCAATCCTCTACGGGATTCTCCCCCTTTGAGTTACTGTATGGGAGACACCCAAGAGGGCTGTTGGATATTGCCAAGGAAACTTGGGAAAGTGAGAGTTCTCCCCACAGGAGTGTGATTGAGCATGTCGCCCTGATGCAAGATCGAATTGCACAGGTAATGCCCATCGTGAAGGAACATTTGGCCCAAGCGCAGTTGGCACAGCAGAGAGTGTACAACCGTGGAGCCAAGACCCGTACCTTTTCCCCGGGGGATAGGATATTGGTACTTGTCCCTACGGTTGAAAGTAAATTCCTTGCCAAATGGCAAGGCCCCTACGAGATAATGGAAAAAGTGAGCGAAGTGAATTACAAGGTCAGACAACCAGGAAGGCGAAAGCCCGAACAGATCTATCACGTTAATCTGTTGAAAGCCTGGAGGGATAGAGAGTCCCTAGTCGCAGACACTTGGTCACCAGCTCAAACTGGTTGCGTGATTCCTGAGGTTGGAATAGCAGCCACCTTGTCACAACCCCAACAACAGGAGGTTAAGGAGTTTGTGCTTCGCAACAAGGAGGTATTCTCTGAGCTGCCGGGACAAACATCTGGGGTAGAGCATGACATCATTACCCCGCCCGGTGAAAGGGTGAAGTTAAAACCCTATCGGATCCCAGAGGCTCGACGGGAGGCAATACGGGAGGAAGTACAGAAAATGCTGAACTTAGGGGTGATAGAGGAGTCCCAAAGTGATTGGTCTAGTCCCATCGTGTTGGTGCCTAAACCGGATGGGAGCTGGCGATTTTGTAACGATTTTCGTCAGTTGAACAAAGTTACAAAATTTGACACCTACCCCATGCCACGTATAGATGAGTTGATCGACCGGCTGGGAACAGCCCGATACATGACGACTCTTGACCTCACAAAAGGGTATTGGCAAATCCCCCTGGCCAAGTCGGCCAAAGAGAAAACCGCATTTGTAACCCCAGACGGGGCGTTCCAATATAAAAGAATGCCGTTCGGGTTACAGAATGCGCCGGCCACATTCCAGCGGAAAATGGACCAGATGCTGAGGCCCCATCGGAAGTATGCTGCGGCTTACCTGGATGACGTAATTGTCCATAGCACAGATTGGGCCTCACATCTGCCAAAAGTGCAAGCAGTCCTGGACTCTGTTCGGGAAGCGGGGTTTACGGCTAACCCCAAGAAGTGTACCATTGGGCAGGAGGAGGCCAAATATCTTGGGTACACCATTGGGAGGGGAGTAATAAAACCCCAACTCAACAAAGTCGAGGCCATCCAGAGTTGGCCACGTCCCAACAGCAAGAAGCAGGTACGAGCCTTTCTGGGAATCGCTGGGTATTATCGGCGATTCATTCCCCACTTTGCTTCTAAGGCTGTGCCCCTAACCAACCTGACGAAGGGGAAAGGGTCGGTCATGATTAAATGGACCCCCGAGGCTGAGGCAGCATTCCAATTCTTGAAACAAGCCTTATGTAGCCAGCCAGTGTTGTACTCACCCGACTTCTCTAAAGACTTTGTCGTACAAAGTGATGCGTCAGATGTGGGGTTAGGAGCAGTATTGTCCCAGGTCTGGAACGGGGAAGAGCACCCAGTCATTTACCTCAGCAGGAAGTTGAAGTCCCATGAGGTAAATTACGCCACCGTTGAAAAGGAGTGTTTAGCGGTGAAGTGGGCTCTAGATTCCCTTCGGTACTACCTGCTAGGTAGGCACTTTGACATGGTTACGGATCACGCTCCGTTAAAGTGGATGGCTCAAAACAAGGAAACAAATAGAAGAGTGAATAGGTGGTTCCTGGCCCTCCAGGAATTCAACTTCACAGTAAAGCATCGCCCTGGCGTTCAAATGGGGAATGTGGATGCTTTGTCTCGAGTACATGAATGCCTGATTGCTGGTGTTCCAACCCCGAGGTTAAAACAAGAGGGGGGGGTATGTGACAGCAGGAAGGTAAAGTCACCTGGTTGCATCCAGGGGGGTAGATATATTTCGCCCAGATTCAGGCTTTACGCCGACTTATACAACTAGGTGGAGAGTTGTATAAGGCTAGTGGGCTCATGGATGACTCATACCTCTAGGGAGAGGGCTGGGCGTCGTGCAGACAGGGAGTTGATGAGACCAGCTGAAGCTTGTCAGCTCATTTAGGCCTCTATAAGAACTCCCAGCTTCATTAGATGTTAGCTCATGCCTGGAACCAGACCTGTGTGGACTGTCTAGGGAGAGTGAACCCCTGTGCGGTGAGACAAAGCCTGTGTGGCTATTTGCTTGGACATTTAAAACCAGGGACTTAGGGACTAGGACAGCACTAGGCTGATCCCAGTTGTTAGTTAGGAAACCTGTATGTTTAGTCAGAGGTCAACTTGACCAGGATTTATTTTGGTTATGTTTCTTTTGCTTTGCTGTGTTTTGTCACTGTAAATAGAAAATAAACCGCACCTTTTTGATTTTGAAAACCACAACCTCCGTTTGCTGGGCCTGTTTTGTGTGGGGAGCCCATCCCGGGGGTCACACACACCCGCTGCTGAGCTAACCCCCTCACAGGAGGATTTGCTCAAATTTACCTTCAAGCCCGAAAATGTAGTGAAATCGTTGAGGATCCTCAAGGCCGCCTGAAGCGAGGACCCGGGATCCTCAAGGAATAAAAGCATGTCATCCGCATATAATGCCAGACATTTCTTTATAGACCCCACTTTGATAGCCTTAACTTCACTAGACGATCGGAGTGCCACAGCAAGAGGTTCTATCATGAGTGCGAATATAAACGGGGATAAAGGGCACCTCTGTCTAGTACCCCGACCCACGGAAAAGAAAGAAGAGGCGGCCCGACCAAGCCTAATTGCCACCCTGGGATTGCTATATAACAACGTTATCCATTGCCTGAAGACCCGTCCAAACCCCATCCTCTCCAGCACCCGGAGCATGTACTGCCATTCAATTGAGTCAAAAGCCTTCTCAATGTCAATTGACACAACGATTCTGGTACTCGCGTCAGTCCCCGAGAGCTGGAGATGAGTAAATAGCCTTCGCAGATTAGTGTCTGTAGACATCCCGGGCATGAATCCCGTCTGATCAATACTGACCAGCGAGGAGATCACCCTGACGAGCCTGTTGGCCAAGACCTTCGTCAAAATATTAAGGTCCATATTTAGGAGAGCAATAGGCCTATAAGCTGAGCAGTCTAGAGGGTCTTTACCCGGTTTTAACAACAGTATCATGTACGCATCCAGCATGGAGGCAGGGAGCCTATTTAGTTCCAAACATTTGGCCAAAAGCGAGTTCAATCTAGGGGCTATTTCATCCGCATAACTTTTATAGAAGTCAGCTGGGAAGCCGTCCGGTCCCGGAGCTTTATGAGGGGGAAAGTCAAAAATAGCCGCTGTTATCTCCTTATTTGTGATCTCAGCATCCAAAGCCAACCGATCTCCATCAGTCTACCTCGGAAGGGCCAAGCCCTCCAAGAGGGCCTCTAATGCTGCAGGATCATAGGCAGGTATAGGGGCATAAAGGGTAGCAAAATAATTTTGAAACTCAGCCATTATCTCCGAAGGATCACTAACTAGATCACCAGTCCTACCCCGAATCACCGGAATGTTTGTAATCTGATTGTCTACCGCCACCAATCTTGCCAACAACTTCCCATTCTTATCCCCTTCCGAGAAAATAGAATTTGCCTTGTGTTTAGCCTCTGTATGAGCCAGATCAGAGAAATGCAAGGAGAGAAGACGCCTAGCCTCCATCAGAGCCGAATATGAGGCATCAGAGGGACGGCCGGCGTGTCCCTCCACACATTCCCTTTCAGTGTCCTGCAACCCCTGAATTTCAGCATTATGTGCCACCTGTTCAGTTTTAATAGCAGCGATACACTCACCCCTGATCACTGCCTTGAAGACATCCCACACCACAGGCGGGTCTGCAGTTTCCTCATTGATTGACCAATAGGAGGCAATCTCCTCCTGCAAGCGGGAGGACACCTGTTCATTCTGCAACCAACCTGGAGACAGCCTCCAACCCCCCCTCCCCCCCAGCAGAGAAGCTGAGAGTAAGGAACAAGGGGCAATGATCGGATATGCCCCCGGCCATATACTCAGCATCATGGAAAAATGGCAACAGGGTCTGGTTGCCAAATGCCATATCAATCCTGGCCAATGAGCGATGGGTCACCAAGACGTGGGAATAGGCCCTGCGAAGGGGATTCTTAGATCTCCACAAGTCGGTCAGCCCAGTCACAGAGGCCCAGGAGAGAATATCCACCGATCCCTGCCTCCCCGGATTGGACGAGTCCAACGCGTCCAAGATAGCGTTGAAGTCACCCATCAGTAGAAGAGGGAGATGGGCAAAGGGAGCCAGTCTAGTAAACAAATCATACAACACTTGTACATTAACAGGAGGAGGTAAGTACACATTCACCAATAGCATTTTATGTTGAAAAATGTTTAACAGCAGCGCCACATATCGCCCCTCCGGATCCGAAAACACCTGGTGTATAGTGCATGGCAGGGCCCTGCTAATAAGAATCGACACCCCCCTTGCAAACGTGGAATATGTTGCATGAAAAGATTTGTGAACCCAAGGCCTGCACATCGCAAGGACCCTGCTACCATCCAGGTGTGTCTCTTGCAAAAAAGCGATATGCGGCTTGGATTGCTTAAGATACTTAAACACTGATGCCCGTTTGAACTTATTATTCAGTCCTTTCACATTCCACGATACAATTTGAATACGTTCAGCCATTACTCTGCTGGGAAAAGTCTGAATCCCAGAAACCGGGATGCATCATTTGATATAGTCTAGATGTGGAGTCAGAAACCCTGTACCAATGCCACACATATTTAATACTGTTTCCCCCCCTGCCGTTAAAACAACCCCCCCTGCCATTATACCAGAACAAAAACCAAAAAAGAAGAAAAAAGAAAAACAAACACTGGTATGCAGCTTAGTCCCGAACTCACCCCCCAAAAAAAGGGAGACAACAAAAAGTAGAATAGGAAGTCTCCAACCTTGTGACGAATTGTTCGGCAAGATAAAATGATATTCTTACGTGTCCACATGGAGCCCCACATGCAAGGATCAAGGAGCAATAGGCAACCCACACTGAGATTAATAGCAGAGCACAGTCAGTGATCTATCGGAGCCCTCTAGTGGCCCCACAGGAAATAGCAGTGTGAAAAAAACCCACGCACGAGCAACAAAACTTATGCAGTGCAAAAGAAGATAAAAAACAAAACAGCATCCGCCCCACACATCACAAAGATCCAAAATATCAGGGCTGTGTAGAAAACAGGAACAACGGGCCTCGAATCAGGCAAACTCAGGGATTTCTGTCAAGCCATTCACAGGCCTCCCTCGGGTTATCAAAGAACTTAACTGCCCCGTTATGTTGTACCCGGAGCCTGCTGGGATAGAGCATGCTATACTGGATCTCTTTTTCTCTCAGCCTCTTACGGGTCTCATTAAAGGATCGCCTCTTCCGTTGGGTTTCAGCCGAGAAGTCAGGGAAGAACATCACCTTGGTGTTGTCAAAGCGTAATTCTTGATGTTTTCTAGATTCTCGCAGGATCATGTCCCGGTCCCTATAGTTGAGGAACCTGACCAGAAAAGGCCGGGGGAACGCACCAGGGGGGCGGACAACCGTGGGCACCCTGTGGGCACGCTCCACCACATAAGTGGGGGGTAAATCCCCCAATTGCAGGATCTGTTTAAAAAATTGTTCAGCAAACGTGGTGGTCTTGTCCCCCTGGGCCCTCTCAGGCAGACCCACCACCCTGATATTGTTCCTCCTTTGGCAGTCCTCTGCGTCGTCAGCTCTTTGCTGGAGGGATCTTACCAGGTCCTGTAGCTCTGTCAGCTGTGCCCCATGCGAGTGGGACACATCCTCCACCTCAGAGATCCGGTCCTTCGCCGTAGTGAGCCCCCCTCGGATCTTATCCAGGTCATGCCTGATGAGTGTGCACTCTGTGGCAAGATGGTCGATTCTCACCATCACCGCGGCCTTGCTGGCATCTATGGCCTCCAGGATGGGTCTGGTGATCGCATCCGAGGCCACCCCCGCTCCTGGGAGTCCTGGGAGTCCGGTGAGGGGACCTTCGGACCGCGACCCGCAGCAGCAGCCCCCTTCTCTATCAGCTTGTCCTTCTTCCTGGCGTGTTTGGAGGAATGACTAGGAGGCAAGATGGCGGTGGCAGCTCCCTGATCAGTGCCTCGTGCGGAGCGGGTCTGGCGCTGCGATTGCTGTGATGTTTGCCCGTGCCTGCGCCCTGTCTTTCTCATGTCCAGGACTCCACGATCACTGCCCGATGGATTAGAAACAAGATAGAGGGTGAGAAAAGCCCCGAAAATCTGATACATTTCAGGATAGATGCGGAGCTCCAGAGAAACACTTGCTGCCTCGCTCACATCCGGCCACGCCCCTTTCCAGTAGTTTTAAGAACGGCACGTGAGAGATCATAGCTCCTCCTGCCAGACGTAGGAAACACTTCCACCTTAGACTTTAAAAGTAGGCTTCTCCCCACATACCCTGAGTTGTAGTATAGTATTTCTGGCCAAGTCGATCTCCAAACCACAAATGCAACCTTTCTCTGATTTGAATTTAAACAATAACTTCAGCCTTAGGTTTGGATAGAGTGGAGAAGAGCTAAAACCTCCGTCAGGCTTTTGTTTATCTCCTTTGGGGAGATTAATCCTCTCCATTTGTCCTTGAGACTATGCTCTCTTTGCAAAAAAGTAGGAGGGTATCTGGTTAATGGTAGAACTGGAGTAATGGGAATATCTTCCAATAGAGATTAAAAATAAATATCTTGGCTGTAGTTGCACTTCAAGGATCAGTTTTGTACTAGACAGGATTTGTTTTTTCTGTAAATGACAATGTAAGAGACTGTTTCTATGTGTTCATTCTTCAAAAAATAATTGATTGTTATCTCCCGCATAGCGGTAGCCAGACAATTAAGTATTATTTGTTATAGTATATGTAGTTTTATAAATAGTCTTTATAAAACTAATAGCATCAATAGCATCACATAACACATTCTGCAGCTCCAACAATACTGTGTCATTGTAAGTGATTTCCATGGGAAAATAAGAAAACAAGACTATTGAGCCATTGAACACGTACATATTACTAGGACCTACTTTTAATTTTCTCTTTACTTTCATCTAGACATTAGGTTAAGTGGATTTTTTGATAATATCAGAACACAAACAATACAACATACAATGAAGAGCAATGCATATTAAAAGCTTTTTAGTATGTATTTCAACCTTCAACCTTGTTCTGTATTATTTAATATACAGAGAACTGCATTCAGCCAAAATCTTGGTTGACAGTGATACACAATATTACTTGCATACATTATAAAAAATACATACACTGGAGATCAAAATTAGAGAACAATTTATGAACACTTGATTTTTTCAGAAATAATGTATTCTTCATTGCTCAACATTTGATGACATTTTTGTTGTGGCTATACCATGCTAAAAGATAAGTGTTTTTCAAAAAAACCAAGGCACTTCAACAAAAAATACTTTATTTTGTAGAAAACACAATGATCATAATTAGAGAACAGCAATGGAGAAAGATTACAACCAAAATTTCTGAATATTACAACAATCGACAATTATTAGGAAGTGTACAAGCCCTTGCTTTGAATGACTTCAGCACATCTGCGGCCACAGGACATTACTAGTCTCTCACACTTCTCTGGTGTGGTTTTGCTCCACTCTTCTTCCAGTCTCTTCCACAGTTCAGTGACTGTAGTGGGTTTCTTGGCCATAACTTTGTTGCCAAGGATCTTCCAGAGGTTTTCTATTGAGTTTAGATCAGGACTCTGGGCTAGCCATTTCATTATTTCAATGTCTTCAGCTTCAAGGAACTGCTTTACTCGTTTTGCTGTGTGACAAGGGGCATTGTCGTGCATGAAAATTGCTGGCTGATTGGGTGATGAATTCAGGGAAGGAACCACATGTTGTCAAAGAAGGTTCTAATAAACATTTGCATTCACTCTGCCATGTAGCTGTATCAGAGGCCCAACTCTTGCTGCAGAAAACATCCCCAAACCATGACGCTTCCCCCTCCACCTTTCACTGGCTTCTTTAAACACTTTGGGTTCAGTCTTTTCCCAGTTTGACGACGAACTTAATTTTTCCCATCCGACCCAAATAAATGAAACTTGCTTTCATCACTAAAGTAAACTTTGGACCAGTTCTCCTCTGTCCAGACAACATGCTCCTTAGCAAAGGTTAGTTTAGCCTTTTGATTCTTTCTGGTAATGATTGGGCTTTCAATCCAAATTCTCATAAACGGCGAGACACTGTATGACAAGACAGATTCTTACTCTGATCAGCGCTGAACTGGCGAGCAATCACAGCCGCAGTGTTGAACTGATTGCCCATTGAGATTCTCCGCATTATCCTCTCCTCTCCTGCGTTTGTCTTTCGTGGACGACCAGCCTTCTTGGGGGACTTGAATGAGTTTGTGACGTTGTAAAGATGCAATATTCTAGAAATCACAGATTTGGAATGACAAACTTCTTTTGCTATGGCTGAAAGGTTCATCCCTGTGGCCTTCATCTGGACAACCTGCTGCCAGGGGGTTTCAGTCACTTTAGAAAGGCTCACCATCTTGCAAAGTCAGGGAAAACTGGAAAGTTAGGCTGCCAGTTAAATAGGGTTTGTCAGATAAAGAAATGAACACAAGGTGCCAGATTAACACGAATAACTGGGAGGAATCTGAAAGGGTTCTCTAAATTTTTTATCAACGGTATTATTCAAATCTCATTAAAGTTTTTTATTCTGTGCCTCAAAATATATGTAGCTCATGAAATATACTTAAAGCAGAGTTCCACCCAAGAGTGGAACTTTAGCTCATTGTACTCCTCCCCCCCTCCGGTGCCACATTTGGCACCTTTCAGGGGGGAGGGGGGACACCATACCTGTCTTTCACAGGTATGCTTTCCCCACTTCCGGGAGCCTCAGCCGCAGGTATTGACGTCAAGGCTGGGGCTCCCTCCTCCTCCCCCTGTCGCCGAGCCAGTAGGAGAGAGGAGCGGATCCTCGCGCATGTGCAGTAGAGGAGCGGAGCCTCGCGCATGTGCAGTAGGGTTCCCAGCATGAAGCCGAAAGACTACACTGCCGGGTTCCCTTACTCACAATGGAGGTGGCATGCACCCAACAGCTAATGGAAACAGCTGACATCGCTGGATTCCAGGACAGGTAAGTGTCCGATTATTAAAAGTCAGCAGCTGCAGTATGTGCAGCTGCTGGCTTTTAATTTTTGCAGCAGTGGGCGGACCTCCACTTTAAAGTGTTTGTTACCCTAAAAAAAATATTTGGCCCCCTGTATAAACCTAATTACCTGGCTGATCCTGCCTGGTTCTGCCCTATCCCCTGTAAACTGACCACGGTTTATCATGGCTGCTGAGCCCTGACACCGTGGTCAGTTTATGTGCCTCCGTCATCCGCAGCTCTCCTCTGTCTTCCTCTCACCCCCCCTTCCTGCATGTCAGCTCTAGTCAGTGCCGCTTTGCTTCCCTCCTGCTGCAATAACTATAGTATATTCATGCCATCTCCTCTTTTAAATAACAATAGGTGCCCCAGTGTCTGTGCTATATAAAAAAGATGCTGATTTCAGATCTCAGAGCATCCCTCTGCTCCTCTCCTCCCCTCCTCCCGGCAGAAGTTCTCGCCCCCTCCCACTGTGCCTGTCAGACTGGGAGAGGAGAGAGGCGAGGAGTCACGTGAGTGCCGGGAGACACTCTGATATTAAGGTAGAAATCTGCATCTTTTTTATATAGCACAGACACTGGGACACATATGGTTATTTAACAGAGTGGATAGCATGAAAATACTATAGTGGCTTTACAACCACTTTAACAAAACTGCTCTTTTACTTCTCACTCATTTCAAATAGGACTAAGCAGTGACCTTGAAATTTGGAAATTGTAGGTTGTTCTCTACCTTTGATCTCCAGTGTATATACTATATACACTGTATATAAATGTGTACACAATAGTACCTACTTAAATAACCTATTTTTAACCACTTCAGCTCTATCACCTGTGCACCTCTTATAGACCAGAGCAATTTTTACTTGATTTTGTGGGGCACATTTTGGGCATGTGCAATTAAAAAAAAAACAAGCACTTGCGCATCAATAAATTGCTGCTGTAAGACTGGCTACAACCATTGGTGCTCAAAGCCGAAGGGGGGTAATGAACAAACCCTAAAAGTATAATACCAGGTATTATAACAATGATCTCAAAGGTAACACTATAAAGTATAGAGAGAACATCCCAGTGCAGAGTAGTGTACAGAGTTCAACATTACAGATTATGTATGGCAATAACTGGCTCTTGTGTGGACCACATTCAACACATGTACAACACAATGAAATCTGTTGCTTGTGCAGGACATCTTGTAGCTGATTTTTCACAATGTTTGGCGCTTAAAGGATAAGTTCACCTTTGTAAACAAAAAAAAAATGTACATCTTTTTGCAGGTAAACAAATTTGCATTTATTATTATTTTTACTATGAGCCTCTAAAGCATTGCACCCACAATCAGCAGACCGTGGGTGCAATGCAGGGTTCTTGCGGACAGTTTGTCTCATACCTCATATGAGCAGACAGTTACACACTTACAGGAGGACTCAATAAACTACCTAGAGCGCTCAACAGAGCCCTGGTAGTTAATTAAGAACTACAAGCCAACAGCCGTAACCCGCAAAACTTGTAGTTTTCAGATTCACAGAACTCTGTGAATGAATGACGTGGCCGGGCAAATCTCACCAAAGTAGTACAGGAACCTTTTCCAAAATCACACTGTGCTAAGTTGCATAGATATGAATGGGCACTATTGAACACAATGTGGTTTCCATTGTCATACGATTCTGTGTGACTCAAGTTGCATCTGAAATCACAATAGTGTGAATGGAGCCTTAAAGAATTACACCAGGTATTACTTGTAATGTCACAACATTTATATATATCTTTCAATATTATTTTTTTTAAATAAAAATCTTATTCGTTTGTTAGACTTTGCAATTTTCTTCATAATCTTCATTTATACCACTGATGTTTCCCATTTCCAAACTTTCTAAATAGCCAGGGTAGTGGGCACTATGCAAAGCCACTTTTAATAAACTCTAGTTCTTTAGCTTCCAAATTGTCTGTTGTCCAGTTGTATCCCTTATATAGCAAATTTATGACAGTCCATAGCTAAGAATATCTTTTTGCAACTAACTTGAGAAATAGTTTCTTGCTTTTATTACAGCAATAATCATTTCAGATCAACAGACATCGTGTTCATTGGCAAAAGTTGAGAGGTATTTTGATGTTTAAAAACCTCTTATACTAAATAGAACACTAGCATTGTAAATGTAATTTATATTAACTGCTCCAAATCTTTTACAGATGCCATATTCACTTGTCAGTTTTGCATATGCTGCTCTCCCTTCAATGCAGATGGCTAATTTCCTATAACAAAAGAATGAAGGGAACAGAATTGCACCTGTATGTTTTATAAAGTGTTGTAAATTACACAAATGCCATAAGTGGTAAGGGTGTTACTTTTAATTAGCTGAAGAATAATAGTGTGTGTGTGTGTGTGTGTGTGTGTGTATATATATATATATATATATCTAGCGCACTCACCCCAGACTTTACCTGCTTTTATTTCATTACTTGGCTCCTCCACAGGAAAAGAATGAGGCACACCGCACCAGCAGCCCGTACCCTCCTGGATGAGGAGGTTGAGCGGTGTTAGTTTTTGGGTCTGCCTGCGGCTAGTGTTATGCCGCGTACACACGATCATTATTCACGGCGGTTAAAAAAACGCCGTGAATAATGACATTAAAAACGAGGGAACGGCTTGTTCCCCACACACGGTCGTTTTTCACGTCATTTTTTTCTCTTGATGAGAAAAACGACCGTCTGTGGGCTCCGCGGCAGTGTTTCCCTATGGGAAAACTGCCGCGGAAAACATGTCGAAAAAAACGACGAGAAAAATTAGAACATGTTCTAATTTTTCTCATCATTTTTAATGCCGTTTTTCTCGTCGAAAAAAACGTCAAAAAGCCCACAGATGATCGTTTTTCTCGTCGAAAGGAAAAAAATTAGTTTTTCTCGACAAGAAAAACGGCCGTGTGTACGCGGCATGAGAATCCTCCTGAGCTGATCTCGTCTCTGCATTAGCCAGAGACAAGTCCTTAATTCTCCCCAGTGAAGTAACTGTCCACACCAACTGAGAATCCAACCTTTGTATTTATTTCACCACGGATAACAAATAGTCTCTCTGAGAGCAGACAGGTTGATACGAGACACAGGTCAGATAAGGTGAGAGGAGGTCCAGGCACAAACTCAATTCAGGTTTCTCTTACTGTTCTGCTTTCACAAACAGATTTGGACGTACGGTCTCTGCCACAGACCTAATGAATATGAAAAGTCACTGCCACTGACTTGGTGTGCGTAGAGTCACTGCCACTATGACCTACAGAACATGCACTTCCTTCTTGGAGAAACTTGGCCCTTGTTAAGGAGAAGAACCTCCCTCCGGAGAGTTACCAGAGGCCCCCACTGTCACCACGACTCTGCGCTGGGTCTTCAGAAGGGGTCACCTCCCTGGCCTCCTCGATCCTGGATATGGGTCCCCTCGCAAGGCGGCACCCTGGGAGCCCTTAATCCTCGGCGGAACCCAGCCAAAGGTGCTGAGCTCCGGGCCTCAAAATTAGTACCTCACCCCAGGCCGAAGGTGTCTGGGATGGAACAGGAACTCGGCCTCCGGGCCTAGGGCACCCGGAGACGACACACGCACCACCCAGGCTGAAGGTGCCTGAGCGCGAACGAACCCGTTGGAAGATGGCCGCCCCTTTTTATACCCTCTCCCGACAGGCACAACAGGTTCCCCGCCCCGCCGTACTGCTGCTGAGAGGGGACAAGAAAAGGCACAACCTTGTATCAGTGGTTCAACCCTGGCCCATGGCAACAGCGCCACCTGTAGGCCACAGGGAACAGCACACCAACACTATCTCCCAAGGACAGAAATGGTCCAAGAAACCTAACAATTAGTGTATCTGAGCCTAACTACCACTCAGATACTCTCCTTAAATATAGCACCCCGCTACACACATTATATATATATATATATATATACACACACGCGCCCACACTACTGTGCAAAAGTTAAAGGGAGGTGTGAAAAAATGTTAATAGTTTATTTTTATAAATTAACAAATTAGAAAGTAAATGAATAGAAGAGAACCCCAAATCAAATCAATATTTGGTGTGACCACCGCCTTCAAAACAGCAGTTGTTCTTTTAGGTACACGTACAGACAGTACAGACAGTTTTTGAAGGGAACTCAGCAGGTAGGTTGTTCCAAACAACTAACCTCAGATCTTCTGTGGATGTAGGCTGCCTCAAATCCTTCTGTCTCGTCATGTAAAACCAGATAGACCCAATGATGTTGAGATCATGCCTCTTAAGGTCTTCCTTAAGCTGAAGATAGTTCTTAATAAATTTGGGGCCAATTACACGCCTCCCTGGTAGTATGACATGATGGATAAGTATCTGCCTGTATTTCTCAGCATTAAAGTCGTTTTAAACCCATTTAAAAACAAAAAAACCTGCAAGACAAAGGCATAATGAGCTAGTATGTCTAGCATACTAGCTCATTATGCATTACTTACCTTAGATAAAAGCCCCCGAATCTGTCCTCGTCTCCCCCTCCAGCCGCAGCCATCTCTCCCGGGGGTTACTTCCGGGTATCGCCGCTCCGGCGCTGTGATTGGCTGGAGCGGCGATGACGTCACTCCACGCATGCGCACCGGAGCCGTAAAAGCCGGCGTTATCATTCATAAAACCGCCATTTACAGTGCGCCTGTGCCGATGTCTACGGCACGCATGCGCCGTACACATCGGTGTACTCTTTTTGGCAAATATCTCCTAAACCTTGTAGGTTTAGGAGATATTGCAAACACCTACAGGTAAGCCTTATGCCCCATACACACGATCATTTTTAATGTCATTTTTAAAACTGACGTTTTTCTCGTCATTTTTTTTCTTGTTTCCTCTCAAGCCTGTCTTGCGTACACACCATCATTTTAAAAAATGTTCAAGAAAAGCGCAGTGACGTACACCACGTACGACGGCACTATAAAGGGGAAGTTCCGTTCGAATGGCGCCACCCTTCATGTTAGTAAAGTTTGTTGAGAGACGATTCGCTCTTTTCAGTCTAGTGCTTTTCAGTCCGTTACAGCATGACGAATGTGCTATCTCCATTACGAACGCTAGTTTTACCAGAACGAGCGGTCCCGTCTCATACTTGATTCTGAGCATGCGCATTTTTTTTCACGTCGTTAAAGCATACACACTATCGTTTTTCACGTCGTTAAAAAAAACGACATGAAAAACGACGTGAAAAAAGAGAGCATGTTCGAAATTTTTAATGCCCGTTTTTCACGTCGTTAAAAATGCTCTGGAGCATACACACGATCATTTTTAATGGCATTTTTAACGGCATGAAAAATGATCGTGTGTATGGGGCATAAATCTAGGCTTACCTGTAGGTGCAAGTTGCAAGAGTGGGTTTACAACCACTTTAAGCACACTATTGATCCAGACCAAATCTCCAGCTCTCTTTGCAGAAATGCAACCCCAAACTTGTAAGGAACCTCCAACATGCTTCACTGTTGCCTGAAAACACTCATTATTGTACCACTCTCCAGCCCATCAGCAAACAAACTACCTCCTGCTACAGCCAAATATTTCAAACTTTGACAATCCAGAACACTTGCTGCTATTTTTCTGTAGCCCAGTTCGTATGTTTTTGTGCATAGTTGAGTAGCTTAGCCTTGTTTCCACGTCACGGTATGGCTTTTTGGCCACAATTCTTCCATGAAGACCACTTCTGGCCAGACTTCTCTGTACAGTAGATGGGTGTACCTGGGTCTCACTGGTTCTCGCCAGTTCTGTGTTGATGCCACTGCTGGACATCTTCCGATATTGAAGGAAAGTAAGCATGAGGTGTATTTCATCTGCTGCATTAAGTTTCCTTGGCCGATCACTGTGTTTACGGTCCACAACATTGCCCGTTTCTTTGTGCATCTTCAAAAGTGATTGAACAGCAGAAACCCCAGTCTGCTTTGAAATATTTGGTTGGGAAAGACCTTGCTTGCATGACATAAACTGTCTTCCACAACTTCACATTTAGTAGCAGAGTTTGGCTGTTCCTCGTTCCAGTTAATGATCGTGTTTCAGCCTACATAGGAAATTGATGATCATTAACACCTGCCTGGTATAATTGGTTATTCATACACCTGACTCAAATCCTATAACATCCCTGACTTTGTGCAAGTGTACAAAGTGTGCAAGTGTACTGTAAGAACTGATGCTGGTTTGAAGCCAAATGGTAGTCACACCAAATACTGATTTGATTAGGATTTTTCTTCTGTTTGCTCACTTTGCATTGGTAAATTGATAAAAATAAACAATTAACACATATATTTTTGAAAGCATTCTTACTTTACATTTCTTTATATCTGCCTAAAACATTTTGCACAGTACTGTATATATAATTAAGTGTAGCCATATTTTGCATTTATGGATAGTACTTTGACATAGTTAGTGCCCAGCTAGGATAAATCATCACAGGTTTCTCCCATAATATTTTAAAGAGCATTATACTGTTTGTTTTGTTAACCTAGTAGTGATTATTTTTATTTTATGAAGACATACATGTTGCAGTGCTGTAGAGGAAGTGATTTTCTATAAATTTTTGCCTATGCAGACCAGCTATCCTATATAGGTACCCTCTTTGAATCCCACTTCAAAGTCATCTGTTCTTTACATTGCACTTGTATCGCTATTGGTAACCAGTCCTGGCACATTTGGCTCTACTGATGCCCAATTGGTACATGTGAATGTCCCAGACTAGTGATGTCGCGAACATAAAATTTTCCGTTCGCGAACGGCGAACGCGAATTTCCGCAAATGTTCGCGAACGGGCGAACCGCCATAGACTTCAATAGGCAGGCAAATTTTAAAACCCACAGGGACTCTTTCTGGCCACAATAGTGATGGAAAAGTTGTTTCAAGGGGACTAACACCTGGACTGTGGCATGCCGGAGGGGGATCCATGGCAAAACTCCCATGGAAAATTACGTAGTTGACGCAGAGTCGGGTTTTAATCCATAAAGGGCATAAATCACCTAACATTCCTAAATTGTTTGGAATAACGTGCTTTAAAACATCAGGTATGATGTTGTATCGATCAGGTAGTGTAAGGGTTAGGCCCGCTTCACAGTGACAGACCAAACTCCCCGTTTAACGCACCGCAAACAACCGCAAACAGTCCATTTGCACAACCGCAAGGCTTTAATGATCACCTTAGATAATCACAAAGAAAATTAATGTTTTTTCTATGCAAAATTATCCAGCTGATCGCTTTTGGTCTGTTCACAATGAAGCAACGACCTATCATCTGGGGTGTGCCAACATTGCTATTGCCAACACACTCATAGAGGTGGTCACTTCATTGTGATACGCAAGCCCCTTCACCAGTCACCACAACAAGGTAACGATTAGACGTGCATTGGTTTTCGTCCGAATGCATTTTCGTCCAAATTTCAGGTATTTTCGTTATCGTTTTAACAAACGAAAACGAAAGCACAGAATCCGAAAACCGAAATAAACAAATGCTTTATTTTCGTTGCGACAACAATTTGCTATAGATAAGAGATTCGACGTGACGCTGACCATAACAATCTGTGTCTATCGAACCTGTGGTCGAATGTCCCTAACCTTAACTCTATTAGTCCAAGATTATTCTACATAGAGAGAAAAGATTTGACATTATAGAGAGAAAAGATTCGACATAGAGAGAAAAGATTCGACATCATAGAGAGAAAAGATTCGACATAGAGAGAAAAGATCGCTGCTGGAATTGGGTGGGGGAAGTAAAATAAAAATAATGATGATGATGAATGTTATTGGCTGATTGTAACCAAAGAGGAGGAGCAGTAAAATAGCTAGAACTAACTTGACAATTCAACATGAACGACGAAGATTCGACAAAGCATCGAAAAACATACAAACGTCGAATCTGTCATTGAAGGCTTATGGTGTCTGTCGAAAGTTAGAAGATTCAACGGTGCAGCTAAACTGTACGACTATAGAAGAATTCTAATGTTGGTTGACTAGTAATAGTAATTAATAAATATAATTATTACTAATCATACAACATTAGAATTCTACTATAGCCTGTAGGCGGAACATTCGACCGGAAATGTATGATTGTAGCGTCGTACAGTTTCGCTGAACATTCGACAAACACCATAAGCCTTCAATGACAGATTCGACCTTAATTAATTCAGATTTTCGGACTAATGCAATTTCTAACGAAATAAATAAAAACGAATTTCGGGAGTAACTAAATAAATTAATTTTTCGGACGAAAACGAAATTCCGAAACAAAATATTTCAGTGTGCACATGTCTAGTAACGATCACGAAGGGGAATTAACACATGTATGTGCTTTTTTTTTGTTTTGTTTTTGCAGCCATAGTGCAGCACCAGAGGCCAGAAAAATTAGGCATGTACACATGCCTGAAAAATCAGGTATTGTTGCAGCCGCTGCTGTAGCAGCGGCCAGAAAAATTTATGTTTTCCAGGCAGAAAGTGCCCTAAAACATTGCGGCTTTGTCATGGATATGCACTAGTGTCTGTCTGCCATCTTACCTTTCCTCCTCATGTGTTCATCTTGGAGGCCAGACCCCTTCACCTGGCTTCCTTTATAATCTCCTCCCAGCCTGACTCCACCCCAGGCCCTATCACAGAACACTATATTAACCTGTGCACTGCAAGCCTGCTTTGCTGATCAACGTGTTTGTTAAGCATTGTGTGTTTGGGTTCCTGCCTGCCGTGTGCTACGTCTGTCTCTCTGTTACGATATTGGCTTGTTCCTGACTATCCCTGTCTGCTTGTGACCCTTGACCTTCGGCTTGTCCTTCGTTTATCCTTGTCTGCTTGTGACCCTTGACCTTCGGCTTGTCCTTTGTTATTCTTGTATCCTGTGCTGCTGCTTCCCCTTTTTCCCCCTTACCCTAGGGGGCGTGAGCTAGGAGACTCTAGGGGCCGCAACCTGGACCTAGCTGCAGCGCAACATCCTCACCACTAGAGGCTCTGGTGAAGACCTGCTGGGTCTTAGACTCCGTGCCCTGGGGAATCTCGGCTCTAGCTTCCTGTGGATTCCGATTGTGCTCATCTGGTCCCGCTTTCCACAAACACCCAGTTTCCTATCCGCAGCAGTCAGCCATAGGGTTCACTATCTTGTGGCGCACTCCTGTCCTCCTACGGTGTGCATCTGTCATCTGGCCACAGGTGACCTGACAGGCTTGAACCCTAGTTGGTGGCGGATAAGTCACGCAAGTCATCTGGCATGCAGAGATAAAATACAGCAGCGTGTGGACCATTTTTAGCCCAAGGCAGCGCAGCTCATCTCATCAGGCCTTTTTTAGTCAAATGTATCGCCTACTGTCAGTTCCTTTGGGATCCATGCCTCATTCATCTTAATAAAGGTCAGGTAATTTAGACTTGTTTTACCTAGGCGACTTCTCTTCTCAGTGACAATACCTCCTGCTGCACTGAAGGTCCTTTCTGAAAGGACACTTGAAGCGGGGCAGGCCAGAAGTTCTATCGCAAATTGGGATAGCTCAGGCCACAGGTCAAGCCTGCACACCCAGTAGTCAAGGGGTTCATCGCTCCTCAGAGTGTCGATATCTGCAGTTAAGGCGAGGTAGTCTGCTACCTGTCGGTCGAGTCGTTCTCTGAGGGTGGACCCCGAAGGGCTGTGGCGATGCGTAGGACTTAAAAAGCTCTGCATGTCCTCCATCAACAACACGTCTGTAAAGCGTCCTGTCCTTGCCGGCGTGGTCGTGGTAGGAGGAGGATTACTTTCACCTCTTCCCCTGTTAGATTCCCGTTGTGCTGTGACATCACCCTTATATGCTGTGTAAAGCATACTTTTTATTTTATATTGGAACTGCTGCATCCTTTCCGACTTCCGGTAATTCGGTAACATTTCAGGCACTTTCTGCTTATATCGGGGGTCTAGTAGCGTGGCCACCCAGTACAGGTCGTTCTCCTTCAGCCTTTTTATATGAGGGTCCCTCAACAGGCACAACAGCATGAAAGACCCCATTTGCACAAGGTTGGATGCCGAGCTACTCATGTCCCGTTCCTCGTCCTCACTGATCTCACTGAAGGTTTGTTCTTCCCCCCAGCCACGTACAACACCACGGGTACCAGATAGGTGACAACGAGCACCCTGGGATGCCTGCTGTGGTTGGTCTTCCTCCTCCTCCTCAAAGCCACATTCCTCCTCTGACTCCTCTTCCTCAGACTCCTCTTCCAGCGTTGCCGCAGGTCCAGCAAGCAATGCTGATAAGGCTGTTTCTGGTGGTGATGGTGACCACAACTCTTACTCTTCACGCTCATCTACGGCCTGATCCAGCACTCTTCGCAGGGCACACTCCAGGAAGAAAACAAATGGGATGATGTCGCTGATTGTGCCTTCAGTGCGACTGACTAGGTTTGTCACCTCCTCAAAAGGATGCATGAGCCTACAGGCATTGCGCATGAGCGTCCAGTAACGTGGCAAAAAAATTCCCAGCTGCGCAGAGGTTGTCCTAGCACCCCGGTCATACAAATACTCGTTGACGGCTTTTTCTTGTTGGAGCAGGCGGTCGAACATTAGGAGTGTTGAATTCCAACATGTCGGGCTGTCGCAAATCAAACGCGCCACACTGGCATGTTGTTTCTCCGCTGGATATCTGAAAAGTGCGCCATGGCCGTGTAAGAACGCCAGAAATGGCCACGCACCTTTCTGGCCTGCTTGAGGACGTCCTGTAAGTCTGGGTACTTATGCACAAAGCGTTGTACAATCAGATTCAACACATGTGCCATGCACGGCACATGTGTCAACTTGCCCAAATTCAATGCCGCCAACAAATTGCTTCCGTTGTCACACACCACTTTGCTGATCTCCAGTTGGTGCGGAGTCAGCCACTGATCCACCTGTGCATTCAGGGTGGACAGGAGTGCTGGTCCGGTGTGACTCTCTGCTTTCAGGCAAGTCAACCCCAAGACGGCGTGACACTGTCGTATCCGGGATGTGGAATAGCCCCTGGGGAGCTGGGGGGGTGCAGTTGATGTGGAGCAAGACACAGCAGCAGAAGAGGACTCAGCCAAGGAGGTTATCAAAGAGGATGGAGTAGGAGGAGTAGAGGAGGTGGCAGCAGGCCTGCCTGCAAGTCGTGGTGGTGTCACCACCAACTCCTCTGCAGAGCCACGCATTACATGCTTGGCAGCCGTCAGCAGGTTTACCCAATGCACAGTGTAGGTGATATACCTGCCCTGACCGTGCTTTTTCAGACCAGGTATCAGTGGTCAGATGGACCCTTGCCCCAACACTGTGTGCCAGACATGCCATGACTTCCTTTTGCACAATAGAGTACAGGTTGGTGATTGCCTTTTGTGAAAATAAATTTCGGCCGAGTACCTTCCACTGCGGTGTCCCAATAGCTACAAATTTTTTGAATGCCTCAGACTCCACTAGCTTGTATGGTAAAAGCTGGCGGGCTAAGAGTTCCGACAAGCCAGCTGTCAGACGCCGGGCAAGGGGGTGACTCTGTGACATTGGCTTCTTACGCTCAAACATGTCCTTGACAGACACCTGACTGTGGGCAGATGAGCAGGAACTGCTCAAGGCGAGAGACGGAGTGGCGGATGGTTGAGAGGGGGCAAGGAGGACAACAGTGGTTGACGTGGCTGAAGATGCTGGACCAGGAGGAGGATGGTGGCTTTGAGCTTGTGTGCTGCTTGTACTCGTCATCATGTGTTGATCCCATAGGCATTTGTGATGTGCGATCATGTGCCTTTGCAAAGCAGTTGTACCTAGGCGGGTGTTGGATTTTCCACGACTCAGTTTCTTTTGGCACAGGTTGCAAATGCATCACTGTTATCAGAGGCAGACACACAAAAAAAATGCCACACTGCTGAGCTTTGCAATGACGGCATTCTGGTGGTGGCAACAGCATGCGTTGATTGGCGTGCTGTCTGGCTGACCCCGGGTGCCGATACATGCTGTCTGACTGTGCCACTAGCTCCTTGCGAGGACCTACCCCTGCTTCCATCTCGTCTCCTCCTCCTCTCTGTCTCCCCATCTGAACTTTCCCCCTGTTCTTCTTCTCTTCGAGCGGGCACCCACGTGACATCCACGGACACATCGTCATCATCAACCGCTTCACTTGTATCTGACAACTCAGCAAAGGAAGCAGCAGCGGGTACAACATCATCATCATCACACTGTACGTCCATGTGTGTAATGCTGCCTGACTGAGACATATCCCTTTTAGCTACATCCTCTGGCAATAATGGTTGCGCATCAGTCATTTCTTCCAACTCATGTGTAAATAACTCCTCTGACATATCAAGTGAAGCAGCTGTGGTGCTAGTGTTGGTGGTGGCGGCAGGCGGGCGAGTGGTAACTTGAGAGGTGCCCGAAGCTGAGCTGGAGGAGGATGGTGCGTCAAGGTTCCGAGCGGAAGATGTAGAAGATTGGGTGTCCTGTGTTAGCCAGTCAACTATGTCCTCAGAACTTTTCGAGTTCAGGGTACGTGGCCTCTGAACACTGGGCATTATTCTAGGGCCAAAGGGAATCACAGCACCACGACCACGACGGCCCCTGCGGGGTGGCCTGCCTCTGCCTGTCATTTTTTTTAGATTAGTTTAGTTGTACTATGCGTGCAAGCTACTGTGACACCAGATATGAGTGGCACTGTGCACTGGCAGAAGTTGGCAGAGTAGACGCTGTAGGCCTGACACACACGCTGGCAGGCAACTGACTGCTATTCTATTGCAGTCAAAATTGTTTTGTTTTTTAAATGTAATCTACTGTGACACAAGATATATGAGTGGTGGCACTGGGCAAGTGGGCACAGTATACGCTGTGAGCCTGACACACACACGCTGGCAGGCAACTGCAATTAGATTACAGAGGAAAAAAAAGAAGCAGACTGATGTACTAGCCCTAAAAAGTGCTTTTTGGGGTGCTGTCAGGACGCTGTCCTTACAGCAGAGATCAGATGAGTCTTTCAGGACTGGAGTGGACACTGAATACACACACGCTGGCAGGCAACTGCAATTAGATTACAGAGGAAAAAAAAAAGGAGACTGATGTACTAGCCCTAAAAAGGGCTTTTTGGGGTGCTCTCAGGATGCTGTCCTTACAGCAGAGATCAGATGAGTCTTTCAGGACTGGAGTGGACACTGAATACACACACGCTGGCAGGCAACTGCAATTAGATTACAGAGAAAAAAAAAAGAAGCAGACTGATGTAATAGCCCTAAAAAGGGCTTTTTGGGGTGCTGTCAGGATGCTGTCCTTACAGCAGAGATCAGATGAGTCTTTCAGGACTGGAGTGGACACTGAATACACACACGCTGTCAGGCAACTGCAATTAGATTACAGAGGGAAAAAAAAAAGCAGACTGATGTACTAGCCCTAAAAAAAGCTTTTTGGGGTGCTGTCAGGATGCTGTCCTTACAGCAGAGATCAGATGAGTCTTTCAGGGCTGGAGTGGACACTGAATACACATACGCTGGCAGGCAACTGCAATTAGATTACAGAGGAAAAAAAAAAAAAAAAGCAGACTGATGTACTAGCCCTAAAAAGTGCTTTTTGGGGTGCTGTCAGGATGCTGTCCTTACAGCAGAGATCAGATGAGTCTTTCAGGACTGGAGTGGACACTGAATACACACACGCTGGCAGGCAACTGCAATTAGATTACAGAGGAAAAAAAAAAGCAGACTGATGTACTAGCCCTAAAAAGGGCTTTTTGGGGTGCTGTCAGGACGCTGTCCTTACAGAAGAGATCAGATCAGTCTTTCAGGACTGGAGTGGACACTGAATACACACACGCTGGCAGGCAACTGCAATTATATTACAGAGGAAAAAAAAAAAAGCAGACTGATGTACTAGCCCTAAAAAGTGCTTTTTGGGGTGCTGTCAGGATGCTGTCTTTACAGCAGAGATCAGATGAGTCTTTCAGGACTGGAGTGGACACTGAAAACACACACGCTGGCAGGCAACTGCAATTAGATTACAGAGGAAAAAAAAAAAGCAGACTGATGTACTAGCCCTAAAAAGGGCTTTTTGGGGTGCTGTCAGGACGCTGTCCTTACAGCAGCGATCAAATGAGTCTTTCAGGACTGGAGTGGACACTGAATACACTGGCCTAGCTATAGATTTCCCTATTAAATCAGCATATGTTCGCCCGCCGCGGCGAACGCGAACAAGCTATGTTCGCCGGGAACTTTTCGCCGGCGAATAGTTCGGGACATCTCTATCCCAGACCCACTTACTTGGTGATAAATGTCCCAGGCACTTTCCTTCTCAGGGTGAAAGTCCTTTTTCCCAGGTGGTGGTGGATAATTAAGGGTGCCAGTCACTTTGAATACATTTTAGATGTTTTAATAATGCACGTGCATGAAGAGTGGGAAGGAGGGTGGAGGGAACACAGGATACCTGAGGATTATATTTAAGGCTCATACACACTATAAGAAAATTGGGCAAGAGTTTTCGTCCAAAGAACTTTCGTACGATTTTCATATAGTGTATACACAACTTTTGACAGTCGATTCCGAATTTTCGTATGAAAATTCCTGAAGGGACAAACATTTTTCTTGTACGTGAACAGAACAAATGTTTTTCGTTTAATGTTTACCGTTTTCGTGCAATTTTCGTACAAGAAAAGTCAAAGAAAGCCTTTGTCGTACGAGAATTTTAGTACAAATTTTTGTTCATTGGTTCCGATTTGCTGTGAAACAACGAGGAAAATCGGACGATCGTTCGCCCAATTTTCTTATAGAGTGTACCCCACGTAACAATACAACACAAACATACAATACAACTGCTGACTGGAATACATCTCATAAATGTGGCTCCTTGTCAACTGAGGTGCCTGTGTATTTTCAGTCTTAGGGTACAAGGCAGGACAGCAGTGGGAAGGTTCTTCCGAGCTCGGTCGGTCACTCACCATCCCTGTGGTAGGACAACCGCAGCTTTGCTTCCCCAACAGCCAGTAGCACTTCATCTCAGCCAACAGCTTAGGGACACTTCCCATGACAGGAGATCCCTCAACACTCCATACCTCTAGGCCCTAAGGCTTTAGGCCTAGATAAGTGGATGACACAACCATCCTCTCAGGGAAAGTCCCTGGAGGTAAAGAGAAAGAGCAGGTTCATAAGGCCTGCTGATTGGCCAGGTATTAAATATCTATAATGTACAGTAACATCTCTAGCACACCCTGCTGGATGAACACTCACACAGCATGTGACTGAGAATAATCACTGGACACTTTAGACATGTGCAGAACGAAAAAATTTGTTTCGATTTGCTATTTACTTAAATTCATTTTAGTTAAATTAGTTTAATCAGTTTAATTCGTTCGGAATTCGTTTTGTTTATTCGTATTTAAATCGATTTGAATTTTTGAATTCGGATAGTTTCAAAAAGTTTTCAAATCCATTTTGAATCGTTTTCAAATTACACATGATATCCGGCTTCCATTCACTACGCAAACATCTGTCATTAACACTCTCCTCTCGGCGGGTGGGAGGACGGAGGACGCAGAGCGTTGAATCATTGAGCCGTCGAATCATCGAACCGTCGAATTGTCGCTCTAGCTGGCTGCTGCTGCAGGGATGGTCGTGAGAGAACTGGGAGCTCCGCTGTGCCGCGCTGTCTTGTCTGCCTTACCTGTAACTGCCCGGCAGCCATCCATCTATCCGTTTGCTGCACTGGAGGAGGGGGACTGGACACAACTTCTGGCGGTTTCGCCGGTCAGGGAGGACAGCGGGTTTGCCGTCTGAAGTTTGGGGGTGTGCCGGCATTATACATCCGCGGCCCGATGACACCCTGAGACCCGACGCTATTCCGGGACCCGAGAGGACGGCCGCATCATCATCGCCTCCCAGGTACACTCCTTTCCCTGTGTTTGTACCCCTAAAAGTAGCGGACCGCATAGGTGCTAGCTGGAGACTGGTCTAGAGGCTTTGCTCTAGACAAAACAGTGCTTCCTTGGACGGTTACTGTTTTAGGAAAGGCCGCGGCTCCGGCCTACTCCTGGAAGACGGCTGCCATCTTGCTATACCCAGACTCCCAGCCAGCCAGCCCTTGATTTCAGCCTCCTCTGACACATAGGTCTCTCCCCATAAATTCTAGGGGAAGACCTGGTATATGTGTCTCCCCTCGGCCCCCTTAGTTGAATTGTGTTATACCGGCAGTCAGCAATAACTATTTACTTTTTCATGTGAGTATGAGACATTGACAAACAACAGAAAACAAGGAAAAATACCCTGGAGATATATATCTGGATTTGTGTTTTGGCTCTTTTGCTGATGTATGTTATTGTCGGACAGCACTTTTATTGAACCATGATATAATACCCAGTGGTAGCATTTATAAAATCATTGAAAAAGCATATTTAACAGAAATAAGATCAGTAAGACTGTATGTTTGATATGGACCTGATTAACTATATGTTCCATACTATGTGGTACATATGTTGCTAAGCAGATAAGACTGAGGGGTGCTCCACTCAGCATGCAGCCTTAAAGCTCCAATTATGCCAACAAAGATATCCAAAAAAAATCGCTCTGTTACTTCTAAAAAACATAGTATTCAAGTCGCTGCTAGCTCTATACAGCGCTTCCTGGTTACCAGTGGAAACGGCCCTGACGCTTGCAGCAGTCAAACTAGATGCACGAGACGCAACACATCTCTCGCTTCATTGGCAATCGTTGAAAGAAAAAGCTTGCCTGCATCATCTTGCTGCTCAGATCTCATGGAAGAACCTGAGTCCCCCACGGGTTCAGACATGTCGTCTCTGCTGATCGGCATTAGAAAAGAATTAGCTGGGATGTTCCATGGACTTGAAACAACAATAAAAAAGGAAATAGCGGGGGTGAGAACAGATATGGCGCATATCCTCGAAAAGATAGGGGATACAGAACAGAGACAAGACACTTATGAAACAGCTATAAGAGAACTACAAAAGACTGTCACACAGATAGCCTGTGCTCATCGTGCCTCACTATATAAGCTTGAGGACCTCGAGAATAGAAATCGCAGAAACAACTTGCGAATCAGAGGTCTGCCCGAAGCGACTGGCGATAAGGACCTGGAGTCGTCGATTACCGGTTAGGGATGAGCTTCGTGTTCGAGTCGAACATACGTTCGACTCGAACATCGGCTGTTCGATCGTTCGACGAAGATCGAACGATTTGGGCCGTTCGCTCCAAATTCGAGTGACGCGAACGGCCCACAATGCACTACGCCATCGCAGTGTCATCCAGGCGCTGTGATTGGCCAAGCATGCACTGTGACCCCGCATGCTTGGCCAATCACAGCGCCGGCAGCGAGGAGAGCAATGATTGGCCACAGGCAGGATGCCTGTGGCCAATTATTCTTGAGGGGGTTTAGTACACGCCCCACACTATAAAAGGCCGCCAGCGCGGCGGCCTTGTGTAGTGTGTTCCGGAGCAGGGAAAGAGAAGCATAGGCAGGGACAGTGTCATTTTTTTTCCTTTACTAATCCTGGATTCCTTGTGTTTAGGGACAAATAAGGATAGGTAGGGAGAGTGTCAGTGTGTTATTCTGTGCTAAACCTTGTTTGTAGGGACAGAGAGGTACAGTGAGGGAAAGTGTCAGTGTGCTATTCTGTTCTAAACCAATCTTGCTGAACCATATTTGAAATCCTTGAGTTTAGGGACAGAGAGGTACAGTGAGGGAAAGTGTCAGTGTGCTATTCTGTGCTAAATCTTGTTTGTAGGGACAGAGTAGGACAGTGAGTGAAACTGACAGTGTGCTATTCTGTTCTAAACCAATCTTGCTGAACCATATTTGAAATCCTTGAGTTTAGGGACAGAGAAGGACACTCGTGGAAACTATCAGTGTGCTATTCTGTGCTAAATCTTGTTTGTAGGGACAAAGTAGGACAGTGAGTGAAACTGACAGTGTGCTATTCTGTTCTAAACCAATCTTGCTGAACCATATTTGAAATCCTTGAGTTTAGGGACAGAGAGGTACAGTGAGGGAAAGTGTCAGTGTGCTATTCTGTGCTAAATCTTGTTTGTAGGGACAGAGTAGGACAGTGAGTGAAACTGACAGTGTGCTATTCTGTTCTAAACCAATCTTGCTGAACCATATTTGAAATCCTTGAGTTTAGGGACAGAGAGGTACAGTGAGGGAAAGTGTCAGTGTGCTATTCTGTGCTAAATCTTGTTTGTAGGGACAGAGTAGGACAGTGAGTGAAACTGACAGTGTGCTATTCTGTTCTAAACCAATCTTGCTGAACCATATTTGAAATCCTTGAGTTTAGGGACAGAGAGGTACAGTGAGGGAAAGTGTCAGTGTGCTATTCTGTTCTAAACCAATCTTGCTGAACCATATTTGAAATCCTTGAGTTTAGGGACAGAGAAGGACACTCGTGGAAACTATCAGTGTGCTATTCTGTGCTAAATCTTGTTTGTAGGGACAGAGAAGGACAGTGAGGGAAACTGTCAGTGTGCTATTCTGTGCGAAACCAACCTTGCTGAAGCATATTGCAAATCCTTGTGTTTAGGGACAGAGAAGGATAGGCAGGGGACAGTGTCAGTGTCATTGTTGCTAAGCCTCCTGCACAGTATACATCTGAAGGTAGCCCTTATTGCTCTTTTTCCCATCTCCCTGCAGGCCATCCATTAAAATGTCTGGAAGGCAAACAAGGAGAGGCAGACAGTCAGGAGGCAAAAAAAGAGGGCAAGCAGGCTGTGTCTGGGGGCAACAGTGCTGGTCGTGGACGCGGTGCATTGTCATCAGCACATGGCCATGGGACACGCTTGTCCTTCTTTTCGGCAGCTGGACATGTTGAGCCACATCATGCCGAAGACTTGGTAGAGTGGATGACCAAGCCCACCTCATCCTCCTCATCCTCTCTCACCCAGGCTCAGGGTACTGGCAAAGCAGCTGCCAAAGCGTCCTCTTCTCTGGTATCATTATCTTCATTAGTCAATCCTTCCCTAGACCCACCATGTCCTCCTCCTGAGGAGTCCCCCGAACTGTTTGAGCACAGTGTTGGGTACATGCTCCAGGAGGATGCCCAGCGTTTCGAAGGATCTGATGATGATACCCAGCTAGAGGAAGGCAGTAGCGTGAGAGCAGAGAGAGGGGATGCTCAAGAAGGACACCAATCTGGCAGTCATGCTCCAGCAGCTGCAGCATACTGCCAGATTGGCTCCAGTGATGAGGAGGGAGGGGATGATGAGGTCACTGACTCCACGTGGGTGCCTAATAGGAGAGAGGAGGAGGAGGAGGATGAGGAAGAGGCACATCTCCAACGAGGCAGGATGCCCTTGAGTGGCCAGCGTATGGGCAGCACACCGACGGAATCACACCGCAGAGCTCCGCCTGTGCAGGGCGCTGCCTCTGCCCGTCATTCAAAAAGTTCTTTGGTGTGGGCCTTTTTTGAGGCGAGTGCATCAGATCGCACAGCTGCTGTTTGCAACATATGTCTCAAGCGTATATCGCGTGGCCAAAACATCAGCCGCTTGGGCACCACATGCTTGATCAGACATATGTTGACCTGCCATGCAGCTCGTTGGCAAGCCTACCTTAAAGACCCACACCAAAGAACAAAGCGGACCTCTCCTTGCACCGCATCAGCTGGGATCTCAAAACCCACTATACCTTCAGTCCTCTCTGAAACCTGCACTGAGAGGAATGAAGGTGTAGAATTAGGTGTGTCACAGCCCAGTACTTGCGGCCACTCTGCTAGCAGTACACCGACGTCCGATTCTAGCAGGCAAATTTCCCTGCCCCAGCTGCTGGACCGTCGAAAGAAGTTCACTCCCAGCCATCCACATGCCCAGCGGTTGAATGCTAGCTTGGCTAAATTGCTAGCGCTTCAACTGCTGCCTTTTCAGTTGGTAGACTCGGCCCCCTTCCGTGAGTTTGTGCAATGTGCGGTTCCTCAGTGGCAGGTTCCCAAACGCCACTTTTTCTCACGGAAGGCGATTCCGGCTCTCTACAGGCATGTGGAAGGCAATGTCTTGGCCTCGCTGGACAGGGCGGTCAGCGGTAAGGTGCATATTACCGCTGACTCATGGTCCAGCAGGCATGGACAGGGACGTTACCTTTCTTTCACGGCCCATTGGGTCACTCTTTTGGCAGCTGGGAAAGATGCAGGACAAGGTGCAGTAGTGTTGGAGGTTGTTCGACCGCCACGCCTCCAAAATGCTACTACTGGTTGTGACACACCTCTCTCCTCCACCCCCTCCTCTTCTTCTTCCTCCATGGCCTCTTCCTGTGGTTTGTCCTCGGAACCAGCGGTGCTCCGTAGGCTTTCAAGGGGCTACGCAAGTACGCAGGCAAAAAGATGCCATGCAGTGCTTGCGCTGGTGTGTTTGGGGGACAGGAGCCACACTGGGGCAGAGGTCCTGTCTGCTCTGCAGGGGCAGGCCGAGAGGTGGTTGACGCCACGCCAGCTTAAGCCAGGAATGGTGGTTTGCGACAATGGCACCAACCTCCTCTCCGCCCTCCGACAGGGACAACTGACCCATGTGCCCTGTATGGCTCACGTCCTTAACCTGGTGGTGCAGCGGTTCTTGGGCAGGTACCCGGGCTTACAGGATGTCCTGAGGCAGGCCAGGAAAGTCTGTGTTCATTTCCGCAGATCTTATAATGCCAGTGCTCGCCTGGCTGAGCTGCAAAAGGAGTTGAACCTGCCCAAGAACCGCCTTATATGTGACATGCCCACCAGGTGGAACTCAACGTTGGCCATGCTGCAGCGGCTGCACACGCAGCAGAGGGCCATCAATGAGTACCTGTGCGACTACGGCACCAGGACAGGGTCAGGGGAGCTCGGGTTTTTTTCACCACGCCAGTGGGGCATGATCAGGGATGCATGCACTGTCCTGGCACCATTTGAGGAGGCCACGAGGATGGTGAGCAGTGACAGTGCATGCATCAGTGACACTGTACCTCTTGTCCACCTGTTGGAGCACACGCTGCATGGAATAATGGACAGGGCACTTGAGGCAGAACAGAGGCAGGAAGAGGAGGACTTCCTTGCCTCTCAAGGCCCCCTTTACCCTGACAGTGTTCCTTCTGTCCCACCCATCGCACAGGAAGAGGAGGAGGAGGAGGAGGAGGAGGATTGTGTCAGCATGGAGGTGGAGGCTGGCACTCAGCATCATCAGCAGCAGTCTTTTAGGGATGATTTACAGTCCCAAGAAACCAGTGGACTTGTACGTGGCTGGGAGGAGGTGGCTGCGGATCATGTCGTCCTTAGTGACCCAGAGGACTCCGGACAGAATGCCTCAGCTAACCTACGCTGCATGGCCTCCCTGATCCTGCAAAGTCTGCGGAAGGATCCTCGTATTATTCGGATCAAGGAGAGGGACCATTACTGGCTGGCCACTCTCCTTGATCCACGGTACAAGGGTAAGGTTGCGGACCTTATGTTACCGTCGCAGAGGGAGCAGAGGATGAGACAACTCCGGGAGGCCTTGCAGAAAGGTCTGTGCAACGCGTTCCCAGAGACTGGGAGGTTACAAACTCCTGGTCCTGGACAACGAGTTGCTGAGGCTTCGGGCAGTCAAAGAAGGAGCGGTGGGGAAGGTGGCCGTCTGACCGATGCGTTCAGACAATTCTTTAGTCCGCAGCCCCAAAGTATGATCGTTTCCAGCAACCATCGCCAGCGTCTGATATACATGGTGCAGGAATACCTAGGGGCAAGGTCAGACTTGGACACCTTCCCCACCGAAAATCCTCTGGCTTACTGGGTCTTGAGGATGGATCACTGGCCAGAGCTTGCACAGTATGCAATTGAGCTACTGGCCTGTCCTGCATCCAGCGTTCTTTCAGAACGCACATTCAGTGCTGCTGGAGGATTTGTCACGGATCACAGGGTGCGCCTGTCCACCGACTCGGTTGATCGACTGACTTTCATCAAGATGAACCAGTCTTGGATCACCACCAGCTACCACACACCTGATGCTGATATAACAGACTAATTGATTTTAAAATGTCACATCCCTTCAAGACTGATGCTGATGCTGAGTTCCTGTGCTGTTATGTTGACTAGCTATCCTCCTCCTCCTCCTCAATGATCCGATTAATGATGATAGCTTGGAAGATCATTTTGGTTTATGGTGCCGCCACCAGTGGCTAAGGCCCAATTTTTCAGCCCCTGTTTAACAGGGGCGTGTAATTACAATTTTTGATGCAATACTTTGCAACAGGCCTCATTGCTGTGCTCCAAGTACAGTATCTGTGAGGGGTTGCAGTGTTGTGCCACCAGTGCCTAAGGCCCAATTTTTCAGCCCCTGTTCAACAGGGGCATGCAATTATAATTATTGATCTAATAATTCACAGCAGGGCCCATTGCTGCGCCCACCAAGAGTAACTGTCAGGCCTTACAGTGTTGTGTCAACACCACCACCACCACCACCACCACCACCAAAGGCCCAATTTTTCAGCCCCTGTTCAACAGGGGCATGCAATTATAATTATTGATCTAATAATTCACAGCAGGGCCCATTGCTGCGCCCACCAAGAGTAACTGTCAGGCCTTACAGTGTTGTGTCAACACCACCACCACCACCACCACCACCACCACCACCACCAAAGGCCCAATTTTTCAGCCCCTGTTCAACAGGGGCATGCAATTATAATTATTGATCTAATAATTCACAGCAGGGCCCATTGCTGCGCCCACCAAGAGTAACTGTCAGGCCTTACAGTGTTGTGGCACCAGCACCACCATCAAAGGCCCAATTTTTACTACCACTGTTCAACAATTATATGTTATTACAATTCCTGATATAATAGTTGACAGCAGGGCGTTCCAGCACCCACCAAGAGTAACTGTGAGTGCTTACAGTGTTGTGCCAACACCAACACCTAAGGGGCCAATTTCTGCAGAGTATATACGGCAGTTTCCCTACTTTCAAACATCCAACTTACAAACGACTACTACTTGCAAACGGAAGAAGACAACAGGAAGTGAGAGGAAGGAAAATTCTCTCCTGTAAGAATTAATATGGGAGAAAGGTGTCTCCTCTCTACTGATGCTTTATCACCAATCCTTGTTTCAATAAAAACACCACATTTCAAAATCAGTTGTCATTGGGACGCAAAGTGAGGTGAAATGTTCTGAACAGGGGCACAGACAGCAAAACAAATGTTACAGGGGTGATAACCCTTCCCTATGTTTTCCAAAAAGCTTAAAAATAGGTATTTGGGCTGGAGCTACACTTAAACAATGTAACTGTTCAAAATTACAAACAGATTCTACATAAGAACAAACCTACAGTCCCTGTCTTGTATGCTCCGCCTGTATACGGCTGTTCAGAGTATATAGGGCCTTTTTTATTTTGTGTGCGGGGTTCCCCTTAATATCCATACAAGACCCAAAGGGGCTGGTAATGGGCTGGGGTAGGGGGGGGGGGGTGATGGGGTAGCTATGCCATTTTTCTTAAAGATTTTCATCCATATTACCGGGACCAGACATTACATTAAAGCCGCAAGCAGTTTTAAATGGCTTTTTTTTCCTTTAGAAATGTAATTTTGTGCAGGGACAGTTCTAAACACGGGAAACACGTGGCACTTCACAGGCATACTTTAGACACCCCCCAGGTACAATATTTAAAGGAATATTTGACTTTTTTTTTTTCACTTTATGCATCATTAAAATGACTGCTCCCGGAAAACGTCCGTTTTTAAAACTTCTTTTTGCATTGATACATGTCCCCTGGTGCAGAACCCGAGTTCCCAAACTCTGTTTAGGACAATAACATGGATAATAGTCGTTATAATTAGCACTTTAGAATCCGAACGTTCGCATCCATTGTATTTAATAGGGTTCTAATGTTCGTGCGAACTTTCGGTCCGTTCGCGGGTTCTGGTGCGAACCGAACCCGGGGGTGTTCGGCTCATCACTATTACCGGTATATTTAACTCAGTGTTGGGAAATGCACCCACCGATCCACTACGCTTTGACCGAGTTCATCGGGCTCTCAGGCCACGTAATATAGTCACTGAGCAACCTAGAGATGTAATATGCCGCCTACATTACTATACAGATAAGAATGCCATAATGGCCAAGATGAGGGGTATTCCCAACATTGACTTTGATGGAGCGACTCTTAATATCTTCTCTGACTTGTCCAAAGAAACCTTGGATCGCCGCAGAGTTCTTAAACCACTCTTGGAACATTTACGTTCTAATGGGATCACTTATAGATGGGGTTTTCCGGCGTGCCTCATTGCTAACAAAGATGGTCGCTTTCATACCCTCCGGTTCCCAGAGGAACTACCACAATTTCTAAAGGTCCTTAATCTTCCATCAATAGATCTCCCGAACTGGCAGGATCCGATCCCTAAGTTCTCGCATATTCAGGACTCTCATTGGCAAAAATCTCCTACTAAAAAAGGGCACTTTTCCGCGCCAGGCACTGAACAACAACAATTAGGCCAATATGCATTTTTTCTCTCTGACTGAATATATCTGTAAGCTATTATGTCGAATAAAATGAGATTTAGCCGTTAAAGTTAAATGTTCTAAAAAGATCTAATGCTCATGGTCTGTTGTGTATTACTGGAGCAAAAGGTATTTTTCTGCTCACTATTTTACGCACAGCTGAATGCTGGTGGAGCATAATGCTCCTATGTGTTGTTTATACAACACGTTCCCCTTCCCTTTTTTCCTTTTGGGGTTGGGGAGAGCGGGTAGCCCTCAAGTTTTTTTATCCGTTCTCCTAAGGGAGTTCTGGATGGCTGCCCGGTCTCTCTTCCCCCACAGGGACCACCGCAGATATCTGCGTGACAAATTAAGGTTTCCCACACGTGTCCGTATGGACATTTTTGTTGTTTATGTAAATTTGTTTCTTTTTTCTTTTTCTTTTCAACATATACCCGTTTTTTTTAAATTATTTTTCCCCCTCCCAGACCGGCATGCATGGATAAGTAGGCTTAAGGGTTACGCTCTACTGTGATAATGACCACACTCAAAGTCACCTCCTATAATGTAAAGGGTTTAAACGTTGCGGCTAAACGACATCAGGTCACCAGTGAATTACGGAAATTGGCTTCTTCTATTGTGTATCTTCAGGAAACACATTTAACCCATACTACGCAGGTCAAATTGAACTCGGTACATTTTTCCCAGTGGTACTATAGCCTTTCAGATACAAATAAGGCGAAGGGTGTGGCCATTGGTTTTAGTGGTAGTGTACCCTTTCGTTTTTCAGATATGCAAGCGGATGACCATGGCCGTTTTCTTTTTTTAAAGGGTTTCTTGGGCACCACCCAATGTACCTTAGCAAACATATATTGCCCGAACCAAAATCAATCTACTTTTTTTTCTCAAACTCTTACTGATTTATCACTCTTTGCCGAGGGATTAATCATACTGGCAGGGGACATAAATATGTCTCTAGATCCTGTTTTGGACACATCCCATGGTCGTTCTAATATCTCTTTTAAGCGTCTGTCTTTTGTTAAAAAGAGACTTATAGACTGGCAACTGATAGACGTGTGGCGTATCCTACATCTAAAAGAAAAAGATTTCTCCCATTTTTCAAAGACTCATCAGTCTTATTCCCGAATAGATAATAGATAATATTTTTTTAGATCACTATCACCTCCCACTATTAAAATCTGCGGATATAGGCACAGCGACACTATCAGATCACGCACCTGTGTCGATGACAATGACCATGCCCACTTTACCTCAGCGCTCCAATAATTGGAAACTCAACGATTCTCTTCTCTCTAATGTAACAGAGGTTTCAATGTTTGCCTCTCATATATCGCAATATTTTAGAGACAACAAACCTTCTGAGACATCCCCTGCTATCATATGGGAAGCTCACAAGGCAACTATGAGAGGCCGATTCATAGAACTTGGGGCAAGGAAGAAAAGAGAGCATGGTCAACAACTTGAGCAGGTCCTTCATCAAATAACTGAACTCAATAAACAACACAAACTCACTTTACACATATCCCATTTAGAAGCACTTACGCTGAAACGAGAAGAACTAAAAAATCTGCTTAATCTAGACACAGCTCGGAAATTCCAACGTTATTCGCAAAAACTCTATGAGTGGGGGGATAAACCTAGCAGACAACTAGCAAGATCCCTTAAAGAAAAACAGACTAGATCATTTATCCCTAAAATAAAACGATCTAATGGTAACTTAGTCCACGCGACTCCTCATATTGCTAAAGCTTTTAGGGATTATTATGCAGATCTTTATAAAGTGCAGTGTGATTCCCCGTCTCTGACTGTGAAGGAGAGACGAAGCCTCATGTTAGCATACTTAAAAGAAGCGAATTTGCCTAAAATTCCAAATTCATCCCTCAGAGAACTTGAATCTGAACTTTCGGTGGAGGAATTTCAGGCAGCTCTGAAATCTTCACCGATAGGTAAGGCCCCGGGACCGGACGGTTACACTATCCGATACTACAAAACATTTAGCGACGTTCTCTTGCCCCAGCTTACTGCCTATGCCAACTCAATTTCACAGATCTCGGGACTACGCCCGGAATCTCTTACAGCTCACATTTCAGTTATTCTTAAAGCAGACAAGGACTCTACTCAATGCAGTAGCTACAGGCCAATTTCCCTATTGAATGTTGATATCAAATTATATTCAAAAGTAATGGCTAACAGACTACTCCCCCTTATACCCAGTTGGATTTCTATGGATCAGACGGGCTTTATCCCACATAGAGAAGCCAAGGATAATTCTCTCCGGGCGATATCTCTTATACAACACGCTCAAAGGTCGTCCCAGTCCACCCTATTTGTATCCACAGATGCAGAAAAAGCGTTTGATAGGGTGGACTGGGATTACTTAAAAATGACCCTGCGACATTTTGGGTTGGGACCCAAGATGTTCTATCGTATTACCTCCCTTTACTCTAATCCCACGGCACAAATCCGCATAAACGGCACTTTGAGTGAGTCATTTCAACTATTCAATGGGACTAGACAGGGCTGCCCCCTATTCTCCCCTCTTATTTGCTCTTACCCTTGAACCCTTTCTGGCAACTATAAGACATAATATAAATATACATGGGATTCAAGTAGGTAATAAAACTCACAAATATGCGGCATATGCGGATGATATTTTATTTTTTATTCAGCAGCCCCGTATTTCGCTTCCTAATTTAATGACAGCTTTTTCTACTTTTCAGACACTTTCTAATTTTAAAATTAACCTTTCCAAGTCTGAAATTTTAAATATTAATCTACCAGGAAGGGAGGTGGAAAGTTTAAAACCCCTCTTCCCTTTTAGATGGGTTCAACGTAATATGAAATATCTGGGAGGGAATCTTACGCCTCACACTCAGTCTCTTTTTAAATATAACTATATTCCATTATTGAATAATATTAGAAAGGATCTACAAAAGTGGAATACGCTGACACACTCATGGCTGGGTAAAGTAAGCATAGTTAAAATGAACATTCTGCCTAGAGTCCTCTTTTTTTTTCAAATGATCCCATTGGGTGTACCTATAGTTTTTTTTCCCTACTACAGACCATGGTCTCCCGCTTCATCTGGAAGAACAGCCACCCCAGAGTATCCAAGGAAGTGTTATTCCGCTCCAAGGGTGCTGGGGGACTGGCCCTTCCAAATTTTAAGACTTATTATAATGCTGTTATTCTATCTAGAATTGCCGAGTGGAAATATGCCGCTAATTCCAAACTCTGGGTGAGCTTGGAATATGCTCTTAGTAACACAGACCTAGCAACTATACCCTGGTTACCACGTATACACAGACACCTTGCTCCAACTACCTCTATATTAACCACTTCCACTCTTGATGTATGGGATGCCTTACATAGGAAGATTTCATGGTCATATGCTTCTCCTTTGCTACCACTTTTGGACCACGATTATTTCTTACCTGGTCTAGTAGACCCGGGATATAGGACGTGGTCGCCAGAAGGACCTCTTTTATTACATCAGGTTCTGCGAGCATATGCTCTTAAGCCTCTTGAGGAAATTCTCGGCCTCAAGCCGATTACGTTTCTGGACAAATGGAGATATAACCAGTTGCAGGGCTTTCTTAGAACCTTGCCTCAGCCGCTCAAAGGGATACAGGACTTAAATAGTATTGAGGAAATATTAAATTCAACGGAGTCACCGGAACATAGTATCTCAGTATTTTACAAATCACTTATCAAGCTCCAAGGAGACACTTACCCTCCCTTCTTTGCTAAGTGGGAGGCAGACCTGGAATCCAGTATCCCAGATAGCCAAAAGGACAAAGTCCTGCAGTTGACTCATATCTCTTCAATAGCATCAAAGATGGCTGAGGTCAATTACAAATTGTTAACTAGATGGCACTATACCCCATCAAAGCTTCATCAGATGTTCCCTGCCAACTCCCCACTGTGTTGGAGGAATTGCGGGAACAGAGCAACTCATGCTCATATATGGTGGTCGTGCCTACTTATCCGCCCCTATTGGTCTAGCATCATTTGTATCATCCAACAAATATCCAGTATTACTCTTCCTGTTGATGCATGGACCATCCTCTTCCATGCTACTAAGGAGTCTGTCAGAAAATATAAATGTTCTCTAGTTCCACACCTGCTTAACACGGCTAAAGCACTTATACCTACCCTTTGGGGCCAGCCTGAGATTCCATCCGTGAAAAAGTGGTTTCAAAAAATATCAGAGGTTCATCTCATGGAGGAAATTACTCATCGTAATAAGGACACTTTCCAACGACATACCCTAACTTGGACTCCGTGGATGGAGTTCAAGGACACCACAACCTATAGAGAGATACTTGCACAATCTCACTGAGACTCAATCTATATTTACTGAATAAGCTATTAATATCTTAAGGTTGATTATTTGGGGCTATTGTCGGGCCTCTTCCTTAGGAGTCTAAAATGTACTGAGACATACATACTACTAGATACCATGCATGCCGGCCTATTCTTCCTTCCCCTCCCTTTATCTCTTCCTAATCCCCCCCCCCTTTTTTTATACTTAGAGAGAGAATTTAATGAAGTTGTGATAAATCATTTATGATCAATGCACATAGGGAAGAGGGGGGGGGGGGTGAATTTTTTGTGTATATATTTTTTTTTTCCTCTCCTTTTTACATATAAGTTGGGTCACTTTATCAATAAAGCCAACTATAAATTTATTTCCTAGTTTTTTAGATTTTGGTGTGAAGTAGTTTTTGGAATCACCTCACTTTAAGGGGCATCAATATTAGTGTCTCATCACATAAGATATCGGGGGGAGAACAATGGGATCTTATTCCCCTATCCCCCCTCCCCTCCTTAATTTTTTCACCTCCCCCCCTTTTTTTTTTCTTCTTCTTCTTCTCTTCCCCATTCTCACATATTGGTGAGGTCACCTATCCCTGTCCCCTTTTATCTCTACATACATGTTTTGTCACTCCATCAACACAGCCACTTGCAAACTTATCTTTCAGTCATTTATATAGCCCATTTTTGGACTCTAATATTTGGGGCCTTTTTTTTTTTTTTTTTTGTTTGTTTGAAGAAGTTTTTGGAACCACTTTTTGTCACCTCACATTAGGTACTTTCACTTAAAAGGGCACTAACATTAGAGTTCTAACACATAATAAATCTTAAAACACTTAGGGGAGAAAACGAGGGACTGTATCCTCTCCTTCCCCTTCTTTCTTCCCCCTTTTTTTTTTCCCTCTTCTCCTCCTGTGCACCCCTTTCCCTCTTCTCTGCACAGCCCTGATTCCCCTAGTCAGTATGGACTGTGGGGTTCCAGGGCTGGGCTTTTTATATATGAGCGTAGATTATTGTTTTCATTTTTAGCTTGTTTTTTTTTTTGAGTCGGTATATGTGTTTTATGTATTGTAAAGTGTGTTATATGTTGAAAAATTTATAAAAAAGAGATATTAAATAAAAAAAAAGAATAGTTTTCAAATTCAAATAGTTTTCCAATTTCCAAAGAGAATAAAGTAGAATAGAAAATAAAGGAATAGAATAGAAAAAAATAGAATAGAATAGAAAAGAATATAACAGAAAATAAAAAACTAGAATATAATAGAGTAAAATAGAACAAAATAGGATAGAAAATAAAAACAAAATAGAATGGAATAGAATAGAATAGAATAGAAAGGAAAAGAATAGAATAAAAAAGAATAGAATTAAATAGAAAGATTATAACCATCTTCTGAAATTTTAATAGAATAGAAAATAATAGAATTGAAAAAAACAATCGAATAGATTAGAATAGAAATAATATAACCATTTTCCAAAATTCTAATAGAATCAATTCGAATTTGAATAGAATAGAAAATAACACAATCGTATAGAAAAAAACTGCAGAATAGAATAGAATAAAATAGAAAGATGGTTATAGTCATTCTATTCTATTCTTTTCTATTCTATTCAAATTGATTCTATTAGAATTTTGGGAAATGGTTATATTCTTTCTATTCTATTGTTTTTTTTAATTGTATCCTTTTTCTTTTGGCTTATTCTATTCTAGTCTATTATTTTCTATTCTATGCTATTATTTTCTATTAAAATGTATTCTATTTGAAATTCGAATTTCAGAAGATGGTTATATTATTTCTATGTTATTCTATTCTATTTGTTTCTATTATATTCTAGTCTACTCTGTTCTTTTATTTTCTATTTTGTTCTGTTTTACTCTATTATATTATATTCTTTTATTTTTTGTTAGATTATTTTCTATTAGATTCCCTTATTTTCTATTCTATGTTAATCTCTTTGGAAATGCGAAAACTATTCAAATTCGAAAACAAATTGAATTCGAAAACTATTCAAGTTTGGATTTCGTCTGAATTTTTTTTTACTTTATTTCGGATTAGTTTAAATTCGGTACAATTGTAAAAATAGAAAATTTGTCCGAATTTCAATTTGGAACGATACGAACCACACTAGGACACTATTGATGCGTACACACGATCGGACATTCCAACAAAAAAATCGTGGATTTTTTTCCGACGGATGATCACTCAAACTTGTCTTGCATACACATGACGAGCCGAGAAAAATGAAGTTCAGTGATTCCGAGCATGTGTCGAATTGATTCCAAGCATCCGTAGAATTTTTGTGCGTTGAATTGTGTACACACGGTCGGAATTTCCGACAACAACATTTGTTGTCGGAAAATTTGAGAACCAGCTCTCCAATTTTTGTTGTCGGAAATTCCGACAGCAAATGTCCGATGGAGCATACACACGGTCAGATTTTCGGACAACAAGCTCACATCAAACATTTGTTGTCGGAAATTCCCACGGTGTTAGAGTGCACAGCCAACACACAGCTAAGCTGACTAACACTACCCTAACAGATCACAATACACAGCAAAAAGAATTTAGGAAATCACTACATCCGTACACACTCATAAAGGTCAAATAGAAAGAGCTGTATTGCAGGTAGGAAAATATTATCTACAGTATATATTTAAACTACATTTGTGCTATAGACCAGTAATTATGGATGCACAATTAGCCACAGGGACCTAAAGAAATGATGTCTTATTTCCTATGATATAAAACGTCTCTTCTCCTATCTTATGAATCAATTCTTGTTTCTTTGAGCTGTACTGGAAGTGATAAAAAGTAAATTCCTTTTCTTTTAAAAACAAAAAATTATATATGAAAAGAAGAAATAATATTGTAATATGGACAAATCAGTAGATCTCAATAAGTGAAGCAGGAGCTGAGTAGGCAAACCTGTGAACACTGACGTGTGATGTTGCTGAGAACTGCTGGGTAACAAAAGACTGTGGACTGTAATCAGTTTCAGAACGATATATGGATTTTGGTCACTATCCATACAGATCTTGGATCTATACTTTCAAATTGGATAGTGTTTGCAAGCTGTCACCCACTTCTCTGTGCCAAAAAACGATCTGATATTTTTTTAAACTACAAATTTGCTACAGCGTATTCTAATAAAGAACAAATTCCTGTGCGATTAATCCATTAGATCTAGAATACAGTAAGTATTAATATGACGCCTTTGGGTTGATTTACTAAAACTGGAGATTGCAAAATATGTTGCAGCTGTGTACAGAAACCAATCAGATTCCATTTTTTTTTTTTGTCAAAGCCTTGAACAAGCTGAAGTTAGAAGCGGATTTGCTACCATAAACAACTGCACCAGACTTTTGCAATCCCCGGTTTTAGTAAATCAACCCCCATGTATATGTTCATTTATTTCAAGTAGAACCATACTCACGTTCAGTCCAGCTATGCGGTGTTCACGAAGTTTCCTGCTGTCCGCCGACATCTTTGAGCGACCGGCTACTGAGTATTGATCGCTGGTCGCTTTAATTGGCTGGGCTGATATGATGCATGTGCAGAAGTTCAATTAGCTTCGACATTGCCGAATTTCTACAGCGCATGCCCTGCTTACTGTACAGGGGCGGACAGGCAGGTAACTTTATTACAGAAAAGACAAGATATATCTCTTCTGCATTAAAAATTCTGCCTGTTCGCCCATTTTAATTTTTTACATAAAGTTCCACTTTAAGTTTAGTAAAGCCTCATACACACGATCGGATTTTCCGATGGGAATTGTGTGATGGCAGGCTGTTGTCGGAAAATCCGACCGTTTGTATGCTCCATCGGACAATTGTTGTTGGATTTTCCGCCAATAAATGTTGGATAGCATGCTTTCAAATTTTCCGACAACAAATGTGTGCTGTCGAATTATCCGATCGTGTGTACAGAAGTCCATCGGACAAAACTCCAAAGTACAAACACGCATGCTCAGAAGCAATGCTAACCATAATCCATAACACATTAGCAGAAGTTGCCCAAACGGTGGCTCTAAAGAGCTGAAAAAACAAGTAGTTTTGTGTTTGTTGGCCAACGTTTGTATGCAAGACAAATTCCTGGCCAACGCCCTTCGGACAAAAGTCCTACGCTTTGTCTGCGGAAAATCCGATCGTGTGTACCATTTGGTGTCTCTTTAGTTAAGAGACACCAAATGGCACAAAAGAGAGAGGCAAAAAAGGTGCATTCCACGCAAATATTTCAATTAATTCAGCAGGTTGCTGCACCTATTTTCAACTGTATGTAGACATGAAATAACTCAAAACTTTAACAAAGTGTTCAGGATTAGGAAAATAGCGGCAGAGCATTAAGCTTTATCTGACATACCAAATCAAATCTCATACCTCACTGTACACCCCTGTTTGCTAAATGCACTGGTCTTTAGGTGTAAAGTTACCTATATACATATACAGTTACACCAATGACCATACAAGTCTGTATACCCAGAGGTGTCCCATTTTATACAACTTTCACTGTGAGAAAGGAATAAATTGTGTAAACAGACTTTGGGGTGTTGATTTTTAGTGTAACTCTTTTGCCCCATACACACGGCCGGAATTTCCAACGGGAAAAAATCAGGCGGAAATTCCGACGGGAAAATAGAGAACCTGCTCTAAATCTATTTCTGTCGGAATTACCGACAGAAAAAGTCAGATGGAGCATACACACGGTCGAAATTCCCGACCAAAAGCTCCCATCTGACTTTTTCTGTCGGGAATTCTGACCGTGTGTACGGGGCTTTTGTATGCGTATAGGTTACACCAGTGGCAAATGCATTTAGCAAACATGGGTGTGCAGTGACTTTGTGGCCTGTGCTGCACCACAGTGGCACGTACCCAGCCTCCATTTTTTCCCCAGAAAGCCACCCCTGTACTCCCTGTGGAATCTATTGTCTCCATTATTCTGGACAGAACAGTTAGCATCAGGATCTACAGAACTACAGATATGTGGTGAAGTAAGCATTGCTAGGGCCATTACATCTCTTTCACGGCTAACTGGGTAAATCGGATTGTGGATGGGAAGGAGGCAGGATGAGGCAGACTGCTGAAGCTGGTGGTGCCTCCTCATGTCCTGTACCTTGATGATGATAATGGTGCAGAAAACCATACCCCCTTTTCCTCAATAGCCATATCTGGTGACTCCTCTAAACCGTCAGTCCCCCAAGCATCCCAGAGCCTATGCATTGGCTCAGGCAAGATGCTGCCATGTTCCTTTGCACCTGGTATGCCTGGGAGACAGTAGCCACACTGACCCCTAGCCATCTTGTCACAAATGGAGCCGACTCCATCAGTTGAAAAGAAAGTAGCTGTATAGCTAGCAATTCAGCCAAGCTGGCATTGAGATGCTGGGCATTGAGGTGATTGGCGGAAATTGTTTTCTTCCACTTCAGCAGCTGTGAAGAGACACCTGCTGGTCAAAGATGCTGCTGGATATGTCGTAGGGAGGAACAAGAAGAAGTACTGTTTTTTTGCTGCTGACTGTTATCATTCATGTGCTACTGCCACTGAACTCTGTGGTGAAGAATCATGTTTGATAGGCTGCAAGCCACTACAGTGCTGTTGACAGGAGATGCAATGAAAAACACCCAAACCACTGGAATATGTGGAGTTTACCTAGAAATAGCACTGGGCGACTGCTCCTCTAATCCTTTGCAACCTGTCCCATCTATTGGATATAATCCCACTGCTCTGCTTTTGTACCTATGTCCCTTTTCTTCAATCTCAGCCACTCAGGCTTAGTCTTCCACCTTGTCAACCCCACCCTCCTTGTTGCTTGAGCCCAACTGGCAGTAAGCTAAAGCTGTGGAAACATCAATAGCAATTGCTGCTTCCTGCATAATTCTGGTGGTTTCTTGCTCAAAATTATGCAAAATTAATTCCTGCACATCCTCCTGCAGCTATTTACTAATGCTGTGCTGAAATAATTCAGCCATCTCCTCCATGCCAGTTTGTAGGAGAATGGAGAAGGAGTAGGAAGAGTACAATTATGCAGCTGATGGGGATAATGTGCTGCTACGAGCCTGGGAGGAGGTGGATGATGAAGGTTTGGTAAGCAACACCACAACCTCCTCAACATATTGTATAGCATGCCAATTGCCATAAAGAAAAGGCAGACATGGCCTGTGTTTTATAGGTGCAGCCTGACCAACACTTTGTCCTGCAGAACCTGCTTGCCTCCCACTATCTGCATGTGAAGGACCACTGGATCTCCATTTAGGCCTCACAGACATGATAAGCTAAAATTATTAGAAGTTATGACAATAGAGAGATTGAGGATTTGGCACTTTGAGGTATTTAACTAAAGGCAAAACTTTTTTTTAAAGTTTTGGATAGAGCGGAGGAGGATTAGAACACCTATCAGTTTTTTTTTGCGGCCTGTGCCTCTGTTAGGGAGGTTCACCTTCTCTATTCGTCATGTGTACCATTATCAAGAAAGTGAAGAAAATCCCCAATTTTGTGGTGTCCCCAGACTGATAATAAAGAGAAGATTTTCCAATGGGGAAACAAGCTCAGGAAATCCTGGTAACAGCCAAGAATTCCCTCAGTGTGGAGGGATTTCCTCTTACTTCCTGTTTTGCCTATGGGACAGGAAGTGAGGGTAAATCTCCCCAATGGGATGACTATAATGGCAAAAAAAATGACAGGGGTTTTAACCCTCCATTACTCTATCCAAAATAAAGCAAAACGTTTGCATTTAATTCTAGCATGTTGTGATTTGGTGCACATAATTGTACAGCACTGGTATATGGTGATGTGCTAGAAGGATAGCGGTGTATTACGTCTCGCCTTTTTATAAAGTCATTAAATTAATATATACATGTTGTCATATTTAAATGGATAGCATATCTGTTTAATATAATTAGGTTTTAAGACATTATCTGCTCACTTTTTTTTGCATTGGGATAAGTGGAGCCCTGAAGGGCCTTTGTTTCTTCGTCTCCACTCCATAAAATAAAATGCCTGCAGTGCTAGAAACTGTGGCAGAAGACATCTCCCAATTTTTGCATCATACCTGTGTATCTGATTGTCCTCCTAGAAATTTCTGATAGGCACTCGAGTATCTCTTACAGTATATAGAGGTTACCCTATTATCTTAAGCTGCACCAGACACTGACTTCTTTGATTTCTAGGGGGATCACCTAGTTTACTCTCTTAGTTATGATTTTAAACAAGCCGTAGTTATAGTTTTATGTAATTAATTCTAATCACGGGCATCTTTCAGCATAGATTTATTAAGGCATTTCCATTACTACAAAGTGTAAAATGAAGGTTAAACACATTATATTGCCAAGTATTACGCCCAGAATTTTTAAAGCCTGTAAAATGCTGCCCTTTGATTAAATAACATTGTTCTGATGACTGGACATTTTTATGTTGTGCTGGGGCAGGGAAAAGAGCCTGTTATGAGGACTTTGAGCTTCATTGCACTTGGTCATTATATTACATACATTCTGTCACACAGGATTGTTATACATGACTCAGTTCTTCCAGATAACCAATCAAACATGAACCCTTGCACTCATTTCATTTTACAGTTCAATATCCAATTTTACCATTACTTGTAAAATTAGCCCTTCATATCAAAATCACGCTTTAACATTTTCTAGGACTATTGCCCCATACACACGATCATTTTTCATGCCGTTAAAAATGCCATTAAAAAAAATGGGCATTAAAAATGATCGTGTGTATGCTCCAGAGCATTTTTAACGACGTGAAAAACGGGCATTAAAAATTTCGAACATGCTCTCTTTTTTCACGTCGTTTTTCATGTCGTTTTTTTTAACGACGTGAAAAACGATAGTGTGTATGCTTTAACGACATGAAAAAAAATGCGCATGCTCAGAATCAAGTATGAGACGGGAGCGCTCGTTCTGGTAAAACTAGCGTTCGTAATGGAGATAGCACATTCGTCACGCTGTAACGGACTGAAAAGCACTAGACTGAAAAGAGCGAATCGTCTCTCACCAAACTTTGCTAACATGAAGGGTGGCGCCATTCGAACGGAACTTCCCCTTTATAGTGCCGTCATACGTGGTGTACGTCACCGCGCTTTGCTTGAACATTTTTTTAAATGATGGTGTGTACGCAAGACAGGCTTGAGAGGAAACAAGAAAAAAAATGACGAGAAAAACGTCAGTTTTAAAAATGACATTAAAAATGATCGTGTGTATGGGGCATATTGCTCAAATCAACTCTCATTTTACATGTGTAAAAGAAAAAAATAGTTTTGAATTCCAAATGCAGCTTCATGGAAATGAGCAGAAGCTGATTCTAGGTGCAGTAATAGGGAGAGGACAGGAGTAAGGCTGCTATATACAGTATAATTTGTGGGGTGGAGAGAAGTAGAGTTGGGCGAACAGTCCAAGCCGAGCAAAAGTTTGGCCCGAACCTTGCCTGTTCACCAGTTTGGCGAACACCCGAATTTGCGGGGAGGCCCCATAATGCACTGCACGTTGCACAGTGCTTTTTAGGGTCCTTATTGGATGAAACAATGCACCTGACCGATGGTCATCGAGCACAGTCTGAGCCATGATTGGACTAAGTCATGATGACTTTGCCCAATCATGTCTCAGTGCTCATAGTCCTACCCCACACTATAAAAGGTTCCTTCCCACAAGAACCATTTGCAGTGTGTTGTTGAAGTGGAGGTGGATAGAGCAGGGCTCTGTTTGCTACTAGCGAGTTAGTGTGTTATTGTGTAGAGTGTTAGTGTAGTATTACATACATTACAGCATTACATAACATTTAGTGCTGTATACAGAGCTGTATAGGCCAGAAAGTATAGGCAGACGTCCCCATGCCACTATGAGGTGGCCAGCAGCATCTGTGTTTCAGTGATGATGAGGATGTTAGGGTTGATGATGATAAGGTCACTGACTTTATCTAAAAAACATTTGTTAATCTTGGCCTGAGTGTACTATATTTGGCTTCTTCACATAAGGCTTGCTCACTGTGGTGCAAAAATGTGTTATTTCCATCCAAAGTCCACCAAAGAGACATCAAACTTTATCCAAAATCTCTAATCTTGTTCCAAGTGCACTAAATTGTGGCCTCATCATACAGACTGGCTCCCCAAGCCGTTGTTTAGAATATAAAGAAAGTTTGCATTGAAAATCAATTTAAATGTCATTTTTGTTCTGTATATATGTCAGCTTTGGTGCAGCAGGTTCTATACATGGCACAGATGCACCACTTTACTTGTAGACTAAGGGGACCCCCAAGACACTATATTTGAAGGAATTTTTCATTTTTATGGTTTCACTTTAAGCATCATTAAAATTACAGCTCTGTTAAAAATTATCTTTTAAAAAAAAAAAAGTTGTGCATTGATACATGTAACCCAGGGCAATACCTGGGCCCCATACCCTTTTTTGGCCAATAACTTGCATATAAGCCTTCAAAATAGGCACTTTTGATTTTTCAAGTTCGGGTCCCATAGACTTAAATATTTATTTCTTATTTATGCCTTGGTCAAAGTGCCTTTTTAGGTGCGGGGAGCGTATGCTACAAATTGACTCTTTGGATTCAAATTGACGTTGCATCAATGCCTGTGCCCTAAGGCAAGAGTGCCCTCTCCAAAAGGCTGGTCTGATTTTACACTATATTACCAGAAGTATTGGGGCACCTACCTTTACACGCAAATTAAATTTAATGGCATCCCAGTCTTGATTCGTAGGGTTCAATATTGAGTTGGCCCACCCTTTGCAACTATACCAGCTTCAACTCTTCTGGAACGGCTGTCCACAAGGTTTAGAAGTGTGTCTATGGGAATGTTTGACCATTCTTCCAGAAGCACATTTGTGAGATCAGGCACTGATGTTGGATGAGAAGGTCTAGCTTGCAGTCTCCGCTCTAATTCATCCCAAAGGTGTTCTATCTGGTTGAGGTCAGGACTCAGTCAAGTTTCCCCACCCCAAAATCATGCATCCATGTCTTTATGGACCTTGTTTGTGCCATTAAAGTTCATGTGCGTGTAAAGGCAGGCGTCCCAATACTTTTGTTAATATAGTGTATATGGAGATGGATAGGAACTGATAATGTCGATGGACGATAGAGCAAACTTTTCACATTTAGGTCCCTTTCACACGGTCGGACCGTTCAGGTCCGCCTGTCAGTTTTTTCGGCGGACCTGAACGGCCGCTCCATGCTTCTCTATGGAGCGTCGGATGTCAGCAGTGACATGTCCGCTGCAGCTGCCCCTCACTGACACAGGGGAGACAAAGCTGTAGGTCCATGTGACTGGACCAGAGTGAACTAAAAAAAGGTAAGAATACAGATCTTTTTTACATAGGGTAGACAGGATAGGTAGGAGGAGGAGGAAGGGGAGGAGGAGGAGGAGGAGGAGTAAGGGAATTTTTTTAGGAACAGTTAGTGTTAGGATTGAATTCCACTTTAAGACAGGCCAGGCATAAAGATGACATCAACTTTCTGATCAAACAAGCAGGTAGATGAAAATAAAAATAAAATATTTTTATTCTGCGCTTGTTAAACAAAAAATAATAACTAAGCTGCTGTATCAGACACCTTATGGTGTCAGTGTTTCACATATTATAATTTTACTAATAATGTATACCCTAAATCCTCTATTTCCCTATCTACCTGTATAATATTCAATATTGTACAAATTTTCTACTCTTATGCCTCGTATACACGACCGGTTTCCCCGTCAGAAAAACTACGATGAGAGCTTTTGGCCGGGAATCCCGGCCGTGTGTATGCGCCATCTGAGTTTTTCCAACGGGACAACTGCCGGAAAAAAAAGAGAGCAGGATCTCTTTTTTCCCGTCAGGAAAAAATCCTAGTGGGAAAAACGTTAGTCTGTATGCTTTTTTCCGACGGGAAAAAAACGTGCATGCTCGGAAACAATTTGACGCATGCTCAGAAGCATAGAACCTAATTTTTTCGGCTCGTCGTAGTCTTTTACATCACCACGTTCTTGGCAGTCAAAAGTTCACCCGACTTTTGTTTGACCATGTGTATGCAAGGCAGGCTTGAGAGGAATTCCATCGGGAAAACCATAGTTTTTTTTCCAATCGTGTGTAGGAGGCATAATACATAGTGTACAATAAATAAACCATACAATTCATCAAAAGAGTGCACCACATTATAAAGTGAACAGTGCTTATCCAATAAAGTGCTCTTTCTGTGTTCAAAATAGTGGTAGGCCCCTTTCACACGTGTGGACCGCTCAGACCGCGTTTTTTCAGGCGCCCTGAACGGACGCTCCATACATCTCTATGGAGCGACGGCTGTCAGCGGTGACATGTCCGCTGACATCCGATCTGCCCCGATCTGATCCGCTCCGCTAAATCCAGATGGATGCAAACCCTATTTTTCATCCGTCTGGCGGATCGGATCGGATGAAAACGGTCCATTTTAATCCGATCCCCCCATAGAGGAAAGCGGTGATCTGACCGGTCCGTTTCTGCACAGTGAGCAGAGACGGACCATTGATCCGCCGGCTCAGCGGGAATCAATGGAGCGATCCCCGCTGAGCAAGCGGATGTCTAAAAATGGATCCGCACATTTGAAAGGGGCCAAAGGCCTCGTACACACGACCGATTTTCTCGTCGTAAAAAACACGTCGTTTTTTTCGACGAGATTCTTGTTAAGCTTGTCGATTTTCTCGTCAAGCTTTCTATGCGTACACACTGTCATTTTCCAATTTCCTCGTGGTTCTCTGCGCTCACGTCCAGCACGTACGACGGCACTATAAAGGGGAAGATCTTTTTTCTTGGCGCCACCCCTTGGGCTGCTTTTGCTGATCTCGTGTTACCGCGTCTGAAGTAAAAGTTTGGGAAGAGACGATTCGCGCTTTTCAGTCTTCGTACTTTTCAGATCGTTTTCTGCCGTTCAGTTTGTGCTTGTGGGTTCGTATCTTGACTTTCAGGGCGTCTAGGCAGGTCGTATCTGTTTTACAGTGCGTTATTGCCTGTTCGTTTCTGAATTTCAGTTCGTTATTCATAGGCCTTGCTGTTCTAAAGTGCGTTCTGTTCTGTACGTTCTGATTAGACGACCGTTTCCTAGCCATGTCGCCTGGACGTTCTCGTCGTCGAGTTCGTGCTGTGCGTGCGCTTGGTGTTGGTCTGCTTGTTTTGGACCAAGACCAGTCCATGAATGGTGTGAGGAGGAGTTCATGGACCAAGAATTGGTTGCTCCAGCGGGACCAATTCTGCCACATGCCTCTGCTGCGGGAGATCGTCGAGAATAATCCTGAGGACTACAGGAATTTTCTGAGGATGTCTGACCCCGTTTTTCAGGAACTGTTGGCTTTGGTGTCCCCCTATATTACCAGGAAGGACACCGTTATGCGGGAAGCCATCAGTGCTGAGCAGAGGCTCATCGCCACGTTGCGTTACCTGGCGACAGGGAGAAGTCTTCAGGACTTGAAGTTCACCACAGGCATCTCCCCCCAGGCTCTGGGCCTCATAATCCCAGACACCTGTTCTGCTATTATACAAGTCCTGCAGGAGGACTATATTAGGGTAAGTTTTCTCCCTTCACATCACATTTTATGTATTACATGTATGCTAATGTATTGTATTTCTTTCATCCTTTCCTAATTACCATGATTGTAATATGCTGAGAATGTCCCCTTTGTCCCCATGCATGTTGGAAGCTTTAGATTGCCCCTTTTTTATCCTCCCTAAATATTTCCCCTCACTAACTTTTCCAGCAGGGGCGCCTGTTGCTCCAAATGTTGGGGGGTTACAACCCCAATTTCGGAAATAAACTTCCTCCTTTTTTGCTCTGTTGCCTAATAAACGCCCCCAGTTGTCCCCTCCAATGCAGCCATTTAGTCCCCTCTATTGCAGCCAGTTTCCCCCCAGCCCTGCACTTACCTTCTTGTGGTCAGCGCCATCCTTCTTCTGTCCTTGATGTCTTCTCCTTCCCTTCATGTTGCATCAGCCAATCATGTTACCATTAAACAGACTTGGTGAACATGATTGCCAGAGCTGCCTGTCAGTGTTTACACAAGGAATGCCCCCTCCTTGCGTCCCCGATTTTTCTTTGAGGAAGCCAATTACATCCCTCAGGTTGTAATTTGCAAGACTTTTTTAATACCTGTTTCTGCTCTGCAATTTTAACCCCCTAAATGACGCAATTAATCATATGTCGGTCGCTTTACAAGAGGCCATCCACCTGAATAGTGTGCGGCATAGACAATACATAGGTTCATGCAACGCATGAACCTATGTATTGTTCTGAGTGATGGGCACAGGAGAGAGGGGACAGTGCTCCAGCGCCCACTCTGGACGCACCGCCACTGCAATGCTATCCTGTGGCCAAACACATCTCCCCCCCCCAAAATAATTTAGTAATGGCCCATCAGAGGGGGTGATGAATATGATAAATGAGCCTTCCATTATACTTTTTTTACACACCTTAATAAACGTATAATTAGATTGATGTTGGTCTCTAATTTTTTGGTCTTGAATTTGCTTGTAATGTATGCCTTTGTTTTTCTAATATTATTTCATCTTGTTTCACTCCACAGCTTCCTTCAACGCCACAGGAATGGCAGACTGTGGCATCGGAGTTTGCCACGCGGTGGGACTTCCCCAACTGCGGTGGTGCCATAGACGGGAAGCACGTCCGCATCGTGCCGCCACCCCGTTCTGGATCCTACTACTACAACTACAGGGGGTTTCATAGCATTGTGCTGATGGCGGTGGTGTCAGCACGGTATGAATTCCTCTATGTTGATGTAGGGAAGAATGGCCGGATGTCCGATGGGGGATCCTTCATCCAGACGGAGTTTGCCCTCCGTCTCCAGAGTGACGACCTTGCATTGCCACCGGATGCAGGGAATATTGAAGGACTCCCCTTTGTTTTCTTGGCTGATGAAGCCTTCGGACTCGGACGGCATCTTATGAGGCCATTTCCACAGAGGACCCTGACCCCAGAGAAGAGTGTGTTCAATTACCGGCTGGCCAGGGCCCGAAGAGTCGTTGAAAATGCCTTCGGCATAATGGCCAGCCGGTTCCGCCTTTTTATGACTTCCATCCACTTGGCGGACTACAAAATAAACTATGTAGTGTTATGCTGCTGTGTGCTACACAATTTTCTTTGCCGCAAAGCGAATTCATATATGGCCTCAGTTTTGCCAGAGGCTGGACTTTCCCCTGCAAATCCCCTTCCGGGCCTGGAATCTGCCCGTCTTGGCTTGCCCCCCCAAAATGCCCGTGTGGTTCGGGACAAATACATGGAGTATTTCACGGGTAGGGGGGCAATTCCTATGCCAGCCTATGTCTAAGTATCCCAATAAAAATCTTCTTTAAACCTTTAATTATTTGTTCTTTCCTGTCTCCTAGTTTGTCTTTGTGCATTTGTAGTGGCAAGTGTATTTTACTTTAGTAAATAACAACCAATTTCACTATGTTACCTTACAAAAGAACCAAATAAGCTTAGAGTGTATTATAAAAAGAAGCTACACGTTGTTTGTGTTCAAATATTTTACTCTCTGCACATTTTTTTTTGTTTTACTTTGGGGTTGGCCTGACCACAACCCGTCAAATTTTGGCTTATGAAAATACAAAAATACCACTTGCATTTCTAAAATGACAACATTGGATACCTCTGAGCAATCTGAGACATTCAGTTACACAAACTATGTCTCTATGTGCCCGTCCTAATATGGGGTCCTGCCACCCCTTGCCCAGTCAAAAATTCAATATGCACACATTTTTACTTTTTTGCAAATAGGAAGTTTACAATCCTGATCCCTATTGTCAACATGTGCTATCTGCCATCAGGGGTGATCAATGGATGTGTTTTGGGGGTGCATCCCCTTCCTCAGTTCACCGACTTTTGATACGAGGAAGGTGTTGCACCCACAAAAGACGTACATGGATATCCCCTGATGGCAGATAGCACATGTTCACACACTGTGTGCATATTCAATTTTTGGCTGCTTTGTTACTCAAAAAATTAGTAAAAATATAAAAACAAACATGTAAAAACAAATGTGTTTGGATGGCTTATTGAATTCTCCCCAAAACATCGAGAATGTCTTTAAATGTTTGTTCCATCACATGGATTCTTTGTTTAATTAGGTCCAGTTCCGTGCTACATTCCATCACTTGCTGGATGAGGCGGAGGGCACTGTCAGCAGAGAACGGTGTGCTATCCTTCACAACATTTCCATCCCCTAAAAACCATTAAAAAAAATTAATAAAACTCTGCAGGCCTACCTCGCTTACCTTAAGCTGTGGTGTCAGATACTGACCTGTTGTGGTGACCAGATCCACAACGTCATCCACCTCTCCTTCCTGCACTTCTCCTTCCTCCACCTCAACTTCCTGCACATCTTTCGGTTGTGGATCTTTGGGAGTTTGGGGTTGCTTGGAAGTTGTGGGGTGCATGTGCTCCCTGGAGTGTCCTCCTCCCAGTCTTCTCTCCCCTATGAGAATAAAACCAAAGGTCTATTTATCACACTGTAAAAATCTCATTTTTAAACTTAAAACAGGCTAAATTGTTTGGAAGTGGGGTACAAGTGTGTGTTTGTGCGGAATTTAAAGAAAAATGCATTCTTTATGACCCCAAATATGTTTATTATTCACATTTGGATGTAATTTTTTGGACATGGAGGCACCACAAATAAACTCTGATGCACCTGTGTGGGACACCCAAAAAAGGCGGGTCTGGTGGCCCACACTATAGTGCTCCAAAGTACAGATGTGGAAGCAGCTGCTGAGTGTCCTCTCCTTTACACTGATTAAAGTTTGCATTTCATTCTCCTTACAAACACATCATCTAGACTTAAAAATTATCCACAATACTTGATCAAAAATGGCAGATGTCTAATTACTTTTGGGGGTCTTAAATAAGCCAAAACCACGGATAGTGGCCGAACGAAGTGTCGGTAACGTAACGAACGATTACTGTGCCCAACCTAGTTCAAAATAATACATTTTGGAAGGGAGTCCAATATGCTTTAAAAAAAAAAAAAGTAAGTTTCTAAAAAGATTAATAGCAGAAAGGTCGTCATTTTACTTACTTTTAGCGAGCATCCTCTTTATGCTCCTCAACTGGTCTGGCTCCCTCAGTTTGAGGTCTGACCACCTCTTTCTGAGCTGCTCATTTGAGCGTTTCACCCCGAACTTCGCCCTCAGACTCTTCACAACTTTAGTGAGGATTTTGGCCTTCCTTCTATTTGGTTTGCTATACGGCCCATGCTTGGCATCATAATCAGCCTTGACCAAGATGTCCACCATCTCCGCCATCTCCGCCAAAGACATATTCGATGCCTTGAATCTCCTCCTTGATCGTGACGTGTCCTCGGTCTCCGGGCTTGTCTCCTCGCTAGTTGCGGAATTATCAGACACCTGCTGTAACTCCGCCATATCTGTCTGCGCGCCGAAAGAGAAGGGGCGGGGAAAAGATGTTAGTTAGAACGTCATGGGCGGGCGACGTGTGCGGAGCGACGTGTTCCAATTTGGACGCATGCGTGGTGTGTATATAGCAAACACACATGTGACTATAGTACGTTCGGTGTGCGGAGAGAGGAGTTCAAGTGACGGACGTGCGAACGAAGGTATGTGATTTTGTGAGACTTGTTAAAATTGTTGGCCTATACTGTCTTGAGATTGTTGGAGGATATATATGGTGACTAGGATGTGAAGGAGGTTAGACTGTTTGCCTCACATTATTTAAATATAATTTATTTTACTTGCAGATACAATATGAATGTATTTATTAGCGACAAAGAGTTCCTGGCGGAATTTATTGACCGGGTAAGGGAGCTGCCGGCTCTGTGGGAGACCAAAAACCCCATCCATAAAAAAAAAGGGGTGAGAAAAGCAGCGCTGGATAAGCTGCTCCCATTTGTGCATACCAAGGTGCCCACAGCCACAGCAAAACAAGTGGACACTAAAATTGGGAGCTTGAGAGGTACCTACAGGACTGAACGCTCTAAGGTGCTGGCTTCTCAGAGGTCAGGAGCAGCAGCAGATGATGTTTATGTCCCGGTTTTGTGGTACTACAGCAGGATGTCCTTCCTGGATGACCACATTGAGCCAAGGCCATCACTCTCCACTCTTCCCCCCAGACTTCCCTGCAGCCAACCTGAGCCTTCTCTGGAGCAAGAGGAGGCAGCCATCCTGGATGATCCTGATTTGGCCATCTGGAGCCAGGTATAGTATTAACTGAAAATGTAGTGGGATAAAATTAATGTTTCCCAAATATGTCAGGATGAGAAACATACATTATTTTGTATTCAACAAGTGAAATCATGATCTGTAGACATTATTCTGCACTTAATTGTGTGGTAAATAGTCAAGCTGATGTAGTGGTAAATTTAAAGCAAGGATTTATGCATTTACATTCTAATTGCTTCCATCAGGATTACAAAGTTTGATGCAAAGATTAAACCAACATATTAAACTATGTTTCTTTTTCATACACAGGATGAAATCAGCCAGGAGGAGGGTCTGGAAACTGTCAGGCAGGAGGAGGAAGGGCCCAGGGGCAGCCAGGAGGTGGCAGGGCCCAGTGGCAGCCAGGAGGTGGCAGGGCCCAGTGGCAGCCAGGAGGTGGCAGGGCCCAGTGGCAGCCAGGAGGTGGCAGGGCCCAGTGGCAGACAGGAGGTGGCAGGGCCCAGTGGCAGACAGGAGGTGGCAGGGCAAAGGAGAAGCAACAGATCCCAGGTGCCTCCCATCAGGCTTCACAAAAGAGGCAGGAGGGACAGGACCACCAGTGAGGCAGCAATGGCCCTTATTAAAGAGGCCCATGCCACCCTCAAGGAGCCCACATCCCCTGAAGAGGCCATTGCCGGCCTAGTGGAGGCTAAGTTCAAGGTGATGAGCATGGAGCAACGCCTCCTATGCGAACCCCTGCTCATCACCTTGCTCAACAAGGGGGTGATGGAGCAAATTACCCCCAATACCGCCATATGTGAGGTGGCCCAACTGACCCAACCTCAACCTCCACCTCCACCTTCCTCTTCTGCCCCACCCCCTTCTGCTACCCCTCCACCTTCTGCCCCACCCCCTTCTGCTACCCCTCCACCTTCTGCCCCACCCCCTTCTGCTACCCCTCCACCTTCTGCCCCACCCCCTTCTGCTACCCCTCCACCTTCTGCCCCACCCCCTTCTGCTACCCCTCCACCTTCTGCCCCACCCCCTTCTGCTACACCTCCACCTTCTGCCCCACCCCCTTCTGCTACACCTCCACCTTCTTCTGCCCCACCCCCTTCTGCTACACCTCCACCTTCTTCTTCTGCCCCACCCCCTTCTGCTACACCTCCACCTCCTCCTCCTGACAGGAGTACCCCTCCAGTGGGCCAGCCTCCAGCTAAACGAAGAAGGAAGGCTTCAGTAAAGGCTGCAGGGAAGGTTGCCAGGAAGAAGAGGAAGTGATGGCCTTGCTTCATTGTGGTCGCACTGGTCGGACAGAAGGCAGCCTGTTGTAGTACCACACACTTGGGACATATATCTCACCTGCTGCTGTTCCTGACCTCTGGGAGGCCAGCATCAGATTGTGTTCTGAAATGTGGGCCTTCTCAAGCTCCCAATTTTAGTGTCCACACAGGGTTGCTGTGTGCTCTGGGGTCCCTGGGATGCACAAATGGCAGCAGCTTCTCCAGCGCTGCCTTCTCTTTATTTAATTTATAAACATGAATAAATGTGTTTTTTGTTTAAGTTCATACTTGACTATGTGTATTTTTAAATAAAAAAAAACAAGCTTTGGAGTAAGCAGATACATTTGACTGACAATAAAAGGCACAGATATCACCCCCCCAAAAGAATAACTAAATCTGATTAGCTCAAAAACATGGTGTGAAATTTTAAAAATATAGATTAGAAAATTAAATGGGAGATCGCTATCAAAACATTGAGAAATTATAATTAACATCATTTTGAAAAATCTAACCATTTAAATTATTCCTAAAAACTTGCACGATATAATACACATAAATCTTATAAAGAGCAGCATGAAAAAGGTTAAAAATAAGGCATAACTCTGTGTGAATATCAGCAGCAAAAGAAGGTCTCTCGTTTTGATTAATGTAACATTCTAACGAAGAATTCAATGCAGAACATTTAAACGATGAAATATTTATGAGCGTGACGAATGTGCTCTCTCCATTATGAAGGCTTGTTTTACCAGAAGATGCGCTCCCGTCTCATAGTTGCTTGTGAGCATGCGCGCTTTTGGAAGAGTCGTAAAAGCATACACACGAACCATTTTCTCGTCACAAAACAGGCCGACGAGAAACACGACGAGGAAATCTGGACTCCTGACGAGAAAATAGAGAGCAGGTTCTCTATTTTCTCGTCGAGATTCTCGTCAAGTTTCTCGTCGTAAAACCATACACACGAACGTTTTTCTAGACAAAAAAACTCTCGCGGCACTTTTCTTGACTGTTTACGACGAGAAAATCGGTCGTGTGTACGAGGCCTTAGAGTCTCTCAGATCTCCTGTGCAATCAGTGCTCAAATCAGTTTATTGCAGTCAGCAATCACAGTGCCTTACTTTCTTCACTCAGTGTTCTTAGTTCAGTGCTTCTCTGCCACATTCACACCAATGAGAACTCACAAGATGGAGTTGACCTCTTTACTTTAAAGAAGGACAATAGCACATTCCCCTTTCGGGGGTTATTTCCATGCGTCGCTTGCACAGTCCTCCTGGGGTACAACCAATATGTTCAATAAATGACTTGTCAAAACTGTTGAGTAGTACTTATTCACATGGGAGCTTGTAAGGGGGGGTTTCAGATTCTGCTAAGTCACCCCCACAACCACCAGGTCAAGGTTGTGAGGAAGAGGCCCTTGTCCTCATTAACATGGGGATAAGCTGCTTTGAGGGAATGTGGCTTGGTATGGTTCAGGAGGAGGAGGGCATGGATTTTGGGAGGCCTTTCACCTTTCACCTGGTCATGCCACACCACTGCGTCAATGAACTACCAGGGGCTGTTGAGCACTCCAGTAGGTCATTGAGTCTTCCTGTCTTAGTAAAACTGTCTGGCCTTATTATGTTGGGACAGACAGCTTAGACTGACAGTCTGCAGGAGTCCTGCATGGCACATATGATCTGCTGATTGTGGGTGCACTGCTTTCCGGGCTCCCTCAAAAAAAATTGTAAATGCATATTTTACTTGCAAAAAATGTGCATTTTTTTTATTATTTTTTTTAAGTGAACTTACCCTTTAATGCCGTTTTTTTGTTTACATTCTGCTGTCAGTGGGGGAATCAGAAGAGTCATGGTTCTTAAGGACGTGACTGGTGCTCACTCCCTAACAACAAGCTATTCACTGGTTGTTAGTCCTGGAATTTTAGGGCCTCAAGAAATAAGATAAGCTGTCAGTAAATCAGGATTGATCCATTTTCAACTATATACTGCATACATATATAAAAATATATATATGTCATAGATTTCTAGACTCTATAACTTTCACACAGAGCAAATAATATGCACTGATTCGGGTTATTTTTACCAAAGAAATGTAGCAGAACACATTTCAGCCTACGTTTATTAAGAAAGATTATTTATTTGCAACATTTTATAACAGAAACTAAGAAAAACTTTTTTTTTAATTTGTTAGTATTTTTCGTTCATATTTTACTTTTTTTTTTTTTTTTAAACTGTGGTGATTACCTACAACCAAAGAAAGCTCTATCTGTCGCAAATAATGATAACAATTGTATTAGGGTACAGTGTTGCATGACTGAGTAATTGGCATTCAAAATCTGACATCTTTGAAATCTGAAAATTGGCCTGGGCAGGAAGGGGTGAAAGTTTTCAATATTGAAGTGGTTAAATACTGGAGTTCAGCATTACTAGGCTATGATAACCAATCAGTGATCCAGAAAAGGAAAGTATATTCTGCATTTCATTGCCACTTTTTCTATTTTTGCTACATTTAAAATTGAAATGAAAAAGCTCAAAACCTTACCAAGTAAAACCACATTTGTCAAACATGCAGATATCCATGCTTATCCTTACTTACAGAGTATAGTACGTACAGAGAAACTATCTACTGAAATTGTAGCTGTTATCACATAGACTGTTGTAAATACCAACCAATCAAATACAAATTGGATGAGTACTTTAAAATACATTTGGCAACCAAATAGTGTGACTTATTATGGATAAATCAATTCTTCTCCAATGTCAGTGTAGTTTTAGCACAAAATTGTGCCCATAACCAACATACATTTCTGGTGTTTATTTAAATGTGTATTTACCAATTGAATATATTTATTTTATTGGGTTTATCTAGTTAGGAATGATATAAAATTCACATTTTCAAAGTAAAATTTAGGACTTTTAAAACGGAAAATTGTATACTTACCTTTCCATAATTTTCCTTTCCTGGTGCCTACCATGGCAGCATACTAAGGGTTAATGGCTCCGCCCCGATTAACTCACAGGACCACGTAACTCTATAAAAGAAAGAGTTACTCCCCCCTCAGGTATTCTTGTAACTAGTCTTCAGAACTTTAAGGATTATAGAAGGGAGGGTGTATGCTGCCATGGTAGGCACCAGGAAAGGAAAATTACGGAAAGGTAAGTATACAATTTTCCGTTTTCCTGGTGCCTTCATGGCAGCATACTAAGGGTACCTAACTCGCTTACAGGGAGGGTACTGCAATAATACAATTAAATGAGTTTACAGAACTGATAGTTCCAAGAGACCTCCTCCAAAATCTCGGGAGATAAGGATTGCCGCGCCTAGGGTATAGTGCGACATGAAGGTGATGAAGGATGACTAACTAGCCGTCCTGCAAATTGTCTCCGGTGAGACCCTAGCCCAAACGTTGCCGAGGCAGAGGACCTTCCCCGTGATGAGTGCGCATTCGGCGCACTTCGGACTGGGAGACCACTAGCCCGATATGTCCTTGGACTAGCTTGGAGGGTGTCATTGCTTTCTTTGCGCCCTTGGCAATAACGAGTGAACATTGATCTTTGCGAAACTGTTGTGTTAGTTCTAAGTAACGCCTCAGGGATCTGGCTATATCCAAACCGTGTAGTTTGAGGAGATTGGATCTTCTCCGAAAGTCAGGAGAAGCCATACCCGGCTGAGAATGTAGAGTGCAGACACTTTAGAGACATGCTGGTGAATAGGCTGTAGGGCTACCCTGCCTGGGAAAAAGGTGACGTAGGGTTCCTGTGCCCCTAGAGGTTGTGTTTCTGATGCCTTACGACCTGATATGATGGCAATCAGCAAGGTAGGTTCCCAATGTAATGTCTCCCAATGCACACTCTTTAGTGGGTGCAAAGGAAGGGTCTGCTAAGACATCTGTCAGACACCCATATGGGGTATCAGTCTTCTCGGGAGGACGTGGACTTTGACTGTTTTCAGGAAACGTTCTACGAGGAGATTCAGTGCCCAGCGTGCGCCCGTCAAAGCTGACAAGGCTACAGGCTGAACCTTCAGAGTGCTTTAGACTTCAGCCTAAGTCCAGACCAGTTAGTAGAAAGAGTAGAATCTTTGGAGCCCAGGGCCTAGTGGATTGAAATGGTTGGATTCTGCCAGTTCTGTGAATCCCCTTCGAAACCTAATATAAGGTGGCATAGGTGGAGGACTCTCTTGGTTGTAATAATGTTTGGGTGACACCATGCGAGCACCCTAGGTCACCCAGTCTGCTCTGCTCAGCTTTCAGGGCTTCAAGTCCAGGATTCCCGGACGTGGGAGAAAGAAGTCGTCTTGATATAGTAGGTTGACCGTGTGTGGAAGCTGTACTGAGCTATTTGACTAATAGTGGAAACCGTGTGTGGAATCGGAAGTGGGCTGCACCGAGCCATTTTGACTGAGAGTGGACTTGCTCCCAAGAAGAGGGACTAGATGCGCCGTCCATGCCCCTCTTAGCTCTAGGATATCGGAAATCATACTCTCCGAGTTGAAACACCATCTTCCTTGTACTAACTGGTTCTTTTGGTGATGTGTCACCCCCCAGTCCAGTTGACTTGCTTCAGATGCAAGAATGGGTCAAGGGAGCGGTGAACTAGGAGGTTGGGAGGCCATGCCCACCCCCAAGGCTGGTTTCCACCGATAACTCTCATTTGTCTTCAGTGCCTCTTTCTTCATTGTGCCAGAAAGCCCAAACGGAGATTGTAAAGACCAACTGTTCACTTCCTCCACCTTCTATACCAATTCCGGCATCCTCTGATGGAAGTGACACCGCCTTCACCGGGATGTTGACTAAAGTTTGCAGCTGCGCCCGTAGGCGTCAATTGACTGAGCAGATAAGTCACACGATTTGGAAGAAATGCAGGACCCTGACCTCCTTTCCCAGAAGGAAGCCAGGATGGTTGCTAAGACCTTGGTGAAGGTTTTGGGGATTGATGAAATCCCTAAGGGAAGATATTGGAAGTGGAGGCGCAGATCGTCTACTTTCAACCCGGGAAAAAATTTGGAAAGCTGATGGATGAGAATGTGAAGGAAAGAAATCCTGGAGACTTAGAGACCATTTAAATATCTGGCTTTACTGACAGAATTACGGTGTCTAGGGATACCGAATGACATGTTCTACCCGAACGTATCCGTCAACCTCTCTGGATCCAACACGAGTCTCCAGCCCCTGAATTCCTGGGAACTAAAAGAAATGACTGGGGGGTAGAGCCCCGGGTGTTTCTCCAAGTTTGGTACTGGCAATACTGCCTGTTGGTGTAGAAGTATTTGAATACACTGAAAGAGAGCTTCCTTCTCGCCCTTGGAGATCAGAATTTGGTGGGTCGGAGAGAAGGGGGGGTGGAGGATGGATTGAACTTCCAAAAAAGAATAAGCCCCTGAAGGATCGTGGAGGCTGCCTGGACCATTGCAGTTTTCCCACTCAAACCTAGATGAAAAGGCCTGATGTTACTGCCAGACCTGTGGATCCGGAGGGTCAGAAGGACTTCTGGCTCTCAACCGACAAAGACGCGGTCTTAAGAATTGTCCAATTTGGGAAAGGTGGCTCGTGAGCCTTCCCAGTCTCTTCTCTCTTGATCTTTGTTTGGTAACTGACCGTGAGGCGAACTCTCTTCTCCTATCTTGGGGAAAAATATATATATATATATATATATATTTATATCGCCGAATTGGTCCTTCCATCATATGCGACATCAGGATTGCATTGCAGATGGGTTCACTGACCATGGCTTTAGCCTAAATGCCCTTCTGGTCGTGATGAAGTATAGCATGGCTCTGGGGGAGCACCCCAGGACATCGATGGCTGCATTCTCGGATAGCCTCATGACCGACGCGCTCAAAGTCGGATCTGAACCAAGGAGCTGAGCATCTGCTTCTGAGACATTGATTGTAGGCAATGTGCTTTCGCCCCTCGTTCTCCTGACCTCGTAAAGGTAATGGTCGAAGCTTTCTTTGTCAGGTGAGGGAAAAAACAATATATACTCCCGTTTGGACAGAGGATACTGGATCTTCCTCCCACTGAATCGCATCTTTAAACGCAATAACATGATAACAATGTGATGCGATTTTACTAAACTGACATCAAAATGTTGATATGTTCTTTTTGGCTGCAATCGACTTGCCTTCTGAATCAGCTTCTGAACCAATCTGGAGAGAAAATAGCGCATTTTATTGCTCTTTCCTCCTTAGACGGACCTTGGCCATACGCCAATTTTCCCAGTAGGGCTTGTTCCCACAAACTCAACAGGCTTTTCCCCTGGACGTGCAAAATTGCGCTGGGAGTCATGCCTGGTTGGGGTATGCTGGGGTGACCTCCGTCACTGCGGGAGGTATTTCCCTCGAGAGAACCCTTGCGGGTGGCTCTCGGTGCGGGCTTGCGGAAATAAACAGAGAATATTTCCATATGCCCTGTGCTCTTTGAATGAAGGAACTTACCTGTTAGTTGCAGCCCTTACCTAGCGGTATGTTGAGGATCTTTATTGATGCGGCATTGTAATATCAGAGCGGCTAGGGCTAAGATTAAATCTAAATAAGTAAAGGTATAGGAAGGGGATACTAATTAATACTACTATTAATTATTTACCAATATACCGATGTATCTACACATCGATATACGCATATACATGTGCGCATGCACATACACACACACATACATATATACATACATACATATATATATATATATATATATATATATACACATTGTGAGGGGGTTAGCTCGGCAGCGGGTGTGTGTGACCCCCGAGATGGGCTCCCCACACAAAAACAGGCCCAGCAAACGGAGGTTGTGGTTTTCAAAATCAAAAAGGTGCGGTTTATTTTCTATTTACAGTGACAAAACACAGCAAAGCAAAAGAAACATAAACAAAATAAATCCTGGTCAACTTGACCTCTGACTAAACATACAGGTTTCCTAACTAACAACTGGGATCAGCCTAGTGCTGTCCTAGTCCCTAAGTCCCTGGTTTTAAATGTCCAAGCAAATAGCCACACAGGCTTTGTCTCACCGCACAGGGGTTCACTCTCCCTAGACAGTCCACACAGGTCTGGGTCCAGGCATGAGCTAACATCTAATGAAGCTGGGAGTTCTTATAGAGGCCTAAATGAGCTGACAAGCTTCAGCTGGTCTCATCAACTCCCTGTCTGCACGACGCCCAGCACTCTCCCTAGAGGTATGAGTCATCCATGAGCCTACTAGCCTCAGCTGGGCTTATACAACTCTCCACCTAGTTGTATAAGTCGGCGTAAAGCCTGAATCTGGGCGAAATATATCTACCCCCCTGGATGCAACCAGGTGACTTTACCTTCCTGCTGTCACATACCCCCCCCTCTTGTTTTAACCTCGGGGTTGGAACACCAGCAATCAGGCATTCATGTACTCGAGACAAAGCATCCACATTCCCCATTTGAACGCCAGGGCGATGCTTTACTGTGAAGTTGAATTCCTGGAGGGCCAGGAACCACCTATTCACTCTTCTATTTGTTTCCTTGTTTTGAGCCATCCACTTTAACGGAGCGTGATCCGTAACCATGTCAAAGTGCCTACCTAGCAGGTAGTACCGAAGGGAATCTAGAGCCCACTTCACCGCTAAACACTCCTTTTCAACGGTGGCGTAATTTATCTCATGGGACTTCAACTTCCTGCTGAGGTAAATGACTGGGTGCTCTTCCCCGTTCCAGACCTGGGACAATACTGCTCCTAACCCCACATCTGACGCATCACTTTGTACGACAAAGTCTTTAGAGAAGTCGGGTGAGTACAACACTGGCTGGCTACATAAGGCTTGTTTCAAGAATTGGAATGCTGCCTCAGCCTCGGGGGTCCATTTAATCATGACCGACCCTTTCCCCTTCGTCAGGTTGGTTAGGGGCACAGCCTTAGAAGCAAAGTGGGGAATGAATCGCCGATAATACCCAGCGATTCCCAGAAAGGCTCGTACCTGCTTCTTGCTGTTGGGACGTGGCCAACTCTGGATGGCCTCGACTTTGTTGAGTTGGGGTTTTATTACTCCCCTCCCAATGGTGTACCCAAGATATTTGGCCTCCTCCTGCCCAATGGTACACTTCTTGGGGTTAGCCGTAAACCCCGCTTCCCGAACAGAGTCCAGGACTGCTTGCACTTTTGGCAGATGTGAGGCCCAATCTGTGCTATGGACAATTATGTCATCCAGGTAAGCCGCAGCATACTTCCGATGGGGCCTCAGCATCTGGTCCATTTTCCGCTGGAATGTGGCCGGCGCATTCTGTAACCCGAACGGCATTCTTTTATATTGGAACGCCCCGTCTGGGGTTACAAATGCGGTTTTCTCTTTGGCCGACTTGGCCAGGGGGATTTGCCAATACCCTTTTGTGAGGTCAAGAGTCGTCATGTATCGGGCTGTTCCCAGCCGGTCGATCAACTCATCTATACGTGGCATGGGGTAGGTGTCAAATTTTGTAACTTTGTTCAACTGACGAAAATCGTTACAAAATCGCCAGCTCCCATCCGGTTTAGGCACCAACACAATGGGACTAGACCAATCACTTTGGGACTCCTCTATCACCCCTAAGTTCAGCATTTTCTGTACTTCCTCCCGTATTGCCTCCCGTCGGGCCTCTGGGATCCGATAGGGTTTTAACTTCACCCTTTCACCGGGCGGGGTAATGATGTCATGCTCTACCCCAGATGTTTGTCCCGGCAGCTCAGAGAATACCTCCTTGTTGCGAAGCACAAACTCCTTAACCTCCTGTTGTTGGGGTTGTGACAAGGTGGCTGCTATTCCAACCTCAGGAATCACGCAACCAGTTTGAGCTGGTGACCAAGTGTCTGCGACTAGGGACTCTCTATCCCTCCAGGCTTTCAACAGATTAACGTGATAGATCTGTTCGGGCTTTCGCCTTCCTGGTTGTCTGACCTTGTAATTCACTTCGCTCACTTTTTCCATTATCTCGTAGGGGCCTTGCCATTTGGCAAGGAATTTACTTTCAACCGTAGGGACAAGTACCAGTATCCTATCCCCCGGGGAAAAGGTACGGGTCTTGGCTCCACGGTTGTACACTCTCTGCTGTGCTAACTGCGCTTGGGCCAAATGTTCCTTCACGATGGGCATTACCTGTGCAATTCGGTCTTGCATCAGGGCGACATGCTCAATCACACTCCTGTGGGGAGAACTCTCACTTTCCCAAGTTTCCTTGGCAATATCCAACAGCCCTCTTGGGTGTCTCCCATACAGTAACTCAAAGGGGGAGAATCCCGTAGAGGATTGGGGCACCTCCCTAATAGCAAACATCAGATAAGGAAGTAGACAGTCCCAATCCTTTCCATCTCTATCCACCACTTTCTTCAACATTTGTTTTAGGGTTTTGTTGAACCTTTCAACCAGCCCATCGGTTTGGGGGTGATACACAGATGTACGTAATTGCGTCACTTTGAACAATTTACACAGCTCCTTCATAACCCGGGACATAAAGGGTGTACCTTGGTCCGTAAGCAGTTCTTTACAAATACCCACCCGGCTAAACACAAGAGATAGCTCTTTGGCTATGGTTTTGGCCGAGGTATTTCGGAGAGGGATCGCTTCTGGATAACGGGTGGCATAGTCCATTATAACTAATATGTACTGGTGCCCCCTAGCGGACTTGATTATAGGACCTACCAAATCCATGGCGATCCTCTCAAACGGGACCTCAATGATGGGTAGAGGGACCAGTGGGCTACGGAAATGTGGCATCGGGGCCGACCTCTGACACACAGGGCAGGAGGAACAATAATTTTCTATGTCCTTCATCACCCCCGGCCAATAGAATCTCTGTAATACCCTCTCTCGGGTTTTCTCTGTCCCCAGATGACCTCCAAGAATGTGCCCATGGGCCAACTCCAACACCAACTTCCTGTAAGGTTTGGGCACCACAAGCTGCTCAACGGTTTCTTCTGCCCTTTTTGCCACCCGATACAGTAGGTCCTTCTCTACGCTGAAGTATGGGTAAGTGCAGGTATTATCTGGGTTCACTAACTCGCCATCTATTTCCACTACGTTTTCCCGTGCCTTTATTAGGGCGGGGTCTTTTAACTGTTCTGTGGCAAAATTTTCCCTGTGAACCTCCAGATCAGAAAACTCCACAGATGGTAGGTTTTCGTCTGAGGAGGTGGGCTCCTCTCCAGTTTCTTGAGTCTCCCCTGCCAATACTGATAAGGGAAATTCCGGAGAGTCCTCACCACTCTCAGGGGAGTTCTGGCTATCACATTCCTGGTACATAGGGGCACCAGTGGGGGGCTCAGGATCATCCCACAGTTCCCAGAACTTCGGAAAATCCCTTCCCACAATGGCGTCATGCGGTAACTGAGATACTAAGCCCACTGGATGAGAGAGGGTACCTTTGGGGGTCTCGAAACACACTGTAGTCACTGGATACTCTCGGGTGTCCCCATGCACACAAATAACAGCTACCTTGCTATTCCCAGAGACCTCTGTTTTAACTAACTCAGCCTTTATCAGGGTCACAAGGCTACCTGAATCCAGCAATACCACAACATTTCTACCATTAACACACATTTTGCATAAATGTTTCTCAGTTCCTCGAATGGCAGTGCATGCGACTGTCGCACACAGCGACTGACGTCTGCCCGTCAGAAAGTCACACTGCATGGGTTCCTCCACAACCGGGCAATTGGCTGCAATATGTCCCGCTTGCCGGCAGCGGTAGCAAACGATCCTTCTTGCGGCCTCTTGAGCCGCTTATTTCCCAGGCTGTTCTCGCCAAACTTGGGGTAGAGCTCCCACCCTCTCACTCTCTCCACCCTCACCCCTTGGAATCCTCTTATCCGCCCCTGGGGATGGTCTGGTCTTAGGGTGGAAAGTCCGAGTGTCTCTGGAAGAGGCCGTCAGGTTCTCTGTAGCCAAGTATTTCTCCACACGATCCACAAGACCATCGGCCGTCTCTGGGTCTCCATGGCTTACCCACTTTTGGATGGCAGTAGGAAGAGCTCTCAAAAACCGATCCATTACAACACGTTCCACAATCTTTGGTGCGGACAAAGTCTCTGGCTGTAGCCACTTTCTGCTCAGGTGAATGAGATCATACATTTGAGACCTGGGGGGTTTTCCAAGCTGGAAAGTCCAGTTATGCACACGCTGAGCCCGGACAGCCTGGGTGACACCCAGCCTTGCCAATATTTCAGCTTTTAGCATCACATAGTCTTTTGCTTGGTTAGGCTCTAGGTCATAGTAAGCTTTCTGCGATTCACCAGTTAACAGAGGAGCCACCAGTCCAGCCCACTGCTCCTCAGGCCACTTTTCTCTTTCAGCGGTCCTTTCAAATGTGGTCAAAAATACCTCTGGATCATCCTCTCCAGTCATTTTTGTCAATAAACGACTCACCCCAAAGGACGCGGTATTAGTGGGACGGCTTTCCTCACTGGTCTGCGGACGTTGCTGCATTGCTGCTTCCATCTGTTGTTGTAGTCTCTGCTCTTGCTTCTGCAACAGGTCTATGAAGCGGGCCTCAGATTGCTGCTGGGCTTGTTGCTGAGCCTCCAGACTCTGTTGCAAAGTTGCGTTTGTCTGCTGCTGGGCTGCAAGGCTCTGTTGATGAGCTTGCTGCTGGGCTGCGAAGTTCTGTTGTTGAGCTGCAAGGCTCTTTTGCAAACCTGCATTTGTCTGCTGTTGATTGGCATTTGCTAGAGCCAGCTGCTTCAGTATCTCCTCCATGCTGGCTTAAAAAAAAACTGCCACTGGTTCTCCACCAACTGTGAGGGGGTTAGCTCGGCAGCGGGTGTGTGTGACCCCCGAGATGGGCTCCCCACACAAAAACAGGCCCAGCAAACGGAGGTTGTGGTTTTCAAAATCAAAAAGGTGCGGTTTATTTTCTATTTACAGTGACAAAACACAGCAAAGCAAAAGAAACATAAACAAAATAAATCCTGGTCAACTTGACCTCTGACTAAACATACAGGTTTCCTAACTAACAACTGGGATCAGCCTAGTGCTGTCCTAGTCCCTAAGTCCCTGGTTTTAAATGTCCAAGCAAATAGCCACACAGGCTTTGTCTCACCGCACAGGGGTTCACTCTCCCTAGACAGTCCACACAGGTCTGGGTCCAGGCATGAGCTAACATCTAATGAAGCTGGGAGTTCTTATAGAGGCCTAAATGAGCTGACAAGCTTCAGCTGGTCTCATCAACTCCCTGTCTGCACGACGCCCAGCACTCTCCCTAGAGGTATGAGTCATCCATGAGCCTACTAGCCTCAGCTGGGCTTATACAACTCTCCACCTAGTTGTATAAGTCGGCGTAAAGCCTGAATCTGGGCGAAATATATCTACCCCCCTGGATGCAACCAGGTGACTTTACCTTCCTGCTGTCACAACATACATACACATGTACCATTAATACTACTGGTCAGGCTATATGAAAATGTAATGGAGGGAGCAGAGAATAGGAGATGTCTTATTTTTACTTTGGCGGGCTTTAAATTAGCCAAAAAATCATACAATCTACAGGGTGTACCAAGATGGCCGCTGCTCGGCCTCAGAAGGCTACTGCGCATGCGCTGTGATGTTCCGCTGTGACTCCACCCCTGAGATGATGAGACTGTGCAAGGAGACGCGCGCGAAGCGCCCGCACCCACAGGGGGGGGGGATTGCGGCGCACCCGGCGGTATTATCAGGCCACTCACGGCTCCCACCAATGGAAGGAATCTTCAGGAGAGGACCGCACCTGGAGGCAGCGCCTATGAGTATAGCGTCTAGCGCCACAGCACCGTGTACACATGGGGCAGTGTAAGGTGCACATGCAGCGCCAGGTACATATGGGAGGCAATGTTAGGCCAGAAATTCATGAGTGCAGAGTTAGGTGCACATATATGCAGTGTGAGGTGCACATGGAGGCAGCACCAGGCACACATAGATGCAGTGTTAGGTGCACATGGAGGCATCGGCAGGTGCACAAGCATGCAATGTTAGGTGCACATGGAGGCACCACCAGGTCCACATGAACTCAGTGTTAGTGGCACATGGAGGCATCACCAGGTGCACATGTATGCAGTGTGAGGTGCACATGGAGGCAGCACTAGGTTCACATAGATGCAGTGTTAGGTGCACATGGAAGCCGTTGCACATGAATGCAGTGTCACGCATGAATGCAGTGTCAGGTACACATGAGGGAAAAAAAAAAAAGAACGCCACTGAAGTGCTCTAAAAGGTACCTTGTGCTGTCTTGCCCTGGAATAGTCAGCCAGAAGCCACAGAGGAGAAGGAGGTGCTCCTGGATGTTTTAGACAGGCCCCAAAAAGATCCACAGAAAAACAGGCTCCCATACTTATGTGATGCATTTAGCAATCCAAGTGATGGGACTCCAACCTGCAGGAGAGCATGAACCTGCAATGGTTACACCATATGACGGTGAGGTAGGGCTGATCTGTGATCCTGCAGTTTTGGATGAGGACAGGAAAAGGAATACCTGAGGGGGGAGTAACTCTTTCTTTTATAGAGTTACGTGGTCCTGTGAGTTAATCGGGGCGGAGCCAATAACCCTTAGTATGCTGCCATGAAGGCACCAGGAAAGTGGGTTGTGATTTATTTTGTAACATCATTTGTTCTATGCTAACAGACTGTTTAACCACTTCAGCCCCGGGAGGATTTACGCATTTCCTGACCAGGCCATTTTTTTGCGATATGGCACTGTGTCGCTTTAACTGACAATTGCACGGTCGTGCGACGTTGTACACAAACCAAATTGTTGTCCTTTTTTTCCTACAAATAAAGCTTTCTCTTGGTGGTATTCCATCACCTCTACAGTTTTTATTTTTTATGCTATAAACCAAAAAATAGCAACAATTTTGAAAAAAAACACAATATTTTAGACTTTTTGCTATAATAAATATTCCAAAAAAAGTAAAAAAAAAACGAATTTCTTCATCAGTGTAGGCTAATATGTTCTCTTCTACATATTTTTGGTAAAAAAGATCGCAATAAGCGTATATTAATTGGTTTGCACAAAAGTTATAGCGTCTACAAAATAGGGGATATATTTATAGCATTTTTATTATTAATACTTTTTTTTACTAGTAATGGCGGTGATCATTTTTAGCGGGACTGCGACATTGCGGCGGACAGATTGGACCCTTTTGACACTTTTTTGGGACCATTGACATTTATGCAGCGATCAGAGCTAAAAATAACCACTGATTACTGTATAAATGTCACTGACAGGGAAGGGGTTAACACTAGGGGTGATCAAGGGGTTAAGTGTTCCCTAGAGAGGCGTTTCTAACTGTGGGGGGGAGTGTACTGACTGGAGGAGGAGACAGATCTCTGTTCATAATTAATAGGAACAGCAGATCTCTCTCTACTTCCCTGACAGAACGGGGATCTGTCTGTTTACATTGACCGATCGCCATTCTGTCTCTCTGAGGAGCCATCGCGGGTCGCCACGCGCACCGGCTCCGGCGGAGCACACGCGCCCCCTATAGCTCTTAAAGCGGCTGACGTACCAACCTGCCGTGCCAACCTGCCACAGTATAATGGCGGCGGCTGGTCGGCAAGAGGTTAATATGTGCAGATCTGCATTTTTATTTTGAAGACAATATACTACTTCAGTTTAACAGTTAGCACAGTTTAAAGTAAAAAATACCTTCTTTTTTAAGACTGCTGAGAATAATATGGCCTTTCACCATAGTAGGTTAAAAAATCCTGAAGCTAATGAAAAAAAAAATGCTTATATGTCGATCATCAATACAGAAATTTGACAAGGTAAAAGATTAATTGTAATGCAACATAGACTACTGCAGATGATATAAATCACATTCAAAAGATAAAATATGTGTGAGGGCAATAAGATACATACATATTTATATGCCTTAGGGCTCTTTCACATGGAGCCAGTCTGCTCAGATCAGTGGGGAATCCGTGCTGAATTGGAGTCGAACGGGACGGATGTCAGTTTTTTTATTACATCCGTGCCCGTTCAGTTTGTGTCCGGAGGACATGGAAAGACCTTTGATAGCTCTATGGGTGACTGGATGTAAACAGACTCTTTAGTCCAATTACATCAGATCAGGTCCGTCTGAAAAACTGACAGGCAGACCTGATCGGAAAGCCTGTGTGAATGGGCCTTTATATTCCGAAAGTTAAAAGTAGTAAGAGAGATCACAACAGAAATCCTGAGATTACAATTGCTTTGCAAGTGGGAGACACACAAACATTATATATATATATATATATATATATATATATATATATATATTTCTTGTTCATACATCACGGGACACAGAGCGGCATAGTCATTACTATGTGGGTTATATAGAATTACCTTCAGGTGCTGGCACTGGCAACTTCCAAAACAGGAAGTACCCTCCCCTATATAAGCCTCTCCCATCCGGGAGCACCTCAGTTTTTTGCCAGTGTCTAAGGTGTTGGCCAAGGTTAACATGTATTCATCTGGGCTTGTGTACAGGTTCTCTGGGCCTTAGCAAGCTATTCCGGATCCGACCAAAAAAGCTTCATAGCTAAACGGTCGGTACCCGGGCCTTGCAGAGAAGAGCAGGGTTTTGCCTGTAATGCCTCTCTTAGGAGGGCTGGACCCTGGGATCCAGAGCTCTGGTCATACCCAAAACCAAGAGGCTATCTGTGCAGGGTGCTATACAGGTCCAGGGGAGTGGAATCCTTGGGAACCCGGTCCCTGAAGGTCTAGTACAATGCCTGCCGTGAGAGGTGAAGTTTGGGCTTCTGTGGACCAAACAAAGTCCTGCGGCGGGGAAAAGGTAAGTGGGGGCCCCTCAGGAACTTGGTTCTATTGAGGGGACCCCCAAGCCTAATATGTCTTTCTGCCTGTTACCTAAAGGTATTCCCGCTAATAGCTGTATATGCCTAAGAAATCCTAGAAATGTATTTTCATAAAGGAAGTTTTAAAAACTGTAAACCTAGAAATGTTTTTCATAAAGGAGGTTTTAAAAAAAAAAAAAAGACAAAAGTGCGGTACCTGTGTTTGTCCACTAGAGGCCGCTGTGGAACGTCTTTTTTTCTTTGGACTATTCCTTCCATGGTGAAAGTCCAGGCAGATGAGTGAGCTCTCTATCAGGGAAGCTGCATTCCTCTGTCATGCTGCCAAGTAGTTTCCTTCCATCCCCGAGTCCTGGTGAAACAGGGACCCTGGCTCCTCTCCCTACATGGCGCCAAGAGCGCACACGTGCACGCGCGCGCACACACGCTTTCTTTTTATAAGATTTAGCTTCAAAAAAGGGGGCGGAGCCTGGCGGATGACGCGCTCTGTGCGCCCAGCGCTTCTGCGCATGTGCGGGCGTCCCAGCAAGATAAAAGGACTCAGTCCACGCTGCTTGCTATGGACACAGAGCATGAAAAGGAGCTGGTAGCATGGTATAGGGGCTTACAGCGGGCGGTTGATACAGGCATCCCCAGAAAGACGCATTAGTAGACACCCACTGATGTACATAGCAGCAAATTGCATTAGACTATTTCAGTAAAGGGGTGTATTGCGGCTGGAATACCTCAGCTTTGAACTAAGGAATATGCCGCCTAAAAAACTCAGAGATATACCTCTCAGGAAGTGTAGGGGGTCTCCATCGGGCTCTGAGGATCTGGAGCAGTCATCTGCACCTTCCTCCCCTGAGAAATCAGAGGTTAATACCCATAAGGAATCCCCGGGAGTGCCAGGTACTGCGGCTGTCCTCAGTCCACCTGCTCCTGCATATATAACAGAGGAGGTTTTTGCCTCAACTCTGGAGGGATTAGAGCAGAGATTGGCAGCATTGATCGCTTCTTCTCTACAGGAAAGAAAGCGCGCCAGATCTCCATCCCCTCCATTAGAGTGCCTGTTGGCAGAGCAACAGTCCCAGGAAGGGACTGACCTTCCTGAATGGGATCAGGAGGAGGTTAACTCTGTTTTTGAGGAATCGACAGTAGATGAACCATTTTCAGCATCACAGACTGAAAGATTGTGGGTCCAGACCCTAACTGACATGGTTCGATCTGCATTTAAAATGCCTCTTGTTGAACCATCAACTACTGCTGTCTCCTCGTTGGGGTCGCTAAAAGCTCCCCAGATTAATTGCTCCTTTCCAATTCATCCATTATTGGAAGGACTTATATACCAGGACTGGGAACATCCTGATAAACTATTTGTTCCACCTAAGAAATTTCAGGTGATCTATCCCATGGAGGAAAAATTCACCCAGAGATGGAATGTTCCTACGGTGGACGCAGCCATTTCTTCTGTGAACAAATCACTGACATGTCCAGTAGATAATGTTCAAATGTTCAAAGATCCAGTAGATAAAAAATTGGAATCTTTATTAAAATCTGCTTTTTCCACAGCAGGGGCTGTTACACAGCCAGCAGTGGCAGCTATTGGGGTCTGCCAAGCTTTAAAGGATCAAATGAAAATGGTCCTGAGGGATTTGCCAGACCAGCAGGCCCAGGCTCTGGCTGATCTGCCTAGAGCATTATGCTTTGCGGTTGACGCCATCAAGGATTCTATCCATCAGGCCTCCCGCCTCACGCTGTCTTTGGTACATATGCGTAGGCTTCTGTGGCTCAAGAACTGGTCTGCTGAGGCTCCCTGTAAGAAGCTCTTAGTTAGCTTCCCATTTCATGGAGAACGCCTTTTTGGCGAAGACCTGGATAAATATATCCAGAAGATTTCCAGTGGTAAAAGTACTCTCTTACCAATTAAAAAGAGGTCTAGGGGTCCGTCTTTTAAGAGGACTACCTCTCCTATCCCTGGGACGTCTGCTACTAAGCAGTTCCGACGGCCTCCTCGGTCAAACTCAGGAGGTAAAAATCAGGGACAGTCACAGGGTAATAAAAAGCCCTGGATCCGAAGAGGTACTAAACCAGCCTCCAAGTCAAGCCTATGAAGGGCTGCCCCCACTCAAACGGGTGGGGGGAAGACTTCAGTTGTTCACAGAGACCTGGCGGGAGACGATCAAAGACAGATGGGTGCTCTCCGCAGTAACTCGGGGATACAAGTTGGAGTTAAAAGAGTCTCCTCCTTCCCATTTTATGTGGTCAGGCATGCCAAAAGACCCTCTGAAAAGAAGGTGTCTCCTAGTGGCGTTAGAACAACTATTGCTCCAAGGAGTAATTATGGAGGTTCCTATGGAAGAGTGGGGGTTGAGTTTCTACTCAAACCTTTTCACAGTCCCGAAACCAAACGGGGACATAAGACCCATATTGGACCTAAAGAGTCTAAACAAATTTCTAAACGTCCGGTCCTTCCGGATGGAGTCGATCCGATCGGTCACCGCTGCCCTACAGGGGGAGGAATGGTTAGCCTCGATCGACATCAAAGATGCTTACTTGCATGTTCCCATCTTTCCAGGTCATCAAAAATGTCTACGCTTTGCAGTAGAAGGGCGCCATTTTCAGTTCAGAGCCTTACCATTCGGTCTGGCCACAGCACCACGAGTGTTCACAAAAATTCTGGCCCCACTGTTGGCCGATCTAAGAACACGAGGTGTAACGATAATGGCATACCTACACGACCTGTTGTTGATGGACCACTCAGTTGCCAAGCTAGAAGTGGTAATTGTCGATACAATCAAGTATCTAGAATCTCACGGTTGGGTCATCAACCTGGACAAGTCAGCCCTACAGCCAGTGAAAAACCTGGTATATCTAGGGCTACGGCTGGATTCAGACCAGAGGAAGATTTTCTTACCTCTAGACAAGGTATCCTCTTTGAGGGGCTTGGTCCGTCTGCTTTGTGCAAAAAGACAGCCGTCCATACGCCTGTGCATGAGGCTGCTAGGAAAGATGGTAGCATCATTCGAAGCTATGCCATACGCCCAATTCCACTCAAGGAATTTACAGAGGGCCATATTGTCAGCCTGGAACGGAAAAATTCAGGCTCTAGACTTCCCGATGGCTTTGTCCCCTTCCGTTCGGAAGAGTCTCTGCTGGTGGTTGATCCCCCAGAATCTCCAGAAGGGAAAACCCTTCAGTCCGATATCCTGGAAGGTGGTCACTACAGATGCCAGCCTTATAGGCTGGGGGCAGTACTGGAGCAATGGTCTCTCCAGGGCAGATGGTCAAATGTAGTAAAAACCCTGCCCATCAATCTCTTAGAGATACGAGCAGCCCGGTATGCCCTAGTAGCCTGGGCATCCAGACTCCAAGGGTCCCCTGTCAGAATTCAATCAGACAATGCTACAGCAGTGGCATATATCAATCATCAGGGAGGCACCAGGAGTCGTGCAGTCCAGAGGGAAGTAAGTCACATCCTGGAATGGGCAGAAAAGCATGTCCCATGTATGTCAGCTGTCTTCATTCCAGGGGTGGAGAATTGGAAGGCGGACTTTCTAAGTCGCCAACAGTTATGCCCAGGGGAATAGTCCCTTCATCCCGAGGTCTTCCGAGCAATATGTCAGCGGTGGGGAACACCGGATGTAGATCTGCTAGCATCCAGATTCAACGCAAAGGTGGACAGATTTGTCTCCCGGACAAGGGATCCCCTCGCTTGCGGCTTGGATGCTCTGGTGTTCCCTTGGAATCAGTTCAGACTGATATATGCATTCCCTCCGCTACAATTGTTGCCTCGACTCCTTCGCAGAGTCAGGTTGGAAAAGAAGCCGGTGATCTTGGTGGCTCCAGCGTGGCCCCGAAGGGCCTGGTACGCGGAGATCATCAAAATGTCTGTGGGGAGTCCTTGGACCCTTCCACGTCGTCCGGACCTGCTTTCGCAAGGGCCGATATACCACCCTTCCTTACTAACTCTAAGTTTAACGGCCTGGCTATTGAATCCCACATCCTAAAGAAGAGAGGTCTCTCTAACTCTGTGGTATCAACTATAATCAATGCCAGGAAGCCTGTATCCAGGCAGATCTACTATAGAGTTTGGAAGGCGTACATCACTTGGTGCGAGGCCAGAAAGTGTCATCCACGTAAGTACGTTATAGGCAGAATTCTGGACTTCCTACAGTGGGCTGTAGACAGGAAGTTTGCCTTAAGTACTATCAGGGGTCAGGTTTTGGCCTTATCAATACTATTTCAAAGGCCCCTGGCTATGCATTCACTTGTCAAATCCTTTATGCAAGGGGTGACTCGTATTATTCCACCGATTAAAGCTCCCATATGTCCATGGGATCTAAATTTGGTTCTGTCGGTTCTGCAGAAGCAACCATTTGAACCTTTGCGGCACATTTCCTTGGTTCTACTCACCAGAAAATTGATATTTTTAGTAGCCATATGCTCGGCTAGAAGAGTGTCGGAAGTAGCCGCCATGTCCTGTAAAGAGCCATATCTGGTTATTCATGAGGACAGAGTAGTATTACGTCCTCACCCAGCCTTTCTTCCTAAGGTGGTATCGAGGTTTCACTTGAACCAGTATGTGGTTCTTCCTTCTTTTCCCCAAACCGAGCTCGGTAGAGGAAAAGTTATTGCATTCTTTGAATGTAGTAAGAGCAGTTAAAGCTTATCTAAAAGCCACTGCTCAGATTCGTAGAACGGATTCTTTGTTTGTTCTGCCGGAAGGCCCCAGAAAGGGTCAGGCAGCATCAAAATCTACTTTAGCCAAGTGGATTCGACAGGTCATAATACAAGCCTATGGCTTGAGAAGTAGACCGCCTCCGTTCAAAGTTAGGGCGCACTCCACGAGAGCAGTTGGAACTTCATGGGCAGTGCATCACCAGGCCTCCCTGGCTCAAATTTGTAAGGCCGCAACATGGTCTTCAGTACACACGTTTACTAGGTTCTACCAGGTGGACGTTAGAAGTCAGGAGGATGTCGCCTTTGGGCGCAGTGTGCTGCAGGCCGCAAAAGATCCTCATGCCTGATGGCGCCCAGCTTATGTATGGTATATCCCCCCCCTCATTTGGCATTGCTTTGGGACGTCCCACATAGTAATGACTATGCCGCTCTGTGTCCCGTGATGTATGAACAAGAAAGTAGGATTTTTAAAACCACTTACCTGTAAAATCCTTTTCTTGGAGTACATCACGGGACACAGAGCTCCCACCCCTCTTTTGGGGACACGTATTGCTTTGCTACAAAACTGAGGTGCTCCCGGATGGGAGGGGCTTATATAGGGGAGGGTACTTCCTGTTTTGGAAGTTGCCAGTGCCAGCACCTGAAGGTAATTCTATATAACCCACATAGTAATGACTATGCCGCTCTGTGTCCCGTGATGTACTCCAAGAAAAGGATTTTACAGGTAAGCTGTTTTAAAAATCCTACTATATATATATATATATATATATATATATATATATATATATATATATAGCGGCCTCACCCCATCTCTTTTGTCCAGAGGTATGTCACACGACAGGGTTAGATGCGCTACGGCCCATGTCCTCCCCATAGCTGTGGGTGAGGTGAAGGCCAGTACCAGATATTTCCTCGGGCCTGTGTGCTTTTGTCTAGAATCAAGTCCTGCTGTGCCAACACTTCCCTTTGCTCCCATTAACCAGAGTTCCACACACCGATCACAGTCCAACTCTTGTTTTATTGCATATCTCACAATAAACAGTGCTTCAGTAGCCAACTGGTTGCGACTTGATAACATTTTGATACGGGGAATGAGCAGGTCGAGGCACTATCCTGGTTGTCAGCTAAACCACTGCGATCTCGCCAGCGGTTACTATAGCCTTAGCTAGAAAGGACTTAGAACTTGAGAGTCTTTACCAGCGACTCAAGAGAACATAGATAGGCGTACCTTCGCTGCGCTGCGGCCCCTGTCAGGGGAAGATGTCCCTCCAAGAGAGTTACCAGAGGCCCATCCGTCACTGGGTTGATGCTGCTCCAGACTCTCCGAATGGGTAACCTCCCCGGCCTTCTCACCTCAGACATGGGCCCCATCCACTTCAGGGACCCTCGGACTTCTCCACCCTTGCGGGACCCAGTCGAAGTCACTGGGCCCCAGGGCCTCCTGGTTCAGTACCTCACCCCAGGCTGAAGGTGCCTGGGATGGACTCCAACTCCATTCCGGTCAGGCCTAGGGCACCTGGGCCGGAATCCAGAACCGCCCGCACCCAGGCCTAAGGTGCCTGGGCGCGTGAAGAAGATCCTCCTGAAGACCTCGTGGTTAGGGCGTCTCCCCCTTTTATCTCCTCCCATCGACACCACGGCAGGTTCCCCGCCCTCGCCGTACCATCTCCAGAAAGGGACAAAAAGGGTAGCACTGTGACCGCTAATCTACCTTGAGCCTACGGGTACCCCGCCACCCAGAGGCCAAAGAGATTATTACACCGTCCAATCCTCCACGAACACAAATGGTCCATTATTCCCATACTTACACACCTGAGTGTCCTACCTAAATTTGGAGACCCCGCTACATATATATATATATATATATATATATATATATATATATATTGTGGGAGATTAGCTCGTGGGGATCACCTTTTCTCAGAATGAAGGTCAGCGTACAGGCAGTTTCTTTAAAACCTGGCGTATTGCCAGCTTTATTTACAAGTGGTTTGCAATAGTCATACAAAATAAACAAAACAGAAAATCAAATCCTTGCCGTCCGGCGCTAAACTAAACAGTAACCGCTCTCTATACAGTGAGGGGCTGGTCCCCGTCACCCACAAAACACAAGGTGAAGCAAACCTTTCTTTTCCAATCCAACAAACAGAGCTTCTCTGACTCAGGTTCCCCTCTGAGTCTCAGGCCAGAGCTCTGCAGCGTTCTCTTCCTGGACTTTTAACTTCCACCCGAGTGTGGACTCAGGTGGACCAGAACATCAGGACCGGAACCCAGCCTGCCATAGAGGCTGGAAAAACCGGACCAGATTCCCGTTCAGTCCCTTACAATGGACCGAATGCGAGGTGAAATGTAGCGATTGTCATGTATCTCACCTTGCATACCGTCACATATCCTCCCCCTCTGCTTAAGCCCCTGCGGCTGAGCACTTGACCCGGCCATACAGTGCACGCGGGAGAGGGCATCGGCATTATCCTGGAGTTTGCCCGGCTCAACCGTGTATTTAAAGGGCTGTAAAGCCAGGAACCACCTTGTCACATGGGCATTTTTCTCCCTGTTGTCACACATCCACATCAGGGGAGCATGGTCAGTGACCAGCCTAAATGACCTCCCGATGAGAATACCTCAGGGAGTCTAAGGCCCATTTAATGGCGAGACATTCCTTTTCAACAATGGCATAGTTCCTTTCGTGCTTGTTCAGCTTCCGGCTCAGGTTTACAACTGGGTGCTGCTCACCATTCCTGTCCTGCGACAGTACGGCCCCTAGGCCCACCTCAGAGGCGTCTATCTGTATGACAAACTCCTTTGTGAAGTCCGGGGTCACCAGCACCAGTAGTGCACAAAGGGCCTGTTTTAATTTCTGATACGCCTTATCGGCCTCAGGGTTCAATTTGACGATGACAGACCCTCTGCCCTTTGTCAGGTCAGTCAGAGGGACGGCAATGATGGCAAAGTCAGGTATAAACCGTCGGTAATACCCCGTAATGCCTAGGAAGGCCCGAACTTGTTTCTTGTTTACGGGTTGGGGCCATTTTTGAATTGCCTCAATCTTATTGGTCTGAGGCTTGACAAGTCCCCGGCCAATAATGTAGCCAAGGTACTTGGCCTCCTCCAGGCCTATGGCACACTTCTTTGGGATAGCCATGAGGCCTGCTTCCCTAAGGGAATCTTCCACCACCTGTACATGGGGCAGGTGCGATTCCCAATCTGGGCTGTGGATGACCACATCGTCCAAATAAGCAGCCGCATACGGGTGATGTGGTCTCAAAGTTTTGTCCATCATTCGTTTAAATGATGCCGGGGCCCCATGCAGACCAAAAGGCATCCGCTTGTACTGAAACGAGCCCTCAGAAGTGGAAAAGGCAGTCTTCTCCTTGGCCGATTCAGTTAGCCTTATTTGCCAATAGCCTTTTGTTAGGTCTAAGGTCGTTATATAGCGAGCCTGTCCCAACCTGTCCACAAGTTCGTCGACCCGGGGCATCGGGTATGCATCGAACTTGGACACACTGTTGAGTTTCCGAAAGTCATTACAAAACCTGATAGTGCCATCAGGTTTTGGGACCAGTACTATGGGACTCGACCACTCACTGTGGGACTCTTCTATCACATCCAACCCCAACATGTTTTTAATTTATTTTGCGATTTCCTCACGCCTGGCCTCTGGGATTCTATATGGCTTCACATTTACCCGAACCCCTGGTTCCGTCACTATGTCATGTTGGATCATGTTGGTCAGTCCGGGTAAGGGGGAGAAAAAGTCTCTATTTTTATGTACAAACACCCTAACGTCACTTTGTTGTGCCACGGACAGGGTATCCGTGATGGGAACGTCAGGTGTCACGGGTACCCAGTCGGTTGGAGGCGGGGACGTGGCCAGTAAAGTCTCCCGGTCCTTCCAGGGTTTTAAGAGATTCACATGGTAAATTTGGTGTGGTTTCCTTTTCCCTGGCTGGTAGACTTTGTAGTTTAACTCCCCCACCCTTTCGACAACCTCAAAGGGACCCTGCCACTTGGCTAAAAACTTACTTTCCACCATGTGAACCAATACCAACACTCTGTCCCCAGGGCTGAAAGTACGGACCCTGGCACTTCGGTCATAGACCCTCCTTTGGGCCTCCTGGGCTCGCTCCATATGTTCTCGCACTAGGGGTAGGACAACTGCGATTCGATCCTGCATCAAGGAGACATGTTCTATGATGCTTCTATATGGGGTTGCCTCACCTTCCCATGTTTCTTTGGCAACATCTAGCAGCCTCCTGGGATGCCTACCATACAAGAGTTCAAAGGGGAATAGCCTGTGGACGCCTGCAGAAGCTCACGTATTGCAAACATGAGATATGGCAGCAAAAAATCCCAGTTTCTCCCATCTTTGTCGACCACCTTTTTCAGCATACTTTTCAAAGTTTTGTTAAATCTTTCGACCAGACCATCCATCCGTTTGGGGGTGGTAGACAGAGGTACGGAGATGAGAGATTTTGTATAACTTACAAAGCTCTTTGGTAACCTTGAACATAAAGGAGGTGCCCTGATCGGTTAAGATCTCTTTTGGGATCCCCAGTCGACTAAAGACATGGACCAATTCCTTGGCGATAGCCTTAGCAGAGGTATTGCGCAAAGGTATGGCCTCAGGATAGCGAGTCGCATAGTCCAGGATCACCAGAATATGCTGGTGACCGCAGGCAGATTTCACAACCGGCCCCACCAGGTCCATGCCAATCCTCTCAAAGGGGACCTCGATTATTGGCAGAGGAACAAGGGGGCTGCGAAAATGGGGTGCCGGTGCCGACATTTGGCACTCGAGGCACGATTCGCAGTACTCCTTGACATCTGCATGCGGGCCAGAAAAATCTCTGGGCGATTCTCTCCCTGGTTTTTTCAACACCGAGATGTCCACCCATTACATGACCATGGGCCAGGTCTAGCACCACCCTGCGGAAAGGTTTGGGAACTAGTAGCTGTTCTACCTCATCCCCTCCATGTTTTATCGCTCGATACAATAAATTGTTTTTAATTGCCATGGGGAAGGACACCAATGGGGAAAGACACCACCCAATTAGGATCCACCGGTTCCCCATCTAACATCTTAACGTTTTCCCTGGCTCTCATGAGGGTGGCCTCTCGTAGTTGCTCGGTACAGAAATCCTCTCTCCTGACCTCTAAATCGGGTACCACATTTTGGCTACTCTCAATGTCAGAGTCAGAGGGGTTCTCCTGTTCGTTACTCTCAGGCTGGGAGCTAACTTCCAGGTCCTCCGGCTCCCCAGCCATGACAGGGAAAAGAAGAGGGTCTCCGGCTTCCTCGATCCCACCAACCGCATCCTCTTCCCTTTGGCAAAAAGGGTCTGGCGAGAGTTCCCGTGCTTCCCCAGCAGGGGGAGCTCTATCTACCAGCCTCCCTTGGCTCTCCCATGAATTCCAGAAATGGGGAAAATCTCTTCCCACTAAGTCTTCATGAAGCAGTGAAGGTACCACCCCCACTGAATGCGTTACACTACCCCCGGGGGTATCAACCTCAACCACTGCTGTCTGGTAGTCTTGAGTGTCCCCATGGATGCAAATTACCCCAATAGTACTGGGGTGTAGTTTTGTGGGGTTCACACAATCACTCCTGACTAGGGTCACCACATTACCAGAGTCTAGCAGGGATGTCAGTGGCTTTGCATTCACTGAAATAACACACATCTGTTTTTCAATATGACTCTGACATGATGCAGTACATGCGACCTGTGCAAACAAAGAAATGCGTCTTTTCATATAAGCATAATCGCATTGCATAGGTTCATCATTTATAGGACAGTTCGCAGCAATATGCCCTAATGCATGGCAACGAAAACATCTTATATGCTCAACCCCCAGTCCTCTCAACGGTCCCAAAGACCTTCCTGGCTGCTTTGGCCAGTCTCCAGGTCTAGGAACCACAGTCTCATTAGTTGGAACAACAGTCTTATCAAATCTCCCCAAGCTCTTGGACCCTGAAACAGTCTTACCAGAACCGCCGGGAGATCTCGCACCCCTAGACACACCGAAGTGGGGCGTAGATGGACTCACCAAGTCCTCAGTAGCACTGTACCTCTCCACTTGGTCGACCAGTTGGGCTGCAGTTTTGGGGTCGCCCTGTCCGACCCACTTCCTCAGAGCAGCAGGGAGCGCACGCAGATACCGGTCCATTACCACACTCTCCACGATCTGCGGGCCTGTCAAGGTCTGTGGCTGCAACCACTTCTTGGTGAGGTGGACCAGGTCAAACATTTGTGAACGGGGTGGCTTGTTGCTGGAGTAGGACCACTGATGCACCCGCTGGGCCTGGATTGCCATGGTGACACCCAAGCGTGCGAGTATCTCTGTCTTTAGAGTCTCATAGTCCTGGGCCTTATCGGGTTCTAGGTCAAAATAGGCTTTTTGGGGTTCTCCTGTTAGAAATGGGGCCAAGAGACCCGCCCACTGCTCTTTTAGCCATCCTTCGCTGTCAGCAACTCTCTCAAAAGTCGCAAGGTATGCCTCAACATCATCAACATATGTCATTTTTTGTAGGTAGTAGGATGCACGTACCATCTTTGCTTCCACTGGCACAGGAGGTGTGGAACCCTTTTTTAGTTCCACCAGAGCCTCTGTGAACTGCCGGTTCATCTCCTGCTGGGCCGCCTGTTGTGCTGCAGCGGCCTCTGCGACTTGGCGGTACATTTCTTGCTGGGCCACCTGTTGTGCTGCCACGCCCTCTGCGACTCACCGGCTCATCTCCTGCTGAGCCTTCAATTGTGCTGCAGCGGCCTCTGCGACTTGGCAGTTGGTTTCCCGCTGAGCTGCATTGGCCTGTAGCAGGGCCTTTAACATTTAACATTTCCTCCATCTTCAGAAAGTGCCCGCTGAATCCACCACGTGTGGGAAATTAGCTTGTGTGGATCACCTTTTGTTAGAATGAAGGTCAGCGTACAGGCAGTTTCTTTAAAATCTGGCGTATTGCCAGCTTTATTTACAAGTAGTTTGCAATAGTCATACAAAATAAACAAAACAGAAAATCAAATCCTTGCCGTCCGGCGCTAAACTAAACAGTAACCACTCTCTATACGGTGAGGGGCTGGTCCCCGTCACCCACAAAACACAAGGTGAAGCAAACCTTTCTTCTCCAATCCAACAAACAGAGCTCCTCTGACTCAGGTTCCCCTCTGAGTCTCAGGCCAGAGCTCTGCTGTGTTCTCTTCCTGGACTTTTAACCTCCACCTGAGTGTGGACTCAGGTGGACCAGAACATCAGGACCGGAACCCAACCTGCCACAGAGGCTGGAAAAACCGGACCGGATTCCCATTCAGTCCCTTAAAATGGACCGAATGCGAGGTGAAATGTAGCAATTGTCATGTATCTCACCTCGCATACCGTCACAATATATATATATATATATATATATATATATATATATATATATATAGTTTTTTGTTATATATATATTCTGGCTTTCTCCGTGGCACAAAAGCCCCTGTAAAGTTGAAACATATTCTGTGCTGTCTATTGATTTTAATCTACAGTATATCTTCCCACATATCCAACTCTTCTTTAGCCTCCTGAATTTGACTTTTGCTGGACTATTTACCCTATGCTTGTCATGAGGCCAAATCCTCAAGGCCGCTGATTTATTTTATATGCTACTGCAATTAAAGTGTTACTAAACCCAGCAATATGAAAATAGTTCCTCTGCCCCCCACAGTGCCCACAGCTTATATATCTTCTTTTTACATTCAAATACTGCTACTATTTACCTTTTTTGCTGATTTGTATACCAGGGTCACATGATAAACGGCACAGTTTGTCCAGTGCTGAGTTTTCAGGTAGGAGGAGATTTCCCCTACAGCCTGTATACACGCCCACATGTCTGATGTCAATATCATGTGACCTGAACACAGAGGCGGCTCTCTAATTAGGTGGTCGCCTTAGGCCTTGCCCCCAAAAGGGGCCTTGCGGCCGCCTAATTTTCCCATACCGCAACATTGAGGATTTGCCGGGACCGTCCTGCAATATGATCCAAAGTCCTGAAGAATCAGAGTCCCGCGGCAATGCCCGCGGCTTGTAAGGGGTGTCTCCATTCCCGCACGCCGCAAGCTCCACTCCACTGTGCATTGCAGCCGGCCCGAAATATCTCCCCAGCTGCATGACACACACAGTGCAGTGAGTGCACTGTGGAGCGGAGCGAACTGAACCCGCCCCTCCTCCTCCTGTGCTGTAATGTTTTTCTGTGCACAGGAGGTCAGAGGAGAAGGGAAGGAGGCACACCACCTGTACCGAGAGCACGCTGGTCTGACAGTCTGAGTAATCTAAAAGTGAGTCTTACAGCGGAGGGGATGGGGGCATGAAGAAGAGGGTGAGGGACGGGGACAAGCGAAGAGTTCACTTGGAGTGATTTGGGGGAGAGGATATCCATCCACCCTCCCATCCAATCCCAGCTCCATCTATCCCCCCATACCATACCAGCTCCATCCACCCCATCCCATCCCAGCTCCATCCACCCCCCTATGCCATCCCAGCTCCATCCACCCCCATCCCATCCTGGTTCCATCCATCCCACCCCAATACCATCCCAGCTCCATCCAATCCCCCATACCATCCCAGCTCAATCCCTCCCCCATCCCATTCCGGCTCCATCCACCCCACCCCAATACCATCCATGCTCCATCCAAACCCCCATACCATCCCAGCTCCATCCCTCCCCCATACCATCCCAGCTCCATCCACTCCCCATCCAATCCCGGCTCCATCCACCTCACCCCAATCCCATCCCAGCACCATCCATCCCCCCGATCCAATCCCAACTCCATCCATCCTCCATACCATCCCAGCTCCATCCATCCTCCATCCCACCCCGGCTCCATCCACCCCACCCAATCCCATACCGGCTCCATATATCCCCTCGATCCAATCCCAGCTCCATCCGCCCCTCCCCAATACCATCCCAGCTCTATCCACCCCCCATCCAATCCCGGCTCTATCCACCCCTCCCCTATCCCATCCCAGCTCTATCAATCCCCCGATCCTATTCTGGCTCTATCCATTCCCCCGATCCCATTCCATCTCTATTCCCCGCTCCCCCTCAATCCCATACCTGCTCCATCCATTGTGGCAGGTTAAGGGGGGGAGCCACACCGACGCACTAAAACAAATAAATTGTAGCGCTAATACATATATGAATACAACATCCAGTGATAGAAGTGATGCTATATCAAAAAATCAAATAACAAAAGTCCATATAAAATTCTGATAATGAAAAAAAGAGTTTCTGATATGTGAAATCAAAACAAATTCTTGACAAATGTGTGATAATCCCAAAATCTTGAAAAAAGTGAAGATGACCACCACCGATATAGAGGAGGCTTACCAGAATCTGTGGACCCAAACAAACATACGTCTGGAGGGTCACATCAAGCTTTGAGTGTATATCACCCTGATGAATCAATTCTCTGTAGATGAATCCACCGGAACGCCACTCACAGCAAGTAAGATAGGAGGGTAGGTGAAAGCTTTGTGATGGCTTGCTGGGAGGAGAAGTTCAGTGTGTAGGGGGGTGGGCACAGGTATTTTACTTGCTGTTAGTGATGTTCCGGTGGATTCATCTACAGAGGATTGATTCATCAGGGTGATATACACTCAAAGCTTGATGTGACCCTCCAGACGTATGTCCGTTTGGGTCCACAGATTCTGGTAAGCCTCCTCTATATCGGTGGTGGTCATCTTCACTTTTTTCAAGATTTTGGGATTATCACACATTTGTCAAGAATTTGTTTTGATTTCACATATCAGAGACTCTTTTTTTCATTATCAGAATTTTATATGGACTTTTGTTATTTGATTTTTTGATTTAGCATCACTTCTATCACTGGGTGTTGTATTCATACATGTATTAGCGCTACAATTTATTTGTTTTTCTGTTTTCACCTTTTGTCCATTGGTTTGTAGCTGCTCACATTCACAAGCAGCGCAGAATTTTTTGTATATTGTTCACACCGACGCACTAGCCTGCTAAGTGCAGGGGGGTGACACCACGTTCTGCCGCACCAGGTGACACTGTGTGCTAGGGGGCACTTAAGGACTTGTGCTACAAGGGGCTTGGATATGAAATCCACCCCCCAGCACGTCTTCTCCCCTCCTAAAGCCCCCCTAGCACATATCCTCCCTCCCAATCAAACAGATGCTGTGTGCCACAAATGGGGTGGCTCTAGGCACACCACAAGAGATGTGGATAAATGGGGCACAGTGGCTGAAATTATTGGGCACAGTGGCTGCATTTGATGGGCACAGTGGCTGCTATTGAGGGCCCAGTGGCTGCATTTGATCGGCACAGTGGCTGCATTTGATCGGCACAGTGGCTGCACTTGATGGGTACAGTGGCTGCATTTGATGGGTACAGTGGCTGCTATTGAGGGCACAGTGGCTGCATTTGAGGGCATAGTGGCTGCACTTTATGGGCACAGTGGCTGCATTCGATGGGCACAGTGGCTGCATTCAATGGGCACACTGGCTGCATTTGATGGGCACAGTGGCTGCACTTGATGGGCACAGTGGCTGCATTTGATGGGCACAGTGGCTGCAATTGATGGCACAGTGGCTGCATTTGATGGGCACAGTGGCTGCAATTGATGTTTTTTTTTTTTTCAGTTTTTTTTTTTACAACCCCCCAAGAATTGTAAGCACCAGCCGCCACTGATCTCTTGTATCATGTCTGCAGCCTCTGACCATCTTTTGTATCATCTCTGCACAGTCTCTGACCATCTCTTGTATCATGTCTGCACAGTCTCTGACCATCTCCTATATCATGTCTGCAATCTCTGATCATCTCTTGTACTATGTCTACAGTCTCTGATCATCTCTTGTACTATGTTGGCAGTCTCCGATCATCTATTGTATCATGTCTGCAGTCTCTGACCATCTCTTGTATCATGTCTGCAGTCTCTGACCATCTCTTGTATCATGTCTGCAGTCTCTGACCATCTACTGTATCATGTCTGCAGTCTCTGACCATCTTTTGTATCATCTCTGCACAGTCTCTGACCATCTCTTGTATCATGTCTGCACAGTCTCTGACCATCTCCTGTATCACGTCTGCAATCTCTGATCATCACTTGTACTATGTCTACAGTCTCTGATCATCTCTTGTACTATGTCGGTAGTCTCCGATCATCTCCTGTTGTATGTCAGCACAGTCTCTGCCAATCTCTTGTATCACGTCTGCAGTCTCTGACCATCTCTTGTATCACGTCTGCAGTCTCTGACCATCCATTGTATCATGTCTGCAGTCTCTGTCCATCTCTTGTATCATGTCTGCAGTCTCTGACCATCTCTTGTATCATGTCTGCAGTCTCTGACCATCTCTTGTATCATGTCTGCAGTCTCTGACCATCTACTGTATCATGTCTGCAGTCTCTGACCATCTACTGTATCATGTCTACGACTTTCTCGCTCTGCGGAAGGTGCTCCAGAGCCCCCTCTACATTAGAGTTCCCATTTTAAATGCAAGTTGGAACTCTGTGACGTAAAGGGGAATGCAGTGGACTCTGATATAGAGGTAATCTTTGGTCACCAGAGTTTCCCCCTCCCTTACATTAGAGTTCCCCTTTACACCCAAGTCTGCAGGTTCCCCCTTAGATCATGATCTGCAGCATTCCCCTTTATATCAGAGTTCCCTTGCACTGTAAGGGGGAATCCTGCAGACTCTGATATATGGGGGAGCTCTGTGCTGGCTGGGTTATATTAACCTGACCTTCATGTAAATGGAGAAATATGCGTGTAATATATAATATATATATGTAATATATATATTTGATTAAAGAAGAATTGGTTAGAGAGAATTCTATAAACTGTGAATTCATAGTTCATAGAATTTAAAACTCTTAATATATGCAATTTATACAGTTAATTTTTATCGCTTGAATTATTTTTCCCATTATGGGTGTGAGTGGGGCCTCAAGTCTCAGATTTGCCTAAGGCCTCACAAAGCCTAGAGCCGCCTCTGCCTGAACAGTTCAAATGAAACAGGAAATGTTCTCTCCAGTAGTGATGAGCCGAACACCCCCGGGTTCGGTTCGCACCAGAACCCGCGAACGGACCGAAAGTTCGTACGAACAATAGAACCCTATTAAATACAATGGATGCGAACGTTCGAATTCTAAAGTGCTAATTATAACAACTATTATGCATGTTATTGTCCTAAAAAGGGTTTGGGAACCCGGGTTCTGCACCAGGGGACATGTATCAATGCAAAAAGAAGTTTTAAAAACGGTCGTTTTTCGGGAGCAGTCATTTTAATGATGCATAAAGTGAAAAAAAAAAGTCAAATATTCCTTTAAATATCGTACCTGGGGGGTGTCTAAAGTATGCCTGTGAAGTGCCACGTGTTTCCCGTGTTTAGAACTGTCCCTGCACAAAATGACACTTCTAAAGGAAAAAAAAAGCCATTTAAAACTGCTTGCGGCTTTAATGTAATGTCTGGTCCCGGTAATATGGATGAAATTCTTTAAGAAAAATGGCATAGCTACCCCATGACCCCCCCCCCCCCACCCCAGCCCATTACCAGCCCCTTTGGGTCTTGTATGGATATTAAGGGGAACCCCGCACATAAAATAAAAAAGGCCCTATATACTCTGAACAGCCGTATACAGGCGGTGCATACAAGACAGGGACTGTAGGTTTGTTCTTATGTAGAATCTGTTTGTAATTTTGAACAGGTACATTGTTGAAGTGTAGCTCCAGCCCAAAAATCTATTTTTAAACTTTTTGGAAAACATAGGTAAGGGTTATCACCCCTGTAACATTTGTTTTGCTGTCTGTGCCCCTGTTCAGAACATTTTACCTCACTTTCCGTCCCAATGACAACTGTTTTTGAAATGTGGTGTTTTTCTTGAAACAAGGATTGCTGATAAAGCATCAGTACAGAGGAGACACCTTTCTCCCATATTTATTCTTACAGGAGAGAATTTTCCTTCCTAGTGGTAGATTTCCTCTCACTTCCTGTTGTCTTCTTGCGTTTGCAAGTAGGAGTCGTTTGTAAGTTGGATGTTTGAAAGTAGGGACCTGCCGTATATACTCTGCAGAAATAGGCCCCTTAGTTGTTGGTGTTGGCACAACACTGTAAGCACTCACAGTTACTCTTGGTTGGTGCTGGAACGCCCTGCTGTCAACTATTATATCAGGAATTTTAATTACATATAATTGTTGAACAGTGGTAGTAAAAATTGGGCCTTTGATGGTGGTGCTGGTGCCACAACACTGTAAGCCCTGACAGTTACTCTTGGTGGGTGCAGCAATGGGCCCTGCTGTGAATTATTAGATCAAGAATTGTAATTGCATGCCCCTGTTGAACAGGGGCTGAAAAATTGGGCCTTTCGTGGTGGTGGTGGTGGTGTTGCCACAACACTGTAAGCCCTCAGAGTTACTCTTGGTGGGTGCAGGAATGGGCCCTGCTGTGAATTATTAGATCAAGAATTGTAATTACATGCCCCTTTTGAACAGGGGCTGAAAAATTGGGCCTTTCGTGGTGGTGGTGGTGGTGGCGTTGCCACAACACTGTAAGCCCTCAGAGTTACTCTTGGTGGGTGCAGCAATGGGCCCTGCTGTGAATTATTAGATCAAGAATTGTAATTACATGCCCCTTTTGAACAGGGGCTGAAAAATTGGGCCTTTCCTGGTGGTGGTGGTGGTGGCGTTGCCACAACACTGTAAGCCCTCAGAGTTACTCTTGGTGGGTGCAGCAATGGGCCCTGCTGTGAATTATTAGATCAAGAATTGTAATTACATGCCCCTTTTGAACAGGGGCTGAAAAATTGGGCCTTTCGTGGTGGTGGTGGCGTTGCCACAACACTGTAAGCCCTCAGAGTTACTCTTGGTGGGTGCAGGAATGGGCCCTGCTGTGAATTATTAGATCAAGAATTGTAATTACATGCCCCTTTTGAACAGGGGCTGAAAAATTGGGCCTTTCGTGGTGGTGGTGGTGGTGGCGTTGCCACAACACTGTAAGCCCTCAGAGTTACTCTTGGTGGGTGCAGCAATGGGCCCTGCTGTGAATTATTAGATCAAGAATTGTAATTGCATGCCCCTGTTGAACAGGGGCTGAAAAATTGGGCCTTAGGCACTGGTGGCACAACACTACAACCCCTCACAGATACTGTACTTGGAGCACAGCAATGAGCCCTGTTGCAAAGTATTGCTTCAAAAATTGTAATGACACGCCCCTGTTAAACAGGGGCTGAAAAATTGGGCCTTAGGCACTGGTGCCACAACACTCCAACCCCTCACAGATACTGTACTTGGAGCACAGCAATGAGCCCTATGGCAAATTATTGCTAAAAAAATTGTAATTACACACCCCTGTAAAACAGGGGCTGAAAAATTGGGCCTTAGCCACTGGTGGCGGCACCCATAAACAAAAATGATCTTCCAAGCTATCATCATCAATCGTATCATTGAGGACTCGGAGGAGGAGGATAGCCAGTCAACATAACAGCACAGGCACTCAGCATCAGCATCAGTCTTGAAGGGATGTGACATGTTAAAATCAATTAGTCTGTTATATCAGCATCAGGTGTGTGGTAGCTGGTGGTGATCCAAGACTGGTTCATCTTGATGAAAGTCAGTCGATCAACCGAGTCGGTGGACAGGCGCACCCTGTGATCCGTGACAAATCCTCCAGCAGCACTGAATGTGCGTTCCGAAAGAACGCTGGATGCAGGACAGGCCAGTAGCTCAATTGCATACTGTGCAAGCTCTGGCCAGTGATCCATCCTCAAGACCCAGTAAGCCAGAGGATTTTCGGTGGGGAAGGTGTCCAAGTCTGACCTTGCCCCTAGATATTCCTGCACCATGTTTATCTGACGCTGGCGATGGTTGCTGGAACCGATCATACTTTGGGGCTGCGGACTAAAGAATTGTCTGAACGCATCGGTCAGACGGCCACCTTCCCCACCGCTCCTTCTTTGACTGGCCGAAGCCTCAGCAACTCGTTGTCCAGGACCAGGAGTTTGTAACCTCCCAGTCTCTGGGAACGCGTTGCACAGACCTTTCTGCAAGGCCTCCCGGAGTTGTCTCATCCTCTGCTCCCTCTGCGACGGTAACATAAGGTCCGCAACCTTACCCTTGTACCGTGGATCAGCCAGTAATGGTCCCTCTCCTTGATCCGAAGAATACGAGGATCCTTCCGCAGACTTTGCAGGATCAGGGAGGCCATGCAGCGTAGGTTTGCTGAGGCATTCGCTCCGGAGTCCTCTGGGTCACTAAGGACGACATGATCCGCAGCCACCTCCTCCCAGCCACGTACAAGTCCACTGGTTTCTTGGGACTGTAAATCATCCCTAAAAGACTGCTGCTGATGATGCTGAGTGCCAGCCTCCACCTCCATGCTGACACAATCCTCCTCCTCCTCCTCCTCCTCCTCCTCTTCCTGTGCGATGGGTGGGACAGAAGGAACACTGTCTGGGTAAAGGGGGCCTTGAGAGGCAAGGAAGTCCTCCTCTTCCTGCCTCTGTTCTGCCTCAAGTGCCCTGTCCATTATTCCACGCAGCGTGTGCTCCAACAGGTGGACAAGAGGTACAGTGTCACTGATGCATGCACTGTCACTGCTCACCATCCTCGTGGCCTCCTCAAATGGTGCCAGGACAGTGCATGCATCCCTGATCATGCCCCACTGGCATGGAGAAAAAAAACCAAGGTCCCCTGACCCTGTCCTGGTGCCGTAGTCGCACAGGTACTCATTGATGGCCCTCTGCTGCGTGTGCAGCCGCTGCAGCATGGCCAACGTTGAGTTCCACCTGGTGGGCATGTCACATATAAGGCGGTTCTTGGGCAGGTTCAACTCCTTTTGCAGCTCAGCCAGGCGAGCACTGGCATTATAAGATCTGCGGAAATGCACACAGACTTTCCTGGCCTGCCTCAGGACATCCTGTAAGCCCGGGTACCTGCCCAAGAACCGCTGCACCACCAGGTTAAGGACGTGAGCCACACAGGGCACATGGGTCAGTTGTCCCTGTCGGAGGGCGGAGAGGAGGTTGGTGCCATTGTCGCAAACCACCATTCCTGGCTTAAGCTGGCGTGGCGTCAACCACCTCTCGGCCTGGCCCTGCAGAGCAGACAGGACCTCTGCCCCAGTGTGGCTTCTGTCCCCCAAACACACCAGCGGAAGCACGGCATGGCATCTTTTTGCCTGCGTACTTGCGTAGCCCCGTGAACGGCTACGGAGCACCGCTGGTTCATAGGACAAACCACAGGAAGAGGCCATGGAGGAAGAAGAAGAGGAGGGGGTGGAGGAGAGAGGTGTGTCACAACCAGTAGTAGCATTTTGGAAGCGTGGCGGTGGAACAACCTCCAACACTACTGCACCTTGTCCTGCATCCTTCCCAGCTGCCAAAAGAGTGACCCAATGGGCCGTGAAAGAAAGGTAACGTCCCTGTCCATGCCTGCTGGACCATGAGTCAGCGGTAATATGCACCTTACCGCTGACCGCCCTGTCCAGCGAGGCCAAGACATTGCCTTCCACATGCCGGTAGAGAGCCGGAATAGCCTTCCGTGAGAAAAAGTGGCGTTTGGGAACCTGCCACTGAGGAACCGCACATTGCACAAACTCACGGAAGGGGGCCGAGTCTACCAACTGAAAAGGCAGCAGTTGAAGCGCTAGCAATTTAGCCAAGCTAGCATTCAACCGCTGGGCATGTGGATGGCTGGGAGTGAACTTCTTTCGACGGTCCAGCATCTGGGGCAGGGAAATTTGCCTGCTAGAATCGGACGTCGGTGTACTGCTAGCAGAGTGGCCGCAAGTACTTGGCTGTGACACACCTAATTCTACACCTTCATTTCTCTCAGTGCATGTTTCAGTGAGGACTGAAGTTATAGTGGGGTTGGAGATCCCAGCTGATGCGGTGCAAGGAGAGGTCCGCTTTGTTCTTTGGTGTGGGTCTTTGAGGTAGGCTTGCCAACGAGCTGCATGGCAGGTCAACATATGTCTGGTCAGGCATGTGGTACCCAAGCGGCTGATGTTTTGGCCACGCGATATACGCTTGAGACATATGTTGCAAACAGCAGCTGTGCGATCTGATGCACTAGCCTCAAAAAAGGCCCACACCAAGGAACTTTTTGAATGACGGGCAGAGGCAGCGCCCTGCACAGGCGGAGCTCTGCGGTGTGATTCCGTCGGTGTACTGCCCTTACGCTGGCCACCAAAGGGCATCCTGCCTCGTTGGAGATGTGCCTCCTCCTCATCCTCCTCCTCCTCCTCTCTACTATTAGGCACCCACGTGGAGTCAGTGACCTCATCACCCCCTCCCTCCTCATCACTGGAGCCAATCTGGCAGTATGCTGCAGCTGCTGGAACATGACTGCCAGATTGGTGTCCTTCTTGAGCATCCCCTCTGTCTGCTCTCACGCTACTGCCTTCCTGTAGCTGGGTTTCATCATCAGACCCTTCGAAACGCTGGGCATCCTCCTGGAGCATGTACCCAACACTGTGCTCAAACAGTTCGGGGGACTCCTCAGGAGGAGGACATGGTGGGTCTAGGGAAGGAGTGACTGATGATGAGTCTGAAATTGATACCAGGGAAGAGGACGCTTTGGCAGCTGCTTTGCCAGTACCCTGAGCCTGGGTGAGAGAGGATGAGGAGGAGGAGGAGGGCTTGGTCATCCACTCTACCAAGTCTTCGGCATGATGTGGCTCAACATGTCCAGCTGCCGAAAAGAAGGACAAGCGTGTCCCATGGCCATGTGCTGATGACAATGCACCGCGTCCACGACCAGCACTGTTGCCCCCAGACACAGAGCCTGCTTGCCCTCTTTTATTGCCTCCTGACTGTCTGCCTCTCCTTGTTTGCCTTCCAGACATTCTAATAGATGGCCTGCAGGGAGATGGGAAAAAAGTAATAAGGGCTACCTTCAGGTGTCCTTCTCTGTCCCTTTACTTAAGGATTTCTAAATATGGTTGAGGATGATTGCTTTTGCACAGAATAGCACAACGACAATTTCCCTGACTGTCAAAAAAACAAGGATTTCAAAGATGGTTGATGAGGAATGCTTTAGCACACTATAGCACAAGGAGAATTTCCCTCACTGTCCTTCCCTGTCCCTAGAAACAAGGATTCGCACAGTGAAAGAAACTGACACTCTCCCTACCTAGAGTTTTCTGTCCCTAGAAAAAATGTTTTTTTAAAGCACACTATAGCACAAGGAGAATTCCCCTCACTTTCCTTCTTTGTCCCTAGAAACAAGGATTCGCACAGTAAAAGACACTGACACTCTCCCTACCTAGAGTTTTCTGTCCCTAGAAAAAATGTTTTTTTAAAGCACACTATAGCACAAGGAGAATTCACTCACTGTCCTTCCCTGTCTCTAGAAACAAGGATTCACACAGTGAAAGAAACTGACACTCTCCCTACCTAGAGTTTTCTGTCCCTAGAAAAAATGTTTTTTTAAAGCACACTATAGCACAAGGAGAATTCCCCTCACTTTCCTTCTTTGTCCCTAGAAACAAGGATTCGCACAGTGAAAGAAACTGACACTCTCCCTACCTAGAGTTTTCTGTCCCTAGAAAAAATGTTTTTTTAAAGCACACTATAGCACAAGGAGAATTCCCCTCACTTTCCTTCTTTGTCCCTAGAAACAAGGATTCGCACAGTGAAAGAAACTGACACTCTCCCTACCTAGAGTTTTCTGTCCCTAGAAAAAATGTTTTTTTAAAGCACACTATAGCACAAGGAGAATTCACTCACTGTCCTTCCCTGTCCCTAGAAACAAGGATTCGCACAGTGAAAGAAACTGACACTCTCCCTACCTAGAGTTTTCTGTCCCTAGAAAAAATGTTTTTTTAAAGCACACTATAGCACAAGGAGAATTCCCCTCACTTTCCTTCTTTGTCCCTAGAAACAAGGATTCGCACAGTGAAAGAAACTGACACTCTCCCTACCTAGAGTTTTCTGTCCCTAGAAAAAATGTTTTTTTAAAGCACACTATAGCACAAGGAGAATTCCCCTCACTTTCCTTCTTTGTCCCTAGAAACAAGGATTTGCACAGTGAAAGAAACTGACACTCTCCCTACCTAGAGTTTTCTGTCCCTAGAAAAAATGTTTTTTTAAAGCACACTATAGCACAAGGAGAATTCCCCTCACTTTCCTTCTTTGTCCCTAGAAACAAGGATTCGCACAGTGAAAGAAACTGACACTCTCCCTACCTAGAGTTTTCTGTCCCTAGAAAAAATGTTTTTTTAAAGCACACTATAGCACAAGGAGAATTCCCCTCACTTTCCTTCTTTGTCCCTAGAAACAAGGATTCGCACAGTGAAAGAAACTGACACTCTCCCTACCTAGAGTTTTCTGTCCCTAGAAAAAATGTTTTTTTAAAGCACACTATAGCACAAGGAGAATTCCCCTCACTTTCCTTCTTTGTCCCTAGAAACAAGGATTCGCACAGTGAAAGAAACTGACACTCTCCCTACCTAGAGTTTTCTGTCCCTAGAAAAAATGTTTTTTTAAAGCACACTATAGCACAAGGAGAATTCCCCTCACTTTCCTTCTTTGTCCCTAGAAACAAGGATTCGCACAGTAAAAGACACTGACACTCTCCCTACCTAGAGTTTTCTGTCCCTAGAAAAAATGTTTTTTTAAAGCACACTATAGCACAAGGAGAATTCACTCACTGTCCTTCCCTGTCCCTAGAAACAAGGATTCGCACAGTGAAAGAAACTGACACTCTCCCTACCTAGAGTTTTCTGTCCCTAGAAAAAATGTTTTTTTAAAGCACACTATAGCACAAGGAGAATTCCCCTCACTTTCCTTCTTTGTCCCTAGAAACAAGGATTCGCACAGTGAAAGAAACTGACACTCTCCCTACCTAGAGTTTTCTGTCCCTAGAAAAAATGTTTTTTTAAAGCACACTATAGCACAAGGAGAATTCACTCACTGTCCTTCCCTGTCCCTAGAAACAAGGAATCGCACAGTGAAAGAAACTGACACTCTCCCTACCTAGAGTTTTCTGTCCCTAGAAAAAATGTTTTTTTAAAGCACACTATAGCACAAGGAGCATTCCCCTCACTTTCCTTCTTTGTCCCTAGAAACAAGGATTCGCACAGTGAAAGAAACTGACACTCTCCCTACCTAGAGTTTTCTGTCCCTAGAAAAAATGTTTTTTTAAAGCACACTATAGCACAAGGAGAATTCACTCACTGTCCTTCCCTGTCCCTAGAAACAAGGATTCGCACAGTGAAAGAAACTGACACTCTCCCTACCTAGAGTTTTCTGTCCCTAGAAAAAATGTTTTTTTAAAGCACACTATAGCACAAGGAGAATTCCCCTCACTTTCCTTCTTTGTCCCTAGAAACAAGGATTCGCACAGTGAAAGAAACTGACACTCTCCCTACCTAGAGTTTTCTGTCCCTAGAAAAAATGTTTTTTTAAAGCACACTATAGCACAAGGAGAATTCACTCACTGTCATTCCCTGTCCCTAGAAACAAGGATTCGCACAGTGAAAGAAACTGACACTCTCCCTACCTAGAGTTTTCTGTCCCTAGAAAAAAATGTTTTTTTAAAGCACACTATAGCACAAGGAGAATTCCCCTCACTTTCCTTCTTTGTCCCTAGAAACAAGGATTCGCACAGTAAAACACACTGACACTCTCCCTACCTATCCTTCTCTTTCCCTAAACTAAAGGAATCCAGGTTAAGCAAGAAAGAAATAAATGTCACTGTCCCTGCCTATGCTTCTCTTTCCCTGCTCCGGAACACACTACACTAGGCCGCCGTGCTGGCGGCCTTTTATAGTGTGGGGCGTGTACTAAACACCCTCAGCAATAATTGGCCACAGGCATCCTGCCTGTGGCCAATCATTGCTCTCCTCGCTGCCGGCGCTGTGATTGGCCAAGCATGCGGGGTCACAGTGCATGCTTGGCCAATCACAGCACCTGGATGACACTGCGATGGCGTAGTGCATTGTGGGCCGTTCGCGTCACTCGAATTTGGCGCGAACGGCCCAAATCGTTCGATCTTCATCGAACGATCGAACAGCCGATGTTCGAGTCGAACGTATGTTCGACTCGAACACGAAGCTCATCCCTACTCTCCAGCAATAGAGACTAAACTGAGCATGTGCAGGACGACTACCCTCACTGTATTATCTGGCCTTGCCAAGATAGACAGTGCAGGAGGGAAGGATCTGTCCATATAGTGTCAAAGAGCCTTTTTACACAATGCAGTGGATTAACCCCTTAAGTTCCACAGTGAGTATAATAAGCATGGTATTCTGTATATACAGACAGATTTTACTGTTGGGGATTTAGTAACACTTTAAATGTTCAAAGCAGCAGTTGTACAATTTGTTTTATTTGTCCTTGCTTTCAAATCCCCCCCCCCCCCCAATCCTTTTTTTTTACCTAGTTTGTCCACCTCTGCTTCTTTTAATTCCAGGGTCTTCACTGCATATGTTACAATAGGTTTGACATTAGTTCTATATCTGAGTTTTAGATTTCTGTTGAAAAATCCTTGGTCTAGTAACTGTCTTTAATAAACAATAACATCTCCCCAGCAGCTGCTCATGCTTTTTTTTCCTGGGACATGTTGTTGTCTTCATTTATCGCCCAGGTAGCAAAATGATTTTATTTTAACACATCTATTCACTACACAGCATATTTCTGTTTTTTTCCATTTGCTCTTTCTCATTACTATCCAGTTCAGCAGTCAGTGATTCTTGTGACATTCATCTTTTTACTTAGCATGTACTCAGTTCTTTCAATGATCATAATATCATTGGCATTGACACTGTGATTTTCTATTCTATTTACTAGAATGACCTTTAGGGTTATGTGTTATCCTCTTATAGATGTCTACTACTGATTGTAAAAACTTTAGTCTATGTGCCCTTTACACATACATCCCCAACTGGATTTCTCTGCCTTTTTACATCTACACACTTGTTTTTGCTCATTTGCTCAGACAGTACAGATCCTTAGCATAACAGGCAAGCAACAATGAAGCCAGAAGTAATAGACACTGTATTTCTCCAATAACATGTTTACCTTAAAATGTAACTAAACCCACAACAGTAAAATCAGTCTTTAAATGCAGTAAAGTATGCTTGTTATACTCACTGTAGAACCTAAGGGGTTAATTCTCTGCATTGTGTAAAAAGGCTGTTTGATCCTGTCTTTTTTGTTCCTCCCCTTCTTTCACTGTCCCCAATCCATATCCTGATAGGCTAGGGGACCAGCTGCACATTCTCAGTTTGGTGTGTATTGCATGGGGGGGGCCTTGGTAAGGGGGCTTCCAGATTCTGATAAGCCTCCGACCCTCTCCTGACCTGCCGGGCTGCATGCTCAGATAAGGGTCTGATATGGATTTTGTGGGGGGGGGGGGCATGCGGTTTTATTTTACATTTTGGTTTTGGATTTTGGTTCCCATTAAAAACCATACCAGAAACACGAAGGGCCTGGTATACATGGGGGGGGGGGGGGAGAAACTAGGGGTGCAACGGATCAAAAAACTCACGGATCGGATCGATCCTCGGATCAGAGCCACGGATCGGATCATTTTCGGATCGGCAAAAAAAAAAAATTACTAATATCCACGTCACCCCCCCACTGTAATATGCACAATCTCCCCACCACAATCTCCCCCAGTAATATCCACAATCTCCCCCCAGTAATATCCACAATCTCCCCCCAGTAATATCCACAATCTTCCCCCAGTAATATCCACAATCTTCCCCCAGTAATATCCACAATCTTCCCCCAGTAATATCCACAATCTTCCCCCAGTAATATCCACAATCTTCCCCCAGTAATATCCACAATCTTCCCCCAGTAATATCCACTATCTCCCCCCAGTAATATCCACAATCTTCCCCCAGTAATATCCACAATCTTCCCCCAGTAATATCCACAATCTCCCCCTGTAATATCCACAATCTCCCCCCAGTAATATCCACAATCTCCCCCCCAGTAATATCCACAATCTTCCCCCAGTAATATCCACAATCTTCCCCCAGTAATATCCACAATCTCCCCCAGTAATATGCACAATCTTCCCCCAGTAATATCCACAATCTCCCCCCAGTAATATCCACAATCTTCCCCCAGTAATATCCACAATCTTCCCCCAGTATGTAATATCCACAATCTTCCCCCTGTATGTAATATCCACAATCTTCCCCCAGTAATATTCACAATCTTCCCCCAGTAATATCCACAATCTTCCCCCAGTAATATCCACAATCTCCCCCCAGTAATATCCACAATCTTCCCCCAGTAATATCCACAATCTTACCCCAGTAATATCCACAATCTTCCCCCCCAGTAATATCCACAATCTCCCCCAGTAATATCCACAATCTTCCCCCAGTAATATCCACAATTTCCCCCCAGTAATATCCACAATCTTCCCCCAGTAATATCCACAATCTTCCCCCAGTAATATCCACAATCTTCCCCCAGTAATATCCACAATCTTCCCCTGTATGTAATATCCACAATCTTCCCCTGTATGTAATATTCACAATCTCCCCCAGTAATATCCACAATCTTCCCCCAGTAATATCCACAATCTTCCCCTGTATGTAATATCCACAATCTCCCCCAGTAATATCCACAATCTTCCCCCCGTAATATCCACAATCTCCCCCTGTATGTAATATCCACAATCTCCCCCCGTATGTAATATCCACAATCTCCCCCAGTAATGGGCATCTCCCCCACTTACTTTAGTCTCTCCCGCCGGCCAGTTCAAATCCACGAGCAGCGAGGGGTGATGACGTCACAAGGCGGCCGCCGCCCCCGGGTGTACCAAGATGGCCGCGGCTGCGGAGCTAGGCCAAAGCCGCGGCCTTTCCTAAGGCTGAGGCCGCGGATCGCGGTGTGTGCCGATCCGAACGGGGTGACCCGTTCGGATCACGGATCGTCACTGATCCGTTGCACCACTAGGAGAAACCCTTGCTGTTTTTCTTTCAGAATGTTTAATTGCCGGTATGTTTTCTTTACATTCAGCTGTCAGTAGGGAACCCGCTGATAGCTGATGAGTCATCCATTGCTAAGGTTTTCCGGGCTTCTCCATAGCAACCAGCTATTGGGGGGGGCGACCCCACATGCTGTCTCTGCCAAAATATCGCATGTGCTACCACCAGCAAAACCCTGGGGACAAATATTGCATGTTGCATGCTCTTAAGTCCAATTCACAAATCGAACAGAGAGTAAAATCTCAGTTCTGTTTGTGAATTGGACTTAAAGTGATTGTAAAGGTTCAGGTTTTTTGTTTAAAATAACAAACACGTCATATTTACCTCCTCTGTGGAAGGGTTTTGCACAGAGTGGCCCGATCCTCCTCTTCTGGGGTTCCTCAGCAGCGCTCCTGGCTCCTCCTCTTCTCAAGTGCCCCTACGGAGAGCTGATTTCCATGGGGGGAACTCGTGCGGGCACGCTTCGAGTTCTGTCGCTGTGTCCATTGAGGCCCCGCCCCCCGACTCCCACGTCACTGGATTTGATTCTCAGCAGCTGGAGCCAAAGGCTCCTGCTGTTATCAAGCTATCCAATGAAGACCCGAGACGGCGGCTGGAGCTGCTGTGCTCGTTCTCGTCGCTGGAATGATCAGGTTCAGGTAAGTAAAAGGGGGGCTCTGGGGGGGAAATGCACTACAAAAGGTTTTTCAGCTTAATGCATAGAATGCATTAAAGGGTTTGTAAAGGTTTTTATTTTCTAAATAGGTTCCTTTAAGCTAGTGCATTGTTGGTTCACGTACCTTTTCCTTCGATTTCCCTCCTAAATGTTTTTGTCTGAATTTCTCACTTCCTGTAAGCTTGCCCCCATCATCCGAGCCGTTCTGGCTGGGGGTTAATCAGCGTGCTCGCCCCATCCCTTGGGACTACATCCCTGCGGGGAGACGCTGTGAACGTTCACACCTTCTCCCCACAGTGATGTAGTCCCAAGGGAGAAGGCGAGCATGCTGACTAACCCCCAGCCAGAACAGCTCGGATGATGGGTGTAAGCTTACAGGAAGTGAGAAATTCAGACAAAGAAAAAAAAATAGAAGGGAAATTGAAGGAAAATGTAAGTGAACCAACAATGCACTACAGTAGCTTAAAGGGACTTATTTAAAAAATAAAAAACGAACCTTTACAACCCCTTTAAGCTGAAAAACCCTGGGACTTAATAACCCCTTTAAGAGCTTACCACATAGTTTTTATGTGGTATTTACCGGGAAATTTTTCATTTAGCGTTAAATACCACACACCATTTTTCTTTTTAGTCACGTGACCGTGTTATTGCATGCGGTAATCGTTGAGTGAATTAAACCTAGTGTGTTGAAAAAAATATAAAAATTGCGGAGGTCCTTTTTTTCCAATTAATCACGAAAGGTTGCAAAATGCTCCATACATACTATTGGTTTAATTCACACAGTAGGGTTTATTAGTTCCATCTTTGTAGCAATCAGTAGTGATTTTAGCAGCATAATTGATCTATAAAAATTGCTTGTGTGCTCCTGCACTGAAATAAAATAGTAATTTTCACATTAAACACTTAGATAGCAATTGTATATAATAGTTTTGCTTTCCTTTCATTTTAAGCTTCAGTTTTCCTTTATGTATCTACTGTAATTTGTTTCTCTAAGCTTTCCATATTTATTTTCATTTATTTAGTTGACATACAGTATCCTATTTGTCATGGTGACCACCAACGCTGAGGCTGTCATGCACAGTCTCCTACTAGAAAATTGTATAATTTTTTCTCAAAATCACTGTAGCTCAACATTAAATAGGCTGTAAACGGAGTATTGAGTACAGGCATAGAACATAGCTGAGACTCCCTAATGAGAGATGGCACATAACAGTAAGTCAATTGGAAGCGGGTCCTGCTGAATCCTAGCAGTGCATCTGGAATATATTTTACTCCTTTTTTTTTGGAGTATCTGGAGTGTTTCTTTGAAAATGAGCCTATTTATTTTTTCCACTGTGTTTAATATCTGCTTCTGGATAACCTTTAGAGCACAAAGCAGGAATTCTACATTCATTTATTCTAAAGATGCTCTTGTTACTTGTACATGCACATTTATCATCCCTCTTTCTTTAAACATCTATACTAATGGGAATTTTAGAGCATAATCGTTTTTGAGAAGATACTCTCAAGACAAATTTAGCGGAAGTAAAGATTTTTTTTCTGTTATTCCAATTTTGTTCTCCCTATCCATTTTGTTTTCACACTGTGTAATTTTATTTGCTTGTGATGAAGGTACTTAGTATTACAGGTGGTTTCTATGGGTAGTTCATTTATTATCTCTTCAGGATGAAGTGTGCATTTTCTGGGTACTACTCTACAAGTTCATTGCTGATTAAATAGTATTATACTTTGGTGCAATTTTTCCTTTTCATGTTCAAGTGTTGGAAAGGCTATTGACTTTTATCCAGGCTGAGTACTCTCTGTATTAAGTGTGCTTGTTCAACATTTTGATGGATTCTAGTTAATTTTCCTGACTTGTTTAGCAGCCATGTGACACCGGTGCATATGATAGGAACATGGGGTCAGTATATCAGCCAGTGAGCTAGCATTTAAAAAAAAAGGCCCAAAATAGCAGCCACATATTTATTTATTTTTTATTGGCAGGTTTATTTAAAGCTTTATTAAACCACTTCCGGACCGGGTTATAGTGCTTAGCTGCAGGATATCCTTCACGGTTTTATTTATATTTTGATTTAGATTTTTAATTTTAGCACACACACCTAGCGCAAATTTCTTTAGATTTTGTTGCACATTTTTTTGATATACGCTATTTGCTGCTGGTGTATCCATAATGGATATTTTTGACTATATATCTCAATTGATCACTGACACCTTGGGAGTTTTTGATGGGTATGATGACCCAAGGGATGACCTAGCGGGTTGTTTTATAAGACTCAAACATCTTACCATCACTGAGGTCCATACTAGGTGGGATAGAGCATATTTAGAAGAATATGCGAAAGCAAATATGGTCCCTAGGAGCCTCAGATGGGACGTTAACCCCCAAAAAGAGGATAGTCAACTAGCAGAATGGTTCAAATATTTTAATGAAGCAGGGGTTAACTTCTTACAGTTTCTGGTGGCAAAAAATGAAAATAAAATTAACCATGTTGGACACTGAAATTATTGCTATTAAAAGTAAATTAGTCAGAACTGAACAGGACTATATGCATAAATCAGAGGCACTAAAAACTCTACTGATTAAGGAAGAGTCCGAACAAAATACAAAGAAAAAGAAAAGGTAAAATAGGGATGTGAAAGATTACAGGGAAAATTTAGTTTTTAAGTGGCAGGTTGTACCGCCTCTTGAACCCCATCTGGTGTTATAGCCACCATGTCCCACCCTACATCTGCAGCCTCAGGAAATAGCACTATACGGGGAGACAACCAACTAAATTACTCTGATGCATACTATACGCATCATTCTTTTTCCCCTAACCCCCAGAGAGGGAGGGGCCCACAACAGCACCCCAATCAACCAAGAGGGAGCAGTGGCAGGAGAGGTTCTTTCTCTCGCCCATTTTACCAATCACCACCTAGATGGTGACATAGGGAAAGTAATCATGTTTACCATAACCATAATGACACACAAGACCCTAGGGGTAATACTGGTGGTCAGAATCGCCAGGGAGTTAATACTAGCAATAGATTCACTCCTCTAGTTAATAACTCAGGGATATTGCAATCCAGATCGGAAGCCAGTTATGGGGCCTCCTACCCCTCTCACAGTCAACACCCAGCTGACAATCAATTTGAACAGGATTTTCAGTTGGCCAGCAGGGGAAGTAACAAAAGAAATGGGGATGCAAGAGAGGGAGCAGAGGGGGGAGGAACCTTCACTCCAAAAAAAAGGAGAATTTAGATGTAAATGGTATCATTAACCTTAGTACCAAGGAATTGTCCAGGGAGGAATAAAGGATTAAAATTTGCACCGCCGCGGAACCCTAATAAGTTCCAGACATTTATAGACGTGCAAAAATACACGCGTAAGCTCAATATTAAAAGATATGTTCTGAGTATCCCCGCCAGATAACTAGCCAGGGAAGCATCAGCCATTGTCCATTCAGGGATGTCCAATGCTTCGCTCTTCAACCCTCCGGGAAACTTGGCGCCCAATGTCGTGTTTTTCGTGACCTAGTAATTAAGGACTTAGCCAATTTAAGAACAAAATTGGTACATCCTCAACATGACATGACATTAGGGCTGGAATAGAGACCTTGTGCAATAGGAAGGACATAGTTGTACGCCCGGCCGATAAGGGCGGAGCTATTGTCATTCTTGATAAGGAATCCTATTAGAATGAAATGTCAAGGATTTTATCAGATCCTGATACTTATTCTTTGTTACCATCAGATCCAACCATTACGTTTAAACATGATTTAAAAAATTGGATTAACAAGGGTCATGACATGGGTATATTAAACAAAAAAGAAAAGAAAAAAGAAAAGAGCATTTGGTACCCTTGGCACCTCAGTTACCGGTTATTTATATATTACCCAAGGTTCACAAGACTCGGGTTGCCCCAGGAAGGCTCATCATCAGTGGCATAGACTCCATCACCTCACGTGTGGAGAAATATATTGATTATTATCTACAGCCGCTAGTGATGGGTACTCCTTCTTTTCTAAAAGACACCAAACATGTAATAAATTTGCTGGGGGAAATTGAGTGGAAGACATCTTATATGTTGATCACCGCTGATGCCGCATCGGTCTACACGATATCTCATCGATTGGGCCATGAGGCGGTGCAACATTTCCACCACGCAGTGTCACTTCGTGATGGAACTGTTGGACTTCTCGATGGAACGTAACTATTTTTGGCACAACGGTTCCTACTATCTTCAAACAAAGGGAGTGGCCATGGGAGCGAAGTTCGCTCCCAGTATGGCCAATCTTTTCATGGCCAAGTGGGAGGAAGATGTAGTCTTACATGATAAGCCACCCCAGCTCATCTTATGGAAAAGGTTCATAGATGATATCCTGTGTGTATAGGATGGTGATGCTGAATCTGTCGCCACCTTCCTATCTTTTCTAAACAACAATGATAGGGGCATCATACTCTCATACTCATCTATGAAACCAGTCCTACTCAAATCCATTTTTTGGAATTGACAGAATTACTACATCTACTCACTTAAAAGCGACAGACAGGAACGGATATATCCCACTGGACTCCTGCCACCACCGTTCCTGGCTGTCGGCTGTCCCAAAAGGTACATTTTTACACCTAGGGCGGAATTGCACTAATCTAGAGGAGTTCCATAGAGGGGCTCATGTTCTTAAATCTAGATTTATAACCAAGGGCTATGACAATGTGGCCCTTGATTCTTTGATCACAGAAGTAGGGATGAGGGATCGCCAAACCCTCTTGGGTGATAAACCACCCCAAGTAGAAAACAGAGAGGACTTTGGATTAGCCTTTCTTACTACCTATTCTAGCCAGCATTGGGCCATCAAAAGAATAATCAAAAGGCACTTCCCGGTAATCCAAAATTACAGGATTCTTGGATCACTGTTGTCAGACAATCCGCGTGGATTTTTTAGAGGGGCCTCTAACCTCAGGCACTCTATAGCACCCAATGTCCTGGACCCACCTACAAGGCCAATTTTCTTTGGGGACCTAAAGGGCTTTTACCCCTGTAGGAAGTGCAAAGTCTGTAGGGTGAATGCACTTTGTGATAGGAGACTAACTGAATTTGGGCACAGGTGTTACATACCCAATCAAATCATTTATGACATGCACCACTAAATGTGTAGTATATCTCTTAAGGTGTCCATGTGGTTTAGAATATGTGGGCTGCACCATTCGGAAGTTGCAAGTCAGACTTGGGGAATACATTACAAATATAGAGAAGGGTTTTGATAAGCATAATGTCTCTAAACACTATGACCTTAAACATAATAGAGACCCCACAGGCACCATCTTTATAGCCCTAGAAAAATATATACCACACTGGCAGGGTGGGAATGGCAAGAGAAGCATTTTCAGATCCGAAACCAATTGGATTTATAAATTAGGATGTCATGTTCCCAACGGCTTGAACGTGGAGTGGGACATCAATTGTTTTATAAACAATTGCTGATGTCCCCTCTAGTTTCACCAAAATCCCAAATAAAATATTTTTTTCCATATAAATATGTATATATTTATATATATTTTTTTTTACATCTGGATAATTTTCTTTGTCGGTAGGATTTTATGATATGCTATTGCGATTCATTTTGCAATATAGCATAGCAAATGAGCTTCTTATATGTAAAGCTAGGATCATCTTACATAAAATCCCAAAAATGTATGATCCCACATATGTTTGATGTATTTTTTAACATATATTTTAAATGTGTATCTTTAGTATATATACATTTTTGTGGTTCAATCTAAACAGTTTGGCACTGCGGAGGAGCGCATCCCTCAATTTTGTTGAACATTTTTGGAATGGTCCTGGAATGTTCATATATCTTTTTTAAATAATTATTTGAAGATAAGGTCTATGTATTTTCCCTGTGCTATCAGAATGGTCCACAAGATGGGGCTGTCCTCTCTTTATGTCATCTACCTGGAACAATGTTATTGTTGTCCTCTAGGCGCCAATGATGAGTCATCTCTCTGTAGGAGGAAGTATGGCTCTAGTTTGGTGGGAAAATCAGTTATTTTTGTCCAATAGATGTTAAGCATTGTTTTTTGTGTAAACCAATGGCGGCGTTCCTCCGCTCGGCCAGATGGATACTTAATGAACAGGTGTGAGCGTATCCCTGATGACGTCCGTTGTGACGAAACGGTCATAGGATCGTGTCGCGCACACTCATTGCGCATGCGCGAACCATCTCTGTTGATGTAGACAGAGTTTTTTAGATCCTTGTAAAGAAACACTTTTAAAACATTGGGACGCTGGTCCTATTATCGGTACTTTTAAAATAAAAGACATCAAAGGAAGCTCTGGAAAACTGGAGTCTTTTTCTTCCCCCTTTTTTTTCTCTTTGGAATGCTGCATTTTTTTACCGGATGGCTGAACCCCATTTGTGAAAGGGAGCGTCTACAGCTTTACTTTGACTGCGTCTGGAGAGTGCAACCTGGAGGGGACACTTCCAAAAGCCAGTCGGTTACCTGAGAAGGGAGTCTCTACCATCCTGATATCATTCCTGTCATTCTACTAAGCCTGTTTTGACCCCCCTGAGTAAGGGCGGTTGCTGGCTTTTTGGTAAGCCTTCATTTTATCACAAGGTGACGGGCAGCACTGGTGGTGAATGTTACCTCTATGGTTCCAAATTGGATATCACCCACTGAACACCCATTGGATGACTACACTTATGAACATTTTTTTTTTTGTGTGTTTATATACATATTCACTGCACATGCATCATGATGTTAATTTTTATGGACTTTAATTGCATATGGTTTGCACATCTTTGAGCTTATGTACATTTGTTGTGCACTTATCATTGTATTTTATATGTTTTTTAACACTACATAGTCCATTATCCAGCGCTGCACTCTTTTCTATAACTGTACGTTATGACTTGCCATAACCCCAGTATATTTTTACACAGTGGGCAATCCTCTTTCAGATAAAAGTGGTCCCGTTGGCGGGTTCACCACAGGATCACTTTTATGGGCAGCGGGAGAGGTGACCCCCCCACCGCCGCTTCCCGGTCCTTTTCCTCGCTTACCAGAGACGTCGGTAGCGGCGAAAATGGTCTGACCTTCTGGACTAATGGGCAGGAAGTCGAGTGAGGGCAAGATGGCCCCCACTAGACTCTTTGTCCTTGGAGGAGCCGAGTGACGTCAAACGTCACTTCCGCCCTTAACCACTTGCTTACTGAGCACTTAAACCCCCCTTCTGCCCAGACCAATTTTCAGCTTTCAGCGCTGATGCAGTTTGAATGACAATTGCGCAGTCATACAACACTGTACCCAAATGAATTTTTTATAATTTTTTTCCCACAAATAGAGCTTTCTTTTGGTGGTATTTGATCACCTCTGCGTTTTTTTTTTTTTTTTTTTGTTAAATTTTTTTTTTAAATACAGAATTAAAAAAAAATATATATTTTTTTATATTTTGTTATAAAATTTTGCAAATAGGTAATTTTTCTCCTTTATTGATGTACGCTGATGAGGCTGCACTGATGGGCACTGATGGGCTGCACTGATAGGCACCGATGGGCTGCACTGATGGGCACCGATGTGCTGCATTGATGGGCACGATAAGGTGGCACTGGTGGGCGGCACTGAGAGGGGACACTGAGAGGTGGCACTGATGGGTGGCACTGAAGGGCATTGATAGGTGGCACTGGTGGGCACTAAGAAGTGGCACTAATAGGTGGCATTGATAGGTGGCACTGATAGGTGGCAGAGATGGGCACCAATGGGTGGCACCGATGGGTGGCAGTGATGGGCACAGATGGGTGGCAGTGATGGGCACCGATGGGTGTCAGTGATGGGCACTGATCGGCACTCTTAATTTACACTGATAGGCAGCACTGCTAGACGGCACTGATGAGGCACTGATTGGCACCACTGGTGGGCATTGATAGGTGGCACTTGTGGGCATTGATAGGTGCCACTTGTGAGCATTGATAGGTGGCACTGGTGGGCACTGTGGCGTGAGGAGAAAAAAAAACGATTACCGAGCTTTTGTTTACATCACGTGATCAGCTGTCATTGGCTGACAGCTGATCACGTGGTAAGGGGCCGGGATCAACAGGGGCACGCGGGGAGTGTGCGAAGGGGAGGACGTCTATTGATGGCCTCAGGGCATTTGGGGTCCGCGCTGTAGCCGTCATTCGGCTATAGCGCGGGCACCAAGTGGTTAAAGGGCCCATTTTTTTTGTGTAAAAGTAAAATTACATATTTTTTTTGCTTTTAAGTGTAAATGTGAGATCTAAAGTCTTTTTGACCCCAGATCTCACATAAAAAGAGGCCCTGTCCTGCTTATTTCTATTACAAGGGATGTTTACATTCCTTGTAATAGGAATAACCGTGATCAAATTTTTTTTTTTAAAAGGACCAGTGTACAAATAAAAAATAAAAAGTAAAATAAATAAGAATTTTTTTTATTTAAAGCGACCCATCCCTCCGTGCATGCACGCAGAAGCGAAAGCATATGCAAGTCGCGCCCACGTATGTAAACGGTGTTCAAACTACACATGTGAGGTATCGCCGTGAACATTAGAGCGAGAGCAATAATTCTAGTACTAGACCTAGACTAGTACTAGACCTCTTCTGTATCTCTAAACAGGTAACCTGTAAACATTTTTAAAGCGTCGCTTATGGAGATTTTTAAGGACCATAGTTTGTCGCCATTACACGAGCGTGAGCAATTTTATAAATTTACTCAGCGTTACATCAAAATTGGGCTAACTTTACTGTTTTCTTATTTTTTAATTTAAAAAAGTGTATTTAAAAAAAAAAAATGTGTTTGTAAGACCGCTGCGCAAATACGGTGTGGCATAAAGTATTGCAACAATCTCCATTTTATTTTCTAGGGTCTCTGCTAAAAAAAATATACTGTATGTAATGTTTGTGGTTCTAAGTAATTTTCTAGCAAAAAATACTGATTTTAACTTGTAAACAACAAATGTCAGGAATAGGCTTGGTCCAGAAGTGGACTCAAACCAAAAATGTTGTGGCTGGTAGTTTTCTTATTTTTTGGCTTTTTCATTTCTGGTTTCACTTGCTGATCTTCCACTCCACAGAGTCACCTTTGGACAGAAGCCTTGCCAGTCTGGGGGGAGGGTAGTGTTAGATGCACTAGCATATTTAAATACACTAAAAACAATTAAGCCAAACTCCAGCTAACACTTTTTAAGCAGTTATAGCAAGAGTTTTTTTTTTTTGGGGGGGGGGGGAATAAAGATTTTACATAAATAAATTGTAAGCACCACTGTCAGTGCTAAATGGTTTGTCTCAACTCAAACTGCTACATCTGTAGTATAGTTTGGTCTGTTGAAGAACAACAGACTTACTATGCGGATCACCAGTGAAAATAAAATAAATAAAGCCTAAAAAGAAAACTAATGCTGCTACTGCATCTAAGAATTGGTAAGCTGCAGTATAATAAATGTTTGCTTTTGGATTTAACCACTTAAGCCCCGGACCATTTGGTAGCTAAAGGACCAGAGGTGAATTCAGAATTTTGCACTGCGCTGCTTTAACTGGAAATTGTGCGGACATGCAATGTTGTACCCAAACGAAATTTGCGTCCTTTTCTTCCCACAAATAGAGCTTTCTTTTAATGGTATTTGATTGCCTCTGCGATTTTTATTTTTTGTGAAATAAACGGAAAAAGACCGAACATTTTGAAAAAAAATGATATTTTCTACTTTTTGTTATAAGAAAAATCGAATAAACTCAATTGTAGTCATACATTTAGGCCAAAATGTATTCAGCCACATGTTTTTAGTAAAAAAATGTCAATAAGCGTATATTTATTGGTTTGCGCAAAAGTTATAGAGTTTACAAACTAGGGTACATTTTCTGAAATTTACACAGCTTTAAATTTATGACTGCCTATCTCAGTTCTTGAGGTGCTAAAATGACAGGGCAGTACAAAACCCCCCCCAAATGACCCCATTTTGGAAAGTAGACACCCCAAGGAAATTGCTGAGAGGCATGTTGAGCCCATTGAATTTTTTTTTTTTTTGTCCCAAGTGATTGAATAATGACTAAAAAAAAAAAAAAAAAAAAAAATTACAAAAGTTGTCACTAAATGATATATTGCTCACACATGCCATGGTTATATGTGGAATTTCACCCCAAAATACATTTTGCTGCTTCTCCTGAGTACGGGGATACCACATGTGTGGGACTTTTTAGGAGCCTAGCCGCGTACGGGACCCCGAAAACCAAGCACCGCCTTCAGGATTTCTAGGCACAAATTTTTGATTTCACTCCTCACTACCTATCACAGTTTCGAAGGCCATAAAATGCCAAAATAGCACAAAACCCCCCCAAATGACCCCATTTTAGAAAGTAGACACCCCAAGGAAATTGCTGAGAGGCCTGTTGAGCCCATTGAATATATTTTTTTTTGTCCCAAGTGATTGAATAATGACAAAAAAAAAAATACAAAAAGTTGTCACTAAATGATATATTGCTCACACATGCCATGGTTATATGTGGAATTGCACCCCAAAATAAATTTTTCTGCTTCTCCTGAGTATGGGGATACCACATGTGTGGGACTTTTTAGGAGCCTAGCCGCGTACGGGACCCCAAAAACCAAGCACCGCCTTCAGGATTTCTAGGCACAAATTTTTGATTTCACTCCTCACTACCTATCACAGTTTTGAAGGCCATAAAATGCCAAAATCGCACGAAACCCCCCCAAATGACCCCATTTTGGAATATAGACACCCCAAGCTATTTGCTGAGAGGCATGGCGAGTATTTTACAGCTCTAATTTGTTTTGGAAAATGAAGAAAGAAAATATATATATATATATTTTTTTTTTTTCAATTTTCAAAACTTTGTGACAAAAAGCGAGATCTGCAAAATACTCACAATACCTCTCAGCAAATAGCTTGGGGTGTCTACTTTCCAAAATGGGGTCATTTGGGGGGGTTTTGTGCTATCTGGGCATTCCATGGCCTCCGAAACTGTGATAGGCAGTGAGAAGTGAAATCAAAAATTTACACCCTTAGAAAGCCTGAAGGCGGTGCTTGGTTTTTGGGGTCCCGTACGTGGCTAGGCTCCCAAAAAGTCTCACACATGTGGTATCCCCGTACTCAGGAGAAGCAACAGAATGTATTTTGGGGTGTAATTCCACATATACCCATGACATGTTTGAGCAATATATCATTTAGTGACAACTTTGTGCAAAAAAAAATAAAAATAATAAAATTGTCGTTTTTCCGCAACTTGTGTCAACATATAAAATATTCCATGGACTCGACATGCCTCTCAGTATATAGCTTGGGGTGTCTACTTTCCAAAATTGGGTCATTTGGGGGTTTTTGAACTGTTCTGGCATTTTATACACAACATTAGGAAGCTTACATCCACTCTTCTAACCACTTGAAGACAAAGCCCTTTTTGACACTTTTTGTTTACATGAAAACATTTTTTTTTTTTTGCAAGAAAATTATGTTGAACCCCCAAACATTATATATATTTTTAAAGCAAAGGCCCTACAGATTAAAATGGTGGGTGTTGCATTTTTTTTTTCTACACAGTATTTGCGCAGCGATTTTTCAAACACATTTTTTGGGTTAAAAAATACACTTTTTTTAATTTTAATGCACTAAAACACACTATATTGCCCAAATGTTTGATGAAATAAAAAAGATGATCTTAGGCCGAGTACATAGATACCAAACACGACATGCTTTAAAATTTCACACAAACGCGCATTGGCGACAAACTACATACATTTTTAAAAGCCTTTAAAAGCCTTTACAGGTTACCCCAGTAGATTTACAGAGGAGGTCTACTGCTAAAATGATTGCCCTCGATCTGACCTTCGCGGTGATACCTCACATGCATGGTACAATTGCTGTTTACATATGACGCCAGGCCGACGCTTGCGTTCGCCATTGGGCAAGAGCAGGGCAGGACAGGGGTGCTTTTTTTTTTTCTTTTTTTTTTATTATTAATTTTGCTTTTTTATTTTATTTTTAAATTGTTCCTTCCAAGTATTTTTTTTTAATCATTTTTATTGTTATCTCAGGGAATGTAAATATCCCCTATGATAGCAATAGGTAGTGACAGGTACTCTTTTTTTGAAAAAACTGGGGTCTTCTAGACCCTAGATTTTTCCTCTGCCCTCAAAGCATCTGACCACACCAAGATCGGTGTGATAAAATGCTTTCCCAATTTCCCAATGGCGCTTTTTATATCCGGGGGGGGCATTCCCTCCCACTGCTTGTAAAAGCAGTCCAGAGGCTAATTAGCTGCTAGGATTGCTTTTACATGAAAGCCGGCCGCAGGCTGAAAAGAATGATACCAAGATGATACCTAAACCCGCAGGCATCATTCTGGTATAAACATTCAAAGTCCAGCAACATACCAGTACGTTGCTGGTCCTTGTTGGACATGTATTGTAATCTTTTTTTTTCATGCAGCCAGTTGGCTGAACGAAAAAAGAGATTGATCGGTGGGTATGCCCACCATTAGAATACCGCCCTTCATCCACCCACTTCCAATGATGGGCATACACGCACCATTTATATATGCCGAAGCATGGGGGCATCCTCCCGCAAAAAAGTTATGCCGCACACACATGGTCGGACTTTTCACGGGCAAGCCTTCGTCGGAATTTCGACCGTATGTACGCGGCATTAGGAGCAAAATCGCTCCTCCGCCCCTGCTGCCCCAATGCTTCGGCATATTTGCTTTTTTTTTTAACTGTGGTGGTGAAATCACCTCCTACAGCACTGGAGTCGCAGGGATCAGGCCTGTCTCTGCGAACGCTGCAGTTATGTGTGTTGTGTTTTGTAAGTGACAGTGATCGATCGATACTGCACTTGGGTGGCCTGGGCTGGACGGAGGGGCAAAACGCAGGTGCCAGAAGGTATCTGGGCTGATCCTGCTAACACTGCGTTTTTGGGAACCCTAAACTGCTGGGGACGCTAGTATAGATCTGATCAGATCAGATATTGATCTGTTCAGATACTATACCACTAAGGGGGGTGTATGCTTCACGCGTGGGTGTTAGCGTTACTGGCACTAACCTGACGCTGCCTGGGGTGTGACGCAGACCCTCTCTGACGCTAAAACCTAATTGATATCACCCGCTGGGCGATCAGGGGGTTAAACCTTTATTGGGTTATATACACGGCGGGTGCCCTGACACTATAAAAAGCAAACTAACTAACCAGCGTCACCCGTAACACTTATATGGTGATCACTGGTGAAAGGGTTAACTAGGGGCAATCAGGGGGTTAAAACCTTTATTAGATAATATATGGGGGTACCTGACGCTATAAAAACCTGCGGCGAACCTAAAAAAAATTACCAGCTACCGATCTGCATCACCGACACTAAGACAGCGTTTAGAAAAACGATCGCTTAGTGACAGTGGTGATGGGGGTGAAAGGGTTACCTGGGGGGCGATCAAGGGGGTTAAACCTTTATTAGATAATATATTGTGGTACCTGACGCTATAAAAACATGAGGCGAACCTAAAAAAAATTACTGGCTACCGATCTGCATCACCGACACTAAGACAGCGTTTAGAAAAACGATTGCTTAGCGACAGTGGTGATAGGGGGTGAAAGGGTTACCTGGGGGGCGATCAAGGGGGTTAAACCTTTATTAGATATTATATTGGGGTACCTGACGCTATAAAAACCTGCGGCGAACCTAAAAAAAATTACCGGCTACCGATCTGCATCACAGACACTAAGACAGCGTTTAGAAAAACGATCGCTTAGTGACAGTGGTGATAGGGGGTGAAAGGGTTACCTGGGGGCGATCAAGGGGGTTAAACCTTTATTAGATAATATATTGGGGTACCTGACGCTATAAAAACCTGCGGCGAACCTAAAAAAAATTACTGGCTGCCGATCGGCATCACTGACGCTAAGACAGCGATCAGAAAAATGATCGCTAAGCGACAGTGGTGATAGGCGGTGAAAGTGTTATCTGGGGGGTGATCAGGGGGTTAAACCTTTATTAGGGGGGGTTAGGGGGCTACACTGGACCTAAGACTAAACTTTGGTGACACTTTTACAGTCACAAATGTCACTGATTGCAGTGATCACTAAATAAATGGTCACTGCAATCAGTGACACTGTGACTGGGGGCTGGGGGGGTGATCTGGGGGGTGATCTGGGGTGTCTGGGGGGGCGATTTATGTCCCTATGTGTCCTGGTGTCAGTGTAGTGTTGTGTGCACTGACCTGATGTCTTCTCTTGTACGGCGCTCGGTATATGTGAGCGCCGCACCAGAGATGACATCACTTCCTCCTGCTCCCTCTGTCTGACACAGACAGAGGGGGCATTTCCATTCGCCGGGAGCGATCGCGAGGGGGTGGCCAGAAACGAATGGCTGCCCCCTCATCCCGGAACGCTCTCGGACACTTAGCCACTGCTCACTGTACAGAAGGGGGGTCCGATTGGACCCCCCAACTGTACAAAGGCAATCACGTACACTCTACGTGATTGTGCCTGTCGGTGCCATTCTGCCGACGTATATATACAGTGAGCGGTCGTTAAGTGGTTAAAAGAGAGGTATGGCCAAAGCTTTTTTAGCCATACCTCATATGTGAGTCACAGGAGTGCACTTACTTTTGTACTCCTGTGACACAGAATCAGCCATCAGCAGGCTAAAGTCTGCTGTTGGCTGACGTCACAGATCCTCTCCAGTCTCTGAGGTTGGGATCCACCCAGATTTCTGACCGGCAGCAGGCTCAACCCCTCAGTGTGACACTGAGAGACTGAGCCAGCCACTCCCGCCCCCTTCACAGCCCGGTGCTCAAGAGAGCACTGGAGGGGCAGAGCGGACCTGAGAACTGAGTGATCAGTGTTCACGTGATCGCTTAGCTCTCGGACTTAGAGGCAACTGGGGACAGCTGCAGCATTGGAACAATGCTGCATCAGATAAGTAAATATGTATGTTTTATTTTTACAATCTCACACTTTTCCTTTAAACAGAAAAATTCTTAACAGAGCCTGGACAGCAATAAAACCCCAACAGGGCTTGCAGTCCTTCCCCAGTCTGTGGGAAAAAAACGGAAAATTGTATCAAATATTTACCATAATTTTCTTTTCCTGATGCCAAACCATGGCAGTATACTAGTGATAGAGCTCTTGACCACTCCCCCAGGACCAGCGAATAGCATAAATTAAGGCATGGTTAGTCGCCACCCCATTCTTTGTAACAAGCCACATACCGGAACACACATTGGTGGGCTCATATGCTGCCATGGTTTGGCTTAAGGAAAGGAAAATTACGGTAAGTATTTGATACAATTTTCCGTTTTCCTGACGCCACCATGGCAGCATACTAGTGATAAATAAATAGCTGACAGGGTGGGTAATGCTTGACAAACCAATTTTATTTTAAATCATAACAGAAGACTGGATAGTCCCCCTTCCGAAATCTACAGACGACAAAGCGCCTGGGTCCAGTCTTTAATGTCTTAAGAACGTATTTTGCGAAGACCAAGATGCTGCACTACAGATGGTTTCCGTAGATACATTAGCGAGAGCTGCCCAGGTTACTGCCACCGCCCTGGTGGAGTGTGCAGTCACCACTGTAGGAAGGTCGCCACCCCTTGCTCTGTACGCTCTGTGTATGAGTTTGACAATCCATCCTGCCAAGGTTCTTGCAGTGGCCTCCTTCCCTCTGAATCTCCCTGTTGGGATTATAAAGAGCTTCTCCGAAGATCTAAATGGTGCAGTAACAGATAGGTATTTTTTTTAATGTTCTGGAGACATCTAATTCGTGCAGAATTCCTGAACGCTCTTCTGGGAAGTTGGGTAAGGCCCAAATACCAGTTTGTGGAAGGGTGTTGCCACCTTTGGAATGAAATGGTTGACTGGCCTTAGTTCGACCCGATCTGGAAACAATCCTAGGTTGGGGCAAAGGGATGGGCTGATAGAAAGTCTAGTAGAACTGACAGATCCCATTGAGGAAAGACTCTTTTATTCGGTGGGTCAATTTTGGTAACTGCTTTTAAGGATTTTTTTATTAGCGGATCCTCAGCCCATTTTAGCTTTGTTATTGCCGAGATTGCAGATATTTGCACCTTTAATGAACTGAGGCCAAGGCCCATGTCTAGGCCCAACTGAAGGAAGTCCAACACCGCTGATAGAGGTGGGGCTGCAGGATCGAGACCTCTTTCAATTAATTAAGAGTGTGAATATGTCCCAGATTTTGTTGTAGACTTTATTAGTAGTGGGTTTTCTGGCCCTCAGTAATGTGGCAATAACTCCAGAGGAGCATCCTAAGGTCTCCAGCCTCCCCCTCTCAATAGCCAAGCCCAAAGATCCAGCCTGCGTATGTTCGGGTGCAGGAACTTGCCTTGTACTAGTAGGTGTGGAAATGCTGGCAGGGGGATTGGATGTTTTTTGCTGAGGTGTATCACCAAAGGAGACCAAGGCCTCCGCGGCCAGAACGGGAGGATGGCTACGACTGTCACCTGTACTCTCAATAGCCTCAAGAGGAACCTCATGATTAGAGCTGTTGGAGGAAAGGTGTAACTCAGGCTGCAATTCAAGGGTGTGACCAGCGCATCTTGCTTGCTGTTGTTGTGAGAAGCAAATAGGTCGATTTGAGGTTGACCCTACCTGTGGACCAGTTGAGAAAATACTCTGGGATGTAAGGCCCATTCCGTCTGATCCGGGAATTTCCGTGACAGATGATCCGCCTGTGTATTCAACCTCCCAGGGAGGTAGACTGAACTTAGAGACTGTAGGTGTATTTCCCCCCAGGTCATTATGGGATCTACTTCCATCATCAACATGCTGCTGCGAGTTCCTCCTTGGTGTTGAATGTAGGCCATTGCGGCCCTGTTGTCCATTTGTAGAGCAACTGGGCGATTCTTTATCCTGTGGCGTAGGGCTTGGAAAGCCAGAAATGCTGCTTGAATCTCCAGCACATTGGAGACTAGGGATGAGCTTCGAGTTCGAGTCGAACTCATGTTCGACTCGAACATTGCCTGTTCGCCCGTTCGCCGAACAGCGAACAAATTGGGGTGTTCGCGGCAAATTCGAAAAATCTATGGGAGAAATCTAAAGTGCTAATTATAAAGTCTTATATGCAAGTTATTGTCCTAAAAAGTGTTTGGGGACCCGGGTCCTGCCCCAGGGGACATGTATCAATGCAAAAAGAAGTTTTAAAAACGGCCGTTTTTTCGGGAGCAGTGATTTTAATAATGCTTAAAATGAAAAAATAAAAGTGAAATATTCCTTTAAATTTCGTACCTGGGGGGTGTGTATGATATGCATGTAAAGTGGCGCATGTTTCCCGTGCTTAGAACTGTCCCTGCAAAAAATGTCATTTTTGAAAGAAAAAAAGTAATTTAAAACTGACTCGCGGCTATTAATGAATTGTTGGCTCCTGGCAATACATACAAAAGTCATTGATAAAAAAAAAAAAAAAGCGTGGGGGTTCCCCAGAATTCAATTACCAGGCCCTTCAGGTCTGGAATGGATATTAAGGGGAACCCCACCGCAAATTTTAAAAAAAATTGACGTGGGGTTCCCCCAAATATCCATTCCAGGCCCTTCAGATCTGGCATGGATTTTAAGGGGAACTCCACCCCAAATTTAAAAAAAAATGGCGTGGAGTCCCCCTAAAAATCCATACCAGACCCCTTATCCGAGCACGCAACCTGGCCGGCCGCAGGGGAAAAGGGGGGGACGAGAGAGCGGCCCCCCCTCCCTCCTGAACCGTACCAGGCCACATGCCCTCAACATGGGGAGGATGTCCCCATGTTGATGGGGACAAGGGCCTCATCCCCACAACCCTTGCCCGGTGGTTGTGGGGGTCTGCGGGCGGGGGGCGTATCGGAATCTGGAAGACCCCTTTAACAAAGGGGACCCCCAGATCCCGCCCCCCCCTATGTGAATTGGTAAGGTACCATTTCACAAAGAAAGCGTAAAAAAAACACACAAACACCTTGAAAAAGTCATTTATTTAAAAAAAAAAAAAAAACATTCCAGCGGTGAAATTCAGTGTCCCGCGGCGATCCCGATGTGCAGCGCTGTCCTTCATTGGTTGTGCCTGAGCGGACCTGATGGGGAACTCCCTCTCAGTATTTTAAATGTATAGACCCGCCCCTTCTAAAGTTCCCCATCAGGTCCGCTCAGCGGACCAGATGCGGAACATGAGAAGGGGCGGGTCTATACATGTATTACCAAAGTGAGAGCAGTTCCCCATCAGGTCCGCCCCCTCGGTATGTCGGACCCGCCTAAGTCATTGGCTTGAGCGGGGAACTTCCTTCACTGTGTAATTTAAATTTACATAGTGAAGGAAGTTCCCCGCTCAAGCCAATGACGTAGGCGGGTCCGACATACCGAGGGGGCGGACCTGATGGGGAACTGCTCTCACTTTGGTAATACATGTATAGACCCGCCCCTTCTCATGTTCCGCATCTGGTCCGCTGAGCGGACCTGATGGGGAACTTTAGAAGGGGCGGGTCTATACATTTAAAACACTGAGAGGGAGTTCCCCATCAGGTCCGCTCAGGCACAACCAATGAAGGACAGCGCTGGACATCGGGATCGCCGCGGGACACTGGATTTCACCGCTGGAATGTTTTTTTTTTTTTTAAATAAAGGACTTTTTCAAGGTGTTTGTGTGTTTTTTTTAAACATTTTTTTACGCTTTCTTTGTGAAATGGTAGGGGTACAATGTACCCCTAACCAATTCACATAGGGGGGGGCCGGGATCTGGGGGTCCCCTTTGTTAAAGGGGTCTTCCAGATTCCGATAAGCCCCCCGCCCGCAGACCCCCACAACCACCGGGCAAGGGTTGTGGGGATGAGGCCCTTGTCCCCATCAACATGGGGACATCCTCTCCATGTTGAGGGCATGTGGCCTGGTACGGTTCAGGAGGGAGGCCGCTCTCTCGTCCCCCCCTTTTCCCCTGCGGCCGGCCAGGTTGCGTGCTCGGATAAGGGGTCTGGTATGGATTTTTAGGGGGACTCCACGCCATTTTTTTAAAAATTTGGGGTGGAGTTCCCCTTAAAATCCATGCCAGATCTGAAGGGCCTGGAATGGATATTTGGGGGAACCCCACGTCAATTTTTTTTTAAATTTGCGGCGGGGTTCCCCTTAATATCCATTCCAGACCTGAAGGGCCTGGTAATTGAATTCTGGGGAACCCCCACGCTTTTTTTTTTTTATCAATGACTTTTGAATGTATTGCCGGGAGCCGACAATTCATTAATACCTGCGAGTCAGTTTTAAATGACTTTTTTTCTTTCAAAAATGACATTTTTTGCAGGGACAGTTCTAAGCACGGGAAACATGCGCCACTTTACATGCATATCATACACACCCCCCAGGTACGAAATTTAAAGGAATATTTCACTTTTATTTTTTCATTTTAAGCATTATTAAAATCACTGCTCCCGAAAAAACGGCCGTTATTAAAACTATTTTTTTGCATTGATACATGTCCCCTGGGGCAGAACCCGGGTTCCCAAACACTTTTTAGGACAATAACTTGCATATTAGCCTTTATAATTAACACTTTAGATTTCGAACGTTCGAGTCCATTGTATTTAATAGGGTTCTAAAGTTCACACAAACATTTTGTCTGTTCGCAGGTTCTGGTGCGAACCGAACAGAGGGGTGTTCGGCTCATCCCTGTTGGAGACCAATCACTTGGCGGGAATCTCCACCTGCCCTGGACTGACTGACATTCCCAGTGCGCCCCCCAGCCTGCCTCGCTGGCATCGGTCATAACAATGGTCCAACTTAAAGGACCCAAGAGTTGTGACTTCTTTAGGGATTCCACCCTCAGCCACCACTGTAGGCTCTTCCTCATAATGACAGATACCCTTATCAGCTGTGTCAACATCTGCTTCCTCCACTGCGTTAGGAAGCCTAGCTGAAACTGACGAAGATCTATAAGTAAGTGACAATAAGAAATTACATCAATCCAAAGTGAATGAAATATAAAGTGCTGAGTACAACTGTGATGAAGCATGCACTGCTAACATCAATCCTCAATATACATGAATAAAAAATGCATACAAATCCAAAGTGAATCAAATATAAAGTGCTAAGTGCAACTATGATGAAGCATGCATTGCTATTTCAAGTCCTCAAAATGCATGTCTAGCGCACTCACCCCAGACTTTACCTGCTTTTTCTTTTACTTGGCTCCTCGGCAGGAAAAAATTAGGCACACCGCACTAGCAGCCCGTACCCTCCTGGATGGGGAGATTGAGCGGTGTTAGTTTTTTTTGGGCCTGCCTGCGGCTAGTGTTAGAATCCTCCCGAGCTGATCTCGTCTCTGCATTAGCCAGAGACAAGTCCTTAATTCTCCCCAGTAGTGATGAGCCGAACACCCCCGGGTTCGGTTCGCACCAGAACCCGCGAACGGACCGAAAGTTCGCACGAACATTAGAACCCTATTAAATACAATGGATGCGAACGTTCGGATTCTAAAGTGCTAATTATAACGACTATTATCCATGTTATTGTCCGAAACAGAGTTTGGGAACCCGGGTTCTGCACCAGGGGACATGTATCAATGCAAAAATAAGTTTTAAAAACGGACGTTTTCCGGGAGCAGTCATTTTAATGATGCATAAGTGAAAAAAAAAAAGTCAAATATTCCTTTAAATATTGTACCTGGGGGGTGTCTAAAGTATGCCTGTGAAGTGCCACGTGTTTCCCGTGTTTAGAACTGTCCCTGCACAAAATAAAATTTCTAAAGGAAAAAAAGCCATTTAAAACTGCTTGCGGCTTTAATGCAATGTCTGGTCCCGGTAATATGGATGAAAATCTTTAGGAAAAATGGCATAGCTACCCCATCAACCCCCCCCCCCCCCACCCCAGCCCATTACCAGCCCCTTTGGGTCTTGTATGGATATTAAGGGGAACCCCGCACACAAAATAAAAAAGGACCTATATACTCTGAACAGCCGTATACAGGCGGTGCATACAAGACAGGGACTGTAGGTTTGTTCTTATGTAGAATCTGTTTGTAATTTTGAACAGCTGCATTGTTTAAGTGTAGCTCCATGCCAAATTCCTTTTTTAGCTTTTTGGAAAACATAGGGAACGGTTATCACCCCTGTCACATTTTTTTTGCTGTCTGTGCCCCTGTTCAGAACATTTCACCTCACTTTGCGTCCCAATGACAACTGTTTTTGAAATGTGGTGTTTTTATTGAAACAAGGATTGGTGATAAAGCATCAGTAGAGAGGAGACACCTTTCTCCCATATTAATTCTTACAGGAGAGAATTTTCCTTCCAAGGGGTAGATTTCCTCTCACTTCCTGTTGTCTTCTTCCGTTTGCAAGTAGTAGTCGTTTGTAAGTTGGATGTTTGAAAGTAGGGACCTGCCGTATATACTCTGCAGAAATTGGCCCCTTAGGTGTTGGTGTTGGCACAACACTGAAAGCACTCACAGTTATTCTTGGTGGGTGCTGGAACGCCCTGATGTCAACTATTATATCAGGAATTGTAATAACATATAATTGTTGATCAGTGGTAGTAAAAATTGGGCCTTTGATGGTGGTGCTGGTGCCACAACACTGTAAGGCCTGACAGTTACTCTTGGTGGGCGCAGCAATGGGCCCTGCTGTGAATTATTAGATCAATAATTATAATTGCATGCCCCTGTTGAATAGGGGCTGAAAAATTGGGCCTTTGGTGGTGGTGGTGGTGGTGGTGGTGATGGTGGTGCTGGTGCCACAACGCTGTAAGGCCTGACAGTTACTCTTGGTGGGCGCAGCAATGGTCCCTGCTGTGAATTATTCGATCAATAATTATAATTGCATGCCCCTGTTGAACAGGGGCTGAAAAATTGGGTCTTTGGTGGTGGTGGTGGTGGTGATGGTGGTGCTGGTGCCACAACACTGTAAGACCTGACAGTTACTCTTGGTGGGCGCAGCAATGGGCCCTGCTGTGAATTATTCGATCAATAATTATAATTGCATGCCCCTGTTGAACAGGGGCTGAAAAATTAGGCCTTTGGTGGTGGTGGTGGTGGTGATGGTGGTGCTGGTGCCACAACACTGTAAGGCCTGACAGTTACTCTTGGTGGGCGCAGCAATGGGCCCTGCTGTGAATTATTCGATCAATAATTATAATTGCATGCCCCTGTTGAATAGGGGCTGAAAAATTGGGCGTTTGGTGGTGGTGGTGGTGGTGATGGTGGTGCTGGTGCCACAACACTGTAAGGCCTGACAGTTACTCTTGGTGGGCGCAGCAATGGGCCCTGCTGTGAATTATTCGATCAATAATTATAATTGCATGCCCCTGTTGAACAGGGGCTGAAAAATTGGGCCTTTGGTGGTGGTGGTGGTGGTGATGGTGGTGCTGGTGCCACAACACTGTAAGGCCTGACAGTTACTCTCGGTGGGCGCAGCAATAGGCCCTGCTGTGAATTATTAGATCAATAATTATAAATGCATGCCCCTGTTGAATAGGGGCTGAAAAATTGGGCCTTTGGTGGTGGTGGTGGTGGTGATGGTGGTGCTGGTGCCACAACACTGTAAGGCCTGACAGTTACTCTTGGTGGGCACAGCAATGGGCCCTGCTGTGAATTATTAGATCAATAATTATAATTGCATGCCCCTGTTGAACAGGGGCTGAAAAATTGGGCCTTAGGCACTGGTGGCACAACACTGCAACCCCTCACAGATACTGTACTTGGAGCACAGCAATGAGGCCTGTTGCAAAGTATTGCATCAAAAATTTTAATTACACGCCCCTGTTAAACAGGGGCTGAAAAATTGGGCCTTAGCCACTGGTGGCGTCACCCATAAACCAAAATGATCTTCCAAGCTATCATCATTAATCGTATCATTGAGGAGGAGGAGGAGGATAGCCAGTCAACATAACAGCACAGGCACTCAGCATCAGTCTTGAAGGGATGTGACATTTTAAAATCAATTAGTCTGTTATATCAGCATCAGGTGTGTGGTAGCTGGTGGTGATCCAAGACTGGTTCATCTTGATGAAAGTCAGTCGATCAACCGAGTCGGTGGACAGGCGCACCCTGTGATCCGTGACAAATCCTCCAGCAGCACTGAATGTGCGTTCTGAAAGAACGCTGGATGCAGGACAGGCCAGTAGCTCAATTGTATACTGTGCAAGCTCTGGCCAGTGATCCATCCTCAAGACCCAGTAAGCCAGAGAATTTTCGGTGGGGAAGGTGTCCAAGTCTGACCTTGCCCCTAGGTATTCCTGGACCATGTATATCAGACGCTGGCGATGGTTGCTGGAACCGATCATACTTTGGGGCTGCGGACTAAAGAATTGTCTGAACGCATCGGTCAGATGGCCACCTTCCCCACCGCTCCTTCTTTGACTGCCCGAAGCCTCAGCAACTCGTTGTCCAGGACCAGGAGTTTGTAACCTCCCAGTCTCTGGGAACGCGTTGCACAGACCTTTCTGCAAGGCCTCCCGGAGTTGTCTCATCCTCTGCTCCCTCTGCAACGGTAAGATAAGGTCCGCAACCTTACCCTTGTACCGTGGATCAAGGAGAGTGGCCAGCCAGTAATGGTCCCTCTCCTTGATCCGAAGAATACGAGGATCCTTCCGCAGACTTTGCAGGATCAGGGAGGCCATGCAGCGTAGGTTAGCTGAGGCATTCAGTCCGGAGTCCTCTGGGTCACTAAGGACGACATGATCCGCAGCCACCTCCTCCCAGCCACGTACAAGTCCACTGGTTTCTTGGGACTGTAAATCATCCCTAAAAGACTGCTGCTGATGATGCTGAGTGCCAGGCTCCACCTCCATGCTGACACAATCCTCCTCCTCCTCCTCCTCCTCTTCCTGTGCGATGGGTGGGACAGAAGGAACACTGTCTGGGTAAAGGGGGCCTTGAGAGGCAAGGAAGTCCTCCTCTTCCTGCCTCTGTTCTGCCTCAAGTGCCCTGTCCATTATTCCACGCAGCGTGTGCTCCAACAGGTGGACAAGAGGTACAGTGTCACTGATGCATGCACTGTCACTGCTCACCATCCTCGTGGCCTCCTCAAATGGTGCCAGGACAGTGCATGCATCCCTGATCATGCCCCACTGGCGTGGTGAAAAAAACCCGAGCTCCCCTGACCCTGTCCTGGTGCCGTAGTCGCACAGGTACTCATTGATGGCCCTCTGCTGCGTGTGCAGCCGCTGCAGCATGGCCAACGTTGAGTTCCACCTGGTGGGCATGTCACATATAAGGCGGTTCTTGGGCAGGTTCAACTCCTTTTGCAGCTCAGCCAGGCGAGCACTGGCATTATAAGATCTGCAGAAATGCACACAGACTTTCCTGGCCTGCCTCAGGACATCTTGAAAGCCCGGTTACCTGCACAAGAACCGCTGCACCGCCAGGTTAAGGACGTGAGCCATACAGGGCACATGGGTCAGTTGTCCCTGTCGGAGGGCGGAGAGGAGGTTGGTGCCATTGTCGCAAACCACCATTCCTGGCTTAAGCTGGCGTGGCGTCAACCACCTCTCGGCCTGCCCCTGCAGAGCAGACAGGACCTCTGCCCCAGTGTGGCTCCTGTCCCCCAAACACACCAGCGCAAGCACGGCATGGCATCTTTTTGCCTGCGTACTTGCGTAGCCCCTTGAACGCCTACGGAGCACCGCTGGTTCCGAGGACAAACCACAGGAAGAGGCCATGGAGGAAGAAGAAGAGGAGGGGGTGGAGGAGAGAGGTGTGTCACAACCAGTAGTAGCATTTTGGAGGCGTGGCGGTGGAACAACCTCCAACACTACTGCACCTTGTCCTGCATCCTTCCCAGCTGCCAAAAGAGTGACCCAATGGGCCGTGAAAGAAAGGTAACGTCCCTGTCCATGCCTGCTGGACCATGAGTCAGCGGTAATATGCACCTTACCGCTGACCGCCCTGTCCAGTGAGGCCAAGACATTGCCTTCCACATGCCTGTAGAGAGCCGGAATCGCCTTCCGTGCGAAAAAGTGGCGTTTGGGAACCTGCCACTGAGGAACCGCACATTGCACAAACTCACGGAAGGGGGCCGAGTCTACCAACTGAAAAGGCAGCAGTTGAAGCGCTAGCAATTTAGCCAAGCTAGCATTCAACCGCTGGGCATGTGGATGGCTGGGAGTGAACTTCTTTCGACGGTCCAGCAGCTGGGGCAGGGAAATTTGCCTGCTAGAATCGGACGTTGGTGTACTGCTAGCAGAGTGCCCGCAAGTACTTGGCTGTGACACACCTAATTCTACACCTTCATTCCTCTCAGAGCAGGTTTCAGAGAGGAGTGAAGGTATAGTGGGGTTGGAGATCCCAGCTGATGCGGTGCAAGAAGAGGTCAGCTTTGTTCTTTGGTGTGGGTCTTTAAGGTAGGCTTGCCAACGAGCTGCATGGCAGGTCAACATATGTCTGATCAAGCATGTGGTGCCCAAGCGGCTGATGTTTTGGCCACGCGATATACGCTTGAGACATATGTTGCAAACAGCAGCTGTGCGATCTGATGCACTCGCCTCAAAAAAGGCCCACACCAAAGAACTTTTTGAATGACGGGCAGAGGCAGCGCCCTGCACAGGCGGAGCTCTGCGGTGTGATTCCGTCGGTGTGCTGCTCATACGCTGGCCACTCAAGGGCATCCTGCCTCGTTGGAGATGTGCCTCCTCCTCCTCCTCCTCCTCCTCCTCTCTCCTATTAGGCACCCACGTGGAGTCAGTGACCTCATCATCCCCTCCCTCCTCATCACTGGAGCCAATCTGGCAGTATGCTGCAGCTGCTGGAGCATGACTGCCAGATTGGTGTCCTTCTTGAGCATCCCCTCTCTCTGCTCTCACGCTACTGCCTTCCTCTAGCTGGGTATCATCATCAGATCCTTCGAAACTTTGGGCATCCTCCTGGAGCATGTACCCAACACTGTGCTCAAACAGTTCGGGGGACTCCTCAGGAGGAGGACATGGTGGGTCTAGGGAAGGATTGACTAATGAAGATAATGATACTAGAGAAGAGGACGCTTTGGCAGCTGCTTTGCCAGTACCCTGAGCCTGGGTGAGAGAGGATGAGGAGGATGAGGTGGGCTTGGTCATCCACTCTACCAAGTCTTCGGCATGATGTGGCTCAACAGCTGCCGAAAAGAAGGACAAGCGTGTCCCATGGCCATGTGCTGATGACAATGCACCGCGTCCACGACCAGCACTGTTGCCCCCAGAGACAGAGCCTGCTTGCCCTCTTTTTTTGCCTCCTGACTGTCTGCCTCTCCTTGTTTGCCTTCCAGACATTTTAATGGATGGCCTGCAGGGAGATGGGAAAAAGAGCAATAAGGGCTACCTTCAGGTGTATACTGTGCAGTAGACATGTGCACACTGAAATATTTCGTTTCGGAATTTCGTTTTCGTCCAAAAAATAAATTTATTTAGTTACTCCCGAAATTCGTTTTTATTTATTTCGTTTTTCGTTAAAAATTGCATTCGTCCGAAAATCTGAATTAATTAAGGTCGAATCTGTCATTGAAGGCTTATGGTGTCTGTCGAATGTTCAAAGAAGATTCGACGGAGCAGCGAAACTGTACGACTCTGCAATCATACATTTCCGGTCGAATGTTCCGCCCACAAGCAGTGATCTTTTCTCTCTATGTCGAATCTTTTCTCTCTATAATGTCGAATCTTTTCTCTCTATAATGTCGAATCTTTTCTCTCCTATGTCGAATCTTTTCTCTCTATAATGTCGAATCTTTTCTCTCTATAATGTCAAATCTTTTCTCTCTATAATGTCAAATCTTTTCTCTCCTATGTCAAATCTTTTCTCTCTATAATGTCGAATCTTTCCTCTCCTATGTCGAATCTTTCCTCTCCTATGTCGAATCTTTCCTCTCCTATGTCGAATCTTTTCTCTCTATAATGTCGAATCTTTTCTCTCCTATGTAGAATAATCTTGGACTAATAGAGTTAAGGTTAGGCACATTCGACCACAGGTTCGATAGACACAGATTGTTATTGTCAGCGTCACGTCGAATCTCCTATCTATATCGAACTGTTGTAGCAACGAAAACGAAAATAAAGCATTTGTTTGTCGGATCTTTCGGTTTTCGGATTCTGTGCTTTCGTTTTCGTTTGTTAAAACGATAACGAAAATAGCTGAAATTCGGACGAAAATGCATTCGGACGAAAACGAATGCACATGTCTACTGTGCAGGAGGCTTAGCAACAATGACACTGACACTGTCCCCTGCCTATCCTTCTCTGTCCCTAAACTCAAGGATTTCAAATATGGTTCAGCAAAATTGGTTTAGAACAGAATAGCACACTGTCAGTTTCACTCACTGTACCTCTCTGTCCCTAAACTCAAGGATTGAAAATATGGAACAGCAAAATTTGTTTACAACAGAATAGCACACTGACACTTTCCCTCACTGTCCTACTCTGTCCCTCCCTACAAACAAGATTTAGCACAGAATAGCACACTGAAAGTTTCCACGAGTGTCCTTCTCTGTCCCTAAACTCAAGGATTGAAAATATGGAACAGCAAAATTGGTTTAGAACAGAATAGCACACTGACACTTTCCCTCACTGTCCTACTCTGTCCCTCCCTACAAACAAGATTTAGCACAGAATAGCACACTGAAAGTTTCCACGAGTGTCCTTCTCTGTCCCTAAACTCAAGGATTGAAAATATGGAACAGCAAAATTGGTTTAGAACAGAATAGCACACTGTCAGTTTCACTCACTGTACCTCTCTGTCCCTAAACTCAAGGATTTCAAATATGGAACAGCAAAATTGGTTTAGAACAGAATAGCACACTGACACTTTCCCTCACTGTCCTACTCTGTCCCTCCCTACAAACAAGATTTAGCACAGAATAGCACACTGAAAGTTTCCACGAGTGTCCTTCTCTGTCCCTAAACTCAAGGATTGAAAATATGGAACAGCAAAATTGGTTTAGAACAGAATAGCACACTGTCAGTTTCACTCACTGTACCTCTCTGTCCCTAAACTCAAGTATTTCAAATATGGAACAGCAAAATTGGTTTAGAACAGAATAGCACACTGACACTTCCCCTCACTGTCCTACTCTGTCCCTCCCTACAAACAAGATTTAGCACAGAATAGCACACTGAAAGTTTCCACGAGTGTCCTTCTCTGTCCCTAAACTCAAGGATTGAAAATATGGAACAGCAAAATTGGTTTAGGACAGAATAGCACACTGTCAGTTTCACTCACTGTACCTCTCTGTCCCTAAACTCAAGGATTTCAAATATGGAACAGCAAAATTGGTTTAGAACAGAATAGCACACTGACACTTTCCCTCACTGTCCTACTCTGTCCCTCCCTACAAACAAGATTTAGCACAGAATAGCACACTGAAAGTTTCCACGAGTGTCCTTCTCTGTCCCTAAACTCAAGGATTGAAAATATGGAACAGCAAAATTGGTTTAGAACAGAATAGCACACTGACACTTTCCCTCACTGTCCTACTCTGTCCCTCCCTACAAACAAGATTTAGCACAGAATAGCACACTGAAAGTTTCCACGAGTGTCCTTCTCTGTCCCTAAACTCAAGGATTGAAAATATGGAACAGCAAAATTGGTTTAGAACAGAATAGCACACTGTCAGTTTCACTCACTGTACCTCTCTGTCCCTAAACTCAAGGATTTCAAATATGGAACAGCAAAATTGGTTTAGAACAGAATAGCACACTGACACTTTCCCTCACTGTCCTACTCTGTCCCTCCCTACAAACAAGATTTAGCACAGAATAGCACACTGAAAGTTTCCACGAGTGTCCTTCTCTGTCCCTAAACTCAAGGATTGAAAATATGGAACAGCAAAATTGGTTTAGGACAGAATAGCACACTGTCAGTTTCACTCACTGTACCTCTCTGTCCCTAAACTCAAGGATTTCAAATATGGAACAGCAAAATTGGTTTAGAACAGAATAGCACACTGACACTTTCCCTCACTGTCCTACTCTGTCCCTCCCTACAAACAAGATTTAGCACAGAATAGCACACTGAAAGTTTCCACGAGTGTCCTTCTCTGTCCCTAAACTCAAGGATTGAAAATATGGAACAGCAAAATTGGTTTAGAACAGAATAGCACACTGACACTTTCCCTCACTGTCCTACTCTGTCCCTCCCTACAAACAAGATTTAGCACAGAATAGCACACTGAAAGTTTCCACGAGTGTCCTTCTCTGTCCCTAAACTCAAGGATTGAAAATATGGAACAGCAAAATTGGTTTAGAACAGAATAGCACACTGACACTTTCCCTCACTGTCCTACTCTGTCCCTCCCTACAAACAAGATTTAGCACAGAATAGCACACTGAAAGTTTCCACGAGTGTCCTTCTCTGTCCCTAAACTCAAGGATTGAAAATATGGAACAGCAAAATTGGTTTAGAACAGAATAGCACACTGTCAGTTTCACTCACTGTACCTCTCTGTCCCTAAACTCAAGGATTTCAAATATGGAATAGCAAAATTGGTTTAGAACAGAATAGCACACTGACACTTTCCCTCACTGTCCTACTCTGTCCCTCCCTACAAACAAGATTTAGCACAGAATAGCACACTGAAAGTTTCCACGAGTGTCCTTCTCTGTCCCTAAACTCAAGGATTGAAAATATGGAACAGCAAAATTGGTTTAGAACAGAATAGCACACTGACACTTTCCCTCACTGTCCTACTCTGTCCCTCCCTACAAACAAGATTTAGCACAGAATAGCACACTGAAAGTTTCCACGAGTGTCCTTCTCTGTCCCTAAACTCAAGGATTGAAAATATGGAACAGCAAAATTGGTTTAGGACAGAATAGCACACTGTCAGTTTCACTCACTGTACCTCTCTGTCCCTAAACTCAAGGATTGAAAATATGGAACAGCAAAATTGGTTTAGAACAGAATAGCACACTGACACTTTCCCTCACTGTCCTACTCTGTCCCTCCCTACAAACAAGATTTAGCACAGAATAGCACACTGAAAGTTTCCACGAGTGTCCTTCTCTGTCCCTAAACTCAAGGATTGAAAATATGGAACAGCAAAATTGGTTTAGAACAGAATAGCACACTGACACTTTCCCTCACTGTCCTACTCTGTCCCTCCCTACAAACAAGATTTAGCACAGAATAGCACACTGAAAGTTTCCACGAGTGTCCTTCTCTGTCCCTAAACTCAAGGATTGAAAATATGGAACAGCAAAATTGGTTTAGAACAGAATAGCACACTGACACTTTCCCTCACTGTCCTACTCTGTCCCTCCCTACAAACAAGATTTAGCACAGAATAGCACACTGAAAGTTTCCACGAGTGTCCTTCTCTGTCCCTAAACTCAAGGATTGAAAATATGGAACAGCAAAATTGGTTTAGAACAGAATAGCACACTGTCAGTTTCACTCACTGTACCTCTCTGTCCCTAAACTCAAGGATTTAAAATATGGAACAGCAAAATTGGTTTAGAACAGAATAGCACACTGACACTTTCCCTCACTGTCCTACTCTGTCCCTCCCTACAAACAAGATTTAGCACAGAATAGCACACTGAAAGTTTCCACGAGTGTCCTTCTCTGTCCCTAAACTCAAGGATTGAAAATATGGAACAGCAAAATTGGTTTAGGACAGAATAGCACACTGTCAGTTTCACTCACTGTACCTCTCTGTCCCTAAACTCAAGGATTGAAAATATGGAACAGCAAAATTGGTTTAGAACAGAATAGCACACTGACACTTTCCCTCACTGTCCTACTCTGTCCCTCCCTACAAACAAGATTTAGCACAGAATAGCACACTGAAAGTTTCCACGAGTGTCCTTCTCTGTCCCTAAACTCAAGGATTGAAAATATGGAACAGCAAAATTGGTTTAGAACAGAATAGCACACTGACACTTTCCCTCACTGTCCTACTCTGTCCCTCCCTACAAACAAGATTTAGCACAGAATAGCACACTGAAAGTTTCCACGAGTGTCCTTCTCTGTCCCTAAACTCAAGGATTGAAAATATGGAACAGCAAAATTGGTTTAGAACAGAATAGCACACTGTCAGTTTCACTCACTGTACCTCTCTGTCCCTAAACTCAAGGATTTCAAATATGGAATAGCAAAATTGGTTTAGAACAGAATAGCACACTGACACTTTCCCTCACTGTCCTACTCTGTCCCTCCCTACAAACAAGATTTAGCACAGAATAGCACACTGAAAGTTTCCACGAGTGTCCTTCTCTGTCCCTAAACTCAAGGATTGAAAATATGGAACAGCAAAATTGGTTTAGAACAGAATAGCACACTGACACTTTCCCTCACTGTCCTACTCTGTCCCTCCCTACAAACAAGATTTAGCACAGAATAGCACACTGAAAGTTTCCACGAGTGTCCTTCTCTGTCCCTAAACTCAAGGATTGAAAATATGGAACAGCAAAATTGGTTTAGGACAGAATAGCACACTGTCAGTTTCACTCACTGTACCTCTCTGTCCCTAAACTCAAGGATTTCAAATATGGAACAGCAAAATTGGTTTAGAACAGAATAGCACACTGACACTTTCCCTCACTGTCCTACTCTGTCCCTCCCTACAAACAAGATTTAGCACAGAATAGCACACTGAAAGTTTCCACGAGTGTCCTTCTCTGTCCCTAAACTCAAGGATTGAAAATATGGAACAGCAAAATTGGTTTAGAACAGAATAGCACACTGACACTTTCCCTCACTGTCCTACTCTGTCCCTCCCTACAAACAAGATTTAGCACAGAATAGCACACTGAAAGTTTCCACGAGTGTCCTTCTCTGTCCCTAAACTCAAGGATTGAAAATATGGAACAGCAAAATTGGTTTAGAACAGAATAGCACACTGACACTTTCCCTCACTGTCCTACTCTGTCCCTCCCTACAAACAAGATTTAGCACAGAATAGCACACTGAAAGTTTCCACGAGTGTCCTTCTCTGTCCCTAAACTCAAGGATTGAAAATATGGAACAGCAAAATTGGTTTAGAACAGAATAGCACACTGTCAGTTTCACTCACTGTACCTCTCTGTCCCTAAACTCAAGGATTTAAAATATGGAACAGCAAAATTGGTTTAGAACAGAATAGCACACTGACACTTTCCCTCACTGTCCTACTCTGTCCCTCCCTACAAACAAGATTTAGCACAGAATAGCACACTGAAAGTTTCCACGAGTGTCCTTCTCTGTCCCTAAACTCAAGGATTGAAAATATGGAACAGCAAAATTGGTTTAGAACAGAATAGCACACTGACACTTTCCCTCACTGTCCTACTCTGTCCCTCCCTACAAACAAGATTTAGCACAGAATAGCACACTGAAAGTTTCCACGAGTGTCCTTCTCTGTCCCTAAACTCAAGGATTGAAAATATGGAACAGCAAAATTGGTTTAGAACAGAATAGCACACTGACACTTTCCCTCACTGTCCTACTCTGTCCCTCCCTACAAACAAGATTTGGCACAGAATAGCACACTGAAAGTTTCCACGAGTGTCCTTCTCTGTCCCTAAACTCAAGGATTGAAAATATGGAACAGCAAAATTGGTTTAGAACAGAATAGCACACTGACACTTTCCCTCACTGTCCTACTCTGTCCCTCCCTACAAACAAGATTTAGCACAGAATAGCACACTGAAAGTTTCCACGAGTGTCCTTCTCTGTCCCTAAACTCAAGGATTGAAAATATGGAACAGCAAAATTGGTTTAGAACAGAATAGCACACTGTCAGTTTCACTCACTGTACCTCTCTGTCCCTAAACTCAAGGATTTCAAATATGGAACAGCAAAATTGGTTTAGAACAGAATAGCACACTGACACTTTCCCTCACTGTCCTACTCTGTCCCTCCCTACAAACAAGATTTAGCACAGAATAGCACACTGAAAGTTTCCACGAGTGTCCTTCTCTGTCCCTAAACTCAAGGATTGAAAATATGGAACAGCAAAATTGGTTTAGAACAGAATAGCACACTGTCAGTTTCACTCACTGTACCTCTCTGTCCCTAAACTCAAGGATTTAAAATATGGAACAGCAAAATTGGTTTAGAACAGAATAGCACACTGACACTTTCCCTCACTGTCCTACTCTGTCCCTCCCTACAAACAAGATTTAGCACAGAATAGCACACTGAAAGTTTCCACGAGTGTCCTTCTCTGTCCCTAAACTCAAGGATTGAAAATATGGAACAGCAAAATTGGTTTAGAACAGAATAGCACACTGACACTTTCCCTCACTGTCCTACTCTGTCCCTCCCTACAAACAAGATTTAGCACAGAATAGCACACTGAAAGTTTCCACGAGTGTCCTTCTCTGTCCCTAAACTCAAGGATTGAAAATATGGAACAGCAAAATTGGTTTAGAACAGAATAGCACACTGACACTTTCCCTCACTGTCCTACTCTGTCCCTCCCTACAAACAAGATTTAGCACAGAATAGCACACTGAAAGTTTCCACGAGTGTCCTTCTCTGTCCCTAAACTCAAGGATTGAAAATATGGAACAGCAAAATTGGTTTAGAACAGAATAGCACACTGACACTTTCCCTCACTGTCCTACTCTGTCCCTCCCTACAAACAAGATTTAGCACAGAATAGCACACTGACACTTTCCCTCACTGTACCTCTCTGTCCCTAAACTCAAGGATTTCAAATATGGTTCAGAAAGATTGGTTTAGAACAGAATAGCACACTGTCAGTTTCACTCACTGTCCTACTCTGTCCCTACAAACAAGATTTAGCACAGAATAGCACACTGACACTTTCCCTCACTGTACCTCTCTGTCCCTAAACTCAAGGATTGAAAATATGGTTCAGCAAGATTGGTTTAGAACAGAATAGCACACTGACACTTTCCCTCACTGTACCTCTCTGTCCCTACAAACAAGGTTTAGCACAGAATAACACACTGACACTCTCCCTACCTATCCTTATTTGTCCCTAAACACAAGGAATCCAGGATTAGTAAAGGAAAAATAATGACACTGTCCCTGCCTATGCTTCTCTTTCCCTGCTCCGGAACACACTACACAAGGCCGCCGCGCTGGCGGCCTTTTATAGTGTGGGGCGTGTACTAAACCCCCTCAGCAATAATTGGCCACAGGCATCCTGCCTGTGGCCAATCATTGCTCTCCTCGCTGCCGGCGCTGTGATTGGCCAAGCATGCGGGGTCACAGTGCATGCTTGGCCAATCACAGCGCCTGGATGACACTGCGATGGCGTAGTGCACTGTGGGCCGTTCGCGTCACTCGAATTTGGCGCGAACGGCCCAAATCGTTCGATCTTCGTCGAACGATCGAACAGCCGATGTTCGAGTCGAACGTATGTTCGACTCGAACACGAAGCTCATCCCTACTCCCCAGTAAAGTAACTGTCCACACCAACTGAAAGTCCAACCTCAGTATTTATTTCACCACGGATAACAAATAGTCTCTGTGAGAGCAGACAGGTTGACACGAGACACAGGTCAGATAAGGTGGGAGGAGGTCCAGGCACTAACTCAATTTAGGCTTCTCTTACTGTTCTGCTTTCATGAACAGGCTTGGGCGCACGGTCTCTGCCACAGACCAGGTGAATATGAAAAGTCACTGCCACTGACTTGTTGAAGTTGGTCACTGCCACTGACTTGGTGAATAGGGCCTTGCCCTATTTGGTCACTGCCACTGACCTGGTGTGCGTAGAGTCACTGCCACTATGACCTACAGGACATGCACTTCCTTCTTCAAGAAACTTGGCCCTTGTTAAGGAGAAGAACCTCCCTCCGGAGAGTTACCAGAGGCCCCCACTGTCACCACGACTCTGCGCTGGGTCTTCAGAAGGGGTCACCTCCCTGGCCTCCTCGATCCTGTATATGGGGTCCCCTCGCAAGGCGGCACCCTGGGAGCCCTCAATCCCGGGCGGAACCCAGCCAAAGCCGCTGGGCCCCGGACCTCCAAACTAGTACCTCACCCCAGACTGAAGGTGTCTGGGATGGAACAGGAACTCGGCCTCCGGGCCTAGGGCACCCGGAGACGACACACCACCACCCAGGCTGAAGGTGCCTAAGCGCGACCCCTTTGAAAGATGGCCGCACCTTTTTATACCCTCTCCCGACAGGCACAGCAGGTTCCCCGCCCAGCCGTACTGCTGCCGAGAGGGGACAAGAAAGGGCACAAACTTGTATCAGTGGTTCAACCCCGTATGCATTTTTTATTCATGTATATTGAGGATTGATGTTAGCAGTGCATGCTTCATCACAGTTGCACTCAGCACTTTATATTTCATACACTTTGGATTGATGTCATTTCTTATTGTCACTTACTTATAGAGTTATTTATTTTATTTGGATTCACAGATGTTTTCCATGCCATATATGCTCACCATTTATTTAGATTATTAGCTACCTCATTATCTATTAGGTGTATTAACCTTAACCCATTCCCATTCTATACAGCACAGCATTACCTCTTTATGCTATTTACTTTGGGTTCTGATATACCTTCAGTGCTGCAGCAGTACCTCCTTTACCTTACTTCTTTGGAAGCGCGATAATACCTTTCCCATATATTTCCATAAAATGTTCATTTATTTAGAAAAATAGTTTGTTTAAAAATGTATATACAAATGTCAAACATATCAATGGTTTACATAGTACATTTTAGAAAATACAGACTTATGTACGAATGAATTTAAACAGTTTCCAGTCAGAAAAGATATCCCTCCTTCAGCCTGACATGTTTCAGGATTTTTTCCTTTCTTCAGAGGCACTGCAGGGGAAAGTAACAATATATTCTGAAATATAGCAAAAAAGGGGAAAGGCTCAGAACAATGTTCCAAAACAACAGTAACATTGAGGCACACAAGCATGTCCGTGATACATACCAGCACTGGACTTATAAAGTTATTCTTATAGGTGTATTTTATATTTTAAAACAAAAGAAGGAAAGGCAAAATTCTGAAATGAAACAGAACTGCCGCTACCCATTCATCAGTAAGCGATGAACCCTGTCTAGGCCCGGAAAAGCCCTTTCAAAGGTCCCCATGGAGACACTCCCATCATCCAATCGACAAAAATAACCAAAGGATAGTCAAATATCCTGATATGGAAAAGAGAAAGGGAGTATGTATGTCAGTGAATGTACTGTATAATCACATTAGAATACTGAAAGTATTACCATTAACAAGTGATGACAATGTTAATAAAATTGATTTTCCATATGTCCCTTAGAGGTATATTCGATTTTGCATGGCTATGGGTATAGAGGGGGGGGGGGAAGTGTCTAGAAAGCCAAAATTCTCCAGGTCCATATTTCCCTTGTCAACATTTACAAAGTAAGGAATCCTAAAGAAAAGGAAAAGAAGGGTATTTACTTACCAAGGTTCTGTTTTTCAAATGTGTGGATTGGAGTGATGTGCTTCCTGTAAGGCAGTGTCTGTACTGAACAGCGCGCCATCCAGGAGTTTAAATAGACACCCACGCATGCGCACCAGCCACTCAGTGCCACGTGACGTGATGATGTAAGCATGCCGCTGGGCGCCTGCGCCCTAGTCACTCGGCAGCTGATGACGTCAGCAAGTGGCGCCACCGCGCCGCGTGATGTGATGACACCGCGACTAAGGGCATAGCAAATGGGCAGCTGATAGCCAAAACAATGCCAGTGAAAAACGAGGCCCACACCCCCTGGTGGCAGGTGTGAGCCACATCATGGTAATAAGGAAGTAGATGAGTGAACAGCCATTCAAAATGATGGAATTCCAAAAATTGGAAAACATTACTAACCTTTAACTAATTGGAAAACCTTATTCCAGTCGCCACCCCTACTGGCAGGATGGACCCGATCTAAGATGGTAAATAGAACGCGGGGGGGGATACCTTCATGATGGTCTCGTACATGCCGTCCCAAAGGGAGATCTGGATTTGCAGAATTGATGCTTGTAATGTGTCGTGCTGCTCTCTTATAAAACTCTAGTTTAGTTTTCCCTACATAAAAACACTGGCACTGGCAGATCAATAAATAGATAACCCCAGGCGTTTTGCAGTTAGCATAGTGTTTTGGTCTATGTACTTTTCCATTTGGTAACATACATTTTAGCTGTGGGTTCATGTACCGGCAACACGAACGCCCGCCACACATAAATGTGCCAAATTTTTTACATGGGTCGGACCGAAAGGCCCCGACATATTCACTTTGGACCACATGGTCTCTAAGTGAATGTGCTCTTCTGAAAGTTATATTGGGGGTGGCAGAGATGTGCGGGCCTAAATTTGGATCTATTTGTAATAAGTGCCAGTGTTTTTGTAGAATTTTTTTGAGGGCTTTGTGTTGCTTATTATACGTTGCTATCAATCTGGTGATTGCTTTCGAGGTATCATGTGTTTTTTTGAAGAAAAAAAATAGATAGTGTCTTATTTGTCCACGTGCACGTTTGAAGGTCTTTTTGAGGCACGTGGATGAATAACCTCGATCTGAGAGGCGATCTCTGAGAGAGTTGGCCTCTCGGACCAACTCTGCATCTGTTGAGCAGTTACGTCTGAGCCTCAAGTACTGCCCATATGGGATGGACATAACCAGGGGCTCAGGATGCGAGCTTGCTACATGTAAAATGGTTTTCCCAGCGGTCTCTTTACGATAAAGACCGCTGGATAGTGAACCATCTGCTAATTTAGGGATGTTTAGATCACGGAATGTGATGGACGTGTCACTAGACGTCATTGTGAAAAAAAGATTTGACGTGTTTTTGTTCATGGCACAGATGAAGGCTTGCAGATGTTCAGGTGTACTGTCCCATATCATTAGAATATCATCTATGTACCTGAACCATGATACAATATGGGAGGTATATGATGATAGACTGTCACTCGATAGAAGGGATTTTGCCCACTCCCCCAGGTACAGGTTGGCATACGATGGGGCACAGCATGTCCCCATCACAACCCCCTGTACCTGGAGGTAGTGGGATCCATCAAATAAAAAAATATTGTGGGTTAGAATAAAGTTCAAAGCTTCCGTTAGAAAAAGGTTGAACTTACGATCGTCCCTGTGAGATTAGGATATAGCATGCTGAGTTGCCAAAAGGCCTTGATCGTGGGGTATGGGGCTATATAGCGACTCCACGACAATGGTGACTAACAGGGCATGAGATGGAATATGCAGTCCTTCTAGATTTTGTAATAAATGGGTCTGAGATGGCTATCAATGAATTTGCTCAGGTTTTCAGGTTATAGAACCATTCCCCGAAATGATGGGGCGACCTGGCGGGTTTTTTAAATCTTTGTGTATTTTAGGGAGACAGTATAGAGTTGGGATGCGGGGGTGAGATGTTCTGATGTATTCCCACACATCCCTGTCAATGGCTCCATTACAAAACGCTCCATCTACTAACTCATAAAATGCACATTCTTTTAGAAGAGCACGTTCACTTAGAGACCATTTGGTCCAAAGTGAATATGTCGGGGCCTTTTGATCCGACCCATGTAAAAGATTTGGCACATTTATGTGTGGCGGGTGTTGGTGCTGCCGGTACATGAACCCACAGCCAAAATTTATGTTACCAAATGGAAAAGTACATAGACCAAAACACTATGCTAACTGCAAAACGTCTGGGGTTATCTATTTATTGATGTGCCAGTGCCAGTGTTTTTATGTAGGGAAAACGAAACTAGAGTTTTATAAGAGAGCAGCACGACACATTACAAGCATCAATTCTGCAAATCCAGATCTCCCTTTGGGACGGCATGTACGAGACCATCATGAAGGTATCCCCCCCCCGCGTTCAATTTACCATCTTAGATGGGGTCCATTCGGACAGTAGGGGTGGCGACTGGAATAAGGTCTTGCTACAAAAGGAGGTTCGCTGGATTGCTGACCTCAATGCAACCCATTTTCCAGGTCTAAACACCCAACTAAGTTTCCATCCCTTTTTGGACGGCTTTAACTCTGGGGGATGTGAAAAAGAATAATTAATGGCAAGATACATGTTGAATATATATTTTTTCTACTATGGTTGTATTTATTTGATGTTTTACTGCTGTATTATGATTGTCTATCTACACTCCTTTTTCGCTTGTCCAATATGCACCTACCTTGTTGTTTTGAAATATTATTTAAAGAAAAAAACGATAGATAAGATCAACATTTTTGGAACTATATGTCTTCGATGTCCAGCCATGTATGTATCCCTTTCCTTTTTTCCATCTGTCATGACGTCATGACGCATTTAATTGTCGCACATACCCATTCCACATGCAGTTCTCTATGTGTGGAACGAATTCAGGGACTTTTTTACGGCCCACATTCAGGCCTATTTTTTCTCTATACTTGTAGATCAAAAGAGTTTTTTTCAACTAGATCATATTACAGCTGCCCCATGCCCCCGTACTTTTTTGGGCTCGGTCTATCCCCGCCCGGCGCACAGGAGCCGGTCTCTCTCCTTTGGCGGGGGCGGGCAACCTGTTTATTGCGGCATTCCTGGGCGCCCCCTATTGGTTAACTGGGTGTCCCGGTCTTTGCTGCCATTATGCGTCAGTGGGCTTGACCTGCATCACGCCTTCCCATGTCTTTTGACTATGAGGGGGGTGCCGTGTAGTCTTCGCCTGGGGTCCCCCTTTTTATACATTCCCTGTTTTTCCTTTTATGCAATATTTGTTTTTTTAATAAACTTAAGGATTCATTACACATTATAAATTGAATAGGTCTACCAGGTTTAAATATTCCACTATTCCCAATTAATGTAACTTAATTCTTCTGAATAATTCAATGATCCAGTATAATACTCGTAAACCTTCTAACAGTTTGAAATAGCTTGGTTCTAGTAATGTTTTCCAATTTTTGGAAATCCATCATTTTGAATGGCCGTTCACTCATTTACTTCCTTATTGCCATGATGTGGCTCACACCTGCCACCAGGGGGTGTGGGCCTAGTTTTTCACTGGCATTGTTTTGGCTATCAGCTGCCCATTTGCTATGCCCTTAGTCGCGCTATCATCACATCATGCGGCCTGGTGGCACCACTTGCTGACGTCATCAGCTGCCGAGTGACTAGTGCGCATGCGCGGGCGCCCAGCGGCATGCTTACATCATCAGGTCACTCGGCGCAGCGCCGAACAGCTGATGCGCATGCGCGGGTGTCTATTTAAACTCCTGGATGGCGCGCTGTTCAGTACAGACGCTGCCTTACAGGAAGCACACCACTCCAATCCACACATTTGAAAAACTGAACCTTGGTAAGAAAATACCCTTCTTTTCCTTTCTTTAGGATCCCTAATTTGTAAATGTTGACGAGGGAAATATGGACCTGGAGAATTGTGGCTTTCTAGCCACTTCTCTCCCCCTCCCTCTATACCCATAGCCATGCAAAATCTAATATACCTCTAAGGGACATATGGAAAATCTATTTTATTAACATTGTCATCATTTGTTAATGGCAATACTTTCAGTATTCTAATGTGATGTTAACTAGATTATACAGTACATTCACTGACATACATACTCCCTTTCTCTTTTCCATATCAGGATATTTGACTATCCTTTGGTTATTTTTGTCGATTGGATGATGGGAGTGTCTCCATGGGGACCTTTGTAAGGGCTTTTCCGGGCCTAGACAGGGTTCATCGCTTACTGATGAATGGGCAGCGGCAGTTCTGTTTCATTTCAGAATTTTGCCTTTCCTTCTTTTGTTTTAAAATATAAAATACACCTATAAGAATAACTTTATAAGTCCAGTGCTGGTATGTATCACGGACATGCTTGTTTGCCTCAATGTTACTGTTGTTTTGGAACATTGTTCTAGGCCTTTCCCCTTTTGTGCTCGATTTCAGAATATATTGTTACTTTCCCCTGCAGTGCCTCTGAAGAAAGGATAAATTCCTGAAACATGTCAGGCTAAACTAGGAAAATCTTTTCTGACTGGAAACTGTTTAAATTCATTCATACATAAGTCTGTATTTTCTAAAATGTACTATGTAAACCATTGATATGTTTGACATTTGTATATACATTTTTATCCAAACTAGTTTTCTAAATAAATAAAATTTTTATGATATTAGATTTTTTCTGTGTTCGCCCATAAAATCCCATTTGTACTGGGGGGTACTCATGCCCTTTTAGGGTTTGTTCCTATATATTTGGGATGTTGGCAACAATTTAGGGAAAAACATTTTGTTTACTTTTCCCTGTGGTTCATCACCTATACTCATTTCTGCATACGGTTGAGGGAAAAACTTTTTTTGTTTTTTTGCCACTCCTGCTTTAGGACGTCCTTGATCTCATCCATGAATGGAAAATAGGCTTGTCGTTTGTGGAGAAAAGAGAAATAGTATTTTTCCTTCTTTGGCACTTCCTCCTCTTCCCATGTGATCGCCTGTTTGATTGTAAACGCAGACAAGGAATCTCGTACTACCTTTTTTAGTAATGATGAGACTTGCGCAGTGTCCTGTTCCCTGTCCAATGCAAACTCTTTGAGACAGTCTTTGCACACCAATTTGTTGGATAGGGGGGCTGCGCCACAGGCCCAGCATGATTTCTTTCTGGGACGCCTGTATTGCTCTGGAGAAGAGGAGGCGCAACACGCTTTTTTGGATTTTTTTCTTGACCAGGAAAGACGTCTGGAGCTATGCTCCTTTGAAGAACGCCTGTCCTCTCTTGTCCTTGAACTCCGAGATCGTGAGCGCGTGCGGCTGAAACAAATCAAAGCAAACCGCATTAGAGGGCACTTTTTTAAGGTCACCTGAAAACTTAGCAACTGGTGGTCCCCCTACCTTAAGTATTGAGGGTCTTGCATAAGTGGTGACTGACTCATGGTAATAGAGAATAAGGGACGGCCAGCGGAAAAAGAGAGATAGCTGAAAGAGAAACAAAAAGGATGGAGATCGCCCGTAATTTTCTAACATGACAGTCTGAAAATTATCTAACTACAACAAGGCAAACAGCCAAAACAAACCAAAGAAAAAGAATGTACACTTTTTCATCAGTTACTTCTCTCTTTTTTTTTTTTTTAAATAGAAAACTTTCCTACCAGCAGATGGCGTCACCGAAGGATGCTGAGTCTGGATCCAGGAAAACCTCAAAGTCAGGAGCCACAGTCAGGAGGCTGTATATTGGCCGCTCTACAGCAGCCTACTGACAGTTTTAAGTGATCCCCAGGCTCCTCCTGTTGTGGGCAAAACTAATCATTCTTTCCAGCACCAAAATGGCGTCCTGAGCTTCCGTCGGCCAGTGCGCATGTGCGAAACGGGCGTAGCCCTATGACATCATCAGGAGCGCCCTAGGCCGGTAAATACAGCACTCGGTGGCCACCCCACGCCTATTGGGAATCCTGAACACCCACTGCATGGCGCGACCCGCCCCTCCAGGAGAGAAAGGATTACCTGTCCTGGTCTCCCGTGCGAGGAGATGCCGCTAATCAGCTCTCCTCGCCACACACTCTGTCAGTGTGGGGTGAGGAGAGCCGATAAATGGCACTTCTGCATTTACATGTGAGCAGCTGTGATTGGACATAGTTGATCACATGGTTTAAAGAGCCACCGCCACGGCTCTTTACCGAGATCAGGGTCGCGCCGTATCCTTGGAACACGGCACAGCTGTGATCAGTGCGCTGCGTGCCCCTGCGGGCATGTGAGAGAGGCTGTTTTAGGGTGCCATCATATGATATTATCCCAGAACAAGAGCCGCACCGCTCCTCAATCATTTGACGGTGGGCGGGCGGCAAGTGGTTAAAGTGAATGTAAACCCGATTCATGAAATTTGACCTAAACACATATATCTGTAGTGTTTTCTTATCTCTCTCCAAAGCCCTAAGTCCTGTGTTTTTCTGCTGCTCCATTCTTCTTTTATCAGCATGATAATTTCTGACAAGCTGTCAGAGACAGCTGGACATCTGTGTCGGGGTGGGTGCTATAAATAGATTAGCAGAGAACTGGTCTGGTCACAGCACAGCTCTGCAAGTATCTTCGTTCTTCTGTCTATGTGGAGGGGGTTGTGCCTTTCCTCCAATATGCTTTGACACAGTGTATGCCAAGACTTCACTCTCAGTACTGGAACAAGAAGAAAAAATTCTAACATGATGTGCACTTCCTAAAGAATATAGCATGCTGAAGACGACAGATATACAAATTAAACTTATGTAGGGAGATTTGTTTCATCATCTGAGGCTGTTCACGTCACTGGGTATATGTGAGAGTTTACATCCACTTTAATTGAGCAAGCTGAAGCTAAAAGCTGATTGGCTACCATGTACTGCTGCACTAGATTTTGCTCTCAGTTTTAGGAAATCAATCACATTGTGTATTCACTAAAACCTTGTGAATTGACCCCATGGTTTCCATATTTTGCTGTGAAGAGGACTGAGACAGCTGTATACAAGTTTAAAACAAAAATGTATATAATTGTAGGCAGTATTGATGCCAAACGTAAGTGCTACTGGATGCAAAATGTGCCACAAGGGCATGAAGGAGTTACATGTTGGCTCCACCCAATAGCATTAGCTGAATGGCAAACCTCTTTTCTTTTAATGATAGAAGACATGTCAGGAAATATGGGCAATATTTTCGGAAGCTAGTACCTTTCTATTATTTAGCTAAAATGTACTTGACTTCTACAGAATATTGCCTTTAACAAAAGTTTCAATTCATTTGACAATTGAATTCAATTCATTATTAGTCACTGCAATAGGTGGCCTATTTTGGTTCTACTTTATTAATGCTGTATAACATCTTTAAACTATTAGATTTATTTTTATTTAAACTGCTTTAGTGTACCATATCATTGTTAGACTTAGCTAAGCTTTCATGTATTACAGCAAATCGGATAGCTAATGAAGGTGCTGGAAATGACTGGTGATTAAGAAGCGTATCACAGAGATCAATTAAGACTTGAGGGCTGAATAGATCCTACAACATCAGTAGTTCTAGATGAACTTGCCTTATGACCATGTATATGCATTTTAATAGACAAAACCTAAATCTAATTAAAGACAGGCTTATGACTAACTATTCCAGCTATTCCAACCATAATTACGAAATTTTGCACTTTTCTTTTAAAATGGTATTCTTTTATATGCCAATTTATTTTTTGTTGTAGTCTCACTTAAAGGGACCAACCAACAACTTTTCTTTTTGGATACAATAGGGAGGGCTTAGGATTTCTGTTAGAATTGTATTGCTAATTCCCTCTAGGGGAGATTTTACCCTCACTTGCAGTCTCAGTGGCAGTGACCTTGCCTGCTATGGGTCCTGCACTGTTCCAAATGATAACTGCTTTTGGATTATCTTATGAGTAAACAGAAAATGTGTTTGAATCATCTAGCACATAGCAAAGGCACTTTAAAGCTGAATTCCAAGCAGATATAAAATACTCAAATTTATTCAGCTCTGTATTCATTACACATATTTTGTTAAATGCAAGCAGTGTAAGTCCTTACATTTGTCTTGATTTTACCCTCTTGCAATCCCCTTTTACAGCAAAGCTCAGATTGACAAAGGCAGAAGCAACACAAGGAGCCAGTCAGGTGTGCTGCAGTGCTAGCAAGGAACATGCAGATGGAAGGAGAGACCAGGATGATATAAGGGTGAGATCATCAGTGTGTTGCTTCTCCTTTCACTGTCCAGTCACAGGCTAGAGGAAGGACAAGACCTGTAAATGCTAAGTAACTGCAGCAGAAAAAAAAAGGTCTTCAGATCTGCCAGACAGGACTGTGCTGTGTGGCAGATAAGTATAGATCATAGGACTGGATGGACAGAAATACAGCTTTGTCGACTACGTCCAGTCACAGGTTGGGGGGAAGGACAATGTAATTTTTATATAATCGTAGCAGAAAAAAATTGGGTTATCTGCCCTGACAGACAGGATTGTGTGCTTTGTGGAAGATATGTATCCATTTTAGGATGGGATGGACAGAAATACAGCTTTGTTGGCTGCTAAAACAGCACCCATATACTCTATGTATGTATTGTAGGTATTTAGATGTTCAGCTTTAAGTAATGCAATAATGAGGAATATTTTTCTAAACAAAATTGTACAGTTATAAATGACCCTTCCAAAGCTTCATAAATGTCAAATTCCATTGTGATTTTCCTGGCTGCAGCTTTGATCTATCATCATAATGAATACAAAATAGTGCAGCGCTAGAATACCAGAAAAGTAGCTACTGAACGTAGCTCAAATATGTGATTTAACTGATGAACACAGTGAATATATAAATCAATCAAATGCATAGAGTTCATGAACAGTCCGTTCCTATGGGTGATCTCTGATATAAGCTATCTTCCATGGGGACTGAGGAACATACCCCTATGAGTAAATATAGAGTAAATGCAAAAATTATATGTACAAAGAAATAGTCCAAATGACATGTGTGTGTTGGAACGAATGTCTATTCATGGACTACACCGCCACAGCATGGAAGGACCAAAGGACCCAAGGACCCAATCATTGATGATGGAAACACAAAAGAAGAGCACAGTTGATATAGTCGGGTACTCTTACCGGAAACGGTGGACCCACCTGTCATACGACAGTGGGTCAATCGAGCTAAGTGGTCACCGTGACCAGAGGATGGAACTGGATATCCTGGATGTCTAAGACCGACTCCCGCAGGGTGGTGAATGATCCGCTCACACGATGGTAATCCCTTCAGTCGTATAGGCTCCAAATTGTTCCAAAAATAGACACAAGGGTGGGAGAAAAGAAAAACTCCAGATAGTGCAGGTCAATATAACCAATAAAGGTTTATTGAATAAATATTGTCTTTACAGACATATAAAAGTGATCACAAAAATAAAAAGTACTAAAAGCAATCGCTGTACCCCACATTGCTTTTAGTACTTTTTATTTTTGTGATCACTTTTATATGTCTGTAAAGACAATATTTATTCAATAAACCTTTATTGGTTATATTGACCTGCACTATCTGGAGTTTTTCTTTTCTCCCACCCTTGTGTCTATTTTTGGAACAATTTGGAGCCTATACGACTGAAGGGATTACCATCGTGTGAGCGGATCATTCACCACCCTGCGGGAGTCGGTCTTAGACATCCAGGATATCCAGTTCCATCCTCTGGTCACGGTGACCACTTAGCTCGATTGACCCACTGTCGTATGACAGGTGGGTCCACCGTTTCCGGTAAGAGTACCTGACTATATCAACTGTGCTCTTCTTTTGTGTTTCCATCATCAATGATTGGGTCCTTTGGTCCTTCCATGCTGTTGCGGTGTAGTCCATGAATAGACATTCGTTCCAACACACACATGTCATTTGGACTATTTCCTTGTACATATAATTTTTGCATTTACTCTATATTTACTCATAGGGGTATGTTCCTCAGTCCCCATAGAAGATAGCTTATATCAGAGATCACCCATAGGAACGGACTGTTCATGAACTCTATACATTTGATTGATTTATATATTCACTGTGTTCATCAGTTAAATCACGTATTTGAGCTACGTTCAGTAGCGACTTTTCTGGTATTCTAGCGCTGCACTATTTTGTATCCATTTTGTCTTTTGCTTTGTTTGTTTGAGTGTCAGCAGCTTTTATTATTATTTTGGTTTAGCGCAGTTTTTTCACTTATATATATCATCATAATGAACCTCTTGATATAAGATGCCTAGCCAATTATGATTTGGGTATAGTTTTGCAAGTGCACTGTGTATTCTGTATACAGTATTTACAGCTTATGTCCATAGGGAAAACAGCTCTTTATGTACAATAGAGACTGGAGAGTCTGCATCCAACCTTCAATGCTCTTAATAAAAAACCCTCTTAGTAGAAGTCCTAAACCTACAAGTCATACCTTATGTATATTTTAAAAAAGAGTCACATGCAGAAATGGAATGGCAGATATAGAATAGAATAAAAATATAGCCTCACAATAACTGTATCTGCATTGTATAATGCCCTGTACACACGATCGGATTTCCGATGGAATAAAATCCGATGGAATTTTCTGTCGGAATTCCGATGAAGCTGACTTCCATCAGTCTTGCATACACACCATCAGACAAAATTCTGACCGTCCAAAACGCGGTGACGTAAAACACTCCGACGAGCTGAGAAAAATTAAGTTCAATGCTTCTGAGCATGTGTCGACTTGATTCTGAGCATGCATGGGTTTTTTCTCCATTGGAGTTCCACACAGACGATTGGAATTTCCTATCGTTTTTTTTTCCATCGCAAAAATTTTAAACATGTTCTATTTTTTTACACCGATGGAAAAAAGTCAGATTGGGCCCACACACGATCGTTTTTTTCGATGAAAAAAGTCCATCAGACTTTTTTCATCTGAAAAAACGATCGTGTGTACAGGGCATAACAGTACATTCCGTAATCAATTAACTGATTGGTTTTAACACTGAACATAGAGGCTTCAAATTATGCATTATAATTAGATGATTTAGGGCTCAGTTAATTTTTTATTTTTTTTTTGACCTAACAACTGATGTCTGATGTCTGAAAATCATAAAGCTTATAGCAAATGTCATATGTGTTTTAGAATATTGAATTGAGACTACATAGCATATATTAAATTAAATATGCTGCTGCACAATCCTTAGCTTAACGGGTCTAATCTGTTGTTGACTATTCTTGACTTGACCTTTACAGCTAGAGAAATCAGTCAGCTTTTTTACTTTTCCATGGTCAGGTTTGATAATGAAGGAAATAGTATAATCAGCTACTATAAGCTACATTGTATTAAACATATTTTTATTCTCTACTACAAAAAAGTACAAAGCCCCTCAGCCCACATATTTGTCCAGATACCCTTCTCCAGCAACTGAATAGTTAATAAGTAAAAGGTAAGGAGAAGCTTTTCTTGTTTCAGAATTTTGGGACTCTACTGTAGACTTGCACTTCCTCAATCCTAGAAGAAGGTCCAAAAATTTTTTTTTTTTTAAATACAGTCTGAGGAAAGCTGATGAGCTGTTTAAAGTACAATTTAACCATTTAATTATACATTTTAAACCCACACATGTACATTAAAATAAATATAGAATATAAAGGAATCAAAAATGTATCATATTTATTTTATTCTTAAACACAAGTGGTATAAGTATTACAATACAGCTGCTCCCAATAATGGAGCATTGTTGGCAATTATGGCAATCATTGCAAATTTTTTGTAATATTGTGTATAGCTTTGGGGGGATTTAACAAGAAAGACATGGGGAAAGCAGCACTTATCTTGTTATTATAAATATCAATGCTGATTTGCTAAAACCTTTCACCAGTTCCAATAGGTATTGCAAACCTGAATGATAATGGTACATTTGTATTTTTTTTAAAATAATGCATTCCTGGACAGTTTTCTAAGCCTTCAGATCGTAGGATGGGCCATAGGTTACAAATCAAATCAAATGATAAAAATTCTATATAATATGAAATTCCCGCTCTCAAAATAATAGTAAATAATTGTAACCATTGCTGCTACTTATAAACATAAATATCAAAAACAGTGAAATAAAATATATATCCAAAAATACATATATGTGAATTCACAGTAGCACAACGATGACACCTAATAAATTTAGCGCTTAATACAAAAATAAAAGTGATAAGAAATATATAAGCATATTCTGTATGTAAAATGGAAATATAAAAAAAAAGAGAAAATGTCAAATAACAGTCCTGTTTGACCAACGAAATTCATCCAGAATAATTCCAAGTGATACCACCACTGTGTGTCACATGTGACCCACTCCCATCAGATGGCAATTCACCAAATCCTATTGCCTAACATTCTCATGGTTAGGCTAATACGCCATAATAATCAGTTGTTAAAGGATTTTTTAGTAAAAAATAAATAAAGATTCCTTAGTAAGGCAATCCACTTCTCCACCGCTCTTGCAGTAAAGGTGCACATCCATAGGTAAACATAAAAAAGAAAGGCTCCACTAGTGTAATAGTGTCAAAGCACAATCTTTAATCTAAAACCAGTATCCAATCCACTCACATGTAAAACATCTTGTATAAAACATTGTACAGCTCATGTGACTGCACTACCCCTTGTGACAAAGTCGGAAGTGATGAAAAGCAACGGAACATGACTGTAAGGCAACCAGAATCATTGCATCACTGTTGTGAGAGCGATTGGCATCTCCCTGGATAGTCGTCAGCCAGCATGGAGGTGGTGAGACTGAAGGGGATCGCTTTACTATGCTATGAGCTGTACAATGTTTGATACAAGATGTTTTACATGTGAGTGGATTTGATACTGGTTTTAGATTAATGATTGTGCTTTGACAATATTACACTAGTGGAGCCTTTCTTTTTTATGTTTACCCATGGATGTGCACCTTTACTACAAGAGTGGTGGAGAAGTGGATTGGCTTACTAAGGAATCTTTTACCAAGTGATTCTTACGGAGTATTAGCCTATCCATGAGAATGGTAGGCAATAGGATTTGGTGAGTTGCCATCTGATGGGAGTGGGTTGGATGTGACACACAGTGGTGGTGGATTTCTTTTGGGTGTTTTTCCTAATTTGGATATCACTGGGAATTATTATTCTGTATGAATTTTGTTGGCCAACGAGGACTGTTATTGGACATTTTCTCTTTTCAGCTTTTTTCATAGTATCGTTTTACATAGAATATGCTTATATATTTCTTATCACTTTTATTTTTGTATTGAGCACTGAATTAATTAGGTGTCATTGTTGTGCTACTGTAAATTCACATATATGCATTTTTGTATATATATTTTATTTCACTGTTTTTGAAAATGATAAATACGTTGTACCATTCCCCTGCACTATGAAGGTGTATGCTTTACAGTGTTATGTATTACTTGGTGTTTTTAATGAAAAACCCATCAAATCCCATAATTTCTCAGGCTGTAATTGAGACTGAATACAATGGGCATTCATCCCAGGGCTAACCATCATCTCTGTTTTAATATGCAGTGAGATCTACTGTGATTATAATGAAATATATTCACATTGACACTTCAACCAGTCTGCTTATGTAGCAGTCAGCAGAACATCTTTAGTGCACTTATAATACTGTATATACAGTACTTATTCACAATTTTTACCCAACCGGAAAAGAACGCGGTTGAATAAAGTACAATACAAAATTGTAGGACCGGACAAAAAATGCACAAATTTCTTGTCTGTACAAAGGAAATTTTAATTATAGGTCTACAAGAGTAACTGGGGTGATCTATATCCCTGATGACAATGTTTAATAATATTGAATGTCACTCTTTCTTTCACAAACATATTTCAGTGATTGTAGTGCTTAGGCTCAAAGCATAAACCGCAACACTGCAGCACCCTGCATATCATAAGGGATAAGGTATGCAATGTTATGCTGTTTCTGTGATTTTAGATGAACAAAGAAGCTCTTATATCTGGGGATCTGTGCTTAGTCTGTCTCATTTTGGATGATTTATAATAAGAAAGGCAAATCTTAAAACATTGCCTGCTTCACTTTATTAGTGTACTGAATCCCAATGTAATAATCCGTGTTTGTGACTATACCTTATTTGTACCATATCTATATCCTATGGTGACTTCTAATAAATATACAGCAGTGGAATTAACATATAAAGTGCATACATAGATGACTGTGTGGACCAAAGTCTAAAGTGAATAATTCCTCAATCAATTCAATAATCTTTACAGTGACAATTTAAAGTGCATACAGTGATAACTGTGCAAAACAAATTATTTTCCTTGTGAGGAAGTGCTGTTGTACTCCGTGTCCCATCAGTGTCAATACATCCACCTCTTGGGAGTAGTGTAATGATCCGCACTCACCAGATATGTTGGACTCCTTTGCCTTATAGCAAGAGGAGTCTACTGTGCTTGCAGGTCATTAGTGGGGACCAATCCAATGTGATATCCTCTGGTTATTCCCTCTCTGATGGGTTTGCCTCCAATGATGGCTCCAGGGCTTCAGGGACAAAAATTGTGCAACGTACGGTATATAGAAAAATAAACTCCTCATAGAGTAAAATCCTCAGATGGCTTATTTGAAAACAGCAACATACATAGTAACGTATAAAATTATTGTTAAAACAGTCAATATGACAGAACTGGACGTCACCAAAAAAAAGCATCAACCCTGCTCGTGTATGAGATGGGATCGCTGTTTACAACATAGCGTGTGTTCCACTGTCCGGGCCGGTAGTGACGTGTGGGAGAGTCAGCTTGATGCATTTCGCCATCAAAGCGCAACGTTATCAAAAGCAGGGCAAAAGCAGGGCAGCCTGCTTTTGATGGCTAGGAGCCTTGGAGTTAAACTGTGTAAACTTCAGAACTGGAAGGACAGAAATGCAAATCTTTTGGCAGGTTAAACAATTCTCTTATATGTTTTCATCTATGTATTTAGCTTTTTTGTCTGGCATTCAGCTTTAATTTAAAGTTGAAAAAAAATACTATTCTTTATTTTCTTTATTCTTGCAATGACAATAATTGTGCAACCCTTGGGAGGTATAGGTGGCAAGGACTGCTTAAGCCCCCTAACCACTACTATGCTAGTCATATAACAAAATAAAAACTTGCTTTAAACTTAAAAGAATGTTAAAAAGTGGACTGTGTTTTTTATATATGTAGCACACGGACCTTTTTCTCACCTGGCTCACTTGTAAGATAAGGCACACCGTGCTATATGCCCGTACCCTCCTGTTTGAAGAGGTTAAGCGGTGTTCACAATTTGTTGGGTCCCGCAGTGAGTTACCTTTCCTGGGCTGGTTCACTTCTCTAGAGTGTAGAGAAAAGTCTGTTGTTTGTGTATCAATAAGGCCAATGTCCAGACAAGGTTAAACCTCAATGACTGAAGGTTTATTTTCTTTATGCTTGAAACCGGACAGGAAAGTTGAAAGTGAAGAATAGAATAACAGGGAGGCAGGTTCAGGCACTTAATATCACCACTCAATCCTAAGTGGACTCTGCTCACCCGGATAGTTCCCTTTCACGGTCCTAGCAGCCAGAGTGATGCACGAACTCTACTTTTCTTTCCTAGGGATACGATCGGAACCCATTTGCCTAGTTCCAAACTTCCCAGCACTTGTAGCATAAGGACCTAGGTGCAAGTTGAAACACACTACAATGCCTGTGGTGGACTTGTGGAATCCCTCTGTAGGTGACCAGGCCTCATCCAAGGCGGTGACTTCTTTCACCGGTAACCCTGGCTCCCTCTCCAGAACAGGTCACCCTCGAGTGCCCTGGAATTCCTCTTTAGATGGTAGGCCACCTAAAGGTGCTGGGCCTACATGAAGAGTTGCAGCCCCAGGCTAAAGGTGCCTAAGACTGATCCACCCATGCGCACTCCCATGGCCTGGAGGGCCACGAGGCGCAGACGGACTGTTCCTCGGTACTGCTCCTCAGTACCCCTCCTTCTCCTCCTTCTCCCCCTAAGATGGCATCTGCCCCTTATGTATCCTCTCCCATCATGTGCAGCAAGCCGACCACGCCCCCCGCACAGCTGCCTGGAGAGGACACCCAAAGGTACAGTAATGTCACTAGCGGTTCAACCCTGACCTGTTATGGCAGCGCCACCCACAGGCCACAGGGAACTGTACACCAGCAACACCACTTGACAAAAGCAGAAGAACAAAACCTAACAATTGAAGCGATCTGGGTCTGGCTACTAACCCAGATCAACCCCTACATTTAGGTACCTAGCTCCCCTAAAAGTAAAGGGGCACTACATACACCCCCCTCTGAAATAGACACTGTCCCCAGTGTCTGAAATAAACTCGAACCCTCTCAAGCCTGAGCAGGTAAGAATTTATTCCTGAACCTATGTACAAATTTTGAAATTCGTGCCTGAACCAAAATATTGGGAAGGGACAAGAAGAAAAGAGCAAAGGAACAAAGAGTACAACATTTTAGACATCCATTCTCAATGTCACATTTACAAAAATACACATTATCAATTCCAATAACAGGTCAGGGTTGAACCTCTAGTGACATTACTGTACCTTTGGGTGTCCTCTCCAGGCAGCTGTGCGGGAGGCATGGTCGACCCGCTACGCATGATGGGAGAGTATACATAAGGGGCATCTTTGGGGGAAGAAGGAGGGGAGAAGGAGGGGTACTGAGGAGCAGTACCGAGGAGCAGTCCATCTGCGCCTCATGCCCTTCCAGGCCATGGGAGTGCGCATGGGTGGATCAGTCTCAGGCACCTTTAGCCTTGGGCTGCAACTCTTCATGTAGACCCAGCACCTTTAGCTGGCCTACCATCTAAAGAGGAATTCCATAGCACTCGAGGGTGACCCGTTCTGGAGAGGGAACCAGGGATACCGGTGAAGGAAGTCACCGCCTTGGATGAGGCCTGGTCACCTACAGAGGGATTCCGCAAGTCCGCCACAGGCATTGTAGCGTGCTTCAACTTGCACCTAGTTCCTTATGCTACAAGTTCTGGGAAGTTTGGAACTAGGCAAATGGGTTCCGATCGTATTGCTACGAAAGAAAAGTAAAGTTCGTGCATCACTCCGGCTGCTAGGACCGTGAGAGGGAACTATCCTAGTGAGCAGAGTCCACTTAGGATTGAGTGGTGATATTAAGTGCCTGAACCTGCCTCCCTGTTATTCTATTCTTCACTTTCAACTTTCCTGTCCGGTTTCAAGCATAAAGAAAATAAACCATCAGTCATTGAGGTTTAACCTTGTCTGGACATTGGCCTTATTGATACACAAACAACATACTTTTCTCTACACTCTAGAGAAAGGAACCAGCCCAGGAAAGGTAACTCGCTGCGGAACCCAACAAATTGTGAACACCGCTTAACCTCTTCAAACAGGAGGGTACGGGCATATAGCACGGTGTGCCTTATCTTACAAGTGAGCCAGGTGAGAAAAATATAAAATAAAAAAATATGTATTTATTCTGAATCATTTATATTTTTCTTTTAAAAGGTTAATTGTTCCTATCTTTATCTTTATTTGAGTCGGTTTGCTTAAAGCAGCAATTAGAAGTTTCTGGTGGTCTTCATGGCACTTTAAAGTAAAATTGTGTCAATGCAGTATATCATGATGTTGGCTGGTGAGTTCCCACATACAGCCTTACAGTGCTCCCAACCTTTTATTTCTTACTATGACTTAGGAGTCATTTACATCATCTCCCATGAGCTGCGTTGAACACAAGGTCACTACGTCATGGTGGTGAATAGACTTGAATGAAGTGTCATTCCCTGACACTCTAATAAAGAAAAAAAGTAAAAAGCACAATGCCGTGTAATGACGCATCACACCACTCTTCACTGCTCCTACACATTGCACACTAGCCTACACATTTTAGTCTGCAGGCTGCTTTGAGCGAGCCCTTAAAGTGACAGAGCTAATGCGATGTAAAAACAAAAAAAGTTGTTAAACAGGTTCATATTTAGGATACATTCACTATCAAGAGTCCTTTTTTGACATTCCATCAGTTTTTAAACTGGAAAAAGGCTTATACAATACAGGCAGTCCCCGACTTACGAACGCCCGACTTACGAACAACTCCTACTTACGAATGGCCTCAATCCCTTCTCTTTGTGCTTCATGCTGGTCCCGGATACTTCCGAGCAGCTATCTTGCCACATTCCACACTTCAGTACTTCATGTACTTCACGCCGACTTACGAACGACTCCTACTTACGAACGGCCTCAATCCCTTCTGCTTGTGCTCCACGCTGGTCCTGGATACCTCTGAGCAGCTATCTTTCCACATTCCCCACTGCAGCACTTCATGTACTGCATGGCCAGAAGAGCCCCAGAAGCGCCCGGAACATCCCACATCCCTCCCCAGGCGGACGCCGGAACATCCCACATCCCTGCACAGCCGGAAGTCACACTTACAAGCAGTGTTCTGACTTACGAACATATTCCACTTACTAACAAACCTACAGTCCCTAATGTGTTCGTAACTCGGGGACTGACTGTATATGGAAAATAAAATAGGTTTTGTAAGACAATTGTCTTACATAATTGTCAATGTCTTCTCCCCCCCCAAATAAAACAATATATTTATCACTTTGGTATCATACGTAACAACACAATTATAAAAAATTATATATACAGGTACTTCCGTGGTTATAAAAGAAGGAATAATTGTAATATCATTCTGTTGGTACTAAGGAAAAAATATTAATTGTATTGTTCCCGCATTAGTTTTTTTTTGTAAAAATACTTCTTGTACTAAATCAGTCCCTTTTTCATTTAGATTATCACATTTCTTTTGATTTCTCATGATTCGTGATTCATTTTCAATATATTTAATGGATTTTAAACAAGATTACTTTTTATTATACTGATGAATCATTCATTACTTATTACTGATTATTTTTACCATTATCTTTTCTTAGACGCAGATATGTAATCACATCACTTATGTGATGTATGTAGCTATAATTCATCCATATATGGAGCGCTTTAAATGTCATTATGTTTAGGCAGAAACCTCAGGATATCTTTTTATCTCTTATTTTTTACTCATCTCTTGTTTTTTTTTTTTCAATTGATCTGTATGACCTTTTTTATGTTTTTTGTTTTAACCAATTCAATACTGGACACTTTCACCCCCTTCCTATCCAGGCCAGTTTTCAGCTTCCAGCTCTCTCACACTTTGAGTGATAATTACTCAGACATGCAACACTGTACCCAAATTAAACTGTTATCCTTTTTTGAGACAGATAGAGCTTTCTTTTGGTGGTATTCAATCACCACTGGGTTTTTTCATGTTTTGCCACACACACATTTTTCTTAGTTTCTGTTAGAAATTTTGCAAATAAATAATCTTTCTTAATAAATTTAGTTCAACGTGTATTCTGCAAAATTATTTTGGTAAAAACCAATCAGTATATATTATTTAGTCTGTGTGAACATTATAGAGTCTACAAACTATGGTGTACAGTAGACAGTCCAGGGTATTTAGTAAGAGGCATGGTGTTAGGATTACGTTCACCTGCTGGTGGCACCACCCTGTTCTGGGCTGTTTGCTGCAGCTCCAGTGTCCACCAGCAGGTGTCTCCCAGGAGCCAGAAGGCTGTGGTAATCAGGCAAATTAGTGTTCAGCTGCCGGGGGGCTACTTTAAGGCTGCTCCTCCCTTCCCCTGGCGCGTCACGATCCTGATCCCTTCCTTGCTACCAGTTTGTTCCTGATTGCCAGATCCAGCCTGCACTCCTCTGCCTAGCTCCTGCTTTAGTTCCCAGCCTTGATCTCCTCTACCCCGCATCCCTGCATTCTCTGTACCCTTAGCAGTATATTGTATATATTTGTATTTCATTAGTAGCTAGGTTTATTCATTATTCTGGTTCTTCTGCATTGGGGGTTTGGTTCTTGTTTGTCTTTGGGGTTGTTTATGTTTGTTGTTTGCTGTGTTCATGGTTTGCTGTTTTTCACTGTAAATAAATATCATCTTAAAGATATATACTTTGATTGTTTGATCTCAGTTCCCTTGTGTAGCTACATGTCTGGTCTCCTTAGCCGCTGATCCCTGACACATTGTGAGTTTTTGAAGTGTTTTTTTTCCACAAAGTTGTTTCTCACACTTATAATTACACCCCAAAACACACTGTGCTGTGTCTCCTGAGTATGGGGATAACACATGTGCCTAGATGCATAGAAAGAGTTGCCCCCAACCAAAAACGGCAAGAAAACATACCATATAGCCAATTCTGCCGGCTGTGTAGAAATTGTAGCAGCACCAGGGATTATGATGATCAAGCTGCTACACTAAAGAACACTATGGTACACTGTTCATTACAAGATACAATGACCAACATTGGGCCATTAAAAAAGCGGTTCAAAAGTATTGGCCCATCTTGGGACAGGATAAATTGCTCAGACGGGCAACAAATGTCAAAAGTCTCATTGCTCCTAGTCGCCTCAGAGAAAAACAGACCTCAAAGGTGGCTAATATTCCCCAATTTTGTAACATTATAGGGTGCCATAAGTGTAAATGTACCAAGTGCAAAGCTTGCAAGTTTATTTCCCATGGCCAAAAATCTTTCAGTAGTAGAGATGGACGTATTTTCCATATCAAGCAGTTCATTTGTTGTAGCACCCAAATCGTTATATATGGGTTGTTTCTCTATATAGGTAGAACAGTACGAGCCATGCGGATACACTTTGGTGAGCATCGTAGGTTCATAGAGAAAAAAGTTTAAAAATACAGTGTTCCACGCCATTTGAAATATAAACATGGGGGCAGTACAGAGGGCCTGGAACTGTTTGGCATAGAGTATATATCTATGTCAAACACAGAAGGTGAAAGATTTGCCCGTTTATGTAAAAGCGAAGCTTTCTGGATATTCACTCTAAATAGTATGACACCTGAGGGGCTCAACGAGGAACTAGAGATAGGTACTCTAATATGATAATTAATCTTTTTTGATTATTGATCATTAATTAATGGATGATCGCCTCTTGGTTTCTTGTGTTCATCAATTAACGCACTTATTGTGAACTGACTAACCGATCAAATGGTTAAACTTATATCATTTTTGTGATAATCTCATTATTTTGTCCCAACATTTTTTTATGATAATCAAAAGTAATTACTATTGGATAATGATGGCTATTTTTAGATTATATTATATTATCTTCATGTTATATAATTTTCATTTGTATTTTTTTTTTTTACTTTCATTCTTAATTGTATTTATTTATTTTATTTTATTATTATTATATATGTTTATTTTAATTTTTATTTGATTCACAATTTGCTAATATATTAAAGACTAAATGAAAATGGATAATTACAGTATGATTATAATAGATTATGGATGAGTTTTAGAAAGATATGTGTTTAATTGTTCTCAAAGTATTTTTACTGTTAATGACACTATTTAAACGTGATTCTATCTTAAACATTTTAAACTTTTTAAATAAAATTTAAATCAATGTATAATTAGTTTAGGGCTTTTTGCTAATCACTTGCCCCTCTTCTCTATATATCTCCCTTTGTGAACTCCATACTCCCGGCCTGGTGTATGACATTAGTTGTCCGGGGGGAGGGGCGTGGTTTTCTATATAATGGTGAGGGTAGAGATAGATAGGGTGTGATCTGAAAAAGGAGGGCGCACCTCCGAAACATCGCCCATCGGGTTCTGGAGCCAATCCAGCCACACAGGCTGGGAGAGGAGGCTAATCTGTTGATGTATATGCGAGAATCCTTCCTATGTCTGTGAGTGCAACAATTTCTACTTCTGATTTGAATCATTAAAAACAGTATTACACAAGGCAGCTGTGTGCTCTCCTTCTCTTCATATGTTTTAGATGCATAGAGGGGCACAAAATCCAAGGAGCACCTTGGGTTTTCAAGGAGCATAAATTACGCATTTAATTTCCTTACTATCTAACACATTTTTGGAGGCCTGGAGCACCAGGACAGTAGAAACACCTATAAAATGAGCCTATTTTGGAAAACTAACACTCCAAGAAATTTTCTGAAAAAGGCATAGTGAGTCGTTTGCAAAATATTTTTTTTTGCCAAATGTTTTTGGAAAATTCAGAAAGGAAAATTACATTTTTTTTTCACAAAGTTGTCAATTAACAAGATATTTCTAACTCACTTAATAGGCATACTTAGAATAATACCCCCAAAACACATTCTGCTGCTCCTCCTGTGTATGGTAATACCACAAAATCTAAGGAGCACCTTCTGGTGATCTAGGAGGATCAATTACACATCTAATTTCCTATGTGTAAGTAACTACCATATGTACTGTAATGGTTGCCTCTACATGAGCAATCAGGGAATATAGTTTAGTGTAGCATCACTTTTAAAAGTCTCAGTTGCTATAAGCCAAGCAAGCCTAGCCTACTGGTACATGTCTGCCCACAGGAATGTCATGTTCATTGACCAGGAAGTACAGTAGGCTTAAGAAAGGAAGGAAAAAAGAGCCTCCATCTTTCCAGGAGTGCAGTTGTCGGCAGGGGTGGCTGATGCGGTTGCCTCAGAGGAACATAATCAGTCAGAAGGGCATATGGTTCAGTTCAGGCCGAAGGCAGAAACATGGTCAGCAAGCAGTCAAAGGATCGGTCCAGGCAACAGATGGCAGGCAAAGGTAACACTGCACTGGTGTGGCAGTGATCAAGAACATTGTTGCTGGCTGCACTGGTATGGTGATAGTGGGGACTAGCTTGGCAGCAATCAGGAACACTGCTGCTGACTTACACCGGTCAGGTAACACTGGGAATTTTAGGGTGACCATCAGGGACATTGTTGCTGGCTTAAACTGGTGTGGTGACACTACAACTGTTATGGTGGTGACCAGAGACACTGTAACGGATGTGGCAGTGATCAGGGACAATATGACTGGTATGGCAATAATCAAGGACACTGTAACTGGTGTGGCGATAATTAGGTAAAATATGACTGGTGTGGTAGTGATCAGGGACACTGTAACTGGTGTTGCAGTGATTAGGAACAATATGACTGGTGTGGCAGTGATCAAAGACACTTAAGTGGTGTGGTAGTGATCAGGCACACTGTAACTGGTGTGGCGACCTTAGTGAACAAACGGCATCATGAAGGCCAAGGGACACACCAGACAGGTCAGGGATAAAGTTTTGGAGAAGTTTACAGCAGAGTTCGGCTATAAGAAAGTATCCCAAGCTTTGAACATCTCACGGACCACTGCTTAATCAATCATCAGAAAATGGAAAGAGTATGGCACAACTGCAAACCTATCAAGACATGGGCGTCCACCTAAACTGACAGGCCGGGCAAGGAGAGCATTAATCAGAGAAGCAGCCAAGAGGCCCATGGTAACTGTGGAGGAGCTGCAGAGATCCACAGCTCAGGTGGGAGAATCTGTCCACAGAAAAACTATTAGCTGTGCACTCCATAAATCTGGCCTTTATGGAAGAGTGGAAAAAAGAAAGCCATTGTGGAAAGAAAGCCATAAGAAGTCCGGTTTGCAGTTTGCAAGAAGACATGCAGGGGACACAGCAAACATATGGAAGAAGGTGCTCTGGTCAGATGAGACCAAAATTTAGCTTTTTGGCTTAAAAGCAAACCGCTATGTGTGGCCAAAAACTAACACTGCACATCATCCTGAACACACAATCCCCACTGTGAAACATGGTGCTGGCAGCATCATGTTGTGAGGATGCTTTTCTTCAGCATGGACAGGGAAGCTGATAAGAGTTGATGGGAAGATGGATGGAGCCAAATACAAGGCCATCTTAGAAGAAAACCTGTTATGCCTTGTACACACGATTGGATTTTCCGTCAGGATAAATTCCGACGGATTTTTCAGACGGAATTCCGTTCAAGCTGTCTTGCATACACACTGTCACTCCAAATTACGACCGCCAAGAACGCGGTGACGTACAACACTACGACGAGCCGATAAAAATGAAGTTCAATGCTTCCAAACATGCGCCGACTTGATATTGAGCATGCGTGTTTTTTTCTCCGTCAGAGTTCCACACAGACTAATGAAATTTCCATCGGAAAAAAAGAGAACATGTTCTCTTTCTAAAGTCCGATGGGGCACACACACGGTCGGTATATCCGATGAAAAAATTCCGTCTGACTTTTTCCATCGGAAATTCCGATCGTGTGTACAAGGCATTAGAGTCTGAAAAAGACTTGAGACTGGGGTGGAGGTTCACCTTCCAGCAGGAAAACGACCCTAAACATACAGCCAGAACTACAATGGAATGGTTTAGATCAAAGCATATTCATGTGTTAAAATGGCCCAGTCAAAGTCCAGACCTAAATACAATTGAGAATCTGTGACAAGACTTGAATATTGCTGTTCAAAGATTCTCTCCATACAATCTGACAGAGCTTGAGCCATTTTGCAAAGAAGAATGGTCAAAAATGTCACTCTCTAGATGTGCAAAGCTGGGAGAGACATCCCAAAAAGACTTGCAGCTGTAATTGCAGCAAAAGGTGGTTTATCATTTTCCTTTCACTTCAGAATTATGTGCCACTTTGTGTTGGTCTATCACATAAAATCCCAATAAAATACATTTAGGATTTTGGTTGTAACATGACAAAAGTTGGAAAATTTCAAGGGGTGTGAATACTCTTTCAAGGTACTGTGTGTATATATACAGTTGCAATAAAAAGTATGTGAACCCCTTGGAATGATATGGATTTCTGCACAAATTGGTCATAAAATGTGATCTGATCTTCATCTAAGTCACAACAATAGACAATCACAGTCTGCTTAATCTAATACCACACAAATAATTAAATGTTACCATGTTTTTATTGAACACACCATGTAAACATTCACAGTGCAGGTGGACTAATGAGATCTCCAAGAGCTAATTGGAGTAAGGTGTCAGCCAACTGGAGTCCAATCAATGAGATGAGATTGGAGGTGTTGGTTACAGCTGCCCTGCCCTCTAAAAAACACACACCAGTTCAGGGTTTGCTTTTCACAAGAAGCCTTGCCTGATGTGAGTGATGCCCTGCACAAAAGAGCTCTCAGAAGACCTACGATTAAGAATTGTTGACTTGCATGAAGCCAGAAAGGGTTATAAAAGTATCTCCAAAAGCCTTGCTGTTCATCAGTCCACGGTAAGACAAATTATCTATAAATGGAGAAAGTTCAGCACTGCTGCTACTCTCCCTAGGAGTGGGCGTCCTGTAAAGATGACTGCAAGAGCACAGCGCAGACTGCTCAATGAGGTGAAGAAGAATCCTAGAGTGTCAGCTAAATACTTACAAAAGTCTCTGGCATATGCTAACATCCCTGTTAGCGAATCTACGATATGTAAAACACTAAACAAGAATGGATTTCATGGGAGGATACCACAGAGGAAGCCACTGCTGTCCAAAAAAAACATTGCTGCACGTTTACAGTTTGCACAAGAGCACCTGGATGTTCCACAGCAGTACTGGCAAAATATTCTGTGGACAGATGAAACCAAAGTTGAGTTGTTTGGAAGAAAGACACAGCACTATGTGTGGAGAAAAAGAGGCACATCACACCAACATCAAAACCTCATCCCAATTGTGAAGTATGGTGGTGGGGGCATCATGGTTTGGGGCTGCTTTGCTGCGTCAGGGCCTGGACGGATTTCTATCATCGAAGGAATAATGAATTCCCAAGTTTATCAAGACATTTTGCAGGAGAACTTAAGGCCATCTGTCCACCAGCTGAAGCTCAACAGAAGATGGGTGTTGCAACAGGACAACGACCCAAAGCATAAAAGTAAATCAACAACAGAATGGCTTAAACAGAAGAAAATACGCCTTCTGGAGTGGCCCAGTCAGAGTCCTGACCTCAACCCGATTGAGATGCTGTGGCATGACCTCAAGAAAGCGATTCACACCAGACATCCCAAGAATATTGCTGAACTGAAACAGTTCTGTAAAGAGGAATGGTCAAGCATTACTCCTGACCGTTGTGCACGTCTGATCTGCAACTACAGGAAACGTTTGGTTGAAGTTATTGCTGCCAAAGGAGGTTCAACCAGTTATTAAATCCAAGGGTTCACATACTTTTTCAACCTGCACTGTAAATGTTTATGTAGCGGCCTCCTCACTCCCCTCTTTGCATCAGCTCGTCTTTCTCTTGTCTAGGGGTACCTTAGAGGGGAGAGAGCGGCATCACCACGCCAAGCCTTCACCACATGTGTTTGTGCGGTGTAAGCAAAGTTCCTTCTCTACCTTCGGGTCAGTGTTGCGCACCTGGAGTTACCTTGAACAATGTCCACCAGAAAAGAGCCCCACGCCATTAAAGTCCAACACTCCTTTATTCTTCTCGAGTGAACAGCATAATCAGTTAGACTCCCTTAAAGAACAGAACAAACAAGGAGGTGTGGATGCGAGTAGGCCCAGACACAATGAACTCTCCACTTTCCTTCCTGAAAGTGGGCTGAGGTCTCCTAGTGAGGGGGGATTTTCCTTCCTGGCGGTCTCCAATGGGAGGCTCACCTGTCACTGGCAATCTGCTGCACCCGGTCTTCAAGTGAGGAGCTCCCCCCGGTCCATTACGCCTTCTGGATTCGGGTACCCAATCCCTGGGTTCCCTAGGACCTCCTTCCCTCACGGAACTCAGTGTTGGGCACTGAGCTCCAGACCTCCATCCGAGTACCTCACCCCAGGCTAAAGGTGCCTGGGAAGGAAAACGACCTCCGGACGTCCTCTAGGCCTAGGGTGCCTAGAGGACCGACACGAACCACACGCCCTCAGGCTGAAGGTGCCTGGGACTCGACCCCGTGACAGATGGCCGGCCCCTTTATACCTTTCCCCAGCAAGCACGGCAGGTTCCCCGCCCCACCATACCGCTGCCGAGGGAGGACAAAAAGGAGGCAGAGCACACAGCAATGGTTCAACCCCAGCCCGAGGCGACAGCGCCACCCGCTGGACCGCAAGGAACTGCACATCACTGGTGTCTCTGCCAGTTTGAATTACACCTGGGAAAGTACATACCCGCTACATTTACATGATGTGTTCAATAAAAACATGGTAACATTTAATTCTTTGTGTGTTATTAGTTTAGGCAGACTGTGATTGTCTATTGTTGTGACTTAGATGAAGATCAGATCACATTTTATGACCAATTTGTGCAGAAATCCATATCATTCCAAGGGGTTTACATACTTTTTATTGCAACTGTGTATATATATATATATATATATATATATTGTGACAGCAGGAAGGTAAAGTCACCTGGTTGCATCCAGGGGGGTAGATATATTTCGCCCAGATTCAGGCTTTACGCCGACTTGTACAACTAGGTGGAGAGTTGTATAAGCCCAGCTAAGGCTAGTGGGCTCATGGATGACTCATACCTCTAGGGAGAGGGCTGGGCATCGTACAGACAGGGAGTTGATGAGGCCAGCTGAAGCTAGTCAGCTCATTTAGGCCTCTATAAGAACTCCCAGCTTCATTAGATGTTAGCTCATGCCTGGAACCAGACCTGTGTGGACTGTCTAGGGCAGGGTTTCTCAACTCCAGTCCTCAAGGCGCCCCAACAGGTCATATTTTCAGGCTTTCCATTATTTTGCACAGGTGATTTGACCAGTTTCACTGCCTTGTAATTACCACAGCTGTTTCATCTGAGGGAAATCCTGAAAACATGACCTGCTGGGGCGCCTTGAGGACTGGAGTTGAGAAACACTGGTCTAGGGAGAGTGAACCTCTGTGCGGTGAGACAAAGCCTGTGTGGCTATTTGCTTGGACATTTAAAACCAGGGACTTAGGGACTAGGACAGCACTAGGCTGATCCCAGTTGTTAGGAAACCTGTATGTTTAGTCAGAGGTCAAGTTGACCAGGATTTATTTTGTTTATGTTTCTTTTTCTTTGCTGTGTTTTGTCACTGTAAATAGAAAATAAACCGCACCTTTTTGATTTTGAAAACCACAACCTCCGTTTGCTGGGCCTGTTTTTGTGTGGGGAGCCCATCCCGGGGGTCACACACACCCGCTGCCGAGCTAACCCCCTCACAGTTGGTGGAGAATGCGGGCAGTTTTTTTTAAGCCAGCATGGAGGAGATACTGAAGCAGCTGGCTCTAGCAAATGCCAATCAACAGCAGACAAATGCAGGTTTGCAAAAGAGCCTTGCAGCTCAACAACAGAACTTCGCAGCCCAGCAGCAAGCTCATCAACAGAGCCTTGCAGCCCAGCAGCAAGCTCACCAACAGAGTCTGGAAGCTCAGCAACAAGCCCAGCAGCAATCTGAGGCCCGCTTCATAGACCTGTTACAGAAGCAAGAGCAGAGACTACAACAAATGGAAGCAGTAATGCAGCAACGTCCGCAGACCAGTAAGGAAAGCCGTCCCACTAATACCGCGTCCTTTGGGGTGAGTCGTTTATTGACAAAAATGACTGGAGAGGATGATCCAGAGGTATTTTTGACCACATTTGAAAGGACTGCTGAAAGAGAAAAGTGGCCTGAGGAGCAGTGGGCTGGACTGGTGGCTCCTCTGTTAACTGGTGAATCGCAGAAGGCTTACTATGACCTAGAGCCTGACCAAGCAAAAGACTATGTGATGCTAAAAGCTGAGATATTGGCAAGGCTGGGTGTCACCCAGGCTGTCCGGGCTCAGCGTGTGCATAACTGGACTTTCCAGCTTGGAAAACCCCCCAGGTCTCAAATGTATGATCTCATTCACCTGAGCAGAAAGTGGCTACAGCCAGAGACTTTGTCCGCACCAAAGATTGTGGAACGTGTTGTAATGGATCGGTTTTTGAGAGCTCTTCCTACTGCCATCCAAAACTGGGTAAGCCATGGAGACCCAGAGACGGCCGATGGTCTTGTGGATCGTGTGGAGAAATACTTGGCTACAGAGAACCTGACGGCCTCTTCCAGAGACACTCGGACTTTCCACCCTAAGACCAGACCATCCCCAGGGGCGGATAAGAGGATTCCAAGGGGTAAGGGTGGAGAGAGTGAGAGGGTGGGAGCTCTACCCCAAGTTTGGCGAGAACAGCCTGGGAAATCAGCGGCTCAAGAGGCGGCAAGAAGGATCGTTTGCTACCGCTGCCGGCAAGCGGGACATATTGCAGCCAATTGCCCGGTTGTGGAGGAACCCATGCAGTGTGACTTTCTGACGGGCAGACGTCAGTCGCTGTGTGCGACAGTCGCATGCACTGCCATTCGAGGAATTGAGAAACATTTATGCAAAATGTGTGTTAATGGTAGAAATGTTGTGGTATTGCTGGATTCAGGTAGCCTTGTGACCCTGATAAAGGCTGAGTTAGTTAAAACAGAGGTCTCTGGGAATAGCAAGGTAGCTGTTATTTGTGTGCATGGGGACACCCGAGAGTATCCAGTGACTACAGTGTGTTTCGAGACCCCCAAAGGTACCCTCTCTCATCCAGTGGGCTTAGTATCTCAGTTACCGTATGACGCCATTGTGGGAAGGGATTTTCCGAAGTTCTGGGAACTGTGGGATGATCCTGAGCCCCCCACTGGTGCCCCTATGTACCAGGAATGTGATAGCCAGAACTCCCCTGAGAGTGGTGAGGACTCTCCGGAATTTCCCTTATCAGTATTGGCAGGGGAGACTCAAGAAACTGGAGAGGAGCCCACCTCCTCAGACGAAAACCTACCGTCTGTGGAGTTTTCTGATCTTGAGGTTTACAGGGAAAACTTTGCCACAGAACAGTTGAAAGACCCCGCCCTAATAAAGGCACGCGAAAACGTAGTGAAAATAGATGGCGAGTTAGTGAACCCAGATAATACCTGCACTTACCCATACTTCAGCGTAGAGAAGGACCTACTGTATCGGGTGACAAAAAGGGCAGAAGAAACCGTTGAGCAGCTTGTGGTGCCCAAACCTTACAGGAAGTTGGTGTTGGAGTTGGCCCATGGGCACATTCTTGGAGGTCATCTGGGGACAGAGAAAACCCGAGAGAGGGTATTACAGAGATTCTATTGGCCGGGGGTGATGAAGGACATAGAAAATTATTGTTCCTCCTGCCCTGTGTGTCAGAGGTCGGCCCCGATGCCACATTTCCGTAGCCCGCTGGTCCCTCTACCCATCATTGAGGTCCCGTTTGAGAGGATCGCCATGGATTTGGTAGGTCCTATAATCAAGTCCGCTAGGGGGCACCAGTACATATTAGTTATAATGGACTATGCCACCCGTTATCCAGAAGCGATCCCTCTCCGAAATACCTCGGCCAAAACCATAGCCAAAGAGCTATCTCTTGTGTTTAGCCGGGTGGGTATTTGTAAAGAACTGCTTACGGACCAAGGTACACCCTTTATGTCCCGGGTTATGAAGGAGCTGTGTAAATTGTTCAAAGTGACGCAATTACGTACATCTGTGTATCACCCCCAAACCGATGGGCTGGTTGAAAGATTCAACAAAACCCTAAAACAAATGTTGAAGAAAGTGGTGGATAGAGATGGAAAGGATTGGGACTGTCTACTTCCTTATCTGATGTTTGCTATTAGGGAGGTGCCCCAATCCTCTACGGGATTCTCCCCCTTTGAGTTACTGTATGGGAGACACCCAAGAGGGCTGTTGGATATTGCCAAGGAAACTTGGGAAAGTGAGAGTTCTCCCCACAGGAGTGTGATTGAGCATGTCGCCCTGATGCAAGACCGAATTGCACAGGTAATGCCCATCGTGAAGGAACATTTGGCCCAAGCGCAGTTAGCACAGCAGAGAGTGTACAACCGTGGAGCCAAGACCCGTACCTTTTCCCCGGGGGATAGGATACTGGTACTTGTCCCTACGGTTGAAAGTAAATTCCTTGCCAAATGGCAAGGCCCCTACGAGATAATGGAAAAAGTGAGTGAAGTGAATTACAAGGTCAGACAACCAGGAAGGCGAAAGCCCGAACAGATCTATCACGTTAATCTGTTGAAAGCCTGGAGGGATAGAGAGTCCCTAGTCGCAGACACTTGGTCACCAGCTCAAACTGGTTGCGTGATTCCTGAGGTTGGAATAGCAGCCACCTTGTCACAACCCCAACAACAGGAGGTTAAGGAGTTTGTGCTTCGCAACAAGGAGGTATTCTCTGAGCTGCCGGGACAAACATTTGGGGTAGAGCATGACATCATTACCCCGCCCGGTGAAAGGGTGAAGTTAAAACCCTATCGGATCCCAGAGGCCCGACGGGAGGCAATACGGGAGGAAGTACAGAAAATGCTGAACTTAGGGGTGATAGAGGAGTCCCAAAGTGATTGGTCTAGTCCCATTGTGTTGGTGCCTAAACCGGATGGGAGCTGGCGATTTTGTAACGATTTTCGTCAGTTGAACAAAGTTACAAAATTTGACACCTACCCCATGCCACGTATAGATGAGTTGATCGACCGGCTGGGAACAGCCCGATACATGACGACTCTTGACCTCACAAAAGGGTATTGGCAAATCCCCCTGGCCAAATTGGCCAAAGAGAAAACCGCATTTGTAACCCCAGACGGGGCGTTCCAATATAAAAGAATGCCGTTCGGGTTACAGAATGCGCCGGCCACATTCCAGCGGAAAATGGACCAGATGCTGAGGCCCCATCGGAAGTATGCTGCGGCTTACCTGGATGACGTAATTGTCCATAGCACAGATTGGGCCTCACATCTGCCAAAAGTGCAAGCAGTCCTGGACTCTGTTCGGGAAGCGGGGTTTACGGCTAACCCCAAGAAGTGTACCATTGGGCAGGAGGAGGCCAAATATCTTGGGTACACCATTGGGAGGGGAGTAATAAAACCCCAACTCAACAAAGTCGAGGCCATCCAGAGTTGGCCACGTCCCAACAGCAAGAAGCAGGTACGAGCCTTTCTGGGAATCGCTGGGTATTATCGGCGATTCATTCCCCACTTTGCTTCTAAGGCTGTGCCCCTAACCAACCTAACGAAGGGGAAAGGGTCGGTCATGATTAAATGGACCCCCGAGGCTGAGGCAGCATTCCAATTCTTGAAACAAGCCTTATGTAGCCAGCCAGTGTTGTACTCACCCGACTTCTCTAAAGACTTTGTCGTACAAAGTGATGCGTCAGATGTGGGGTTAGGAGCAGTATTGTCCCAGGTCTGGAACGGGGAAGAGCACCCAGTCATTTACCTCAGCAGGAAGTTGAAGTCCCATGAGGTAAATTACGCCACCGTTGAAAAGGAGTGTTTAGCGGTGAAGTGGGCTCTAGATTCCCTTCGGTACTACCTGCTAGGTAGGCACTTTGACATGGTTACGGATCACGCTCCGTTAAAGTGGATGGCTCAAAACAAGGAAACAAATAGAAGAGTGAATAGGTGGTTCCTGGCCCTCCAGGAATTCAACTTCACAGTAAAGCATCGCCCTGGCGTTCAAATGGGGAATGTGGATGCTTTGTCTCGAGTACATGAATGCCTGATTGCTGGTGTTCCAACCCCGAGGTTAAAACAAGAGGGGGGGGTATGTGACAGCAGGAAGGTAAAGTCACCTGGTTGCATCCAGGGGGGTAGATATATTTCGCCCAGATTCAGGCTTTACGCCGACTTGTACAACTAGGTGGAGAGTTGTATAAGCCCAGCTAAGGCTAGTGGGCTCATGGATGACTCATACCTCTAGGGAGAGGGCTGGGCGTCGTACAGACAGGGAGTTGATGAGGCCAGCTGAAGCTTGTCAGCTCATTTAGGCCTCTATAAGAACTCCCAGCTTCATTAGATGTTAGCTCATGCCTGGAACCAGACCTGTGTGGACTGTCTAGGGAGAGTGAACCTCTGTGCGGTGAGACAAAGCCTGTGTGGCTATTTGCTTGGACATTTAAAACCAGGGACTTAGGGACTAGGACAGCACTAGGCTGATCCCAGTTGTTAGTTAGGAAACCTGTATGTTTAGTCAGAGGTCAAGTTGACCAGGATTTATTTTGTTTATGTTTCTTTTTCTTTGCTGTGTTTTGTCACTGTAAATAGAAAATAAACCGCACCTTTTTGATTTTGAAAACCACAACCTCCGTTTGCTGGGCCTGTTTTTGTGTGGGGAGCCCATCCCGGGGGTCACACACACCCGCTGCCGAGCTAACCCCCTCACAATATATATATATATATATATATATAAATATATGCATGGTCTTAAAAGATATGCAGGTCATCGAACTAATCTCTAACACATGCCTGACTTCTTGTCCAATAATTACAAAGAAGAAACCTACTAAATACCCCCGTTAATTATATATTTTTTTGCCAAACATTGCATAGGATTACTTACAGCAATAGACTGTACAGAAGTGTCAGATGTCTGTATTCTATAATAGAGCTAACATAAGCTAAAATGAATACAGGCTCACATGCACTGCATAACAGTGTTAAGCAGACACTGATGCAACAGTCTTGATGTTATCAATACAAACAAAATGTCATACACCTGTGTATACTATATGGTGCCTTTACAATTAAGTACCGGTAAATAATAAATGCCTGTAAATATTACAAAACAAAGCAAATTTCCTATTGTTTTATGAAGTCCAACACTGTTTCCTGCTGCTTGCATTTTTACAATGAACCCTAGTGAGTAATTGAGGATGTATACCTAGATAAATTTCGGAGTTTTTTTAATACATTATTATACTTATTATAAGTAGCCTATTCTTATAAAAAGCCTATTATATAGTCTTATTATACTCACACTTGCCTAGTAGAAAAACTGAAATTAATTATCTCCAGGTGTAGGTTAAAAGTACAGAATACACTGTGCTAAAAATATTGTTTGTGTGGTCAGCTAATTTGGTTCTACTTTAACGTACAGCATGAACGTTGGAAATTTATAATCCAGTTAACGATTTAGAATGCGCTGTAGGTGGCAGTGTTGTTGTGTTTTTTTTTTTGTTGTTTTTTTTTTTAAATCATGTACAATAAGGATAGTTACCAAAACCTTAACTGACTCCACTATACTGGGTAATAAATGCATACCATCATCAAGTTTTTATTTCATGTTTTATTTAGAGGGGCTTGTTATGCAATGAATTAGTCAAGAAGTGAATTAATCATTTAGTCATATAATAGTCAGCGTTACACTTTAATACACGATCATGACTTCTATTGTACTTTAATTAAACTGATTTAATTTAAATGCAGGGAACAGAATGTTTTCTACAAGTAATGTACATGAAAGCACTTTTTCGAAAACTGTACTTTTAGGTAAATATAAATTTTCTGTCTTTCACTGTCAATTTAAATGCACTCTGCTTCTTGATGGGATTTACATGGAAGGTGCCGTAATGGACATGTTTAATAATGGATGCAGAAATACAGGTGATGCAGCAGCCGAGAAACTGGATTAACAAAATTTCTCTTTGGTTTATCAGTTTATCATCATAGTATTAAAACCACTTTTACTTAAAGTAGACCTATATAAAACATTAAGTGTTAACTATTTTCTACTGCTCTCTAACCAAAACAACCTAAACACTGCTAGAATACTTACTTTTTAAGATAATTAGACACTGATAGGCTGATTCTGTATATGCGGTAGCTGCAGCATGAGGAGACATAGCGATTGGCTGCGTCCACCTCAGCAGTAGGTGCAAAAAAAAAAAGAAAAATAGATAAAGTTTAGTACCATATATAGTTCTTCATCAGTTTTAGTTGGTTTTCAAGAGGGCAGGTAAAGGTTAGAACTTCTGTAAAAAAATTTACTGCTATCTGTGTCTCTATTAAAAATATGTTTCATTTTTTTTTATTCATTTTTATTCAGTTTTATAAATCAAAGATACAAATATAAAGTACAACCCCCCAACAATCTGTAAAATGCACATTAGAATGTTGTTACCAGGGTAATTGTGTGCATGCAAAGTACTGCATACAAATGACTGCGCACCGTTACCGGAAGGCAAGCAAAGACACGCCATCGCCTTTAGCTTGCAGGCAGAGTACAATCCGGACACGGACCAGACATGCAGGGTGTTTCTCCAGTACACTCTCACTCCCTGGCTATACCTCAAAACTCCATATGCAGTTGATCGCGTGGAAAGGAAAGAGAGGGACCAATAGACCCTAAGAGTCTTCAAAGAGGTTCAGACTTTTTTTTTCAGATAGATAAAATTTAGTACCATATATAGATCTTCATCAGTTTTAGTTGGTTTTCAAGAGGGCAGGTAAAGGTTAGAACTTCTGTAAAATTTTTTACTGCTATCTGTTTAATTTTTTTTTTCAGTTTTATAAATCAAATATACAAATATAAAGTACAATCTGTAAAATGCACATTAGAATGTTGTTACCAGGGTAATTGTGTGCACACAAAGTAGAAAGAACAGGAAAAAACGAAAATGTCTATACACACATAATGGTGTATAGCCCCCCTACCAGATCAGCCATCATTCTAGCATAACAGATTCAAAACACTTGTAAGAAACAATAATCAAGGCAGTGGGCTAGTGGACAGGGCCACCATAACGAGCCCGCTCAGAATCCAAGGACAACCCTGATGTAGATATGTAGCGTTGGAGAATGGAAGTGTCGCTGTCACTGGCTGTTTTCAGTGTAGAATAATTGCCTTATGGGCATAAAAGAAGCAGTATACTCAACAATATTATGAGGGCCACCATAGTTGCAGGCCCCTCCACCAGGCCCAACAGACATGCTTAGATAGTCAATGGGATAGGTATGCGCCAATATGGATTAAAAAAAGGGGTTACACATCAGTCCTCAGGATGACATAATTAGTAATATTGATAGTATAGTCTATCCCCAGAATGAATTAGGAATTAGTATACACCATACACCAGCAGGCCAATATGTCAGAAAAGTCCACAGGTTAATACAGTCCACAGGCTAATAACAGTCCATAAACTTATATGATGACACCACTGTGCTTGATATGATGATACCACTGTGCTTGATATCAATATGGAGTGCCCACCACCGCAAAACAAATGACTGCTTACCGGAAGGCAAGCAAAGACACGCCATCGGCTGTAACCCAGCCGCGGCCTTTAGCTTGCAGGCAGAGTACAATCCGGACATGGACCAGACATGCAGGGTGTTTCTTCAGTACACTCTCACTCCCTGGCTATACCTCAAAACTCCATATGCAGTTGATCGCGTGGAAAGGAAAGAGAGGGACCAATAGGGTGATAACGTCTTAACTGGTGCAGTCTGGCGGCTCCGTCCCCGTCTGGACTCACTTTCTTTTTGCATGGAGAACCTCTTTGAAATCCACAACAGACCCTAAGAGTCTTCAAAGAGGTTCAGACTTTTTTTTTTCAGTTTAATAAATGTCGCAAACTCAAGCACATTCAACTCATTGCTAAACTTCAGGTGAATATAAAGCACCAAATTGATTGCTGAGTTGTTTAAAAGAAATAGAATAGTGTGCACATAGATGTTTGATGCAAAAACGGGTTCACTTTTAAATTATTCTTTTAGAAAAGCAATAAATGACAGTGTATTTAAAAAGCATAGGTGCCGCTGGTATCAGAGATTTAGCGCTGTCCAATCATAGGTTACTTGATCAGTCAGCTCTGGGTCTTAGAGCCAGCCTTGTAAGTATGTAGGTTGATTTTTTATTCTTTTTTGATAACTTCAAATTACTCCCTTAAAGTTTTGTATTAACCCATAGATTTTTTTCTCAAATTCCAATTAAAAGTGGAGCTCTAATAAGTGAAAATTAACAACTAAAACCACAGCACAATTTTACAAACACCGGATTTAATTTACACTATTTTAAAATGGCACTATATCCCAAACTGACAATTTTTTTATTTTTTATTATAGAGTTCTGCCTTAAATGGAACAAGTCAGGTGTACAGGAAGATGCTGGGGTTCAGGTAGAAGTGAATGTGTTGTCCCATAAACTTAAAGTATAACTAAGGGAAAAACTTTTTATTTATTTTTTTATTTATTTTATTTTTAGATAAAGTGGAGAGGGATTGGAACGCTTTTTTTCCGTTTTTATTTACCATTATCATTAAAAGTGAAAATGAAAGTAAAAGAAAACCCCAAATTTTGGGTTGTCCCCAGAAAAGTAGTAAAGGGGAAATCTTCCAAAAGGGGCACTTAATTTGCAGGGATTTCCTCTTACTTCCTGTTTGACTATGGGACAGGAAGTGAAATCTCCACAATGAGATACAGATGGAGAAAAAAGAAATCTGACAGAGGTTATAACCCTCTCTTGCTCTATCCAAAATCACAAAAAAATTGCCTAGAGTTTTACTTTAATTTGCCCTACTCTTTTCACAGACATCCTCTCACATTTTATGTGCTAAGATATACTTAAATGTGTCTTAGATGGATTAGTGCTGGAGAAACAAGGGTTAACTGTATAAGTACCATTACCCTTTTTCTATGTACTATATATCTATATAGGTAGTATTGCCTAAGAGTCACTAAGTGATAGCTGTTCCTGGCACAGAGATACTGTAGAGAGGAATTTGCAGTGTGCTCCTGTGATTTGCAAAGGTAGACCAGGAAATATATTAGGGCTGAGGATGGGTTGGAAGTAAACAAACTGGCTAGATAAAGCCTTAGCGCATTAATATATTAATGGATTCAAAGAGCTCATGGTTAGAGGGAAAGTTAAAAGACTAGGCTCTATAAAACAATGTTATTATACCACCTCCTGCTTATTGGAAGTATTCAGCAGGACTTATATTATACACAATACAAATGACAAATTTCAATTGTCTGTGCTGTAAGGAATAAAACTAGCAAAAGCAAGTGTTTTATGCTGATATACATTTGTTTTAATGTGCTGTTAATTATAAAAAATTCAACCATTGCCGCGGCTATAAGTCTGTAACTCTTGTAAGCCTTGAGGAGAAAATAATTCTTGTTCTCAAACTGGAGTTTGCTTATTGTCTGTGCTTATCTTTCCGTTACCTTCTGTTACCCAGTGGGCATAATGAAAGAATTCCCTATGCAGTTTGACTTGTGCTTCCAGGCACAAATTACTATATGGCAGGCCCCACCATTCCCTTCAAGAGGCTGTAAGCAGGGTCAAAATCCCAAGATCTTGAATGTAGAGCACAATTATAGCAGTTTTCATTATTTTCAGAGGGAAAAAAATGTGTATAATATCTACAATTTTAAATACGTACATATTTCTTGATCACAGTCCCCGACTAGATTAAGTACCCCTGAATCATAAATAGTGAAATGGAAAACAGTGAAATTTAAACTAAATCATTTAAATCCTTTACAAATAGGCTTCTTGGAGTTTTAACGTCTCGGTTTCTCACCTTAATGCATTCTATGCTTTAAGGTGAAAAACCTTTTGTGGTGCAGCTGCCTCCAAGAGCCCCCCTTTTTCTTACCTAAACCCGATCTTTCCAGTGACCAAAACGAGCCCAGCAGCTCCAGCCGCTGTCTCAGGTCCTCATTGGATAGATTGATAGCAACGGGAGCCATTAGTAATCCAAAAATAAAATTGCGCTAAACTAAAAAATATAAATAAAACAATAATGAACACATTAAAGAAGGTCCATATAATGACGTGATGTTCAATGAATCCCTCAGTGCTTAACACTTTCACCAAAGTAGCATGTGAATTTCAAAGAAAACGTCCACCTCATAAGAATGACCAGTTACCAGTTCGTTGTGACCTCCTATTATAGGAGGTCTTTTCAGCTTGTGGCTATATACCCAGCCAGGGCCTTTTGGCATCCAAAGGAATCACTGTCAAGCCTCCACTGCCCAGAAGGGCCCGGTTACACATGAACCCCAAAAAGAGATAAGGCCTCCATAGTGTAAAATCTGTAGTTGGGTGTCATAAAGCTTCTCATCTCAGCCATCCTGCTGTTCAGCACATCCTGTACCTTTGTAATTGCTGACCTATCAGTTCCCATCCATAGGTAGAATTCCTAAATCAAATCCAGTGATAAGGGAGCCGCGGGGCGGGGCTGAGTCCTGCTGTCTGTGTCAATGGATGCAGCAGGACTCGGGAGCATGCCTGCATGAGTGCCCCCATGGAATGCGGCTCTCCGTGGGGGCACTCGATGAAGAGGAGGTGCCAGGAGCACCACCGGGGGACCCCAGAAAAGGAGGATCGGGCCGCTCTATGCAAAACCCTTGCACAGAGCAGGAAAATATAACATGTTTGCTATTTAAAAAAAAGAAATCAAATAAAACCTTTACTTTTAGTTTGCTCTAAAATAGTTTTCGATATGACATCCACTTTTTTGCAAGTTTGTGCTTTTTTTTTTGTTTATTACTATAGTTCTGAAATTTATAATATATGTACTTGTAGAATATAGCACATTTATCTATCGTTCATTGAGCTGAACAGTCTGATTATAATTAACTACTTCCATACCGGGTCATTGTAAAATGATGCCGGCAGGAACCCTCTCTCCCTCCGGGTGGACGTCATATGACGTCCTGGGTTTGAGGGGGGATATCTGAATGATGCCTGCAGCTAGAGGCATCATTCAGATATCCTTGTCTTCAGCCGGCGATTCTGCGCACCATAAGAACTATCAGGCCTCATGCCCACGGACGTTTTTACAGCCGCGTTTTTGAGCGTTTTTTACAGCTTAAAAACGCCTGTCCATGTTAGTCTATAGCTTCATGCCCACCTAGACGTTTTTGAGCTGCAAATAGCATAGACGTTTTTAAGCTGTAAAAAAAACCCAGGACCAGTGCGTTCCTCAGCGTCAGAATTAGGCAGAAAAAAACGCGAGCGTCAAAAAACGCGCACTAACGTGCACTAACGCGCAAAAACGCGCACTAACGCGCGGTCGCGTTTTTAGCTCCGACTTTTTTTTTTTTTTTTTTTTTTTTTTTAAATAATAAAATATTTACAATAACATGGACAGGCGTTTTTAAGCTGCAAAAAACGCAGCTGTAAAAACGCCAGTGGGCATGAGGCCTCATAGCAGCGGTTCCAGCGCTTGTTCGTTCTTGTAGGCGGCGGGAGGGGACATTCCCCCCCTCCCGCCGCCATCCGGTGCTTCTCCGGGCTCTCCCGTGCCAACGGGGACCCGGAGAGAATCGTCCGGCGCCGGTGGTGGGTCACGTGACGAGCATAGAGATGACTGGTGACCAGTCATCTCTATGACCGTCGGAGGCCCGGGCGCGATGTGATGACGTCACGCCCGGGTCCTCAGATGTAAACAAAGCCACCATTGCGGCTAGTAAGCATGAGATCGGTGAAATTTTTTTCACGATCTCATGCTTTCCAGCCTGGAGGAGAGATGTGGTGTCTTATTGACCCCGCATCTCTCCATAAAGAGGACCTGTCACACACATTCCTATTACAAGGGATGTTTACATTCCTTGTAATAGGAATAAAAGTGATAAAAAAAAAAAAAGTGTAAAAAAAAAGTAAAAAAAAAAAAAAAAAAAAAGTTTTTAAAACGCCCATGTCCCCAATAGCTCGTGCTCAGAAGCGAACGCACATGTAAGTCCCGCCCACATATGTAAACGCTGTTCAAACCACATATATGAGGTATCGCCGCATGTGTGTTAGAGCGTGTGCAACAATTCTAGCACTAGACCTCCTCTGTAACTCTAACATGGTAACCTGTAAAAAAATTCAAAGCGTCGCCTATGGAGATTTTTAAGTACCGAAGTTTGGCACCATTCCATGAATGTGCGCAATTTTAAAGCGTGACATGTTATGTATCTTTTTACACAACGTAACATAAGCTTTCATATTTTACAAAAAAAATTAGCTAACTTTACTGTTTTGTTATTTTTTAGTTCATGAAACCATTTTTTTTTTCCAAAAAAAGGCGTTTGAAAAATTATTGCGCAAATACCGTGCAAGATAAAAAGTTGCAACGACCGTCATTTTATTCCATAGGGTGTCTGCTAAAAAAAACATATATAATGTTTGAGGGTTCTGAGTAATTTTCTAGCAGTGTACAGAAGAAGTGGACACTAGGCACATAGAAAACGTAACGGCAAGCCCCTTTAGGCTGTAACCCATCCCACCTCACACCTGCTCCTCCTCACTTAGTGTCCTTAGGAGAGTGGATGAGTTTTCTTCAGCCCCTGTTCATATTGATGTGTTTTGCGAGAAACACAGCGATTCCTGTGCGTTTCCCACACTGCATAGCAATTGCACTGTGTTCTGCGATTTCCTGCACCTGTGTGATATGGATGTGGTGTGATTTGGACAATCCAAAATGAATAGGCTCAAATCGCACCGCATAGAATCGCATGTGATTTGCACAGGAATGCAGTGGGTCACAGTGTGAACCTAGGCTCAACTCTGTTGGTTTACGTTGGTTTGAAAGATTTTTATACTATTAACAGCTGCTGATAGATTCAGGCCTGATACTGAATTCCTGGAAGTCTCTCCAGTCAGCTAATGAGCACAGGTTTTCCCAGTTCATAAAGTATACTGGTTTTCTCTCTGTGACAGCTCTGAATTTTTTAATGTTTCTCCAGTTAGCCAAGAAGTGCAGATTTTTCAATTCATTACATATACTGTTCTCTCTGTATAGTCCAGCAGGCGGCAGTGACCAGTTCCAGTTCATACAGGACTCCAGTTTCTGGACAGGTCATTATGATTTCCTATGAAGTCATTGGACTGAGCTGAGGCAGTTTTTTTTTTCTTTGTCTCCATCTGTGATAACTTACTGTTTTGAGTACCTAACAGGCTTATGCTGAGTTGAGGTTTCTTCTATTTGGTACAGAGGCTACATGTGCAGTTTTGCTACTGAGGCAGGGTTGAAATCCTCATTTTTATTACTAGGCCTGCATTATACTTTATGAAACTCACAAACTGTTTACATGGGGGAGCCCTCCTTTTGATTACTGTCTCAGAGTAACAGAAGAACTTGTCTGTTTGTATTGTTGTCTGTGCCCCATTAGGGAGATTCACCCTCTCTATTTGTCTTGTTTACCATTATCACTGAAAGTCAAAGTAAAAGAAAATTTTGGTTTGTCCCCAGAAAAGTAATAGAGGGGAAATCTTCCAATGGGGATGCTAGTTCTGGTGACCTGGGGGTCCCCAAAGAATTCCCTTAATTTGCAGGGATTTCCTCTCGCTTCCTGTTTGGCTATGGGACAGGAAGTGAAGAAAAATCCCTATAATGGGACACAGATGGCGAAAAAATCTAACAGGTGTTATAACTAGAGTTGCCACCTCATCCCTTTTAACCTGAACACATATGAATTACACAGGTTCTGTGGATGATTAAGGTGATAATTAAACTCACTTGGTATCGTATCTGCATTTAATTAGCCTCAGAACCTGTGTAATTTATATATGTGTTCAGGTTTAAAGGGATGAGGTGGCAACCCTAGTTATAACCCTTTCTTACTCTATCCAAAAATGAAAAAAAATGCTTTGCCTATAGTTCTACTTTAAGTCTGGCCAGACAGAACAAACTGCCATTTTCATATACCTGCCTCCTTCTCCTCTGGTGATGACACAGCACAGAATTGGAGGGAGTGTGCATCCCAACCTTGTGTTCTCCATGTGCACTGCTTGCTACCTTTTGACTGGTGGTGCTCCCTCAGCCCTAATACACGCTGGGACTTGTAGTCTGAATTCTGATAGTCGTTGTTCACTGTACACTTTGGATTTGTTGGGGACAACTTACCAGATACAGCCAGGCTTCTCATTATATGTGCACCACCTACATTCACTATGTATCCCCATATCTACCCTTAGTTGTGAGAGGGGGGGCCATATCCACCACTGGTTCGTCGCTCTCTAAAAACTATCCTGTTTGACTTAGAACTGTATCTTAACCCTTCATGTTCCTGAAGAAGCGTTACTAAACGTGAAACATGTTGAACATAGCCCTGTTCTAGAGTGAGCCCACTCACCCCCCCCCACAACTACAGCCTTGTGTTTACTATCAGTGTTCTGGTGATGCTCTTTACTATGCTGAATAATTGTTAATGAGAGTACTTTGGGGGCTCCCTACCTATTTTGGGGAGGATGGGTACACTCATACACTAGTCCAGGCCATTCTAGATATGTTTTATTTGGTTTTAATGATTTTGTCAATAAAATACCATGTTTAAATATATATGTAGCGGGGGTCCTAAATTTAGGGATTGCTATGCTAAATTTAGGGGTGATTAGTGGTAGTTGGCTCGGATCTTTCAATTTTCTGGACTCTGCCTTGCTGCTGTTTTACCTGGTGCAGTTCCCCTAAGAAGTATGGGTGGCGCTGTCACTTGTACTCAAAGTTGAACCACAGGTGATGGGGCAGTGATTTGGCGTCCTCTCTCGGCAGCCGTGCAGTGGGTGTGGTCTACCTGCTGTGCATGCCGGGAGAGGATACATAAGGGGCAGACGCCGCCTGGGAGGGGTCAGTTCTTCTTGGTTCCAGAGTCGGAGTCCTGGTGCGTGGTGCATGGCCCTCCAGGCCATGGGGCCACGTGCACTTCAGTCCCAGGCACCTTTAGTCCTGGGACTGCAAATTCAGCCCTGGGCCCAGAACCTTTAGCTGGAGCCCACTTCGGGAGGAGGAATCCCAGGGTGCCGCCTTGCCGCCCTTTATGCATGCAGACATGCAGAGGCCTTGGGCATGATCTGTGTGAAGTGTCAGGGACTGCTTGTGCATCTTCGGCCTTTTTCGGGAGATGTACCCGCTGTGGGGAATTCCTGTTCGAGGTAGAGCAGCCAACAGAGAAGCCAAAAGTCTACTGAGTGAATTGAATCTCAGGTGCTGTTACTTCTGAGGAGGAGGTGTGTGCGATCACTGCAATTCCCAAGCGCAGTCCCGTAGAGGTGGTGGAGGTAAAGACTGAAGCTCCGGCCGTTGAGGAATTTGAGGCAGAGAACCCAGCAGATGCTGCATCAGTCATAATGGAGCTCTCCCTTCCGCCTGCCAAAAGGAAGGTAGGACTCGTAAAGGCTTCCCGCGGCCGCCCCAGCGCCCGCCTGACTCGGATCGTCCAGCCGGAGGAGTTTCTGAACGATCCATGATGGTTAAAGGTCGAGGCCGGCCGGGGAAAGGAACAAAGGTCAGTGTCTGTTCTATTAGGGACGCTTGGGTACCTGACCCAAAGGGACTGTTGAAAGATGATCCTGTGTCCACGAGAGTTTGCCTGCCAGCAGAGATGTGGGACTCTTCGGACATAGATTCTTCCTCTGATAGGGGAGATAATGCAGAGATTGATGAACTGTTTGTCACTAAGGGATGGGACAAGATTTTGATAACTTGTCCCATGTTCGATAACTTCTCCCCGTAGTGTAAATGGATCGCCCATTGACTCAGGGGATACTACACCCCGGGTGGAAGCCCCTGTTTGTGCTGGAGAAGTTGTCCCCGTACCTGCGTTGCAAGCTCCGGTGTCTCCCGTGCCTGCTGTACCAGAGGCCCGTTCACCATTAAGGCCTCCTATGCCACAGTTGGAGCCTGTGCGCCCTAGGAGATCTCCGGATGCCATCGTCCTGCCAGGAGCTGGAGATCGGGCAACCATGCCGCCTTTGGCCCGATTGCAACGGCTTTTGAACCATAAGGTTGCCACGGACTATGGATGGGAGTACCCATATATCCCAAAGAACTTGTTATTTGAAATCGAGGCCTCCCGAGAGCGATGGTACAGTGACTTTATCTGGGATCGTCTGGAGGTAAAGAAAGGCCACAGGTACCTTTCATGTTCAACCGTAATGACTGGAAGATACAAGGGCTGCCGAAAAGATTGGACTCTTGGTCGCCACATACACGCGGATCGGGTCGTGATCTGCAGTAAGGACAAGGATGATGTGACTTATTCGATTGAGACTTTGGATAAGGACTGTAAATCTCTGACTCTCCTTGATCCACGCTTTTACCTCTGAGGTGGTACTTTTTTTTTGTTACCGCTTTGGGGACAAATGCCTTGAACTGCTGTGTTGACTCTATTCCCGGGGATTTTTTTTTTGAAGGACTTTGTTTTTGTTGTTCCCTTCCCTTTTAAAGGAAAAGAAAAAAACTTTTTAGGTTGAGTTAGTCAGGGTCAAGCTGCAAGCCGCCGAGATCAACAAGGGGATCCTTGTGATGTGGTGCGTTGGTGCGCACTTAGGCTAAAAGAAAAAAAAATAGTTATATGTGTGCTGCCACTAGGTGGTAGTGGTCTGCAAAAACTTTTAAAGCACTTATTCAATGTTACTATTTAAAAATACACTAGGCTTAGTGTGTAATTTAGATGAAACAAATGATCTCTTCTAGGAGAGGTGGTTTGATTCATGTACATACAGTAGTGATAGAATGTTATTTGTTTGTATGATATGTGTTTCTTTCCCATGCAGGAGACCATCAAGCAACTCACCGGAGATTGGGTGGGATCTAGTTGCGATAGGATGGTGGGAGGGAATGTAATTTTTTTGAAAATGTTTCTGTCTCTCTTCTTTTGCTGAAATTTACTTCTTTAATTCAGGCACTCTGGTAGTTTTTTTTGTTGTGTTTTTTTTTGTACATAGTTCTGAAGGTAGGTTTGCGCTTGCTCAGGGTTGAGTGTGCAAATTTGTCTCCAGACACTGGGGACAGTGTCTCTTTAAGAAAGGGGAGTGTGTAGCAGGGGTCCTAAATGTAGGGATTGCTATGCTAAATTTAGGGGTGATTCGAGTGGTAGTTGGCTCGGATCTTTCAATTTGCTGGACTCTGCCTTTCTGCTGTTTTACCTGGTGTGCAGTTCCCCTAAGAAGTATGGGTGACGCTATCACTTGTACTCGGGGTTGAACCACAGGTGATGGGGCAGTGATTTGGTGTCCTCTCTCGGCAGCCATGAAGTGGGTTTGGTCTACCTGCTGTGCATGCCGGGAGAGGATACATAAGGGGCAGATGCCGTCTGGGAGGGGTCGGTTCTTCTTGGTTCCAGAGTCGGAGTCCTGGTGCATGGCGCGTGGCCCTCCAGGCCATTGGGCCATGTGTACTTCAGTCCCAGGCACCTTTAGTCCTGGGACTGCAACTTCAGCCCTGGGCCCAGCACCTTTAGCTGGAGCCCACTTCGGGAGGAGGAATCCCAGGGTGCCGCCTTGCGAGGGGACCTGTCTCTAGAGGAGGAGGCTGGGGGAGGACCGTTCCGATGGACTGGTGAGAGATCACAGTGAAGGAAGGGACCCAGTAACTCTCTGGAGGGATGTCATTCATCCGAAAACAGGGATCTAAACAACGGGACCATTAGGAGGTTTGGGACACTATAGATTCTGTGGCAGAGGATCTCCTGAATGCATCCATTAGGGAATCTAATAGACTGTTCAAGTTACACGCCGGTTGCTAGTGCCTTTGGGTGACTACCTGGGTGACCTATACCCACTCGGGATCGAGTGGCGAAGAAACAAGAGTGCCTGAATTTATCTGTCTTCCTAACACCTTTCTCTTCTCCTCAACTTTGTGGATGTTCATGCATAAAGAAATAAACTCTATGTTGGAGTTGACGCTGGTGTGGACCTTGGAGTTACTTGGGGTATAGAGACTTTGTCCTTACATTCTAGGGACGGAATCCAACCTTGAGGGGAACCCTGCTGCAAGACCCGTAAGTGAAAATAAGTGTGCTTAATAGTGATGAGCCGAACACCCCCGGGTTCGGTTCGCACCAGAACCCGCGAACGGACCGAAAGTTTGCACGAACTTTAGAACCCTATTAAATACAATGGATGCGAACGTTCGAAATCTAAAGTGCTAATTATAACGACTATTATGCATGTTATTGTCCTAAAAAGGGTTTGGGAACCCGGGTTCTGCACCAGGGGACATGTATCAATGCAAAAAGAAGTTTTAAAAACTGCAGTTTTTCTGGAGCAGTCATTTTAATGATGCATAAAGTGAAAAAAAAAAAGTCAAATATTACTTTAAATATCGTACCTGGGGGGTGCCTAAAGTATGCCTGTGAAGTGCCACGTGTTTCCCGTGTTTAGAACTGTCCCTGCACAAAATTACATTTCTAAGGGAAAAAAAGCCATTTAAAACTGCTTGCGGCTTTAATGTAATGTCTGGTCCCGGTAATATGGATGAAAATCTTTAAGAAAAATGACATAGCTACCCCATCACACCCCCCCCCCCCCCCCCACCTTACCCCAGCCCATTACCAGCCCCTTTGGGTCATGTATGGATATTAAGGGAAACCCCACACACAAAATAAAAAAGGCCCTATATACTCTGAACAGCCGTATACAGGCGGTGCATACAAGACAGGGACTGTAGGTTTGTTCTTATGTAGAATCTGTTTGTAATTTTGAACAGGTACATTGTTTAAGTGTAGCTCCAGCCAAAAAATATATTTTTAAGCTTTTTGGAAAACATAGGGAAGGGTTATCACCCCTGTAACATTTGTTTTGCTGTCTGTGCAGTGTGCACCTGTTCAGAACAGTTCACCTCACTTTCCGTCCTAATGACAAATGTTTTTTGAAAATTTGGGGTTTTTATTGAAACAAGAATTGGTGATAAAGAATCAGTGTAGAGGAGACACTTTTTTCCCCATATTAACTCTTACAGGAGAGAATTTGCCTTCCTAGGGGTAGATTTCCTCTCACTTCCTGTTGTATCCTTCCGTTTGCAAGGAGAAGTCGTTTGTAAGTTGGATGTTTGAAAGTAGGGGCCTGCCGTATATACTCAGCTGAAATTTGCCCCTTACATGTTGGTGTTGCCACAACACTGTGAGCCCTCACAGTTACTCTTGGTGGGCGCATGAATGGGCCCTGCTGTGAATTATTAGATCAAGAATTGTAATTGCATGCCCCTGTTGAACGGGGGCTGAAAAATTGGGCTTTTGGTGGTGGTGGTGGTGGTGGTGTTGACACAACACTGTAAGGCCTCACAGTTAGTCTTGGTGGGCGCAGGAATGGGCCCTGCTGTGAATTATTAGATCAAGAATTGTAATTACATGCCCCTGTTAAACAGGGGCAGAAAAATTGAGCCTTAGGCACTGGTGCCACAACACTGCAACCCCTCACAGATACTGTACTTGGAGCACAGCAATGAGCCCTGTTGCAAAGTATTGCATCAAAAATTTTAATTACACGCCGCTGTTAAACAGGGGCTGAAAAATTGGGCCTTAGCCACTGGTGGCGGCACCCAGAAACAAAAATGTTCTTCCAAGCTATCATCGTCAATCGGATCATTGAGGAGGAGGAGGATAGTCAGTCAACATAACAGGACAAACTCTCAGCATCAGCATCAGTCTTGAAGGGATGTGACATTTGAAAATAAATTAGTCTGTTATATCAGCTTCAGGTGTTTGGTAGCTGGTGGTGATCCAAGACTGGTTCATCTTTATGAAGGTCAGTCGATCAACAGAGTCGGTGGACAGGCGCACCCTGTGATCCGTGACAAATCCTCCAGCAGCACTGAATGTGCGTTCTGAAAGAACGCTGGATGCAGGACAGGCCAGTAGCTCAATTGCATACTGTGAAAGCTCTGGCCAGTGATCCATCCTCAAGACCCAGTAAGCCAGAGGATTTTCGGTGGGGAAGGTGTCCAAGTCTGACCTTGCCCCTAGGTATTCCTGCACCATGTATATCAGACGCTGGCGATGGTTGCTGGAACCGATCATACCTTGGGGCTGCGGACTAAAGAATTGTCTGAACACTTCGGTCAGACGGCCACCTTCCCCACCGCTCCTTCTTTGACTGACCGAAGCCTCAGCAACTCGTTGTCCAAGACCAGGAGTTTGTAACCTCCCAGTCTCTGGGAACGCGTTGCACAGACCTTTCTGCAAGGCCTCCCGGAGTTGTCTCATCCTCTGCTCCCTCTGCGACGGTAAGATAAGGTCCGCAACCTTACCCTTGTACCGTGGATCAAGGAGAGTGGCAAGCCAGTAATGGTCCCTCTCCTTGATCCGAAGAATACGAGGATCCTTCCGCAGACTTTGCAGGATCAGGGAGGCCATGCAGTGTAGGTTAGCTGAGGCATTCAGTCCGGAGTCCTCTGGGTCACTAAGGACGACATGATCCGCAGCCACCTCCTCCCAGCCACGTACAAGTCCACTGGTTTCTTGGGACTGTAAATTATCCCTAAAAGACTGCTGCTGATGATGCTGAGTGCCAGGCTCCACCTCCATGCTGACACAATCCTCCTCCTCCTCCTCCTTCTTCCTGTGCGATGGGTGGGACAGAAGGAACACTGTCTGGGTAAAGGGGGCCTTGAGAGGCAAGGAAGTCCTCCTCTTCCTGCCTCTGTTCTGCCTCAAGTGCCCTGTCCATTATTCCACGCAGCGTATGTTCCAACAGGTGGACAAGAGGTACAGTGTCACTGATGCATGCACTGTCACTGCTCACCATCCTCGTGGCCTCCTCAAATGGTGCCAGGACAGTGCATGCATCCCTGATCATGCCCCACTGGCGTGGTGAAAAAAACCCGAGCTCCCCTGACCCTGTCCTGGTGCCATAGTCGCACAGGTACTCATTGATGGCCCTCTGCTGCGTGTGCAGCCGCTGCAGCATGGCCAACGTTGAGTTCCACCTGGTGGGCATGTCACATATAAGGCGGTTCTTGGGCAGGTTCAACTCCTTTTGCAGCTCAGCCAGGCAAGCACTGGCATTATAAGATCTGCGGAAATGCATACAGACTTTCCTGGCCTGCCTCAGGACATCCTGTAAGCCCGGGTACCTGCCCAAGAACCGCTGCACCACCAGGTTAAGGACGTGAGCCAAACAGGGCACATGGGTCAGTTGTCCCTGTCGGAGAGCGGAGAGGAGGTTGGTGCCATTGTCGCAAACTACCATTCCTGGCTTAAGCTGGCGTGGCGTCAACCACCTCTCGGCCTGCCCCTGCAGAGCAGACAGAACCTCTGCCCCAGTGTGGCTCCTGTCCCCCAAACACACCAGCGCAAGCACGGCATGGCATCTTTTTGCCTGCGTACTTGCGTAGCCCCTTGAACGCCTACGGAGCACCGCTGGTTCCGAGGACAAAGCACAGGAAGAGGCCACGGAGGAAGAAGAAGAGGAGGGGGTGGAGGACAGAGGTGTGTCACAACCAGTAGTAGCATTTTGGAGGCGTGGCGGTGGAACAACCTCCAACACTACTGCACCTTGTCCTGCATCCTTCCCAGCTGCCAAAAGAGTGACCCAATGGGCCGTGAAAGAACGGTAACGTCCCTGTCCATGCCTGCTGGACCATGATTCAGCGGTAATATGCACCTTACCACTGACCGCCCTGTCCAGCGAGGCCAAGACATTGCCTTCCACATGCCGGTAGAGAGCCGGAATCGCCTTCCGTGAGAAAATGTGGCGTTTGGGAACCTGCCACTGAGGAACCGCACATTGCACAAACTCAGGGGGGGGGGCGAGTCTGCCAACTGAAAAGGCAGCAGTTGAAGCACTAGCAATTTAGCCAAGCTAGCATTCAACCGCTGGGCATGTGGATGGCTGGGAGTGAACTTCTTTCGACGGTCCAGCAGCTGGGGCAGGGAAATTTGCCTGCTAGAATCGGACGTCGGTGTACTGCTAGCAGAGTGGCCGCAAGTACTTGGCTGTGACACACCTAATTCTACACCTTCATTACTCTCAGTGCAGGTTTCAGAGAGGACTGAAGGTATAGTGGGGTTGGAGATCCCAGCTGATGCGGTGCAAGGAGAGGTACGCTTTGTTCTTTGGTGTGGGTCTTTAAGGTAGGCTTGCCAACGAGCTGCATGGCAGGTCAACATATGTCTGGTTAAGCATGTGGTGCCCAAGCGACTGATGTTTTGGCCACGCGATATACACTTGAGACATATGTTGCAAACAGCAGCTGTGCGATCTGATGCACTCGCCTCAAAAAAGGCCCACACCAAAGAACTTTTTGAATAACGGGCATAGGCAGCGCCCTGCACAGGCGGAGCTCTGCGGTGTGATTCTGTCGGTGTGCTGCCCTTACGCTGGCCACCCAAGGGCATCCTGCCTCGTTGGAGATGTGCCTCCTCCTCATCCTCCTCCTCCTCCTCCTCTCTCCTATTAGGCACCCACGTGGAGTCAGTGACCTCATCATCCCCTCCCTCCTCATCACTGGAGCCAATCTGGCAGTATGCTGCAGCTGCTGGAACATGACTGCCAGATTGGTGTCCTTCTTGAGCATCCCCTCTCTCTGCTCTCACGCTACTGCCTTCCTCTAGCTGGGTATCATCATCAGACCCTTCGAAACGCTGGGCATCCTCCTGGAGCATGTACCCAACACTGTGCTCAAACAGTTCGGGGGACTCCTCAGGAGGAGGACATGGTGGGTCTAGGGAAGGAGTGACTGATGATGACATTGATACCAGGGAAGAGGACGCTTTGGCAGCTGCTTTGCCAGTACCCTGAGCCTGGGTGAGAGAGGATGAGGAGGATGAGGAGGGCTTGGTCATCCACTCTACCAAGTCTTCGGCATGATGTGGCTCAACATGTCCAGCTGCCGAAAAGAAGGACAAGCATGTCCCATGGCCATGTGCTGATGACAATGCACCGCGTCCACGACCAGCACTGTTGCCCCCAGACACAGAGCCTGCTTGCCCTCTTTTATTGGCTCCTGACTGTCTGCCTCTCCTTGTTTGCCTTCCAGACATTCTAATGGCCTGCAGGGAGATGGGAAAACCAGCAATAAGGGGTAGCTTCAGGTGTATACTGTGCAGGAGGCTTAGCAACAATGACACTGACACTGTCCCCTGCCTATCCTTCTCTCTCCCTGCACACAAGGTTTAGCAAAGAATAGGACACTGACACTGTCGACTGCCTATCCTTGTCTGTCCCTACACACAAGGTTTAGCAATATGGTTCAGCACACTAGGTTTAGCAAAGAATATGACACTGACACTCTCCCTGCCTATCCTTCTCTGTCCCTACAAACAAGGTTTAGCAAAGAATATGACACTGACACTCTGCCTACCTATCCTTGTCTGTCCCTACACACAAGGTTTAGCAATATGGTTCAGCACACAAGGTTTAGCAAAGAATATGACACTGACACTCTCCCTGCCGATCCTTGTCTGTCCCTACACACAAGGTTTAGCAATATGGTTCAGCACACAAGGTTTAGCAAAGAATATGACACTGACACTCTCCCTGCCGATCCTTGTCTGTCCCTACACACAAGGTTTAGCAATATGGTTCAGCACACAAGGTTTAGCAAAGAATATGACACTGACACTCTCCCTGCCGATCCTTGTCTGTCCCTACACACAAGGTTTAGCAATATGGTTCAGCACACAAGGTTTAGCAAAGAATATGACACTGACACTCTCCCTGCCTATCCTTCTCTGTCCCTACAAACAAGGTTTAGCCAAGAATATGACACTGACACTCTGCCTACCTATCCTTGTCTGTCCCTACACACAAGGTTTAGCAATATGGTTCAGCACACAAGGTTTAGCAAAGAATATGACACTGACACTCTCCCTGCCGATCCTTGTCTTTCCCAGCACACAAGGTTTAGCAAAGAATATGACACTGACACTCTCCCTACCTATCCTTCTCTGTCCCTACACACAAGTTTGAGGTACAAATAGCACTGACACTGTCCCTGCCTATGTAACTCTTTCCCTGCGCCGGAACACACTACACGAGGCCGCCGCGCTGGCGGCCTTTTATAGTGTGGGGCGTGTACTAAACCCCCTCAGCAATAATTGGCCACAGGCATCCTGCCTGTGGCCAATCATTGCTCTCCTCGCTGCCGGCGCTGTGATTGGCCAAGCATGCAGGGTCACAGTGCATGCTTGGCCAATCATAGCGCCGGGATTACACTGCGATGGCGCAGTGTATTGTGGGCCGTTCGCGTCACTCGAATTTGGCGCGAACGGCCCAAATCGTTCGTTGTTCGCCGAACGCGCGAACAGCCGATGTTCGAGTCGAACCTATGTTCGACTCGAACACGGAGCTCATCCCTAGTGCTTAACCTCTGCAACCCAGGGGGTACGGGCATGGTGGAGACTGCGTGCCCTTTTCTCCTGTGAGCGAGCCAATGACAGTGGAGAAAGAGGGCCGGTTGCTACATATACTTTTGTTTCTTTATTGTTGATACGGTGCCCATCTTCCTGCGATTGCAATTTTTCTCCAATTATAGCAAATAGTTTTTTTTCCCTTTGGTTAAAGGCCCTGTTCACATTTGGCAATTCTGCCCGCAATTCCAAATCGCTCTGCAAAAATGGTTAAACACACTATGCATGTTTGGGTGCCATTTATTTTAATTGGCACCTCAAATGCAGTGCGGTTTTGCTGCGAATGCCGTGCGATAAATCGCAGCAAAAATCATTGCATAAAGCTTGTCGCCCAAAAAAGGACAGGAGCTTCTTTTGGGTGACAAGCTTCGCGTGATGTGGTTTGCCACGACTGCCGTGCAATTTAAAACCACACCGCATTAGAGTTGCCAATAAAAATTAATGGCATCCAAACAAAAGTGGTGTGTTTTGCAACTATTGCAGTGTGACTTGGAATCAGGGGCAGAATTGCGGTGATTCTGCCCAAGATTCCAAATTGTCAGATCTGACCGAGGCTGCGTTTCTATCCGTGATCCCAAATCATCAGAAGTGAACGGGGCCTAAAGGTTTTACATACAGTCAATAAATAAATTCTGATCATTATAAACACCCCTGTCAGTCTTAAATGTTTTTTCTCAACCCTGTAACTACTACATCTACTACTGGCCAGATCACCAGGCGAAAATAAAGGAAAGAAAGCCTAAAAAAAAAACAAAAACGAATGCAGCCATCACATCTAAGAATTGGTTAGCTGCAATATATTAAATGTTTCCTTTTGGGTTTAATATTGCTTTAATTACCTGCTGTAGACTGTAGACTTTACTAGTTGCCTGTTGTTTTGTGCAGGACCCAGTTTTTGATTTGATGCCTGATATTCTTTACTAAAATCTTCATTATTACAAGCAATGGAAGCAATGTCTTGACCCATCTGTTCCATTTCCCTTCACTCCATGCTTGCCTCCACACTGGTTTCTCAAACTTTGGCTATTGGCCAAATCCTCATGTAATCTGGCCACAGCTGGCCTTGACTCTCAACTTACTGATTGTGCTGACCAAAGACTCTCTCACAGAATGTTATGTGCAATGTGGTGCTGGACGCTAGCCAAATTATGTCTCGGGTAACCCTTTCTTATGCTAAGATCCACAGGGAACTCTGGATTGATTATTGATCAGCAAAACAACAGTGTAAGAAGACCTAGTTTTGTCTAACCTTCATGGAAGACCATAGTTTAAGTTCTTTGCTGGATTAATTAAACAAAGTTGCTGTGGGGGACTTCTTACTTCAGCTAAACCAAGCTGAAGATCAAAAACACAGATCGACACATTCCTATCCTGCATCATGTTCCTCTGTTTCTCCAAGTCAGGTTCCAGTACCTGGAACCTAAATTCTTCTTGCACCCCTGAGTTCTGGGCCTGTGTGGCAACACAGTGATCCAAGCCTGCAGATAAATCCACCATTGCATGAAGATCCACCCTCCGTTTCACCTGAGAGGCCCGCAATGATGATCCATAGTTGGAGGTAGTATCTGAAGGCTAGAAAATACAGCTTGCCATTTATCCTCCATCTTCTGTGTTCTCTTCACATCTTCCCATCTCTCAGCAAAGTCAAATATAATTAGTTTAGCTATTGGATTGCTGTCCAAGGAGTTATTGTTTCCGTTCCTCCAACAAAAAATGTTTCAAGGTTTTCTGGCAAGCCTGTTTACAGGTCCAAAATCCAACAAGAATCTATAAAGATTTGTCTCCAGGATGCGGGACCAAATGACAGATGCAGCCCTAGTGATAGAGGCAGTATGGGTTTAGTATGGACCGATTTGTGCCTTTCCTTCACTTAAGCTAGTACTTCAACCACTTAAAAGAATCAAAAGAGAGGGCATTCTAATAGCTCCAGATTGGCCTCAGAGAGTGTACTATGCTAAACTAGTTCTCTAAGGCCTCTGCCAGATCACCACATTTGTTATCCCAAGGACTGATCTCCCACAATACTGCTTACTCTCTGTTTGCTAGCTGTTACAACTGATGCCGCGTACACACGATCGGATTTTCCATCTGAAAAACCTTGGATGTTTTTTCCGACGGAATTCCGCTCAAGCTTGGCTTGCATACACACGGTCACACAAAAGTTCTCTGAACTTTCGACCGTCAAGAACACGGTGACGTACAACACTACGACGAGCCGAGAAAATGAAGTTCAATGCTTCCGAGCACATGTCAAATGGTTTCCGAGCATGCGTCTGAATTTTGCGTGTCGGAATTGCTACAGACGATCGGAATTTCCGATTGGAATTTTTTCCGTCACAAAATGTGAGAACCAGCTCTCAAATTTTTGCTGGCGGAAATTCCGACAGGAAAAGTCCGATGGAGCCTACACATGGTCGGAATTTCCGACCAAAAGCTCACATCAGACTTTTCTTGTCGGAATTTCCATTCGTGTGTACGGGGCATGAGGCTTTGGGAGACAGGGGCTTTTCGAACTTTCAGCCATAAAAAAAACTATTTACACTGCTGTAGGTCTCTGGGAGTTTACCCATACACCTTTTCAGTGGGCCATGTTCTCGCTTTTCTTCAGGCTGGAGTAGAACAACATATAGTCCTTAGTACCACCTAGGGTCAGGTGTCTGCCCTGTCTGTTCTTTTATATTGCCCTCTTGTATATAACTCTCTGATTCATAGTTTCATTGGATGGGTTTCACATGAAGTTCCCCCTGTTTGGCCCCCACTCCAACTGTGGGATTTTAATCTAGTATTGTCAGTGTTTTGAAGACTCCAATTTGAATGTATTCATGACAACTCAATGACTGTGTTATCTTATAAGGTAATAAGTGGTATGGGGAATACTGCGCTAATGCAAAGAATGAAAAACAGCTAATGGAAGCCAAGCTGCGACACATACAAAACATGTGAAACCATGCAAAACAGAATATAAGGAAAAAGAAAGTTGCGCTTAGTGTAATGAATAGGGCCCTGTGATAGTGGTCAATGAAAATACACAATGAATGTCTAAATGGCAAGTGATATATCAAAAACCCACAGTGTATCCAATGACACTAATCACAGTAGTGACTAGTGATCCTACATAAACGGATCAAATGAAATAAATGAAAATCACATTGGTCACACCAGTGAAAAATAAATATGATAAAAAATCCTAAAAAGGATCATATGTGAAAACATTGAATGAAACTTAGGTGAAAAAAGCCACACATCTGATAGTGAGTGCCACGGCTGGCAACCATATATGGAAAGACAAATATATATGATATTCAAGCTGGTATTCACATAAGCATCACACATATGAACACACTGAGTGGTCATAAAAAAGAAACATGAAAACAAATTCAAAATGAATAAAATAAATGAAGTGAATATAGATAGTTTATTCCTGATGAAAACAAGTCCAATTCCAAAGTGCTTAGTGAAGATAGAAGTGGATTTGAGGAAAATATTAGGAAGGAAGTGATAGGTATGAATCCACCAACACCGCAGGCAAGGTTTCTCCCCGTGTTGAACGTCAGATAAAATGGGTAACCTTACCAGATGAGATGAACCTCCACTAGTGGCAAGGTCAACAGCGTCTGCAGATACAACCCTCTGCGGGGTCTTGAGATGATCCTCAGGACGTCGCAGCACCGGTGTACAAAAACACCCACTCTGCCTCAGCTATCTATTCTCCGTCCATTGAAAAATAGGATCTCCCAGCCTCTACAGGGGCCAAACACTCCTCCAATTGCGATACAGAATATGTGGAAATCAAAAAAAAAGGACTCGGATAGTGTATTACCTCAAAGACAATTGATTGTTTATTCAAAAGTAGCAATAAAAAAAGCCGGCATAAAATTCCTAAGCATGCACCCGTGCTTCCGGGGTCACGTGGGTGGGTAGTGACGTCAGTGCGTGGCACCACCCTGACTAGTTTTGTTACACGTAACGTTCTCAAAGGGCATGGGCGACGCACTGAATCGTCACTCTATATACTCGTGAGGCGCAACCAAGCCTCTCTTTCGTTTGGCGGCCATGATGGTGAAAACGTAGCCAACCCTCATTCTCAATATTCCCCGAGGGAGAAGGGGCGGATACAGAACCACCATTCAACACTGTAAATAACTCCTCCCCAACGAAAAGGAGGGGTGAAACCAAGCCTCATTCTCCCATGGTAATTACAGACATGAATATAATGCAAAAAATATAATACTAATGCAATATAAACAATCAGGAAATATAAAAAAACGTCTATGATGGAAATTAAACATATATGTCATAATTAGCGCTCAGGCATATTTCATGTTATTTCACATAAGGGAATCACCATTCAATATGCCAAATCCTCTAGGTCACATGATAATGCATATACCCAGTACATAAAGACAACCTATAAAGACATCAGGAGAGGTCCCCTCAAAGTGAAATTATTAGCTGGGTTAAAACAAGTACAAAACATCAAAGCCTAAAACAAAATAAAATAAAAATTAAAAATATCTATATTGATAGAAAATGAGTGCAGATGTCGTCTAACACAGTATAACACGGTATTGTGATTTTGAACAAGACCGACTACCTTAAAGAACTGGATCATCTGGTGGGTGATGCTGATACGTACGTCCCCCTTCCAGCTGATCCACGTCCATCTTATAGAAGAACTCTGGAAAATATAGTTGAGCAGGGTTTCAGCTCAGGAATTTTGAACAAAAAAGAGAGGGCCTTTCTTGTCCCGGCCTCTTCTAGGATACCAGTTATATATTACTTGCCTAAAATACACAAAAACCCTGTACACCCTCCCGGTTGTCCCATCATTAGTGGGATTGACTCTATTACATCAAGAGCAGACAAGTATATTGATGGGTATCTTCAGCCATTAGTTAAATCACTGCCGGCTTATATTTAGGACAGTAAACATGTCATCAATCTATTAGGTGACCTTCCATATGAGGATGACCTGTGGATGGTCACCGCAGACGTTACGTCCTTATACACAATCATACCCCATGATTGGGGAATTTCCTCAGTGAAGCATTTTTTGGACAGAGATTCAGGTCTACCGACTAAACATAGGAGGTTTATCATGGAACTTTTGAAGTTTGCGACCACACATAATTTGTTTTGATTTAGCAATAAATTTTATATACAAAACATGGGTGTGGCTATGGGGGCTAAATTTGCCCCCAGCCTAGCCAACTTGTTCATGGGTAAATGGGAGGAGGACATAGTCTATGCTGATCGGAGACCTGAGTTGGTCTTGTGGGCCAGGTACACAGACGACGTCCTCCTCCTATGGAGAGGACCCAGAGACTCACTTTATTCCTTCATGGAGTCTCTAAATACTAACGACAGGGGTATACAGTTTAAATACGAAGCGGATCAAAATTCTATCAATTTTTTAGATCTTCAAATAAAAGTAGAAGATGGTCAGTTTATAACTTCAACATACTTGAAGACCACTGATACAAATGCCTTCATTCCCCTTGATAGTTGCCACCATCATTCGTGGCTCATTTTAGTCCCAAAGAGTCAGTATGTACGTTTACAACGTAACTGTACCAAACTGTGTGACTTCAAGGAACAGGCTGGGATTTTGACCAGCAGGTTCTTGGAGAAAGGATACTTGGCTGAAGATTTGGAACAGAAAGTTCTAGAGGTGGAGCAGCTGGATAGACGTCAGCTTTTGGCTGAGAAAAGTATGACAAATGGTGGCAAAGACAGTTTTGCCTGGCCTTTTGTCACGGGTTTCTCTAACCAATATTTTCTGGTGAAGAAGTTGGTCCGTAAACACTGGCATATCATCATAGATGACGTAGTGTTGGGACCTATTCTTCCTGAGAAACCTCAGGTAGTATTCAGGGGTGTTCCCTCCCTAACAAACCAATGTTTTTTCAAAATTGGGTAGGGTACCATAAGTGTAAGAGATGTGCTGTTTGTAGCATTAACCACATCAGGGAACGAAAGACCACCAGTTTTGTCTCTAATAGTACTTCACAAAACTTCAATATTAAATCTTTCATCACATGTTCTACTACCCATGTGGTGTACCTTTTAATCTGTCCATGCGGGCTGCAGTACATTGGACATACTATACGTGCTTTTCAGGTGAGGCTCAATGAGCACATCGGAAATATTAGGAGGGGTTTTAAGGGACATTCCGTGTCCAGACATTACCGGGAGGTTCACAAAAGGGATCCTAGAGGGACATCGTTCTTAGAAATTGATAAACTTAAAAGCCACTGGAGAGGGGGTCCTAAAAGGAGAGCCATATCCAAACTCGAAATGAGTTGGATATACAGGGTTAAATGCCTTAGACCCTTAGGTTTAAATGTCGATATAGAAATTAATGCATTTATTGACAACGCATAAACACTGACCCCCTTTATGTTATTTGGTTGGATTGTGTTAGACGAGATCTGCACAATTTTTCTATCAATATAGATATTTAAAATTTTTATTTTATTTTGTTTTAGGCCTTGATGTTTTGTACTTGTTTTAACCCAGCTAATAATTTCACTTTGAGGGGACCTCTCCTGTCACGTACCTTTGGTGTGAGCCTGACGTGCAGAGGGAGACCTCCCGTACAACCCCGTCTCGGAGACCACTGGAGTGGGGACAGTGGTGGTAAGAGCGCGGTGAGGTACGGGTGCCTGCTTGGTCCTCTTGGCTGGGTGTAGTAAAGCCAAGCGAAAGCTGGAACAGCTGGAACTGGGAGCAGCGGATGCAGGTCAGCAGGTGCAGGTATGCAGAGCAGCGGATGCAGGTCAGCAGGTGCAGGTATGCAGAGCAGCGGATGCAGGTCAGCAGGTGCAGGTATGCAGAGCAGCGGATGCAGGTCAGCAGGTGCAGGTATGCAGAGCAGCGGATGCAGGTCAGCAGGTGCAGGTGTGCAGGACCGCGGATGCAGGTCAGCAGGTGTAGGTATGCAGAGCAGCGCAGTCAGACAAGCCAGGTCTTTCACATCAGGATAAACAGCATAAACGGCAGGCAGAGAGTAGTCAGAGTCCAGGCTGGGTCTTGGCAACAGATGATCAGACAGGTAACTTAGCAGGGTCAAACAAGCCAGAGTCAGAACTGGAGATAGGAGGGAGGTCAGGAAGCCGGGTCATACACAGGAACACGATACAGGCACAGAGTCAGGAACAGAAGCAGATCAAACCGCAAGGGGCAACATCTCTGGAACGTCTTTTATAGGAAGTTCATGGGAGGAGCAAGGGGTTCAGGGTTCAACATCAATCAAGACACCAAGCAGAGTAGTCTAATCCATTAGATAGGTTATCCAGCAGATCAGGCAGGGAGCTGTCCAGCATCCCAGATATCTCAGTGGGAAGAGTCAATGCCAGACACAGACGAGGTCCCAGGTTCAAGCCCAGTATTTCCCTGACAGTGCCCCCCCCCTTAAGGGCAACCTCCGGGTGCCCAAGAGAGCTCTTTTCTGGGGGTGACTGCGAAAAAATGCCTGGATTAACTCTCGGGCATGAATGTTCCGTTGGGGTTCCCAGGAGTTCTCCTCCAGACCATACCCCTTCCACTTAATCAGGAATTGAAGTTGGTTCCCCCTTCTTCTACAGTCCAAGACGGCCTCCACCTCAAACTCCTCATCCCCGTCAACCATTACAGGTTCAGGCGGTCCTGATCCCCTGTTTGGGAAGGGATCCGGCACTGTAGGTTTCAGTAGTGACACGTGAAACACTGGGTGAACCTTCAATGAATCTGGTAAAGAAAGTTCATAGGAGACTTCATTTAATCTCCGTTTTACTGGGAAGGGGCCGATGAACTTGGGTGCCAGTTTCCTTGCGGGGCAGGTCATCCTAAGGTTGGCGGTAGACAGCCATACTTGATCGCCTTGTTGAAGGCATAACTCCCCTCTCCTCTTTCTGTCAAACATCCTTTTATTGGTTGCCTGCGCCTTGGTCAAGGCTTCCTGTAATATTTTGTTGTTACGGGTCAGGAAATCAACGGTACTCTGGACTGCTGGGACTGTTGAATCAGAAATGAGATCAGGTAGGAAGGTCGGGTGGAACCCATAGTTGGAGAAAAACGGAGACTGACCTGTAGCCGAGTGACTGGCATTATTAAAGGCAAACTCCGCCAGGGGTAGTAGTGTTACCCAGTCATCTTGAACAAAGGTGGTAAAGCATCGGAGATATTGCTCGAGCGTTTGGTTCGTCCTCTCGGTTTTCCCATTGGTCTGAGGGTGATAGGCAGAGGACATGGACAGCTCGATCTTCAGGACCTTGCACAAAGCCTTCCAGAAGCGAGAGGTGAACTGCACCCCTCTGTCTGAAACAATGTCTGTTGGAACCCCATGTAACCTTACTATCTCTTTTATGAAGACCTGGGTAGTTTCCATGGCAGATGGCGTGCTCTTCAGTGGCACGAAGTGGGCCATTTTAGATAGACGGTCGACCACTACAAAAATGGCTGAGCAACCTTCTGACGGGGGAAGTTCCACTATGAAGTCCATAGCAATCCTTTGCCAGGGTCGATCAGGAACTGGTAAGGGTCTGAGAAGACCCCAGGCCTTGCTTCTAGCGGTCTTACTACGGGTACAGGTGGCACATGAATTTACATACTCCCTGCAGTTCCTTTCAAGATTCGGCCACCAAAATGTGCGTTGAATTAGTTCCTGGGTTTTATGCATTCCGAAGTGGCCGGCCAGGGGATGATCATGGCACAGATTTAATACTGTTACTCTGACATCTTCTGGTACAAAGATCTTGTTGTCTTTCCATAGTAACCCATCCTTGGGTAACAGGGTAATCCCAGGAGGCCCTGACATATTTGCTGAAGCTTGTTTCAAGCCGAACATTAGATTTGTTTGCAAGAGTAGAAAGTTACCTTCCGATAGGATGGTATCAGGAGCTGACACTTCTTTCGGATCATCGAACATGCGAGAAAGGGCGTCTGGTTTGGTGTTCTTTGAGCCGGGCCGGTAAGTTATGTGAAATGAAAACCTAGAGAAGAATAAGGCCCATCGTGCCTGGCGTGGTCTCAGACGCTTGGCAGCTCTCAAATACTCCAGGTTTTTGTGGTCTGTATAAATGAGTATGGGATGCGCCGCTCCTTCCAACAGATACCTCCATTCTTCAAGGGCGGACTTGATGGCCAGGAGCTCCCGGTCCCCCACGTCATAGTTCTTCTCGGCCGGAGTAAGCTTACGAGAGAACAAGGCTATTGGGTGCATCAAGTCCTTGAGACCCTGGCGTTGAGAGATAACGGCTCCTAACGCTGTCTCTGAGGCATCTACCTCGAGTAGATAAGGTAGAGCAGGGTCAGGGTGACTCAGAATAGGAGCTGACGTGAACAGTCCTTTTAAATTTGTGAAGGCAGCCTGTGCCTCGGGATTCCAACAAAACCGGACATTCTGCTTGGTCAGCTGCGTAATCGGGGAAATAATAGCGGAGAATCCCTTGATGAACCTCCGGTAGAAGTTGGCAAAGCCAACGAAGCGCTGCACCCCCTTCTTGTCTGAAGGTGCAGGCCAATCCAGAATAGCTGAAACTTTTTGCGGATCCATCTTGAATCCCTCTGTTGAAATTACCAAGCCGAGGAACTGAATACTCTGTCACTCGAATTCGCATTTTTCTGGTTTTGCGTACAGTCCATGTTGACGGAGTCGACAGAGTACGATCTTGACATGTTCCCGGTGCTGCTCAATTGAAGTGGAAAAAAATCAAAATATCGTCTAGATAGACAATTACGTAAATGTCCAGGCAGTCCCTAAAAATGTCATTGACTAGATGCTGAAAAGTAGCAGGGGCGTTACATAGGCCAAAGGGCATTACTAGGTATTCGTAATGGCCGAACCTGGTCCGAAAAGCAGTCTTCCATTCATCCCCTGCGCGGATGCGGACCAGGTTGTACGCCCCCCGCAGGTCTAGCTTGGTAAACACAGAAGAGGTCCTGAGCCTCTGAAAGAGTTCGGGTACCAGGGGCAGAGGGTACCGATTCTTGACCGTAATTTTATTTAATTCCCGGTAGTCCACACAGGGCCGGAGAGAATGGTCCTTTTTCTCCACAAAAAAAAGATTCCCGCCCCTGCTGGGGAAGTGGAAGGACGGATGAACCCCCTCTTTAGGTTTTCGTCAACATACTCTTTCAGAACCTCTAGCTCCCGTTCAGATAAGGGGAAGATCCGTCCAAAGGGAATTTCAGCCCCAGGGAGAAGCTCGATTGGACAATCATATGGACGATGAGGCGGAAGGGTCTCAGCTCCCCGTTTGCTGAAAACATCCAGGAATCCATGGTATTGTTTGGGCACAGCTGCGCGTACCTCTGAATCCGGCTCCAGGCATAACAGAGGACCAGAAGTGCTGAGACATGGAGGCATGCAGTGGTGTTGGCAATAAGGCGACTGGAATCTAATACTCCCGGACCCCCAATCGATCTGTGGGTTATGGGCCTGAAGCCAGGGTAGACCCAAGATGACTGGAAACAGAGGGGATGCAATGGCATTCAGGCTTAATAGTTCCTTATGATCTGTAGAGGTGGTTACAAGCAAAGGAGGGGTTTCTTGAGTCACTACTCCTGACTTAATACGGGACCCGTCTGCTAAAAAGATGGAAAGTCCCTGAGTCTTTGGCTGGAGTGGGATGTGCTGTTGTGCTGCAAAGTTAAGATCGATGAAACAATTACATGCTCCTGAGTGAATTATCGCGGTGACTGGTATTGTCCTTCCTGGCAATTGGAACGAGATAGGTAGGGCCAGGTGGGTGGTGTTGGCAGAGGGAGGTGGACCACTTGGAGAAGGGGTAGCTGGGACCTTGCGCAGCTTAGCAGGACATGAGGAAACGTAATGGCCGGCTCCTCCACAATATAAACAAAGATCATTCTGTCGCTGGCGAAGTCGTTCTTCGGCCGACAGGGAAGGTCTCATCAGTCCAAGCTGTCTCGGCTTTATGGTAACAGAAGTCTGATTGGCAGGTAAGGAGTTAACTGGAACTGAACTGGCAACAGCAGGAGATACCCGGGGTAGCATCCAGGCTGGACGGAGATGCTGGGTAGCCCTCTCTGTTCTGCGCTCCCGGAGTCGTCGGTCTATCTGAATAGACAGGGTGATTAAAGTCTCTAGGGCATCAGGAACACCGACCCGGGCTAACTCGTCTTTCAGTCCCTCAGAGAGACCGAGACGGAACTGGTGCCGTAGGGCTGCATCATTCCACTGGGCATCCGCGCTCCAGCGTCTGAAATCAGTCACATAGTCCTCGACCGCTCTGCGGCCTTGCTGGAGCGCGTGGAGGGCAGCCTCGGCGGTGGAAGTCCGTTGAGGGTCATCATAGAGTCGAGCCATGGCATCAAGAAAAGATGAGAGAGAGTCCAGAGCTTCATGGCGGACTTCCAGCAGATGGTGGGCCCAAGCCTGAGGTTCCCCCTGTAGTAGAGCGATAACAAACCCTACTTTGGTGACCTCTAATGAAAAAGTCAGAGGTAGTAAGGAAAAGTATAGTTCACATGCGTTGCGAAACGCCCGGAATTTGCTTCGATCCCCAGAAAACTTATCGGGAACGGGGACCCTAGGCTCAGGAGGTGGTGGCGTTCCAGAGGAGGAAGTTGGGACTGAAGGTGCATCTGCAGTGATGGTCTGGGTTTGCGTCTGCCTATCCACTTGAACGTAACTGCCTTGTAGAGACTTCACGACCCAGTTGAGGGCTGCGAGGTGCTGACTGACGTCATCCATAGGCGAGGTCCCTCTTGCAGGCTCAGACATGGCGGTTTGATACTGTCACGTACCTTTGGTGTGAGCCTGACGTGCAGAGGGAGACCTCCCGTACAACCCCGGCTCGGAGACCACTGGAGTGGGGACAGTGGTGGTAAGAGCGCGGTGAGGTAAGGGTGCCTGCTTGGTCCTCTTGGCTGGGTGTAGTAAAGCCAAGCGAAAGCTGGAACAGCTGGAACTGGGAGCAGCGGATGCAGGTCAGCAGGTGCAGGTATGCAGAGCAGCGGATGCAGGTCAGCAGGTGCAGGTGCAGGTATGCAGAGCAGCGGATGCAGGTCAGCAGGTGCAGGTATGCAGAGCAGCGGATGCAGGTCAGCAGGTGCAGGTGTGCAGGACCGCGGATGCAGGTCAGCAGGTGTAGGTATGCAGAGCAGCGCAGTCAGACAAGCCAGGTCTTTCACATCAGGGTAAACAGCATAAACGGCAGGCAGAGAGTAGTCAGAGTCCAGGCTGGGTCTTGGCAACAGATGATCAGACAGGTAACTTAGCAGGGTCAAACAAGCCAGAGTCAGGACTGGAGATAGGAGGGAGGTCAGGAAGCCGGGTCATACACAGGAACACGATACAGGCACAGAGTCAGGAACAGAAGCAGATCAAACCGCAAGGGGCAACATCTCTGGAACGTCTTTTATAGGAAGTTCATGGGAGGAGCAAGGGGTTCAGGGTTCAACATCAATCAAGACACCAAGCAGAGTAGTCTAATCCATTAGATAGGTTATCCAGCAGATCAGGCAGGGAGCTGTCCAGCATCCCAGATAGCTCAGTGGGAAGAGTCAATGCCAGACACAGACGAGGTCCCAGGTTCAAGCCCAGTATGTCCCTGACATCTCCTGATGTCTTCCTAGGTTGTCTTTATGTACTGGGTATATGCATTATCATGTGACCTAGAGGATTTGGCATATTGAATGGCGATTCCCTCATGTGGAATAACATGAAATATGTCTGAGCGCTAATTATGACATATACGTTTAATTTCTATCATAGACGTTTTTTATATTTCCCGATTGTTTATTGTTTATATTGCATTAGTTTTATATTTTTTGCATTATATTCATGTCTGTAATTACCATGGGAAAATGAGGCTTGGTTTCAACCCTCCCTTTCGTTGGGGAGGAGTTATTTACAGTGTTGAATGGTGGTTCTGTATTCGCCCTTCTCCCTTGGGGAATAATGAGAATGAGGGTTGGCTACGTTTTCACCATCATGGCCGCCAAAAGAAAGAGAGGCTTGGTTGCGCCTCATGAGTATATAGAGTGACGATTCAGTGCGTCGCCCGTGCCCTTTGAGAATGTTACGTGTAGCAAAACTAGTCAGGGCGGTGCCACGCACTGACGTCACTACCCACCCACGTGACCCCGGAAGCACGGGCGCACGCTTAGGAATTTTATGCCGGCTATTTTTAAATCTTTGTAAACTTTTTTTATTGCTACTTTGGAATAAACCATCAATTGCCTTTGAGGTAATACACTATCCGAGTCCTTTTTTTTTGATTTCCTCATATGCTGTATCGCAATTGGAGGAGTGTTTGGACCCTGTAGAGGCTGGGAGATCCTATTTTTCAACGGACGGAGGAGAGATACTGGAGGCAGAGTGTTTTTTTTTTGAACACCGGTGCTGCGACGTCCTGAGGACCATCTCAAGACCCCGTAGAGGGTTGTATCTGAGGGCGCTGTTGACCTTGCCACTAGTGGAGGTCCATCTCATCTGGTAAGGTTTTATCTGACGTTCAACACGGGGAGAAACCTTGCCTGCGGTGTTAGTGGATTCATACCTATCACTTCCTTCCTAATATTTTTCCTCAACTCCCCTTCTATCTTCACTAAGCACTTTGGAATTGGACTTGTTTTCATCAGGAATGGACTTTCTATATTCACTTCATTTATTTTATTCATTTTGAAAAAAAAATCACGTTTCTTTTTTTATGACCACTCAGTGTGTTCATATGTGTGATGCTTATGTGAATACCAGCTTGAATATCATATATATTTGTCTTTCCATATATGGTTGCCAGCCATGGCACTCACTAACAGATGTGTATTTATTTTATTTTTTCACTTTGACTTTTTTCACCTAAGTTTCATTCAATGTTTTCACATATGATCCTTTTTAGGATTTTTTATCATATTTATTTTTCACTGGTGTGACCAATGTGATTTTCATTTATTTAATTTGATCCCTTTATGTAGGATCACTAGTCACTACTGTGATTAGTGTCATTGGATACACTGTGGGTTTTTGATATATCACTTGCCATTTACACATTCATTGTGTATTTTCATTGACCACTATCACAGGGCCCTATTCACTATATACACTATATACACTTAGCGCAACTTTATTTTTCCTTATATCTTATAAGGTAGCTTTCCTAGTGGTCATCACTTCAACTTCAGTAAGGATACTGTGTTGTTTGTGGCTGCAGATGCTAGCTTGAGTTGAAAAATGTTCCAAGCTGCTAATTAATGCCCTTGGTTTTCCTTGTTGGGCTGGTTCACCTGTATTGTTTGTGTCCCCCCCCCCCCCACAGTTTGGACTGCTGTTGGATTTCCCTACGGTGCCTAATCACCATCAAGCTGTGTCCCTCACTGAGTGATAGAGAAAATAAGATTTTTGCACTCACCATAAAATCAAAGGAGCAGGAGTGAAGTATAAGGGATAGAGAAAGTGAAATTGAAAAATGGACTTTCCTGGTGCCTCCATGGCAGCATACCTGTGATAGAGCTCCGCCTCGACTCCACCCTTTAGAACTAGTGAATAGCATAAATGAAAGGCACAGTCCCTCCCCCAACATTCTCCTTTTTTTTCCTCATACCTCTTGTGCTGGTGAAGAGTAGCATTTTGCCCATACCTCTGCTTTTGGCAGCATCCACCGGGTTTAGCCTTTCCCTTGCGCAGTCCCTGTTCTTGGGCCGCTCACAGCACTGATAAGACTGGGAACCCCTCTGTGGATCTGTTGGGGTCTTTTCGCAGAGTTTCCTCACAGGAACACAGTCTGCTATCGCATCCATGATGTATACAGTGGAGTCACAAAAGGATCAGCTCCCATCCTCCCAGGCTGGTGGTTTCCTTTTTATTTTTAGGCATATATTGTTTTTTCTTCTTTCCTTTCCCTCTCTCCCCTCTCCCATCCCTTCCTTCTTTTAACTTGCCTGTTAGGTTTCCTTTAAAAAAAAAAAATGTGTGCTTGATGGGGCAGGTGCCTTTATCCTGACAGGTTTGCTGTTGTTGTGTTTATTTCTCCCGAAGTCGGCGGGGGGCTACAGGTTCCTTGTATATGCCACTCGGCAGGAGAGTGTCACAGGTCGGCGTCCCTGCCACCTTACTACGCATGCGCGATTCGGGGGCAAGATGAAGAGCCATCTGATCACGGCTCTCTGTGCTGTGTGGCGCCGGCTCTACTGCGCATGCGCGGTCGCTCGGCGCCACAGCGGCCATTTTGGATTCTGGAAAAAGGGCCAAATTTGCCCACCAACCTTGAGCCTATTTAAGTTCAGATTCAGGGTTTGCTGTCATAGTCTCCTCAGCTGTGCCCTGCTAGGTTTCTCTGATGCTGCTCTGTGGTAGGTACTTTGTTCCCCCCCCCCCCAAAAAAAATGGCGATAAAGTTTTTTTTATGTGTTTTAAAAAAAAAAAAGAGTGGCAAAAATTCCATAGTTCCTTTTCCCTTTCTTATTATATTTCCGCAGCTGATCCTTGTACCCAACTCCGCAATGAGTCATTCATCTCGCAACAAAGATCCTCACACTTCTATTAGGTATGAGACCAACTATACGTGAGTATAAAAAAAAAGTGCTCGCTGGTCTAACGTGGATTTTTTAAATCCTAGCCTTGCCCACTCCAAGAGGTCCGAAAAGTCCTCAAGACACCGTGATGATGACAGTCCAGGCCGCAGGTCTCATTCTTCATGACACCGGTCCCGCTCTTCAGGCCGTCATAGGTCAGAGAGGTCAAGATCCAGAGGACGAGGTCGGCCCCCCTCTCCTAGAACCTATACAAAGAAGAAATGCTGGACATGTGGGGCTACTCCGCTACCAGACAGAGTGATCTGTAAGGACTATTTTACGGACTATGCGTCCAACCGCGAGCTAGAAAATCAGCATGTTGTAGATCTGCTCAAACGAACAATGAAGGACTACTTCTCTGAGCTTGCGGCTTTGGTCCCCGCTCAACTAGTCCCGCAGATGTCCCAGGTTTAGGATACAGAACCTAATCTTTCCGGTCCTTCAGCAGTCAGTACACCTCTGCCACAATCAGGCTGACCAGCTAGAGATTCACCACCAGAAGACTCTTCAGAGGACTTTTCAGAGGAGTCAGAACCTTCTGGCTTCAGTCTCTCCTTGGTTAAGCCGTTCATCCAGGCAGTCAAAACTGCAATCGCCTGGAAAGATGCACAGGAGCCTCCACAAGAGTCCAAAAGCTACTTCCCATTCCTTAAAAGGAAGCAGGTTCTCTTCCTGTTGATGGGCGAGATTAGTCAAGTGATTTAAAACTAATGGTCAAAGACTGATAAAAAACGTTCATTGGGCCGGTTTAACAAACTATATCCCTTACCAGAGTCGGGAACACAGTCGCTAAACTCCATGCCAGTGGTAGACGCATCGGTAGTGCGACTCGTAAAAAATATAACTCTACCAATGGAGGATTCCGCTTCCTTCAGGGACCCTCTTGACAGGCGAATCGACCTGGATCTGAAGAGGAGCTATTTAGCCGCGGGTGCAGCGTGTAAGCCAGCTATCGGCCTCACATCTGTATCAAATCAGATCTTGGACAGAAAATATTGAGACGGCTTTGCGTCAGGATGTCCCCAAGGAGGATATAATCAAAGCCTTGGAAGAGCTTGGATTGTCGGCAGACTTTGTCGGGGTAGCGGCCATTGACACAATTAGGTGCTCAGCAAGATCCATGTTGCACTCAGTAATGGCAAAGAAGGCCTTGTGGCTGAAACCCTGGACGGCTGACTTATCCTCCAAACAAAATTGGTGCAAGATCCCATTCGATGGGAAAGCACTATTCGGAGGCAAAATGGATAAAGCTATCTCCAGGCTGTCAGGAGGAAAGTCTTGTATGCTTCCCCAGGATAGAAGGATGCGAAGATTCAGAGGCGGTTCCTCTTCCGGATCCACAGGAGCAGAAGCAGTCTTTTTGACGCCAGTATAGCCTAGACACTCCCGGTGGGAGCCAGGCTTAAGTCCTTTGTTTCAGTCTGGGCCACCCGTTGCCAGGACCCCTGGGTTCTGTCAACAATTCAATGGGGGCACTTTTGGAATTTCTCTCATCTCCACCTCCGAATTCCTTCAAAAGAACAGAGATTCCATCCTCTCCGCTAAAGGCTCAAGCTCTGAAACACTTCATAACGTCACTCCAGCTTCAGGGGGCAGCTGTTCCGGTTCCCTTGGCAGAGCGCTTCGCAGGCTTCTACTCCACCCTATTTCTGGTCCCAAAAAGGACAGGTGGGTGGAGGCCTGTGATAGATCTAAAGAGGCCTCAACTGGCATATCCGCCCCGAAAGCTTCAAAATGGAGTCCCTGCAGACAATTATTCAGGCAGTCCAGCCATCGGATTGGATGATTTCAGTCGATCTGCAGGATGTGTACCTACACGTTCCAATTCTACCTGCATTTCAAAAATACCTGAGATTTACGGTGGGACGGACCCACCTACAGTTTCAAGCCCTGCCTTTCGGTCTGTGCACCTGCCCCAGGGTGTTCACCAAGATACTAATATCCACTCTGGTTCCCCTGCGGGAGAAGGACTTGAGGATATACCACTACTTAGACAACATCCTCCTCCTAGCAAGCAATCTGGATCAGTTGGTATGTCACCGGGAAATTTTTCTACAGTCCCTAAAAGAGCTATGGTGGCTGATAAATTATGACAAAAGTCAACTAGCACCCACACAGTAGATGATCTACCTGGGTGCAATGTTCGACACTTAGGAGGGGACAGAGTCATTACCACCACCGAAGGCAAGGATTGTCATCCAGAGAATGATCAAGGTCATCCGGAGCCCATATCTGACAGCTTTACAATGTCTGAGCCTCATTGGCATAATGTCTTCCTGCATACCCCTGGTTCCTTGGGCCCATTGGCACTTGAGGTATTTCCAGATGGGTTTCTTGGCGCAGTGGAAGAAACAACAACTGTCTCAGATGATCCTGTTGACGGGAGTAATGCGCAGGAGACTTCACTGGTGGACCGTTCCAGAGAACCTCTCCAAGCCTCGTCACCTGGGCTCCCTTCCCTGGATCACAATTACATCCGATGCAAGCGAGCAGGGCTGGGGAGCCCATTGCGGAGAAACCAGAATACAGGGGAGATGGTCCTGTTCCACCCAGGAAGTGGTATCCAACATCTTGGAGGGCAGCCTTCTTGGCACTGACTTTTTTGGCATCCCAAATCAGAGGCCATAGAATACTTATACACCTAGACAACAGAGCAGCTGTCGCTTATCTGCAGAAGCAGGGAGGCACTCGCAGCAGGTCACTCCTCAAGGAGGTATAGCCGGTCATGCTCTGGGCAGAGAAGAACCTCCTGGACCTCAGAGCGATGTATCTGCCGGTCAGGTTGAACACGGAGGCAGACACATTGTCAAGAAATTTCCTGGACAACGAGTGGGCTCTCCACCCCCACGTCTTCCATCAGATTGCCAGCATATGGGATCCCCCTCAGGTAGACCTGTTCGACCTCCCCGAAGAACGCCAAGCTGGACAGATTCTTCTCTCGGCTGCTGCATCCACAAGCCGAGGCAATGGATGCCCTGTCATGCCCCTGGCGGTTCACCACGGCATATGCCTTTCCTCCCAGGCCATTAATATTCAAATTCCTCCTGAGGCTCCTCAGGGAGTCAGTCCAGGTGGTGGCAGTACTTCCGTATTGGCCGAGAGACCCTGGTTTCCTCTAGCCATGTGCTTCAGTGTGAGCTCTCCAATCAGGATCCCTCCTTTCCCTCAACTTCTGTTGCAGGGCAGTCTAGTTCATTCAAATCCTCAGAAGTTGAATCTTCGAATCTGGAGGTTGAGAGGCGAAGGTTCGAGTCCCTAGGGTGTTCCCCAGGAGTCATAACAACCCTTCTAAAAGCTAGGAAGCCTGCAACTAATGCCATATATTCGAAAATCTGGGACAAGTTTTTGTCATTTGCTGCCGGAAATGGATTTCATCCAATCCTTCCCTCTACGTCCCATGTTCTAGGTTTTCTTCAGACAGGACTTGATCTGAGGCTTGGTCTGAGCTCCCTCAAAATGCAGGTAGTGGCAATCTCTGCCGCAACAAATAAGAGATGGGCGGAAGATCCTTTGGTAGTCACTTTCCTCAGAGGAGTATTGAAGATTCGCCCACCTGTCAGAGTATAATTTCCTAAGTGGGATCTGTCCCTGGTCCTTGAAGTTCTATCTGACCATCCCTTTGCTCCAGTGGAACAAGTAGCAATATGGAACCTGACACTAAAGACGGCTTTCCTGCTAGCCATTACATCTGGCAGAAGGATCTCAGAACTTTACTCTTTAGGGATAGGTGACGACCACATCTCCTTCTTCCCCGACAGAGTGGAACTTCGCCCCCTTCGGGGGTTCACACCTAAGGTCGCTACTCCAAGCCACCTGTTGGAACCCTGGGCACTACCAGTATTTACAGACACAGATTTAGAGTCTTGTCACGAGCTGGACTTATCCAGAGTGCTCAGGGCCTACCTAGATGCCACGACCCCTTCAGAAACTCTGAGAGACTTTTCATCATACCGTTCGGTAGATACAAGGGCAAAAAAGCTTCCATCAGAACCTCTGGCATCTTGGGTTGTAAAGTTAAGCCAGAAGGCCTACAGGGTGAAGAATATGGAGCCTCCATCCCGAGTGAATGCTCATTCTACAAGGGCAGTCTCAGCTTCCTGGGCAGCAAGGGCTAATGTTTGGTTGGAGATGGTGTGCAGGGCCGCCACCTGGTCTTCTCACCATACGTTCCTCAGACACTACCATATTGATCCAGGAGCTCTCACGACTGTTGAGTTTGGAAGAAGGGCAGTTCAGGCTGCTATGTCCTTTTCTAATTAAACATTTATTGTTAAGCATTATCCCACCCGTGTCAGCTAGTTATTTATCACAGGTATGCTGTCAGGGAGGCACCAGGAAAACGGAAAATTGTATCATACTTACCAGTAATTTTCCTTTCCTGGTGCCTATCCATGGCAGCATACGCTCCCACCCTCTGTATTCTATATTACAGAGAATGTTGGGGGAGGGACTGTGCCTTTTAATTTATGCTATTTACTAGTCCTGAGGGAGGAGTCGAGGCGGAGCTCTATCACAGGTATGCTGCCATGGATAGGCACCAGGAAAGGGAAATTACTGGTAAATTTGATACAATTTTTCATTTTAACGGCTGCCACTAAAATCCCAATTGGGAATAAAATACTCAAAATGTACAGTATCTAAAAAACAATATAACGTTTATTTATCAACATGAAAAATAACATAAAAACATGTCACAAAGACAGGTATAAGGGACTCCAAGAAAAGGATTTTATGGTGAGTACAAAAATCCTATTTATCGTGAATGAGTGCTGAAATAAGATAAATAACATAATAAACCCCAAAGTATGCATTTTCAGTAAAACATTACATACCGTATATACTCGAGTATAAGCCGAGTTTTTCAGCACATTTTTTTGTGCTGAAAATGCCCCCCTCGGCTTATACTCGAGTCACCTTTTTGCGCCTGATCTCCCGGATTTGGGGACCAGGTACCGGCCGGCCGTAGGTCCCCTGGATCCTAAACTTGGCACACATGTAGCCTCTTCCTCTACAAGTGTGCAAAGTTTGTTGTCCAGGGGACCTACGGCCAGGGAGCACCGGTTTTTCAAATCCGGGCACCCCTTCCATAGACTCCCATGTTAAACATCAGTCTAGTCATGGACACAGTGAGGCATGCACATGGACACAGTGAGGCAAAGTGAGGCACAGTGAGGCATGCAGATGGACACCCTAGGCTTATACTCGAGTCAATTCGTTTTCCCATTTTTTTGTGGTAAAATTAAGTGCCTCGGCTTATATTTGGGTCGGCTTATACTCGAGTATATACGGTATCTGTTTTAAGTGCTCACTAGAATGATAATGGCACTATTATACAGTGCATTTACTTTGAAAGAGCATTGTCTACCTGTTAGCGAAAAGGGGAAAACAACTGTTCTACTGGCAGAATCAACAGGCAATAAAATATTACTCAAAAACCCCAAAACTTCTTTGTAAATGCTAGTTAGGGACCGCAGCAGAGTTGTCATTTTAAATTTTGACAATAGTTCCATTTAAAAAAAAGAAGCAGGAGTCTCAAAGAAGAACCAAATAATTTTGCAAGCAGGGAGGAAAAAAATGCTGTATTCCAGATGTGATCAGGTGATCGAGTCCTTTCTTAGCATGCCTGTTGTTCCACTATTCTGAATCAGCAGGAAGGGAGCTCACTGTGCTATTCAGAAGACATCTGTTTTATTGCATGGAGCCTATAATTGTGCTTCATTTGACACGTCATATGCCTGTCATCAGTAGACGCCTATTCATTTCTAACTTCATTACAGTAATTAAATGCTCATGATGATAGATAAAATAGCTTAGGTCTGTATAGCTATTCTGCTATCATCCATATCCTGGAAAAAATTTTTTTTAAAGCATATCAGTTTATCATCTAGCAACCAATAGGAAAGTTACACTTGTGTTCTTAATTTTGCCCAAATAATTGTTTTATCTCTTGCAGTGTATTTGCTGCAGCTACATTGTTTAACACACATTCATGTTGCAGTTAGGGGACTTTCAACATGTAGTAGAATAACAACATACAACTTAGTCCTTCAGTGTCATCTCCATTGACTTCCACCACTTGGAAAATTTTCCTTCTAGCGTAACTCTGCTTTTTTATAACTTGCAAGCTTTTTTTGTGAAAGTTATCATTCACAAGTTACATTTATATGTAAATGCTGTGCAGTGACAATGCAAGATCACAATTAGAAGACAGTTGTCACAATATAAAAGAAAATGCCCTAACAAGGACCTTCATGACAGAATCACCAGGTAATCTTTTACTGAAAATTGTACAGTGCCTTGAAAAAGTATTCATACCCCTTGACATTTTTCACATTTTGTCTTGTTACAACCAAAAAGGTAAGTTTTATGTGATAGACCAACACGAAGTGGCGCATAATTATGAAGTCGAAGGAAAATGATAAATAGTTTTCAACATTTTTTTACAAATAAATATCTGAAAAGTGTGGCATGCTTTATTATTCAGCCCCCTTTACCCTGATACCCCAAAATAAAATCTAGTAAAACCAATTACCTTCAGAAGTCACCTAATTAGCAAATAGAGTCCACCTGTGTGTAATTTAATCTCAGTAAAAAATTAATCAGTTCTGTGAAGCCCTCAGAGGTTTGTAAGAGAACCATAGTGAATAAACAGCATCAAAAGGCCAATAAACACACCAGACAGGTCAGGGATAAAGTTTTGGACTAGTTTAAAGCAGGGCTAGGTTATAAAAAAATATGCCAAGATTTGAACATCTCACGGAGCATTGTTCAATCCATCATCTAAAAATGGAAAGAGTATGACACAACTGCAAACCTACCAAGACATGGCCATCCACCTAAACTGACAGGCTGGGCAAGGAGAGAATTAATCAGAGAAGCAGTCAAGAGACCCATGGTAACTGTGGAGGAGCTGCAGAGATACACAGCTCAGGTGAGAGAATCTGTCCACAGGACAACCATTAGTCGTGCAATCCACAAATCTGGCCTTTATGGAAGAGTGGCAATAAGAAAGACATTGTTGAAAGAAAGCCATAAGAAGTCCCATTTGCAGTGTGCGAGAAGCCATGTGGGTAACACAGAAAACATGTGAAAGAAGGTGCTCTGGTCAGATGAGACCAACATTGAACTTTTTGGCCTAATAGCAAAATGCTAATGCCTAATAGCAAAATAGCAAACTGCACATCACCCTGAACACACCATCCCCACCGTGAAACATGGTGGTGGCATCATCATGTTGTGGGGATGCTTTTCTTCAGCAAGGACAGGAAAGCTGGTCAGAGCTGATGGGAAGGTGGATGGAGCCAAATACAGGGCAATTTTAGACGAAAACCTGTTTGAGTCTGCAAAAGACTTGAGACTGGGGAGGAGATTCACCTTCCAGCAGGACAACGACCCTAAACATACAGCCAGATCTACAATGGAATAGTTTGAATCAAAGCATATTTATGTATTAGAATGGCCCAGTAAAAGTCCAGACCTAAATCCAATTGAGAATCTGTTGCAAGACTTGAAAATTGCTGTTCACAGACACTCTCCATCCAATCTGACAGAGCTTGAGCTATTTTGCAAAAAGAATGGGCAAAAGTGTCACTCTCTAGATGTGCAAAGCTGGTAGAGACACCCCCAAAAAGACTTGCAGTTGTAATTGCAGTGAAAGGTGGTTCTACAAACTATTAACTCAGGGGGGCTGAATACAAATGCACGCCACACTTTTTACATATTTATTTGTAAAAAAATTGAAAAACATTTATCATTTTCCTTCCACTTCACAATTATGTGCCACTTTGTGTTGGTCTATCACATAAAATCCCAATAAAATACATTTAAGTTTTTGGTTGTAACATGACAAAGTGTGGAAAATTCCAAGGGGTATGAATACTTTTTCAAGGCACTGTATATTGAAAAAACTTTTGTAATTACATTAACATGGTAACATTTTAATGAGATTGTGGTGACTGGGTTTAGATCTAATTTAAGTGGTGACACTTTTTTCAGAAATTTGAATGTGTATATAGGGACTATGCAAAACTTTAAAACACGATTTTGCCTTGACGAGGTTTCACAGTTTCAAACAGAAACTTGAAAACTTGTGATATGAAACCCCACTGATCTGATTAGGACTCTGATCTGCAACTACACAGCTCTGAAGTGACCACCCCAGTTTTCTTTGACATGGAGTAGTCCTGCCTTAGAAACCAATTTACTTTTATTTACCCTCAAAGCATTAGGCTTTGAGATGCTCAGGACCACATTGGATGTAAATAACAACAAACAGACTATTGGCTATAGTACATAGGCTTGTATACCTCCGTCACTTATTACTTAAAAGAAAGCCAAATCTTAGTGCCCATGGGACTTTTTGAAGGTATTCAAATACACAAAATAATATGTATTGATAATCCGCTTCAATGTATAAAAATATACATAAGATTAAAAATGTATTTTGCAAGACTGATTTACAATTTGACACATATAATCACATGAACAAAAAAGATCTATGAATTTGCCAATTAAAAAAAAGGATAGGCTGCATCACAAATCTCACTGCGATTCCTGTGCAATAATTCACTTTCTCAGGAATTGAGTAGCTGGCAGTATCATCAACTCCTGAGGAAGTAAATTATTGTTCATGAAATGAGTTGAGATATGTGATGCAACCTATCCATCTCTTTAATTGGCAAATCTATTGATGGACATCTGCTAAAGAGATCTTCTTGGATTATGTGATTATATGTGTAAAATTGTAAAACAGTGTTGGTGCAAAATAAGTTTTTAATCCTATATCTGTTTTTATACATTCATTAAAGTGGATTATCGATGCATACTATTTTGTGTGTTTGATTACCTCCAAAAGGTCCAATGGGCACTAAGCTTTGGCTTTTTTTCTGGATGTAAATAACACAGCTTTTCCAATTATCGCTTGAAAGTGAAAACCTCTTTATATAACACCATGGTTACATAGGCATCAGAATATTAACATGTGCACATTTTCAGCTACATATTAAATATATGTCAAGCGTGAAATGGCCTAAATCTCTATTGCTGCTATACATGGTAAAGATTTCTGGGTTGCACTCTTTCTTGAAACCTCAACCCAAAAGGCTAGAAACATCAGGCTGCTGTATAAGTGGATCAGAAATTATATGAAGCAGCTTCCTATAGCAAAAACAAAATATAGCTCTGCGCTTCTGTATTCACCATACTAGATCTTCACAACATCATTATGTAGCATTGGGGGTTATTTACGAAAGGCAAATCCACTTTGCACTACAAGTGTAAACTACAAGTGCAAAGTGCACTTGAAATTGCACTAAAAGTTGCACTTGGAAGTGCAGTCGCTGTAAATCAGAGGGGTAGATCTGAAATGAGGGGAAGCTCTGCTGATTTTATCATCCAATCATGTGCAAGCTAAAAGGCTGTTTTTTATTTTCCTTGCATGTCTCCCTTGGATCTACAGCGACTGCACTTCCAAGAGCACTTTGCACTTGTAGTTTGCACTTATAGTGCAAAGTGGATTTGCCTTTAGTAAATAACCCCCACTGTGTCTCTTCAGAGGCATGAGAACATTGAAACCTACCTGCAGGCTTACTTACAGATCTCTGCAAAAAAAGGCAAATAGTTTCTTCACTTTGTAAGGGAAGTTGTACTTTGCAAAGGACCTCATTGCTTAATAAATAAAGTGAAGTTCTACTGACTTCTATCATCCAATCATGTGCAAGCGAAAATGCTGTTTTCTTTGTCCTTGCATGTGATTGGGCATTCTTTACAAAATTACACTTCACCACCAGGGATGAGCCGAACACCCCCCTGTTCGGTTCGCACCAGAACCTGCGAACAGACAAAATGTTTGTGTGAAATTTAGAACCCTATTAAATACAATGGACTCGAACGTTCGAAATCTAAAGTGTTAATTATAAAGGCTAATATGCAAGTTATTGTCCTAAAAAGTGTTTGGGGACCTGGGTCCTGCCCCAGGGGACATGTATCAATGCAAAAAAAAGTTTTAAAAACGGCCGTTTTTTCGGGAGCAGTGATTTTAATAATGCTTAAAATGAAAAAATAAAAGTGAAATATTCCTTTAAATTTCGTACCTGGGGGGTGTGTATGATATGCATGTGAAGTCGCGCATGTTTCCCGTGCTTAGAACTGTCCCTGCAAAAAATGTCATTTTTGAAAGAAAAAAAGTCATTTAAAACTGACTCGCGGCTATTAATGAATTGTCGGCTCCCGGCAATACATTCAAAAGTAATTGATAAAAAAAAAAAAAAAGCGTGGGGGTTCCCCAGAATTCAATTACCAGGCCCTTTAGATCTGGAATGGATATTAAGGGGAACCCCGCCGCAAATTTAAAAAAAAATTCACGTGGGGTTCCCCCAAATATCCATTCCAGGCCCTTCAGATCTGGCATGGATTTTAAGGGGAACTCCACCCCAAATTTTAAAAAAAATGTCATGGAGTCCCCCTAAAAATCCATACCAGACCCCTTATCCGAGCACGCAACCTGGCCGGCCACAGGGGAAAAGGGGGGGACGAGAGAGCGGCCCCCCCTCCCTCCTGAACCGTACCAGGCCACATGCCCTCAACATGGGGAGGATGTCCCCATGTTGATGGGGACAAGGGCCTCATCCCCACAACCCTTGCCCGGTGGTTGTGGGGGTCTGCGGGCGGGGGGCTTATCGGAATCTGAAAGACCCCTTTAACAAAGGGGACCCCCAGATCCCGGCCCCCCCCTATGTGAATTGGTAAGGGGTACATTGTACCCCTACCATTTCACAAAGAAAGCGTAAAAAAATGTTTAAAAAAACACACAGACACCTTGAAAAAGTCCTTTATTTAAAAACAAAAACAAAAAAAAAAACATTCCAGCGGTGAAATCCAGTGTCCCGCGGCGATCCCGATGTCCAGTGCTGTCCTTCATTGGTTGTGCCTGAGCGGACCTGATGGGGAACTCCCTCTCAGTGTTTTAAATGTATAGACCCGCCCCTTCTAAAGTTCCCCATCAGGTCCGCTCAGCGGACCAGATGCGGAACATGAGAAGGGGCGGGTCTATACATGGATTACCAAAGTGAGAGAAGTTCCCCATCAGGTCCGCCCCCTCGGTATGTCGGACCCGCCTACGTCATTGGCTTGAGCGGGGAACTTCCTTCACTATGTAAATTTAAATTACACAGTGAAGGAAGTTCCCCGCTCAAGCCAATGTCGTAGGCGGGTCCGACATACCGAGGGGGCGGACCTGATGGGGAACTGCTCTCACTTTGGTAATACATGTATAGACCCGCCCCTTCTCATGTTCCGCATCTGGTCCGCTGAGCGGACCTGATGGGAAACTTTAGAAGGGGCGGGTCTATACATTTAAAATACTGAGAGGGAGTTCCCCATCAGGTCTGCTCAGGCACAACCAATGAAGGACAGCGCTGGACATCGGGATCGCCGCGGGACACTGGATTTCACCGCTGGAATGTTTTTTTTTTTAAATAAAGGACTTTTTCAAGGTGTTTGTGTGTTTTTTTAAACATTTTTTTACGCTTTCTTCGTGAAATGGTAGGGGTACAATGTACCCCTTACCAATTCACATAGGGGGGGCGGGATCTGGGGGTCCCCTTTGTTAAAGGGGTCTTCCAGATTCCGATAAGCCCCCCACCCGCAGACCCCCACAACCACCGAGCAAGGGTTGTGGGGATGAGGCCCTTGTCCCCATCAACATGGGGACATCCTCCCCATGTTGAGGGCATGTGACCTGGTACGGTTCAGGAGGGAGGGGGGGCCGCTCTCTCGTCCCCCCCTTTTCCCCTGTGGCCCGCCAGGTTGCGTGCTCGGATAAGGGGTCTGGTATGGATTTTTAGGGGGACTCCACGCCATTTTTTTTTAAATTTGGGGTGGAGTTCCCCTTAAAATCCATGCCAGATCTGAAGGGCCTGGAATGGATATTTGGGGGGACGCCACGTCAATTTTTTTTTAAATTTGCGGCGGGGTTCCCCTTAATATCCATTCCAGACCTGAAGGGCCTGGTAATTGAATTCTGGGGAACCCCCACGCTTTTTTTTTTTTTTTATCAATGACTTTTGTATGTTTTTCCGGGAGCCGACAATTCATTAATAGCCGCGAGTCAGTTTTAAATGACTTTTTTTCTTTCAAAAATTACTTTTTTTGCAGGGACAGTTCTAAGCACGGGAAACATGCGCCACTTTACATGCATATCATACACACCCCCCAGGTACGAAATTTAAAGGAATATTTCACTTTTATTTTTTCATTTTAAGCATTATTAAAATCACTGCTCCCGAAAAAACGTCCGTTTTTAAAACTTCTTTTTGCATTGATACATGTCTCCTGGGGCAGGACCCGGGTCCCCAAACACTTTTTAGGACAATAACTTGCATATAAGCCTTTATAATTAGCACTTTAGATTTCTCCCATAGATTTTTCGAATTTGCCGCAAACACCCCAATTTGTTCGCTGTTCGGCGAACGGGCGAACAGGCAATGTTCGAGGCGAACAGGCAATGTTCGAGTCGAACATGAGTTCGACTCAAACTCGAAGCTCATCCCTATTCACCACATTCACTAAGCTCTGGGGAGAATTCCCTTGCAAGTGGAACATCCCTTAAAAAGTGAATAGCGTATTTACCTTCAATAAATCAACCAATATGTTTGCACACATTTAGTTGGTTCTGAAACAAAAGACAACTTCTGGAATTACATCTCTATGTTAGATTTATTTGAAAATAGGGGCGGGGGTGTTTGTGTCTCCAAACTGAAGCCCAAACAATTGGTGGACCCATAGAAAGATGTAGAAGAAAAATATTCTGCAGAGGTTTATTACTAAGTGCTGGCTAGTACATCTTCAGTCATAGTAATAGCAATAATATTTAGCATCCTTGCTATTGGGACTCCAGCAGGGAATTCCCATGCAGAGCAGATTTCCACTTATTTCTTCTCATGTCACCAGGAAATGAAGTGAAAGGACTTCTTGGAAAAGTGAGGGGATATCTTTCAAATCAAGACACATCAATAAAAATAAGACCGACTTTGGATCTTAAACTTGCTTGTTTCCAAAAAATGTTGAGGGTTGCATCAGGGTTCAAAAACATTGGTTCGAGGTGCCTGCACCTGGAATAGAGCTTATTAATAAGTGGAACATGATCCTCTCCCTCTCCCTCTTTTTGGTAAAAATACATTTGGTAAAATCTAATATTAAAATGTAAAAATTAAAATGGAAAGTCCTGTTATTGCATAGTACCCCCTTCCACATAAAAATTGCAGCATTGATGCTGTAAATACAAAACACCTCTAAAAAAAAAAGTTAGTAAATATTCTATACTTCTCCACCATGCTGGAACATCTTCTTGTGAGATTTTGAACCTTTACTAAAAAACATTTTCTCCAGTGTGAAGCTAGAGTAAAGTAAGTTTATTTTCAAAATTTTGTTGTACAGATGTTTTGCTTCAACAGCATAAAAGTAGTGGTGAAAACAAAAATTGTCAGTTTGAGCAATATTTTTTTGCATGTTTTTTGCATATTCTACCTGGTTTGTGGAACTAGGGGTTGTTAGGGAGGCTCCTTTGTCTGCATGATTTGTGCTATATTGTGTCCCTCTTTTCTCATAAAGTATGTAGGTCTATATTGGTGAAAATTGCCATGAAGACTGGAGAGTGTTGACCCGTCTCCATTGAGACTAATAGGGCACAGCTTATGAGTTGAAATCCCTGTGTGACCATCTTGTTATCTGCGTCAAAAAATAGCATGTGAATACTCTTATAATTTATTACAAAAATTCAGCATCACATTTTAAACCTTCAACTGTTGTAGAGTTATCCATTTAAGGACCGGACCATTACGCAGCTTAATGACCAGAGGTGTTTTCACAATTTGGCACTGCGCTGCTTTAACTGGAAATTGTGTGCACATGCAATGTTGTACCCAAACGAAATTTGCGTCCTTTTCTTCCCACAAATAGAGCTTTCTTTTAATGGTATTTGATTGCCTCTGCGATTATTTTTTGCGATATAAACGGAAAAAGACTGAAAATTTTGAAAAAAAATGATATTTTCTACTTTTTGTTATAAGAAAAATCGAATAAACTCAATTTTAGTCATACATTTAGGCCAAAATGTATTAAGCCACATGTCTTTAGTAAAAAAAATGTCAATAAGCGTATATTTATTGGTTTGCGCAAAAGTTATAGCGTCTACAAACTAGGGTACATTTTCGGGAATTTACACAGCTTTTAATTTATGCCTGCCTATCTCATTTCTTGAGGTGCTAAAATGGCAGGGCAGTACAAAACCCCCCCAAATGACCCCATTTTGGAAAGTAGACACCCCAAGGAAACTGCTGAGAGGCATGTTGAGCCCATTGAATTATTTTTTTTTGTCCCAAGTGATTGAATAATGACAACAAAAATTACAAAAAGTTGTCACTAAATGATATATTGCTCACACATGCAATGATTATATGTGGAATTGCACCCCAAAATACATTTTGCTGCTTCCCCTGAGTACGGGGATACCACATGTGTGGGACTTTTTAGGAGCCTAGCCGCGTACGGGACCCCGAAAACCAAGCACTGCCTTCAGGATTTCTAAGGGCACAAATTTTTGATTTCACTCCTCACTACCTATCACAGTTTCGAAGGCCATAAAATGCCAAAATAGCACAAAACCTCCCCCAAATGACCCCATTTTGGAAAGTAGACACCCCAAGATACTTGCTGAGAGGCATGGTGAGTATTTTACAGCTCTCATTTGTTTTTGAAAATGAAGAAAGAAAATATATTTTTTTTTTTTTTCAATTTTCAAAACTTTGTGACAAAAAGCGAGGTCTGCAAAATGCTCACCATACCTCTCAGCAAATAGCTTGGGGTGTCTACTTTCCAAAATGGGGTCATTTGGGGGGGGTTTTGTGCCATCTGGGCATTCCATGGCCTCCGAAACTGTGATAGGCAGTGAGGAGTGAAATCAAAAATGTACACCCTTAGAAAGCCTGAAGGCGGTGCTTGGTTTTTGGGGTCCCGTACGCGGCTAGGCTCCCAAAAAGTCTCACACATGTGGTATCCCCGTACGCAGGAGAAGCAACACAATGTATTTTGGGGTGTAATTCCACATATGCCCATGGCATGTTTGAGCAATATATCATTTAGTGACAACTTTGTGCAAAAAAATAAAAAAATAAAAATAAATTGTCTTTTTTCCGCAACTTGTGTCAACATATAAAATATTCCATGGACTCGACATGCCTCTCATTATATAGCTTGGGGTGTCCACTTTCCAAAATGGGGTCATTTGGGGGGGTTTTGAACTGTCCTGGCATTTTATACACAACATTAGGAAACTTACATCCACTCTTCTAACCACTTGAAGACAAAGCCCTTTCTGACACTTTTTGTTTACATGAAAACTTTTCCACGGGAAGCCTCCGTCGGAATTTTGACCGTATGTACGCGGAATTAGGAGCAAAATCGCTCCTCCGCTCCTCCGCCCCTGCTGCCCCCATGCTTCAGCATATATGCTTTTTTTTTTTAACTGTGGTGGTGAAATCACCTCCTACAGCACTGGAGTCGCAGGGATCAGGCCTGTCTCTGTGAATGCTGCAGTTATGTGTGTTGTGTTTTGTAAGTGACAGTGATCGATCGATACTGCACTTGGGTGGCCTGGGCTGGACGGAGGGGCAAAACGCAGGTGCTAGCAGGTATCTGGGCTGATCCCACTAACACTGCGTTTTTGGGAACCTTAAACTGCTGGGGACGCTAGTATAGATCTGATCAGATCAGATATTGATCTGTTCGGATACTATACCACTAAGGGAGGTGTATGCTTCACGCGTGGGTGTTAGCGTTACTGGCACTAACCTGACGCTGCCTGGGGCAACGCAGACCCTCTCTGACGCTAAAACCTAATTGATATCACCCGCCGGGCGATCAGGGGGTTAAACCTTTATTGGGTTATATACGGCGGGTGCCCTGACGCTATAAAAAGCAAACTAACTAGCCAGGGTCACCCGTAACAATTATATGGTGATCACTGGTGAAAGGGTTAACTAGGGGCAATCAGGGGGTTAAACCTTTATTAGGTAATATATGGGGGTACCTGACGCTATATAAAAACCTGACGTGGAACCGAAATAACAAAATAACTAACTGGCTAACCAGTGTCACCAGTAACACTTATACGGTGATCACTGGTGAAAGGGTTAACTAGGGGCAATTAGGGGGTTAAAACCTATATTAGATAATATATGGGGGTACCTGACACTATTAAAACCTGCGGAGAACCTAGAAAAAATAACTGGCTACCTATCGGCACCACCGACACTAATTCAGCGATAAGAAAAACGATCGCTTAGTGACACTGGCAAAAGGGGGTGAAAGGGTTACCTGGGGGGCGATCAAGGGGTTAAACCTTTATTAGGTAATATATGGGGGTAACCTTACGCTATAAAAACCTGCGGCGAACCTAAAAAAAATAACTGGCTACCTATCGGCACCACCGACACTAAGACAGCGATCAGAAAAACGATTGCTTAGTGACAGTGGTGCTAGGGGGTGAAAGGGTTACCTGGGTGGCGATCAAGGGGTTAATCCTTTATTAGGGGGGGTTAGGGGGCTACACTGGACCTAAAACTAACTGCCCTGACACTTTTACAGTCACAAATGTCACTGATTGCAGTGATCAGTAAATAAATGGTCACTGCAATCAGTGACAATGTGACTGGGGGCTGGGGGGTGATCTGGGGGTGTCTGGGGGGCCTGGGGGGGCGATCGTGTGCCTATGTGTGCTGGTGTGCTGTTTAGTGCACTAACCTGTATGTCTTCTCTCCACGGCGCTCAGTATATGTGAGCGCCGCAGGAGAGATGACATCACTTCCTCCTGCCTGTGTAAACATTACACAGGCAGAGGAAGATTCTCGTTCGCCGGGAGCGATCGCGAGGGGGTGGCCCGGAAACAAATGGCCGTCACCTCATCACGGATCGCTCCCAGAACGATGCCGAGCGCTCACTGTATAGAAGGGGGGTCCGATGGGACCCCCCAGCTATACGAAGGCAGTCACGTACAGGTACGTGATTGTGCCTGTCCGTGCCATTCTGCCAACGTATATATACAGTGAGCGGTCGTTAAGGGGTTATACAAAAGCACATACTTTTATCTAAACATAACATAAAACGTAGAGTTATGTGTAATAAGGGATTCTCAGACCTTTCTCATCAAATTAGAGCAGAACTTTATGTTTGACATTTTAACTCACTTACTCAACTTACTTTTCAAAGTGATCTGCTTCACATATGCAAAATAGGTAATTACTGATTTAAAACAGTTACCACTAAACAGGTTGGAATGCCTTGATCTATATTTTAGATTTTTATGCACATATTAAAAAAAAATTTAGTATTTCTGTAAGAATTTTGCTACACTAAAATAATGACCTTGATTTGATGGTATAAATCCGGCAATCTGTAAAATAGGCTAATCACTTGCAAGCGTTTATTTTATGCAGATTTGACTGTTCTCAGGCCAACGTTCTCATTTTTTTCCCCAGGAGCAAAAGCATTCTGCGTAAATCGGCTGCAAAGTCGGAATTTCAAAACAAAATGTAAGGAAGCCCTGGCCACAGGTGCTAATCATCCTGCTATGTAGTAAACAAAATGGGCTGCTATTGCCTATATGTGTCCTCACTGTGGTTTCCAAATACTGGCTGTGTGTGAATGTCATGGACACACTGCACAGTATCTTAGGAGCAGCAGATGTTATAAAATAATAATTTTGGTCACGTAGTGGACAATCAAGCACTGGTATAATAGCTACTTTCTGTCTTGAAAACATTTCATCTCTAAGTATATACATTTGCTCTCTGCAAATAACAGTTTTTAAGTTCACTTAATGTGTATGTCTGGCTTGAATTTACTTGTGGCTCATCTGCAGTGTCTGCAGCATGAAATATCAATAATTATACCATCCTTCAAGCAGGCTGTAATAAATCAGCACCATGATCTGTACCAATCAAATCGATCTATCCTGATGTGCACAGGCATTCTATTAATTAACAATAATAGTGACTTCTGCCTTCAGTCTCTGGCTGCTACTATCAAACCTCTGCCAGCGATGATTAAATGAGACCAGGCACAGCTTTATTAATGAATTCTCTTCACAATTCTCCTGTTACATAAATGTAATTATATACTGGCAAAAATAAAAAGCTTTTGAAAAATAATAGGTACTTAAACTGTACCACAATGAATCCTACTTATTTTATTCTGGGTGACAAAAGCCAAACTCGTGTGTGCGAGCCTAAAGAGGGGTATATAGTTATGTCTCCTTTGTTTTAAGAACTGAATTAAGAGATATTATTTGTTACAAAAATGTAAAAGGCAGATAGATAATATAATAATATAATTGGGTTGCAGTATTTATTGAGAAAAATACTAATTGTTTTACTTGCTTTTCTTTTCTAACAAGTTATTGAGTATGATTAATGGATTTAATCTGTTGGCCATACACTGTCAAATTTTCATATGGAGATCTGTGGAAAATGAGATAACTGCTCCAGGATGTTGGGACCACTTAATATCTACACAAAATTTTTTTTTGTTTCAATAATTTTTATTGAATTTTTTCAGAAAACATAAATCAAAAAGAAACAAAGTGCAATACATTCCAGTTATGACATAGACCAATTGTAACATTGACATGTGATCGTATTTTCTCATACCTGTTTGCGGCAAGGGATATTAGGAATTCCCCTGTTATAGGGAGTTGGCTATAGGACGACCACCCACAATCTCTCTATTTGGCCGCAGTGGTCTCCTGCAAGTAGAGGTTGTTGGGTCCCTGCCACCCTACTTTGCCAAAGTATTTAACCTAAAGAATATCAATCATATTTATAACTTGGAATAAACATAACTATTACCCATTCAGTCATAATGATATCTGTTGTTATTATCAAATTTCTAATTTAGCAAAACCTCCTTAATGGTGCCGCATATTTTCACGGACCCACCCTCTTTGAGTACCATTCGTGCCATGGAGCCCAAATTTTGGAAATGTTCTCATAATTCCCCATTGCTGATGAATGAAGTACCTCGTATGTTCTGTGTGTATGTATTGTATTAATTACTTCAGAAATTGTAGGGGCCACTATCTCTTCCCAATGTCTGAGAATTGTAAGATGGGTAGCCAACATTATATGGGAAATCGTTGTTCTATAGGGTATGGGAATTGTGTCTAAATCAAGTGATAGTATTGCCATTCCTGGCTGTAGACTTCGATCTAGGGGTGAAATGTTCGATATAAGATTCTCAACTTGGGACCATAGTAATTTCAGTTTTGGGCAGTGCTGTGGTATGGGAATCAGTGTGCCAGACCCACCGCAATGCCTCCAACAACTTGGGGAGGCGTCCTGGTATATCTTGGATATGCGGTGCGGGGTGAGATACCAGTGCAGAAATATCTTCTGCTGCTATTCCCGAAGATTGGTGCTTTTGGTAGACGAGTAGTGAAGTTTTAGTATTTTTTCCCAATGTTTGGTTGTGTATTCTGTCCCTATTTCTTGTTCCCAGGCTATCATGTGTTGGGATTTAACTGTTTTATCTTTCTCCTGAAGTCCCATATATATAATTGATATGCCTTTTGGTACACTAGGGATTTGCTGGTAGAAATGGGCCAGTTTAGGAGAAAGTAAGGTAAGGATCTGGGAGTTCTTTTTTAATAATTGTGCAATTTGCATATGTTTGTAATGCTCTTTTGGTGGCAACTGATACTTTAGTTTCAAGGTATGGAATGTCTTAGGTGAAGGGCCATCTAATATGTCCTCCAGGTAATTTATTCCTTTTCCTTTCCAAACGATTAAGCCTTGTACACACGACCGGTTTTCTCGGCAAGAAAACTGCTGGGAGAGCGTTTTGCCGAGAAAACCGTTCATGTGTATGGTTTCTCGGCAGGAAAACTGCTGGGAATCTCGACGAGAAAAATAGAGAACCTGCTCTCTATTTTTCTCATCGGGATTCATGGCAGAGTGTTTCCTGCTGAGAAAACCGTTCGTGAGTATGCTTACCTGTCCCATGTAAGCCCGCGCATGCTCAATGAGACTGTGACAACTGCGCGGTAGCATACAAGGGTAGTGTAGGATGTAGCAAGATGGCGGCGACGGCATCGAATGTGACGAGCGCCGGCTCGTCATAGTCAATGACGTCACCGCGTTCTTGCCATTCAAAAGAACGGCGGTTCTTTTGAATGGCCGTCAGTACACAGGGCTTGGCAAGACAAGCTTGCCGGGAATTCCGTCGAGAAAACCAACGTTTTTTTTCCGACGGGATTCCCACCCGTGTGTACAGGGCTTTAGATTGGTATCTGGTGTTATATATTGGATTGCAGATATAGGGAGTTTTAAGGGTATTGTCCCGCCAGACCACTGTTGATGTTTGCGAAGGTGAGCCCAGGCTCTCAAAGAAGCCAGAATAGGGGGTGCTAATTAATTGACTAGAGACAAGCTATGGTGAGCAGTCATTAAAAAGTCACATAGTGTTCCCTTCGGAATTTGTGTTTGCTCTAATTCCTTCCAAAGAGTCTTAGGGCTCTTTCACACGGGGCGGATCAGTCATGATCTGCCCCGTGAAGCTCCGCTTGCTCAGCGGGGATCGCTCCGTTGATCCCCGCTGAGCCGGCAGATGACTGGGCGGTCCCTGCACACTGTGCAGGGACCGCCCTGTCAGAGCCCTGCTCTCCCCTATGGGGAATCGGATGACGACGGACCGTAGAGTCCGTTGTCATCCGATCCGCTCCGCCGACGGAAGGAAAAATAGGGTTTTCCTCCGTCACACTTTGGCGGAGCGGATGTCAGCGGACATGTCACCGCTGACATCCGTGCCTCCATAGGGCTACATGGAGCGTCCGTGCAGGTCCGCCTAAAAAACGGACAGGCGGACCTGAACGGACCCTCCGTGTGAAAGGGGCCTTAGAGTCAGGTGTTGTCCAGTGCTGAAGTTGTGCTAAGATAGTTGCAAAGTAATAATCTTGCAAATGAACATGGCCCACCCCACCCGCATACCTGTGTTTTATCAACCTACTGAATTCGCACCTGGCTCTCTTTCCTTGCCATAGGTATTTGTTTAGTATAGGTTGCAAGGAGTTGAAGTACGAGTTGGGAAGTGTGATTGGTAAAGTTCTAAATAGATACAATAGTTGAGGTAATATTTGCATCTTAAAAGCAGCCAGTCTGCCCAACCAGGACAGCTCGGTTTGGGCCAGTTTATGTAATTTGGCCTGCAATGAGTTCAGGAAGGGCGTATAGTTGGCAGCTATGAGATCAGTTGGTTTGAAAGTCAGTGTAATACCCAAATATTTAATGCCCCCTTCCTTCCATACATATGGGAATCTCTGTTCTAGATTGTTTTTAGTCTTTTGATGGATGCCCAAGTTGAGAATGTAAGACTTGGATTCGTTCACTTTATAATATGATAGTTCAATTAAATGCTTGTAGTGCTGTGTACTGTGGCCAAAGATGTGTCTGCGTTCGTAAGCATCAATATTATGTCGTCCGCAAAGAGACTTTATGACATGGTGCCTATTGCCCACTTTCACACCTGTAATATGAGGATGAGTTCTCAGATAGGAGGCCAACGGTCCCATGAGCAGATTAAAGATTAGTGGTGAGAGGGGGCACCCCTGCCTTGTCCCATTAGTTATTGTAAATGGGGTTGATAGTGCACCTGATATATATACTTGGGCCGATGGGTGAGTATATAGTGCCATAATGGCTGAATATATGGGACCACTGAAACCAAACCTTTGCAGTACTTGTTCTAGAAATTGCCAGTGTATCCTATCAAACGCCTTCTCTGCATCCAAAGCTAGGAGTAGAGAAGGCGTTCTGCGGAGGTTGGCTATATGTATAACATTTATCAAGCGACAAGTAGCGTTGGCCATTTGCCTCCCCCTGGTGAACCCAGATTGATCCACATTCACAATATAAGGCAGGATATCCACCAATCTGGTAGCCAGGAGCTTGGGGTAGATTTTAATATCATTGTTTAATAATGATATAGGTCTAAAGTTTTGTGGAGTGACTGGATCCTTCCCTGGCTTTGGCAGAGCAACTATTATGGCTTTGAGCATCTCCGGAGGGAATGAGGAAAAGGCAGCAGCAGAACCAAACACTTCAACCAAATAAGGACTAAGTATTTCTTGGAATGATTTATAATATTCCCCAGTATAGCCATCTGGGCCCGGGGATTTGTTAAGTGGAAGGGATTATATAATTAGTTTCACCTCTATTTCTGTGAAGGGGGAGTTTAGGTTGTGGAGGAGTTCAGGGGTGATTTTGGGGAGCTTAATCTTATCTAGAAATGCTTCTATGGTTTCTTGTGTGGGCTGTGGTATATTAGAATCATTATGATTATAGAGTGAGCCATAATATTGGCTGAAGGCGTCAGCTATTGCTTGAAGGTGGGATTGTTTAGTCTGCGTTTTAGGTTGTATTATATAAGGAATCTGTGTTTTGCATCTATGACCTTTAATACGGTTAGCCAATAATTTCCCTGCCCTATTGTCACTCGTGTAGTAGGACAGTTTCAATCGTCTGGAGGCTTTTTCAAAGTCCTCCAGGAATAACAACCTAAGCTCCGTGCGGAGGCGTGTTAGTTGGTCTGTCAGCAATTGAGATGGTTTAAGCATATTTTGGCTTTCCAATACATCAATTTGGGAACTTATTTTCTCGGTTTGCTGCTGTCTTTCCCTTTTAATTCTAGCCCCCTGTTGTATCATAATGCCCCTCACATAAGCCTTATGGGCATTCCACACCACAAATGGATCTGCAACTGACTCGTGGTTGTCTTCAAAAAATTATTTTAGCCTTTGTTCAATATAAGACTTGGTCGGGCCCGCCTGAAGGAGACGGGGGTTGGATCTCCACAAAAATGTGGGGTTGTGGGAGGTAGGATACCCCACTGTTAAATTCACAGAGGCATGGTCTGACCAGGTGATGCTATTGATTTTGACAGACTTGCATTTAAACAGTAACCATTTGTCAACCAAAAATAAATCTATTCTACTATAAGACCTGTGGCTATTTGAAAAAAAAAAAATCTCTCTCATTGGCATTGATGCATCTCCAGGAGTTGTATAGTTAGTTGGTTCGTAGGAACGATTTCAAGGATGGTGGAGCGTGTTTCGGAGTCGAGGTAGAGTCAAGGGATGGGTCTGGGGTGATGTTAAAGTCCCCACACATCACCAGCAGCCCTTGCTGCGTAGATCGGATTATTTTTATAGTCCTGTGGAGGAATCTGTTAAATTCACAGAGGCGTGGTCTGACCAGGTGATGCTATTGATTTTGACAGACTTGCATTTAAACAGTAACCATTTGTCAACCAAAAATAAATCTATTCTACTATAAGACCTGTGGCTATTTGATAAAAAAAAATCTCTCTCATTGGCATTGATGCATCTCCAGGAGTCGTATAGTTAGTTGGTTCGTAGGAACGATTTCAAGGATGGTGGAGCGTGTTTCAGAGTCGAGGTAGAGTCAAGGGATGGGTCTGGGGTGATGTTAAAGTCCCCGCACATCATCAGCAGCCCTTGCTGCGTAGATCGGATTATTTTTATAGTCCTGTGGAGGAATCTGATCTGTCTGGCGTTGGAAGCGTAGATATACGCCACTGTATAGGTGGCAGAATTGATATTGCATACCAAGATTATATATCTGCCCTGTGGATCTATGGTGACTGTATGGAGACGAAAAGCTACTGAGTCTTACTGCCACCATCACTCCTTTCTTTTTTGCATCTGCGTTGGCATAGAATATATGCAGGAACTTAGGATGTGTGCTTTTGGGGGATGATTGGTTTAGGAAGTGTGTCTCTTGGACGCACAATACGTCACATTTTTGCTGTAACGCTTCCTTCGAGAGAGACCTCTGCTTGGCCGGATTATTAGGACCCTTAGAATTATTAGTCATAAAGGTCTCCACCATGTGTGCAGGTTGTGGTAGTGTTTAGTGTAGCACAAGGTAAACAAGTCACTTACTGTTGGCGAAACCATTCCTGGCATCAGGGCAGGAAAAAGCAACTGGTGAATCCCGGAGGTCTTCAACGATGGATTGGTAGTTGTTCCATTCTCCTTTAACCACTTCCCATCCCGCCTATAGTAATATGACGGTCACAAGCTGGCTCTGCCATCCTGGGTGGCCGTCATATGACGTCCTCGGGCCTCCCGGCCGCTAGGGGGTGTGCGCGCGCCGCCGGTGGCGCGAGCGCACATGCCGCATCACTCGGGTGCCGATGTGTGTGCCTGGCGGCCGCGATGTCCGCCAAATACCCGCGGCCGGCAGTTACAAAGCCAGGGACATGGATCTCTGTGTGTAAACACAGAGGCCCACGTCCTGTCAGGGAGAGGAGACTGATGGTGTGTCCCTTGTACATAGGGACACCGATCATCACCTCCCCCAGTCAGTCCCCTCCCCCCACAGTTAGAATCACTCCCTAGGGAACACATTTAACCCCTTGATCACCCCCTAGTGTTAACACCTTCCCTGCCAGTCACATTTATACAGTAATCAATGCATATTTATAGCTCTGTTCACTGTATAAATGCAAATGGTCCCAAAATAGTGTCAAAAGTGTCCAAACTGTCTGCCGCAATATCGCAGTCCTGACAAAAATCTCAGATAACCGCCGATATTTATTATAACAAAAAGTAAAAAATTGTGTTTTTTTCAAAATTGTCAGTCTTTTTTTGCTTATAGCGCCAAAAATAAAAACCGCAGAGATGATAAAATACCACCAAAAGAAAGCTCTATTTGTATGAAAAAAACGACGTCAATTTTGTTTGGGAGCCACGTCGCACAACCGCGCAATTGTCATTCAAAACGTGACAGTGCTGAAAGCTGAAAAATGGCCTGGGCAGGAAGGGGGTAAAAATGCCCGGTATTGAAGTGGTTAAGGATGTAATTTTGCATCTGACTGAGGGTATAAAAGTACAGTTCATTTGAACCATAACATTGGCTAATAGCCAAACAGCAGGAAAAGGTATCTGGGTGTGACTGGTAGTCACTCAAATGTTAAATGGGGGAGTAAGAAAAAAAAACAGAACTTAGGGAACTATTTGGATCTGAGGGATTCCCTCCCCAGCGGGCAGGTATGCGTAGAGTCAGTGCCCATTTCCAGGTTAATTGTGAGATCGAGCATTCTTGCGATCTACTGTGCACCATTCAGGTTCAGGACTTGGTATGATTTCTCTGACGTATATGCGTTTGAGGCTCAGGGATGATCCCCCACGTTTTTAGCAGTGCCATGCCTTTAGCTACAGAGTCCATCACGTACTCCATGCCCTCTTTGGTGACAATCAGTTTTGTAGGGAATCCCCATTTTTAACTCAATTCATGGTTCCTGAGGGCCTTCGTGATTGTGTTGAGGTTCCTGTGCTTTTGGAGGGTGTATTGAGACAAGTCCGCATATAATTGTAAGTTAGCGTACGGCGATGGGATCTGATCTCTCTGTCTGGACACTGCCATCAGTTTCTCCTTTGTATGATAAAAGTGCAATCTGAGGATGACATCCCTGGGTACATTTTCAGATAGATAAGTGGGCTTAGGGAGACAGTGAATTCTATCTGCTATAAAATCCAACTCAGACATATCGGGGAGGATTGCAGAAAAAAGCTGGGAGACATAATTGCGTAGATCCTGTTGCTTAACCGTCTCTGGCACTCCTCTAATCTTTACATTATTCCTCCTGGATCTGTCCTCTATGTCCACCATTTTGGCTTTGATTTCCTCTATGTCATCTTCCTTATTCTCGTTAGCATCTACCAAATCATTGATTGTGCATGCATATTCCCCCATCTTATTTTCTATGTGGGAGACTCTATCTGAAACAGATCTCAAATCCGTGCTGAACTTGTGTACACAGGATACCATATCTGAATGGAGAGAATTTCTTAAAGATACTAACATCTCCTTCAGCACTGTGTCTAAAACCGGTTGATTGTTAGTAGGGAACAGATCAATGGAGTCTGGCAGCTCCATAGTGTCATCCCCTGAGTCTGAGCGAGAGCTCACCTCATTGTCAGCATCCGCGGCATCCATCCTAAATCTCGCCTTTTCTGGGCTTTCTGAGGATGGTGTAGCTGGTGGAGATTATGTGCTCTTAGGTGGGCTGCTCCTTTTTTGTGTTTTCCATTTCTGTACAGGGCGATGTTGAGCTCCAGATAATGGTGTGGAGGATGAGCCGGCGCCATCTTGCTTAGGCCCCAGCGTGAAGAACTCTAAGTTTTGTGGGCCGGTTCCCCTCTTTCCTGCACCTCGGCATTGTGGTGATCTGTTCCCCAGGTGCTACGGTGCTAGATCGCCTTATCGGGGTGGTGTTTTGTCGCCTAGAAGGGTCGCTGTGTGCCGCTGTATTCCCGCTGGTACCGGAGCTCCGCTAGTGAGCTTCCATAACGGTCTCCGGCTAGCTCCGCCCCCATATCTACACTAATTTTACACTGAGGATACATCTGGCAGACTGTACTGCCCTGCAGATATATCAATCTACCATGTGTTTTCCTGCCCCCTCAACATGCTAGGCAGCATGTGGCATCAGATACAGACTCATTGCATGAACAGCCAGTCAGAATTCTTGTTTCATTTTCAAATCAGGCCTACAGAAGTGACAGCTGGAAGCATGTTGGCTATTATGGGCAAATGGAAAGTTTATCATCTCCATTGTTTCATATTCATCGTCCTCAGACCTCGGCACCTTAACATTGTTGCATTGAAATACAGTTACAGCTATATACCATTCTTTTTGATTCTTCTTTTCTTTGTAATTTTTAGAATACCTACAGCATAAAAAACAACATGGACCTGTACTAGTCACAGACAGCACTCCCTATTTTTACTCATCTTCATCCTTAGCACATCAGCAGTGCTTTTTTTTTTTTTACTACAACAGACATTTATTTGGCGTTTTATACCCTTTATTTGTAATACAGTCTTTGACAGGCATTTGCAAATTAATAGACAGTACTAGCTGTCAACAATTCTTATTATCACTTCTTCTGATTTTTTTGTGTCGCAAGGTGACTTGGCAGTTGTCAGATAGCAAGTGTACGGCAGGGAACATTTTAGGGTTTGTTGGTAATGAGACTCAGAATATGGAGGGGGTGAAGCAGAGGAAAATAATGACATTAATATATTGTCTGTCAATTCAGACACACAAGGCTTGATTTTCTACAATTTGAAGAGAGACAAAATGAACCTCTGTGCATGTCAAACATCCAGTCATGTGCAGGGGAATATAAACAATTAACGCTCCCTTTAACATGATTGGATGTTTGATGTGAACGCAGGTTTATTTTGCTAAAAACCATATTAATTCCATAGACTCCGACATACTCTAGTTGCTTGAGATGTATTGACTCATTAAGTTTGCAAAAGAGAAATACGTCACTGTTCACATCAACCTTGCCTCTACCTATCTGTGGAGACTGTAAATGCTTTTAAAGTTCTTGTGTTGGTTACTTAACAGTGCTAACCTTGTCACTGCTGTGACCTTTATTGTTGTATTTTTGTATTTCTTTTTCTAATAAATTGTTATTTTTATATACAACTGTTTCATGTTTGGGTACCACAATAGTCCATCACTGGCGATCAAGGTTACTGCCAGGAGTAGCCCTTGATTTATCTTTTCCCCCCACATTTCCAAATACTCTAGTTGCTACTACTAAAAATAAAATAAAAAAATCGAAACAAACTGGTTAATAATTTACACCAATGTTATTGTGTTTATATAGGTTTTTTAAACAGACACCAATCAGGGCAAAGTGAGCGTTTCTGTGAAAATGTCCTCCTCCTTGAATAAATGATAACTTGCCAGCACTTTCCTGCCACTCTTTTGGCTACTTCAGCTGGTAAAAATACCTGGTGCTTCCGGGTATGGGAAAGCATGAACTTCTTTCCATGCGACTGGTCTCAGGTCTAAAAGCCAATTGATAGGCAAAATCACTGTCACATGACTGAATGAGTAACTTTAGGGATCCTTCTAGTATCTGGCACCAGCTGGAACTGGGAATTTTAGTACCTGCTGTGATGAAGGAAGGAGGGACCAGGGAATACTGTCAAGGTGAATATCAATAGATCAGGAGTCTCCTTACTATCCAGATAGCAAGGAAACTTGCTATCTGGATGGTAACTCTTGTTAACTTGCTGCACATTTTAACTGGCAAGTTTTAAAACTTGCAGAGCACTTGAAGCACAAGTTTTAGTTGACACTTTTCCAATTTGTAGCAAATTTGCATGGCAAGTTTCTAGCAAGAGCAAAGTTGCAGCGGTGAGTCTACAGCAAGAGCTCTGCAAGTAACAGTGACCCCAGTGGTAGGATGACTTTTGCAGAACATACCGTGTTTCCCCGAAAATAAGACCTACCCTATTGTGATTTTTGGGGAGGGCTGCAATATAAGCCCTACCCCGAAAATAAGACCTAGTGTGGTATGTGATGTGGGCTGTGTGTGCTGGATGCATTCAGTATAGCGCCACTCGGCGCTCAGCTTGCCTCCCGCTGCTCTCCTCCTCTTCAGCCAGATGTCAGCGGGGGATTTTGGCCCCCCTCAGTGCTCAGAGCAGGAACAAGAGCTCAGGCAGGCCATGGAAGCGCATAGCAGTGCTCAGCTGATGTCCCACTGCTCTTCTCCTCTCTTCAGGCAGCTGGCAGCGGGGGATTTTGACCCCCCTCAGTGCTCGGAGTGGGAACAAGAGCTCCGGCGGGCCATGGAAGCGCATAGCGGTGCTCAGCTGATGTCCCGCTGCTCTTCTTCTCTCTCTTCTGCCAGCTGTCAGCGGGGGATATCGGCCCCCTCCATTTGCAGTGCTCTGATGGGACACGGGTGCGGCACTACGTGAAGGTGTTTGTCAAACATGGATTGCAGAAAGGTACAGTTTTCATTATCTGATACTGAAATACAGAGCATTCTTGGGTTTTTCAGGCACTTTTACTCGGTTCCACTTGCCACTGGGGATTCCTGACAGGCAGGGAGGGAGATTGGGGGAGAAATCAGCACATGACAAGCCCTACCCCGAAAATAAGCCCTACTGGGTCTTTTGTTGCCAAAATTAATATAAGACCCGGGCTTATTTTCGGTGAAACACAGTAACTGAACCAGAACTTGCAGCAGACTTACAGAATGTTTGCAAAGAAAGTTGATTTGGAGTCACGCAATGCGGACTTGCAGCAATTGTGCAACAAACTTGTGAAGCCTGTCAAGTCTAGCAATAGTTTAGCAGGTAATTTTCAAACTTGCAGCTCAATTGCTTGCTATCTGGGCACTGGCATCGTCTCCTTGCCCTGAATATGTTAGACTTTACTTCTTTTAATACTAGTAATACTAGTAATAATTATGTTATGGCAGTCTCAGAGTTGAAAGGTAGTGATGAAGATTTAGTAACAGGACATGAAAATTGTTTCAGAGTGATGAGAAAAATCAGAGGAGGGTTGGGATGTTGAAGATGATCAATACCAATGTTTCAATAAAAAGACAAAATGACCAGGGTGCAGGGCTTATTTAGAAATAAACTCCTCTGAAGCTGGTGATGTGGTTCTTGCCTTTTGAATTCACTATGCTATACCTAGGGTCATTTCTGTTTATTGGGGTTAGGGAAGAAGATGTGACAAACTGATGTGTGTTAGCAAAAATTAAGCTGTGGCCATCTTTACTAAAGTTTGCTGTCTTCCATTTTGGAGCATCTGGGTAGAAAACAGAAATACATGGACAGTCATTCCCTAGTCAGCCAACGAAAATCTCAGATGACCAAGTGGCTGGTGGTTTAGTCTCTGCTATATAAGTAATTTGATTCAACGGCCATTAAGAAATGTATGGAGTGTGCTGAGCCTTGAAGGAGGTTATCTAACTGTCATTATTTTGCTTTTAAAACCATCTATGCACTGCATGATCTCGGCCTGAAAATATGGCACATCCCTAAGATTACTCCTGTAATAACTCCTGTAAAAACTGTGAATGTGTTAATTGCTATCTGCAATGCAGCCTACAGTACATTTTCTGAAAAAGAAAAACAAAAGAATTAAGATTAATATGTATTGTTTAATTATTACTTGCTGTATGTGTGAGACTTGTGGGCTTGTTGCATATACATATGTAGTGGTGTGTTATAACAAATTATTTTTGCAGTTTTACACTTTTAATTGCTTTATATGTCAAGTCTTGTAAAAATATTTTTTCCCACATGTTGCTGTTTTAACTTAATTCAAGACCAGATAAATATAATATGCTTTTTAGACAGTATATTTCTTTCAATTTTTTTTTTGTTTGCAGTAAATTAAAGGCTATAATTTAAACAATGGATGCTGTAGCTCAAGATGCCTTTGGAAAACAGGTGTGGTGGTAGTGGATGTGACAGAGATAATGCCAGTGCCCCCACCATGCAAAAATCCAGGGTGGCAAGAACTGCAACAGCCACCGTTCTTGCCAAACTGATATCAGTGATACAGAACAGCTGTGGCCACTCTTTTACAATCTTCCAAGAGGTCCATTCATTCAAAATAGTATTCTCAGATTTTTTGCAAGTATGACTACATGACTTAGTCACCCTTACAATTGCACGGAGATCCTGGAAAAAGCATCACACACTGTGCCTTGAAAACATAGTAAGCACTTTTCTCCAACATAGTCCATTCTGTCAATGCTCATCTTTCATAGATCACACTTGTACAACAAAAAGAAGCAAAAGTGGGACCCAGAAGCAAAAGGCTTCTCATGCATGTATCTTCTTTTACAGTGACTCACTAGCAAAGCAAAGTGGTTACTGAGGACAAAATTGGGCCTATCAGAAACCCATAATGGAGTTATCCGTCCTTCCCATTAAGTGGAAGCTTATCAGGGAGGCCCCTTGTGTCCTGGTTCTGTTTAAAAAGATCATTAGATCTGTAATTTTGGTCAAGTACAAAATTAATAAACTCATCTTTCTCATTTCTATACTGAAGACAGCATGCATCAACGTACCTCATGGAGTAGAATTAGAAACTAGAGAATCTCAAAATATAAGTCACTGCTGGGGACCAGTGTGAGTGGTAAGCCATGCATAAAAATGTGGAGGGGACCAGAGGACCTCTCAACATCACTGTATCTTGTGACAGCAGTGGGATGAGTAGGAACATAACATGACAATTTGTACCCATTTTTCACTTGTGCCATGGCTCAAATAATGTCAGTGATTAGAGTGATCAGAGTGAGAATGTTATGCTTGGGAAAAGAGATGGGCCAAATACCCCCCTGTTTGGGAGTTCTGCTGCGAACCGAAGTTCGAACGGCGAACCCCATTGAAGACTATGAGAGCCGAACAGGAAAAATCAAAAGTGCCCATTTTGAAGGCTTATATGCAAGTAATTGGCCATTTAAGGGGTATGGGGGTCCGGGTACTGCCCTGGTGGATATGTATCAACGCACTTTTTTTTTTTAAACAATCGTTTTTTCAGGAGCAGTGATTTTAATTATGTTTAAAGTGCAACACTAAAAATGAAAAATGCCTTTAAATATAGTGCCTGGGGGTCTCCTTATTCCGCTTGTAAAGTGACGCGTCTGTAGCATGCATAGAACATGCTGCAGCAAAAAATGACATTTAAAATTGACTCACGGTTGCAATTGCCGCCTCCCGGCTATTGAAGAAAAAAATAAAGAAAAAAACTGCGACGTTTTCTGGTGGCACCACCCCCCCTTGTGATATCACGGACTGGTGCATGCTGGTTGAGTGACATCACAAAGGGGCGGTGCCACCAGGTGACGTCGCCCGTGGCCCCGTCCTTACCTATATAAGAACTGTCAAACAGCGGAGGAGGAATTTGGCGGCCGGTCGTCAATGAAGGCGGAGTGGATTTTTTTTTTGTTCTTTTTCAGGTGCAGCGTGATTGATGATAGATTTACATCAGGGGACACTGTTTTTTTTATTTTTTTTATTAAATAATGTTCAAAAACGGTTTCTGTGTCTTCACTACTTTTTGACACTTTTTGGTGAATGGGTAGGGGTACATAGACTCCGTACTCATTCACAAAAGGAGGTACAGGATCTGGGGGCCTCCTTATTAAAGAGGGCCCGCAGACCAACACAACCACAGCCCAGGGTTGTGGGGAAGAGACCCTTGTCCCCCTCAACATGGGGACAAGGTGCTTTGGTGTGGCAGGGCAGAGCCCCCCCCCTGCTCCAAAGCACCCCCCCATGGTAAAGGCATGTGGCCTGGTATGGTTCAGGAAGGGGGGCCTCTCACTGCCCCCCCCCCTTCCTGACCTGCCAGGCTGCATGCTCAGATAAGGGTCTGGTATGGATTTTGGGGGGCCCGTGCTGTTTTTTTTTAATATTCTGGAGGAGGTTCCTCGTAAAATTCATACCACACCCTTCAACTGGGGGGAGGACCCCACATCATTTTTCTTTTACTATTTTTTTACAGGCAAATGTTATTTTTTTTATTCAGCTGTCAGCGGGGAAGCTCATTGACAGCTGATGACTCATCGGTTGTTTAGAACGCCGCAGCCAACTTCCCAGCCCCGCTCCCTAACAACCAGCTTTTACTTTGCCCTGACTGGGCAAAGCTTTGCCCAATCAGGGGTCCAGAATGCACTGTGCAGTGCAAACACCCGCCGAACACCCTGCAAATTCGGGTTTTCCCGGCACATCATAAGTAATAAACAGAGAGATGCCTGCAGAATCTCCATGGATCCTCACAACAAAAGCAAAACTGGGACATTTTCAATGATCAACAAAGGGGGTTGTAGTGTAAAGCCACACTCTATCCAACTAATCCATGCTTTCTCCAATGACTAGATATTATTAACATTAATAATATGCATTTCTTACTGAAACTTGTTATACTACAGCTTCTCTCATTGTTACCATTCTGTTAAATTTTCTAATGCAATGTTATTTTGTTTGCTTTCCAGTGCTACTTTTTTACTATTGAATTTGGTCTTTGCAAACAAGATGGACAGTTACGCGCATATGGTGCAGGACTGCTCTCTTCCATTGGGGAACTGAAAGTAAGTTGATACGAGCAGAATGTGGCCAAACATTATCATGGTAGACCTCATTGTCAGAATGTAAACTACAGCCATTAACTCATAGAATGTGCTAGTGGTGGTAGTTCTGATCCTGCCAGAAATGTGGTAAGCTTATAATCTCCTGTGCTCTCTATCTATTCTGACCGATATTGGGTACATTGTTCCTAACTTTTCTTGTGGACTACAGAACATATCCTCCCTATATTGTGGAGAAGATGGGTAGCTATTTTATAGCCCTGAATTCTGACAGATTCCGTTTAGGGCCACTCATTCATCTCAGTACTCAAGCACACACTTGAATGTGTGTAAAAATCTATACAACTGCTGCACCTTTCAGACTCTCAGTAAATTCTTAGCAGGCTTCCAGGTGAGGCTTTAACCCTGTCATTGCCAGGTCAGTATGGCCTATGGACATACAGCACTGCTTCCAGCTGGCCAGGTGCTTACACCGTCTCTCATATAAGCTTGTGGTCACTTCAGTGACTATAATCTTATGGCAGAATTGTTCAGCAACAAACATAAAGCTCTGATCAGCGGATTACAATCCGCTGATCAGAGTTATTCACCTCAAATGTGACCCCCCAATGCCGCCACTTCCCTGTCTCCAGCCTCTCTACCTCCCACCATTAATTTTGCTTCAAAAAAGCTCCCCTTCTCTTCTTTTGCTTTCTCCTGCACTGATTTCCTCCCCCACACCGATCCGCACCCCCCTCAAACCAGATCTCTTTCACCGGCTTGCCTTCACTGCCTCTCCCGCGGCTTCAGGGGCTTAGAGAGGATCAAATGATGTCCCCTCGCCACTCTGACCCCCCCCCCACAATGGCCCCAGTCTCACCAGGACTGTCTTCAATTCCTTTATCTGACTCAAAAAAGAGACATCAGGGGTCTGTTTAGACTTCTAAATGTCTCACCAAAAAACCCCAAAAAAGTAAGAAATATAAAAAAATATAATTGTAAAAAAAGTTTAAAAGTTAAAAAATAAATAAAATAAAAACCATAGTAAGGCCCCTTTCACATGCATTGGACTCTTTCAAGCGGATCCACCTGCTCAGCGGGGGATCTATCCATTGATCCCCACTGAGCAGGCGGATGGCAGATTTGTGTCCGCTCCGCAGATTCAGAGCAGACAGAGACGCAGGCCGCTGTTTTCTATGGGATGGTCAGATGGAAACAGACCGCAGGTCGATTTTCATCCAATTGTAATCCGATACACTCTGCTAGACGGACTCCTATTTGTCTGTTTTTGGCGGACCGGATCAGATTGGATGTGCAGGCAGGTGTAAACTATTTTTATTTCATATATAAATGACATAGAAAACTTTTTAAAACATCAGAGAAAAAATTGGATACTTAAGACAGGGTACTATGGGGTCAAGGACCGAACCAATCCCATAGATGAATCACTGTGTCAGTCAGAAGATATAAGGCTGCCAAAGTCCAGGGGGATTGGCATGGGTTAACGTAGCTTGTTGAAGCTCAACATGTTTCGCAATTGCGATTATTCAGGCGCTTGAGTACATATTCTAAATAGACAAAAGTATGCAATAAGAATCTTTTTCAAGATAGTATATACTTTATTCATATACATCCTAACCATAATAATAAGGGATAGAGTATTGTAGCCCCATTTTCCAGCCATGCAAAAAGGAGATTTATATATGAAATAAAAATGTATATTTTACAAAAAAACAAGTCTATGTTTTTTCATGATATACTTTACAGATTGATTAGGATGTGGCACTTTGCTACCTTCACACACATCCACAGTACCACCCTGTGTTGATGTGATTATTTTGAATATGTAAATGGACACATGTCCATTTGCATCCACCTCTATTGAGAACAATGGATTGTCCAATTGGGTCCATCTGAAAAACGGACAGGCGGACCTGTTCGGTCTGCTCATGTGAAAGGGACCTAAGGCCTTGTTCACACCGGGCATACACAGGGTACACCTCTGCAAGGCCAGGTTTACCTGTACAGGAATGCACAGGTGTTCCATGCATCCCTGTGCAGGCAGTCCCATTGATGTAATTTGGGATGTAGCAACTGCATGTACAGAGCCATTGCTCCCAATTTGACATCCATGTAACACAAAAGATAGGATGGCAGGCACACTTAATCCTTGCAAAAACGGCTTTATAACTGTACAAAAGCCATAAAATAAATATATATATATATATATATATATATATATATATATATATATATATATATATATTTATTTTATGGCTTTTGTACAGGTATAAAGCCGTTTTTGCAAGGATTGAGTGTGCAGCCATCCTATCTTTTGTGTTACATAGAAAAGCAAAAGTGGAGCTCAGTGCCTGGCAGTGAAAGGATTAAACTACTCTGGGTGCATAAACAAACATGTCATGGTTCATCCATGTGACGGTAAGCAGTCTGTGGACAGGAATTCACCAGACTGGGGTAGTTGGAGCGGGCAGGCTAAACACCTCACATGGAGGCAATGACAAGTTTTAAATGACATGTTAATGGTAAGATTTTAATCTGTTTTTATTCTGTGTTCACAGACGTCCCGTTATATATATATTCCTTAATATGTATTTAAACTTTACCATCATATATCATCAGTGACAGTGTTCTTGCTGTAAAGCATTCAGTACCAATTTGCTTTCATTTGCAGTGGAGCTCTGACTGAAAAAGTAATTCAGCTTATTTATTAAATGAAAATCCACAGTGTATTTTAAAGGTGTTTCAAAAAGGCAGCACATGGAAATTTAGAAAGAAAGATATATGATAAAATAAAGAAAAAAGAGAACAAAAAAAAGAAAAGGATAAAAGGAAATAAATGATGTTGTTTGCAACTGAAATACTTCCAAATATAAAGTAATGTTAAACTAGTGCTATTTCAAGTGACAAGAGCTGTTTATGACAATTTAAGAATTTCTCTGAAGGCAGACAATAAATACACCATTATGTTGAAATCTTTTGTTATGTTGCAGGTACTGTCTTACGGGCATAGTGTAAATTGCAGTACTGGCTGAAAAACCTTGTGCAAGAGTTATCTAAAATCATTCTTAACCTGAGAGGTAAAAACATTGTATGCTTGGTGCATTACCCTCAGGAAATAAAAGCATAAATTCTAGCATTTAGTAGTCAATCATTACAAAGTAGACAGTATCTTTCAAGCACCTAGTTATAGTAAAGATCTATAGTTCATAAAAAATAATCACCATTTTACAAGGCAACACGGCCCATTATCCGAAGAACAATATGGCACATATCACTTTATAGTGACAGAGGTTTAGCTACAGGTATTCTATTACATGGAAATAAATAGTCAGACTGAGGACTTTTTTTCCAGCACTGTCAACAGTCTTTGAATGCATTTGTTGATCATAAAATGTAAAGTACAATTTCCAAGTAAAGGAAGGCTTTGTAGGGTTTTGTACTAATATAGCAATTGGTAAACATTTGATTTAATTAAATTTTTTATTTTTAGTCTCATGATTGTAGAGTTCCTAGTAATTTAGATGCGTAGACAGTATGTATAAGCTTACATATTCTGCTTTTAGAATTTAATGTAGTATCCTGTGGAGAGAGATTGTTTGATACTCCATATATGACACAAATGGAGATGACACCATCTGCATAGGTGATCAGCTGACAAAATACAGTTGCATAAATTATAGATGATTCATGTCGTTTTATAGCTTGTCTGTTGTTTCTGAAAGTGTGAGCCATGTAAAAACATGATTTGTGTCAAAACGAACCATAGCGCATCTGTGTTTAGGGTTTTCATCAAACCTGAATGGCAGCAGATGTAAAAGACTACCATTTAAAATGACCATGTATTCTTAAAAAATAAATAGTAAGTATTACATATATGTACAGTTAGTACTAGTACCCAAATCAATCTTCATGTTTAGCTTCCTGTAATTCTTTGAACAGTAGAACTTTGGGAAAGGGTGGGTCAGCGTTGTGAACCGGCCATGATATCCTATGTGACAGGCTGGTTGTACCCAAGTCGATCAATGGATCAATTTGGGTACAGTCAAACTGTACATACATGGATCAAAATTTAGCTGGTTCCTGCTGAACCGGCCAAATTTTGATACATGAATGTCTGACTTAATGCTGAGATCTTACTGATAGAAAAATTAGTAAAGTGCTGGTACTCATCATTGTGATAACACTCCTCCATTCCCCAGTCACAAATTGGAGCTGGACAAAGCAGTGGAGAAAATTATCTGGCTGTGTCTTCTGGTAAGGGTGCCAGGATCACAAAGCTAGCTAAGCATACCTTAAATTTTTTTGTCTGTAAGACAGTTAACAATTCATAATATAATTTAACTGTTCATTTAACTGTTTGCCTGGAGCTAAGTGTTAATAATGGTCTAAATGCCCGAATCCAGCAGGGCTATGGCTTAAATATTCACTCTCTCTCCAGTGCTGTCCCCCGGATAGCCACCAAGTCACCAATCCAGGGATGCTTGTCTTTCAGGTTGAATAATGCCTACAATCATTCTGCCAACTTCCTGTGAGCTAAGGGTGTCATGGCTACTATACTTTTAAATTCTACTGTTTATAATGCTAGTTTTGGGAGCACCTGGTTTGGGTTTGTTACCTTTTAATAAAGTGCACAGGCTTAATTTATTTTAAACTTGCATGACATTAAATGATGTAGTATCGCCTCATATTTTTTCAGAAATATTTTATGCCATTTACTCTGTCCATTTGTATTTGCAGTTTCCTCCCTCTTTGGCATAACTTATTTAAACCTATCTGTACTGATATCAACTGAAACTGGTTCTCACAGTGGGTACTTAGGGAAAGACCAATGCATTGTGTATCCCTCCTATCAAGCACAGCCCAGTGTACTCCACATAGCAAACAAAACATCTAAAGATGAATTAACAGACTTTCCTGGCACAAGAAGAAACAAACATATTTTAATATTAAAGCGTAACCAAAATTTAATTACAAAATACTTAATAAAATCACACACTGACCCATTACAGGTCATAAAAACAGTGCCTATACATGCTGATGAAAAAATCAGTGGACTAATATCAACTTCTGCCTATTTTTTTAGCTCACTTTCAATTACAACAGACAGCATTAATAATCTGTGGAGACAAGTCCTCACAGATCAATGCGTTTCTTGATTTGCTTCCTCAGGAACGCATAGAGGAAGACTGCAGTGGTAACTAAATAGAAAGTTAACAGCATTTGCTACTATTAGAAACATAAATATACAACTATACAAATTTATTCAGAATTATTGGCCCACTCCTACAGTTTATAAATGTGGCTAACATGCAGGAGACTCTTGGAGCTGACACAGAGACAATAAGAGTGAGGAGAGGGCAGCAACCAGGGACAACTCTATTAGGGTCAGAACATTCAATATACAGTATAATAAATAATCAATATAGCTACACCTCTCCATATAATATATATTTATATAAATAAATAGATATAATGATCCATTAATACCTACAGTGCCTTGAAAAGGTTTTCATACCCCTTGAAAATGTCCAAATTTTACCATGTTCCATCCAAAAATGTAAATGTATTTTATTCGGATTTTATGTGATAGACCAACACAAAGTGGCACATAATTGTGAAGTGGAAGGAAGAAGATAAATGGTTTTCAAAATTCTTTACAAATAAATATGTGAAAAGTGTGGCGTGCATTTGTATTCAGTCAATACTTTGTAGAATCATCTTTCACTGCAATTACAGCTGCAAGTCTTTTGAGGTATGTCTCTACCAGCTTTGCGCATCTAGAGAGTAAAATGTTTGCCCATTCTTCTTTGCAAAATAGCTCAAGCTCTGTCAGATTTGATAGAGAGCAATATTTAACAGCAATATTCAAGTCTTGCCACAGATTCTCAATTGGATTTAGGTCTGGACTTTGACTGGGCCATTCTAACACATGAATATGCTTTGATCTAAACCATTTCATTGTAGCTCTGGCTGTATGTTTAGGGTCTGTCACGTACCTACAGCGGAGCCGGGGAAGTGGGGGAAGCCTCTCGCAGGATCCCGGTCCCCGTACCCTCTGGAGGTGGGAACAGGGAATGCAGGGGCACGAGAAGGTGCGGGTGCCTTTTTAGAACTGGTAGAGCTACTGGAAGGCACTGGAACCCTCTTCAGGCACAGGTGTGGTGGAAACCAGGCGTCAGATCCGTTCAGGGGAGATCCAGAGGAATAACAGGTGGAGGCAGAGGTTCAGCAGCGGGCTAGCGAAGAGGTACAGATCGTGAGGCAAGATCGTGGTCAAAGTCCAGGCCGAGGTCAGAGGAACAGGCAAGCAGGAGAGCAGGTAAGATGAATCCGAGAAGGCTAATCAAGAGCAAGCCAGGAGTCTTCAGGAGCAGATCAGTCAAACAAGCAGGTTTTCAGACAGGGACACAGGTACTAGCCAAAAAGACAATCCAGCACTGACACTCAGGTGATCCAGGTTTAAATAGGGAATCGTGCGCCGGGATTGGAGGAGGCGCGCGCATGGGCGCGCGCATTGCGTGCACGCAGTCTGAGTCCTATTCGGCCCATTCTAAGTGTCCGTGCATGCGCACTAGCACCTGGAGAGCGGACATTCCTTGCTGACACCAGGAAGTGTGTGTCAGCAGCGCTGGGTCTCTGACAGGGTTGTTGTCCTGCTGTTAGGTAAACCTCCGCCCCAGTCTCAAGTCTTTGCAGACTCCAACAGGTTTTCTTCTAAGATTGCCTTGTATTTGGCTCCATCCATCTTCCCATCAACTTTGACCAGCTTCCCTGTCCCTGCTGAAGAAAATTATCCCCACAACGTGATGCTGCCACCAACATATGGGGATGGTGTATTCAGGGTGATGTGCAGTGTTCGTTTTCCGCCACAGATAGCGTTTTGCTTTTAGGCCAAAAAGTTAAATTTTGGTCTCATCTGACCAGAGCACCTTCTTCCACATGTTTGTTGTGTCCCCCACATGGCTTCTCGTAAACTGCAAACGGGACTTCTTATTGCTTTCTTTCAACAATGGCTTTCTTCTTGCCACTCTTCCATAAAGTATAGATTTGTGGAGTGCACGACTAATAGTTGTCCTGTGGACAGATTCTCCCACCTGAGCTGTGAATCCCTGCAGCTCCTCCACAGTTACCATGGGCCTCTTGGCTGCTTCTCTGATTAATGCTTTCCTTGCCCGGCTTGTCAGTTTAGGTGTTTCAATTTAATTTGGGCTTTAAACTTCTCCCCAACTTTATCCCTGACCTGTCTGGTGTGTTTCTTGGCCTTCATGATCCTGTTTGTTTACTAAGGATCTCTAACAAACCTTTGAGGGCTTCACAGAACAGTTGCATTTATTCTGAGATGAAATTACACACAGGTGGACTATATTTACTAATTAGGTGACTTCTGAAGGAAATTGATTTCACTAGATTTTAATTAGGGGTATCAGAGTAAATGGGGCTCAATACAAATGCACGCCACACTTTTAAAAACTGTATTTGTAAAAATAATTGAGAACCATCTTTCATTTTCCTTCCACTTCACAATTATGTGCCACTTTAGCCCTGTACACACGATCGGATAACCTATGGATTTTCGTCCGATGGATTTGACCATCGGAAATCCGATGAAACTGTTTTTCATCAGTCTTGGCCACACACCATCAGTTTAAAAACCGACGACAACAAAACGACGGCACGTACAAAACGTACGACGCGCTATAAAAGGGCCGAACAAATCTAATGGCGCCACCCCTTGGGCTGCTTTTGCTGATTTCGTGTTACCGCGTGTTAGTAAAAGTTTGGTGAGAGCCGATTCGCGCTTTTCAGTCTCCGTGCTTTGCAGATCGTTTCCTGGTGTTCAGTTTGTGCTTGTGGGTTTGTATTTGTGATTCAGTGCGTGCAGTCAGGTCGTTACTGCCTTGCAGTGCCGACTTGGCCGTTCGTTTACTGTTTTTCAGATCGTTCTTTTCAGGCCTTGCTGTTCCACGGTGCGTTCTGTTTGAGTGCGTTCTGACCAGCCGACTGGTTTAAAACCATGTTTGAAGTGCGTTCTCGTTCTCGAGCTCGTGCTGGCTTTGGGCTTGGTGTTGCAGTTAACACTGTAACCCGAGTTCAGTCTGTGAACAGGGTGAGGAGGAGTTCATGGACTAAGAATTGGTTGCTCCAGCGGGACCAATTCTCTCATATGCCTCTGCTGCGGGAAATCCATGAGAATAACCCTGATGATTTCAGGAATTATCTCAGGATGACGGACCCCGTATTTCACCGTCTGTTGGATTTGCTGTCCCCCTATATCACGAGGCAGGACACTGTGATGCGCCAGGCCATCACTGCCGAGCAGAGGCTTATTGCCACGTTGAGATACCTGGCGACTGGGAGAAGCTTGCAGGACCTCAAGTTCTCAACAGGCATCTCCCCCCAGGCTCTCGGGATCATTATTGAAAACAGCACACAAAAACTCCTGCGCACAAGTGGATCCTCTAGCAGTCAATCTTGCACGATGCTAACACCGGCTTTGCAGCCCTTCATGGACAGGGGTGTCCTAGTGCAGAATAGAAGAAAGGAAACAAGGGCGCACCAGCCTAGTGTATTATCGTTTCGGATAGATTTTATTAAAAAAGCATAGATACTACTTACAAGTGTAGCAGGAAAAAACTAGCAGTGCAATGATATTCCAAATAGATGGCAGCTGAGACATGAGCTCGAAACCATACTCCACAGACGCACCGCGCATATGAATGGAGCCACTGCCGGCTTCATTATCCCTGAGACGTGTTCGGCCATCATTCAGGTCCTGCAGAAGGACTATATGAAGGTAATTATGCTCCTTTAACCTCACATTATCTTTTTTTATTCTCGTTTTTTTAAAAATTTTTTCCTCCTAACACAAATATGCCTGTTTGTAATCTCCTGGTAATGTCCCCATTTTCCACATGCCTTTTTTTACCTGTAAATCCCTTTTTGGGCCCTACATGCCTATTTCCCTCCACTAACCTCTCCAGCATGCTATCGTGGGCGCAAACCCAGCTAGCCTTCTATTTTCCTTTTCATTTTTGGGGGGTCATTGCCCTCGTAGTTTGACAACCTTCCCTCCCCCCCCTAAAGATGTTAAAAAAATAGTAGTTCTCAATCAAGCTCAGCAAAGTGGTAGATCCTTTTTTGGGATCCCCCACAATCACCTTAGGCCCCCCCCCTTAGATTATTTTAGAATGTCCACTCAGCGGGGGTGAGGCATCTGCTAAGTGGGCCTTTGTTTATTGTTCGGGAAAACTCCCTTAAATAATAATGTTACTCAACAATGTTTTTTGGTGTGTCATCTGCTTGCACTGTAACCATAAACCGTACTAATGTCTTCTTTTTGTTTGACTCCACAGTTCCCTAGCACACCACAGGAATGGCTGACTGTGGCCTCCCAATTTGCCCAGCGGTGGGATTTCCCCAACTGTGGAGGGGCAATTGATGGGAAGCACGTCCACATAGTGCCGCCACCCCGTTCGGGGTCATACTATTTCAACTATAAAGGTTTTAATAGCATAGTGTTAATGGCGGTGGTGTCGGCACGGTACGAGTTCCTGTATGTGGACGTGGGGAAGAACGGCCGGATGTCCGATGGCGGATCATTCGCGGAGACGGAGTTCGCTCACCGTCTGCAGGCTGGGGGTCTTGCACTGCCTCCAGATGCAGAGAACGTTGAAGGGCTCCCGTTCATTTTCATTGCGGATGAGGCTTTTGGACTAGGACCACACCTGATGCGGCCGTTTCCCCAACGCACCCTCACCCCGGAGAGGAGGGTTTTTAATTACCGGCTGGCCAGAGCCCGGAGAGTTGTGGAGAATGCCTTCGGGATAATGGCCAGCCGGTTCCGCCTGTTCCAGACAGCGATACATTTGGCGGATTATAAACTGAACCACATCGTCTACTGCTGCTGCATATTGCACAATTTTCTTCGCAAATTTGCAAACAATTATGTTTCATCGTTTGGGCCTGAGGCCAGTCCATCTGAGCTGATTAATCTGACCGGCCTCAGCACTGCTCGTACTGGCTTGGCCCCCCAAAGTGCCCGTGAAGTACGCCAGAAATACGTAGAGTACTTCACGGGTAGGGGGGCCATCGCAATGCCAGACCACATCTGACCAATTCTTAAACCTTTTTAAAATAATTTTTTTTTTTAATTCATACAAACTTGTGTTGTCATTCTTGTATTTTGGGTTTATGTGTCTCCCAGGTTCTAGTAGTGCCAAGTGTAATTGTCCTTAGTAAATAGCCTCAAAACTCAGAGCGAAAAACACGGTTTTTGCATCTTCAGAACTGCTCTTGAGCATAGAAAGAACAAGGCACACCTTTTTTAGACTTCCCAAATGTTTTTATTGTTTGCACCGCATTTTGTATGGGTTTTTTGAAATTCTAGCCTTTTTTTTTATGTGCGGCTTTTTTGTCAAAAACATGCATGGGTCGTAAGCCATTTTTTTTTGTTTGAAAAAGTAATAAAATAACACTGTGAAAAATAACAACTGGAGATGGGGTGATGGTACCCCTGATCCATCCCAAATGTTAACAAACACACTTTCTTTGGGGGCTCAAATGGGTATCTTCAACAAGATCCCATGGCTAGGGTAAACATGTGCTATCTGCCATCATGGGGGATCAATGGTCGTGCTTTGGGGATGTAAACCCTTCCTCTCCCCTACTTGAGGAGGGAGGAAGAGGTTGCACCCCCAAAACAGGGACATAGATATCCTGTGACGGCAGATAGCACATGTTGAGTCTTCAGTGTGTACATCTTCACATTTGGGATGTTGGAAATCCCTGAGATAATGTCAGACGCAGAACAAAAAACACAAAAAGGGGGGGGGTTCACACTATTCTCCCCAAAATATCTATCATGTTTTTATATTTTTGCTCAATCACAATCATTCTCTTTCTCATAATGTCCATTTCGCTACTGCATTCCATGATTTCCTGAATGATTATTTTGGCGCTGGCACTCGAGAATGGCGGATTTGGACTTCCTGACACACCCCCACGTTCAGTCCCTAAAACAAAAAAAAAGGTTTTACACTAGGCAGTCCTACATCTGTATTTACCTTGAAGTTGTGGTGACAGACACTGACCTGTTGTGCTGATAAGCTCCACCTCTCCTTCCTCCACCTCCCCTTCCTCCACCTCCGCTTCCTCCACCTCCGCTTCCTGAACCTGCTGATCTTGGTCTGCTTTGGGAGCTTCGGGGATTTTCTGTGGTGTTGGGTTCCTCGTCTCATGAGCATGGTGTCCTCCCACTCTCCTCTCCCCTATGGGAATTTACAACAAAATGTATACTTTAGCACACAGACTTTTTTGAGGCCTGAAAAGGGATCCTCAATGTTTTGAAGTGGGGTACAATTGATATTTGGCCCTGAGTTCCAACATGAACATATGTGATTTTGCAAACTCAACAAAGCAACATGTTATTTTTGAGGACACTCACAAACACTTGGATAACCACCAAGGTATCCACTGGAGCACCTGTGTGTGACACCGTTAAGAAATTTGGTCATGTGGCCCAGAGTATAGTATCTTGCTGAAGAACAAAAAAGAGTACACAACTGCTGGAGTGTCATCTCCTTTACCCAGAATACAGTTTCTTCTTTCAGTCACATTCTAAATTTCCTTACAACACATCATCTAGCCAACAATGTGTAGATAAACATTGTTGAAGTAAAATGAGGCATGCCCACATGTAGTTTACGTGGATATGTGCCAAACATGTTTGGGGGAAGAGCAGCAAGTTATTGGTCAAAACATTGGCCAAATAAGTGGACTCTCCACTTAACATAAAAGATGAGATTTCAAAATGTGAACCCAGTCAAGACAAGCACATGGTGCAAAACATGGAAGAATACATATTACAATGTGAAAGAACACAGTAAAATATACTTACTTTTTTCTATGCTTTTTATAAGCTTCCAGGTCTGACCACCTTTTACGGAGTTGTTCCTTGGATCTCCTGACCCCATAGTTTCTATAGAGAGTCTTCGCCACTTTATCCATAATTTGTGACTTCCGGAGATTAGGGGTGTCGTATGGGCCATGCTTGCCGTCGTAATCCTTCCTCCGCAGAATGTCCACCATCTCCGCCATCTCAGAAAAAGACATATTAGTCGCCTTGTATCTTTTTTTACAGGATCGGGACGTTTCCGCCTCCGGGCTTTCCTCGTCGGTAATTTCAAGGAAAGAAGCCACCTGTGTCTGCGACATGTCGCCGTCTCACACTGTGCGCCAATCGTTAAGGGGCGGGGAAATGCAGAAAAAGTCCGTCATGGGCGGGCAACGAGGGCGGAGTTACACGCATGCGCAGGGTATAAAAAGGGGAAAGAATTTATTAGGGATGCGCGGAGTAAGGACGACCGGAAGTGAACCCACGAAGTGAACAAAGGTAAGAAGGGAACTCGTGCCTGCAGTGGCATATTAATGGGTCATGATTGTAAAGGGCAATATTGTGATAAGTTGAGGAGAATCAATTCTGATCCTTTTTTTTTTGTACTTGCTGATCCTAATAGATGCATAAACTAAGAGAGCCGGAGGTGATGCTTGTTTTTATTGAAAAGTATAAGGAACAGCGCAACCTTTGGGAGCTCAAACACCCTGCGTATCACAAAAGTGATGTACGACGGGCAACTATTACCAAATTAGCCAAGGATATGAAGCCATGGATCCCAGATGCAGACTATGCTATGATCAATAATAAAATCAACAACCTGCGCAATTCTTATAAAAAAAAATTCAAGGAAGTGCGCCAGTCCAAGAGATCAGGAGCAGCAGCCGACAATGTAGTAAAGCCCAAGCTGTGGTACTACAGACATCTTCAATTCCTGGATGACCAGATCGAGGCCAGGGAATCTATTTCCAGCCTTCCCTCAACCCTTCCTTCCACCCTTCCCTCCAGCGTTCCTTCCACCCTTCCCTCCACCCCTGCAGAGGCGGAGGAGGAGCCTCCCGAGCTAGAAGAGCCAGATCTTCACATCTTCAGCCCGGTATAGTATTTTTGATGCTAATATTGTCCACTAAGTAATATGGAGTTGAACTGTTTGGCTTAGCCATAAATGATCCCACCCCCCCTCCAAAATAAACCAGTAATGAGATCAAAATTGTGTGTGATTGATTCCTCAAATAATAGAAATCTACTTTTTATTTTATAAACAGGATGAGGCAAGCCAGGAGGAAGAGGGTCAGGAGTGTGACAGGCAGAAGGTGGCAGGGCCAAGTGGGACTCAGCAGGTCCCCAGGCCTAGTGGCAGCACCGTCTCCCAAGTGGCTCCCCTCCACGTCAGACCGCCAAAACAACGGCGGATGACACAAGTGGAGGAGGAGTCACTAAAGATGATTCAGGAGGCTGCTGGCATTATGAGGGCCCCCCTCAACCCTACGGAGGGGTTTAGCACCTATCTGGCGGATAAGCTGCTCAGAATGGAGGCGGGACAACGGGCCCTCTGTGAGCATCTCATCTATATGGCCGTACACATGGGGGCGAGGGGGCTGCTGACTGAGGCCACCCATATCTCACATCAGCCCAATCCCTCTCCTCCTTCTCCTCCTCCTCCTGCCACATCACCACCCACAGTGGCCCAGCCTGCAAGGGTGCGTGGACGGGGCCGTGGAGAGAACGCTGCAGAGAGGCGTGGAAGGAAGGCTACAAGGAAGAGCAGGAGGTGATTCCCTGGCCTCGAGCTGCTCATCCAGAAATTGAAGGTTGATGGAGTACCACAGCTTGGGATGATGTATGTCTTTGGCTGCTGCTCCTGATTTCATGCTGTTGTTGATTTTATTATTGATCATAGTCAGGTCTGCATTTGGGATCGAATGACTTTATATTCTCTGCTAATTTGGGAATAGTTGCCCTTCGGTTTTTGATTTGTTTTTTCCAAAATAAAGGGAAATTTGATTACAGCCAACCTACATGCCTGATGTGTTTTTTGGAGAAGTAGCAATAAGATTGCATAAATACAATGTGTAATTAAGAACAAGGGACACCAACCTCCATGATTTTTCAAAAATTTAATATTATGTTGTTCTGAGAAATTGACACACCAAAAAATGCACAACAAATTTTAAGAGTCAAAAAACATAAAGGTGTAATTTGGGAGGTCGGCCTTGCAGAATTTTAATAATTATTCTTAAGATCACTAGAAAAAAGAAAGACATACATTTGTCAGAACTCAGGAGAAAGTTCTGCTGCCAAAATGACATTTTAAAGACCGTTCTAAAGCAAAAAAACATGCGCTGCATTAAACGAAGCAATAACTTGCAGAATGACGAATGTGCTCTCTCCATTAGGAACGCTAGTTTTACAAGAACGAGCGCTCCCGTCTCCTAATTCAGTCTGAGCATGCGTGGGTTTTTAAACCGATGGACTTGCCCATAGACGATCGGAAATTCCCATCGGTTTTTTATCCATCGGAAAAATTTAAAACAAGTTCTATTTTTTCCATCCGATGGAAAAAAGACCGATAGGTACCATACACGATCGGTTGGTCTGATGAAAACCATCCATCGGACGGTTTTCATCAGTTAAACCGATCGTGTGTACGGGGCTTGAGTGTTGGTCTATCACATAAAATCCCAATAAAATACATTTACGTCCTTAGTAACATGAAAAAATGTGTAAAGTTTCAAGGGGTATGAATACTTTTTCAAGGCACGGTACATAGAAACTAAAGTATGCAGTGTGGAGTACATAATTATTCGAGGAAAGATGTAAGATACACAATAACAAAATCCCACCAGAAAAAGCTACCGTATATACTCAAGTATAAGCCGAGATTTTCAGCACATTTTTTTGTGCCGAAAATTCTCCCCTCGGCTTATACTCGAGTCACCTTTTTGTGCCTGATCTCCCGGAATTTGGGGACCCGGTTCCAGCCTCAAACTTGGCACACATGTAGCCCAACTCTTCCTCTACAAGTGTGCAAAGTTTGTTGTCCGTGGAACCTACGGCCGGGGAGCACCGTTTTTTTAAAGCCGGGCACCCCTTCCATTGTCTCCCATGTTAAACGGTAATTTCTCTTGTGAATTTGGGGACCCGGTACCGGCCGGTCATAGGTTCCCTGGACCCAAAACTTGGCACACATATAGCCCAACTCTTCCTCTAGAAGTGTGCAAAATGTGTTGTCTGGGGGACCTACAGCCGGGGAGCACCGATTTTTCAAAGCCGGGCACCCCTTCCCTAGACTCCCATGTTAAAAGTCAGTCTAGTCCTGGACACAGTGAGGCATGGGCACAGTGAGGGATGGACACAGTGAGGCGTGGACACAGTGAGGCATGGACACAGTGAGGCATGGACACAGTGAGGCATAAACACAGTGAGGCATGGACACAGTGAGGCATGGGCACAGAGAGGCATGGGCACAGTGAGGCATGGGCACAGTGAGGCATGCACATGGACACAGTGAGGCAAAGTGAGGCACAGTGATGCATGCAGATGGACATCCTAGGCTTATACTCGAATCAATACGTTTTCCTAGTTTTTTGTGGTAAAATTAGGTGCCTCGGCTTACATTCGGGTCAGCTTATACTCGAGTATATATGGTAATTCGTTTTTTAAATTATATATAAAACTTCAAAAGTTTATTATTAAAATAGTTAAAAGCCAACCTTTAAAATCCATCAAACATATTGCTTTTGTTACAAATCACATACTGCAGGTATACATATAATAACAAGGTGTACATAAGCCACTCAAAGGTTTTCTCATGAATGAAGAAGTAGAGATGAAAAATTTGCATTCAACACATTCAGCAGGTAAAAGCCCACTTCTTCAGGAAAAGCAGGAAAGGGCTTTCCCTTTGTCTGTAACATAGATAAACAGGTTGTATTTTTCCATGTCTGATTATATATATATATATATATATATATATATATATATATATATATATATATATATATATACAACAATGTTTTATTTGTAAACATACAGCCTACCTAAACCAGCAACAACATGCACAAAGAAACTACCACCATTTAAAAGATCAGAGAATACATCACCAGAGATGGGTGGATCCTGATGTTCAACTTAAAGCCAGAAAAAAGGAGAGGGTAACAAAGTGCCATCAAAACTGGGAACCAGGCGAGTAGTTCTAAATAGATGACATCCCCACCACAACAAAATATGTCATATAATCATAATTAGTTGATACTTGCTAAAAGGCATTATATTTCCTAACTACTGGAGTCTGAAATCCAATTTTCATTTTAATATGTATATATTTACATTTATTTATAGTTTAATATCGATTATATTGCTAAAACAAAAAGTTTCAACAAATGCCATCTACTTATATATTGGTGGGGGTCCCTCATGAAAAAATATTTTTGAAGGCGGTGTAATATCAGGATTAGCAAAAATTGTTAAGTATTAGTAAGGAATCCATAAGCTTAGAAATTGAATAGATACCCCAATAACAAGTCAACAAACCCATTTGGCAAGAGGGCTGTGCTTCAAAATTAAATAAATTTAAGTGTAATTAACATCCACAAAACAAGATGGGTGGCCTCAGATAAAAAAGCTTATCTCACCATACTCTATCATATTAATCCTCACTGCAGGCAATCCATACTGTCCTCCTCCAGAATGTGGTAAATAAGAGCATATCACTTTTATATGTCCCAGTGTGTATCAGGTCCCCTCCCATTTTCGGATGTTTTGGTGCCAAAATGGTGACGGCGCAAAGGAATCACCATGCATGCATACACCATGACATCACAACACCACAACAAAATGCACCATGACATTACGGCGAATGCACAGACAAAACACCAGAAAAAAACCCAACACTTACCCAGTAAGCCACAATGGGAAACGTAAGGAATAACCATATCAAGCTCTGCCCAAACTAAAAGGCTAAACACTACCTCCAGGGGTAAATCTGGGTGATAATGATTGCAAAAAACAACCATAGGATAGAGATAGAACGTTGGAAAGTCTGGATAAGTGATGAAAAAAACACACTTAACGTGTGTAGCAAGGTCCCAGGCCTCCTTTAATCTGATGAGAACCTCCAGGGCCAGGGACAGCTGTTATCCTTCTGTATGTAGTGGGTTGTGAGGCATGGTTACTGCAGAGTAGTTAAAGTTATTGGGCACCAGACACTTCTTGAATGCAAAAGAAATGTATTTATTTTAACAAACTTTTTTGAGGGAGAGAGGGTTAGGGCCAGGACACCCTTAGGTAGTTGCAAGCTTAATTGTCAGACTCCGAAACTTCAATAGGACGACAGTCATGCAGGGAAATGCATCCAGCAAGATGCCACATCTGCATGTGTAGGAATGCTGTCTCCTATGGCAACAGTCTTTAACAGTTCCAAACACAAGTCTCAACAGTTTCTTCACTTTCACTACAATCTCTCCTTGTAGTTCTTCAGCCCACTGGGCTCCCGGTCTCTCACTAGACCCACTGATTCACTGTCACTGAATCCCTTGAGCTCCTTCAATCTTCACAGTGGTATCTTCCTCAGGCGTCAACCCAGCTTCTCTGCTGGGTTCCTAGCTTGGCACTCTATATACCTCTCTAACTTCACCTGCGCTGGCCTGCTCGGTCCCTAGCTTGACACACAAGGCTGCTCTGCAAGCGTCACCTCCGCTGGATGGGTCCCTGGCTTGATTCCCACTGATGTTTCCTGATTCTTTGCCATTCCCGGTTGGTGAGAATCCTGCTCCGGTACTTGCATCAGTTACTCACTGTGGTCCCTGGTACTTAGGCAGATAGTCCCTTACTGACGACAGCTTCCCCTCTACCTCCGACTACGACAGGTTCTTCAGCCGACAGAACCGTCACTTCTAGTTGGACTGCAAGCCGCAGTCCCAACCCTGCATTGCTCTCTTGCTTCTGGATAGGTCCTCAGACAGCCTAGCAGCCAGATGTGCCCGGGATAAGCCCAATCTCTGGCCTAGCAGCCTGGGCAATATGACACACCTCCACCCAGACAGCCATCCAGGTGGCACAGAACATAGATCACTTGACTCCTCCCGAATATATAGGCTCTCCCAGCAGGCCAAGGGATTCAAGGAAACCCCTACCGATTGGCTGGGACACCCCACATACCCATAACCTGACCTTGGGTTGCCCTTCTCATATCTAGTACCACCAAGTTCCCGACCACCTAGTGGTAGAAGAGAAAAGTGCAACAAGACCAAACTTAGAGAGAAATTAATGAATCTCTAACAATCAACCAGGATAACTACTCCTGGCAATTAAATTGTGAGGAACAACCCTGCCTAATCTCCAGGGTGCTACAAGTGAAATCACCAATCTTACACAATGACGTCCTCCTGCGTACAAAATATTACAAATTAAACCAATTTTCATACGTCAAAGCAATATAAACCTAAATAATATTTGCATAGTGATCTTAACTATTTCAGCACCAACAGCACCATAAATTTCCTCTTTACTGTCAGCACACCAAACCTCCTCCTCTTAGCCTTCTTCTGCCTCCTGCTGTCTTTGCCTCCCAATCATGAATTGGCCAGCAGGAAGTCTTACTTTTCTTCCAGTTGTTGTGCTGTCCTAGCCTGGTATATTACACCACACAATGTATGCTCCAGCAGAAACACTAGAGGGATGTGTTGCTAATCCCTATCTCATTGGGGCTCACGATTCCAATCACCTTTTTGAATGGTGAAAAGATGTTGCACAAATCCTAAATCAGGAGCCATTGATGTGTTGAAAAGAACTTCAGCTCCCCAGAGCCTGTCCTCATCCTGTCTTGCACAGATACTCATCAAATTCCTAATTCTGCTCGTGTGGCGGCTGCAGCATGGTCAGTGTCAAGATTGCAGTACATGGCTGTATTGCAAATCTAGCGAATGTCAGGCAGCTTGTGTTGCTACACATTTTGGTCAAGTAAACACTTGTTAGGTATCCCTGCCTAGAGAGACTGCACACCCTGGCCTTCCACAGAAGCCAGGGTACCTGATCAAGAACCACAGCAACACCAGGTTAAGGGTTAGACAATATGTGTGTAAACCTTCTATGCTAAATAGCGGCCAGCAGGTTGTGCCATTGTCACATATGCAAAGTTGTAAAAAAGGAAAGAAACTGGGCTAAACCCAAAACCAAAAAGCACAATAAAATGAATTACCAAAAAGCAGCTAACACTCAAACAAACAAAGTCTAACGTGAATAGTGAAAATATAGTGTAGCGCTAATATGAAACAATGTAACAATGTGAAAACCAATGTAGGAGAGTGTATAATACACTCAAACTGAAAGTAAATAAACACTTGTGGGTAAACACAACATGTGCAATAGAGTCCGATAAGACCTGTGAGCTTATGAACTAAATTGTGAAAGGATGTGAGTCCATATAGTATAAATAAATGAAAATAAAATCTTATTCAGATGACACCAAACAAAAAGATGACAGGTTGTCTGTAGTCACTCTAAATCTTCAAAGCAGGTAAATACAAGGTACCCTTACCGGATGGGTTGGACGCATGTGTCATATGACAGTGCGTCTTATAGGCTTATAATCCTAGGCAATAGAGTTGAGCGGACACCTGGATGTTTGGGTTCGACGGGTTCGGCCAAACTTCGGAAAAAAGTTTGGGTACGGGACCGAACTTGGACCGAACTTGACCCCGAACCCCATTGAAGTCAATGGGGACCCGAACTTCTGAGGACTAAAAAGGCTCTAAAAAAGTAATGGAAAGGACTAGAGGGCTGCAAATGGCAGCAAAATGTTGTTAAGAGCATGGCACATGCTCTGCAAACCAATGTGGATAGGGAAATAACTTAAAATAACATAAAAAAAATATATATTATGCTGGAGGCCCCCTTTTCAGCAGAAGTGGTACAGGAAGTCATTAAGAACCTCAGAAACTCAACGGCACGATGCCACACATATGGTGGGAATGCCCCAGAATATGCCCTCTCTGTAAAAAATTATTCAATTTAATGGATAAGCTAGTGGGAAAATAAAATACTTTGAAATAAAAATGTAGCGGGGTGCTAAATTTAAGGGAAGTGTTTGAGTGGTAAATAGGCTCAAACACCCTAATTCTGTAGGATTCATGGACCATTTTGTCCTCGGGGGACAGTATTGGTGTGCAGTTCCCTGTGGCCTACAGGTGGCGCTGCCATGGTAGGCTAGGGTTGAACCGCCGATACAGTGCTGTGCCTTTTGTGTCCCCTCTTGGCAGTAGTACAGCGGGGCGGGGAACCTGCTGTGCATGCCAGGAGAGGATATAAAAGGGGCAGATCCTTTGGCCTGGGGGCTGATTTCCAGTGGGGTCCGCGCCCAGGTGCCTTCGGCCTGGGTGCACGTGTTCCTGTTCCATCTCGGGCACCTTTAGCCCGGGGTGAGGTACTATCCTGGAGTTCCTGCTGCCCTGGGTATGGAGGCCTAGGGGCGGGAGTAAAGCCTGGAGCCCAGAGCCTTCATCTGGAGTCCGCTAAGGGTTGAGGAGTCTTAGGGTGCCCCCTCGTGTAGGAGACCCTGTTTCAGGGAAGGGAGGATCATTCTGATGGACCTATGCGGGAGTCACGGTGAAGGAAGGGTCTGTTGACTCCCTGGAGAGATGTCTTCCCCTTGATATGGGCTAGGTTCGTAGAAGGAGAAGCTCAAGGTCATCTTGACTGTATCAGAGTCCTTATTCACCCGGCCCGTGGCAGGGGCCTCATACACCCTGGTCTGTGGCAGAGACCAAAGTTCTCCAGGTCCGTGGCAGGGGCCTTGTACACCCGGTCTGTGGCAGAGACCAACCTCAAGGTCTGTGGCAGAGACAGTGCGCCTAAAACTGTTTGAGAAACCTAAGCAGTGAATTGAATGTGCTACGTTTGTGCCTGGACCTCCTCCACACCTTAAGCTGTCCTGTTTCTTTGCTCTAACCTTTTCTATTCGAGTACAGTTTATTTTGCCATGAGAGAATAAGAGTTGGGGTTTCAGCTGGTGTGGACATTGACTTTACTGGGAATTCAAGGACTTGCCTCTACCTACAGTAGAGGTGAGAATCATCCTCTGGAGGAGTTTTGACTCCGGCTGTGGACACGGCCCGTCAAGTACACCGCTCAACCTCTTTATATAGGAGGGTACGGGCTGGTAGTGCGGTGTGCCTTTCTCCCTCCTGTGAGGAGCCAACAACATAAAGGCAGGTAAGGGGGAAAGGATCTGTGCGCTACAAAAAAATAAAATAAAAATTATAATCTTGACCTAGGAGGACGAGGTCCATATGGAGTAGGAGGTTGAGGTGGCGATGGATGTGGCTGTGTAGGTGGAAGTGGCGGTGGAGGAGGACGAGGTAGCCAACACTGGTTCAAAAATACAACAATGGCTGGGTAAGGCCAGTGATGTGTCGAATTCTGTCCCCCGTCGAATAGTGTCCGCCCTGTACTGCGCTTGCTCAGTATGTAGGACAAGGGGATTTCAAAAATCTACCAAGACGAACGGCGCCTGCGCGGTGAGTCCAGGTGAAAGCCACACCATCTGAGGTTCAAGCCGAGCCAAGCGAGGCCGTGCCCGAAGCGTGGCGATCAAAGCGAGCCCGTGAGGGGCCCTGTTACTATGTGCTACCATATGTCCACTTGAAGAAGAAGAAAAATATATAGAAATTGTTTATTTCACACACCTCCAGATATGTATAACACACTGCAAAATATTTTTTGTGGCCCTAAATGGGGCTTTTTGCAAGACCACAACCCACCCACAGTACGTAACCGCTGTATCGCACAGCTACAGAACTGCAGAAAATGCTATTAAAAAAAAATGTTTTTTTTTTAGTATAGCACAGTAGAATAAAAATATATAGAAATTGTTTATTTTACACACCTCCAGATATGCATAACACACTGCAAAATATTTTTTGTGGCCCTAAATGGGGCTTTTTGCAAGACCACAATCCACCCACAGTACGTAACCGCTGTATCGCACAGCTACAGAACTGCAGAAAATGCTATTCAAATTTTTTTTAGCTTTTTTAAAATAGCACAGTAGAAGAAAAATATATAGAAATTGTTTATTTCACACACCTCCAGATATGCATAACACACTGCAAAATATTTTTTGTGGCCCTAAATGGGGCTTTTTGCAAGACCACAACCCACCCACAGTACGTAACCGCTGTATCGCACAGCTACAGAACTGCAGAAAATGCTATTCAAAAAAAATGTTTTTTTTTTAGGATAGCACAGTAGAAGAAAAATATATAGAAATTGTTTATTTCACACACCTCCAGATATGTATAACACACTGCAAAATATTTTTTGTGGCCCTAAATGGGGCTTTTTGCAAGACCACAACCCACCCACAGTACGTAACCGCGGTATCGCACAGCTACAGAACTGCAGAAAATGCTATTAAAAAAAAAAAAATTGTTTTCTTAGGATAGCACAGTAGAAGAAAAATATAAAGAAATTGTTTATTTCACACACCTCCAGATATGCATAACACACTGCAAAATATTTTTTGCGCCCCTAAATGGGGCTTTTTGCCAGAGCACAACACACCCACAGTACGTAACCGCTGGATTGCACAGCTACAGAACTGCAGAAAATGCTATTCAAAAAAAATGTTGCTTTTTTAAAATAGCACAGTAGAAGAAAAATATATAGAAATTGTTTATTTCACACACCTCCAGATATGCATAACACACTGCAAAATAATTTTTGTGGCCCTAAATGGGGCTTTTTGCAAGACCACAACACACCCACAGTATGTAACCGCTGGATCGCACAGCTAGAGAACTGCAGAAAATGCTGTTAAAAAAAATGTTTTTTCTTTTAGGATAGCACAGTAGAAGAAAAATATGTAGAAATTGGTTAGTTCACACACCTCCAGATATGTATAACACACTGCAAAATATTTTTTGTGGCCCTAAATGGGGCTTTTTGCAAGACCACAACACACCCACAGTACGTAACCGCTGGATCGCACAGCTACAGAACTGCAAAAAATGCTATTAAAAAAAATGTTTTTTTTTTTGGGATAGCACATTAGAAGAAAAATATATAGAAATTGGTTATTTCACACACCTCCAGATATGCATAAAACACTGCAAAATATATTTTTTGCCCTAAATGGGTCTTTTTGCAAGAGTACATTAACCACTTAACGACCGCCCACCGCCGATTTACGTCGGCAGAATGGCACCGACAGGCAGAATCACGTAGATCTACGTGATCGCCTTTGTGCAGTTGGGGGGTCCATCCGGACCCCCTTCACTGCAGTGAGCGGCCGTTAAGTGTTCGGGAGCGATCAGGCATGAGGGGGCGGCCGCTCGATTCCGCCCCCCCCCTCGCGATCGCTCCCGGCCAATGAAATTGCTTCCTCCTGCCTGAAATGTAAACACAGGCTGGAGGAAGTGATGTCATCTCCCTCGCCGCGGTCTTTTCGTTCCCGGCGCCGAGGAGAGAAGAAGCAGGTTAGTGCACCAACAGTCCACTGACACGTAGGTACACATAGGCACACAAATCACCCCCCAGTCACCCCCCAGGTCACCCCAAAGCCCCCAATCACAGTGTCACTGATTGCAGTGATCATTTATTTTACTGATCACTGCATTTAGTGTCATCTGTGATTGTAAAAAGTTGCAGGGCAGTTAGGATTAGGCCCCTTTAGGTCCAGGGTAGCCCCCTAACCCCCCCCCTAATAAAGGTTTAACCCCTTGATCACCCCCCAGGTAACCCTTTCACCCCCTAACTTCAGCGTCACTAAGCGATTGTTTTTCCGATCGCTGTATTCGTGTCGCTGGTGTTTTAGATAGGCAGTTATTTTTTTTTAGGTTCGCCGCAGGTTTTTATTAGTGTCAGGTACCCCCATATATTATTTTAACCCCCTGATTGCCCCTAGAGTTAACCCTTTCACCAGTGATCGCCGTATAAGCGTCACTGGTGTCACTGGTTAGCCAGTAAGTTATTTAGTTATTTAGGTTACCCGTCAGGTTTTTATATAGTGTCAGGTACCCCCATATTTAACCTAATAAAGGTTTTAACCCCCTGATTGCCCCTAGTTAACCCTTTCACCAGTGATCACCATATAAAGGTTACGGGTGACGCTGGTTGATTAGTTTGCTTTTTATAGCATCAGGGCACCCGCCGTATATAACCCAATAAAGGTTTAACCCCCCTGATCGCCCGGCGGGTGAGATCAATTAGGTTTTAGCGCCAGAGAGGGTCTGCGTCGCCCCAGGCAGTGTTAGGTTAGTGCCAGTAACGCTAACACCCACGCGCAAAGCATACACCCCCCTTAGCGGTATAGTATCTGATCAGATCTATACTAGCATCCCCAGCGGTTTAGGGTTCCCAAAAACGCAGTGTTAGCGGGATCAGCCCAGATACCTGCTAGCGCCTGCGTTTAGCCCCTCCGCCCAGCCCAGCCCAGCCCACCCAAGTGCAGTATCGATCGATCACTGTCACTTACCAAACACAACACACATAACTGCAGTGTTCGCAGAGACAGGCCTGATCCCTGCGATCGCTAACAGTTTTTTTGTAGCGTTTGATATATTTGCTGACGACAGTCAGGTGCTTTTTTTCCTGTGAATCTTACTAGTGTACCCCTAAATTTAGAGCCCAAAATGGCAAGACGAAGGTACACTAGTAAAGAGGCCTACGAGATTCTGAGCATGACAGATAGTGAAGAGGAGGTCACGTATCTGTCAGATTCAGGCTCAGAATATCTTCCCGTAGAAGACAGTGACGTCAGCGGCCCCACGTCAGATAGCTCTGACGACGAAGTTGAGGTCCCTGCTAAGGTCAGGTGTACCCGATCCCGATCTTCTGAGGTTGTTGAGGAGCAAGAACCGCAGGTCTCTCGTATCATGGAGCAGAGTAGTACTAGCGCCGCTATTCCTTCTGGTGAACTGGCAAGCACCAGCGGCCTAGTACAGCCTGGACGTACATCCAGCACTGCAGTAACACTTGGTGACGTGGCGAGTCCCATAAGTGCAGTTCAAGCTGGCGAGGTGGCAAGCACAAGTAGTGTCCCGCTGCCACCAAGAAGACAAAGGCAGGCCCGTCGTGCCCATACTGCCCTTCCTGCAGAATTCGCCTATCCTGATTGGGTCCCCACCACTTCTGCAGAACCCGTACTTCCCCCATTCACTGCCCAACCCGGTATTCAGGTGGAAACAGCTGATTTTATTCCAATTGATTTTTATTCGCTGTTTTTCACGGAAGATCTCTATAGATCTATTGTGGACCAGAGTAATTTATATGCTGGTCAATTTATCGCCGCTAACCCCCAGTTACCTAAAATTGCCAGAAATTGGAAACCAATTACGGTTTCCGAATTTAAGACCTTTCTGGGCCTTTCCCTCAACATGGGCACACATAAATTTCCGTCATTGTGTGCTTATTGGTCCACGCACCCAATTGACCACATGCCCGTGTTCTCTGCCTCCATGTCCAGGGCACGATACGAGCAGATTTTGCGGTTCATGCACTTCAACGACAATGAACTTTGTCGTCCACGTGGGGACCCTGAATACGACCGGCTCTATAAAATTCGGCCCCTCATAAACCACTTCAACGAACGTTTTGCAGCCTTGTTTACTCCCGATCAAGTTGTCTGCGTTGATGAGTCCCTGATTAAATTTTCTGGCCGCTTGTCTTTCAAGCAGTACCTTCCCAGCAAGCGTGCCAGATACGGGGTCAAGCTCTACAAGTTCTGTGACAGGGCAACAGGCTATGTAGTGAACTTTACGGTTTATGAGGGAAAAGATAGTCAGATTGAGTCGGTCAACTGCCCGGATTACATAGAGAGCGCCTGCAAGATAGTGTGGAACTTGGTGTCACCCTTATTCGGAAAGGGGTACCACTTGTATGTGGACAATTATTACACGAGCGTGCCACTGTTTAGTCACTTGTTTGATCATCAGATTGGAGCATGTGGCACCGTGCGACCTAATCGCCGGGGCTTTCCCCAGCGGCTTGTAGATGCCCGTCTTAGGCTGGGGGAGAGAGCCTGCTTGAAGTGTAATAACTTGCTCGCTATGAAGTGGAGGGACAATAAGAATGTTTTCCTTCTTACCTCCCTTCATGCAGACACGACAGTCCAAATTCGTACGGTGACTGGTGTTGTGGAGAAACCCCTCTGTGTCCACGAATATAACCAAAATATGGGAGGGGTGGACCTCAACGACCAGTTGATGGCGCCGTATCTAATTGACCGTAAGGCGAGACGCTGGTACAAAAAAGTGTCTCTATCATTATTCCAATTGGCTTTGCTGAACGCTCATGTGCTATACAGAGCTTCAGGCGGGACGTTATCTCTTCTAAAATTCCAGAATGAGATAGTCACAGAACTCCTGTATCCAGGCGGTTCTGCACCTCACCATCCCCTACCAAATGCAGTAAGCCGGCTGCATGAGAGGCATTATTCGTATGTCCTCCCGAGTACCCCTACCCAAAGCCACCCCCAAAAAAGATGTCGTGTCTGTAGCAAGCGCGGATTTAGGCGTGACACCCGTAGTTTTTGTCCACTCTGTCCTGACAAGCCTGGTCTTTGCCAAGGTGAATGTTTTGAACGCTACCACTCAAAAGTGAAGTTTTAGCGTAGGGTACAGCATTTCACAGACAAGGACACACTTACACAGGGTCTCCCAAGATGCCATTACATTTTGAGAGACCCGAACCATTACAGTTGTAAAGTTACAAAAAAAAGTGTAAAAAAGAAAAAAAAAAACGTAAAAAACAAAACACAAAAAAAATATAAAATAAAAAAAACAAAAATAGTTGTCGTTTTATTGTTCTCTCTCTCTCTATTTTCTCTCTATTGTTCTGCTCTTTTTTACTGTATTCTATTCTGCAATGTTTTATCATGCTTGCTTTTCAGGTATGTAATTTTTTGTTTTCAGGTGCGCCATTCAACTGCAGCGCGGAATTATTTATCTTGACAGCAACAGCGTTTGCTCCCACGATACATAAAGCCGTGACTCCAGTGCTGTAGGAGGTGATTTCACCACCACAGTTAAAAAAAAGAGCATATATGCCGAAGCATGGGGGCAGCAGGGGCGGAGGAGCGATTTTGCTCCTAATGCCTCGTACATACGGTCGAAATTCCGACGGAGGCCTGCCCGTGGAAAATTCCGACCGTGTGTACGCGGCATAACTTTTTTGCGGGAGGATGCCCCCATGCTTCGGCATATATATATTTTAGGCACAGGTTGCGTTAAAACATTTTTTTATTTTTTACTAGGTTTTGTTTTGGTATTTGCTTTGCAGGTATGGCATGGTAAGGTCTTACTGTTGTACTGTAATGTTACTTTGTTTTAATGTTAACCACCATTTGCTTAGCAGGTACGCCATTCAGTTGCAGCGCGGATCTATTTATCTTGACAGCAACAGCGTTTGCTCCCACGATACATAAAGCCGTGACTCCAACGCTGTAGGAGGTGATTTCACCACCACAGTTAAAAAAAAGAGCATATATGCCGAAGCATGGGGGCAGCAGGGGCGGAGGAGCGATTTTGCTCCTAATGCCGCGTATATACGGTCGAAATTCCAACGGAGGCTTGCCCGTGGAAAAGTCCGACCGTGTGTACGCGGCATAACCTTTTATGCCGCGTACATACGGTCGAAATTCCGACGAAGGCTTGACCGTGTGTATGCGGCATAACTTTTTTGCGGGAGGATGCCCCCATGCTTCGGCATATATGCCCATCATTAGAAGTGGGTGGATGAAGGGAGGTATTCTAATGGTGGGCATACCCACCAATCAATCTCTTTTTTTCGTTCAGCCAATAGGCTGTATGAAAAAAAAGATTACAATACATGTCCAACAAGGACCAGCAACGTACTGGTATGTTGCTGGACTTTGAATGTTTATACCAGAATGATGCCTGCGGGTTTAGGTATCATCTTGGTATCATTCTTTTCAGCCAGCAGCCGGCTTTCATGTAAAAGCAATTCTAGCAGATAATTAGCCTCTAGACTGCTTTTACAAGCAGTGGGAGGGAATGTCCCCCCCCCGGATATAAAAAGCGCCATTGGGAAATTGGGAAAGCATTTTATCACACCGATCTTGGTGTGGTCAGATGCTTTGAGGGCAGAGGAAAGATCTAGGGTCTAACCCCCCAATTTTTTTCAAAAAAAGAGTACCTGTCACTACTTATTGCTATCATAGGGGATATTTACATTCCCTGAGATAACGATAAAAATGGTAAAAAAATAAAATATGGAAGGCACAGTTTAAAAATAAAATAAAAAAGCCAAATAAATAATAAAAAAAAAAAAAAAAAAAGCACCGCTGTCCCCCCTGCTCTTGCGCAAAGGCGAACGCAAGCGTCGGTCTAGCGTCATATGTAAACAGCAATTGCATCATGCATGTGAGGTATCACCGCGAAGGTCAGATCGAGGGCAGTCATTTTAGCAGTAGACCTCCTCTGTAAATCTAACGTGGTAACCTGTAAAGGCTTTTAAATGCTTTTAAAAATGAATGTAGTTTGTCGCCGCTGCGCGTTTGTGCGCAATTTTAAAGCATGTCGTGTTTGGTATCCATGTACTCGGCCTATGATCATCTTTTTTATTTCATCAAACATTTGGGCAATATAGTGTTTTTTAGTGCATTAAAAATGAAAAAGTGTGTTTTTCCCCCAAAAAATGCGTTTGAAAAATCGCTGCGCAAATACTGTGTGGAAAAAAAAATGCAACACCCACTATTTTAATCTGTAGGGCCTTTGCTTTAAAAAAATATATAATGTTTGGGGGTTCAACATAATTTTCTTGCAAAAAAAAATGTTTTTTCATGTAAACAAAAAGTGTCAGAAAGGGCTTTGTCTTCAAGTGGTTAGAAGAGTGGATGATGTGTGACATAAGCTTCCTAATGTTGTGCATAAAATGCCAGGACAGTTCAAAACCCCCCCAAATGACCCCATTTTGTAAAGTAGACACCTCAAGCTATTTGCTGAGAGGCATGTTGAGCCCATTGAATATTTTTTTTTTTGTCCCAAGTGATTGAATAATGACCAAAAAAAAAAAATGTACAAAAAGTTGTCACTAAATTATATATTGCTCAAACATGCCATGGGCATATGTGGAATTACACCCCAAAATACATTCTGTTGCTTCTCCTGAGTACGGGGATACCACATGTGTGGGACTTTTTGGGAGCCTAGTCGCGTACGGGACCCCAAAAACCAAGCACCGCCTTCAGGATTTCTATGGGTGTCAATTTTTGATTTCACTCCTCACTGCCTATCACAGTTTCGGAGGCCATGGAATGCCCAGATGGCACAAAACCCCCCCAAATGACCCCATTTTGGAAAGTAGACACCCCAAGCTATTTGCTGAGAGGTATGTTGAGTATTTTGCAGATCTCGCTTTTTGTCACAAAGTTTTGAAAATGTAAAAAAAGAAAAAAAAAAAGAAAAAAAAATGTCTTTCTTAATTTTCAAAAACAAATGAGAGCTGTAAAATACTCACCATGCCTCTCAGCAAATAGCTTGGGGTGTCTACTTTCCAAAATGGGGTCATTTGTGGGGGTTTTGGGCTATTTTGACATTGTATGGCCTTCAAAACTGTGATAGGTAGTGAGGAGTGAAATCAAAAATTTATGCCCTTAGAAACCTTGAAGGCGGTGCTTGGTTTTTGGGGTCCCGTACACGGCTAGGCTCCCAAAAAGTCCCACACATGTGGTATCCCCGTACTCAGGAGAAGCAGCAGAATGTATTTTGGGGTGTAATTTCACATATAACCATGGCATGTGTGAGCAATATATCATTTAGTGACAACTTTTTGTACATTTTTTTTTCTTTTTGTCATTATTCAATCATTTGGGACAAAAAAAAAAAATATTCAATGGGCTCAACATGCCTCTCAGCAAATAGCTTGGGGTGTCTACTTTCCAAAATGGGGTCATTTGGGGGGGTTTTGTGCCATCTTGGCATTTTATGGCCTTCAAAACTGTGATAGGTAGTGAGGAGCGAAATCAAAAATTTATGCCCTTAGAAACCTTGAAGGCGGTGCTTGGTTTTTGGGGTCCCGTACGCGGCTAGGCTCCCAAAAAGTCCCACACATGTGGTATCCCCGTACTCAGGAGAAGCAGCAGAATGTATTTTGGGGTGTAATTTCACATATGCCCATGGCATGTGTGAGCAATATATCATTTAGTGACAACTTTGTGCAAAAAAAAAAAGTTTGTCATATTCCCGCAACCTGTGGCAAAATATAAAATATTCCATGGACTCAACATGCCTCTCAGCAAATAGCTTGGGGTGTCTACTTTCCAAAATGGGGTAATTTGGGGGGGTTTTGTGCTATTTTGGCATTTTATGGCCTTCGAAACTGTGATAGGTAGTGAGGAGTGAAATCAAAAATTTACGCCCTTAGAAATCCTGAAGGCGGTGCTTGGTTTTTGGGGCCCTGTACGCGGCTAGGCTCCCAAAAAGTCCCACACATGTGGTATCCCCGTACTCAGGAAAAGCAGCAGAATGTATTTTGGGGTGCAATTCCACATATAACCATGGCATGTGTGAGCAATATATCATTTAGTGACAACTTTTTGTACATTTTTTTTTTCTTTTTGTCATTATTCAATCACTTGGGACAAAAAAAAAATATTCAATGGGCTCAACATGCCTCTCAGCAATTTCTTTGGGGTGTCTACTTTCCAAAATAGGGTCATTTGGGGGGGTTTTGTACTGCCCTGCCATTTTAGCACCTCAAGAAATGAGATAGGCAGTCATAAATTTAAAGCTGTGTAAATTTCAGAAAATGTACCCTAGTTTGTAAACGCTATAACTTTTGCGCAAACCAATAAATATACGCTTATTGACATTTTTTTTACTAAAGACATGTGGCTGAATACATTTTGGCCTAAATGTATGACTAAAATTGAGTTTATTCGATTTTTCTTATAACAAAAAGTAGAAAATATCATTTTTTTTCAAAATTTTCGGTCTTTTTCTGTTTATATCGCAAAAAATAAAAATCGCAGAGGCAATCAAATACCATTAAAAGAAAGCTCTATTTGTGGGAAGAAAAGGATGCAAATTTCATTTGGGTACAACATTGCATGTCCGCACAATTTACAGTTAAAGCAGCGCAGTGCCGAATCCCAAAAACAGGCCTGGTCCTAATGGCCCGAAATGGTCCGGGGCTTAAGTGGTTAAAGTGCAATTTTTTTTTTTTTTTGCCCTAAATGGGTCTTTTTGCACAAGCAAAATAAAATGCAATTTATTTATTTTTTGCCCTAAATGGGTCTTTTTGCAAGAGCACAATAAAGTGCCTTTTTTTTGCCCTAAATGTTTTTTTTTGCAAGAGCACAATAAAGTGCCTTTTTTTTCCCCCTAAATGGGTCTTTTTGCAAGAGTATGGAAATGGTGTATCTCTCAACGTAACATATGCAGTGCTGGTGCACTGAGATTGCAGATAAAAGTTAGATTTTCTCTGACACTGGGCTCATTGCAGTGTAAAAAGGCAGATCGCTGAGTTATTAGATCTCTGAATCTGGACTCCTATATAAATCTCTCTCCCTGAAAGCACCATCAGGTACCTTCCCCTACACTGTCTCTCTAACTTTTCTCTCAGATTGCAGAATCAGGACTAACTCATGTATTCCAATCTCTCCCTAATAAGCAACAGCAGCCAGGAACCTCTCCCTATTCTGTCTAGCAGAGTGACGTGCTGTGCTGTGTGCCTCTAGCTTATATAGAAGCTGGGTCACATGCTGCACTGAGCTGGGTCACATGCTGCACTGGCCAATCACAGCCAAGCCATTAGTAGGCATGGCTATGATGGCTTCTAAGGGCACACCAGCTAAACAAAAGGTGATTGGCTGGCCCCTGAAGCTTTTCTAAATGCGCCATTACATCCCCGAACACCGAACCCGAACCCGAATTTACACGCAATTGTTCGAGTTTGGGATCGGGTTCGGAAAACGCTAAAGTTCGGTACGAACCTGAACTTTACAGTTCGGGTTCGCTCAACCCTACTAGGCAATCTGGATGGATGCTGGGTGAGTCCTTGCAGGCATAGAAGATCTGGATCCGTGCTGTGAAGGAAGGTCGTTCGGTGGATCAGGATGTCAGGTCCCCACAGCTCTGTTGGCGAACACCACAGAGGCAGCTGGATCAGGGTTGTTGTACACCTGGATGACTCCTCGTAAGCTCTAATGTAAAAAATAAAAAGGAAGAAAGAGATGCTCCAAATGGTGCAGGTCAAACCACATAGGTTTATTTAAAAAAAAGTGTCATACATGAATGACAGCAAATAAGATTAAAGTGATCACAATCTGTAAGAACAAATAAAAAGGCAATGTGGGGTCCAGTAAATGCAGTATTTAGCAGCAGATATGGTAAAATCCCACACTCTTCAGAGCTCTTTAAATTTGTGCTCATATTTGTTCTCACTTTAAAAAGTGCTGACTAGAGATGAGCTTCGAGTTCGAGTCAAACCCATGTTCGACTCGAACATCGGCTGTTTGACCGTTCGCCGAATTTCGAACATTATGGGCCACTCGCGCTAAATTCGAGTGGCGCGTCATGGCCCATAATTCACTGCGGCATCGCAGTGCATTGCTGGCTGATAATTGGCCAAGCATGCACTATGACCCGCATGCTTGGCCAATCACAGCGCCGTAGGTACAGAGAGCCGTAATTGGCCAAAGCCACACAATATAAGGCCGCCGGCTTGTCGGCCTTGTGTAGTGTGTTGGCGTTGGTTAAAGCAGTGTTTCTCAACTCCAGGCCTCAAGGCGCCCCAACAGGCCATGTTTTCAGGATTTCCATTAGTTTGCACAGGTAATTTGATCAGTTTCACTGCCTTAGTAATTACCACAGCTGTTTCATCTGAGGGAAATCCTGAAAACCTGACCTGTTGGTGCGCCTTGAGGACTGGAGTTGAGAAACACTGGGTTAAACGAAAGAGACAGAGAGAGAGACAGTGTAATTTGATTTGAGTTAGATAGACCAGGCAGGCGAGTCAGTTATCTGCAGTTACAGTGTGTAGAGGATATATATGCATCCTAGGTGTTGTATATATATTTACACACTGTATTGTGTTTAGCTAGATCCGTTCCTGTTATTCTCTATACTGACAGGCAGGCAGGTGATTGTTCTAGCTGCAGTGTTTCACTTAGTGTACTGTGTCCTTTGCACAGTGTGCACCAAAAGCTTACCTGAATACAATTGCTGGTGTTCTGATACAAATACAGGCAGGGAGCTGCAGTATTTTGCTTTAGTGTCCTTTGCACAGTGTGCACCAAAAGCTTCCCTGAATATAATTGCTGGTGTTCTGATATAAATACAGGCAGGGAGCTGCAGTATTTTGCTTTAGTGTCCTTTGCACAGTGTGCACCAAAAGCTTACCTGAATACAATTGCTGGTGTTCTGATACAAATACAGGCAGGGAGCTGCAGTATTTTGATTTAGTGTCCTTTGCACAGTGTGCACCTACAGCTTACCTGAATAAAATTGTTGGTGTTCTCATACTAATACCACAGGCAGGGAGTTCAAAATTACAAACAAATTCTATGTAACAACAAACCTACAGTCCCTGTCTTGTTTGCACCGCCTGTATACTGCTGTTCAGAGTATATAGGGCCTGGGGGCCCCACGCCTTTCCTTTTTTTTATTTGGGTGCGGGATTCCCCTTAATATCCAAGACCCAAAGGGGCTGGTAATGGGCTGGGGGGGAGGGGGGGGATAACCATGTAATTTTTCTCAATGATTTTCATCCATATTGCCGGGATCAGACATTACATTAAAGCCACAAGCAGTTTTAAATGACTTTTTTTCTTTAGAAATGTAATTGTGCAGGGACAGTTCTAAACACAGGAAACACGTGACGCTTCACAGGCATACTATAGACACCCCCCAGGTACGATATTTAAAGGAATATTTCACTGCTCCCAAAAAAACAATAACTTACATATTAGCCTTCATAATTAGCACTTTTGATTTCGAATGTTCGAGTCCCATAGACTTTAACCACTTAACAACCACCTGCCGACAAATAACGTCGACAAGGTGGTTGCTTAACTCTGGGAGGACGTTATATAACGTCCTCCCAGAATCGCGCTCCCGCGCGCCCCCTGGGACGCGCACACGGGAAACTCCGTGACCGCCGGGTCCTCTGGACCCGGCGGATCACGAATCGCGGTAAATCGCCGCTGATATCGGCCGTTTACCACGTGATCGCTCCGTCAAATGACGGAGCAATCACTTGTAAACAGACCGGCGTCATTTGATGACGCTGGTTCCTCCCTCCCCTCTCTGTACCGATCGGTACAGTGTGAGAGGGGAGGGGGAGGGAGCGGATGGCAGCAGCAGCACTGTGGGCTGGATCTGTGACAATTGCAGTCACAGATCCAGCCATCCATCCATCCCTGCTCAGCCATCCCTGTGCTATACCCTGCCAATACTCTGCAATACACCCTGCCAATACTCTGCAAAATACCCTGCCAATACCCTGGTGCAATACTCTGCAATACCCTGGTGCAATACTCTGCAATACCCTGGTGCAATACTCTGCAATACCCTGCACAATACTCTGCAATACCCTGCGAAATACTCTGCAATACCCTGCGAAATACTCTGCAATACCCTGCGAAATACTCTGCAATACCCTGGTGCAATACTCTGCAATACCCTGGTGCAATACTCTGCAATACCCTGCACAATACTCTGCAATACCCTGCACAATACTCTGCAATACCCTGCAAAATACTCTGCAATACCCTGCAAAATACTCTGCAATACCCTGCGCAATACTCTGCAAAATACTCTGCAATACCCTGCACAATACTCTGCAATACCCTGCACAATACTCTGCAATACCCTGCACAATACTCTGCAATACCCTGCACAATACTCTGCAATACCCTGCACAATACTCTGCAATACCCTGCACAATACTCTGCAATACCCTGCACAATACTCTGCAATACCCTGCACAATACTCTGCAATACCCTGCACAATACTCTGCAATACCCTCCACAATACTCTGCAATACCCTCCACAATACTCTGCAATACCCTCCACAATACCCTGTGCAATACCCTCCACAATACCCTGTGCAATACCTGTGCAATACCCTGCCATACACCGCAATACCCTGCCATACACCGCAATACCCTGTCATAGTCCGCAATACTCCGCAATGCCCTGCAATACTCCGCAATGCCCGGCAATACTCTGCAATGCCCGGCAATACTCCGCAATGCCCGGCAATACTCTGCAATAACCACTTCCCGCCCTCCGGCCGTCATATGACGTCCTTGACTTTGTGCGGGGATATCTGAATGATGGGAGCAGCTACAGGCATCATTCAGATATTAGCTTTTTCAGCCGGCGATTCCCTACACCATAAGAACAATCATAGCGGCTGTTCCGCCGCTTGATCATTCTTACGGGAGGCGAGAGGGGATGTCCCCCCCCGCCGCCCTCCGGTGCTTCTACCGACTCACCGCTACGATCAAAGCCAGGATTGTTGTTTTTTTTTTTGTATTTTTTTCAGGCTTCCCAGCCTAGAGGTGAGATGTGGGGTCTTATTGACCCCCCCCCCCATATCTCACTGTAAAGAGGACCTGTCATGCCATATTCCTATTACAAGGGATGTTTACGTTCCTTGTAATAGGTATAAAAGTGATCAAAAAAATGTTTAGGGTGGAAAAACATGTCAAACTAAAATAAATAAAGTAAAATGAAGAATAAATTTATTTATTTATTTTTTTAAAGCGCCCCTGTCCCCGTGAGCTCGCATACAGAAGCGAACGCATACGTAAGTCCCGCCCACATATGAAAACGGTTTTCAAACCACACATGTGAGGTATCTCTGCGAACGTTAGAGCGAGAGCAATCATTTTGGCCCTAGACCTCCTCTGTAACTCAAAACATGTAACCAGTAAAAATATTTAAAGCGTCGCCTATGGGGATTTTTTAAGTAGCGAAGTTTGGCGCCATTCCACGAGTGTGTGCAATTTTTAAGGGCGACATGTTAGGTATCTATTTACTCGGCGTAACTTCATCTTTCACATTATGCAAAAACATTGGGCTAACTTTACTGTTTTTTTTTTTTTTAAGCACAAAACATTTTTTTCCGTAAAAAACGCGTTAAAAAAATTGCTGCGCAAATATCGTGCGAGATAAAAAGTTGCAACAACCACCATTATATTCTCTAAGGTCTTTGCTAAAAAAACATATATATAATGTTTTGGGGTTCTATGTAATTTTCTAGCAAACAAATGATGATTTTTACATGTAGGAGAGAAATGTCAGAATTGGCCTGGGTGCTCCAGAACGCCTGAAGGTGCTCCCTGCATGTTGGGCCTCTGTATGTGGCCACGCTGTGTAAAAGTCTCACACATGTGGTATCGCCATACTCGGGAGTAATAGCAGAATGTGTTTTGGGGTGTAATTTGTGGAATGCATATGCTGTGTGTGAGAAATAACCTGCTAATATGACAATTTTGTGGAAAAAAAAAAGAGAAAAAAAAAATCTTGATATTGCAAAGAATTGTGGGAAAAAATGACAACTTCAAAAAACTCACAATGCCTCTTTCTGAATACCTTGGAATGTCTTCTTTCCAAAAAGGGGTCATTTGGGGGGTATTTGTACTTTTCTGGCATGTTAGGGTCTCAAGAATTGAGATAGGCCGTCAGTACTTCAGGTGTGATCAATTTTCAGATATTGGCACCATAGCTTGTGGACTCTATAACTTTCACAAAGACCAAATAATATACACCAATCTGTACTTATTTTTACCAAAGATATGTAGCAGTATAAATTTTGGCCAAAATTTATGAAGAAAAAATAGTAATTTGCAAAATGTTATAACAGAAACGAAAAAAAAATCATTTTTTTACAAAATTTTCAGTCTTTTTTCTCTTATAGCGCAAAAAATAAAAAACCCAACAGTGATTAAATACCACCAAAAGAAAGCTCTATTTGTGTGAAAAAAAGGACAAAAATTTCATATGGGTACAGTGTTGTATGACTGAGTAATTGTCATTCAAAATGTGAGAGCACCGAAAGCTGAAAATTGGTCTGGTTATTAAGGGGGTTTAAGTGCCCAGTGGTCAAGTGGTTAATAGGGTTTGTGCAAACTTTCGGTTCGTTCGCAGGTTCTGGTGCGGACCGGACCGGGGGGTGTTCGGCTCATCCCTAGTGCTGACATGTCATGATGCTAGCCAAATTCTAACAAACACATCTGAAATCTGCATTTTAAATATTTTGAGAATAATGGGGATAGGAAATGGCTTTTTGAATGTGGCGCTGTGGTTTAAAGTGTTTTTGTGCACTGTTTTGACATTTGAATAATCTTTTAGGACAATGGTGTGTGGCACTGTGAAAAAAGAAGCTTACAAACTGTACTATCAAACTGTTGTGCCACTGGCCAATTTCTACAAAGTTGAGGGTTTTAACTCTATTTTTTGTAATTTTGAAAAAAAAATTTCAATTTTCAGACTTTATGGGTTCAACAGATGACGCATGAACCAAACCCAGGCTTGCTCACCTAAAAACTTTTTTTAGATTTGAAAAATCTATTTTAAATAAACCTGGTTAATTATAGTCATTTAAGGCAGGATATTCAGATTGTATAACAGGGGGTTACTAATGCGCAAACCACAAGGGTGATGGCTAACCTAACAAACTAATAAAAGCAGCAGCCACAAAAAAGGTGTTCACACACTAATAATAAATGAAAAAGGGGGAAAAATGTGGCGCTTACTATGTCTCCTATGAAAATATATCTAATAATCAATTACACTGCAAGTATAAAAACATGGCAAGTATTCTTGTGCAAATAATAATGTAATTAATTCTCCCATGCAAATATGCAATAATGTCGCAATAAATAATGATACGATCAATCTGTGCCCAAATCTTCATGTGCAAAAATGCAAAAAAATAGATGTGCAAAATAAGCAAATATGCAAATATCAGATGTGCAAACAGGCAATAGTGCAAAAAATGTGCAAAAAAACTTTCCAAGTTTCCAAACATACAGTAGGAAGTGTGCAAATTTTTTTAAATATTTAAATATATCCTCTGTGCTAGAAACTGTGAAAATCACAATTTTGACATTTGAATAATCTTTTAGGACAATGGTGTGTGGCACTGTGAAAAAAGAAGCTTACAATCTGTACTATCAAACTGTTGTGCCACTGGCCAATTTCTACAAAGTTGAGGGTTTTAACTCTATTTTTTGTAATTTTGAAAAAAAAAAGTCAATTTTCAGACTTTATGGGTTCAACAGATGACGCATGAACCAAACCCAGGCTTGCTCACCTAAAAACTTTTTTTAGATTTGAAAAATCTATTTTAAATAAACCTGGTTAATTATAGTCATTTAAGGCAGGATATTCAGATTGTATAACAGGGGGTTACTAATGCGCAAACCACAAGGGTGATGGCTAATCTAACAAACTAATAAAAGCAGCAGCCACAAAAAAGGTGTTCACACACTAATAATAAATGAAAAAGGGGGAAAAATGTGGCGCTTACTATGTCTCCAATGAAAATATATCTAATAATCAATTACACTGCAAGTATAAAAACATGGCAAGTATTCTTGTGCAAATAATAATGTAATTAATTCTCCCGTGCAATAATGCAATAATGTCGCAATAAATAATGATACGATCAATCTGTGCCCAAATCTTCATGTGCAAAAATGCAAAAAAATAGATGTGCAAAATAAGCAAATATGCAAATATCAGATGTGCAAACAGGCAATAGTGCAAAAAATGTGCAAAAAAACTTTCCAAGTTTCCAAACATACAGTAGGAAGTGTGCACATTTTTTTAAATATTTAAATATATCCTCTGTGCTAGAAACTGTGCAAATCACAATTCTGAGATTCCATGCAAAAAAATGGTGTGCAAAGAAAGTCTCTGTGCTGGGTAAATATTCTGAATCCAATAATAAAGTAATCACATAATAAAGTGCATAAAGTCCAAGTGCAAAATACTGAATCCAATTGGAATTTCCTCAGATGCAAAGTGCATGTGCCTCCATCCAGTGCGGGGGCCCACGTTTCCCCCAGCCTCTCACCCCATCTGGCTCATAAATAAGCCTCTTTAATGAATCCACACTGGCCGGGCAGTCCCTGGTACAGCGATGAGTGACTGTAAGAAAAATTACTGTTGAAGTTCATTTTCTTTGCCCTCTCTCCCACCTCCCTTTCCCCACAGCCTACTGTTAGATTAACCACTGGGAAAATCTACGTTACCTTTACATCACTTTTTCTTTTGGCCACTAGGGGCATGCGTGCCCGCAGCATGTGCCCGGAGACGATGCGAGTGCCCGGTGGGCACCCACGATCGCTTGTGACAGAGTGAGAGCTGAGATCTGTGTGTGTAAACACACAAATCCCAGTTCTTTCAGGTTAGTAGAGAAAGAACGTGTGTTCATACTAAGTATGAACACCTATCTATCTAGTGCCCCCTAGTGGTAACCCCTTCCATGACAGTAATATTTATACAGTAATCCGGGTGCATTTTTATAGCACTGATCACTCTATAAATGTCAATGGTCCCAAAAATGTGTCAAAAGTGTCCAATTTGTCTGCCGCAATATCACAGTCCCGATAAAAATCGCAGATCCCCTATTTTGTAGACGCTATAACTTTTGTGCAAACCAATCAATATACGCTTATTGTGATTTTTTTTATCAACAATATGTAGAAGAATACATATCAGCCTTAACTGAGGAAAACAAAGTTTTTTTGAAAAAATATTTATTAGTAAAAGATATAGTGTTTTTTTCAAAATTGTCTCTCTTCTTTTGTTTATACCGCAAAAAAAAAAACCCACAGAGGTGATCAAATACCACCAAAAGAAAGCTCTATTTTGAGGAAGAAAAGGATGTCAATTTTGTTTGTTTGATCGGTCATTGAGCAGCCAAATCTGAAGTGTTTAAGACTGGCCAGACACTTGTACAATTATAAATAGTACAACAAATAGCTATGCACTGCTATAGGGTAATGCAGCACACTAAATTCCATATACAGGAAGGAACATTTTTTATACAAAAAGAGTGCACAAAATATAAAATTCAGAATAAAGTAATACAAATACTATCCAAATATATATAGTAAATGCGTGCAGAACACCAAAAAGTGTGAATTAATTTGACACCAAAAAGTGTCAAGAATTCATTAAAAATAACGTGCAAAATATATCAATATGAAATGGTGCTGATACAAGTCCACTCCCAAAACTAAGATGCTTCTGAGTATATTTGCTTAAAATAAACTAATGGTTTATGCACTTAGGAATTTGCATTTGACAATCTACTAGTTTATGGCCAGCTTAACAGCATTTTACAGAGCACAAGTACCTATGCGAACTGTAAATAAAAATCCATGTAATGCTTTTTCCATTAAAGTGATTGTAAACACTTTTTTAAATAACAAACTTATACCAGCTTTGTTCAACACAGAGCATCCCTGATCCTCCTATTCTCGGGTTCCCTGACGCCACTCCTGGCTCCTCCTTCCTGCCAAGTGCCCACCATAGAAAGCCGCTTGCTATGAGGGCACCTGTGCAGGCTCGCTCCTGAACCAGCTCTGTGTGTCCATTGACAAACAGAGTGTGGCTCAGTCCCGTCCCCACTCCCTCCTCACTGACTCTGATTGTGCACGTCGCTGGATCCAGATCAGTCTCAAGTAAGTATAAGGGGAAGCTGGCAGGAGCTGCACTCTGAAGGTTTTTTTTACCTTAATGCACAGAATGCACAGAATGCATTCAGATAAAAAACCTTCAACCTTTAGAACTACTTTAAAGCTGAACTCCAAGTGAAAGAGTTAAATACAAACAAAATACATCTAAATTGTATTTGCCAAAAGATTTGTATTTATGTCCATTTAGTTTTGAGATTTGCAATGCTCTGCTAAACCACACTTCCCTGCTTGGTGAAGGTGACCTAATTTTTCTCTGATGAAAAACTGTAAAGCCTCGTACACACGGCCGAGAATCTCGTTAGGAAAAAACTTGTCGTTTTTCTTGACGAGATTCTTGGACAAGAAACTTGTCCCGGCCGAGTGTACACACGCTCGATTCAAAGAACCTGCGGTTCTTTGAATGGAGCGAACGCGGTGACGTAATCGACTACGATGAGCGTGCACTCGTCACATTCGATGCCGTCGCCGCCATCTTGCTACACCCTACCTATGCCTAGGAAGCTACCGCGCATGCGTCAAAGTCATTTCGAGCATGCGCGGGTTTCCACGGCGACAGGTAAGTGTACACACACACACTTTTCTCGTCGCAAAACATGCTGACGAGAATCTCGACGAGAAAATAGAGAGCAGGTTCTCTATTTTTCTCGTCGAGATTCTTGTCGTTTTTTTTGACGAGAAACCTGATAGCCGCGTACACACGACCGATTTACTCGGCAAGAAAGCTCTGCCAGCAAGTTTCTTGTAGTTTTTTGACGAGAAACTCGGTCTTGTGTACGAGGCTTCACACTTATGCCACGTACACGGACAGAATTTCTGACAACAAATGTTCGATGGGGGCTTGTTGTGGGAAATTCCGACCGTGTGTAGGCTCCATCGGACATTTGCTGTCGGATTTTCCGACAACAAACGTTTGAGAGCTGGTTCTCAAATTTTCCGACAACAAAACTTGTTGTCGAAAATTCCAAGCGTGTGTACACAATTCCGATGCACAAAATTCCATGCATGCTCGGAATTGAGCAGAAAAGCAGCACTAGCTATTGAACTTCATTTTTCTCAGCTCATCATACGTGTTGTACGTCACCGCGTTCTTGACGTTCGCAATTTCCGACAACATTTGTGTGACTGTGTGTATGCAAGACAAGTTTGAGCCAACATCCGTCGGAAAAAAATCCACGGCTTTGTTGTCGGAATGTCCGATCGTCTGTACGCGGCATTACAGGTTTTTCTCCACTCCCTTACCCTCAACACCACTCAGCGGCATGTTTTTTGACCCCCTAACTGCAAGTGTAAACACGCCCGTATAGTGTATCATTTATATCTGTCTGTCTTCCCTCAAGTAGCAATTAAAATATTTGCTTTGAGTTTGTTTTAAAGTCAAGAATACATAGGTATGACATTAATTATCTGAAATGCTTTACACACTTTTGTTTATCTCTGAATCAAATATACGGTAATCAGTTATACTGTATGTAGAAAATACTTGTTTAATATTCCTGATAACTCCTGTCTTTATTATGCTGTTTATCTGTTCTGCTCAGAATTGTGCATAGTATATATCTTTTCTTGATCTTTTATGCATGAACAACATTATTATTAACAGTTAGGAATAATTCATTTTTTTTCCTTATGTTTTTCTGGATTTACGAACATTTTTTTTAACCTAATGTTTCTTCTAGCTAATTTTTTTAAAATTAATGAAATGCTTGAATTAAAATTTTTACGATGCGTGCTCAACTTATAAGAACGTAACCAAACCTACAGCAAATAACTTGTAAGAATTGTTTGCCTTTATTTCTTTAAGCACTTCTTAAAAAGGTGGTGTGTTTTTTTATTTTTTCTCTTTTTTCTTACAGCATGCCTTGTCTGACAAAGCTACTGTGAAAACGTTTGATCCAAAGACAACTTGCTTGCAAGAATGTCTTATCACTACCTTTCAGGATTTGTACTTTGTGTCAGAAAGCTTTGATGAAGCCAAGGAAAAGATGAGGTACATTTAGTTGTTAAGAAAAAAAGACAGAAACCAAAAAAAAAAAAAGAAAAGAAAAAAAGATCATAACCAGTGGTACTATTTTTACTTGCTTTTTTCTGTCTTTTAATTATTTAGAGAGTTTGCCAAGTCAATCAACCGTCCCTTCTCAGTTTACTTCAATCCATATACCCAGAGTGTGGAAATCCTTAAGGACACTAGGAGCATTGAAAATGTTGTCCAAGACCTGCGCAGTGACCTCAACACAGTGTGTGATGCTTTAACGAAAATGAATAAATATTTGGGCATATGACTTTCACTGAACAAACAAGTGATCCTTAGTAGACATATTCAGGTATTTTCATCATAAAGTAACCCTGTCCCTCAAATAAAGGTTTTAAAGGAAGCCATACTGGTAAAAGAAGAGTGTAAATACTTTACCTACTATCTGATTCTGATTTTTTTTTTGCTTTCTCACTCCTGTTAAGCCCTGTACACACGATCGGTTTTACCGATGAGAACAGTCCGATGGACTGTTTTCATCTGACGAACCGATCGTGTGTGGGCCCCATCGGACTTTTTTCCATCGGTGAAAATAAAATAGAACATGTTTTAAATTTTTCCGATGGAAAATCATCTGTGTGGAACTACATCGGAGAAAAAACCCACGCATGCTCAGACTAAATTACAAGACGAGAGCGCTCGTTCTGGTAAAACTAGCGTTCATAATGGAGATAGCACATTCGTCATGCTGTAACGGACTAAAAAGCACGGAGACTGAAAAGCGCGAATCGGCTAACACCAAACTTTTACTAACACGCGGTAACACAAAATCAGCAAAAGCAGCCCAAAGAGTGGCGCCATTGGATTTGAACTTCCCATTTATAGTGCCGTTGTACGTGTTGTACGTCACGGCATTTGGGACGGTCGGAATTTTGTCTGATGGTGTGTAGGCAAGACTGATAGAAGTCAGCTTCATCAGAATTCCGATGGAAAAATCCATCGGATTTGATTCCATCGGAAATCCGATTGTGTGTACAGGGCCCCCCACCACTTCTGCTTGTCTATTCCTCTAATCCCCAGCCATACTTTAGTAATGTAGAGGTCAGTAGGAGAAATCAGGTGAAGCTGCGTGAGACCAGTTGGAGTTGCGTGGAAAGTGTTAGATTCTATGTGGACTTTCACAGAACAGGAGTAGCATTTGGCAGCGCAGGTAGCTGGAAAAGTAGGTATGTACAGACTTCTTTAACAGTGATGGCTTTATTAAAAATAATTTAATATAGTGACAAGGTTGCTTTAGGCATAAAACATCATAGAAAAAAAAAATGGAGGCTGCCATTGCTGACCTCCCCTAAATATTCTAGCTGCTTGGCTTTCATATTCAGCTTTCTGATTTTATGCTTTGAGTTATTGATGCAGAAGAAGTATGTAGGTAGGAATTTCTGATTTTTCTCTGACTTTATACATACTTGTCCTAGGTCAGTGAATAACAAAGTGTTTTAATTTTAAATTTCAACAGCCAGGCAACTAGTATTTTCAGAAGAAGGCCAGTTTTGGCAGCCCCCATGTTTTTCACAAGACAGATTTACTTAACATACTAAAGCATAATTACTATAGCGAGTAATGTTCTTTTCTGGTCCATATTCTACCACATAAAATAAGCTTTAACACTCTTTATATTGTAAAATTTCTGTAAAGTACAAAAAAAAAAAATCTGCAGTGTAGCCTACAACATGTATGGTATATTCACATTATTTTGAATTATATGTTTCTGTAAAATACAGTACCATGGTGATTCAACTGATAAAGTGTAAGTGCTTCAATTTTTTTACCTTCCACATAGAATTTATTTTACATTATTATTTAGTTCAGCAGTAACACTCAAAGCCGCACTTTCAGGCTTATCCATCTCTCTCAATCAAGCTCCAAGTGAAAACAGCTGGAAAACCAATTTGAATAAAAATGCCTAGCCATATTTCTATTTGCCAACACATTAACAAAGACGTTCCTGCTTTCGCACTAATATTGGGAGACCAAACAAAAACATTTGTCTCTTCTGTCTGAAACTCATGAAATATAAGCACAATATATTTGCTATAATTGCTTAAATAGGTAAGTCAATGTGAAGTGCTGATCTAGTTGTTCAATATCTGTAAAGACATTACTGATTAAGCTTGCTCTGACACTGTAGAATCTTGTAAAGCAGAAAATGTACAAAGCTCACTTCATCTAGTCTGGGGCACAATACAGAACATTTAAGGTGATGGAGCAGGATTTTTTTTGCAATACAGCTGAGAATTTAAACAAGGCTAAAAGTTAGATCTGAGTCCTTAAAGCAGAACTGTCATAGTATAAACAAATAATCCTGCACTACATTCCAGGTATATGCTGAAATAAATTATATATTTACTATTTTATATTATTTTTTAATTAAAGATGCCAGCTAAAATACTCTACAGTTATAAATATTATAGAATATATAGAAATTATATTTTGTTTGGATAACACAGTTGAAAGTGTTCACTTATTAATATATATATATATTTAGAGCTGAACCTCAGGCAAACTGCAAAATACACAAGTTAAATATATATAAATATAAGGGAGCTGTTTGTTTGATATAGATATATATCTATATATATATAACAAACAAAAGGTGCACAAAAAGGGGCCCAAAGTGCACTTCACGGCGCCAGGAAAATAAACGAACTGCTTAATTGATTCCACTGATATCCTTAAAAGGGAGTAATAAATATAGTATAGTAAATACAGAAGATAAATACCAGTATTAAATTAATAATAAGGTAAAAGCAGCCGCTATTTAAAAAATAAATGATGAAACATCACCTATTAGAACAAATAAAAATAGTATCAAAACATGTAGAACCATAAGAAAATCCAATTGATAAAACAGCGCTAGTAAGGGATATAGTCCAATGTCACATGAAAAAATAAATATAAAAAATTATGACGTTTGCAAAAAGTCCTAAAGTGGCAAGTGCTCCTAGGATTGGATCAATTGTGCACCCTACACCAACTCCCAGTCTTCACCACATAAGTGAGGAACACTCCCCCGCCGGGGTTCACACTCACCAGAATGTTGAATAAAATGAGCCTTGAATACAAATCCCTCTTCACTTAGACCTCCGTCGTCACCTCAGAATCAGCAAGAGTTAACCTCCATTCATGGTTCATATAAAACACAAAGGCACTGACATAGTGTAATCCTGCTTTAATAAGTAAACCCGTATAACAAATACCCCGCTTCCAATATACGTACAATAAAATTTTTTGTAAATAGCATATAAGCATATAAGCAGAGAGAGTATTCACCACTGTCCTCCGCAGTATTCAACGCACTCCTCTTGCTTCAAACTTCCTGGTTACGCAGTCGTAGCCACGCCCTGCTACGACGGCATAACCAGGAAGTTTGGAGTAAGAGGAGTGCGTTCCACCTTCTGCTGAACCTTAACCAGGAAGGGTCTTTACAGCTCTGTGCGTGCAACACAAGTGCGGCCCTTACGTTCGGAGGACAGTGGTGAATACTCTCTCTGCTTATATGCTTATATGCTATTTACAAGTATTTTAATTGTACGTATATTGGAAGCAGGGTATTTGTTATACGGGTTTACTTATTAAAGCAGGATTACACTATGTCAGTGCCTTTGTGTTTTATATGAACCATGAATGGAGGTTAACCCTTGCTGATTCTGAGGTGATGACGGAGGTCTAAGTGAGAGGAATTTGTATTCAAGGCTCAGTTTATTTAACATTCTGATGAGTGTGAACCCCGGCGGGGAGTGTGCCTCATTTCTGTGGTGAAGACTGGGAGTTGGTGTAGGGTGCACAATTGATCCAATCCTAGGAGCACTTGCCACTTTAGGACTTTTTGCAAACGTCATCATTTTTTATATATTTTTTTTCATGTGACATTGGACTATATCCATTACTAGCGCTGTTTTATCAATTGGACTTTCTTATGGTTCTACATGTTTTGATACAATTTTTATATATCTATATATGTATAGATATATATCTTAATCTATATATATAGATATATATCTATATATATAGATATATATATAAGAGAGTATATATACAGCGAGTAAAATAAGACCTGAGTTATCTCTACCACAGTTAAGTAATACGGCTAGGTCTTGTTCCTGCCTTCAGTTAGGGCCCTTTCAGACGGGTGGTAATGCTTATTACCCTCTAAAATGTGATCTATAGTGGATTGCTTTTCAAAGGGCAATATAGCAGCAGCTTGCAGGCATTCAGGAGGCACTAATTCCACCTCATGATGCCTGTGGGGTATTTTTTGTTCCTTTTTTAAAATTGCTATTCAGCAATTTTACATTGCAGGCCACACTGCAACTGCAAGCCAAGAGTTTGGCTCGTGGTTGTGGTGCAGCCCCATTGATCTGAATTGGTGAGTTTCTGCAACCGTAGTTAAAATTGCCACAACACGAAACAAAGCATCACAGCCGTGGCATGTGAAAAGCCTTGTCGGGCTCTAGCGGTAGAATTCTGGTGAAATTCGAAATAGTAGAGGAAGCCACAAAGCACTTATCCTGGCTGGAAAGCTGCTTCTCTGAAATCCCATGGTGGCACGTCACATGATCTAATTTTTGGACTAAATCTCTCCTGCAATAGAGATTAGATCTGTGAAAGGGGAGGGGGAGCAGCACTGCTACACTGCTCTTGGATTTAGAGTTGAGTTGTTTAGGAAAGGGGGCGCCCTGTGGTGAGTTCCTTCTGCTATAAGGCTGACTGGAGTAGTGACAGCAGTATCACTAATTCTGTCAGCCCAGTGCTGGGAGCAGAGAGGAGAGCAGGACAGAGCTGGGAGGAGGTGCAGGCTGTGTTCTCTCCCCCCTCCTCCTTCCTGCCTATGCAGCATTCCTGTATTAACAATCTGGCAATGGTGTTCATAAGAATACATAAGAACTGCACTGGCAGGAAGGAGGAGGGAGAGAGAGAACACAGCTCACACAGCCAGGTGCCACCATCTCCACCGCCAGCTCCTCCTTGCTGTTAGTGCAGCGTTTCTGTATTCCTATGCACACAGCTGCCGACTCCTGAATACAGGAGTGCTGCCAGATTGGGACTTTGCAGGCCTTGTTTACCTGACACCCCCCCCCCTCTTTTTTTGTCATTTTACACCCTCTGCCTGACTTGACTTTGACACAGGAACAAGACGGGAAGCTGATGCTACATACAGTTTATATAACACTGACAGCGGGTGCATTTGTTAGTAATGAAAATAGTTCATTTGGGTCAGCTTGGTCCAACTATTTAAATCAAAATGAAATCTTAAGTTAGTCTTAAACCCTAAAGTTGATTTTCTAAAACTGGAGAGTGCAAAATCTGGTGCCATGCATGGTAGCCAATCTGCTTCTAACATCAGCTTGTTCAGTTAAGCTTTGACAAAAAAAAAACTAGGAGCTGATTGGTTTCTATTCACAACTGCACCAGATTTTGCACTCTCCAGTTTTACGAAATAAAAGCCCTTTGTGTCTATCAACGAAAAAAAAAATACAACTGATTTTATTGTTCAGTACAAAAATACTGTTCTTTGTTTACTTTATGAAGCATTGTACTTTAACATAATTTCCCTTCAGATTTAAATGTGCCTTTTAATAAAATATTCAAGCTTTGTGCTGACATTTAACCAGTAAATTACATAGCTTATAATTTTTTTTTTTTTTTTTTTATATCTTATAATTTTAATATTAAAGAAGGTGTAGTAGTTGGGGAAAAAAATAAATCAATCTCAAACCAAAGATAACAAAACATATCATCCAATTAACTTATGTTTGGTGTACATTATAAATTACTCATGCAGAACTATGTTTTCTTTTTCACACAATAACATTTCCTTGTATGAATACAAAATGAATAAATGTTTACTTAATTTTAGCAGACTAAATAATTTGTTCCTCATTCTTGATTGTCTTACTCATAAGGTAAAAACTACCATATGTTTGTTACACCCCCATATGGTCAAATAAAACTTGAATAAGGGTCTGCATACTAGTGCGAATTCAGATGCAACTTGAGTTACACAGAAACACGTGACCATGGAAATCACTTTGTTTTCAATGGTGTCCATTCACACCAACACCAATACAATTCAGTATGGCTTGATTTTGGAAAAGGTTCCTGTACTACTGTGGTGCGATTCTGGCCCCAAATAACCACTTGCTGCCCAAATCACATACATGTACGTCATTTCACTTCAAGTAGTTATACCAAGATGATGCCTGTACAGGCAGTATCTCAGTGTTGTTTTTTTTCAGCCGGTGGTCAGCTTTCTTGTAAAATTAATTCTAGCAACTAACTAGCTGCTGGATTGCTTTTACAAGCAGTTGGAGGGGACCCCCCCAGACGCTTTCCACTGCTTTCTTGGGCTTTCCCTTCCATCCCTGAGACTCGAGTGACCAGCCAGATGACCATAGAGGTAATCAGAGACCGGATGGCTCTGATCACCTCTTTGGTAAAGGAAACAGGAAGCTATGAGCATCTATCACTTTCGGTTTCCCCGGATGTAAACAATGCCATTTAAAAAAAAGAAAAGCATCTGATTACACAGATCTTGGTGTTTAGACGTTTTTAAGGGCAGAGGAGACATCTGGGGTCTGATAGACCCTAGATCTCTTCATAAAGGGTTCCTGTCACTTGCAAATTTGCGATAGTCCCACATATGAGGTATCACCGCAAATGTCAGATTGTGGGCAATAATTCTAGTACCAGACCTCCTCTGTAAATCAAAAGTGGTAACCTGTAAAGGCTTTTAAAGCTTTGCCTATGGATAGTAAAATTTACGTTGTTTGTCACCCTTTCACGGGCGTGCGCACTTTTAAAGTGTGACATGTTTGGTATCTATTTACTATGCGTAACATTCATGTTTTAAATTTTACCAAACAATTGTTTGGTAAAATATTTAAAAGATTCTTAAACAATGGAGCGCTTGCTCTGTGTATAGTGTGCATAAAATGACCTGTGCATAATTCAATCAAAATATATATCATTAAATGGTGACAATTTCAAACATAACATATATAAAAGTATATATATATAAAATAATCCAAAAATACAGTCAATATATTTATTAATAGAAGTACTTCTCCACAAATGTGTAATAGTCGATTATTTTATCCGTGTCACCACTTCCACCACCAGGTGCAATGCCTTCTTACCTTTGGAGGCGACCCCCTTGGGTCATATAAAGCTCTTAAAGACAAATTTGTCCAACCGTTTCCTTAGGAGACACCCTTGGGTCATGCAAAACTCAAAATAATATGTTTTAAAGATGGTCCAGCCGTCTTCTAATATGACTCAGGGGAAAAAAAACAGCCTTTGATCGCGCAACAATGTCATTACATCAGGGCCATAGATAAAAACATATAGCATCATCCCAGTCACGTGTTACATCGTCTTGTATATAGCTTGTATTTATGTAAGGTTAATCAGGGAGACACTGCTCTCCTCACTGTTACAACCGGGTAACTGAGACACCGGATGAACATGTCACCAACTACTGCAGACGTGTTGCGTCACCGATCACGTGACTTTTTCAAGGGATAAGGAGTCTAGTGATGAGCGCCGGGGTTTTAAGCACAAGCTTGTTTACATGTTACCGTGGTGATGGGTGACTCATCGGATCATCATGCCTTACTTCCGTAAGTAGCGATAACTATTGCTTTTCCATAAAAATAAACAAACAACTTTAATCCATAATAAAAACTCCTAAATACTAAAACACTCTAATTGAACCATAAGATTTGATTCTAAATATGCAGGCATATCTTTTGTACATAGATGAACTATATAATTATAAGCTAATGTTAAAATATATTGCTATATATATATATATATATATAGATATATATATATATATACATCCCTGCTGGGAATGCATCATAACAGATATGAGGCATATAAAGAAAACTAAAATGTATTAAAAAAATTCTCTAGAATCTAAAACAAGGAAGGGGGAGAAATCTAAAATCCATAAAGTCCAGTTCAATCATCACATATAGGGTGGGAACTAGGTATAAATATTTAATTGTCTAATATAAAGCAGTTCAGGTCGAATTCTACATTCATTCCATGTAGAAAAAAAGTGTTGATTTCAAAAATCTATTTTGACTCACTTTTACGCAACTCTCAAATTTTATGGCTCCCCCTCCAATGCGGTTTGTATTTCTTTATAGCCCAAAACTTCATACATGAGGGATCTTTTGCATGATACTGAGCAAAATGTTTTGAGACAGTATATGTTTTGAGACAGTAACCATGTTTTTCCTGATTCTCATAATTATATTTGTAAGAGTATAAAACAATTCTTTATTTCTAGATTTCCCTATGTTTTCCTAAATATGTACATATGAGTTTTTAGCAAGACTCATTTCTGGTTTACATAGTTTTCTGTGGTTAAGCCATTTCCAGTAACAAGCTTCCGGTTTCTGTTAAGAAGTAAAACTATAATATGTCTATCTGTAGGCAACATCTGTTTCTCACCTACATAGACTGTGGCATATCTTTATCGACGGGAAACATCTGTGTTTCACATACATGGAGCTGTGCATTGTGACATATCTTGTGGTTTGTGGTTTAAGACAGAGCCCAGAATACATTTTCTGTTCTGACTGTAACATACATCATTGAGATGAAAATAGGAACTTGCATTGTCAGGATGGAAGCAGATGCTTGCTAAATAGATGACGTATGTCTTATCCTGATAAGGGAAGTCCCTCCTATGCCCCCACTTTATCGTCTTTGCAAACTGCATAAATACTGTACTTTGTGTTCAAATAAGCCAGACATCAATTGATACACGAAGCAAACTGTTCTCTGTGTGTATTGATTTGTCTCTCAGATCTGACGGATCACTAAAGTGTTATTTTGCATTACCTAAGAATAAACCTGGGTGGTTATATTACATATTCTTATCAATATTGTGGATTCCTTGGTCTGCTGTTATTTCTATTTTGCCAATTAGGATTACCATTGTTTTTCCAATATGTTTTTTTAGGCAATTTATACCAAGGTTTAGTATTGCCCTTATTTTGCCACCATGGTTTAGGTGTATGTGGTGCTGAGTGATATTGTTCATTAGGGGGCTGCCTGAGAGGCTCAGGGAAACCAAGGATATTACAATCAGAGACTCAGAGAACATAGGGATTATCAATATAACCAACAAGGAAACTACAATTATAATTATTATGATGAGTCAAAAAGAAGTCCCATACCGACTTATAACAGGTATGAACCTCTTATGCCCCGTACACATGATCGTTTTTTATGCCGTTAAGAATGCCATTTTAAAAAATGGCCATTAAAAATGATCGTGTGTAGGCTCCAGAGCATTTTTAACGACGTGAAAAACGGCCATTAAAAATTCCGGACATGCTCTCTTTTTTCACGTCGTTTTTCATGTCGTTTTTTTTAACGACGTTAAAAACGATAGTGTGTATGCTTTCACGACGTGAAAAAAAACGCGCATGCTCCGAAGCAACTATGAGACATGAGCGCTCGTTTTGGTAAAGCTAATGTTGGAAATGGAGATGGCACATTCGTCACGTGGAATTAATAGCATCGTTTTAATGCTGCGCATTCTGTTCTTCTTTTGATAATGCTTTAAAATTACCCTCTTTTGATAATGACATTGAGAGTTATGCCAAACTTGTTTCTAAAGTAATTCCAAATTGCTCTAATGATTATAAAATATTATTTATAAGCCGCACCTCCCTCCTAAATAATACTAATAATAATTAAATAATGTAATTCTCCTTTTTCCTTAAAATTTTATATTTTTTTTGTTTTTTTTTGGCCTTTTTTTTAGTATTTTGCCTTAAATTATTCTTGTGTAAAGTTACCACAACAACCTTCCAAATGTGTCTCATTTGGCCTCAGGGAGGTTTGTGTCCCCTGATAATAACAATAATATAATTTGAGATGTCCCTGCCTGCTTCCTAGCAAGCTCTCTTTTGAAATACAAATCACATAGTCAAGTATTTAAAGGGCACTCAATTTTTTTTTATTTCAGAACATTAACAAATTAAAGTGGAAGGCAGCACTGGAGAGCCTGCTTGCATTTGTGCATCCCTTTCACCCCACAACAACCATACAAGATGTCCAAACCAAAATAGAGATTAGATCCCCCCAAAAAATGAGCCCAATCTTGTCTTGAGCTCCCAGAGGTCAGGAGCCACAGCAGATAAGTCCTATATGTCCCCAGTCTGTGGTACTACAGCAGGCATTATTTTCTCCTCTTCCTTGTAGCCTTCTCTCCAGCCTTCTCTGCAGCCTTGGTTGGTTTCTTCCTTGGAGGCTTGGGATCAGGAGGAGAGGTTGTGACAGGAGGAGTAGTAGGAGGAGGAGGAGGAGGTGGAGGAGTAGGGACAACCACGGTTATGTCCGTGTACCTAGTGAGTTCAGCCAGCACGCCCTTATTGATGACTTTCAATAGCAGGGTCTCACTGAATTTTTTTTGCTAAAACTCCATTTGCCCTAGTTTGTGGGCGAGGACTGCGGCAAATCCCTCATCAACAGAGGGTGCCTCTCTGAGGGCCGCTGTTGCCTCTCTGAGGAAGGCCCTGGTTTCCTCCTCCACCTGCCTACCTCTCCTTGGCCCTCGTGGTTTAACTACCAGGGGAGGCATCTGGGCTCTTGTGCTGGGCCAAGCCTCCTCCTGGGTGCCACTGGGCCCTGCCTCCTCCTGGGTGCCACTGGGCCCTGCCTCCTCCTGATCCCCAACATCACCCTCTTCCTGGCTCTGCTCTGGCTGTAAAAAAAGAAAGGGACATTATTTATTTTGCCACATCATCATTCACAGACATTGTTCACCTCTAGACATTGTTGAAATCAATGCCAAAAGTTATGTCATTTTCATTGATTACGCATCCTGGTTTTGTTGTCTTGGGCACATAAAATTAGGCCACTACTGTATCTTGCTCTTCACAAACTTTATTGGTAGAAGTGTACATACCTTTAACAATACGAACATCTATTTAAATTCTACAATTTTGTACGATAGAAATATAGATAGCAAAACTTTACCTGGCTCCATATCTCCAAATCTGCCTCCTCAAGGCCCTGATCTTGATCCTCAGAGGAAGCCAGAGCAGGGTTGACAGGAAGGCTGGAGGACTGGCTGCAGGGAAGGCTGGAGGGTTGGGTACAAGGAAGGCTGGATTGACCTCTGGGGGGAAGGGTGGAGAGAGATTCCCGCACTTCCAGCTGGTCATCCAGAAAAGCAAGCTTACTGTAGTACCACAGACTGGGTTTATAAACCTTATCTGCTGGTGCACCTGACCTCTGGGACCTCAGGACCATAGTCCTCTGGGTCCTGTATGTCCCTCTGATGGTCGCAATTTTGTTTTTGACATCTTGGAGAGTTGTTGTGGGTATCTTTGTTTGCACAAATGCAAGCAGGCTCTCCAGTGCTGCTTTCCTGGCGTCTTTATTTTTATTCCCGCCACTTTTTGTTTGCCATAATATAGGGAGCTCTTGCCATTTGTCGATGAACTCCCCCATGAAGTCTGGGTTTTTAAAAGTATTCATGATATCTGTAAAAGCGAGAAACCAAAAAAAAATATATATTTCAGGCAATATTCCTCAACTGTGCATTGTCTACATATTTTGAGCACACAAATCTCCTCGTCTGATGAACCTCAAAAAGTAAAATTGTTAGGTACCTTGGTCACGACGTTCGTTGCTAACTCCCTCTCCCGAAAAATGAACGTATTTCCCAGACATGGATCTTCACTTTATATACACAGCGCATGCGTGAAACTCCGCACGCTTTCCCCGCCCCTGACGTTCGATATTGTACTTTCCCCGCCCCTTCTCGCTCGTAGTGCTGAACAAAACATGGCGGAGACACAGGTGGCTGAGATTACCTCTACAGAGGATGAAATTACAGAGGAGCCCAAATCAAGACCCAGGAGATATAAGGCATCCAACATGTCATTCGAGGAAATGGTGGAGATGGTCGCCATTTTAAAGAAGGAGGATTATGATGCCAAGCATGGTCCGTATAAAAGGCCTAATCTGGTCAAGTCCAGAATTATGGGCAAAGTGGTCAAAAGTCTCCACCACAAATTCGGGGTGTGCAGAACGAAGGAACAGCTCAGAAAACGATGGTCAGATCTGAAGTTGCGGGAGGCCGACCAATATAAAAGAATCAAGAAAGTTATATTAAAAAGTAAGTTGTTTATTTTGAGTTTCCCTGGTACATATTATTTTCTTGTATTCTGTCGTGTATTTTTTACTTTCATATATTACACTGAAAGATACCATCTTTCAGGTTCGTCCGCATAGTAAACGGACGTATTAAACCTCTTTCTCCGTACAGTTCCTCAAACGATGTTTTAGGATCATCCAGTGTGAACACCCATGTTTTTTGGTTTATTTGGGGGAGTAAATTTGGGCCACACTTATTTTTGGTGTGCTAATCCAAAGGACATTTGTTCATTTGAAAAAACGATATGCATGGTAATGTTAAAGGGAGTGAATGCTCAGCAGCTGTTGAAACATCTGAACGCAGTAGTACAAGTGTGGGCCTAAAGCCAAAAAGCTTGAGGGAGTCACACACAGGTGATCCAGTGTAGATACTTTGGGGTGTTACAATGTTTCAAATTTGTTTACAAAATGTATATGCTCTGTCTTGGGCTATGTATCCAATCATTTGTCCCGGTTGGCACAGGGGGTAAAAATTTAAATGGAGCATGCTTCAAAAGAATGATTACCAAGTTTTTTTTCATGTTTCTTATTTTAGCAAAATTGAGTCACTACTAATGAAACTATTCCTTTTATTTCAATCTCCCTAGGGATTCGAAAAGCTACCTCAGATGAGACGAGAATTGCTATACCTACAACAATACCCCCAGAACCCCAGGATGGAGAGGAATGTGATGTTGTGGAAGTGGAAAGTGGCACCACCACAGGTCAGAGTGAAACCAGACACATGCATGTTAAATAGATGTAGGCCTACATATTCTATCCTACATATTTCTTTTTACATTTAGGTGCAGTTCTGGCCGAAGACCCCAATAAGTTGACACATCACAGTGCCCAGATCCTGATCCAATACCTGATGGTCTGCTGTCGTGACCTCGAAAAAATTAAGGGAGATTTGCTAGAGATCAGGGCAAATACAAAGCGGGTGGAGGAAAGGCTCCAAAATATCATGGCTGTGCTTGGGCGTGTCTAATGTTTTTACACCAAATAACATTTTACTTGCAGAGATTTCTTTTTTTTTTAATATTTTACCCTTTAATGACTAGCACATGTTTAGTTTATTCAAAATTTGGAGAAATATAGTTTGTTTATGCATGGCTGGTCATGCGTTTTAATACACCCGAAATTAAGGGAACATCCACATTTCTAAGGAAGTTGCCCACCTAAACAAAAAAAATAAAGGTATTTTTACATAACAAATCATTGTGGCTTCATTATGTAAATGTGGTGCTGAGTGAACTAATCAATGTTTGGTGTTTACACTGACAATGAAGGCTAATTAAAAGATTTTTTAATCCACATGGCAAAACAAGTGCACTAGGTAAACCTACCAGAAACATCAAACATTATACAATAAAAATGACTAACCAATATTTACTCAAGAAAAAGTTTTGTTTTTTTGGTCTAAAATTATTATAGATTGTCTGGCATTTCAATGGCCCCCCTACCCATAAAATAGTCCACATATTGGTTACGGACCTCACGTCCGGTTGGGGGGGCCAAGCCAGGACGGCCAGGTTCCAGGGCCACCAAAGTTTCAGCATTGATTAAAGAGGCCTCAGGCCCACTCAAAGATATATAACTCGTTGAATGCACCCTTAGGAAATTATGCAGCACACAGCACGTCATAACCACATGGTTCCATTTGTATGGGGCAAGGTGGATGGAGGTAAGGAAGAGGCGAAATCGGCTGGCCATGATCCCAAATGCATTTTCCACCACCCTTCTGGCTCTGGCCAGCCGATAATTGAAAACCCTCCTCTCAGGGGTGAGTGTGCGTTGCGGGAATGGCCTCATCAAATGGGGTCCCAGGCCAAACGCCTCATCCGCCACAAACACAAAAGGTAGTCCCTCCACATTCTGCTCCGCTGGTGGCAAGGCCAGCAGATCCAAAAGGAGCCGTTCTCCAAACTCTGTCTGGGCAAAAACTCCTCCATCAGACATCCTGCCATTCTTGCCAACGTCCACATAGAGGAACTCGTAGGTGGCCGACACCACTGCCATCATCACGACGCTGTGGAACCCCTTATAATTATAATAAAAGGATCCCGAATGGGGTGGTGGGATGACCCGAACATGTTTGCCGTCGATGGCTCCTCCACAGTTCGGAAAGTTCCATCGCTGGGCAAACTCGGAAGCCACATTCTGCCATTCATGTGGCGAAGAAGGGAACTGTGGAATTGAAGAAATAACAAATTAATACTTGGAGCCAGAAACATTGAAAGCTGATTTCATACACACATTCATGGCCAACATTGGTAGAAACTGTTCAATACATAAAAATTTGGAAGCTAGAAAAAAAAAAAAATTAAAAACATTATGGGGGGGGGGGGGTTGAAGATGAGTTGGGAATATCACACATGAAGGCTGTAGCACTCTGTATTGAAGTTAACAAAAATGAAACATTCCTAGGCCAAATTTAGGGTGCGTTTTGGGTAAAGCACTACGATGGAACATATAATAAAAAACATGGAAATGACTAGGCAAGGTAGGTATGGCCCCAGGATAGCATGCTGGAGAGGTTAGGTAAGCCAAATTTACAGGTAATCCTCAAACCCCAAACTTAAAATAATAAAACATGGGGAGAAAGGGGACATTCCCTGCAGCTAAGAATCATGTGAATTAGGGACTGCTAATAAAGCAAATTAAAAATATCCAAAAATAAAAAGCATACAATGTGAATTTTTTAAGAAGAACACTTACCTTAATATAGTCCTCCTGCAAAACTTGAAGGATGGCAGAACAAGTCTCTGGTATAATGATCCCCAGAGCCTGGGGGGATATGCCTGTGGAGAACTTAAGGTCCTGCAGGCTTCTCCCAGTAGCCAGGTATCGCAACGTGGCGATGAGCCTCTGCTCAGCACTGATGGCTTCCCGCATAACGGTGTCCTGCCTGGTAATATAGGGGGACACCAAAGCCAACAGCTGCTGAAATACGGGGTCAGACATCCTGAGGAAATTCCTGAAATCATCAGGATTATTCTCCCTGATCTCCCGCAACAAAGGCATATGACAGAATTGGTGCCGCTGGAGCAACCAATTCTTGGTCCATGAACTCCTCCTGACCCTGCTCATGGCATGGAGTCGGGATACAGCATGAACCCCTGCACCAACTACAGCACGAACTCTACGACGAGTACGTAGCCGCAACATGGCTAGATAACGGTCGGCTGAACAGAACGAACTAGAAGAACGCACGGAAGAACAGCAAGGCCTATGAAGAACAAGCTGAAAAACACGAACGTGCAGAGCAGGCTGCACTGAATAAACAGATACGAACTGACTACAAGCAGTGCTAAACAGATACGAACCCACAGGCGCAAACTGAACTCCCGAAAACGATCTTCAAAGCACGAAGACTGAAAAGCGCGAATCGTCTCTCACCAAACTTTTACTAACACGCGAAAACACGGAATTAGCAAAAGCGTCCCAAAGGGTGGCGTCATTCGAACGGAACTTCCCCTTTATAGTGCCGTCGTACGTGTTGAACGTCACTGCGCTTTGCTTGATCGTTTTTTTTAATGATGGTGTGTACGCAAGGCAGGCTTGAGAGGAAACATGAAAAAAAACGAGGAGAAAAACGTTGGTTTAAAAAATGACATTAAAAACGATCGTGTGTACGGGGCATTAGAGATCAATATGAAGATGGTACCCCGCATAATTTTTTAGACCAGGGCAGATGGGAGAGAACATCCCCGAGACAGGATTGGCCAGCAAACAGAAGAAGAAGCCCAAACACAAAAGGGGATGCCGAGCAGGATTCAAGGTCCAAAAGAAAAAGAGACCATTACGAAAGGGGGTATTTAATTTAAGTGGAGTAGAACTTACAAGGATAGAAATGGCAGTTCTGGATAAAGGATTAAAATTTGCACCTAAATGGAATATAAACAAATTTGGGATCTAAATTGACATCTAAAAAATACACAAGGAAGCTTAATAATCAAAAGTATATGCTGAATCGAATACCAGCAACTACTAGAGCAGGCACCAAGGAGAATATAGCACAGAGCCAATTCAGAAATACATCTTTGTTCAATCCAGCAATACATAACAATGAACATGTTGAAGTCTTCAATCATATGTTAGTAAAAGACAGCCATTGTGGTCCTCTCCAAAGAATATTATATTACAGGGCTAATAGAACAACTCAATGATCCTGTCACGTATCTGAAGCTTATGGGAAATTCAAAAAATAAATTCAAAAAGGAATTCGAGACACTTATTGAAAAAGGCTTGTGAAGAAAGATTTTGACTAAAAAGGAAGCAAGATATTTAGTACCTGACCACTGCCGAGTACCGATTTATATATACTATTCCAAAAATTCACAAAGATCAGACTAACCCACCGGGAAGGCCAATTGTTAATGTGATTCAATCGATTAATGCAAGACTGGGTGAATATATTGATTCTTTTCTGAAACCCCTCATTAAGAACACTGTATCATATTTGAAGGATACAAAACATCTTATTCAGGTTTTAGACACAGTTGAACTGGATAATAGTGAATATTTAATAGAGACAGAAGATGTATCATCGTTATACACTATAATCAATCATGAAGAGGCGATTCAGGCATCAAAATGGGCATTGGAAAATGTTGGAAAGCACTCGAGAAAACAAAAGAAGTATGTTTTGAAATGTTTGGAATTTGGTTTACAACATAACTATGTTTGGTTTCAGTCTGATTATTTCAGACAATTACAATGCATTGCGATGGGAGAAAAATTAGCACCGAGTGTAGCAAACTTATTTATGTCAAAATGGGAAAAAGAAGTGGTATTTCAAAATCGACCGACTGAATTGGTTCTATCAGCAAACAGTATCAAGTCCACATGTACTTCTATAAGTACTAGTATAAACTAAAGCAGCGCTACTGTCATTTCCCTATTTGGCAAGCTTTCATATGTTGTGATTTCATTAATAATAATAATAATAATAATACATTTAAAAAAATTACTGGCAGAAATTTGAAAGTCCAGTAGGCCTCAAGGGTGACGTGAATTACTGCACTTGTGAACCTTTCAGAGAAGAACACATGAACACATGTTTTTCCAATATTCAATGGATCACCTATCTGTAATTTTTACAAGCAGATGTTGGGACAGGGATTTGCCTGGACAATAGGGTCCCTTGTCACTAGGGTTGTCCCGATACCACTTTTTTAAGACCGAGTACAAGTACCGATACTTTTTTTCAAGTACTCGCCGATACCGAATACCGATACTTTTTTTTAATCTTCATGTGTCAGTATTTTTTTTTTTTTTACATTTTTATTTTTTTTATTTTTATTTTTTTACAATTTATTTTATTTATTTATTTTTTACAATGCTTTGTTTTTTTAAGGGGGGGTCAGTGTCAGTGTGTGTGTTTTTATTTTTTATTTTTTTTACAATAAATTTTTATCTTATTTTATTATTTTTTTTATCAGCCTTGTTGTGGGGGGTTTTGGTGAGATATCAGGGGTCTTAACAGACCTCTGACATCTCCCCTTTGAGACAGGGAAAGGGTCTAGGGACACAGATTCCCCAGTCCCTCTCTCAGCAGCCTCAGCTGTGCTGAAAATGAATGGAGAGAAGACAGCGGCTCCTCTCCATTCATAAACTGAAACATTGTAAACACAGTTTACGATGTTTCAGTTATGTGAATGGACAGAGTCAGTGATGACTCTGTACATCACGACAAGTAAGGAGCCGGATTTACCAGCTCCTACCTCCGCTCTCCATCCTGAGATACCGAGGGGGTGGAGGAGGAGCACGGAGGGGCACCGCGGCATTGAGGTGAAGGGGGCACAGCGGCACGGAGGTGAAGGGGGCACAGCGGCACGGAGGTGAAGGGGGCACAGCGGCACGGAGGTGAAGGGGGCACAGCGGCATGGAGGTGACGGGGGCACAGCGGCATGGAGGTGAAGGGGGAACAGCTCCGGGAGCATTTGAGCAGCAGACAGGCAATTGCATCAGATTCATTTTACTTACCTGCCTGAAGACTCGCTCTGGTCTCTGCCACGCTCTCCGCCTTGGTCTCCGCCCCCCGCCCCGCTCTCCACCCTGGTCTCCGCCCCCCGCCGCACACTTTCCGTCCTGCTCTCGGCCCTGGTCTCCGCCCCCGCCACGCTCTCCGCCCTGGTATCCGCCCCCCACCGCACACTCTCCATCCCACTCTCCGCCCCCCGCTCTGAGAAAAAAAAAAGTATCGGACTGGGCATCGGGAGCATTTGCGCAAATGCTTTGTATCGGTACCGATACCGATACTAGTATCGGTATCGGGACAACCCTACTTGTCACATAAACCAGAATTTTTGTTATAGGCCATTGTTGAATAGACTCAGAAAAGCAACGCAAATAGGTGGATAAGCCTGAGAAGTTACTTTAAATAACAGTTAAAACTAGAGCAAAGATTCCCATTGTTTCAGAGGGTAAAATTGTCCCTTAAAGTAAAGCAACCAGTTTACTCAGCTTGTTCCCCAAACAATGGCATCAAAAACGCTGGTTAATTCTACAACCAAAATCCGATTTTACCAACCAGAGAAACATCCAAGTTGTGTATAAATTTTTCTTATATATCTGTATATATAGATATATGACCATAAGTGACGCCTATGCCATGTTCTCAGACATTTTAGGAAAACACCTGGATACATGTTACATTAGAAATACACATGCTATTCAAAGTAAGAACATATATTGATATGTAATAAATAAGAATGATGTTTAGATTATCAATGACATTTTAGGTCATAGGGAAAAATATGATTTTAGTATCTGTTGACCTAGGGACTGTGTTAGAAGAATAAATATAGATACCAATGTGATTTTATAAATATAAGTGTTTTAAAGAGTTAATTAGCAGCATGAAATACGTCAAATTGTGATTATAGAAAATAAGAGAACCTACGTTTAGAGATTAACACATATTCAAAATATATAGATACATATTTTTGTGTTATATTGATTGACATATAATCTGTACCCTGTTTAGAAAAACCAGCTTATAGATATATTTTTAGACAGGAATATAAAACAAATTATGTTATGTGAATGAATCAAAAAGTATATTAGAAGTATGTTATATATACCGGATTACCAGAAGATAAAAATCCATATATATTCTTCCCAACAATATACAAATTATACACATTCTGAAAATAGAATATATAAACTTAAAGAATTGATGCCCCAGTGGTTGAAAGTGGTATTGCTTGATGATCCCAAAATCCAGAGAGCAGTTAATTATTAAATTACCAACCTATAGAAACCAGAGATTTTTGGACAGTAACTACCCTATCTGCAACCACCAATGAGTGGAAGACCCACCTCCTTTGGGAAGAACTTAGGATAATTTTTATAATCTTATTGTCCAGAGACAATATTTAAGGGAAGAAAAATAGAGACTCAGGACGCACACACTCAGGGACCCACCCTGAGGGGCACACTGGGAGATCCAAACTCTCAGACAGACTGACACACATGCACCATGCATGAAGACATATTTTTACACTCATGAAGATTCCTAGACACCCGATACCTGAAAGCCACGGCAGCCATCTTAACTCTGGTCACTTGCCAGTAGGAAATTAAAATTGTGGAATGGGTAATTATGCCATTTTTGATTTTATCTTGAATTCATTGTTGTTCTCAAAAATATTGAAGTATTGAATATTCTGCAATTATGATTTATTCTCATTAACCAACAACTGGTAGATGTTTTTTTGTAAAGATTAAATTTTTCATTATATTTTTCTTTTTGCATAGTTCCAATCTTAGTGACAAAACAACGTCCAATTTATTTCACATTGTCAACCACTTACTTACCTGCAGTATAGTAATGGTTGGATGTGTGAAATACAGACGTTCTGTTTCATTGTCAATTATACAAGGTTGTTGAACCTATTGAGAATTTATCATGACAGCATTATGTCTAAGGGACTGTATGCCCATTTTGCGGGTAATTTTATTGATTTTGAAGTCGTTCATGTAACGCAATTGGTATTTTAATTTCATGTAAATATTTGCTTTTTGTCAACCAATAAATGTAGCTATTTTGTATGATCGCACGCCTCCGTGAATAAGTTTCATATTATAGACTGTATCATAAAGATTGACTTGTATTCAAAAATATATTTTGTTAAAAAGGACTTAAAATTAATATTGTGCGGGCAAACTGTCCCTTGATAAGCACAACACATATGATTATAAGCACATGAGAAAATATAGATGACAGATGGTGGTGAGAAAAAGTCCAAAAGACACAGGATGTGGTCCTAATGCTGTATAGTAGTAGTGCACCTCACACCAAGATCCTCCAAAACATGCATCACACTCCCCTTAGGGGTTCTCACTCACCAGATATAAGCATAAAACAAGCTTTTAATATGCCCAGAAATACGCAATCCACATCTTAAGTTGGGTTTAGAACTGCAAATCACCTCCGCAGGTACTCGGATAAATGGGAAACTAACTCCACATAGAGTAATTTCGTTTACCTTTTATTGTAGTCGCCAACTTCATAGAATAACAGTTTCCAATAATTTTGCAATCGATAAAACGTACAATAAATGCACTGTATAGAGTTACCAGCAGCCCTTATTAGCAGCAAGACATTCACCTTGGAAGAATAGCATCTGCTGGTACCTTCCAGTTGTCTCTTCCTGGCTGTGAAACGCAAAATGACACTTTCAGGCGCCGTAAGGTCTCGCACTGACGCGTTTTGTCATCACGATGACTATATGCTTTAGTATATACTAGTACTTATAGAAGTACCTGTGGATACTATTTGCTGATACAAAATCTTATTTTTAAGCAGCTGCTGATTAGACATGTGCAGTGTTACGATTTAAAATCTATATTTAAGATTTAATATCTCAAAGATATGATATGGGTTAAATAAGAGTTCTTTTGACCAGAAGTGAAAGCTTTAACATAATGAACATTTATTATGTATTTGTTGAAGTCTAATCTAATACACATAAACTATCTATATAGTCTTAGACAAGCAGGAAATAGTAGGTTAAAATATACAAAGTATTTACATGGAGGAACATAGAGCTTATTCCTCTGAAAACATTACAGTACAAGCATGTGTAGTTATAGGTCAAACAGACTTTTCGCATAATTACCCCTTTAGACCCATCCTTCAGGCCATCCTTCCATAAAGTGAGAGCTCCAATCTCCCTCCCTCTGAGTTTATCTCCCAATCCTGATACCCCATAGGTTGGCCTAGCTTGGGTCATTATTGGAGGGCTTACTCCATAAATCAGCACCCTTTCATGCAAATCCTGGTGACTCTATGTGGGCAGGAAATGTGATTGAAGTTTCCCAGGGTCATAGGTGAGGCTCTGTCCATTGTATATCCCAGCATGGGACTCATTGACGAGAGTGGGTTTAACACAATGGAATTGTCTCTCCAAGCTTGGGGCTCCGCAAAGTCTAGCTGTTAACAAAGGGGCTTTCATAGGTGCTAAATGAAATATATTCCGAAAGCTAAATGAACTATATCTACAGCCAGCGAATTGAAATATATTCATATTTACAATATTTTACCGCTCTTCAATGCAGATTATACATATCCCATAAGGCAACAGATGGCCCCTTGTGGCCAGTTGAGAATATGAGACTCGGCCACACCTAAAATAATGGGTTATGTATAATCTGCTTTAAAATTTGGAACTTTTTGCTTTGCCCTCTGAAATGAAATAAAACTCTTTGAGAAGAAACAAAACGTTTAAACTTTCCATCTCTACAGTTCATATGTCTGGATCCCAGTATTGGTAGTCATCACTTGTTCTGGATGTAATAAGTCCATAATAAAAAATCACAAGATACAAAACACACAAAAAAAATGAAGGGGAAAAAATAAAAATAAACATGAGGCTCCTTGTTCTCAACCGTCCAATAATAATAATTTGCGAGAAAGTCAATAATGTCAATCTGGTCATGTTGCCCTTGCTTCTAGGACAGACTTCCATGGTGATTCCACTTGGATACAGCATACAGTAATGGCCTTTGGATCAACTTTCCTGGCTTTTTGTGATTGTACTTTATTAATGTGGGCAAGTTAGAGAAAGAAAAACACGAGTACTTTTAAGACATATGCCTTCAAATGAATGCGTATCTTGTCATTCTGAGTATTAAGGACCTTTGGTTAAAATTGTTATAGATATACTGCGACCTAATATGAGTCCCTTTCCCATTGACAGGTGTAAAAATTTAAATGGTTGCACCCTTAAGCCAGGTTGTCTGATTTCCACCCCCCATCTTTCTTCCTCCATTGTCATATGCCTGCCAGTAACTCTGCCCCGCCTTCTGTTGAATACCCCTGTGTGTGTGTGTATGACCCTTTGAGTGTCCAGGGGGATCTTGTTGCCATGGCAACTCACCACAAACTCCTTTTACTGCAGCTATACCAACCCTGATGGGTTAAAGCCTTGGCGGGTGCCAAACTTTTGTGCATATAGCTCCGTCCTTGGCTACCATGTGTAGCTACTGTATGAGTCCTGCCTTTAGCGGGCTAGGGAAGCGGTCATAACTTTAAGAGGTCTCTGTGCAGATTTAGGCAGTGTCATCTAAGCAGCCAAAAATAACTTGATTTCAGAATGCGGATAAGTGTGATGTCACCAGTTACTTGTGGCTTCAGGGATGATTAGACTAAATTACTTCTTAAGTACAATTGTACTACACTTTCTGCTATTTTCCAATCACTATGAGTCTCACCAGTCCCAGTATATCTATATATCTATATGATCTTCAAGCAATGCTCTTTGAACTTAGTTATGGCACAAAAAGAAAACTGACCAATCATAAAAAAAAAAATACCAACGACCACCTATGATGACTGCCAAATATTAGAACTGTAGAGAGGACACAATGTCACATATACAAGGAAACGAGTCACATGACTGTTGCTAAACCCAGGTGTTACTGTTACTATTGTCATAGTTGGTAATAGCTACAATGACATACATTTATATAAAACCATTATCCCATGCTGAAAGAGAGAAAAAAACTGTTGGAACTTTGTCCCATCCCCCAAAATGCTATAACATTTTTAACTGTTATAAATGTTCCCATATAAGGTTCCCCCCTACTCCCCTCTTTTTTTAATTTTATTTCACCCTAGCGGAGCCAAACTCCAGAATCACCCAGCAAAAAAAACAAAAACATAAGGTGATATAGGACAGAAAGAAAAATAGTTTTCCTTAAAAAAAAGGAAAAAGAGAAAAGAAAAGATAAGAAAAAAAAACTGATCCAAAAAAAAAGGTAAAAACCCAAAATCCAGATTGAATGCTGCCCCAACCTTTAACTTGTAAAGAGCATTGAATCTGTACTTGTGTTAAAAAAAAATTAAGCTGCCTTAAACATTACAGCTATACAAAAGGCAAAGCCCTTTTTCAGTAGTGAAAAAAACTACACCAAAAAAGGTAAAAAAAAAAAATTGTAAAAAACAAAAAGTAAAAGTGACAAAAAAAAAATTCAGATTTAATAATGCCCCAACCTTTAAATTGTAAAAGAGCGTTGAATCTGTATTTGTTAAACAAAAAAAAAAATGATTGAAACTGCCTTTAAACATTGCAGCTATACAAAAGGCAATGCTCTCTCTTGGTAGTGATTAACATATTAATTGATCTTCAGTGAAAATCAATTTGCCAGTCCCAGGCCACAGGAAGTTGTATCGAGCGGCCAGACACTGTTTAATGAAACAGTCCACAAACAACCCAAAATTTTTTTTTTTCGAATTTAGTTGCCCGACTAATTAATTACATTGCCAGATTTTCCTTAAAACAAGACATAAAAAAATATGTTTTAAGGTCCTTTGTGTCTTTAAAGAAATTTGACCAGTCTTGGTCCGTTCATCCGTCCTTGTGTGTGTGTATTTCTTCCTAAAATACAAAACTCAAAACCATTAATAACACCTCACTGTACCTCTTCTGTGAGGTTTGTAATGGGCTACCTGGCAGTATATGCTTGGAACAGACTATCCGTAGAGGTAATGAGTCCATCAACAGTAACTACAATGAAACATGTACCGACTCCCCCACATATCTGTACTCTGACAAACAAAAAGTTATAGGAAAATATGGTGGGGTTTGTAAGTACTGTGAGGGGGTTGGCTCGGCAGCGGGTGTGTGTGACCCCCGGGATGGGCTCCCCACACAAAAACAGGCCCAGCAGACGGAGGTTGTGGTTTTCAAAATCAAAAAAGGTGCGGTTTATTTTCTATTTACAGTGACAAAACACAGCAAAGCAAAAGAAACATAAACAAAATAAATCCTGGTCAATTTGACCTCTGACTAAACATACAGGTTTCCTAACTAACAACTGGGATCAGCCTAGTGCTGTCCTAGTCCCTAAGTCCCTGGTTTTAAATGTCCAAGCAAATAGCCACACAGGCTTTGTCTCACCGCACAGGGGTTCACTCTCCCTAGACAGTCCACACAGGTCTGGTTCCAGGCATGAGCTAACACCTAATGAATCTGGGAGTTTTTATAGAGGCCTAAATGAGCTGACAAGCTTCAGCTGGCCTCATCAACTCCCTGTCTGTACGACGCCCCACACTCTCCCTAGAGGTATGAGTCATCCATGAGCCCACTAGCCTTAGCTGGGCTTATACAACTCTCCACCTAGTTGTATAAGTCAGCGTAAAGCCTGAATCTGGGCGAAATATATCTACCCCCCTGGATGCAACCAGGTGACTTTACCTTCCTGCTGTCACATACCCCCCCTCTTGTTTTAACCTCGGGGTTGGAACACCAGCAATCAGGCATTCATGTACTCGAGACAAAGCATCCACATTCCCCATTTGAACGCCAGGGCGATGCTTTACTGTGAAGTTGAATTCCTGGAGGGCCAGGAACCACCTATTCACTCTTCTATTTGTTTCCTTGTTTTGAGCCATCCACTTTAACGGAGCGTGATCCGTAACCATGTCAAAGTGCCTACCTAGCAGGTAGTACCGAAGGGAATCTAGAGCCCACTTCACCGCTAAACACTCCTTTTCAACGGTGGCGTAATTTACCTCATGGGACTTCAACTTCCTGCTGAGGTAAATGACTGGGTGCTCTTCCCCGTTCCAGACCTGGGACAATACTGCTCCTAACCCCACATCTGACGCATCACTTTGTACGACAAAGTCTTTAGAGAAGTCGGGTGAGTACAACACTGGCTGGCTACATAAGGCTTGTTTCAAGAATTGGAATGCTGCCTCAGCCTCGGGGGTCCATTTAATCATGACCGACCCTTTCCCCTTCGTTAGGTTGGTTAGGGGCACAGCCTTAGAAGCAAAGTGGGGAATGAATCGCCGATAATACCCAGCGATTCCCAGAAAGGCTCGTACCTGCTTCTTGCTGTTGGGACGTGGCCAACTCTGGATGGCCTCGACTTTGTTGAGTTGGGGTTTTATTACTCCCCTCCCAATGGTGTACCCAAGATATTTGGCCTCCTCCTGCCCAATGGTACACTTCTTGGGGTTAGCCGTAAACCCCGCTTCCCGAACAGAGTCCAGGACTGCTTGCACTTTTGGCAGATGTGAGGCCCAATCTGTGCTATGGACAATTACGTCATCCAGGTAAGCCGCAGCATACTTCCGATGGGGCCTCAGCATCTGGTCCATTTTCCGCTGGAATGTGGCCGGCGCATTCTGTAACCCGAACGGCATTCTTTTATATTGGAACGCCCCGTCTGGGGTTACAAATGCGGTTTTCTCTTTGGCCAATTTGGCCAGGGGGATTTGCCAATACCCTTTTGTGAGGTCAAGAGTCGTCATGTATCGGGCTGTTCCCAGCCGGTCGATCAACTCATCTATACGTGGCATGGGGTAGGTGTCAAATTTTGTAACTTTGTTCAACTGACGAAAATCGTTACAAAATCGCCAGCTCCCATCCGGTTTAGGCACCAACACAATGGGACTAGACCAATCACTTTGGGACTCCTCTATCACCCCTAAGTTCAGCATTTTCTGTACTTCCTCCCGTATTGCCTCCCGTCGGGCCTCTGGGATCCGATAGGGTTTTAACTTCACCCTTTCACCGGGCGGGGTAATGATGTCATGCTCTACCCCAAATGTTTGTCCCGGCAGCTCAGAGAATACCTCCTTGTTGCGAAGCACAAACTCCTTAACCTCCTGTTGTTGGGGTTGTGACAAGGTGGCTGCTATTCCAACCTCAGGAATGACGCAACCAGTTTGAGCTGGTGACCAAGTGTCTGCGACTAGGGACTCTCTATCCCTCCAGGCTTTCAACAGATTAACGTGATAGATCTGTTCGGGCTTTCGCCTTCCTGGTTGTCTGACCTTGTAATTCACTTCGCTCACTTTTTCCATTATCTCGTAGGGGCCTTGCCATTTGGCAAGGAATTTACTTTCAACCGTAGGGACAAGTACCAGTATCCTATCCCCCGGGGAAAAGGTACGGGTCTTGGCTCCACGGTTGTACACTCTCTGCTGTGCTAACTGCGCTTGGGCCAAATGTTCCTTCACGATGGGCATTACCTGTGCAATTCGGTCTTGCATCAGGGCGACATGCTCAATCACACTCCTGTGGGGAGAACTCTCACTTTCCCAAGTTTCCTTGGCAATATCCAACAGCCCTCTTGGGTGTCTCCCATACAGTAACTCAAAGGGGGAGAATCCCGTAGAGGATTGGGGCACCTCCCTAATAGCAAACATCAGATAAGGAAGTAGACAGTCCCAATCCTTTCCATCTCTATCCACCACTTTCTTCAACATTTGTTTTAGGGTTTTGTTGAATCTTTCAACCAGCCCATCGGTCTGGGGGTGATACACAGATGTACGTAATTGCGTCACTTTGAACAATTTACACAGCTCCTTCATAACCCGGGACATAAAGGGTGTACCTTGGTCCGTAAGCAGTTCTTTACAAATACCCACCCGGCTAAACACAAGAGATAGCTCTTTGGCTATGGTTTTGGCCGAGGTATTTCGGAGAGGGATCGCTTCTGGATAACGGGTGGCATAGTCCATTATAACTAATATGTACTGGTGCCCCCTAGCGGACTTGATTATAGGACCTACCAAATCCATGGCGATCCTCTCAAACGGGACCTCAATGATGGGTAGAGGGACCAGCGGGCTACGGAAATGTGGCATCGGGGCCGACCTCTGACACACAGGGCAGGAGGAACAATAATTTTCTATGTCCTTCATCACCCCCGGCCAATAGAATCTCTGTAATACCCTCTCTCGGGTTTTCTCTGTCCCCAGATGACCTCCAAGAATGTGCCCATGGGCCAACTCCAACACCAACTTCCTGTAAGGTTTGGGCACCACAAGCTGCTCAACGGTTTCTTCTGCCCTTTTTGCCACCCGATACAGTAGGTCCTTCTCTACGCTGAAGTATGGGTAAGTGCAGGTATTATCTGGGTTCACTAACTCGCCATCTATTTTCACTACGTTTTCCCGTGCCTTTATTAGGGCGGGGTCTTTCAACTGTTCTGTGGCAAAGTTTTCCCTGTGAACCTCAAGATCAGAAAACTCCACAGACGGTAGGTTTTCGTCTGAGGAGGTGGGCTCCTCTCCAGTTTCTTGAGTCTCCCCTGCCAATACTGATAAGGGAAATTCCGGAGAGTCCTCACCACTCTCAGGGGAGTTCTGGCTATCACATTCCTGGTACATAGGGGCACCAGTGGGGGGCTCAGGATCATCCCACAGTTCCCAGAACTTCGGAAAATCCCTTCCCACAATGGCGTCATACGGTAACTGAGATACTAAGCCCACTGGATGAGAGAGGGTACCTTTGGGGGTCTCGAAACACACTGTAGTCACTGGATACTCTCGGGTGTCCCCATGCACACAAATAACAGCTACCTTGCTATTCCCAGAGACCTCTGTTTTAACTAACTCAGCCTTTATCAGGGTCACAAGGCTACCTGAATCCAGCAATACCACAACATTTCTACCATTAACACACATTTTGCATAAATGTTTCTCAGTTCCTCGAATGGCAGTGCATGCGACTGTCGCACACAGCGACTGACGTCTGCCCGTCAGAAAGTCACACTGCATGGGTTCCTCCACAACCGGGCAATTGGCTGCAATATGTCCCGCTTGCCGGCAGCGGTAGCAAACGATCCTTCTTGCCGCCTCTTGAGCCGCTGATTTCCCAGGCTGTTCTCGCCAAACTTGGGGTAGAGCTCCCACCCTCTCACTCTCTCCACCCTTACCCCTTGGAATCCTCTTATCCGCCCCTGGGGATGGTCTGGTCTTAGGGTGGAAAGTCCGAGTGTCTCTGGAAGAGGCCGTCAGGTTCTCTGTAGCCAAGTATTTCTCCACACGATCCACAAGACCATCGGCCGTCTCTGGGTCTCCATGGCTTACCCACTTTTGGATGGCAGTAGGAAGAGCTCTCAAAAACCGATCCATTACAACACGTTCCACAATCTTTGGTGCGGACAAAGTCTCTGGCTGTAGCCACTTTCTGCTCAGGTGAATGAGATCATACATTTGAGACCTGGGGGGTTTTCCAAGCTGGAAAGTCCAGTTATGCACACGCTGAGCCCGGACAGCCTGGGTGACACCCAGCCTTGCCAATATCTCAGCTTTTAGCATCACATAGTCTTTTGCTTGGTCAGGCTCTAGGTCATAGTAAGCCTTCTGCGATTCACCAGTTAACAGAGGAGCCACCAGTCCAGCCCACTGCTCCTCAGGCCACTTTTCTCTTTCAGCAGTCCTTTCAAATGTGGTCAAAAATACCTCTGGATCATCCTCTCCAGTCATTTTTGTCAATAAACGACTCACCCCAAAGGACGCGGTATTAGTGGGACGGCTTTCCTCACTGGTCTGCGGACGTTGCTGCATTACTGCTTCCATTTGTTGTAGTCTCTGCTCTTGCTTCTGTAACAGGTCTATGAAGCGGGCCTCAGATTGCTGCTGGGCTTGTTGCTGAGCTTCCAGACTCTGTTGGTGAGCTTGCTGCTGGGCTTGCTGCTGGGCTGCGAAGTTCTGTTGTTGAGCTGCAAGGCTCTTTTGCAAACCTGCATTTGTCTGCTGTTGATTGGCATTTGCTAGAGCCAGCTGCTTCAGTATCTCCTCCATGCTGGCTTAAAAAAAACTGCCACTGGTTCTCCACCAACTGTGAGGGGGTTGGCTCGGCAGCGGGTGTGTGTGACCCCCGGGATGGGCTCCCCACACAAAAACAGGCCCAGCAGACGGAGGTTGTGGTTTTCAAAATCAAAAAAGGTGCGGTTTATTTTCTATTTACAGTGACAAAACACAGCAAAGCAAAAGAAACATAAACAAAATAAATCCTGGTCAATTTGACCTCTGACTAAACATACAGGTTTCCTAACTAACAACTGGGATCAGCCTAGTGCTGTCCTAGTCCCTAAGTCCCTGGTTTTAAATGTCCAAGCAAATAGCCACACAGGCTTTGTCTCACCGCACAGGGGTTCACTCTCCCTAGACAGTCCACACAGGTCTGGTTCCAGGCATGAGCTAACACCTAATGAATCTGGGAGTTTTTATAGAGGCCTAAATGAGCTGACAAGCTTCAGCTGGCCTCATCAACTCCCTGTCTGTACGACGCCCCACACTCTCCCTAGAGGTATGAGTCATCCATGAGCCCACTAGCCTTAGCTGGGCTTATACAACTCTCCACCTAGTTGTATAAGTCAGCGTAAAGCCTGAATCTGGGCGAAATATATCTACCCCCCTGGATGCAACCAGGTGACTTTACCTTCCTGCTGTCACAGTACTTACAGTCTAAGAAGACCCCATGTCAACATTAAACCTTTACACATAATAACAACACATGCGTCAATTCGGAAAGGAAAAAAAAAACAAGACAAAACCTATAGACCTGCTGAATCCATAAGATGCCATAACGTAATGTATTATGTAGTTTCCACATGTCAGAGTGAATGAAGCTTCACTCTAACCACAGGAAAGGGAGAAAAAAACAAAACAAATTCCTATATACTATAGGACTCGAGATCTCGTATCTGTGCACAGGTTATTTATTTGCGAATACATTTCAATTTGTAAAAAAAAAAAGGTATAAATTTAAACTGGTACCAGTATTGAGCTAATTACAAACGAGAGAGAGAGAGGGAAAAAAAAATCCAATAAAAATAAACAGTACAAAGCATGCGCATTAATGTGATCACACTTATTGATGGCCATAAAACAAAAATCTGGTTTACCCATGGACAGTTCATACACCTCTATTCCATCACTCAGACACACCCATTCGTTTAGATTGAATCCCCTAGATTTTGTTTAGAACTTTGGTAATTTGCAAATGAATTGCTACGCGTTTCTGGCCACTGGGGGAATACTAAGGGACTGAATAAGAAAAAAAAAACAAGAACCCTGGAATACTATACTTTACCTTTTGTTAGGCGTGCATTTATGCATATGAACAGCTTTATATGTCCATATAGTTCCAGGACTCACCTACCCTGAAAAAAAAATAACTTGCAGCAAAACCGTTATTACTGTATTTTTTTAACTTATTTAAAGCAAACAATACAACATTCTTACATGTACATTGGTAAATGGTCAATGACCTTGCCACTAGGGATGAGCTTCGTGTTCGAGTCGAACATACGTTCGACTCGAACATTGGCTGTTCGATCGTTCGACGAAGATCGAACGATTTGGGCCGTTCGCGCCAAATTCGAGTGACGCGAACAGCCCACAATGCACTACGCCATCGCAGTGTCATCCAGGCGCTGTGATTGGCCAAGCATGCACTGTGACCCCGCATGCTTGGCCAATCACAGCGCCGGCAGCGAGGAGAGCAATGATTGGCCACAGGCAGGATGCCTGTGGCCAATTATTGCTGAGGGTGTTTAGTACACGCCCCACACTATAAAAGGCCGCCAGCACGGCGGCCTAGTGTAGTGTGTTCCGGAGCAGGGATAGAGTAGCATAGGCAGGGACAGTGACTGTTATTTCTTTCTTGCTTAACCTGGATTCCTTTAGTTTAGGGAAAGAGAAGGATAGGTAGGGAGAGTGTCAGTGTGTTTTGTGCTTCTGCTATAGTGTGCTTAAAAAAAACATTTATTCTAGGGACAGAAAACTCTAGGTAGGGACAGTGTCAGTTTCTTTCACTCTGCAAGTCCTTGTTTCCAGGGACCTGTAAGGACAGTGAGTTAATTGTCCTTGTGCTATATTGTGCTTAAAAAAAAACATTTATTCTAGGGACAGAAAACTCTAGGTAGGGACAGTGTCAGTTTCTTTCACTCTGCAAGTCCTTGTTTCCAGGGACCTGTAAGGACAGTGAGTTAATTGTCCTTGTGCTATATTGTGATTAAAAAAAACATTTATTCTAGGGACAGAAAACTCTAGGTAGGGACAGTGTCAGTTTCTTTCACTCTGCAAGTCCTTGTTTCCAGGGACCTGTAAGGACAGTGAGTTAATTTTCCTTGTGCTATATTGTGATTAAAAAAAACATTTTTTCTAGGGACAGAAAACTGTAGGTAGGGAGAGTGTTTTTTTTCTTTCACTCTGCAAGTCCTTGTTTCCAGGGACCTGTAAGGACAGTGAGTTAATTGTCCTTGTGCTATATTGTGCTTAAAAAAAACATTTATTCTAGGGACAGAAAACTCTAGGTAGGGACAGTGTCAGTTTCTTTCACTCTGCAAGTCCTTGTTTCCAGGGACCTGTAAGGACAGTGAGTTAATTTTCCTTGTGCTATATTGTGATTAAAAAAAACATTTATTCTAGGGACAGAAAACTCTAGGTAGGGACAGTGTCAGTTTCTTTCACTCTGCAAGTCCTTGTTTCCAGGGACCTGTAAGGACAGTGAGTTAATTTTCCTTGTGCTATATTGTGATTAAAAAAAACATTTTTTCTAGGGACAGAAAACTGTAGGTAGGGAGAGTGTTTTTTTTCTTTCACTCTGCAAGTCCTTGTTTCCAGGGACCTGTAAGGACAGTGAGTTAATTTTCCTTGTGCTATATTGTGCTTAAAAAAAACATTTTTTCTAGGGACAGAAAACTGTAGGTAGGGAGAGTGTTTTTTTTCTTTCACTCTGCAAGTCCTTGTTTCCAGGGACCTGTAAGGACAGTGAGTTAATTGTCCTTGTGCTATATTGTGCTTAAAAAAAACATTTATTCTAGGGACAGAAAACTCTAGGTAGGGACAGTGTCAGTTTCTTTCACTCTGCAAGTCCTTGTTTCCAGGGACCTGTAAGGACAGTGAGTTAATTTTCCTTGTGCTATATTGTGCTTAAAAAAAACATTTATTCTAGGGACAGAAAACTCTAGGTAGGGACAGTGTCAGTTTCTTTCACTCTGCAAGTCCTTGTTTCCAGGGACCTGTAAGGACAGTGAGTTAATTGTCCTTGTGCTATATTGTGATTAAAAAAAACATTTATTCTAGGGACAGAAAACTCTAGGTAGGGACAGTGTCAGTTTCTTTCACTCTGCAAGTCCTTGTTTCCAGGGACCTGTAAGGACAGTGAGTTAATTTTCCTTGTGCTATATTGTGATTAAAAAAAACATTTTTTCTAGGGACAGAAAACTGTAGGTAGGGAGAGTGTTTTTTTTCTTTCACTCTGCAAGTCCTTGTTTCCAGGGACCTGTAAGGACAGTGAGTTAATTGTCCTTGTGCTATATTGTGCTTAAAAAAAACATTTATTCTAGGGACAGAAAACTCTAGGTAGGGACAGTGTCAGTTTCTTTCACTCTGCAAGTCCTTGTTTCCAGGGACCTGTAAGGACAGTGAGTTAATTTTCCTTGTGCTATATTGTGATTAAAAAAAACATTTATTCTAGGGACAGAAAACTCTAGGTAGGGACAGTGTCAGTTTCTTTCACTCTGCAAGTCCTTGTTTCCAGGGACCTGTAAGGACAGTGAGTTAATTTTCCTTGTGCTATATTGTGATTAAAAAAAACATTTTTTCTAGGGACAGAAAACTGTAGGTAGGGAGAGTGTTTTTTTTCTTTCACTCTGCAAGTCCTTGTTTCCAGGGACCTGTAAGGACAGTGAGTTAATTTTCCTTGTGCTATATTGTGCTTAAAAAAAACATTTTTTCTAGGGACAGAAAACTGTAGGTAGGGAGAGTGTTTTTTTTCTTTCACTCTGCAAGTCCTTGTTTCCAGGGACCTGTAAGGACAGTGAGTTAATTGTCCTTGTGCTATATTGTGCTTAAAAAAAACATTTATTCTAGGGACAGAAAACTCTAGGTAGGGACAGTGTCAGTTTCTTTCACTCTGCAAGTCCTTGTTTCCAGGGACCTGTAAGGACAGTGAGTTAATTTTCCTTGTGCTATATTGTGATTAAAAAAAACATTTATTCTAGGGACAGAAAACTCTAGGTAGGGACAGTGTCAGTTTCTTTCACTCTGCAAGTCCTTGTTTCCAGGGACCTGTAAGGACAGTGAGTTAATTTTCCTTGTGCTATATTGTGATTAAAAAAAACATTTTTTCTAGGGACAGAAAACTGTAGGTAGGGAGAGTGTTTTTTTTCTTTCACTCTGCAAGTCCTTGTTTCCAGGGACCTGTAAGGACAGTGAGTTAATTTTCCTTGTGCTATATTGTGCTTAAAAAAAACATTTTTTCTAGGGACAGAAAACTGTAGGTAGGGAGAGTGTTTTTTTTCTTTCACTCTGCAAGTCCTTGTTTCCAGGGACCTGTAAGGACAGTGAGTTAATTGTCCTTGTGCTATATTGTGCTTAAAAAAAACATTTATTCTAGGGACAGAAAACTCTAGGTAGGGACAGTGTCAGTTTCTTTCACTCTGCAAGTCCTTGTTTCCAGGGACCTGTAAGGACAGTGAGTTAATTTTCCTTGTGCTATATTGTGATTAAAAAAAACATTTTTTCTAGGGACAGAAAACTGTAGGTAGGGAGAGTGTTTTTTTTCTTTCACTCTGCAAGTCCTTGTTTCCAGGGACCTGTAAGGACAGTGAGTTAATTTTCCTTGTGCTATATTGTGATTAAAAAAAACATTTTTTCTAGGGACAGAAAACTGTAGGTAGGGAGAGTGTTTTTTTTCTTTCACTCTGCAAGTCCTTGTTTCCAGGGACCTGTAAGGACAGTGAGTTAATTGTCCTTGTGCTATATTGTGCTTAAAAAAAACATTTTTTCTAGGGACAGAAAACTCTAGGTAGGGAGAGTGTTTTTTTTTTTTCACTCTGCAAGTCCTTGTTTCCAGGGACCTGTAAGGACAGTGAGTTAATTGTCCTTGTGCTATATTGTGCTTAAAAAAAACATTTATTCTAGGGACAGAAAACTCTAGGTAGGGACAGTGTCAGTTTCTTTCACTCTGCAAGTCCTTGTTTCCAGGGACCTGTAAGGACAGTGAGTTAATTTTCCTTGTGCTATATTGTGCTTAAAAAAAACATTTATTCTAGGGACAGAAAACTCTAGGTAGGGACAGTGTCAGTTTCTTTCACTCTGCAAGTCCTTGTTTCCAGGGACCTGTAAGGACAGTGAGTTAATTGTCCTTGTGCTATATTGTGCTTAAAAAAAACATTTATTCTAGGGACAGAAAACTCTAGGTAGGGACAGTGTCAGTTTCTTTCACTCTGCAAGTCCTTGTTTCCAGGGACCTGTAAGGACAGTGAGTTAATTTTCCTTGTGCTATATTGTGATTAAAAAAAACATTTATTCTAGGGACAGAAAACTCTAGGTAGGGACAGTGTCAGTTTCTTTCACTCTGCAAGTCCTTGTTTCCAGGGACCTGTAAGGACAGTGAGTTAATTTTCCTTGTGCTATATTGTGATTAAAAAAAACATTTTTTCTAGGGACAGAAAACTGTAGGTAGGGAGAGTGTTTTTTTTCTTTCACTCTGCAAGTCCTTGTTTCCAGGGACCTGTAAGGACAGTGAGTTAATTTTCCTTGTGCTATATTGTGCTTAAAAAAAACATTTTTTCTAGGGACAGAAAACTGTAGGTAGGGAGAGTGTTTTTTTTCTTTCACTCTGCAAGTCCTTGTTTCCAGGGACCTGTAAGGACAGTGAGTTAATTGTCCTTGTGCTATATTGTGCTTAAAAAAAACATTTATTCTAGGGACAGAAAACTCTAGGTAGGGACAGTGTCAGTTTCTTTCACTCTGCAAGTCCTTGTTTCCAGGGACCTGTAAGGACAGTGAGTTAATTTTCCTTGTGCTATATTGTGATTAAAAAAAACATTTTTTCTAGGGACAGAAAACTGTAGGTAGGGAGAGTGTTTTTTTTCTTTCACTCTGCAAGTCCTTGTTTCCAGGGACCTGTAAGGACAGTGAGTTAATTTTCCTTGTGCTATATTGTGATTAAAAAAAACATTTTTTCTAGGGACAGAAAACTGTAGGTAGGGAGAGTGTTTTTTTTTCTTTCACTCTGCAAGTCCTTGTTTCCAGGGACCTGTAAGGACAGTGAGTTAATTGTCCTTGTGCTATATTGTGCTTAAAAAAAACATTTTTTCTAGGGACAGAAAACTCTAGGTAGGGAGAGTGTTTTTTTTTTTTCACTCTGCAAGTCCTTGTTTCCAGGGACCTGTAAGGACAGTGAGTTAATTGTCCTTGTGCTATATTGTGCTTAAAAAAAACATTTATTCTAGGGACAGAAAACTCTAGGTAGGGACAGTGTCAGTTTCTTTCACTCTGCAAGTCCTTGTTTCCAGGGACCTGTAAGGACAGTGAGTTAATTTTCCTTGTGCTATATTGTGCTTAAAAAAAACATTTATTCTAGGGACAGAAAACTCTAGGTAGGGACAGTGTCAGTTTCTTTCACTCTGCAAGTCCTTGTTTCCAGGGACCTGTAAGGACAGTGAGTTAATTGTCCTTGTGCTATATTGTGCTTAAAAAAAAACATTTATTCTAGGGACAGAAAACTCTAGGTAGGGACAGTGTCAGTTTCTTTCACTCTGCAAGTCCTTGTTTCCAGGGACCTGTAAGGACAGTGAGTTAATTTTCCTTGTGCTATATTGTGATTAAAAAAAACATTTTTTCTAGGGACAGAAAACTGTAGGTAGGGAGAGTGTTTTTTTTCTTTCACTCTGCAAGTCCTTGTTTCCAGGGACCTGTAAGGACAGTGAGTTAATTTTCCTTGTGCTATATTGTGATTAAAAAAAACATTTTTTCTAGGGACAGAAAACTGTAGGTAGGGAGAGTGTTTTTTTTCTTTCACTCTGCAAGTCCTTGTTTCCAGGGACCTGTAAGGACAGTGAGTTAATTGTCCTTGTGCTATATTGTGCTTAAAAAAAACATTTTTTCTAGGGACAGAAAACTGTAGGTAGGGAGAGTGTTTTTTTTTTTCACTCTGCAAGTCCTTGTTTCCAGGGACCTGTAAGGACAGTGAGTTAATTTTCCTTGTGCTATATTGTGCTTAAAAAAAACATTTATTCTAGGGACAGAAAACTCTAGGTAGGGACAGTGTCAGTTTCTTTCACTCTGCAAGTCCTTGTTTCCAGGGACCTGGAGAGACATTGAGTGAATTGTCCTTGTGCTATATTGTGATTAAAAAAAACATTTATTCTAGGGACAGAAAACTCTAGGTAGGGACAGTGTCAGTTTCTTTCACTGTGAAAGTCCTTGTTTCAAGGGACAGAGAAGGACACCTGAAGGTAGCCCTTATTGCTTTTTTCCCATCTCCCTGCAGGCCATCTATTAGAATGTCTGGAAGGCAAACAAGGAGAGGCAGACAGTCAGGAGGCAATAAAAGAGGGCAAGCAGGCTCTGTGTCTGGGGGCAACAGTGCTGGTCGTGGACGCGGTGCATTGTCATCAGCACATGGCCATGGGACACGCTTGTCCTTCTTTTCGGCAGCTGGACATGTTGAGCCACATCATGCCGAAGACTTGGTAGAGTGGATGACCAAGCCCTCCTCCTCCTCCTCATCCTCTCTCACCCAGGCTCAGGGTACTGGAAAAGCAGCTGCCAAAGCGTCGTCTTCCCTGGTATCAATGTCAGACAAATCATCAGTCACTCCTTCCCTAGACCCACCATGTCCTCCTCCTGAGGAGTCCCCCGAACTGTTTCAGCACAGTGTTGGGTACATGCTCCAGGAGGATGCCCAGCGTTTCGAAGGGTCTGATGATGAAACCCAGCTAGAGGAAGGCAGTAGCGTGAGAGCAGACAGAGGGGATGCTCAAGAAGGACACCAATCTGGCAGTCATGTTCCAGCAGCTGCAGCATACTGCCAGATTGGCTCCAGTGATGAGGAGGGAGGGGATGATGAGGTCAATGACTCCACGTGGGTGCCTAATAGGAGAGAGGAGGAGGAGGAGGATGAGGAGGAGGCACATCTCCAACGAGGCAGGATGCCCTTTGGTGGCCAGCGTAAGGGCAGTACACCGACGGAATCACACCGCAGAGCTCCGCCTGTGCAGGGCGCTGCCTCTGCCCGTCATTCAAAAAGTTCTTTGGTGTGGGCCTTTTTTGAGGCTAGTGCATCAGATCGCACAGCTGCTGTTTGCAACATATGTCTCAAGCGTATATCGCGTGGCCAAAACATCAGCCGCTTGGGTACCACATGCCTGACCAGACATATGTTGACCTGCCATGCAGCTCGTTGGCAAGCCTACCTCAAAGACCCACACCAAAGAACAAAGCGGACCTCTCCTTGCACCGCATCAGCTGGGATCTCCAACCCCACTATAACTTCAGTCCTCTCTGAAACATGCACTGAGAGGAATGAAGGTGTAGAATTAGGTGTGTCACAGCCAAGTACTTGCGCCCACTCTGCTAGCAGTACACCGACGTCCGATTCTAGCAGGCAAATTTCCCTGCCCCAGCTGCTGGACCGTCGAAAGAAGTTCACTCCCAGCCATCCACATGCCCAGCGGTTGAATGCTAGCTTGGCTAAATTGCTAGCGCTTCAACTGCTGCCTTTTCAGTTGGTAGACTCGGCCCCCTTCCGTGAGTTTGTGCAATGTGCGGTTCCTCAGTGGCAGGTTCCCAAACGCCACTTTTTCTCACGGAAGGCTATTCCGGCTCTCTACCGGCATGTGGAAGGCAATGTCTTGGCCTCGCTGGACAGGGCGGTCAGCGGTAAGGTGCATATTACCGCTGACTCATGGTCCAGCAGGCATGGACAGGGACGTTACCTTTCTTTCACGGCCCATTGGGTCACTCTTTTGGCAGCTGGGAAGGATTCAGGACAAGGTGCAGTAGTGTTGGAGGTTGTCCCACCGCCACGCCTCCAAAATGCTACTACTGGTTGTGACACACCTCTCTCCTCCACCCCCTCCTCTTCTTCTTCCTCCATGGCCTCTTCCTGTGGTTTGTCCTATGAACCAGCGGTGCTCCGTAGCCGTTCACGGGGCTACGCAAGTACGCAGGCAAAAAGATGCCATGCCGTGCTTGCGCTGGTGTGTTTGGGGGACAGAAGCCACACTGGGGCAGAGGTCCTGTCTGCTCTGCAGGGCCAGGCCGAGAGGTGGTTGACGCCACGCCAGCTTAAGCCAGGAATGGTGGTTTGCGACAATGGCACCAACCTCCTCTCCGCCCTCCGACAGGGACAACTGACCCATGTGCCCTGTGTGGCTCACGTCCTTAACCTGGTGGTGCAGCGCTTCTTGGGCAGGTACCCGGGCTTACAGGATGTCCTGAGGCAGGCCAGGAAAGTCTGTGTGCATTTCCGCAGATCTTATAATGCCAGTGCTCGCCTGGCTGAGCTGCAAAAGGAGTTGAACCTGCCCAAGAACCGCCTTATATGTGACATGCCCACCAGGTGGAACTCAACGTTGGCCATGCTGCAGCGGCTGCACACGCAGCAGAGGGCCATCAATGAGTACCTGTGCGACTACGGCACCAGGACAGGGTCAGGGGAGCTTGGTTTTTTTTCTCCACGCCAGTGGGGCATGATCAGGGATGCATGCACTGTCCTGGCACCATTTGAGGAGGCCACGAGGATGGTGAGCAGTGACAGTGCATGCATCAGTGACACTGTACCTCTTGTCCACCTGTTGGAGCACACGCTGCGTGGAATAATGGACAGGGCACTTGAGGCAGAACAGAGGCAGGAAGAGGAGGACTTCCTTGCCTCTCAAGGCCCCCTTTACCCAGACAGTGTTCCTTCTGTCCCACCCATCGCACAGGAAGAGGAGGAGGAGGAGGAGGAGGAGGAGGAGGAGGATTGTGTCAGCATGGAGGTGGAGGCTGGCACTCAGCATCATCAGCAGCAGTCTTTTAGGGATGATTTACAGTCCCAAGAAACCAGTGGACTTGTACGTGGCTGGGAGGAGGTGGCTGCGGATCATGTCGTCCTTAGTGACCCAGAGGACTCCGGAGCGAATGCCTCAGCAAACCTACGCTGCATGGCCTCCCTGATCCTGCAAAGTCTGCGGAAGGATCCTCGTATTCTTCGGATCAAGGAGAGGGACCATTACTGGCTGGCCACTCTCCTTGATCCACGGTACAAGGGTAAGGTTGCGGACCTTATGTTACCGTCGCAGAGGGAGCAGAGGATGAGACAACTCCGGGAGGCCTTGCAGAAAGGTCTGTGCAACGCGTTCCCAGAGACTGGGAGGTTGCAAACTCCTGGTCCTGGACAACGAGTTGCTGAGGCTTCGGCCAGTCAAAGAAGGAGCGGTGGGGAAGGTGGCCGTCTGACCGATGCGTTCAGACAATTCTTTAGTCCGCAGCCCCAAAGTATGATCGGTTCCAGCAACCATCGCCAGCGTCTGATAAACATGGTGCAGGAATATCTAGGGGCAAGGTCAGACTTGGACACCTTCCCCACCGAAAATCCTCTGGCTTACTGGGTCTTGAGGATGGATCACTGGCCAGAGCTTGCACAGTATGCAATTGAGCTACTGGCCTGTCCTGCATCCAGCGTTCTTTCGGAACGCACATTCAGTGCTGCTGGAGGATTTGTCACGGATCACAGGGTGCGCCTGTCCACCGACTCGGTTGATCGACTGACTTTCATCAAGATGAACCAGTCTTGGATCACCACCAGCTACCACACACCTGATGCTGATATAACAGACTAATTGATTTTAAAATGTCACATCCCTTCAAGACTGATGCTGATGCTGAGTGCCTGTGCTGTTATGTTGACTGGCTATCCTCCTCCTCCGAGTCCTCAATGATACGATTGATGATGATAGCTTGGAAGATCATTTTTGTTTATGGGTGCCGCCACCAGTGCCTAACGCCCAATTTTTCAGCCCCTGTTTAACAGGGGCGTGTAATTACAATTTTTGAAGCAATACTTTGCAACAGGGCTCATTGCTGTGCTCCAAGTACAGTATCTGTGAGGAGTTGCAGTGTTGTGCCACCAGTGCCTAAGGCCCAATTTTTCAGCCCCTGTTTAACAGGGGCGTGTCATTACAATTTTTGAAGCAATACTTTGCAACAGGGCTCATTGCTGTGCTCCAAGTACAGTATCTGTGAAGGGTTGCAGTGTTGTGCCACCAGTGCCTAAGGCCCAATTTTTCAGCCCCTGTTCAACAGGGGCATGTAATTACAATTCTTGATCTAATAATTCACAGCAGGGCCCATTGCTGCACCCACCAAGAGTAACTGTCAGGGCTTACAGTGTTGTGGCACCAGCACCACCATCAAAGGCCCAATTTTTACTACCACTGTTCAACAATTATATGTAATTAAAATTCCTGATATAATAGTTGACAGCAGGGCGTTCCAGCACCAACCAAGAGTAACTGTGAGTGCTTACAGTGTTGTGCCAACACCAACAACTAAGGGGCCTATTTCTGCAGAGTATATACGGCAGGTCCCTACTTTCAAACATCCAACTTACAAACGACTCCTACTTGCAAACGCAAGAAGACAACAGGAAGTGAGAGGAAATCTACCACTAGGAAGGAAAATTCTCTCCTGTAAGAATAAATATGGGAGAAAGGTGTCTCCTCTGTACTGATGCTTTATCAGCAATCCTTGTTTCAAGAAAAACACCACATTTCAAAAACAGTTGTCATTAGGACGGAAAGTGAGGTGAAATGTTCTGAACAGGGGCACAGACAGCAAAACAAATGTTACAGGGGTGATAACCCTTACCTATGTTTTCCAAAAAGTTTAAAAATAGATTTTTGGTCTGGAGCTACACTTCAACAATGTACCTGTTCAAAATTACAAACAGATTCTACATAAGAACAAACCTACAGTCCCTGTCTTGTATGCACCGCCTGTATACGGCTGTTCAGAGTATATAGGGCCTTTTTTATTTTATGTGCGGGGTTCCCCTTAATATCCATACAAGACCCAAAGGGGCTGGTAATGGGCTGGGGTAGGGGGGGGGGTCATGGGGTAGCTATGCCATTTTTCTTAAAGATTTTCATCCATATTACCGGGACCAGACATTACATTAAAGCCGCAAGCAGTTTTAAATGGCTTTTTTTTCCTTTAGAAGTGTCATTTTGTGCAGGGACAGTTCTAAACACGGGAAACACGTGGCACTTCACAGGCATACTTTAGACACCCCCCAGGTACGATATTTAAAGGAATATTTGACTTTTTTTTTTTCACTTTATGCATCATTAAAATGACTGCTCCCGGAAAACGACCGTTTTTAAAACTTATTTTTGCATTGATACATGTCCCCTGGTGCAGAACCCGGGTTCCCAAACCCTTTTTAGGACAATAACATGCATAATAGTTGTTATAATTAGCACTTTAGAATTCGAACGTTCGCATCCATTGTATTTAATAGGGTTCTAATGTTCGTTCGAACTTTCGGTCCGTTCGCGGGTTCTGGTGCGAACCGAACCCGGGGGTGTTCGGCTCATCACTACTTGCCACTTTGATCTATTGAAACTAAATGCCCCAGATCTCTTAAAACATAACTTCTAGCTTTCACTTCATCCTTTTTAGTGTACTGGTTTGGTTCCCAATGGACAAATTTACTCCCTCCATTTTTCAAATTCAAGGAGTCCATAATGCTTCTTTTAAAGGATTGGAATTCTTTCACCAACTCATCCCGTTCCTGTTTCATTTGCCTAATCTCATACTGTAAAGCCTCATTTTTGGCCTTAATAGTTGAGGAAGGGATGTATGAATTTGTATTTTCATATTTCTTAGGCTTTTCACCCCAGCGAGGTGAGTACACTTCCACGTCACGCCTCTTTGTTGTATACTGATTTGGCTTTAATATCGTTTCACCAGAAGAGGAACAAAACTGGGAAATGTGGCCGAATAAACCACACGTGAAGCATTTTATCTTCTGTAAAGTATTAACGCGTCTCTTAATAACTGGTGTGGTTTTAGGCTTAGAATATTCAGTGGCTAAAACCTGATTAACAACTTTTGCTGTATGAGAAATGGGGGCCCTTTCAAAAGAGCTCTCACCTTTCTATGAGGTGTTGAACACATACTCCAGACTGAGATAATTTCCTGTTGCCACTAGAAATACTCAAACTGGTTGCATTTCCCTCTATGGTATGTGTAGGTTGTACCCGCTGCCCTGTCCTGGAAGATGCCGATAATTTTTCACATTTACTGTCTGCAGCCTTCAGCCCCTGTATTGTTGGCTGCTGGTGGCTAGCATTCATATTTGTCATAGAAACTCTTAGAGTACTGATATTACTTTTGGCTATTTCTAGATCTTCCTTGAGAGAAATGGTTTGCAATAACAACGACCTATAATTGTTAGCTAAGCAACAGGCCGCAAAAATTAGTGCAGTCCTACCCTCACGTTTGCTGTATTTTTTCTCTGTGAGTTTTATATTCACATACTCTTGTGCATGGTGCCATGGGTTTTTAGATTCCTCCATTGCTCTTATTATCTCAGCGCTATTTTTAACTTTAGCAATCCTGGCCATCAATTTCTCCATGATTTACAAGTTCTGTGATGATACAATAATACACCACAGAACCGACTTGACACAGTAGTCTAGCCCTAAGAATATGCACCAGAGTGGAGATACAAGCCTTAAAATAACACTACTATAATGCAGTCTAAACCCAAAACAAAAGTGCTGGGATCCGCACAAAAGGAACCATAGGTATACTGCTCTAGGTAGACAATAGAAATGTAAACACAGCCATGTATACACCTATATTTGCTACACCCAATTCAGTTTACCAAAAAAAAAAAAAAAATCAAGGTATAAAATACAGTATGCTAAATGCACCTTATTTTACACTAATAATCTTTCTCCGATATTAGTTTCAGTAGTAAAACTTCCACTGTTTTGTACTTTAACTGACCTCAGTGAGAATATTACTGCTTGTAAGTTCCATGTTAGTGGAAATACAATTTAAATAAACGAAAACTTGTTGAACCTTTTCAACAAACCAACCAAGACCCCTTTTTTTTCAGTGTCTTTCTAATAAAACTGTACTCACCATCAAGCAAACTCAAACACTGGTTAGAGCTAGCAATGAAGCTTAGTGAGGCAGAAAAACAATAATTAAAACAACATTTTTCCCGCCATGTAAAAATTATTATTTTTTTTATTTTATTTTTTTTCCACAAAACCAAGGACTCCTATTTTAGTATCCTCTTTCCAATAAAACAATCAAAAATAAAAACAAAAATCCCTGTACCTCCTCTCCATTAAATTAGCCAGTTTTTAATGGTACATCCAAAGTACTTTTATCAATTATGATTTACGGGATTTAAAAAAAAAATAATGTGGTGTATCCTCCCTCCTATTAGAGTTAATCTAATACCCACTAAAAAAACACAAACATTTACCTAAATTTTCCTTAGATAGATTGGATAAACTGACTCAGCTTAAATTCCTCCTATCTCTAATACACAAATTTTGTTATTATATTAAATACTTTCAGTCCTGTATTCTTCGTTGGTCGCCACTGTTACGGTTTAAAATCTATATTTAAGATTTTATATCTTGAAGATATGATATGGGTTAAATAAGAGTTATTTTGACCAGAAGTAAAAGCTTTAACATAATTAACATTTATTATGTATTTGTTGGAGTCTAATCTAATACACATAAACGATCTATATAGTCTTAGACAAGCAGGAAATAGTAGGTTAAAATATACAAAGTATTTACATGGAGGAACATAGAGCTTATTCCTCTGAAAACATTACAGTACAAGCATGTGTAGTTATAGGTCAAACAGACTTTTCACATAATTACCCCTTTAGACCCATCCTTCAGGCCATCCTTCCATAAAGTGAGAGCTCCAATCTCCCTCCCTCTGAGTATATCTCTCTATCCTGATACCCCATAGGTTGGCCTAGCTTGGGTCATGATTGGAGGGCTTACTCCATAAATCAGCCCCCTTTCATGCAAATCCTGGTGACTCTATGTGGGCAGGAGATGTGATTGAAGTTTCCCAGGGTTATAGGTGAGGCTCTGTTCATTGTATATCCCAGTATGGGACTCATTGACAAGAGTGGGTTTAACACAATGGAATTGTCTCTCCAAGCTTGGGGCTCCGCAATGTCTAGCTGTTAACAAAGGGGCTTTCATAGGTGCTAAATGAAATATATTCCGAAAGCTAAATGAACTATATCTACAGCCAGCTAATTGAAATATATTCATATTTACAATATTTTACCGCTCTTCAATGCAGATTATACATATCCCATAAGGCAACAGCAGGATGAAAAATTTTGTTCGTTTCGATTCGTTAATTAACTAAATTCGTTTAGTTAAATTTGTTGCATTCGTTACATTCGTTTTCGGGTTTTGTTTCGTTTCGTATTTGAATTAGAAAAAAATCGACCACATTTGAAAATATTCGACCGCATTCGAAAACATTCTACCGCATTCGAAAACATTCTACCGTATTCGAAAAAAAATCTACCGAATTCGAAAAAACTATCAAATTCAAAATAATTTTTTTTTATTTTTTTATTTATTCTTTAATGGAAAATTATTCAACATGTAATTACATACACCCACATTAGTGTGGAAATTTTTTTTGCGTACAAAAATAACTTTACATATTTCCTTACTTTCCCTTTTACCTATTTCCCTCCCTATCTTCTCCCCCCCTCCCCCCACCTCCTCCTCCCTCCCCTCCCTCCCTGATCTGTCCCTCTCTTATTCCTCATCTTTTCCTGTCATTCCCTGAACATATTTATCTGACAGTTTAAAAATTCTCAATTTTTCTCATGTAGTTCTATAATTTTCCCCTTTTCCCTGCTCTCCCTAGCTCAGATATTCCATTTCGGAGATATACTCTATCCGCTGTATCCATTCTTTAATAGTCTTTTTTTTGTCGATATCCAATTTCTTGGAATTAACCCCTTTACCGCGTTAAGTAATGGTGGAACTAGTGTTTTCTGATATTGTTTTTTTGTTTTATTTGTACCGTGAAATAGGCATATCCAGGCGTTTTGTATTATTTTTTCCCCTGTAATTACTTCTATGTAGTCCAGGATCTCTGACCAGTACTCCTCTATTATTGGACATTCCCACCACATATGCATCGTTGTTCCCACTTGCTTACATCCCCTCACGCAAAGTGGGGAGTTGTTAGGGTGTATTTTATTCATTCTTTCTGGCGTCAAGTGCCAACATACCATGCTCTTATAGTTTGCTTCTATTGTGGTTACATCCGATGCATAGCTATACACTGCCTCAATAAATTGCTTCTCGTCTATTTCTCTACCCAGGTCTTTCCCTCATTTTTCTATAAAGGGTAGTGGTCCTTGTGTTTCTAGTTCTGTTAGTATTTTATACACCTGTGAAATGCCATGTCTCAGAGGCTTTTTGCTACATATCTTTTCCAGTGGAGTTAGTGGTTTTTCATTTCTAATTGGTTGTGGGATAGTGCTTACTAGGTGCGTTAATTGAATGTATTCCCAGTCGCTCAGCTGACTCCATTCCTGACTCGTGATTAAATCTTGTTTTGTTTTTATTTTACCTAATGTGATTATATCTTTTAATTGTGCAGTTCCGATTAGTTTTCCTAATCATGTCCCGTTACCTGGTATGAAAAACATCGTGACTGCTAACGAAATTAATGGAGAATTATATTTCCATTTTTCATGTCGGTGCAATGTGTCCCAAGTTTTAAATACCTTCCTTGTTATATTATGTGTATCTGTGCCTAATGTTCTAAATTTTGGTGGTATCCATATATTATTTTGTAGATGTGTCGTACCTAGCGTGTTTTCTATTTGTGCACACTTCTTTTTTGTTTGTGGATTTGCCCATTCTACTAATCTGGCTAAGATTATCGCTTTATGGTATCTTTTTTTTCCGCAGGTTAATAATGTATATTTTATTCTGGCCTTTTTGCCCTGCCATATGTATTTCAAAATCATAGATTTTATCGCCTTAAAGAACGGTTGGGGTATGTCTATTGGAAGCATCTGTAACCTGTATGTTATTTTCGGGAGGATCATCATTTTTAATATGTTGATCCTTCCTGTCCATCCGATAGGTCTCCTAGAAGAGTCTTTTAATTCTGCTTTGATTTCATTTAGTAATGGGATAAAATTAGCAGGGTACAACTGTTCTAGTGTTGTAGTTATTTTGATACCTAGGTATGTTAACGTTTTTGTCTCCCAGGAAAACGGGAATTCTTTCTGTAATAGTCTTTCTTCCTTTTTATCTATTCCTAAGTTCTGGATTACTGTCTTTACTGGGTTGATCTTAAAGTTTGCGAGTTCCCCATATTTTTTTATTTCCTTTACTACATTGGGGAGAGACAATCTTGGTTTCGTCAAATATAAGAGTATGTCATCAGCGTATGCCGCCACTTTATGTTCTTCCCTGCCTATTCTCACCCCTCCTATATCTTGGTTATTCCTTATGTTTTGCAACAGAGGTTCCATTGCTAACACATACAGGAGGGGTGAGAGCGGACACCCCTGTCTCGTTCCATTACGCATCTCAAACACCGTTGATACACTCCCATTTACTTTTACCCTGGCTGTCGGATAGGTATATACATTTTTAACCCATTTTGTGTAATTTAGTCTGAGTCCTACATACCGGAGTGTGTCCATCATAAACCCCCAGTCGACTCGGTCGAATGCTTTTTCTGCGTCTATCGACATGAGTACGACTGGGGGTTTCTTCTCCTTCCTTTTCTGAATTAACAAGAGGGTTCTTATGGTGTTATCTCTGCCTTCTCTCCCGGCCACAAAGCCCACCTGATCTGCGTTAATTAGTTCTGGCATTAAAGTTTTTAATCTTGTTGCCAATATTTTTGCATATAACTTGATGTCTGTATTCAATAACGCCATGGGCCGATAGTTAGAGCATATTGTTCCGTCTTTTCCTGTTTTTGGTATAATAGTAATATTGGCAAGGATAGATTATTTTCTTATTTCAAGGTCTCCCCCCAATCTATTGAAATAGTTACATAGTTCTGGGACTAACTGATCTTTAAACTTCTTATAATATTTAATCTGAAACCCATCCGGTCCTGGACTTTTCCCCCCTGTTGTTTCTTGGAGAGCTTTTTTATTTCGTCCTGTGTAATTGATTTTTCTAAGAGCTCTGCACTTTCCAGTGTTATCTTTGGTAGGATAGTTTGTTCTAGGTATTCCTGTATTTTTCCTTTCCTGTTTTCCCCTTCCTGTACTGTCTCGTTTCCTCTGATGTCGTACAGTGCACTATAATATATCCTAAACGATTTCAGATGTTTTAAATTTCATCTCTCCTCTCTGATTCTTTATTTTATCTATATAATTTAAAGTTTTTTTCTTTTTTGCTACTCTTGCGAGATACTTCCTGGGCTTGTTCCCCCATTTATATCTTTCCTTTGCTACGTTTTTGAATACTTTTCTGGTTTCTTGTTCCATCAAATCTCTAAGTTGGCCCCTCTTAATTATTATTTTTTGGTGTGTTTCCTTATCTTGTTTTCTTTTATCTTTTTGTTCCAGCTCATATAATTCCTTTAACAGGTTTTCCCTCATTTGGTCCCTTTCCTTCTTTTTCCCCGCCCCTATGGAGATCAGTTTACCCCTTATGCAAGCCTTATGGGCTTCCCATATTGTTGCCACACTAACTTCTGGTGTGTTATTTATTCTAAAGAATTCTTAGATTTCTCTCGATATTGTCTCACCTATTTCTTTATTATCTAACAGGTCTTCGTTTAAGCTCCACGTACCCTTTCTTTGTTCTACATTATTAAATCTTATTTTTACCATGACTGGGGCGTGGTCTGAGATTGATTTTACTCCTATCGAGCTATCTACTACATATTCCAGGAGCCCATGGTCCACAAAAATCTAATCCAATCTAGAATACGTGTCGTGCACCGATGAATAATACGTGTAATATTTTTTGCTTGGATATGCCACTCTCCAAGGATCTATTAGTTGATGGTTAAGAATTTTTTTTTTAACCAATTTTAATTGTTTGCTGTCTCGTATCGGTGCACAAGACGTATTATCTAACCTTTGATCCATTGGGAAATTGAAATCCCCGGCGAGAATTACGTAACCTTGTTTGAAACCCATTAAGATATTTAAGATTCCATTCAAGTATCTTTCGGGGTTATTATTTGGACAATATATGTTGGCTAATGTACATTTTTTCCCCTGGAGATTCCCTTTTAGGAACAGGTACCGACCCTCTGGGTCAACTCTTCTATTTGGGGAGTCTCCATAATACCAGGTAGGAATCGCACGCAAATAAATTTTTGTGTTAGAATCTAGTGCTAGATGTGTCTCCTGGAGGAATACAATTTCTGCGGAATACCTTTCAAGCTCCCTTAATGTCATATGCCTTTTTTCTGGGTAATTCAACCCTCTTATGTTATATGTAATAAACCTTATGTCAGTCATATGTTTTCCTCTTTATTTCACCATCTCTTTTCATTCCTCTCCTCTCTCCCTTCCTAGGATGGACAGATCCTCTTTCCCCCCTCCCTCCCACCCCTCCTCCCCTCACTCCACCCCCTCCCCCCCTCCAATGGAACCTTGACTTTATGGTCTTAGTGCAGGATGATTTCTTTCTTTTTTTTTTTTCTTCCTTCTCCTACCTCCTTCCTTCCCTCTTTTAGCGCCCCTTTAGGCGCTTCTGCACTTTTGGGCCCGAGGTGGAGTTCTGTTTGGCACCGTCAGTCCCCTCTCCCTTTTTACCTGGGAGATGATGCCGGAACGTCCAATTGAGTCCCAGCCTCCCTCTCTCTCCCCATTTCTTTTTATATCTGTTTCATTCACCCCCTTTAACCCCCACCTGGCTCTCTTCCCATTTTATTGGTGGCTTCCCTCTCAGGTTTCTCCATAGTTGTTTTTTTCCTCCCAGCTTTCAAATCGAACGATGATATCTCTCGGCTTATCCTGAGCTATTTCTCTTGGTCTTCTTATTCTGTGTGCTCTCTCTATTTTTATTGGGGATGTTGTTTCTCTATCCAGCAGTGGGTTACAAATTTTCATTATTAATTCTGATAGATTCTCTGGCTGGGGTGACTCAGGTACCCCGCGTATTCTTATTTTCTTTCTTCTGTCTCTATTCTCCTGGTCCTCACGCTTATATGCCTGTTCCTGTTGTTCTCTCCTTATTAACTTTATCTCTCCCTCTAGTCTTCCTATGACTGTTTCGTTGTGGTCTGTTTCCTTTCCACTCCCTCCACTCTTTCGCGCAAGTACCCCATATTTTCCTGTATCACCTCCATTTGTGCCTTTAGCGATTTTTCCAGGGCAGCGAACTTCCCCTCGATTTCTTTTTTTGTTGGTAACAGCGCCCTGTTTTGTTGTTCCTCTTCTCTTCTATGTTCCAGATCTCCTTCAGTCTCCTGTTCTATTCTGGACTCTGATAATGTGTCTGTCTTTGCCGTTTTTTTATTCTGCGTTTTTTCTTTTTCTTCTCCTTACTCTCCATCTGGGAGCTCTTACTTCCTTGCTGCTTTTCCACCACCTGTTTGTCCCCATTTCCTCCATGGGTTACATATTTGTTCATTGGGCCCGGACTAGGGATCAAACTTAAGCGAGGTGATTTGGGGATTGCTCCCCCTTTTGCTCCCTTTCCCCTCGTGCTCATGTTGTTTCTTTAGTGTGCAGTCTTTGAGGCCTTATCCTTTACTGCTTTCCACCTAGCTATTTATTACTTCGCCCCTATCTATTGATCAGGTATGTCCATCCTACACACCGTGCCATGCCTCTTATTTCCCAACTGGATTAGAGCCGCTTATGCGGCTTAATAGAGAAAAAAAATGCATCTCAGGCAACTCCCAGTAAGGTAAAGTTAGTCAAAACGGTGGGGGAGAGAAGATAAAAATACCCAACGAAGAGAAACAGTTTCCTGGTTTTATAGGGATTTCTTTTGGCCCTCTTCAATCTCCAAGCATAGCATACCAGGTCAAGTCTATTTAAAACCTTTCAGGTGACTGTGGTCAGACAATAGGGCATAGGAGTAGTGGCTGGTTTATCTCTTGTTTTCTGTGCAGTTTCTAATGCTCACTATTTGTTTTTGTCGTCACCAACCACTTCTTCTTCAGCCAATTTTTGTTTTATTTTTTTGAAGGAACAAGGCAGTTAATACAATCAGTCAGTTTACTTCATTTCAAGGTGCTTTCAGGGAGGCTAACACTTTCACAGTTTTCCACACATTTTTTTTTTCCGAAAGTCCCCAGTTAAGGGTTACTCACATTTCCTCGGTACTTATCAGTACTTATCTGCTTCCTCCTTCAGCGTAGCAGGGGCCATCTTGCCAACCGGTGATGAGAGCATGTTGATGAAATGTCATGGAAAAAATGTGAGGTAAAGACAACAGTTCAGAACCTGTAATGGAAAAATGCAGTTCCAATGCCCGCAAGTATCCCGTTCATTGGGATATATCCACAAACACAGTTAGTAAAAGGCTGCCATTCAATGATGAATATCAGAGGAAATGTAAAACAAATGCTGACGACAACAACAACAATGTCTTGTCTAACGGTGAGTTAGGTCCTTAAGATATACCGAGTATAGGTAGCAGCAAGGGTGTCTGGAAGCAAAACACGCCCTAGGTTGATGCAGCTAATGGCCACATATACAGGTGCCACTATCACAGTTCAACAAGATTACTGCTCACCCGTTTGTTGTCCGTTCAGCCCGGCTCTCGGCTATCTTTCGTCCCAGTATCACCGATCTGGTATTCGTTGCGGTACTTGCGTGTTCGCCGCTCGTTCCTCCAGCCGGAGGACACAGCGTGCCACCGACAGGTAATGTCCTGCGCGTACAGCGGCCAGAGAGCTTGGTTCCGGGATATATGAAAGTCCCTCTGAAGTTCCTCTGGTAGAAAGCAATCTGGAAAAGGATGAACCTTCAGCATGCAGCGTAACTTCCTAAACTGTGAATTAGAAAAAAATCGACCACATTTGAAAATATTCGACCGCATTCGAAAACATTCTACCACATTCGAAAACATTCTACCGCATTCGAAAAAAAATCTACCGAATTCGAAAAAACTATCAAATTCAAAATAATTCTACCGCATTTGAACTAAACTATATATAACCATTTTCCGAAATTCGAAATTCATACAGAATGAAATCAAATTTGATTAGAAAAGATTAGAATAGAATCGAAAATACTAGAGAAGAATATCATAGAAAAATAATAGCACAGAACAGAACAAAAATATATATTGTGACAGCAGGAAGGTAAAGTCACCTGGTTGCATCCAGGGGGGTAGATATATTTCGCCCAGATTCAGGCTTTACGCCGACTTATACAACTAGGTAGAGAGTTGATGAAGCCCAGCTGAGGCTAGTGGGCTCATGGATGATTCATACCTCTAGGGAGAGTGCTGGGCGTCGTGCAGGCAGGGAGTTGATGAGACCAGCTGAAGCTTGTCAGCTCGTTTAAGGCCTCTATAAAAACTCCCAGCTTCATTAGATGTTTGCTCATGCCTGGAACCAGACCTGTGTGGACTGTCTAGGGAGAGTGAACCCCTGTGCGGTGAGACAAAGCCTGTGTGGCTATTTGCTTGGACATTTAAAACCAGGGACTTAGGGACTAGGACAGCACTAGGCTGATCCCAGTTGTTAGTTAGGAAGCCTGTATGTTTAGTCAGAGGTCAAGTTGACCAGGATTTATTTTATTTATGTTTCTTTTGCTTTGCTGTGTTTTGTCACTGTAAATAGAAAATAAACCGCACCTTTTTGATTTTGAAAACCACAACCTCCGTTTGCTGGGCCTGTTTTTGTGTGGGGAGCCCATCCCGGGGGTCACACACACCCGCTGCCGAGCTAACCCCCTCACAATATATAGATCGATCTATCTATCTATCTATCTATCTATCTATATATATATATATATATATATATATATATATATATATATATAGATATATAAATATTTATATATTGTGAGGGGGGTTAACTCGGTAGCGGGTGTGTGTGACCCCCTGGTTGGGCTCCCCACACAAAAACAGGGCCAGCAGACGGAGGTTGTGGTTTTCAAAATCAAAAGGTGCGGTTTATTTCTCTATGTACAGTGACAAAAACACAGCAAAGCCAAAAAGAAACAAACAAAATAAATCCTGGTCAGTTTGACCTCTGACTAAACATGCAGGTTTCCTAAACTAACAACTGGGATCAGCCTGGTGCTGTCCTAGTCCCTAAGTCCCTGGTTTAGTAAAAGTCCAAACAAATAGCCACACAGGCTTTGCCTCACCGCACAGGGGTTCACTCTCCCTAGACAGTCCACACAGGTCTGGTTCCAGGCATGAGCTAACATCTAATGAAGCTGGGATTTCTTATAGAGGCCTAAATGAGCTGACAAGGTTCAGCTGGTCTCATCAACTCCCTGTCTGTACGACGCCCCACACTCTCCCTAGAGGTATGAGTCATCCATGAGCCTACTAGCCTCAGCTGGGCTTATACAACTCTCCACCCTAGTTGTATAAGTCAGCATAAAGCCTGAATCTGGGAGAAATATATCTACCCCCCTGGATGCAACCAGGTGACTTTACCTTCCTGCTGTCACATACCCCCCCCTCTTGTTTTAACCTCGGGGTTGGAACACCAGCAATCAGGCATTCATGTACTCGAGACAAAGCATCCACATTCCCCATTTGAACGCCAGGGCGATGCTTTACTGTGAAGTTGAATTCCTGGAGGGCCAGGAACCACCTATTCACTCTTCTATTTGTTTCCTTGTTTTGAGCCATCCACTTTAACGGAGCGTGATCCGTAACCATGTCAAAGTGCCTACCTAGCAGATAGTACCGAAGGGAATCTAGAGCCCACTTCACCGCTAAACACTCCTTTTCAACCGTGGCGTAATTTACCTCATGGGACTTCAACTTCCTGCTGAGGTAAATGACTGGGTGCTCTTCCCCGTTCCAGACCTGGGACAATACTGCTCCTAACCCCACATCTGACGCATCACTTTGTACGACAAAGTCTTTAGAGAAGTCGGGTGAGTACAACACTGGCTGGCTACATAAGGCTTGTTTCAAGAATTGGAATGCTGCCTCAGCCTCGGGGGTCCATTTAATCATGACCGACCCTTTCCCTTTCGTCAGGTTGGTTAGGGGCACAGCCTTAGAAGCAAAGTGGGGAATGAAGCGCCGATAATAACCCGCGATTCCCAGAAAGGCTCGTACCTGCTTCTTGCTGTTGGGACGTGGCCAACTCTGGATGGCCTCGACTTTGTTGAGTTGGGGTTTTATTACTCCCCTGCCAATGGTGTACCCAAGATATTTGGCCTCCTCCTGCCCAATGGTACACTTCTTGGGGTTAGCCGTAAACCCCGCTTCCCGAACAGAGTCCAGGACTGCTTGCGCTTTTGGCAGATGTGAGGCCCAATCTGTGCTATGGACAATTACGTCATCCAGGTAAGCCGCAGCATACTTCCGATGGGGCCTCAGCATCTGGTCCATTTTCCGCTGGAATGTGGCCGGCGCATTCTGTAACCCGAACGGCATTCTCTTATATTGGAACGCCCCGTCTGGGGTTACAAATGCGGTTTTCTCTTTGGCCGACTTGGCCAGGGGAATTTGCCAATACCCTTTTGTGAGGTCAAGAGTCGTCATGTATCGGGCTGTTCCCAGCCGGTCGATCAACTCATCTATACGTGGCATGGGGTAGGTGTCAAATTTTGTAACTTTGTTCAACTGACGAAAATCGTTACAAAATCGCCAGCTCCCATCCGGTTTAGGCACCAACACAATGGGACTAGACCAATCACTTTGGGACTCCTCTATCACCCCTAAGTTCAGCATTTTCTGTACTTCCTCCCGTATTGCCTCCCGTCGGGCCTCTGGGATCCGATAGGGTTTTAACTTCACCCTTTCACCGGGCGGGGTAATAATATCATGCTCTACCCCAGATGTTTGTCCCGGCAGCTCAGAGAACACCTCCTTGTTGCGAAGCACAAACTCCTTAACCTCCTGTTGTTGGGGTTGTGACAAGGTGGCTGCTATTCCAACCTCCGGAATCACGCAACCAGTTTGAGCTGGTGACCAAGTTTCTGCGACTAGGGACTCTCTATCCCTCCAGGCTTTCAACAGATTAACGTGATATATCTGTTCGGGCTTTCGCCTTCCTGGTTGTCTGACCTTGTAATTCACTTCGCTCACTTTTTCCATTATCTCGTAGGGGCCTTGCCATTTGGCAAGGAATTTACTTTCAACCGTAGGGACAAGTACCAATATCCTATCCCCCGGGGAAAAGGTACGGGTCTTTGCTCCACGGTTGTACACTCTCTGCTGTGCCAACTGCGCTTGGGCCAAATGTTCCTTCACGATGGGCATTACCTGTGCAATTCGATCTTGCATCAGGGCGACATGCTCAATCACACTCCTGTGGGGAGAACTCTCACTTTCCCAAGTTTCCTTGGCAATATCCAACAGCCCTCTTGGGTGTCTCCCATACAGTAACTCAAAGGGGGAGAATCCCGTAGAGGATTGGGGCACCTCCCTAATAGCAAACATCAAATAAGGAAGTAGACAGTCCCAATCCTTTCCATCTCTATCCACCACTTTCTTCAACATTTGTTTTAGGGTTTTGTTGAATCTTTCAACCAGCCCATCGGTTTGGGGGTGATACACAGATGTACGCAATTGCGTCACTTTGAACAATTTACACAGCTCTTTCATAACCCGGGACATAAAGGGTGTACCTTGGTCCGTAAGCAGTTCTTTACAAATACCCACCCGGCTAAAAACAAGAGATAGCTCTTTGGCTATGGTTTTGGCCGAGGTATTTCTGAGAGGGATCGCTTCTGGATAACGGGTGGCATAGTCCATTATAACCAATATGTACTGGTGCCCCCTAGCGGACTTGATTATAGGACCTACCAAATCCATTGCGATTCTCTCAAACGGGACCTCAATGATGGGTAGAGGGACCAGCGGGCTACGGAAATGTGGCATCGGGGCCGACCTCTGACACACAGGGCAGGAGGAACAATAATTTTCTATGTCCTTCATCACCCCAGGCCAATAGAATCTCTGTAATACCCTCTCTCGGGTTTTCTCTGTCCCCAGATGACCTCCAAGAATGTGCCCATGGGCCAACTCCAACACCAACTTCCTGTAAGGTTTGGGCACCACAAGCTGCTCAACGGTTTCTTCTGCCCTTTTTGCCACCCGATACAGTAGGTCCTTCTCTACGCTGAAGTATGGGTAAGTGCAGGTATTATCTGGGTTCACTAACTCGCCATCTATTTCCACTACGTTTTCCCGTGCCTTTATTAGGGCGGGGTCTTTTAACTGTTCTGTGGCAAAATTTTCCCTGTGAACCTCCAGATCAGAAAACTCCACAGACGGTAGGTTTTCGTCTGAGGAGGTGGGCTCCTCTCCAGTTTCTTGAGTCTCCCCTGCCAATACTGACAAGGGAAATTCTGGAGAGTCCTCACCACTCTCAGAGGAGTTCTGGCTATCACATTCCTGGTACATAGGGGCACCAGTGGGGCGCTCAGGATCATCCCACAGTTCCCAGAACTTCGGAAAATCCCTTCCCACAATGGCATCATGCGGTAATTGAGATACTAACCCCACTGGATGAGAGAGGGTACCTTTGGGGGTCTCGAAACACACTGTAGTCACTGGATACTCTCGGGTGTCCCCATGCACACAAATAACAGCTACCTTGCTATTCCCAGAGACCTCTGTTTTAACTAATTCAGCCTTTATCAGGGTCACAAGGCTACCTGAATCCAGTAATACCACAACATTTCTACCATTAATACACATTTTGCATAAATGTTTCTCAGTTCCCCGAATGGCAGTGCATGCGACTGTCGCACACAGCGACTGACGTCTGTCCATCAGAAAGTCACATTGCATGGGTTCCTCCACAACCGGGCAATTTGCTGCAATATGTCCCGCTTGCCGGCAGCGGTAGCAAACGATCCTTCTTGCGGCCTCTTGAGCCGCTGATTTCCCAGGCTGTTCTCGCCAAACTTGGGGTAGAGCTCCCACCCTCTCACTCTCTCCACCCTCACCCCTTGGAATCCTCTTATCCGCCCCTGGGGATGGTCTGGTCTTAGGGTGGAAAGTCCGAGAGTCTCTGGAAGAGGCCGTCAGGTTCTCTGTAGCCAAGTATCTCTCTACACGATCCACAAGTTTACCGGCCGTTTCTGGGTCTCCATGGCTTACCCACTTTTGAATGGCGGTAGGAAGAGCTCTCAAGAAACGATCCATCACAACACGTTCCACAATCTCCGGTGCGGACAAAGTCTCTGGCTGTAGCCACTTCCTGCTCAGGTGAATGAGATCATACATTTGAGACCTGGGGGGTTTTCCAAGCTGGAAAGTCCAGTTATGCACACGCTGAGCCCGGACAGCCAGGGTGACACCCAGCCTTGCCAATATTTCAGCTTTTAGCATCACATAGTCTTTTGCTTGGTCAGGCTCTAGGTCATAGTAAGCCTTCTGCGATTCACCAGTTAACAGAGGAGCCACCAGTCCAGCCCACTGCTCCTCAGGCCACTTTTCTCTTTCAGCAGTCCTTTCAAATGTGGTCAAAAATACCTCTGGATCATCCTCTCCAGTCATTTTTGTCAATAAACGACTCACCCCAAAGGACGCGGTATTAGTGGGACGGCTTTCCTCACTGGTCTGCGGACGTTGCTGCATTACTGCTTCCATTTGTTGTAGTCTCTGCTCTTGCTTCTGTAACAGGTCTATGAAGCGGGCCTCAGATTGCTGCTGGGCTTGTTGATGAGCTTGCTGCTGGGCTGCAAGGCTCCTTTGCAAACCTGCATTTGTCTGCTGTTGATTGGCATTTGCTAGAGCCAGCTGTTTCAGTATCTCCTCCATGCTGGCTTAAAAAAAACTGCCACTGGTTCTCCACCAACTGTGAGGGGGGTTAACTCGGTAGCGGGTGTGTGTGACCCCCTGGTTGGGCTCCCCACACAAAAACAGGGCCAGCAGACGGAGGTTGTGGTTTTCAAAATCAAAAGGTGCGGTTTATTTCTCTATGTACAGTGACAAAAACACAGCAAAGCCAAAAAGAAACAAACAAAATAAATCCTGGTCAGTTTGACCTCTGACTAAACATGCAGGTTTCCTAAACTAACAACTGGGATCAGCCTGGTGCTGTCCTAGTCCCTAAGTCCCTGGTTTAGTAAAAGTCCAAACAAATAGCCACACAGGCTTTGCCTCACCGCACAGGGGTTCACTCTCCCTAGACAGTCCACACAGGTCTGGTTCCAGGCATGAGCTAACATCTAATGAAGCTGGGATTTCTTATAGAGGCCTAAATGAGCTGACAAGGTTCAGCTGGTCTCATCAACTCCCTGTCTGTACGACGCCCCACACTCTCCCTAGAGGTATGAGTCATCCATGAGCCTACTAGCCTCAGCTGGGCTTATACAACTCTCCACCCTAGTTGTATAAGTCAGCATAAAGCCTGAATCTGGGAGAAATATATCTACCCCCCTGGATGCAACCAGGTGACTTTACCTTCCTGCTGTCACAATATTTATATATCTATATATATCTATTGTGAGGCCGTTATCTCAACAGCGGGTGTGTGTGACCCCCTGGATGGGTTCAGCACACAAAAACAGGCACAACAAACAGAGTTTGTAGTTGCAAAAACAAAAGGTGCGGTTTATTTTAAACTATTTACAGGGGAAAAACAGCAAAACAAAAAGAAACATAAAAAAAGAAATCCTGGTCAGCTTGACTGCTTACTATACACGTAGGTTCCCTATCTGACAACTAGGTGCAGCCTTGTGCTGCCCCAGCCCCTATCTCCCTGTTTTTTAAGGTTTTAGCCACTGTGAGGGGGTTAGCTCGGCAGCGGGTGTGTGTGACCCCCGAGATGGGCTCCCCACACAAAAACAGGCCCAGCAAACGGAGGTTGTGGTTTTCAAAATCAAAAAGGTGCGGTTTATTTTCTATTTACAGTGACAAAACACAGCAAAGCAAAAGAAACATAAACAAAATAAATCCTGGTCAACTTGACCTCTGACTAAACATACAGGTTTCCTAACTAACAACTGGGATCAGCCTAGTGCTGTCCTAGTCCCTAAGTCCCTGGTTTTAAATGTCCAAGCAAATAGCCACACAGGCTTTGTCTCACCGCACAGGGGTTCACTCTCCCTAGACAGTCCACACAGGTCTGGGTCCAGGCATGAGCAAACACCTAATGAATCTGGGAGTTTTTATAGAGGCCTAAATGAGCTGACAAGCTTCAGCTGGTCTCATCAACTCCCTGTCTGCACGACGCCCCACACTCTCCCTAGAGGTATGAGTCATCCATGAGCCCACTAGCCTCAGCTGGGCTTATACAACTCTCCACCTAGTTGTATAAGTCGGCGTAAAGCCTGAATCTGGGCGAAATATATCTACCCCCCTGGATGCAACCAGGTGACTTTACCTTCCTGCTGTCACACCACACAGGCTTTGTCTCACCGCATAGGACAGAAACACACTCCCCAGTCTTGCACAACACAGAACTGTTTTTTTACCTGCCTGTTGTCACATACCCCCCCCTCTTGTTTTAACCTTGGGGTTGGAACACAAGCAATCAGGCATGCATGTACTCGAGACAAAGCATCCACATTCCCCATTTGAACGCCAGGGCGATGCTTTACCGTAAAGTTGAATTCCTGTAGGGCCAGGAACCACCTATTCACTCTTCTATTTGTCTCTTTGTTTTGAGCCATCCACTTTAAAGGAGCCTGATCAGTAATTATGTCAAAGTGCCTACCTAGCAGATAGTACCAAAGGGAATCTAGAGCCCACTTCACCGCTAAACACTTCTTCTCAATCGTGGCATAATTTACCTCATGGGACTTTAATTTCCTGCTGAGGTAAATGACTGGGTGCTCTTCCCCGTTCCAGACCTGGGACAATACTGCTCCTAACCCAACGTCTGATGCATCACTTTGTACGAAAAAGTCCCTAGAGAAGTCTGGTGAGTACAACACTGGCTGGCTACATAAGGCTTTTTTTAAGAATTGGAATGCTGCCTCAGCCTCTGGGGTCCATTTAACCATGACCGACTCTTTCCCTTTTGTCAGGTTGGTTAGGGGCACAGCCTGAGAAGCAAAGTGGGGAATGGATCGCGGATAATAACCAGCGATTCCCAGAAAGGCTCGTACCTGCTTCTTGCTGTTGGGACATGGCCAATTCTGTATGGCCTCGACTTTGTTGACTTGGGGTTTTATTACTCCCCTCCCAATTGTGTACCCAAGATATTTGGCCTCCTCCTGCCCAATGGTACACTTCTTGGGGTTGGCCGTAAACCCAGCTTCCCGGATAGAGTCTAGGACTGCTTGCACTTTTGGCTGATGTGAGGCCCAATCTGTGCTATAGATAATTACATCATCCAGGTAAGCTGCAGCATACTTCTGATGGGGCCTCAGTATCTGGCCCATTTTCCGCTGGAATGTGGCCAGCGCATTCTGTAACCCAAACGGCATTCTTTTATATTGGAACGCCCCGTCTGGGGTTACAAATGCGGTTTTCTCTTTGGCCGACTTGGCCAGGGGAATTTGCAAATACCCTTTTGTGAGATCAAGAGTTGTCATGTATCGGGCTGTTCCCAGCCGGTCGATCAACTCATCTATACGTGGCATGGGGTAGGTGTCAAATTTTGTAACTTTGTTCTGTTGTCGAAAATCGTTACAAAATCGCCAGCTCCCATCCGGTTTAGGCACTAACACAATGGGACTTGACCAATCACTTTGGGACTCCTCTATCACCCCTAACTTAAGCATTTTCTGTACTTCCTCACGTATTGCCTCCCATCGGGCCTCCGGGATCCGATAGGGTTTTAGTTTCACCCTTTCACCGGGTGGGGTAATAATATCATGCTCTACCCCAGACGTTTGTCCCGGCAGCTCAGAGAAAACCTCCTTGTTGCGAAGCACAAACTCCTTAACCTCCTGTTGTTGACTGCTATTCCAACCTCAGGAATCACGCAATCAGAGTGAGCTGGTGACAAAGTTTCCGCGACTAGGGATTCCCTATCCCTCTAGGCTTTCAACAGATTAACGTGATAGATCTGTTCGGGCTTTCGCCTTCCTGGTTGTCTGACCTTGTAATTCACTTCGCTAACTTTTTCCAGTATCTCATAGGGGCCTTGCCATTTGGCGAGGAATTTGCTTTCAACCGTAGGGACAAGTACCAATACCCTATCCCCCGGGGAAAAGGTACGGGTCTTGGCTCAACGGTTGTACACTCTCTGCTGTGCCAACTGCGCTTGGGCCAAATGTTCCTTTACGATTGGCATTACCTGTGCAATTCTATCTTGCATCAGGGCGACATGCTCAATCACACTCCTGTGGGTTGAACTCTCACTTTCCCAGGTTTCCTTGGCGATATCCAACAGCCCTCTGGGGTGTCTCCCATAAAGTAACTCAAAGGGTGAGAAACCCGTAGAGGATTGGGGTACCTCCCTAATAGCAAACATTAAATAGGGAATTAGACAGTCCCAATCCTTTCCATCTCTATCCACCACTTTCTTTAACATTTGTTTTAGGGTTTTGTTGAATCTTTCAACCAACCCATCTGTTTGGGGGTGATACACAGATGTACGTAATTGTGTCACTTTGAACAACTTACACAGCTCTTTCATAACCCGGGACATAAAGGGTGTACCTTGGTCCGTAAGCAGTTCTTTACAAATACTCACACGGCTAAAAACAAGAGATAGCTCTTTGGCTATGGTTTTGGCCGAGGTATTTCGGAGAGGAATCGCTTCCTGATAACGGGTGGCATAGTCCATTATAACCAAGATGTACTGGTATCCCTAGCGGACTTCATTATCGGACCTACCAAATCCATTGCGATCCTCTCAAATGGGACCTCAATGATGGGAAGAGGTACCAGCGGGTTACGGAAATGTGGCATCGGTGCCGACCTCTGACACACAGGGCAGGAGGAACAATAATTTTCTGTTTCCTTCATGACCCCAGGCCAATAGAATCTCTGCAATACTCTCTCTATGGTTTTCTCTGTCCCCAGATGACCTTTAAGAATGTGCCCATGGGCCAACTCTAACACCAACTTCCTGTAAGGTTTGGGCACCACAAGCTGCTCAATGGTTTCTTCTGCCCTTTTAGCCACCCGATACAGTAGGTCCTTTTCCACGATGAAGTGCAGGTCTCATCTGGGTTCACTAACTCGCCATCTATTTCCACTACGTTTTCTTTTAACTGTTCTGTGGCACAATTTTCCCTGTGAACCTCGAGATCAGAAAACTCCACAGACGGCATGTTTTCGTCTGAGGATGTTGGCTCCTCCCCAGTTTCTCAAGTCTCCCCTGCCAATACCGACAAGGGAAATTCTGGAGAGTCCTCACCACTCTCCGAGGAATTCTGGCTATCACATTCCTGGTATATAGGGGCACCAGTGGGGGACTCAGGACAATCCCATTGTTCCCAGAACTTTGGAAAATCCCTTCCCACAATGGCATCATGAGGCAAGTGAGACACTAATCCCACCCGATGAGAGAGGGTACCTTTGTGGGTCTCAAAACACACTGTAGTCACCGGATACTCTCGGGTGTCCCCATGCACACAAATAACCGCTACCTTGCTATTCCCAGAAACCTCTGTAGTCACTAACTCAGCCTTTATCAGTGTCACGAGGCTACCTGAATCCAGCAATACAACAACATTTCTACCATTAACACACATTTTGCATAAATGTTTCTCAGTTCCCCGAATGGCAGTGCATGCGACTGTCGCAAACAGCGACTGACGTCTGTCCGTTAGAAAGTCACATTGCATGGGTTCATCCACAACCGGGCAATTTGCTGCAATATGTCCCTCTTGTCGGCAGCGGTAACAAACAATCCTTCTTGCTGCCTCTTGAACCCCTGACTTCCCAGGCTGTTCTCGCCAAACCTTGGGTAGAACTCCCACCCTCTCACTGTCTCCACCCTCACCACTTGGAATCATCTTACCCGCCACTGGGGATGGTCTGGTCTTAGGGTGGAAAGTCCGTGAGTCTCTGGAAGAGGTTCTCTGTAGCCAAGTACTTCTCTACACGATTCACAAGATTATCGGCCGTTTCTGGGTCTCCATGGCTTACCCACTTTCGGATGGCAGTAGGAAGAGCTCTCAAGAAACGGTCCATCACAACACGTTCCACAATCTTTGGTGCGGACAAAGTCTCTGGCTGTAGCCACTTCCTGCTCAGGTGAATGAGATCATACATTTGAGACCTGGGGGGTTTTCCAAGCCGGAAAGTCCAGTTATGCACACGCTGAGCCCGGACAGCCAGGGTGACACCCAGCCGTGCCAATATTTCAGTTTTTAGCATCACATAGTCTTTTGCTTGGTCAGGCTCTAGGTCATAGTAAGCTTTCTGCGATTCACCAGTTAACAGAGGAGCCACCAGTCCAGCCCACTGCTCCTTAGGCCACTTTTCTCTTTCAGCAGTCCTTTCAAATGTGGTCAAAAAGACCTCTGGATCATCCTCTCCAGTCATTTTTGTCAATAAACGACTCACCCCAAAGGACGAGGTATTAGTGGAACGACTTTCCTCACTGGTCTGCGGACGTTGCTGCATTACTGTTTCCATTTGTTGTAGTCTCTGCTCTTGCTTCTGCAACAGGTCTATGAAACGGGCCTCCGATTGCTGCAGGGCTTGTTGCTGAGCTTCCAGACTCTGTTGGTGAGCTTGCTGCTGGGCTGCAAGGCTCTGGTGATAAGCTTGCTGGTAGGCTGCAAAGCTCTGTTGTTGAGCTGCAAGGCTCTTTTGCAAACCTGCATTTGTCTGCTGCTGATTGGCATTTGCTTGAGCCAGCTGTTTCAATATCTCCTCCATGCTGGCCTTAAAAAAAAAAACTGCCCGCATTCTCCACCAACTGTGAGGGCGTTAGCTCGGCAGCAGGTGTGTGTGACCCCCTGGATGGGGTAACCACACAAAAACAGGCACAACAGACAGAGTTTGTAGTTGCAAAAACAAAAGGTGCGGTTTATTTTAAACTATTTACAGGGGAAAAACAGCAAAACAAAAAGAAACATAAAAAAAGAAATCCTGGTCAGCTTGACCGCCTACTACACACGTAGGTTCCCTGTCTGACAACTAGGTGCAGCCTTGTGCTGCCCCAGCCCCTATCTCCCTGTTTTTGAAGGTTTTAGCCACACAGGCTTTGTCTCACCGCACAGGACAGAAACACACTCCCCAGTCTTGCACAACACAGAACTGGTTCCAGGATGGAGCATCTCCCTTAGCATGCTGGGAGTTCTTGTAGAGGCCTGAATGAGCCACTTGATTCAGCTGGGCTCATTAACTCTTCCCCCCGCAAGACTCCCAGCACTCCCCCTAGTGGTATGAATTAGCATAAAGCCTGAATCTAGGGCATACATACCTACCATCCTGGATGCAACCTGGTGATTTTACCTGCCTGCTGTCACACTATATATATATATATATATATATATATATATATATTGTGAGGGGGTTAACTCGGTAGCGGGTGTGTGTGACCCCCTGGTTGGGCTCCCCACACAAAAACAGGGCCAGCAGACGGAGGTTGTGGTTTTCAAAATCAAAAGGTGCGGTTTATTTCTCTATGTACAGTGACAAAACACAGCAAAGCCAAAAAGAAACAAACAAAATAAATCCTGGTCAGTTTGACCTCTGACTAAACATGCAGGTTTCCTAAACTAACAACTGGGATCAGCCTGGTGCTGTCCTAGTCCCTAAGTCCCTGGTTTAGTAAAAGTCCACACAAATAGCCACACAGGCTTTGCCTCACCGCACAGGGGTTCACTCTCCCTAGACAGTCCACACAGGTCTGGTTCCAGGCATGAGCTAACATCTAATGAATCTGGGAGTTTTTATAGAGGCCTTAAACGAACTGACAGGCTTCAGCTGGTCTCATCAACTCCCTGCCTCACGACGCCCAGCACTCTCCCTAGAGGTATGAGTCATTCATGAGCCCACTAGCCTCAGCTGGGCTTCATCAACTCCCTAGTTGTATAAGTCGGCATAAAGCCTGAATCTGGGAGAAATATATCTACCCCCCTGGATGCAACCAGGTGACTTTACCTTCCTGCTGTCACAATATATATATTTATATATATAGATAGATAGATATAGATATATATAACATCTTCTGAAATTCGAATTTCGTATAGAATGAAATCGAATTCCAATAGAAAACATTAGAATAGAATAGAAAATAATAGAAGTGAATAGCATAGAAAAACAATAGAACAGAATAGAAAAAAATATAATATATTATATTCTAATCTTTTCTATTCAAATTCATTCTGTACCAAATTCGAATTTCGGAAGATGGTTTATATATATATATTGTGAGGGGGTTAGCTCGGCAGCGGGTGTGTGTGACCCCCGGGATGGGCTCCCCACACAAAAACAGGCCCAGGTTGTGGTTTTCAAAATCAAAAAAAGGTGCAGTTTATTTTCTATTTACAGTGACAAAACACAGCAAAGCCAAAAGAAACATAAACAAAATAAATCCTGGTCAACTTGACCTCTGACTAAACATACAGGGACGTGGCCAACTCTGGATGGCCTAGACTTTGTTGAGTTGGGGTTTTATTACTCCCCTCCCAATGGTGTACCCAAGATATTTGGCCTCCTCCTGCCCAATGGTACACTTCTTGGGGTTAGCCGTAAACCCCGCTTCCCGAACAGAGTCCAGGACTGCTTGCACTTTTGGCAGATGTGTGGCCCAATCTGTGCTATGGATAATTACGTCATCCAGGTAAGCCGCAGCATACTTCCGATGGGGCCTCAGCATCTGGTCCATTTTCCGCTGGAATGTGGCCGGCGCATTCTGTAACCCGAACGGCATTCTCTTATATTGGAACGCCCCGTCTGGGGTTACAAATGCGGTTTTCTCTTTGGCCAATTTGGCCAGGGGGATTTGCCAATACCCTTTTGTGAGGTCAAGAGTCGTCATGTATCGGGCTGTTCCCAGCCGGTCGATCAACTCATCTATACGTGGCATGGGGTAGGTGTCAAATTTTGTAACTTTGTTCAACTGACGAAAATCGTTACAAAATCGCCAGCTCCCATCCGGTTTAGGCACCAACACAATGGGACTAGACCAATCACTTTGGGACTCCTCTATCACCCCTAAGTTCATTATTTTCTGTACTTCCTCCCGTATTGCCTCCCGTCGGGCCTCTGGGATCCGATAGGGTTTTAACTTCACCCTTTCACCGGGCGGGGTAATGATGTCATGCTCTACCCCAGATGTTTGTCCCGGCAGCTCAGAGAATACCTCCTTGTTGCGAAGCACAAACTCCTTAACCTCCTGTTGTTGGGGTTGTGACAAGGTGGCTGCTATTCCAACCTCAGGAATCACGCAACCAGTTTGAGCTGGTGACCAAGTGTCTGCGACTAGGGACTCTCTATCCCTCCAGGCTTTCAACAGATTAACGTGATAGATCTGTTCGGGCTTTCGCCTTCCTGGTTGTCTGACCTTGTAATTCACTTCGCTCACTTTTTCCATTATCTCGTAGGGGCCTTGCCATTTGGCAAGGAATTTACTTTCAACCGTAGGGACAAGTACCAGTATCCTATCCCCCGGGGAAAAGGTACGGGTCTTGGCTCCACGGTTGTACACTCTCTGCTGTGCTAACTGCGCTTGGGCCAAATGTTCCTTCACGATGGGCATTACCTGTGCAATTCGGTCTTGCATCAGGGCGACATGCTCAATCACACTCCTGTGGGGAGAACTCTCACTTTCCCAAGTTTCCTTGGCAATATCCAACAGCCCTCTTGGGTGTCTCCCATACAGTAACTCAAAGGGGGAGAATCCCGTAGAGGATTGGGGCACCTCCCTAATAGCAAACATCAGATAAGGAAGTAGACAGTCCCAATCCTTTCCATCTCTATCCACCACTTTCTTCAACATTTGTTTTAGGGTTTTGTTGAATCTTTCAACCAGCCCATCGGTTTGGGGGTGATACACAGATGTACGTAATTGCGTCACTTTGAACAATTTACACAGCTCCTTCATAACCCGGGACATAAAGGGTGTACCTTGGTCCGTAAGCAGTTCTTTACAAATACCCACCCGGCTAAACACAAGAGATAGCTCTTTGGCTATGGTTTTGGCCGAGGTATTTCGGAGAGGGATCGCTTCTGGATAACGGGTGGCATAGTCCATTATAACTAATATGTACTGGTGCCCCCTAGCGGACTTGATTATAGGACCTACCAAATCCATGGCGATCCTCTCAAACGGGACCTCAATGATGGGTAGAGGGACCAGCGGGCTACGGAAATGTGGCATCGGGGCCGACCTCTGACACACAGGGCAGGAGGAACAATAATTTTCTATGTCCTTCATCACCCCCGGCCAATAGAATCTCTGTAATACCCTCTCTCGGGTTTTCTCTGTCCCCAGATGACCTCCAAGAATGTGCCCATGGGCCAACTCCAACACCAACTTCCTGTAAGGTTTGGGCACCACAAGCTGCTCAACGGTTTCTTCTGCCCTTTTTGCCACCCGCTACAGTAGGTCCTTCTCTACTCTGAAGTATGGGTAAGTGCAGGTATTATCTGGGTTCACTAACTCGCCATCTATTTTCACTACGTTTTCCCGTGCCTTTATTAGGGCGGGGTCTTTCAACTGTTCTGTGGCAAAGTTTTCCCTGTGAACCTCAAGATCAGAAAACTCCACAGACGGTAGGTTTTCGTCTGAGGAGGTGGGCTCCTCTCCAGTTTCTTGAGTCTCCCCTGCCAATACTGATAAGGGAAATTCCGGAGAGTCCTCACCACTCTCAGGGGAGTTCTGGCTATCACATTCCTGGTACATAGGGGCACCAGTGGGGGGCTCAGGATCATCCCACAGTTCCCAGAACTTCGGAAAATCCCTTCCCACAATGGCGTCATACGGTAACTGAGATACTAAGCCCACTGGATGAGAGAGGGTACCTTTGGGGGTCTCGAAACACACTGTAGTCACTGGATACTCTCGGGTGTCCCCATGCACACAAATAACAGCTACCTTGCTATTCCCAGAGACCTCTGTTTTAACTAACTCAGCCTTTATCAGGGTCACAAGGCTACCTGAATCCAGCAATACCACAACATTTCTACCATTAACACACATTTTGCATAAATGTTTCTCAGTTCCTCGAATGGCAGTGCATGCGACTGTCGCACACAGCGACTGACGTCTGCCCGTCAGAAAGTCACACTGCATGGGTTCCTCCACAACCGGGCAATTGGCTGCAATATGTCCCGCTTGCCGGCAGCGGTAGCAAACGATCCTTCTTGCCGCCTCTTGAGCCGCTGATTTCCCAGGCTGTTCTCGCCAAACTTGGGGTAGAGCTCCCACCCTCTCACTCTCTCCACCCTTACCCCTTGGAATCCTCTTATCCGCCCCTGGGGATGGTCTGGTCTTAGGGTGGAAAGTCCGAGTGTCTCTGGAAGAGGCCGTCAGGTTCTCTGTAGCCAAGTATTTCTCCACACGATCCACAAGACCATCGGCCGTCTCTGGGTCTCCATGGCTTACCCACTTTTGGATGGCAGTAGGAAGAGCTCTCAAAAACCGATCCATTACAACACGTTCCACAATCTTTGGTGCGGACAAAGTCTCTGGCTGTAGCCACTTTCTGCTCAGGTGAATGAGATCATACATTTGAGACCTGGGGGGTTTTCCAAGCTGGAAAGTCCAGTTATGCACACGCTGAGCCCGGACAGCCTGGGTGACACCCAGCCTTGCCAATATTTCAGCTTTTAGCATCACATAGTCTTTTGCTTGGTCAGGCTCTAGGTCATAGTAAGCCTTCTGCGATTCACCAGTTAACAGAGGAGCCACCAGTCCAGCCCACTGCTCCTCAGGCCACTTTTCTCTTTCAGCAGTCCTTTCAAATGTGGTCAAAAATACCTCTGGATCATCCTCTCCAGTCATTTTTGTCAATAAACGACTCACCCCAAAGGACGCGGTATTAGTGGGACGGCTTTCCTCACTGGTCTGCGGACGTTGCTGCATTACTGCTTCCATTTGTTGTAGTCTCTGCTCTTGCTTCTGTAACAGGTCTATGAAGCGGGCCTCAGATTGCTGCTGGGCTTGTTGCTGAGCTTCCAGACTCTGTTGGTGAGCTTGCTGCTGGGCTGCAAGGCTCTGTTGATGAGCTTGCTGCTGGGCTGCGAAGTTCTGTTGTTGAGCTGCAAGGCTCTGTTGATGAGCTGCAAGGCTCTTTTGCAAACCTGCATTTGTCTGCTGTTGATTGGCATTTGCTAGAGCCAGCTGCTTCAGTATCTCCTCCATGCTGGCTTAAAAAAAACTGCCACTGGTTCTCCACCAACTGTGAGGGGGTTAGCTCGGCAGCGGGTGTGTGTGACCCCCGGGATGGGCTCCCCACACAAAAACAGGCCCAGCAAACGGAGGTTGTGGTTTTCAAAATCAAAAAAAGGTGCAGTTTATTTTCTATTTACAGTGACAAAACACAGCAAAGCCAAAAGAAACATAAACAAAATAAATCCTGGTCAACTTGACCTCTGACTAAACATACAGGTTTCCTAACTAACAACTGGGATCAGCCTAGTGCTGTCCTAGTCCCTAAGTCCCTGGTTTTAAATGTCCAAGCAAATAGCCACACAGGCTTTGTCTCACCGCACAGGGGTTCACTCTCCCTAGACAGTCCACACAGGTCTGGGTCCAGGCATGAGCTAACATCTAATGAAGCTGGGAGTTCTTATAGAGGCCTAAATGAGCTGACAAGCTTCAGCTGGTCTCATCAACTCCCTGTCTGCACGACGCCCCACACTCTCCCTAGAGGTATGAGTCATCCATGAGCTCACTAGCCTTAGCTGGGCTTATACAACTCTCCACCTAGTTGTATAAGTCGGCGTAAAGCCTGAATCTGGGCGAAATATATCTACCCCCCTGGATGCAACCAGGTGACTTTACCTTCCTGCTGTCACAATATATATATATATATATATATATATATATATATATTATAAAAAAAATTATTCTGTTCTATTGTTTTTTTCTATTCTAGTCTATTCTATTAGAATTCGATTGTATTCTATATATATATATATATATATATATATATATATATATATATGTATGTATGTATGTGTATATATATATATATATATATATATATATATATATATATTATATTTTTTCTATGCTGTTCTTTTGTTTTTCTATGCTATTCTTTTATATTATTTTCTATTCTAATCTTTTCTATTCGAATTCAAAATTATTATATAAGAAATTCCAATTTCGTATAGAATGAATTCGCATTCGAATAGAAAAGATTAGAATAAAATAGAAAATAATAGAAAAGAATGGCATAGAAAAACAATAGAACAGCACGGAAAAAATATAAAACATCTTCCAAAATTCGAATTTCATATAGAATGAATTTGGATAGAAAAGATTAGAATAGAATGCAAAATAATAGAAAAGAATAGCATAGAAAAACAATAGAACAGAACAGAAAAAATATAAACATATATATATATATATATATATATATATATATATATATATAAACCATGTTCCGAAATTCACATTTTGTATACAATGAATTTGAATTTGAATAGAAAAGATTAGAATAGAGTACAAAAGAATAGACTAGAAAAACAATATAACAGAATAGAATAAAATATGATATATATATTATATTTTATTCTATTCAGTTTTATTGTTTTTCTAGTCTATTCTTTTCTATTATTTTCTATTCTAATCTTTTCTATTCAAATTCAAATTCATTCTATACGTAATTCGAATTTCGGAAAATGGTTATATATATATATATATATATATATATATATATATATAATAGGGCTAGGGTTAAGTTGCTAGTGCAAATAGATTGTGTAGATAATGCTTTGGTTAAGCGTCTGTACATGCGTTTTTAAACATGAATTTAAACATGATTTTGCTAGAAATGATTGATTGCAAGAGCTACCTAGCTGTACATGGGGGTGACCCGGTACAAAATTTGGGGAAAGTTGATAGTGCAAATACACCCGAAATATACTAAACCCCGAGAGGGATTACTTGTTGAAAGTCCCAAAAAATGGGGGTTGATATTGCCAGCAGGTTCATACTTTTGGCCACAGACACTCGCCAATAGTTAAAATGGCGGTCAGCCTACTTCCGGTAGAACGGAGGGGGTGCTTCCGACCGGATGTTATAATCAATGGGGCAGTGCCAGTAGCTAAGATGGCAGATTTACCGCTTCCTGTCAAATGGAGCTGCTGTTCCTCATCTAAAAAATGGGGATAGGATAATATGAAGCACAAGGGGGTATAGATGAGGGGACGAGCAGTGCTGAGGCAGCTTCCTGATGACGCATTTGATGCAAAATGCATAGAGGCTGCGGGATCATTATCTGCTCGTCACTTCCGGAACCTAATGAGGCTTGGGATGCAAGCCAGCATGTGAAGGAACCATAGGGGCACACGTGCGGAACCAGGCATATATATCTTCTATGTATAGCTGGATCAGCTCAGTGCCGGCTTCAAGGCACTTTTACATGTGAGTGGATGGAATTTTTTAAATCTCAATAATTTTTTTATGATATACTACACCATGATAGTCCTTTATATGTTCCATGAGCGGTCATAGAGCAAGATTTTCCACCAGTACATTGGGAGGAACTGCTGACAAGTCTGAGAGACGGAGTGGTTATCCTTATGAACCAAAGGCGCATAATCTGGTGAGTGGCCATTCTACTTGGTGGTGGTGTAGGCACAAACAGGGTGAAGGTGGAAGCACAGCAAGCACCAGTGAAAAGAGCAATTATTCACATAGGACTCTTTGTGCATTTTTTATTGCAGCTATTTGGTCAATGGAGTTATATTTCACTGCACATCTCCTTTTATTTACTGTATATACTCGAGTATAAGCCGAGTTTTTCAGCCCTTTTTTTAGGGCTGAAAGTACACCCCTCGGCTTACACTCAAGTCAGTACCTGAAAATCTTCTTATACTGCGACCGACGTCCATTGTTTAAATATTGCGGTTTTCTCCTGGTCCCTTCCAGGTCCTCTCATTCTCGGACTCCGTTTCTCAGCAGACACTGTGTTCAGTGTTCCGCCTATCATGGATCTTGTCCGAGGATGAAAAGAGGTCCGTGATTGGTGGAACACTGAACACAGTGCCTGCTGGCAAATGGAGTCCGAGAATGAGAGGATCTCCGTGATAGGCGGAACACTAAATGAGTGAGTGAATAACTTGTATAGCGCTACAAATGCAAACTAAATCGCCTCAAGGCGCTTTGCATCCAGTGACATCCTGATCCTTCAGAAGAGGTGGGTCTTAAGTTTTTTCCTGAAGGCCCGATGATTTTCTTCCATGCGGATATCCGTGGGTAGAGCCTTTTTATAGCCGTGGTCCTTGGACTGCAAATCTTCGTTCTCCCTTTGTTTTGAAGCGGGACTTGGGGATGTGAAGGAAGTGTCGTCAGCGTATGAATGGTAGGACAGGTCCTGTTTGCTGATGATTTTGAGGAGTGGGCGGAGGTAGATGTTAAAGAGCACAGGTGACAGGGGTGATCCTTGAGGGACTCCGCAAGAGATTGCGTGAGTTTCAGAGGTGAAGTCTCCTAGTTTTACTGTCTGGGAACGATTATCTAGGAAGGATGCGAACCAGGATAGGTTAGGGTCTGCAACTCCTGCTACTTTTTTAAGGCGAATCAGTAGAGTTTTGTGATCTACTGTGTCGAACGCTGCACTGAGATCCAGCAGCACCAGAAGGCATGATTCTCCATCATCTGCTGCTTCGAGGGCATCATCCCATATTTTAAGAAGTGCCGTTTCTGTGCCATGGCCAGGGCGGAAGCCTGATTGTAGTGGATCCAAGAGTTTGTATGTGTCCAAGTGGAGTTGTAGCTGTTGTACTACTGCTTTCTCCATAATCTTCGAGATGGTGTTGAGGCTTGTTACCGGTCTCCGGTGGTTTGGGTCTTTGGGGTCCAGGTTGGGTTTCTTTAGGAGGGGTTTGATTATGCCTTCCTTGAGAGAGCTCGGAACAATACCTTCTTTGAACGATTGGTTTATGAAGTGTGTTATGGTAGGTGCTAGAATGTCGGTACATTCTTTCAAGAGTTTTGTAGAAATTATTTGGAGAAGTGCTGTCTCTGAGCCTTCTGATTATGTTTTTGGTGGTGTCGATGGTGATTGGGACCAACGAAAATGTAGTCAATTGTATACTGTTCGTATTGATTTCCTTTATTTGCTTTGGCGGAGTCGGATCGGCTGTTTTTTTCTGTTGAATTATTTCCCAAATGTTTTCGATTTTGTTGATAAAAAAATCCGATAGCTCATTACAGAACTCTTGGGTTTCAATTGCTGGAGGTTCTAGGCAGGTGGGGTTTATATTCTGAGTGACTAGTTTGAAGAGTTCCCGGGGTCGGTTTAGGGCTTTTTTGATGGTGTTTGAGAAGTGTTCCTTTTTTGCTCTGAAAATTGCTTTGTGATATTTCTTAGTGAGCGCTTTGTAGTTAATACGGTTTTCCTCAGTTTGGTTTCTTCTCCAGGCTCCTTCGGCCCTTCTCCGTTCTTGCTTCAGTAGAGTAAAAGTGTCATTAAACCAGCCCGAGTTGTTTTTGTGAATGAGTGCTCTGCGTCTCGGAGCGACTATGTCTGCTGTTTCTCGTAATGCTTTGTTTAAGGAGTTGAGTGTTTGTTCCGTTGAGTGGTTGTGATTTTGCGTTGCTATTTTTTTTGATAGTGTAGTTTTGAAGAGTTCCAAGTGTAATTTCTTCTGAGATCTTGTCCAGTATTTTGTTATTAAGTATTCCGGTTTTAGCGAGATGGTGTTGGTGGTAATTTTAAATTTGATAGCGTGGTGGTCCGTCCATGGTAACGGCATGTTCTCCATTGTGTTGATGTCTAAGTTTTGTTTGAAGATGAGGTCAAGAATGTGACCCGATCCATGCGTGGGGGCATTTATCAATTGCTGCAGACCTAGTTCTTCCAATTGGTTGATGCAGGAGATGGCGACGGGGTCTTGAGTGGAGTTAGCCCAGAGGTTGAAGTCACCTAGTAATAGGATGTTTTTGGTTTTTAAAGTATACGTCAAGATAAATTCGGTAAGGGGTGTGAGGAGGTTTGTCTTCGGTCCTGGCGGTCTGTAGCAGAGCAGCATGTGGACAGTGTCCTGGGGTGTTGTTTGGAGCTGTAGAGTGAGTGTCTCCATGAACGGCAATGAATTCTGTATAGTTGGTTTGGTGAGAGGGAGGTTCGATTTGAAGATCACTGCTAGGCCTCCTCCTCTATGTCCTATTCTGTGCTCGGTTAGGATGCAGTAGTTCTCGGGTACTAATTCTGTTAGGATGGTGTTACAGTCCGGGGTTAGCCAGCTTTCCGTGATAAAGAGGCAATCTATGTCGTTTTGCGTGATGAAGTCGTGAATTTCCCGTCTGTGCTTGACTGCCGATCTGGTGTTGATCAGGGCGCATGATAAATGTTGTAGTTGAAGTGGTCTTTTCGTGTTTTTGATAGTCGATTGTCGATTGATCCTTAGCAGTTGTTCTTTTCGTAGTATTATTTGGGTGGGGGTTGGTAATGTTGAGGCAGTATTCCTTAGCCTGTGGCGGGTGTCCGCTGAGTATTTAAAGTTGCACATGATGGGAAGAAAAAAAAGGTGAAGGGGATGGTGAATGGGGCCCAATGACCTAACCACCCCCCGTTGGTCCAGAGGAAGGCAAAAAAAACCCAGCCGAGTCAAGGCCAATTGCTACAGCAGGGAAAAATTCCTTCCTGACCCCCTGAATGGCGATCGGGTGAAACCCTGGATCAACTTCTACTTGTTGGAGGTGACTCGACGTACTTACCAGGTCGGCACACGCGGGCCTGCTGGAGAGAGAATCGGGGGGAGGGTAATGGGATGGTCGGAGGCCTCAGCCGCGGTCTGTCCTGCAGGTCTAGCAGTCTAGAGGCGGGATCCCAGATGGCGGCAGGGGGCAGTCGGCGGCTGCGGACGATGTGAAGGTGAGCGATCAGTAGAGAAAGAGTGAGAGTGGTGTGGAAGGTAGTAGTGGTGTGGGATGGGGGGGGTGACAATGAGTAGATTAGAGAAAGAAAAAGTTTTTTTTTTTTTTATGTCAGTGTAGGGGACAAGGCTCCTGGGTGTACCAAGATGGCCGCTACTTACCAGGCCGGATCACCGTTTCGACCTCCAGGCAGCCTTTGTGGAGTGACCCCGTGGGGGCCACAGGCAGATGGTGAGTCAAGGGGTGCAATCCGGTGGTTGTACCCGGTCAGAGTGGTCCAGGGGGCCGGGAGAAGGTGTAGGGGGCCGAGGCTGGGTGGCCCAAGATGGCCGCCAGGCTAGGCCGAAGCCGCGGTCTGTCCTGCTAGGCCAGGCAGCTGCTGGTGCTGCTTCGGGGGTCCTCTGGTGCTTAGGGGGAGCTCCGATCGCGGGGGGTACAGCGGCTTGCTGACAGTCCGGATCCGGGGATGGGACGCTTCTGGCGATGCTAGGCCGCAGCCCCGGGCTTTCCTGACGGCGGCTGTGGAGGGGATGGATGCTGGAAGCGGTGGTGATGACTGGTGAGCTGAGGGCTCTGTCCTAGAGGGGGGTCTGCTCCCGAGGGGATGAGCCCGCCGGGGGACCGCTGGAAGGTGGTGCTGGGCCGAAGCCGCGGTCTTGCCTGACGGCGGCTGCGGGGGGGGGGGTACGGCGGCGGCGGGTGGGGGCTATTGGATCGCTTGGATCCCTCTGTGTGGAGGGGAGGAGAGAGGGGGGAGAGAAGGGGGAGATCAGGGGGAACAGGTGAGAGATCTGGGGAGAGAAGCAAGTGCAGCCCTGGATGTCAGGAGCTGCTGTAAGCACGTCCTCTAGCACTCAGGTGAGTAGACAGGTGAGTAGACTCAATCAGATCATTCTTCTTCACTGTTGGAGCCAACACAGTGTTTGCTGGAAACGCCTATCACGGAAGGGACCAGGAGAAAGCTGCGATATTTAAACAATGGACGCCGGCCGCAGTATAAGAATATTTTCAGGTACACTGACTCGGGCACAGGGAGGCTAAAATGGACACAGTGAGGTTGGGCACAGTAAGCTGGCAATGGGCACAGTAAGGTGGCACAGTGAGGTGGCAATGGGCACTGTGAGGTGGCACAGTGAGGTGGCAATGGGCACAGTAAGGTTGGGCAATTGGCACAGTGAGGTGGCAATGGGCACGTTTCCCCCCTAGGCTTATGCTCGAGTCAATAAGTTTTCCCAGTTTATTGGGGTAATATTAGGTACCTCGGCTTATACTCGGGTCGGCTTATACTCGAGTATATACGGTATATAACATATCTGATGGACTAAATTAATTATAATATGAGTTTTTTTGCACTTATATACCTTTTTTTTGCACATTGCACTTTATATATTTTATGTTTAAAGTCACAGCAGGATTTTTGGATTGGTATTATACAAGCAATTGTGGATACCACACCCTTAGAGTAGAAAGTTTTGACAAACATAGGGATATATGACTCTATATTTATTTTATTAGTTAGCGCATTTCACTAATATTTTTATACATAACCATTTTCCGAAATTCGAATTTCGTATAGAATGATTTTGAATAGAAAAGATTACAATATAATTGAAAATAGAAAAACAATATAACAGAATAGAAAAAAAATATATAATAAATATATATATATATATATATATATATATATATATATAAAACATCTTCCAAACTTCGAATTTCGTATAGAATGAATTTGAATACAAAAGATTAGAATAGAAAATAATAGAAAAGAATAAACTAGAAAAACATATATTATATTTTATTCTATTTTGTTCTATTGTTTTTCTAGTCTATTCTTTTCTATTATTTTCTATTCTAATCTTTTCTATTCAAATTCATTCTATACGAAATTTGAATTTCGGAAAATGGTTATATATATATATATATATATATATATATATATATATATATATATATACTAGGGTTAGGGTTAACCCTAACCCTAATATTTATATATATAACCATTTTCCGAAATTCAAATTTCGTATAGAATGATTTTGAATTATTACATTCTATTAAATTCTATTCTATTCTTTTTTATCATATTGCTTTATTATTTTATATTCTATTTTATTGTATTTCTTAGAAAATCGATTTCTATTATTTCGCATTTGATTCAAATTTGTTTTGGAATTCGATACAAATTTGTTTTCGAATTTGGTTCGAAACTAATTTTGTTCGCGTTTTTTTCAGATTTGTTTAACCAGTTGTCAACCGGCCGCCGTCAATTGACAGCGACAGGAAGACACTGTTATTCTGGGCGGACGTCATATGACGTCGCGCCTTTAAAATCCATTAGGGGGCGGCGCCTGGCACCCGCGATTGCCCAGTAACCGTGCAGGACCGTGGATCTGTGTGTGTAAACACACAGATCCACATCCTGTCAGGGAGAGGAGACCGATAGTGTGTCCCTTCTACATAGGGACAACCATCGGTCACCTCCCCCAGTCAGCCCCCTCCCCCCACAGTAAGAATCACTAATAGAGAACACATTTAACCCCTTCCTCGCCCCTAGTGTTAACCCCTTCCCTGCCAGTCATGTTTATACAGTAATCAATGCATTTTTATAGCACAGATCGCTGTATAAATGTGAATGGTCCCAAAAATGTGTCAAAAGTGTCCGATGTGTCCGCCGCAATATCGCAGTCATGATAAAAATCGCTGATCGCCGCCATTACTAGTAAAAAAATAAAAAAATAATAAAAAAATAAAAAAACTATCCCCTATTTTGTGGACGCTATAACTTTTGCGCAAACCAATCAATATACGCTTATTGCAATTTTTTTACCAAAAATATGTAGAAGAATACGTATTGGCCTAAACTGAGGAAAATTTAAAAAAAAATTGATATTTATTATAGCAAAACGTAAAAAATATTGTGTTTTTTTTCAAACTTGTCACTCTTCTTTTGTTTATAGCGCAAAAAATAAAAACCAAAGAGGTGATCAAGTACCACCAAAAGAAAGCTCTATTTGTGGGAAAAAAAGGACGCAAATTTCGTTTGGGTACAGCGTCGCACGACCACGCAATTGTCATTCAAAGTATGACAGCATTGAAAGCTGAAAAATGGCTTGGGCAGGAAGGGGGTTTAAGTGCCCAGTAGAGAAGTGGTTAAATTTGTTACATTTGTCATTCGGAAATTCGGATGCATACGAATTTCCGAATAATGAAAAATTTGTCAGAATTTCGATTCGGAACGAAACGAAATGCACATGTCTACTGCTGCTGATCAATGAAGTGTATGTGATACATATGTGTGAGTGCGTTGTTATTAGCATTCAAGCTCCATAGCTGAGATAGTGAAGGAGGCCCCGTTTTTCACTTTTTTTTATATATATATATATATATTAATTGGTTCTATACAGGAGATTCATAGACAATCTTATTGTAATATGGAGAGGAGATGAAGAGTCTCTAAAAAATGTATTTGAAAAATTTAATGATAATCAAAAAAATATACATCTGTCTGTTAAATATGATAAAAAAGGGGGCGTGGTCAAGAGCGGCATGTGAGAAGTCGCATCTCACGGAGCTCCCGGTCTAGATCCTTACAAGATCCTCTTACCAGCCTAAAATACTTCCGGATTTTGAGCTACCATCCAGCGGTACCCTTCCCTGACGTACCTGGGACGAACAACGAGCACCACGGCCAACATGATGACCCGAAAACAGACCGAGACGGGGGGACCGCTGGAGATCCAACATGGTGCCGCGGCCTCCCTCTTCCAGCGTGCACGAGGCGCAGAAAAGCCAAAGGATGCGGGTAAGGCTCCTAAGACCCCCAGAGGGACTGGAAAAGACCCCCCCCAGAGACATGCTGTACCCCTCCCATGAACAGGTTTTGGCTGAAATATCTGGGTTTTCACAGCGCCACGCAGATCACCCCGATTTAAATATAACTTGGGAAACATTTAAGGCGTTTCTTAGAGGTATTCTAATTGATGAGGTCACAGGTATTAAATCCAAAACAAACGCTTTAAAGGAACAAGCTGTGCAGCTGGTAGGCCGGTTGGAGGCAGAATTTATAGCTGACCCTTCTGATGCCGCCAGGGAGGCCTGGCTGGCTGCACAGGCGGCGGTTGACCAGATTACTAGCTCGGCCACTGATAGGAAATGTTTTTTAACAGACTGGCATTCTACGAGGAGGGGGAGCAAACTGGTCGGCTGCTAGCAAAAATAGTGAAAGCTTCTCAGACCTCCTCGTCCATCGGCGCCTTGCGCGCTGAAGGTGGGAAGCTGGTGAACACCCCCACTCATATTATGCAGGAACTGGTAAAGTTCTACTCGGATCTGTACAAATCCCGAGCGGACTATTCACCTGATGACCTACAAGATTACCTGCAGGGTATTGAGCTCCCCTGCCTATCGGATGCTCAAAGATTGCTCTTAGATTCCCCTATCAAGCTAGAGGAACTGCAGGAGGCGCTTACCCCTTTCTCTTATTTCTAAGGCTTCTGGGGATGACGGCCTGCCGATGGAAATATTTAAACACTATGGGGGGGTTATCTTGCCACAACTACTTAAAGTCCTCAACTCAGCCAGGGGGAGTCAATGTCTGCCCGAGTCTATGACTAGGGCCAGCATTGTTCTCATACTAAAACCGGGTAAGGACCCATTGGACCCGGGATCCTATAGACCGATCTCTCTCCTGCAGAGCGATATAAAACTACTGGCCAATGTTTGGGCCCTGCGGCTAAATAAGGTTATCTCAAGTATCATCCACTCAGACAGTCAGGTTTCATGCCCCAAAAGTCCACAGCCATAAACCTTCGGAGGCTTTTTCTTAACTTACATACATGATCGGATAATAAGGGAGGTAGGGCTCTTATGTCGCTGCACGCCCATAAGGCTTTCGACAGCATAGAGTGGCGGTATCTATGGGCTGTCATGGGTAAGTTTGGCTTTGGCGAGGGGTTCCTGTCATGGGTCCAACTACTGTACTGCTCGCCGCAAGCGGTCATATGAGAGGCAGGGCACATTTCCCTCCCATTCCCGCTGCAATGGGGTACCCGGCAGGGCTGCCCATTGTCCCCTCTCCTCTTCGCCATTGATATTGAGCCCATGGCGGCCCTGATTAGGGCCAATCAGAGTATCAGGGGCTTTGTATATGGAGAGATCCATGATAAACTCATGCTATATGCAGATGATACTATGCTTCTTCTGGGGGACACTGGTGACTCCCTGAAGGAAGCCATGTCAGTGATTGAGCGTTTTGGTGTGTATTCAGGTCTTGTGATCAATTGGACCAAATCCTAAATCATGCTGCTAGATGCGGCCCCAAATAATGGGGTTCTAGCGGTTCATAACATACCGGTAACGTCCTGTTTTAAGTATCTGGGTGTTCAGATCACTCCTGAGCCATGGGATTATATCTCCCTTAACCTGTTCCCTCTACTAAATAGGATCCGAGATAGAGCCAAGGTTTGGGCACGTCTCAAGATGTCCCTGGTAGGAAGCGTGAATCTTATTAAGATGATTTTCATGCCCCAATTCCTATATATCCTACATAATACCCCTATGGTGGTGCCGCTTAAAGTGTTCCGAATCATTAACACCATCTTTTGGTCCTTTATATGGCTTGATAAGCCCCCACAGGTTAAACTAGAACAATTACAGAAATATAAAAATGCGGGGGGGTCTGGTGCTCTCTAACCCCTGGGTTTACAACCTAGCGGCTCTGCTTCAACATATTGCCTGTACCATGATAGAGTTGCCAAGCACGGGAGGGAGGAGTTTAGACTTGGACCCCATTAGGGCCCTTATGTGCTACGCAACTGGGACCTCCGATGTAGCTATGGGGCTGGAGGCCTTGGCTTATGGAAAATCCAATAAACGATTACCGACCTACGTCCTTATGCAAAAGGTATGGAACAAGCTCAGGCAGTTACAGGCAGTTGAAGGCTTTACTAGTTATAGCCCGATCTGGGCGAATGGCCATTATGAGGAGTTGAGCTCACTGGAGTGTGGGGCAAGGTGGAGGAGACATGGAGTCACGCACCTGAAGCACATTTTTGCGGGTGGTAAATTGCGCTCTTTTTCTGCCTTACCAGAGCAATTTCGCCTCCCGCTGTCAATGCTTTTTATTACATGCAGTTGCACCACGCGGTGGGGGCGCAGTCTAGCGGGGCCTTGTGGAGTCTTTCCCTGACCCCCATACTCCACTATATGGCCAAGGTGTTCCAGTTAAGGGCTTTATATGCAGAAGCTACTCCATGATTCTTCATACATACCTATACGGCTTCCCTCTGGGGGCAGCGAGTAAGTGGAAGCGAGACGTTGGTACTTTCGAAGATGAACAATGGGAGGAGGCCTTGTAGGCGATACAGACGTGCTTCTTAAATGTAGCTCAGCGCTTGTCACAGCTGTACATAGTCCTCAGAGTGCACTTTACATTAGCTAGATTGTTTAGGATGGGAGTGAGACCAGATTAAAATTGTCCTAGATGCGTGAGGGACCATGGGGACCTAATTCACCTCCTGTGGCGTTGCCCCAAACTACACTTGTTCTGGGCGGGGGTATTGTCTATCATAAATAGGGTCTTTCAGGTCTCCATACCAACAGACCCGAAACCATGCATACTGGGGTTTGTGGACAATATCCCCATATTGACATTGGAAGGCGGTTGACCCCCCAACGGTGAAAGAGTGGATTGGCCAGATGGGGGACAATATACGCTTGGAGAAATATATCTTCCAACATAGGGGACGCCCTGGGAAATTTGATAAGTTGTGGTCATCCTGGTTGGATACCCCGGGCCTCTCCCCGGTAGACCTTGTAATGGATAGATTGCTATTTTGAGTACTTATGCTAGACTGAGAGAGAACGTGTGCGGAGTAACCGCTGTCAAGTAAGGTGCAGAGGTATAAGTCACACTGTGTATAGGTGATGTATAGGACTGAAGTTACCCACACCTAATGCTGATGAGAAGTGGGCATTGTCTGTGCTGAACATGTCTAATGTACTGCCTGTAAATGGAATCTATGACAGAAGATGTGGTCTTTACATGCGCTGTAATGTCTTTTTCTTTTTTCTTTTTTCTATGTTTGTTTTCTAATAAACTTCTTTGAGATAAAAAAAAATGATAAAAAAAAAAAAATATTCACTTTTTAGATCTCACTATAGAGTTGAAAGAGCATAGAATTACAATTTAAAACATATTTTAAAACTGTGGAAAGTAATAGTTAAATATTGGTGGATACAAATAAAATGATAATGATAATGATAATAATACTGTGCCAACCCTATATAGTGAAAAAAAGGCAGCCAAACACAAAAATCAGACAGGATATAAGAAATGCATATAAAATAAAGTGTGGCGCTGTGAAAGAAGTAGAATGTCCTACTTCATATATACCATATGAATACACAGTGTGATATGATATAGTGAATGAATTTAAATGATACAGTATAAACTAGAATATCATAAACAATCCTGAAGGAGTGATAATGATATATATATATCCACAAGTGAATGTGATAAAAATGATATTAGTGATACCATAAAGGATCACAGCAGGTCTGTATAGCATACGGTGCACAAATGCAACCAACAATCAGACTAGTGCACTAATCATGACCCAAAAAAATATATACCGTATATACTCGAGTATAAGCCAAGTTTTTCAGCCCTGTTTTTAGGGCTGAAAGTATACCCCTCGGCTTATACTCGAGTCAGTACCTGAAAATCTTCTTATTCCGCGGCCGGCGTCCATTGTTTAAATCTCGCGGCTTTCTTCTGATCCCTTCCGCGATAGGCGTTTCCAGCAAACACTGTGTTGAGTGTTGCGCCTATCATGGACGTTCTCTTGTCCGACGTCCGTGATTGCCGGAACACTGAACACAGTGCCTGCTGGGAAACGGAGTCGGAGAATTAGAGGATCTCCGTGATAGGCGCAACACTCAACACAGTGTTTGCTGGAAACGCCTATCAGGGAAGGGACCAGAAGAAAGCAGCGAGGTTTAAACAATGGACGCCAGCCGCGGAATAAGAAGATTTTCAGGTACACTGACTGACTCGGGCACAGGGAGGCTGCAATGGACACAGTAAGGTGGCAATGGGCACAGTGAGGTGGCAATGGGCACAGTGAGATGGCAATGGGCACAGTAAGGTTGCGCAATTGGCACAGTAAGGTTGGGCAATTGGCACAGTGAGGTGGCGATGGGCACATTTCCCCCCCCCTAGGCTTATACTCGAGTCAATACGTTTTCCCAGTTTTTTGTGGTAAAATTAGGTACCTCGGCTTATACTCGGGTCAGCTTATACTCGAGTATATACGGTATATAAAATCTGGTGAAAACAAAGATATATAAGTGAGAACAGACTCATATAAGACTTCACAGATGAGTATATATGTTTCAAGTCCTAAGCAGACATATCTCATATATAAAGTTCATAAAACGATATCCAACAGGGAACTTGCATCAATGGTGGATGAGTATAAGAAGGTAGATGTGTCAGGTGGTCTGTACAGACATGTAAGATATGTAACATCACCCGGGAGTGCCTTCACCTTGGGCCAATGGGGGAGAAATTAATACTCTTACCAGCCAGAGTAGACCCAGCTCACCGTATAGCGGTGGGTCGATAAAGCTTTGTCCACTGTATGGACCCAAGGAACAGCAAGGATCTGCAAAACACCTACACTCTTATGTCAACAGCACCGCTGATCCGTGTATCGAAACCAAGTAGGAAAAAATCCTGATGCCAAGGAATGACCCCTCAGTTTGCAGCAATCATAGAAAAAATTAAAAGAAGAGAAGTCCTCCACATAGCGTAAATCCAGGAGATTTATTGAAAATCCATAAAAAGTTCAAACAAATGAACATCCATAAAAAACCCAAATACAGGTAAAAATAAAAAGCGTGGTAAGGGCAGCTGGAGCTGGCGTATAAACCCGACCGGTTTAGTCTAAAACAGACTTCAACTTGGGTACACTTCAGCCTGCTGTCCTCCACGCTTATAAGAAGAAAGAAATAGTCAATAATTGCAGACATGTGTGTCCCATTGCACTTCTTTTGTGCTTTTGTGCTTTTGTGCACCGTATGCTATACAGACCTCATCACTGCTGTGATCCTTTATGGTATCACTAATATCATTTTTATCACATTCATTTGTGGATATATATATATATATATCATAATCACTCCTTCAGGATTGTTTATGATATTCTAGTTTATATCATTTAAATTCATTCACTATATCCCAGCACACTGTGTATTCATATGGTATATATGAAGTAGGACATTCTACTTCTTTCACAGCGCCACACTTTATTTTATATATATTGGTGGATAGCTGTCATTATGACCTGACCCATGGCTCATTAATATTCCAAAAGGACAGCTTATCAGATTACGGTGAAATTGTAGTAAAATAGAAGATTTTTCAGAGCAGGCATCAATGATTGGAGAAAGGTTTGTCCAAAGGGGCTATAATGAGCATTTTATTAAAGAAAAAATACAAGAAGTATTAACCGTAAAACGAGAGGAATTGATTAAATATAAATCAAGACAACCAGAGAAATCATATGATGTACCATTATTCTCGACTACAATATTCAGTTCAGGCAAGTTGAACAAATACTTAAAAAACATTGGTCAATCCTCCAAGCGGATACACAACTTCAAAAAATTCTACCTCAACAGCCAAGATTTATTTATAGAAAAGCACCTACTCTACGTCATATGATTCAAAAAAATGTACTAGCTCCATCCATCAAATCAGGCACTATGACTTTTTTCAATGGAAGGAATTTTATCCATGCAAGAAATGCTATGCCTGTAGATATACAAAAATGAATGGGCAAAAGTGCAAAAAATGTATCTCCACCACTACTCAGAAAGAATATTCAGTAAAATATTTTATTTCTTGTAGAACAGAGGGTGTAGTTTATATTTTAGAATGCTCATGTTCTATGCAATATGTGGGCAGAACAAAACGACCTATGTGGAAACGAATAAGAGAGCATGTACTTGTATTGAAATGTATTTGAAATGATTTCCCCAAACATACTGTCTCAAAACATTTTGCTCAGTATCATGCAAAAGATCCCTCATGAATGAAGTTTTGGGCTATAGGGAAATACAAAGCGCGTTGGAGCCACAAAAATTAGAGAGTTGAGCAAAAATGAGTCAAAATAGATTTTTGAAGTCAACACTTTTTTTTCACATGGAATGAATGTAGAATTCTACCTAATTTACTGTAGTAAATATTTATACCTAGTTCCCACCCTATATGTGATGATTAAAATGGACTTTTCGTTTTCTTTATATGTCTCATATCTGTTATGATGCATTCCCAGCAGGGATGTATATATATATATATATATATTGTGACAGCAGGAAGGTAAAGTCACCTGGTTGCATCCAGGGGGGTAGATATATTTCTCCCAGATTCAGGCTTTATGCTGACTTATACAACTAGGGAGGGAGTTGATGAAGCCCAGCTGAGGCTAGTGGGCTCATGGATGACTCATACCTCTAGGGAGAGGGCTGGGCGTCGTGCAGGCAGGGAGTTGATGAGACCAGCTGAAGCCTGTCAGTTCGTTTAAGGCCTCTATAAGAACTCCCAGCTCCATTAGGTGTTAGCTCATGCCTGGACCCAGACCTGTGTGGACTGTCTAGGGAGAGTGAACCCCTGTGCGGTGAGGCAAAGCCTGTGTGGCTATTTGTTTGGACTTTTACTAAACCAGGGACTTAGGGACTAGGACAGCACCAGGCTGATCCCAGTTGTTAGTTTAGGAAACCTGCATGTTTAGTCAGAGGTCAAACTGACCAGGATTTATTTTGTTTATGTTTCTTTTTGGCTTTGCTGTGTTTTTGTCACTGTACATAGAGAAATAAACCGCACCTTTTGATTTTGAAAACCACAACCTCCGTCTGCTGGCCCTGTTTTTGTGTGGGGAGCCCAACCAGGGGGTCACACACACCCGCTACTGAGTTAACCCCCTCACAGTTGGTGGAGAACCAGTGGCAGTTTTTTTTAAGCCAGCATGGAGGAGATACTGAAACAGCTGGCTCTAGCAAATGCCAATCAACAGCAGACAAATGCAGGTTTGCAAAGGAGCCTTGCAGCCCAGCAGCAAGCTCATCAACAAGACCAGCAGCAATCTGAGGCCCGCTTCATAGACCTGTTACAGAAGCAAGAGCAGAGACTACAACAAATGGAAGCAGTAATGCAGCAACGTCCGCAGACCAGTGAGGAAAGCCGTCCCACTAATACCGCGTCCTTTGGGGTGAGTCGTTTATTGACAAAAATGACTGGAGAGGATGATCCAGAGGTATTTTTGACCACATTTGAAAGGACTGCTGAAAGAGAAAAGTGGCCTGAGGAGCAGTGGGCTGGACTGGTGGCTCCTCTGTTAACTGGTGAATCGCAGAAGGCTTACTATGACCTAGAGCCTGACCAAGCAAAAGACTATGTGATGCTAAAAGCTGAAATATTGGCAAGGCTGGGTGTCACCCTGGCTGTCCGGGCTCAGCGTGTGCATAACTGGACTTTCCAGCTTGGAAAACCCCCCAGGTCTCAAATGTATGATCTCATTCACCTGAGCAGGAAGTGGCTACAGCCAGAGACTTTGTCCGCACCAGAGATTGTGGAACGTGTTGTAATGGATCGGTTTTTGAGAGCTCTTCCTACTGCCATCCAAAAGTGGGTAAGCCATGGAGACCCAGAGACGGCCGGTGGTCTTGTGGATCGTGTAGAGAAATACTTGGCTACAGAGAACCTGACGGCCTCTTCCAGAGACTCTCGGACTTTCCACCCTAAGACCAGACCATCCCCAGGGGCGGATAAGAGGATTCCAAGGGGTGAGGGTGGAGAGAGTGAGAGGGTGGGAGCTCTACCCAAAGTTTGGCGAGAACAGCCTGGGAAGTCAGGGGCTCAAGAGGCAGCCAAAAGGATTGTTTGCTACCGCTGCCGGCAAGCGGGACATATTGCAGCAAATTGCCCGGTTGTGGAGGAACCCATGCAATGTGACTTTCTGACGGACAGACGTCAGTCGCTGTGTGCGACAGTCGCATGCACTGCCATTCGGGGAACTGAGAAACATTTATGCAAAATGTGTATTAATGGTAGAAATGTTGTGGTATTACTGGATTCAGGTAGCCTTGTGACCCTGATAAAGGCTGAATTAGTTAAAACAGAGGTCTCTGGGAATAGCAAGGTAGCTGTTATTTGTGTGCATGGGGACACCCGAGAGTATCCAGTGACTACAGTGTGTTTCGAGACCCCCAAAGGTACCCTCTCTCATCCAGTGGGGTTAGTATCTCAATTACCGCATGATGCCATTGTGGGAAGAGATTTTCCGAAGTTCTGGGAACTGTGGGATGATCCTGAGCCCCCCACTGGTGCCCCTATGTACCAGGAATGTGATAGCCAGAACTCCTCTGAGAGTGGTGAGGACTCTCCAGAATTTCCCTTGTCAGTATTGGCAGGGGAGACTCAAGAAACTGGAGAGGAGCCCACCTCCTCAGACGAAAACCTACCGTCTGTGGAGTTTTCTGATCTGGAGGTTCACAGGGAAAATTTTGCCACAGAACAGTTAAAAGACCCCGCCCTAATAAAGGCACGGGAAAACGTAGTGGAAATAGATGGCGAGTTAGTGAACCCAGATAATACCTGCACTTACCCATACTTCAGCGTAGAGAAGGACCTACTGTATCGGGTGGCAAAAAGGGCAGAAGAAACCGTTGAGCAGCTTGTGGTGCCCAAACCTTACAGGAAGTTGGTGTTGGAGTTGGCCCATGGGCACATTCTTGGAGGTCATCTGGGGACAGAGAAAACCCGAGAGAGGGTATTACAGAGATTCTATTGGCCTGGGGTGATGAAGGACATAGAAAATTATTGTTCCTCCTGCCCTGTGTGTCAGAGGTCGGCCCCGATGCCACATTTCCGTAGCCCGCTGGTCCCTCTACCCATCATTGAGGTCCCGTTTGAGAGAATCGCAATGGATTTGGTAGGTCCTATAATCAAGTCCGCTAGGGGGCACCAGTACATATTGGTTATAATGGACTATGCCACCCGTTATCCAGAAGCGATCCCTCTCAGAAATACCTCGGCCAAAACCATAGCCAAAGAGCTATCTCTTGTTTTTAGCCGGGTGGGTATTTGTAAAGTACTGCTTACGGACCAAGGTACACCCTTTATGTCCCGGGTTATGAAAGAGCTGTGTAAATTGTTCAAAGTGACGCAATTGCGTACATCTGTGTATCACCCCCAAACCGATGGGCTGGTTGAAAGATTCAACAAAACCCTAAAACAAATGTTGAAGAAAGTGGTGGATAGAGATGGAAAGGATTGGGACTGTCTACTTCCTTATTTGATGTTTGCTATTAGGGAGGTGCCCCAATCCTCTACGGGATTCTCCCCCTTTGAGTTACTGTATGGGAGACACCCAAGAGGGCTGTTGGATATTGCCAAGGAAACTTGGGAAAGTGAGAGTTCTCCCCACAGGAGTGTGATTGAGCATGTCGCCCTGATGCAAGATCGAATTGCACAGGTAATGCCCATCGTGAAGGAACATTTGGCCCAAGCGCAGTTGGCACAGCAGAGAGTGTACAACCGTGGAGCAAAGACCCGTACCTTTTCCCCGGGGGATAGGATATTGGTACTTGTCCCTACGGTTGAAAGTAAATTCCTTGCCAAATGGCAAGGCCCCTACGAGATAATGGAAAAAGTGAGCGAAGTGAATTACAAGGTCAGACAACCAGGAAGGCGAAAGCCCGAACAGATATATCACATTAATCTGTTGAAAGCCTGGAGGGATAGAGAGTCCCTAGTCGCAGAAACTTGGTCACCAGCTCAAACTGGTTGCGTGATTCCGGAGGTTGGAATAGCAGCCACCTTGTCACAACCCCAACAACAGGAGGTTAAGGAGTTTGTGCTTCGCAACAAGGAGGTGTTCTCTGAGCTGCCGGGACAAACATCTGGGGTAGAGCATGATATTATTACCCCGCCCGGTGAAAGGGTGAAGTTAAAACCCTATCGGATCCCAGAGGCCCGACGGGAGGCAATACGGGAGGAAGTACAGAAAATGCTGAACTTAGGGGTGATAGAAGAGTCCCAAAGTGATTGGTCTAGTCCCATTGTGTTGGTGCCTAAACCGGATGGGAGCTGGCGATTTTGTAACGATTTTCGTCAGTTGAACAAAGTTACAAAATTTGACACCTACCCCATGCCACGTATAGATGAGTTGATTGACCGGCTGGGAACAGCCCGATACATGACGACTCTTGACCTCACAAAAGGGTATTGGCAAATTCCCCTGGCCAAGTCGGCCAAAGAGAAAACCGCATTTGTAACCCCAGACGGGGCGTTCCAATATAAGAGAATGCCGTTCGGGTTACAGAATGCGCCGGCCACATTCCAGCGGAAAATGGACCAGATACTGAGGCCCCATCGGAAGTATGCTGCGGCTTACCTGGATGACGTAATTGTCCATAGCACAGATTGGGCCTCACATCTGCCAAAAGTGCAAGCAGTCCTAGACTCTATCCGGGAAGCGGGGTTTACGGCTAACCCCAAGAAGTGTACCATTGGGCAGGAGGAGGCCAAATATCTTGGGTACACCATTGGCAGGGGAGTGATAAAACCCCAACTCAACAAAGTCGAGGCCATCCAGAGTTGGCCACGTCCCAACAGCAAGAAGCAGGTACGGGCCTTTCTGGGAATCGCGGGTTATTATCGGCGCTTCATTCCCCACTTTGCTTCTAAGGCTGTGCCCCTAACCAACCTGACGAAAGGGAAAGGGTCGGTCATGATTAAATGGACCCCCGAGGCTGAGGCAGCATTCCAATTCTTGAAACAAGCCTTATGTAGCCAGCCAGTGTTGTACTCACCCGACTTCTCTAAAGACTTTGTCGTACAAAGTGATGCGTCAGATGTGGGGTTAGGAGCAGTATTGTCCCAGGTCTGGAACGGGGAAGAGCACCCAGTCATTTACCTCAGCAGGAAGTTGAAGTCCCATGAGGTAAATTACGCCACGGTTGAAAAGGAGTGTTTAGCGGTGAAGTGGGCTCTAGATTCCCTTCGGTACTATCTGCTAGGTAGGCACTTTGACATGGTTACGGATCACGCTCCGTTAAAGTGGATGGCTCAAAACAAGGAGACAAATAGAAGAGTGAATAGGTGGTTCCTGGCCCTACAGGAATTCAACTTCACAGTAAAGCATCGCCCTGGCGTTCAAATGGGGAATGTGGATGCTTTGTCTCGAGTACATGAATGCCTGATTGCTGGTGTTCCAACCCCAAGGTTAAAACAAGAGGGGGGGGTATGTGACAGCAGGAAGGTAAAGTCACCTGGTTGCATCCAGGGGGGTAGATATATTTCTCCCAGATTCAGGCTTTATGCTGACTTATACAACTAGGGAGGGAGTTGATGAAGCCCAGCTGAGGCTAGTGGGCTCATGGATGACTCATACCTCTAGGGAGAGGGCTGGGCGTCGTGCAGGCAGGGAGTTGATGAGACCAGCTGAAGCCTGTCAGTTCGTTTAAGGCCTCTATAAGAACTCCCAGCTCCATTAGGTGTTAGCTCATGCCTGGACCCAGACCTGTGTGGACTGTCTAGGGAGAGTGAACCCCTGTGCGGTGAGGCAAAGCCTGTGTGGCTATTTGTTTGGACTTTTACTAAACCAGGGACTTAGGGACTAGGACAGCACCAGGCTGATCCCAGTTGTTAGTTTAGGAAACCTGCATGTTTAGTCAGAGGTCAAACTGACCAGGATTTATTTTGTTTATGTTTCTTTTTGGCTTTGCTGTGTTTTTGTCACTGTACATAGAGAAATAAACCGCACCTTTTGATTTTGAAAACCACAACCTCCGTCTGCTGGCCCTGTTTTTGTGTGGGGAGCCCAACCAGGGGGTCACACACACCCGCTACTGAGTTAACCCCCTCACAATATATATATATATTAGGGCTGTTACTGATTACAATTTTCACGTTCGATTAATCGATTTTTTTTATAATCGATTAATCGACTAATTTCGATTAATTATAACGCACATAGATATCCAACTACTTTTAGCTGATCTCCTTGCAGGTGGATTCCCAGTGCAGCTACCAACCACTGGAAAAATCCATAGCAGGATACAAAAAACACACAAAGGCAGCGCTCGATGGGAATAGCATTAAAACTTTTATAGTCTTCAAGTAGGTAACAAAATAAATATTGCACTGGAGATAAAATCTATGGTAGCAAAAGCAGTCATAAAAACATGTATCTAAGTATGATACTGGTATAAAAATGTGTACAACGATACCACTGCTGAATCCAGATGAGAAGGGGCTAACATCAGTCCGTCGGCATGTAGATGTCCTGTGAAGGGAACTATCACAACTCCCAGTGGATGGCTGTAGAATCCCAGGTTGATAGAGGGAAATGTAACAGCCCTTGCGTGTGGCAGATAGTAAGGTCCTGCCGGCATGCAGATATGAAGGCACAGCAAAGGAGCCATTCAGATGGACACGGCAAGCCCAAAGAATTTTGATCGAATTTTGATCGATCAAAATAATTTTGATCGATCAAAGCAATTAATCGATTAATCGAGGAATTAATAGTTAATTTCCACAGCCCTAATATATATATATATATATATATATATATATATATATATATATAGCAATAGATTTTAACATTAGCTTATATTTATATAGTTCATCTATGTACAAAAGATATTTAGAATCAATTCTTATGGTTCAATTCGAGTGTTTTTGTATTTAGGAGTTCTTATTATGGATTAAAGTTGAATGTTTATTTTTACGGAAAAGCGATAGTTATCGCTACACACGGAAGTAAGGCATGATGATCCGATGAGTCACCCGTCACCACGGTAACATGTAAACAAGCTTGTGCTTAAAACCCCGGTGCTCGTCACTAGACTCCTTATCCCTTGAAAAAGTCACGTGATCGGTGACGCAACACGTCGGGAGGAATTGGTGACGTGTTCATCCACTATATGTTTTTATCTATGGCCCTGATGTAATTACATTGTTGCGCGATGAAAGGCTGTTTTTCTTTTCCCGAGTCATTTTAGAAGATGGCTGGACCATCTTTAAAACATATTATTTTGAGTTTTGCATGACCCAAAGGGGTCTCCTAAGGAAACAGTTGGACCAATTTGTCTTTAAGAGCTTTATATGACCCAAGTGGGCTGCTTCCGAAGGTGTAAAAAATAAACAAAGTATGCGCTACTGAGTGAACAAATAAATGAATGGCTGCTAGCATCAGCAAATAGACAAATCGCAAAATAGATAATAAAATAAAAAATGCAGCGCCTATATAATGTATAGAACCCAGAGATATATATAAATCTGGGCGTGTGTGAATTCCAAATACCACAAATAAAGGGAGTAACCCTAAAAAGTTATAGTATACAGCAACAAATAAAAAGTGCAATTTCATATATAACGTCCTGTGAGGTGATATAACTGACAATAAAGTCCAGTATGATGCACAATAAGTGAATAAAAAACAATCAATTAAAATTCGGTGTATCCATGGCGACTTCAAGTTCATATAAATATATACATTTATATAGCAGCAACACCCAGGAACGTGATTCCAACACCAGGAGTGGGGAAAAAGAAATGGGTACTCTTACCCCTATGTGTGGACACACACACCAGCGGTGGTGGGTCAGACAAGCAAAAGGTGCAGATAAAAAATCCTCTGGAACCGTCCTCACAGTGCGATAGGTGCAGGAACACCGGATCTCCAGCTGGATATCTCCACGGTTGTAATACGAAGCGTCAAGGATATCAGTGCATCAGAAGTGGTGATAATAACCATAAAACAAAAAAAGGGAAGCTCCACATAGTGCAGGATCAGAAGGTAATTAAAAAGACTTTGTTTATTCAAACAAAAAAGTCACAGAACACACATCGGTGTTTAAAGAGCAAAGTTTTAAAAAATGAAACAGGCTTCCATGCAGAGGCTTGTACAAGCAATATCAGAATAAAAAAAGCGTAGCTATAGGCAGGTCCATGTACCCGACATGTTTCGCATAATAATGCATCAACTGCTTCCGAAGGTGAGCAGGCATTGCACCTGGTGGTGGAAGTGGTGACACGGATAAAATAATCAACTATTACACATTTGTGGAGGAGCACTTCTATTAATATATATATTGACTGTATTTTTGGATTCTTTTATATATATATATATATATATATATATATATATATATATATATATTTTTTTTTTTTTTTTTTAAATATGTTATGTTTGAAATTGTCACTAATTATTGATATATGTTTTGATTGAATTATGCACAGGTCACTTTATGTACACTATACACAGAGCAAGCGCTCCATTGTTTAAGAATTTCTTTCTTTCATGCTTAAGATCATTTGAATAGTGCAGCTGCTCTGTGTTTCACTTCATTCGTTTTTGATACACATACCGTAGCAGAGCTTCAGCATTTTCACATATAAAAATGTAAAAGATGATGTTACGCATAGTAAATAGATATTGTGTTTTTATGCATTAAAATTCAAAAAGTGTGTTTTTTCCCCCAAAAAAGTTTGAAAAACCACTGCACAAATACCGTGTGACATAACAAATTGCAACATTCACCAATCTATTCTCTAGGGCCTCTGCTTTAAAAATGATATAATGTTTTGGAAAACTAAGAAATTTTATAGCAAAAAACAACAGATTGTTATATGTAAGTAAAAAGTGTCAGAAAAGGGCCTGGTCTTGAAGTGAATGATATGCAAATGTAATATGGACAATTTGTGCTAACCTCAAAAGAACAAAAGGGCAATGGTGCAAAAAAGTGCAATCATGCAAAAAAATACTATTTCTATAAAGAGAAATGGGTATCTTAGACCTAAAGAAATGTGAAACGGTGCTGCAACTATTGTGTAGCTTGAATAATCAGCTAAAGTAAATATGTTGAAAATTGGAAAAAGATGCACAACCATATAATCATGCGAACAAAGTGCAATAAGTGAGTGCTGTATAAATACACAAACCTAACAAGGTAGGTATAAGTTCAAAAAAATCAAAAAAATCAAAAATCAATAAAAAACACAGGCCAAAACAATGTCCATTTAAAATCAGCTACAGAGGTTTTGCTGTGATCAAAAGGGCAGAGATGCAAATCTTCATCCTATGCTTCCACCAGGCAGATGATAAATAATAGTAGGTATGCAAAAAGGCCGCTTACCGGATCACTTGGATCTCTGTCACGGAGATCAAATGGGCTCAGCACGCAGGATCACTCAGCTATTAACAGCAGCTGGTCATGTATTCATCCAAATCCTCTCCTCCACTTGCCGTCTGTGGACTGCAACCGATCTCCTTCAGAATAGTTGGTATGGATAGGATCGCTCATAGAGCGTAATGGAGAGGCATGTTTGAAAGAGGAAAGAAGTACTTCATGGTGCAGTAAGTTCTTCTAAAACAAATATCCTTTATTCTGAGTACCGGGTAACTGACATCCAAAAGTTTTCAAAACGAACAAGCAAAGTAAAAAATGTGCATAAACGACTTTCTTTTGTGCCTTTCACATTACAATAGCAGCTGATTCACCTCTGTCACACGTTTTACTTGCTTGTGACTCACCCAGTGATGGTGTAGTTCTTATGGCAATCTTGGAACATATTTCAAAACACCAAATGCAGAGCTGGGAGGTACCGGAAACGCCCTCTGATAGCCAGGCTAGCAGCTAGTCAGGCTATCAGAGGGCGTTTCCGGTACCGCCCAGCTCTGCATTTGGTGTTTTGAAATATATTCCAAGATTGCTATAAGCCTGTGTTTTTTATTGATTTTTGATTTTTTTGAACTTATACCTACCTTGTTAGGTTTGTGTATTTATACAACACTCACTTATTATTAGGCTTGTGCAATTCGTTTCGTAACAAATCGAAATTCGTCCGAATTTAGTAACTTTCGGACATTCGGAAGCATTCGAATTTCCGAACAAAGCAATTGCGAATAAAACTGAATCCGAAATAAATTATATCGCAAATAGCGAATGCCCGAATGTCTTCGGCATAATTCGTTATGAAAAAAGTTACGAATGTACGAATCCATTCGAAGCACAATAACACTCTGCTCTCTGCTTCTCCCTCACCGTGCTGAACTCCCTCTCAAAATGGTGTACAGGGGGCGGAGGCTATAGCTGCATGTAAAAAACAAACGTAAAACACGAGATTTCGAATCGTTACAAATAACCGCTATGTATTTAGAAAAGTACAAATCCATTCGAAGCACATTAGGCATAATAGGCAGCGTCGTTGTGAGAGAGACACGGAAAATTACGAATCAACGAACCCAAAAAAAGTTACGAAAGTAGGAGTTGTGTCCAGAATCAACGAAAAACAATGTACTCTACCGAAAGTACGAATTAGTCCGAACACAAAAAATCCCGTCTAGAAAAATGACGAACAATTACGAATCAACAGGACCGAAAAGAAACAAACCGAAACTAAACAAATTTTTCCATTGTGCACAAGTCTACTTATTATATGGTTGCACATCTTTTTCCAATTTTCAACATAATGATATGCAAATCACTTCAATGTAGCATCAAAGTAGCATCCAAATTGTGTACAAGTTGCATTAAAGTTGCACTACATAAGAACACTTAAAGTCAGATCAAAACTGAATCACAGCAGTGTAAACCTAGCTTATTCAGATAATATGCAGTAACCTGTAGCAGCAGCATCAGCAGCCATGTTTTAATAATTTTGTGCTGTAAATGAAAACCCAATGTGTGTTTGGTTGCTGAGATACTACACAGAAAAATGTGTGCCATACACTAATAAAGTATGTTACATATGCCTTTGGGCATATTTAGTGGCAGCTAGTGTAACTAGATCATTTAAATTCTATTTTTACTTGAAGCCTTTTATAGCATAAATGATTCTGAGTGAAAATATAAAAGCCCCCCAAAAAAACGAATGGCATTGGTATGTACAAACTGCAGGAATGGAAGGTTTGAGTGTGGCCATTATCAACAAGCATGAAAGCCAATTACTGATTGGCTGTTTTGTACAACACCCTGGATTTCCTTTCTTTCAGTGTTTATGAATCAGTGCTTTTAGTACACTAAAACTTAACCACTTCAGCCCTGGAAGGCTTTACCCCCTTCATGACCAGGCAATTTTTTGCGATACAGCACTGCGTTATTTTAAGTGACAATTGCGCGGTCGTGCGATGCTGTACCCAAATAAAATTTGACGTCCTTTTTTCCCCACAAATAGAGCTTTCTTTTGGTGGTATTTTGATCACCTCTGGGGTTTTGTGCGCTATAAACAAAAAAAGAGTGACAATTTTGAAAAAAAAAACAATATTTTTTGCTTTCTGCTATAATACATAGATTGAAAAAATCAAATTTCTTCATCAATTTAGGCCAATTTGTATTCTGCTACATATTTTTGGTAAAAAAATCCCAATAAGTGTATATTGATTGGCTTGCGCAAAAGTTATAGCATCTAGAAATGATAGGATATTTTTATAGAATTTGTATTTTTTAATTTTTTTACTAGTAATGGCAGAGATCAGCAATTTTTAGCGAGACTGCGACATTGCGGCGGACAAATCGGACACCTAACTAACACTTTTTACACTTTTTTGGGGACCAGTGATCAGTGCTAAAAATATGCACTGTTAGTATACTAATGACACTGGCAGGGAAGGGGTTAACACCAGGGGCGATCAATGGGTGTGTCCCTAGGGGGTGCTAACTAACTGTGTGGGGATTGCTCTGACTGGGAGAACACAGAGATCAGTATTCCTGCTTAGCAGGAACACACGATTTCTATGTTCTCCCCTGTCAGAACAGTTGTTTACATAGGCAGATCACCATTTTGCCTCCCTGGGGAATGAGCACGGGTGGCCCCCAGACGCACTGCACGAAGCGATGTACAGTTACGTTGTTTCACGCACCTGGTAAATGTGCAGCAGGTAGTCCAGAAGTAGGTAAAGGACCATTGTATTAACCATTAACCAGGCACTTTCTGGCACTTTTTTTTTTGCACGTGAAAATCTGTTTGTTTTTTTGCTCGAAAATTACTTAGAACCCCAAACATTATATATATTTTTTTAAAACAGAGGATCTAGAGAATAAATTGGTGTTGTTTCAAATGCAATTCTTGGGGAAAAAATATACTTTTTAAAATTTAATGCAAAAAAAACACAGTACATAACCAGATTTGTTGGTAAAATCTAAAAGATGATGGCATGCCAAGAAAATAGGTTTCAAACATGTCACGCTTTAAAATTGGCAGTGGCGACAAACGACATAAATTTTACTATCCATGGGCAATGCTCTAAAAGCCTTTACAAGTTACCATTTTATATTTACAGAGGAGGTCTAGTGCTAGAAATACTGTCCATGATCTGACGTTTGTTGCGATAACTTTCATGTGTGGGACAATCTCTGTTTGCGATTATTATTATTTTTTTTTATTATTAATTTATTCAATTATTTTGATTTTTACACTGTTGCTTTTTACTTTTATCACTTTTATTGCTGTCACAAAGAATGTAAACATCCTTGTGACAGCAATAGGCATGTGACAGGTACTCTTTATGGAGTAAGTAAGACCCCAAATCCCTCCTTTGCACTTGAAAGCATTCAAAACGCTAAGATCCGTGTTTTTGAATACATTTGATTTTCAAAAAATGTCGCCGATGACAGTCAGGTAAACCGGAAGTGATGTCATTGCTTCCGGATTACCAAAGCGGAGACCCGATCAAAGCCGATTCTGGCTTTGTATAGGTCTCCGGCCAGCCGGCATACCTCCTGCCTGGTATCTGGGGCCTCCCAGTGGGACGGGAGAGCCTGAGAGAGCCGGGGGAAGGCGTCCCCTCCCGCTGCTTGTAATACCAACTGAGTGGCTAGTTAGCCGCTCTAGTTGTTATTACAAGAGAGCTGACCGCCGACTCTAAAAAACGGCAGCTGCAGGCATCACCCCGGTACAACCACTTGAAATCAAATGACGTACACACATATTTTTTCAGGTTAAAAAAAAAAAAGTGCATTTATTACTTTTTTTACTTGGAGCCTGTAAAGCATTGCACCCACAATCAGCAGATCACAGGTGCCATACAGAACTCCTGCAAACTTGTCAGTGTATGTGTCTGCTCATACTGGCAGTCAGATACACACTGACAAGAGGAGAAAATGAACTACCAGAGCGCTCAACAAGACCAAGGTAGTCCATTGAGAGCTACAAGCCGACAGCTGCAAAGGCTTGAGACTCATTGTGGTTGATTTACTAAAAATGGAAGAGTGCAAAGTCCAGTGCAGCTGTGCATGGTAGCCAATCGCCTTTTTACTTCAGCTTGTTCAATTAAGCTTTGACAAAAAACCTGGAAGCTGATTGGTTTCTGTGCAGAGCTGCACCAGATTTTGCACTCTTCAGTTTTAGTAAATCAACCCCTTTCTGTTCTTCCTCTCCAATCTAAGCATTAAAAGTGTGATCCCTATAACTGATCCAGTTGTGACGAGCTACCTGTAACTTACAGCCTCCGTAGCTGTGGCAGACAGTGACTCAATCCAAATGACATGAGGAAGGCTAACTACAGCAAAGAAACACACAATGCATGGGTAACATGATACATTCGCATGGATAATTCTAAATACACACCACAGGGATTTGCACCATTTTGCTGCCACATGTGCACTGTTTATGTTGTTGGCAGACTTTCCCATTATTCCTAGCATCCCCTTGAGATCCTCAGTATTCAGTAGTAGGCTGCCATTTTACATGTTCTGTGTAAAGGGAGAAATGGGGAGAGGGTAATGACAGCTTTATTAAGTAGAGACCTTTGTATTTCAGTAGTTTAAAAATGTAGTAGGGATAGAGGGAGAGGGGGACTGCTGCTGTACTGCTCTGAGATGCCCAATTATAACAGAAAGAGGATTCCGATAACCCCACCGTTATGCACTCTGGAGCTTACACCACACTTGCCCATTCATAAAATACAGTGTGGAGCTCCGTGTGTCATGGGAGTTCTCTCTGCTTAATGCTGCAGAGAGAACTCAATTAAATTGAACTGAATAGAACTTTATAGTTTTGGAATCCAAATGGCAGAAAAGCGCTAAGCACCCTTTTTTTTATTTTAAAGCAGCAGTATGTATGCAGTAAGGTCATATCACAGTGTTATTTCTATTTTTCTTATTTGTCATTAAAAATTAAAGGCAAAAAAACTCCTAAAACAGGTGACCGGTGTTTTCTTTTAACCACCTCAGCCCCAAAAGGATTTACCCTCTAAATGACCAGGCCATATTTTGCGATATGGCACCGCGTTACTTCAGCTCAGAATTGCACGGTCGTGCAACGCTGTACCCAAATAAAATGTATGTAATTTTTTTCCAACAAATAGAGCTTTCTTTTGGTGGTATTTTGCGCTTTAACCACTTAAGCCCCGGACCAATATGCAGCATAAAGACCAGGCCCCTTTTTGCGATTCGGCACTGCGTCGCTATAACTGACAATTGCGTGGTCATGCGACGTGGCTCCCAAACAAAATTTACATCCTTTTTCCCCCACAAATAGAGCTTTCTTTTGGTGGTATTTGATCACCTCTGTGGTTTTTATTTTTTGCGCTATAAACAAAAATAGAGCGACAATTTGGAAAATAATGCAATATTTTAGAATTTTTGCTATAATAAATATCCCCAAAAAATATATAAAATTTATTTTTTTCCCTCAGTTTAGGCCGATACATATTCTTCTACATATTTTTGGTTAAAACAAATCGCAATCGGCATTTATTGATTGGTTTGCGCAAAATTATAGCGTTTACAATATAGGGGATAGTTTTATGGCATTTTTATAAAAAAATATTTTTTTACCAGTAATGGCGGCGATTAGCGATTTTTTTCGTGACTGCGACATTATGGCGGACTCTTCGGACACTTTTGACACATTTTTGGGACCATTGTCATTTTTACAGCGATTAGTGCTATAAAAATGCACTGGTTACTGTAAAAATGACACTGGCAGTGAAGGTGTTAACCACTAGGGGCGCTGAAGGGGTTAAGTGTGCCTAAGGGAGTGATTCTCACTGTTAAGGGGCGTGGCTACGAGTGACATGTCACTGATCTCCACTCTGATTACACAGAGTGGAGATCGGTGACAGTGTCAGTAGGTGAGCGGGGAGATGTTGTGTTTACACTAACATCTCCTAGTCCCCGCTCCATCCCTCCGTGAGACGATCGCGGGGATCCCCACGGCGATGGAGTCCACGGGACCCACGGTCCGACTCACGAGGATGGCGGCAAGGTCGCGAGCGTGCCGGCGGCGGCACACGTGCGACCACACGGCAGGCAGTTAAAGGGGACGTACAGGTACGTGATTGTGCCTGTACGAGCCATTCTGCCGACGTATATATGCCGTGGGCGGTTGTTAAGTGGTTAAACAAAAAAAGGCTGACAACTTTGAAAAAAATAAATAATATTTTTTATTTTCTGCTATAAAACATACCCAATACATTTAAAAAAATCGAGTTTCTTCATCAATTTAGGCCAATTTCCATTCTGCTACATATTTGTGGTAAAAAAAAAACAATAGGCATATATTGATTGGTTTGAACAAAGTTATAGCGTCTACAAAAAAAGGGATAGATTTATGACATTTTTACTAGTAATGGCGGTGATCTGCGATTTTTAGGGAGACTGCGACATTGTGGCGCACATATCAGACACCTAACTGACATTTTTGACACTTTTTTGGGAACCAGTTACATTATTACAGTGATCAGTGCTAAAAATATGCACTGACATTTTACTAATGGCACTGGCAGGAAAGGGGTTAACATTAGGGCCGTTTAAGGGGTTAAAAAAGTTCCCTGGGTGTGTTTACTAACTGTATGGGGGATGGGCTTCCTGGGACAACACACAGATCCGTCTTCCTGCATAGCAGATGTCCCCTGAAAGAACAGAAACCTGCCTTGTTTACTTTGGCAGATCCCCGTTCTGGCTCTGCGGGGAACGATCGTGGGCGGCCAGCCGACATCGAGTCCGCCGCACTCGCTGATTGGCTCCCCCGCGCACGCGCCCACAGATCGCCGTGTACGAGCCCGACGTACACCTATGGCGATTCGTGCAGCCGAGCCAACCTGCCGCAGTATAACTGCGGCGGCTGGTCGGCAAGCAGTTAAAATAGTAAACAGTTTTTAGTAGTGAAAAGCAGGCTGCGTGTGGCTGCATATAATTGCATGTAATAAAGGCATTGATTTTGAGTGCAGCTGTCCAGAATTTTCTCCTCACCCAATTACAAGTCCCAAAACTAGGACTTTTATTGGGTGAGAAGAAAATTCTCGACAGCCGCACTCAAAATCAATGCTTTTATTAAAAAGAGGTAATAATCCAAAAAATGCAAGCCCCAGCAAACAACGAAATACAGGAACTGACGCGTTTCACACTTTCAAAAGTGCTTATTCATAGCTAAAGAACCACAAAAATTAACTGCAATATATACACTGATCTATATTGGACATGTGACCAAACCTGTGAATAAATTACTCTTTTTGGCTTGGGCTTGCTCACCACTCTATTTACTGCCCTTTTAATGTTTTTTATGCCTATGTGATCACTTTTACTTTGTTGGTTTTTTAATAAACCCACATTGACCTGCACTATCGGAGCACCTTTTTCATTTTTTTCCCTATGGTCAGTTGGTTGAGTTGAAACTTTCTTCCAATGTGCAACTGCTATTCCAGGAATAATTCTGTTTCCCTGGATCCAAGGTGTTCTCTGTCTCTTCGGATATCTGTGGAGATCGTGTTTGAGTCCTGAGTCTGCTTCCAAGTTGGGGAGCCTGCCGGGAAGTTTTTGCCTGAGATTCACAAGATCTAGTCTACAGACAAGCAGATGAGAATTACCATCGAGTCTTTTGCCTTAATCCGCAGATCCACCTGTTCCGGTAAGGGTATTCTACCTTTCTTCACCTTCTGAATTTGTGATGACCCATATTGCTTCACGTGTGGTTCCAAATATCACTTATTTCCACCACGGATACGTTTATGGACACTTTTGTGGACTTACTTTATTGTTGTAAATTTTTTTTAGTCACATTTATTTCATTTGAGACCAATCATTTGGCCTCCTTTTATTATTAGCGCTACATCTTCATTTCACAATAAATTACTCTAATTAGAGTTAATTGGTGGGTGAAGTAAGTTAATTAATATTTATGGCTAACATGTGTGGTTGAATGTGAGAGCACAAATAAGTATTCTAATTAATAAAAATGGATGTGCATAAAAACATAAAAAATGTTAAGAAAATGCTTCTAGCAAAACCCCAAAAACATTTGGAAGAGCATCCATTAAATGTAAACAGGGAAAAATAATTTTCTCATCACCCAATTGCCTATGCTTAGCCTGCACCTGCTGTTCCTATTCTGATGAGAGTTACATTACCAGACACCCTTCCTAGAGCGGCATCCCTCTTCCTTTTGGGACTTGTAGGTTTCCCTGTGGGTTATTAACAAAAAGCTCAATACAACACACCAGAATAGCTTTGGATAATCATAAAAACTACACTGTATTAATCAATATATCTTACAATCAAAAACAATAAAAATCTTGGCCAAGACTGATATACAATGAGCTACCTAATGCTGACACAATGTACCCTTTAGAACAGGGTGAAGAGGTAAACAGGTAATACGGCCACCCAGGTGTACTTCAGGTAATGAAAGAAGAGTTTCAATGACCCACGGATCCGGAGAGACAAATGACACAAGGAAACAGACTTGTGTGTTCATTAGATCTCTAACCTTTACTGAATACCACTGTGGCTTATATGCAAAAGATAGGAGGGGCTATGTCTTAACACATACGTTTCTAAAAATTATCCAAACTCAGTATATTCTTATTTTATTCATATTCGTATATTCATGATTTAAACGGCTGAATTTAGTTTAACAAGGACTAAAAGATGACGCTTATACAATCAGGCTGCTCCATGAATCAGCTTAACCACAATGACTAGCAGGGTGTGTCCCTATGCAAACTGTTATGTCAAAACACACATTGAAAAGTTCATTTCTACTTAAAATGGAGTCTGTTATTTATACATTTTATTACACAGGGGTCTCCAAACTTTCTAAACAAAGGGCCAGTTTACTATCCCTTAGATTTACAAGGGACCACATTGTGCGCAATGGGAGCAGACTATGTCCTGGTGTCGGTAATATTGCCCTATCATTGGTGTCAGTGGGAAGAATAGGGCCCGGTCATTGGTGCTAGTGGGAAGAATAATGCTCCATCCTTGCTGTCAGTGGGAAGAATAGTGCTCCATCCTTGGTGTCAGTGAGAGGAATAGTGCCCTATCCTTGGTGTCAGTGAGAGGAATAGTGCCCCAGGGACAAGATAAAGGCAAGCAAATGGCCACATCTGGCCCCTAGGCAGACGTTTGGAGACCACTGCTTTAGAATATCATACACGTACTGTGACAGCAGGAAGGTAAAGTCACCTGGTTGCATCCAGGGGGGTAGATATATTTCTCCCAGATTCAGGCTTTATGCCGACTTATACAACTAGGGAGGGAGTTGATGAAGCCCAGCTGAGGCTAGTGGGCTCATGGATGATTCATACCTCTAGGGAGAGTGCTGGGCGTCGTGCAGGCAGGGAGTTGATGAGACCAGCTGAAGCTTGTCAGCTCGTTTAAGGCCTCCATAAAAACTCCCAGCTTCATTAGGTGTTTGCTCATGCCTGGAACCAGACCTGTGTGGACTGTCTAGGGAGAGTGAACCCCTGTGCGGTGAGACAAAGCCTGTGTGGCTATTTGTTTGGACATTTACTAAACCAGGGACTTAGGGACTAGGACAGCACCAGGCTGATCCCAGTTGTTAGTTAGGAAACCTGCATGTTTAGTCAGAGGTCAAGCTGACCAGGGTTTATTTTGTTTATGTTTCTTTTTGCTTTGCTGTGTTTTTTTGTCACTGTAAATAGAGAAATAAACCGCACCTTTTTGATCTTGAAAACCACAACCTCCGTCTGCTGGGCCTGTTTTTGTGTGGGGAGCCCATCCAGGGGATCACACACACCCGCTGCCGAGCTAACCCCCCCACAGTACCCAATATGTGATTCCAAAACAAAGAGAGCTAGAATCCATAAATGTCCAATCAGTGTATCTCATAAGGTGTATATCGAATTGACTCAGTAGCATATAACACATCCATAAATTCAGAAAAGAGTCTATCAAAAGTAAGCAAATGGCCGTCAAACATATCCCAGAAATAGTAAACACCACTGTCCACGTGGAGACCAGCTCTGCACTAGCACCAAAGGAAATTACCCCATAACATAGTTGATGGTCCTCATAAATAAGAATGCTGAACAAATGTATATCAGCTTTGGCATGTAGACATGTGTACACTGAAATATTTTGTTTCGAAATTTCGTTTTCGGCCGAAAAATTTATTTATTATTAAAATGTATTTTTATTTATTTTGTTTCGTTAAAAAATGCATTCGTCCGAAAATCCGAATGAATTAAGGTCGAATCTGTCATTGAAGGCTCATGGCGTCCCTCGAATGTTTTAAGAAGATTCGACGAAGCAGCTAAACTGTACGACGCTGCAATCGTCAATTTCCGGTCGAATACTCCGCCCACAAGCTATAGTAGAATTTTAATGTTGTATGACTAGTAATAATTATATTTATTAATAATTATTACTAGTCAACCAACATTAGAATTCTTCTATAGCCTATGGGCGGAGCATTTGACCATAAATGTCCGTTTGTGGCGATCGTATGTGTTTAACTGCTTTTGTCGAATCTTCATGTCTCTATAGTGTCGAATCTTTTCTCTCTATGTCGAATAATCTTGGACTAATAGAGTTAGATTAGGCACATTCGACCGCAGGTTCGATAGACACAGATCACTATTGTCACCATAATGTCGAATCTTTTATCTATATCGAACTGTTGTTGCAACGAAACGAAAATAAAGCTTTTTTTATGTCGGATCTTTCAGATTTCGGATTCTGCACGCTCGTTATTGTTTGTTAAAACGAACGCAAAAATCCCCGAAATTCGGACGAAAATGCATTCGGACGAAAAAGAATGCATATGTCTATTGGCATGTATCCTGTGTACTGGCCACTGATTGCCTGTGGTTACTAGTTAACTTTGCAGATCAATAACACACTGGATGTGTATAGCAAACAAAATAATGTGAAAGCAAAGTTAAATTTAAATGGCCATGAATCGTAAGGAGTTATAAGAACGTAGGCAGTGGTATACAAAGGATACTCATCTGTCCATCCTTAGCATATGACTTTCATTGGGCTTTGGCATGTATCCTATATACTAGCCAGAGCAACACAGCACAGTTTATGCATATGGTATGTACGTATTCGCTTCAAAACCATACACATTTCCACTGTACTGAAACCTAAGGCCTGAAGAGACATTAGCTCTTGGCTGAAAGACAATTTTGCTTCAGGGATTTGCCGTAATTAAACACTGTTCACAGCTTTACCTTTAATTACTCAAAGGTTCTGCAGATGCATGAAAAATAGTTAGACTATTCAGTTCTCCAGATGTGCTGCCGTGACACAAATATGACACTGTACCTCTATTCTCTTAATATTAAGATGTAGATGCAATCAGTGTAACTCCATGATTAGCTATGCAAATGAATGATCAAATTAATATAATCCAAAGTAGAGATGAATACATGAACACATGAAATCTAAGGAATCAACAAATATTCATGCATGGATGTCAACATGCATTCTAAATATTTATGTAAATTAGTATGTGTTAATTACAATGATGATCCACATTGAGAGATGGGGAAGTTTAAGAAAAATTGCATTAATATTTTAGCTTTTGATATACTAACAAATGCATATCTTGAACCTGTCTGAAAGTTTCTAATTTTTCCTTGCTCCATCTACTGTTGCAATAAATTGTTGTAATGTTCTGAACAAGTTTTTTATGAATTCTGAAGAGATGCTGCAAAGGGTATCAAAATTCTGCACACTCTTTGGGTAGTATCTGGTATGTGCTTTCAGTACCAGAGCTTTTTAAATAAAATTGCTTCAATAGTTTGACATTACTCCTGACATTTACCACTTTACACTGTTAAACCATAATTATACCTAGATTGAATTCTGAAAACAATGATATAAATGGCATCTTAAAACAGTGTCATACATGCTAGTGTTGGATGCAATGTTATGCAAACCAATAGAAATCTCCATAGTGCTGCCGCCCAAGTACTCTAGTTCATTTCATTAACATGTAGCCAGATGCTGGGCTACAGCAACATGGAAAAGGAGACGCTGCTTTTTATTCCTCTCTCCCCCTGCTGAGATACTGATGTTATGCTGCACCATTCTCAGTTTGAGAAGACAGCTATATTATGGGACAAATGCGCTCCTTACAAAACAAATCCCAATAGGCTCTCTACAGTAGGAGGAGTGGGGAGATGATTTTTATTAAACTGCCCAGAAAAGCTCTTCCTCTTGGTGCCGAGGAGTATTCACCTGCCATTGGGGATGCAAGCCTGAGACCCTTAGGCATAGCAGCACCGCCGCCCACATCACAGATCCTGCACTGCTGCTGCAGAGAGGCTGAAGCATTTACTCACCCTCTGCTTTCCACCTCTCGATTCCCACTGCTGATTACTGGAGGCTTTCAGGGAGAGACTGAGGGGCCCTTCTTCTACAGCAAGCATCCACAGCACTATCCCGGAAACTGATGAGAGTGATATCCACCCATTATTGACACTGCTAGGAGAGACTGAGTGTCAGGTCACCTGAGGCCAGGTGACAGATGCACACCGCTGGGGTCAGAAGTGAACCGCTAAGCTTGTGGACCCTTCGGCTGAGTGCTGCAGATGGAGCTCTGTGTGGTTCAGGAAAGCAGCTCCATCTGAGCACTGACACGGATTGAACAGGAAGCTAGAGCGTAAGATTCCCCAAGGCATGGAGTTTAAGAGCCAGCGGATGGAGAGGAAGCAGCAGTGCAGGGCAACAAGGAATAGTCAGAAGGACAAGCCAAGGGTCGTAGTAACAAGCAGACGGGGATGGTCAGAAGAACAAGCCAAAGTCGGTACATGGATTCAAACATAGAGCACACGGCAAGAAACACACAGGGGAGCCTAAACACACTATTGCTCGGGCAAGGCTGGCTTGCAGTGCACAGTGTTAAATAGTGTTTCATGTTAGAAGCTTGGGTGGAGCCATGCTGAGAGAAGATTACCTAAACATGCAGGTGTGAGAGTGCAGTCCCTAAAGCTGATACACAGACCAGAGGTAAGCAGACAGACAGGGCATGAAACATTACTGCAGAGCAGGACAGTAAGTGTAATCAATCCATACCGCACCCATTCTGCAGTCTATACTGCATGCATTCCAAACCTAGACTGCACCTATACCAACACTATACCACATTATACCAAACCTTTACTACTCCTGAACCACATCTACCTTGTACTTGTGCCAAGACTTTACTTACCTATTCTGCATGCAGGTTAACTGGGACTGTTATTAAGTGCAAAATGCTCTTAAAGGGCCCCAACGATAGCCAACAGATGAACATTTCAAAGGACTGCCGCTTCGTAATAATTATTCTGTAAGCCCCCCCCCTTGTGTGAAGGGTCATTACATCTAGCGTGAATTTAGAAAGAAAACATCATCTTATGGACTTTAATTTTAAATTTGGACTGTTTCTATAGCGCTGGATTCTGCTTTTTATATATCAACCAATGCTCAGTGGTAATGTAGAGTGAGATATTATTGAGTAGGGTATATCAACCACTGCCCAGCTATAATATAGAGTGAGATATTATTGCGTATTGTATATCAACCACTGTCTAGCTGTGATGTAGGGTGAGATATTATTAAGTAGTGTATATCATCACCACTGTTCACCTATGATGCCAAGTGAGAGATTATTGAGTAGCGTATATCAACCAATGCTCAGCAATAATGTAGTCTGATATTATTGAGTAGTGTATATCAACCACTGCCCAACTGTAATATAGAGTGAGATATTATTGAGTAGTGTCTATCAAACGCTGCCCAACTGTAATAAAAAGTGAGATATTAATTGAGTAGTGTATATCAACCACTGTCCAGCTGTAATGTAGAGTGAGATATTATCAGTGGCGGCCCGTCCATTAGGGGCGCCAGGGTGCTGCCCTCTCTCTCCTTGTCACTCCCTATATGCAATGGATAGATTTATGCATAGCATGAAACTAACCATGGCCGCTATGACCGCCCCCTATTCATGCGTCCGGCCCCTTTTGGGTCACCGGGCACATGCATTACACCAGCCAGGGTTTTTTTTTTAAGCACCTGATTAGAGCCATAGGCTCTAATAAGCTTCAAAATAGGATGGTCTCAGGACACTGAGGATGCATCCGGAGCCCACCCAGGTGTGTTTCAACAGCAAATTAATATTCACTGTTGCAACACTGATCCTCCTCCCGGCCAATCGGGAAGCGGGCCTGATACCCGTCACCCGATTGGCTAAAAGGACAGGCGATCCTATTGGATGCCTTGGAGGAGGGGAGGAGATGCACAGCGGAAGCGAGGAGGAGAAGAGCCGCCCGGTCCCCGCTGGTGCCTGGATGCCCAGTCCCCGCCGCCACTCCATGGATGCCCGATCCCCGCCGCTGCTCCATGGATGCCCGCTCCCCGCCACCACTCCATGGATGCCTGATCCCCGACACCTAGATGGGGTAAGTGCCGGTGGACCGAGTTGCCGTGGGGGGGTTGGTTGTTCGCCACCCCCCCAAACAAAAATCCACCAGCCGCCACTGGATATTATTAAGCCATGTGTATCAACCTTTGCCTATCTGTAATGAAGAGTAAGTTGTCATTGAGTAGTGCATTTTAACTACTGCCCATCTGTAATGCAGAGTGAGATATTATTGAGTAATGTATGACAACCACTGCCCTGCATTAATGCAGAGTGAGATATTATTGTCTACCATTACTAACAGCTGTGCACTTTCTGGTGTGTTGAACATGTCCCAGTCTTTGAATGTAGTGTCTGGGATGCATGTGCTGACTGTCATGGATATGCGGTAGTGTTTGTCTGTCAGCTTACCTTCCTTCCCATGTGTTCATCTTAGAGGCCAGACTCTCTCTCACCTGGCTGCCTTTATAATCTCCTCCCAGCCTGACTCCACCCCAGGCCCTATCACAGAACACTATATTAACCTGTGCACTGCAAGTCTGCATTGCTGATTAACGTGTTTGTTAAGCATTGTATGTTTGGGTTCCTGCCTGCCGTGTGCTACATCTGTCTCTGTGTTACCGATATTGGCTTGTTCCCGACTATCCCTGTCTGCTTGTGACCTTGACCTTCAGCTTGTCCTTCATTTATCTTTGTCTGCTTGTGACCTTGACCTTCAGCTTGTCCTTCGTTTATCCTTGTCTGCTTGTTGCCCTGACCTTGGCCTTTCCCCTCACTATTCTTGTATCCTGTGCTGCTGCTTCCCCTCTTTTCTCCTTACCCTACGAAGCGTGAGCTAGGAGACTCTAGGGGTCGCGACTTGGACCTAGCTGCAGCGTAACATCCTCACCACTAGAGGCTCTGGAGAAGACCTTCTGGGTCTTAGACTCCGCGCCCTGGGGAATCTCGGCTCTAGCTTCCTGTAGGATCCCGGTTGTCCTCCTCTGGTCCCGCTTTCCACAACCACCAGTTTCCTATCCGCAGCAGTTAGCCATAGGGTTCACTATCTTGTGGTGCACTCCTGTCCCCCTACGGTGTGCATCTGTCATCTGGCCACAGGTGACCTGACACTGACCACATCTCATTCATCAATGTCCTACTCTTACAGCAGGTGTAAACTTCCATGAACTGAGAAAACATGCTTACAGTACTCAGTACAAATGAAACCTATTTGCACTGTCCTTGGGTCCAGTTTTAGAAACTGGAGTAGTTCACATCTGTGCTGACCATTTACTAAATACACCTAAATGGTGTGTGCAGCATTAGTGCTTTCAGGTTTTAAGGAGTCCCTGGAATTATTTTCTCACACTGAGCCTAGGTTCACACTGATGCATGGAAAATACAGCATGTGATGCGCACAGGAATTTTTGTATGGATGAAATCACATTGCATGACCATTTTATTTACCTGCACCTAAATCATTCACACAGCCATGCAATACGAGTCTGGCAATGTGTCACTGTGTTTTGCAATCTTTTTCGGGGTGTCGTTAATCTAACGTTGACACCCGCAGCAGATCGCATGGACGCCATGCAATTGCCAAGCAGTGCGATGGGATGCGGGGAATTGCAGCAAAACTTGTGCGTTTCCTGCATCACGTTAGTATGAACCAGGGCTGAGGGGGATTTACTAAAACTGGTGCACACAGAATCTAGTGGAGCTGTGCATAGTAACAAATCAAGTAAGTTTTATTGTTAAAGCTTAATTGAACAAGTTGAAGTTAGGAGCTGGTTGGTTATCATGCACAGCTGCACCAGATTCTGTGCGCACCAGTTCTAGTAAATTTCCCCCAGTATGTTAGTATGATCAGTAAGTTTTGGATATAATAATAATAATGAAGGTATTAATAAAATTTTTGAACAGATAGGTTGGAATGACTGGGACCTTTTTGGCACAAAGCAATGTTTGAGACTAGTATCAATAAAAGTTACATACAGTATTTTTTCTAGAATTCTTAAAATTTTTATTTTTATGCTCATAATTTACGGTATGTGCCTATAAAGCAACTACTACTCTGTAATAGAACAGGGAGATCATTTTACATACACTGGTGATTGACTAAGGCAGGCCATACACGGTTCAAATCTCGTGGGTTCAGCAGGAACCGGCCGAGCCTCAAACCGTTAATGGGCAGTCTGAATGTACCAAGTTGATCAACCAGCTTGACAGATTCTCTTGCGATTGCTATAGCCACTAGCAATAATCACTGTCTTCTCCCAGGGGGACGGCTTCACTCGAACACTGTCTGTGTTGATGGGGGAATCATGTGGATTTCTTCCTGCAACCAATGGTTGCAGGAAAGAAATTTGCATCACTGTATGGCCTGCCTAATAGAAGAGACACACCCTCCCCTCTCTTTGCTGTCAAAGTATGCTTAATTTACATATAAATAGGTGCTTACAAGCATGGACACAGTACTGAACTCCCTTGATAAAAGTCCAGCATTCTTTATAAACTGATTATACGCTAAAACTGACAAAACTATACATTAACCACTTTAGCCCGGGAAGAATTGGCTGCTCAATGACCGGGTCATTTTTTGCGATTCGACACTGCGTTGCTTTAACTGACAATTGCACGGTCGTGCAACGCTGTACCTGAACAAAATTGATGTCCTTTTTTTCCCACAAATAGAGCTTTCTTTTGGTGGTATTTGATAATCTCTGCGATTTTTATTTTTTGCGCTATAAACAAAGAAGCGTAAATTTAAAAAAAAAAAAATATTTTGTACTTTTTGCTATAATAAATATCCCCAATTTTTTTTTAAAAAAGCAATTTTTTTCTCAGTTTAGGCCGATATGTTTTCTTCTACATATTTTTGTTAATAAAAATCGCAATAAACGTATATTGATTGGTTTGCGCAAAAGTTATAGCATCTACAAAATAGGGTATAGATTTATAGCATTTTTATTATTATTATTTTTTTTTACTAGTAATGGCGGCGATCTGCGATTTTTATTGGGACTGCGACATTATGGCGGACACATCGGACACTTTTGACACATTTTTGGGACCATTGGCATTTATACAGCGATCAGTGCTATAAAAATGCACTGATTACTGTAAAAATGTCACTGCCAGGGAAGGGGTTAACACTAGAGGGCGATCAAGGGGTTAATTGTGTTTCCTAATGTGTGTTCTAACTGAAGGGGGAGAGGACTGACCTATAGGAAATTACAGATCGTGGTTCCTAGCTATTAGGAACTCACGATCTGCCTTTCCCCACTGAACAGAACAGTGACGTGTGTGTTTACACACACATGTCCCTGTTCTGCCTCTCGTGCCCGGAAATTGCTCTCGGCCGGCGGTCATCACGACCGCCGGTCATGAGCATTGGCACCTCCGCGATGCAGAGGGCACGCGCCTGCTAGCCCGCTTAAAGCGACGTACAGCTACGACAGTTCGTGCAGTATAACTGCGGCGGCTGGTCCGTAAGCGGTTAATATGCGGTGCCTGGAGCTCTCTTTAAACTAGGTTATTATAAACAGAGCCAACACTGGTTAAAAGTGTAAACTTAAAGTAATAATTTTAGAGGAATAAGATGCAGAAATAACATTTTACAGTCAGAGGAATAATTGTTATAACTGTTTTACGTTAAAATGAAAAAATCCCATAGCAGATTTAGAAGCTAAACATATTACAAAAGTCACTTTTTACAAGACACAAAAAATTGTTACACTTAGCATAAATGAAAGAGTTTGGCTTCAAAAAGTTCAATAAGGATAGACAGGTCCCCTCCTTCTGGTCAGTCAGCAGCAGAATTGTTTTATCTAGACGCTGCAAGCTAAAATTTCAAGTAAAAGCTAATTTCTTTGTTCTTACAAAGTAAATGTAAGTTAAAATAGCACTTTGAAGGCAAACCTGAGGCTTCACATAGTTACCTAATGCAGCTTTGTCCACAGATAGCTGACACTTCTTAATGCTTACATGTCAGTTCCTCCTAAATTTAAGGACTCATGGGGCTCAAAATGTCTGGGTGTTGATCAGAAGAACTACCTGATTGACTGAGACTATCTCAAAGGGAAACAATGACACAGGAGCTAAAGTAATCCTATCAAATGTTAAGTCTTAGTAATTACCAACACTGCTTGTCTTCTGTTTTCAGTGACACTCCTACATTTGTAAATATCAGAATCAGTGGTGTATTTTGCTTTTGTGCTGCCCTAGGCAAAACTAAAATCGGCACCTCACCATATACATTTTCCCCACCCCTTCCTGTTTAAGATCTACTCCTTCATCTGTAAACCCCACCCCTTCATCTGTAAACTCCACTCTTCCTCTTTAGGCTCCACCTCTTATTCTCTGTACATTAAAACGGGCTAACGAGTGCATATATTTAGCTGCAGACAAGGCGCAAGAGATTGACAGAGACTGCAGACATGGTGCAAGAGATGGTCAGAGGCTGCAGACATGGCACAAGAGATGGTCGGAGACTGCGGACATGGCGCAAGATATGGTCAGAGACTGTGAACATGGCCCAAGAGATGGTCAGAGACTGCGGGCATGGCGCAAGAGATGGTCAAGGACTGCAGACATGGCGCAAAAGATGGTCAGAGAATGCGGACATGGCGCAAGAGATGGTTAAGAGACTGCGGATATGGCGCAAGAGATGGTCAGAGACTGCAGGCATAATACAGGAGATGGTGGGAGACTGGTTTAGCAGACTTGCCCTGTTTACTCACTGTGTCTTTTTCCTCTTCTCAGCGTGGGTTTGTGTGTTCTGTGGAAGTGCTTACTGGCGACGTGCCTTTCTCCTTTAGTGTCATCCTATCGGGTTGGCAGGAAGAGACTGCACAGGGACAGAGAGCAGCTGCAGGCATACTGGCAGAGAATGGAGCAGCATATCCAGGCCAGGCGGTATTGCGGCTGGGGGGAGGAACGGCAGGGGTACGGGAACTCCGGTGAAGTAGATCCTCATATGTCACACTCGACCACACCCCCTTCAGTCCTTCTTAGCTATTTGTAAAAGGCGGCAGGGCATTACTGACTGCGCGCTCGGCCTGCCCCAACAACCCCCCAGGTTGGATAGTTGCCCCCTACATGTTGGGCTGTCCCCCAAATGGTGGCCCTGCTGCCCGACAGTCTAATTTAGCAGGGGGGAGGCACACGAAGGGCCCCTCTGAAGCGACGCCACTGGGTGGCGTTGCCCGCCTAAAAGATGCTACCCCAGGCAAGCACCTAGTGTAGAAATTTTGCTTTCCCTTCTAGTAGATAGTTCTGGGTATTCTGAAGAAGAATAGGCAAAGTGTATGACCTCTGATATTGCATATTTTGTTACTCTAAGGCCCAGGATAGCACAAAACAATTGGCCTGGCGGGCAGGTAATATGCATTTGAAAGACAAAAGATTTATGCTAGAAGTAGGTGTTTGGGAGGGGGATTAAGGGAGGGAATTTGTGCTGGGAGGGGTTATTTAAAGTAAAAGAATTTGTGCTGGGAGGGGGGAAGTTGGGGTGGGGGGGGGGCTAGAAGACAATCTGCATTTGAAGTGTGGGTTGTGGAAGGAGGAGGATCTGTAATGGGAAATCTGGAGAGTAAAGGATTGGTACTAGAAGGGGGATTTGTGCTAGGTGGGGATGAGGATTTATGCTGGGAGGAGGGATTTAAGGTGGAGGAATTTGTTCGGGGAGGTTGGTCTTTGGAGGAGCGGAAGAGGATTTAGGGGAGGACTGGGGGGGTGTGTGCTTGGAGGGAGGATTGGGGGTGAAATTTGTGCTAGAAGGGAGAGAGGATTTGTGCTGGGAGGGGGGATTGGAGGGGGGAGAAGATTCATGCTGAGAGGGGGGATTTGGAGTGTTGGAAAAGGATTTGTGCTGGGAGTGGGGAATTTTGTTGGGTGGAAGAGGATTTGTGCTTAGAAACTGGAGATTTAGGGGGAGGTGCAAAGATTTGTGCAGGGAAGTTGCACAGGGCAGTCTGCAGATTAGTGCTGGATTTTTTTGGACGGGAGGGTGGGGATGTTTTCTCAAAGGGTGGGTTCGAGTATTGCTTGCTGGGAGAATTTTGTATTCACCTGACCCCTACACTATGTGTTTCACACCCCTGAATCTTACGCTCTATTCATTTTGTACTTCTGACACCTACTGTGCATCACACACTCCCTATATTCTGTGCATTAGGTACTGCTGAATAGGGATGGGCCCGGTGCTCGATTCGAACCCATGTTCGAATCGAGCATCGGGCGTTCGCTCGCTCGTCGAGCCCAGAACTATTTGGGCCGTTCGCATCACATTCGTGTGATGCGAGCGGCCCCGCAATGCATTGCGGCCGGCGCGGCCGGCGCAGTGCATTGCTGGCTGATGATTGGCCAAGCATGCACTGTGACCCCGCATGCTTGGCCAATCACAGCGCCCGAAACTCGGAGAGCAATAATTGGCTACAGGCAGGACGCAATGGCAGCAAACAGAGCTCCTATATTTTCTTCTCAGCAGCACCCATAGGACTTCTAGTGTGTTAGTGGCATCACACAGAGCTCCTATATTTTCTTCTCAGCAGCACCCATAGGACTTCTAGTGTGTTAGTGGCAGCAAACAGAGCTCCTATATTTTCTTCTCAGCAGCACCCATAGGACTTCTAGTTTGTTAGTGGCAGCAAACAGAGCTCCTATATTTTCTTCTCAGCAGCACCCATAGGACTTCTAGTGTGTTAGTGGCAGCAAACAGAGCTCCTATATTTTCTTCTCAGCAGCACCCATAGGACTTCTAGTGTGTTAGTGGCATCACACAGAGCTCCTATATTTTCTTCTCAGCAGCACCCATAGGACTTCTAGTGTGTTAGTGGCAGCAAACAGAGCTCCTATATTTTCTTCTCAGCAGCACCCATAGGACTTCTAGTGTGTTAGTGGCATCACACAGAGCTCCTATATTTTCTTCTCAGCAGCACCCATAGGACTTCTAGTGTGTTAGTGGCAGCAAACAGAGCTCCTATATTTTCTTCTCAGCAGCACCCATAGGACTTCTAGTGTGTTAGTGGCAGCAAACAGAGCTCCTATATTTTCTTCTCAGCAGCACCCATAGTACTTCTAGTGTGTTAGTGGCAGCAAACAGAGCTCCTATATTTTCTTCTCAGCAGCACCCATAGGACTTCTAGTGTGTTAGTGGCAGCAAACAGAGCTCCTATATTTTCTTCTCAGCAGCACCCATAGGACTTCTAATGTGTTAGTGGCATCACACAGAGTTCCTATATTTTCATCTCAGCAGCACCCATAGGACTTCTAGTGTGTTAGTGGCATCACACAGAGCTCCTATATTTTCTTCTCAGCAGCACCCATAGGACTTCTAGTGTGTTAGTGGCAGCAAACAGAGCTCCTATATTTTCTTCTCAGCAGCACCCATAGGACTTCTAGTGTGTTAGTGGCATCACACAGAGCTCCTATATTTTCTTCTCAGCAGCACCCATAGGACTTCTAGTGTGTTAGTGGCAGCAAACAGAGCTCCTATATTTTCTTCTCAGCAGCACCCATAGGACTTCTAGTGTGTTAGTGGCAGCAAACAGAGCTCCTATATTTTCTTCTCAGCAGCACCCATAGGACTTCTAGTGTGTTAGTGGCAGCAAACAGAGCTCCTATATTTTCTTCTCAGCAGCACCCATAGGACTTCTAATGTGTTAGTGGCATCACACAGAGTTCCTATATTTTCATCTCAGCAGCACCCATAGGACTTCTAGTGTGTTAGTGGCATCACACAGAGCTCCTATATTTTCTTCTCAGCAGCACCCATAGGACTTCTAGTGTGTTAGTGGCAGCAAACAGAGCTCCTATATTTTCTTCTCAGCAGCACCCATAGGACTTCTAGTGTGTTAGTGGCAGCAAACAGAGCTCCCATATTTTCTTGTCAGCAGCACACATAGTACCTATAGTGTGTTAGTGTCAGCACCCATAGGACCTACAGTGTGTTGTGAGCACACATAGGAGTTCTATTTTTTATACTATATACACTACCGACTACAATGGCTGGAAGACCGCCAAGGAGAGGCAGAGCGTGCCGAGGCAAGAACACAGGGCAGGCAGGCTCTGTTTCTAGAGACAACAGTGCTGGCCGTGGACGTGGTCGTGCATCGTCATCAGCACGTGGCCATGGGACACGCTTGTCTTTGTTTTCGGCAGCTGGACATGTGGAGCCGCATCATGCCGAAGGCTTGGTAGAATGGATGACCAAGCCCTCCTCATCCTCCTCATCCTCTCTCACCCAGGCTCAGGGTACTGGCAGAGCAGCTGCCAACGCGTACTCAATGGCATCATCAGCCACCCCTTCCCTAGACCCACCATGTCCTCCTGAGGAGTCCCCCGAACTGTTTGAGCACAGTGTTGGGTACATGCTCCAGGAGGATGCCCAACGATTCGAAGGCTCGGATGATGATACCCAGCTTGAGGAAGTCAGTAGTGTGCGCGCAGAGAGAGGGGATGCTGAAGGACAGCAATCTGGCAGTAGTGTTCCACCAGCTGCAGCTTACTGCCAGGTTTGCTCTAGTGGTGAAGAGGGAGGGGATGATGAGGTCACTGACTCCACATGGGTGCCTGAAGGGAGAGAGGAGGAGGAGGAGGAGGATGCAGCGTCACATGTCCAACGAGGCAGGATGCCCCCTGGAGGCCAGCTAGAGGCCAGCACAGCAACTGTACCACACCGCAGAGCTCCGCCTGTGCAGGGCGCTGCCTCTGCACGTTATCACAAAAGTTCTTTGGTGTGGACCTTTTTTGAGACGAGTGCATCAGATCGCACCACTGCTATTTGCAATATTTGTCTCAAGCGTATCTCGCGTGGCCAAAACATCAGCCGCTTGGGCACCACAAGCATGAGCAGACATATGTCGACCTGCCATGCAGCTCGTTGGCAAGCACACATAAAAGACCCACACCAAAGAACAAAGCGGACCTCTCCTTGCTCCTCATCAGCTGGGATCTCCATCCCCACTATATCTTCAGTCCTCTCTGAAAGCTGCTCTGAGAGGACTGAAGGTGTAGAATTAGGTGTGTCACAACCAAGTACTTGCAGTACACCGACGTCCGATTGTAGCAGGCAAATTTCCCTGCCCCAGCTGCTGGACCGTCGAAAGAAGTATACTCCCAGCCATCCACATGCCCAGCGGTTGAATGCTAGCTTGGCTAAATTGCTAGCACTTCAACTGCTGCCTTTTCAGTTGATAGACTCGGCCCCCTTCCGTGAGTTTGTTCAATGTGCGGTTCCTCAGTGGCAGGTTCCCAAACGCCACTTTTTCTCACGGAAGGCGATTCCGTCTCTCTACTGGCATGTGGAAGGCAATGTCCATGCCTCGCTGGACAGGGCGGTCAGCGGTAAGGTGCATATTACCGCTGACTCATGGTCCAGCAGGCATGGACAGGGACGTTATCTTTCTTTCACGGCCCATTGGGTCACTCTATTGGTAGCTGGGAGGGATGCAGGACAAGGTGCAGTAGTGTTGGAGGTTGTTCCGCCACCACGCCTCCAAAATGCTACTACTGGTTGTGACACACCTCTCTCCTCCACCCCCTCCTCTTCTTCTTCCTCCATGTCCTCTTCGAGTGCTCTGTCCTCGGAACCAGCGGTGCTCCGTAGGCGTACAAGGGGCTACGCGAGTACGCAGGCAAAAAGATGCCATGCCGTGCTTGCGCTGGTGTGTTTGGGGGACAGGAGCCACACTGGGCCAGAGGTTCTGGCAGCTCTGCAGGGGCAGGCCGAGAGGTGGTTGACGCCACGCCAGCTTAAGCCAGGAATGGTCGTTTCTGATAATGGCACCAACCTCCTCTCCGCCCTGCGACAGGGGCAGCTCACCCATGTGCCCTGTATGGCTCACGTCCTCAACCTGGTGGTGCAGCGGTTCTTGGGCAGGTTCCCAGGCTTACAGGATGTCCTGAGGCAGGCCAGGAAAGTCTGTGTGCATTTCCGCCGATCTTATAATGCCAGTGCTCGGCTGACTGAGCTGCAAAAGGAGCTGAACCTGCCCAAGAACCGCCTAATATGTGACATGCCCACCAGGTGGAACTCAACGTTGGCCATGCTGCAGCGACTGCACACGCAGCAGAGGGCCATCAATGAGTACCTTTGCGACTACGGCACCAGGACAGGGTCAGGGGAGCTTGGCTTTTTTTCCCCACGCCAGTGGAGCATGATCAGGGATGCATGCACTGTCCTCTCACCATTTGAGGAGGCCACGAGGATGGTGAGCAGTGACAGTGCATGCATCAGTGACACTGTACCTCTTGTCCACCTGTTGGAGCATACGCTGCGTGGGATAATGGACAGGGCACTTGAGGCAGAACAGAGGCAGGAAGAGGAGGACTTCCTTGTCTCTCAAGGCCCCCTTTATCCAGACAATGTTCCTTCTGTCCCACCCATCACACAGGAAGAGGAGGAGGAGGAGGAGGAGGAGGAGGATTGTGTGAGCATGGAGGTGGAGCCTGGCACTCAGCATCAGCAGCAGCAGTCTTTTAGGGATGATGTACAGTCCCAACAAACCAGTGGACTTGTACGTGGCTGGGAGGAGGTGGCTGGCGATCATGTCATCCTCAGTGACCCAGAAGACTCCGGACCGAATGCCTCAGCTAACCTACGCTGCATGGCCTCCCTGATCCTGCAAAGCCTGCGGAAGGATCCTCGTGTTCTTCGGATCAAGGAGAGTGACCATTACTGGCTGGCCACTCTCCTTGATCCACGGTACAAGGGTAAGGTTGCGGACCTTATCTTGCCGTCGCAGAGGGAGCAGAGGATGAGACATCTCAGGGAGGCCTTGCAGAAAGGTCTGTGCAACGCGTTCCCAGAAACTGGGAGGTTACAAACTCCTGGTCCTGGACGACGAGTTGCTGAGGCTTCGGTCAGTAGCAGAAGGAGCGGTGGGGAAGGTGGACGTCTGACCGATGCGTTCAGACAATTTTTTAGTCCGCAGCCCCAAGGTATGATCGGTTCCAGCAACCATCGCCAGCGTCTGATATACATGGTGCAGGAATACCTAGGGGCAAGGTCAGACTTGGACACCTTTCCCACCGAAAATCCTCTGGCTTACTGGGTCCTGAGGATGGATCACTGGCCAGAGCTTGCACAGTATGCAATTGAGCTACTGGCCTGTCCTGCATCCAGCGTTCTTTCCGAACGCACATTCAGTGCTGCTGGAGGATTTGTCACCGATCATAGGGTGTCCACCGACTCGGTTGATCGACTGACCTTCATAAAAATGAATCAGTCTTGGATCACCACCAGCTACCAGACACCTGAAGCGGATATAACTGAATAATTTATAATGTCACATCCCTTCAAGACTGCCTATGCTGATGCTGAGTGACTGTCCTGTTATGTTCACTGACTATCCTCTTCCTCCTCCTCAATGATCCATGCCACCACACCAGTGCCTAAGGCACAATTTTTCAGCCCCTGTATAACAGGGGCGTGTAATTACAATTTTTTAAAAAGATGCTTCGCAACAGGTGTGACTGCTGTGCTCAGAGTACAGTATCTGTGAGGGGTTGCAGTGTTGTGGCACCAGCACCAGTGCCTAAGGCACAATTTTTCAGCCCCTGTTGGGGCGTGTTATTACAATTTTTAGGCAATGCTTTGCAACAGGTCTCATTGCTGTGCTCAGAGTACAGTATCTGTGAGGGGTTGCAGTGTTGTGGCACCAGCACCAGTGCCTAAGGCACAATTTTTCAGCCCCTGTATAACAGGGGCGTGTAATTACAATTTTTTAAAAAGATGCTTCGCAACAGGTGTGACTGCTGTGCTCAGAGTACAGTATCTGTGAGGGGTTGCAGTGTTGTGGCACCAGCACCAGTGCCTAAGGCACAATTTTTCAGCCCCTGTTGGGGCGTGTAATTACAACTTTTAGGCAATGCTTTGCAACAGGTCTCATTGCTGTGCTCAGAGTACAGTATCTGTGAGGGGTTGCAGTGTTGTGGCACCAGCACCAGTGCCTAAGGCACAATTTTTCAGCCCCTGTATAACAGGGGCGTGTAATTACAATTTTTTAAAAAGATGCTTCGCAACAGGTGTGACTGCTGTGCTCCAAGTACAGTATCTGTGAGGGGTTGCAGTGTTGTGGCACCAGCACCAATGCCTAAGGCACAATTTTTCAGCCCCTGTTTAACAGGGGCGTGTAATTACAAATCTTGATCTAATAGTTCACAGCAGGGCCCATTCCTGCGCCCACCAAGAGTAACTATGAGGGCCTACAGTCTTGTGGCAACACCGTCCACCACCACCACCAAAGGCCCAATTTTTCTGCCCTGTTCAACAGGTGCATGCAATTACAAATCTTGATCTAATAACTCACAGCAGGGCCCATTCCTGCACCCACCAAGAGTAACTGTGAGGGCTTACAGTCTTGTGGCAACACCGTCCACCACCACCACCACCACCACCAAAGGGCCAATTTTTCTGCCCGGTTCAACAGGTGCATGCAAGTACAAATCTTGATCTATTAACTCACAGCAGGGCCCATTCCTGTGCCCACCAGTCTTGTGGCTACACCAACATCTAATAGGGCAAATTTCTGCAGAGTATATACGGCAGGTCCCTACTTTCAAACATCCAACTTACAAACGACTCCTACTTGCAAACGGCAAGAGAAAACAGGAAGTGAGAGGAAATCTACCCCTAGGAAGGAAAATTCTATCCTGTTAGATTTAATTTGGGAAAAAGGTATCTCCTCTCTACTGATGCTTTATCACCAATCCTTGTTTCAATTAAAACCCCACTTTTCCAAAAACATTTGTCATTGGGACGGAAAGTGAGGTGACATGTTCTGAACAGATGTGCAAAGACAGCAAATGTTACAGGGGTGATAACCCCTCCCTATGTTCTCCAAAAAGCTTAAAAATTGATTTTTTTGGGATGTAGCTACACTTCATAATGTACCTGTTCAGATTCTACTTAAGAACAAACCTACAGTCCATGTCTTGTTTGCACCACCTATATACTGCTGTTCAGAGTATATAGGGTTGTAGGTATAGGGTTTTATTTTGGGTGCGGGGTTCCCCTTAGTATCCATACAAGACCCAAAGGGGCTGGGGTGGGGGGGGGGGGTGATGGGGTAGCCATGCCATTTTTCTCAAGGATTTTCAGCCATATGGCGGCCAGGACAAGACATGACATTAAAGCCGCAAGTGGTTTTAAATGGCTTCTTTTTTTCCTTTACAAATGTCATTTTGTGCAAGGACAGTTCTAAACACGGGAAACACATGCCACTTCACAGGCATACTTTAGACACCCCCCAGGTACCATATTTAAAGGAAAATTTCACTTTTTTTTTTTTCACTTTATGCATCATTAAAATGACTGCTCCCGAAAAAACTTTAGTTTTTAAAATTTCTTTTTGCATTGATATATGTCCCCTGGGGCAGGACCCGGGTCCCCAAACCTGTTTTATAACATTAACATGCATATTGGCCGTTGTAATTAGCAATTTTGATTTCGAACGTTCGCGTCCATTATAACGAATAGGGTTCGAAAATTCGCGCAAACTTTCGGTCCGTTCGAAGGTTCTGGTGCGAACCGAACCCGGGGGTGTTCGGCTCATCCCTACTGCTGAACACTGCCCTCTGTGTGTTATGTACTCCTAAACCCAGCATTTATTGCAGCAGTCTGTGCAATACATAATCTTAACCCTCTTGCACTCTGTGTTCTGTATCCCTAAACCAGACTCTGACAGCAATGCTTCATGCATTATGTACTCCTAACCTTTTTTCACCCCCACCCGACCCCTGCAATCTGCCCTACAGACTTCTGCACTATATACACTATATTGTACATTACATACTTCTTACTAAAATGAGAAATGCATCAGCAGTTGCTGGTTGTTAAGTAGTCCCTGACAATGAATATAATGAAGTTGTTCTTTAACCACCTCAATACTGGGCACTTACACCCCCTTCCTTCCCAGACCAATTTTCATCTTTCAGTGCTCTCGCACTTTGAATGACAATTACTCAGTCATTCTACACTGTACCCAAATGAAATTTTTATCATTTTGTTCACACAAATAGAGCTTTCTTTTGGTGGTATTTATTCACAACTTAATTTTTTATTTTTTGCGATATAAGCGAAAAAAGAGTGAATATTTTGAAAAAAAACCTAAATTTTCTACTTTCTGTTTTAAAAGAAATCCGAAAAAATCTAATTTCGGCGAAAATTTAGGCCAAAATGTATTCTGCTACATGTCTTTGGTAAAAAAAATCCTGATAAGTGCATGATAATTGGTTTTTGTGAAAGTTATAGAGTCTACAAACTAAGCTACGCATTATTGCAAATTGATTAATCCTAATGCACTGATGGCCTATCTCATTTCTTGAGGCCCTAAAATGTCAGAACAGTACAAATACCCCCCAAATTGCCCCTTTTTGGAAAGAAGACAGTCTTAGGTATTTAGTAAGAGGCATAGTGAACTTTTTGAAGTTGCAATTTTTTTCCCACAATGCCTTGGAATATTAAGAAATATATATATATATATATATATTTTTTTTTTTCTTCACAAAGTTGTCAATTTAGAAGATCTTTCTAACACATAGTATGTACATAGCAAAAATAACACCCCAAAATACATTCTGCTACTTGTCCTGAGTATGGCGATACCCCATGTGTGAGACTTTTCCACAGCCTGGCCACATACAGAGGCCAAACATCCAAGTAGCACCATCAGGCGTTCTAAAGGCATAAATTACACATTTAATTTCCTGAGTACCTATCACATTTTTGAGGGCCCTGGAGAACCAGGACAATGAAATTACCCACAAAATGACCTTATTTTGGAAAGAAAACAACCCAATGTATATTCTATGAGGCATAATAAGTCTTTTGAACATGTAATTTCTTTCCAAAAGTTTTTGGAAAATGTGGAAAAAAAATGAAAACCTATTTTGTTTTCACAAAGTTGTCAATTTAGAAGATCTTTCTAACACATAATTTGTACATAGCAAAAATAACACCCCAAAATACATTCTGCTACTCGTCCTGAGTATGGCGATACCCCATTTGTGAGACTTTTCCACAGCCTGGCCACATACAGAGGCCAAACATCCAAGTAGCACCATCAGGCGTTCTAAAGGCATTAATTACACATTTCATTTCCTGAGTTCCTATCACATTTTTGAAGGCCCTGGAGAACCAGAACAATGAAATTACCCACAAAATTACCCTATTTTGGAAAGAAAACAACCCAATGTATATTCTATGAGGCATAATAAGTCTTTTGAACATGTCATTTCTTTCCAAAAGTTTTTGGAAAATGTGGAAAAAAAATGAAAACTTATCTTTTTTCACAAAGTTGTCAATTTAGAAGATCTTTCTAACATTACCCACCAATTTACATTCTGCTACTCGTCCCGAGTATGGCAATACCCTATGTGTGAGACTTTTCCACAGCTTGGCCACATACAGAGGCCCAACATGCAAGTAGCGCCTTCAGGCTTCTAACACATAGCATGTACACACAAAGAATTACACCCCAAAATACATTCTACTGAGCAAAAGGTAACAAAAAAAAAGGCTCACCTATGGTTTTAGCAGGCAGGAATACCATTCCAGAGCAGTCAAAGCATTGGTCCAGACAGCCAAAGGAAATTTACAGGAATTGTCCAGGCAGCAGACAGAGATATGGAAACGTACTGTATGAACATGGTCCATGGTTTAGCAGGCAGTTTGGGTAACAGGCAGAGGCATGGCCAGTTCAGGTGGCAGGCAAAGGCATGGTCAGTTCAGGTGGCAGGCAGAGGCATGGCCAGTTCAGGTGGCAGGCAGAGGCATGGCCAGTTCAGGTGGCAGGCAGAGGCATGGCCAGTTCAGATGGCAGCACTATACCATTTAGGCCTTGGTCAGGTAAGACCTGAGGACAGGGGTAGAGGCTTCTTCCCACCCAAATCTCTACGAAGCCTCTGAGTCTCCAGACCCTAATCCGAGAAAACCAAAACCCGGAGAAAAACATTTTCTCCACTCTGAAAATCTTTTCTGGAGCCCCTCAAATATGTGAGACCCCTGTGCTGTACTCAAATGATCAGTTTAGGAGGCGGGCAAAAAGCATGGTCATTTAACAGCCGAGGTCAATTCACGCTGAAGTCAGAAACATGGTTGGCAGAGGCATAGTCGAAAACAGTCCGGGTCATTTACAGAAATGGCAGATGGTGGAAACTGGAAAAAAATCATCTTCACTTTACTAATAGTGTAGTAAAGTATGATAGCTCTGATAGCACTTTCCAATACAGAGGCCTGGCTGGGAGGGACATTGGGGACAGTAGTATCGGGTGTCACGATGAATTCCTCTACTTGAACACACACAACATTTTTTTGGGGGTTTGCGACCTGTTTGGGTAAGAGGGAGGATTTCGGGAAAGTGCCTTTCGTGGAGTCTGGCTACTGCATCAGAGTGAATTCGTTGAGGGGCTTGGCCATTGGGATAGAGAAGGGCTGTGATCACGTCTTCTTGGAATTTTAGATAGGTTAGGGAACTTTGGGTGCACTTAGAAAAAATTATATAAGAATTTAACAGGGCTAGTTGCATCAAATAAATGGCAACTTTTTTGTGCCAAAACAGTGATTTCCTGGTGGCCAAGTAGGGCTGCATCATCTGGTCGTTCATTTCCACCCCCCCCCCATGTAAAGATTATAGTCATGTACACATTTTGTCTTCTGGACGGGGCCTCTTCTTCTCTGCAGTTCCACCAAGGTGTCATCATGCATTGTGGAAAGGATGTAGACATCTCTTTTTTTATCTCTCCACTTCGGTGCTAGTACCTCTTCAGTCCGCATACTGGCCATTTCCCCCTGTTTCAATTTCCTGGCAACCAATCTCTGTGGGAAGCCTTTGCGGTTGGTCCGTGCTGTCCCACAGGCCACAGTCTTCTTTTGGTACAGATGGCGGAAAAGTGGGAGACTTGTGTCGAAATTGTCTACGTATAGATGGTAACCTTTCCCAAGCAATGGTTCGATCAGCTGCCAGACAATTTTGCCACTTGTTCCCATGTAGGTAGGGCATCCAGGGGGGTTTAGCTGTCTGTCTTTTCCCTCATAAATTATAAAATCATATGTGTAACCCGTGGCCCTGTCACGTGCCTTATAAAATTTCACCCTACGTCTGGCTCTTTTATTGGGGAGGTATTGCTTTATTCCAAGTCTTCCGGTGAAGTGTACTAGTGATTCATCTACACATATATTTACATCAGGGGTAAACATCTGCTTGAAGCTGGTGAAAAAAAAATGATTAGGGGCCGAATTTTGAATAGTTTATCATAATTGGGATAATTACGAGGGAGGCATTGGGCATTGTTGTTGAAGTGTAGAAACCTCATAATCATCTCGTAACGGGTTCTGGTCATAAAAGATGAATAGATTGGTATGTGGTAGATAGGTCGGGTAGACCAGTAGGCATGGAGTTAATTTTTTTTGTCAGCCCCATGTTGAGGGTTAGGCCAAGGAAAATTTAAAATTCTTCCAGGGTGAGGGGTTTCCAAACAAAAGGACGGGCATATGAAGAATTTGGATTGTTGACTATATGTTGGCTGGCGTATAGATTAAACTTCTCCAAAATGTAGGTTAGGATATCATCAGTAAAAAATAAGTCAAAATAATAAATTGGGGTTGCATTTTCCGACTGTATCTGAGGGAATGGCTGGACTGTAAAAGGGGGAATTACAGGTTCTACTGACGTATCGGGCAGCCATGTTGGATACAGTAGAAGATCTGGGAGGCTAGTATGGGCCCTGCCTCGTTTTTGATGGGACGCCCCGTTGCTAGCCTCTGGCCTATCCTCCAGGAAAGTTGCAGAACTGCTGGTGGATGCCTGCCTATCCTGGCGTGCTGCGCTGCTGGTGGATGCCTGCCTATCCTGGCGTGCTGCGCTGATGGTGGATGCCTGCTGGTGGATGCCCTGGAGTGCTGCACTGCTGGTGGATGCCTGCATATCATCATGGAGTGCTGCGCTGCTGGTGGATGCCTACTGGTGGATGCCCTGGAGTGCTGCGCTGCTGGTGGATGTCTGCACCTGCTCAAAACTCCTGATCCCCCTTGTTAGGATTCTATCCTCCTCAGTTTCTATTTCAGAGCCACTACTTTCCTCTGGCTCATATTCACTATCCGAGTCTGACAGAGAGAGTTCCCCGCTACTCTCGTCCGACATACTCTGGAGTATCTGGGGAGCCTCCTCGCTGCTATAGAATCTTTTAGCCATGTGGGCAGATGTGCCAGATGTTGGCGGGCAGATGTGACAGATGTTGGCAGGCAGATGTGCCAGATGTTGGCGGGCAGCTGTTGGCGGTCAGATGTACCAGATGTTGGTGGTCAGATGTGTCAGATATTGGCGGGCAGCTGTTGGCGGTCAGATGTGCCAGATGTTGGCGGTCAGATGTTGGCGGGCAGCTGTTGGCGGTCAGATGTGCCAGATGTTGGCGGTCAGATGTGCCAGATGTTTGCAGGGCAGATGTTGGCAGGGCAGATGTTCGCGGGCAGATGTGCCAGATAGATGTTGACGGGCAGCTGTTGGCGGTCAGATGTGCCAGATGTTGGCGGTCAGATGTGCCAGATGTTGGCGGGCAGCTGTTGGCGGGCAGATGTGCCAGATGTTGGCAGGCAGATGTGCCAGATGTTGGCGGGCGATGTGGCAGATGTTGGCAGGCAGATGTGCCAGATGTTGGCGGGCAGCTGTTCGCGGTCAGATGTACCAGATGTTGGCGGTCAGATGTGTCAGATGTTGGCGGGCAGCTGTTGGCGGTCAGATGTGCCAGATGTTGGCGGTCAGATGTGCCAGATGTTGGCGGTCAGATGTGCCAGTTGTTGGCAGGGCAGATGTTGGCAGGGCAGATGTTGGCGGGCAGATGTGCCAGATGTTGGCGGGCAGATGTGCCAGATGTTGGCGGGCAGATGTGCCAGATAGATGTTGGCAGGCAGCTGTTGGAGGTCAGATGTGCCAGATGTTGGCGGTCAGATGTGCCAGATGTTGGCGGGCAGATGTTGGCAGGGCAGATGTTGGTGGGCAGATGTGCAAGATGTTGGCAGGCAGATGTGCCAGATGTTGGCGGGCAGATGTGGCAGATGTGCCCGATGTTGGCGGGCAGATGTTCACTGGTATGACAGGTGTTTTCACTGTGTGGACACTGTGTTTTGGGGACAATGTGTTTTGGGGACACTAGCTGGGTGATCAGTGGGTAAACAGTAGACAAACAGCTAAAAACTCACTGATCTCCTGGCTGCAGCACAGATTGTCTCTTCCTGACAGGCTCTGTGTGAGGAGTGGAAGAGATGAGAGCAGTTACAACTGCTCTGTATTTACATTACATGATGGCTGTGATTGGACAGCCGTCATGTCATCAGGAGGGCCAATCACATGGCCCTCCTGTCGTGCACACCTTTGTTGTCTCTGGGGTGCACAAGCAGATCGGGATCGTGCCGCTGCACGTGGCGGCGCGATCCCCTGACAAACACTACCCCCCCTCTCTGTTTACATCATAATGGATGTGATTAGACACAGCCATTGTGCCGATCAGGAGGGCAAATCACAGTGCCCTCCTGCTGTTCCGAGATGCGGCGTGTCTGCGGGACACGCGCGCATCGGATCGCGCGGGTGCGTGCGCCCCCGCGATCCTGCTCCTTCTGAGGGACGTTCAGGAATGTCCATTTAGAAGGAGAGAACACCCACCCAGCCGTATATGTGCAGCGGCCGGGTGGGAAGTGGTTAAGGTAGGCTCAGACAAAGTGTTAGCTCTCTATTTTCAGTGTGTACAAAAACATATGTATTGGAAGCATTTATTTTTTCTTAAATTATTGTGCTGAGGCTTATGGGATATTCTTACTTGTGGCACAGTAAATAATGCAAAGTTTTTGTTTAAACATGTTTTTAAAAGTGTTACCAAACCCACAACAGTAAAGTTTATATATACAGTATAGCATGCTTGTTATACTCACTGTGGAACCTAAGGGGTTAATCCTCTGCATTGTGTAAAAAGTCTGTTTGATCCTGTCTTCTCTGTTTCTCTCCTTCTTACACAGTCCCCAATCTATCTACTGATAGAACAGAGGCTAGGGGGCAAGATGCACATGCTCACTTTTGTGTGTATTGCTAGAGAGTTTTTTGTTTTGTTTTTATCAAGAGAGTGCATGTGATCAGCACAGGGCCAATCAACACTGTCCAGACAGAGCAGAATGAAAACTCCTCCTACAAGCTAGCAATGTCCCTGTCTAAAAAGCAATTCCCACAGAGTGTTCCCATTTACTTTGGCTTCAATCAAATCATTTAATTGAAAAATTAATTGAAAATTATGAGCCTCTAAAAAAACTTCCATGCCAAATTCGGAATCATAAATAATATATTTTCTTGTCACCCCACAGGCTCTAAGTGCTTTTCTTTTAAATCAAACTAGCTAATTTACTGTAGAAAATGCTAGCTCTCTCATCAGTTATGAGAGTATTTTAGTTATTATTCATGTATTCTTTATCATATTCAAATATATACAGCAGATGTCACCTAGAAAAAAGTAAACATTTATGTAATTTGACTGTTTGAATTACTCTTATTATGAAAAAAAAATTATGCATCACGTACATTAATAAACTATTGCCAAACTTTTATTTTAAAGAAAAGCAAATATAAAATATTAATATGACATTTTTAAAATACCGTATTTGCCGGCATATAAGACGACTGGGCGTATAAGATGACCCCCTATTTTTCAAAAGAAAACATAGCTTTTTGGGCTTTACTCACCATATAAGACTACTCCCTTCCAAGGCAAAACCATTTAAAAAAAACATGGATTCCACCACATATTCACCACCGACCATTGCAGCCTCAGCTCATTGTGCCACCATTGCAGCCTCTGCTCACCAGTGCCACCATTGCAGCCTCTGCTCCCCTGTGCCATCATTGCAGCCTCTGCTCACCTGTGCCACCATTGCAGCCTCTGCTCACCTGTGCCACCATTGCAGCCTCTAGTCACCTGTGCCACCATTGCAGCCTTTGCTCACCTGTGCCACCATTGCAGTCTCTGCTCACCTGTGCCATCATTGCAGCCTTTGCCCACCTGTGCCACCATTGCAGCCTCTGCTCACCTGTGCCATCATTGCAGCCTTTGCTCATCTGTGCCACCATTGCAGCCTTTTCTCACCAGTGCCACCATTGCAGCCTCTGCTCACCAGTGCCACCATTGCAGCCTCTGCTCACCTGTGCCATCATTGCAGCCTCTGCTCACCTATGCCACTATTGCAGCCTCTGCTCACCTGTGCCACCATTGCAGCCTCTACTCACCTGTGCCATCATTGCAGCCTTTGCTCACCTGTGCCACCATTGCAGCCTTTGCTCACCTGTGCCACCATTGCAGCCTCTGCTCACCTGTATAAAAAGAAACTAAAACTCACGCTTAGGATAATAGTCTGAAAGGTGATTGATTAATTAATTAATTAATTAAACATGCAGCTGCTGCAGCACTAGGCACTAACGCCTTAGATAGATTGGAAAATAAATGAATGCAGCGCTAGCGGAAAATTAAAGTGCAACAACAATTGTGACACCTAATCGTCAATCCTGGAGATGTTGTCACCATCCAAAATTGAATACAAACTGGTGAAAATAATGAATAATATGATCAATAGTAATAGCACATATCTGCGCTTTCAAAGAAAATTCAAATAGTATAATCAATATTAGTAGCACATATCTGCGCTTATATAGAAAATGGTATATGTAATAGTGATAAATATAATAGTGATAAATAAATATATCATCGGCATGTAAATTATATCAAAAAACTGGTTGCAATTAAGATATTTTCCTCTTTGGAACCCCACCAGCCAAAAAGAAACAGCAGCCAACCAAGATTTGTTGATAATGACCCGTATACAACAGGCTAATTTGAGTTCAGCAGTTCATCAGACAAGAGAGTGAGTGAGGAAAGAGTAAAAATTGAAAAAATGAAAACATCACCCAGCTTCTGGCTGCATCCGCCAGGTACGATGTAATTCAGCAGTTGGACTTAGTAACAGCAATGATCGAGATGTCATATGAGGGAAAAAGGAAAAAACAACCTGTGAAGTACCGCTGAGGAACAATAAAACATAACGCTGTTCTTTGAAAGACTCACGAGACTTCTTAGAAAAACGAGAATCAGTGTGTTCCGGGTTACACACAGCGTGTGTTCCACGGGAACCGGAAGCGAACGTCACTGGTTCATTTGAGGGGAACAGGAAAAAACAACCTGTGAAGTACCGCTGAGGAACAATAAAACATAACACTGTTCTTTAAAAGACTTACGAGACTTCTTAGAAAAACGATTGTCAGTGTGTGCCGGGTTACACACAGCGTGCGTTCCACGGGAACCGGAAGCGAACGTCACTGGTTCAGAAGTTGGCCGGAAATTACGTCAACGCGTTTCGCCCCTCCTCCAGGGCATCATCAAGGACATCACTTCCGGCCAAGGAAGATAATATTTATATGCGCGGAGGTCGCCACCTCTCCTCAAGATGACCACTGGCAGCGACGCAAGCGGTGTGAGAGGAGATAGAAACGCGGTAAGCGTGGAGGTATACAAGCTAGGCTAAGGGCTAAACCCACAAAGCCGGCTCTTCCAACACTTATGCTCGCTAATGTTCGCTCGCTGGAAAATAAACTGGACTTAATTCAACTCAGTCGGTCTACACAGCATGAGACAAGGGATTGCTGTGTGTTTATCTTCACTGAAACATGGCTAAATAACAACATTCCAAATTCCGCTATTCAGCTACACGGGCTAACCTGCTACCGAGTGGATAGAGATTTATCACTGTTCGGTAAGACTCGCGGAGGTGGTCTGTGTGTGTATATCAACAAAGAATGGTGTAATAATGCTGTGGGGGTAACTAGGGATGAGCTTCAAGAGTCGAACTCATGTTCGACTCGAACATTGCCTGTTCGCCCGTTCGCCAAACAGCGAACAATTTGGGGTGTTCGCGGCAAATTCTGAAAGTCTATGGGAGAAATCTAAAGTGCTAATTTTAAAGGCTTATATGCAAGTTATTGTCATAAAAAGTGTTTGGGGACCCGGGTCCTGCCCCAGGGGACATGTATCAATGCAAAAAAAAGTTTTAAAAACTGTTGTTTTTTCGGGAGCAGTGATTTTAATAATGCTTAAAGTGAAACAATAAAAGTGAAATATTCCTTTACATTTCCTACCTAAGGTGTGTGTATAGTATGCATATAAAGTCGCGCTTGTTTCCCGTGCTTAGAACTGTCCCTGCACAAAGTGTCATTTCTGAAGGAAAAAAAGTCATTTAAAACTCACTCGTGGCTATAATGAATTGTCGGCTCCCGGCAATACATAGAAAAGTCATTGATAAAAAAAAAAAAAAAGCGTGGGGTTCCCCCAAATATCCATACCAGGCCCTTCAGGTCTGGTATGGATTGTAAGGGGAACTCCACCCCAAATTTAAAAAAAAAATGGTGTGGAGTTCCCCCAAAAATCCATACCAGACCCTTTATCCGAGCACGCAACCTGGCAGGCCGCAGGAAAAGAGGGGGGCGAGAGAGCGCCCCTCCCTCTTGAACCGTACCAGGCCACATGCTCTCAACATGGGAGGATGTCCCCAAGTTGATTGGGACAAGGGCCTCATCCCCACAACTCTTGCCCGGTGGTTGTGGGGGTCTGTGGGCAGGGGGCTTATCGGAATCTGGAAGACCCCTTTAACAAAGGGGACCCCCAGATACCGGCCCCCCTATGTGAATTGGTAAGGGACACATTGTACCCCTACCATTTTACGAAGAAAGTGTACATTTAAAAAAAAAAACACACAAACACCTTGGAAAAGTCCTTTGGTAAAAAAAAAAAAAAAAAAACATTCCAGCAATGAAATCCAGTGTCCCGCGGTGATCCGATGTCTAGCGCTGTCCACAAGAAACGTCATTGGCTGAGCCTGAGCGGACCTGATGGGGAACTTCCTCCGCAGTGTATTAAATGAATAGACCCGCCCCTTCTAAAGTTCCCCATCAGGTCCGCTCAGCCAATGACGTAGGTGTAAGGCTAAGCGGACCAGATGCGGAACGTGAGAAGGGGCGGGTCTATTCATTTATTACACTGCGGAGGCAGTTCCCCATCAGGTCCGTTCAGCCAATGATGTAGACGGGGTCTGACATACGAGGGGGCGGACCTGATGGGGAACTTCCTCCACAGTGTAATAAATGAATAGACCCGCTCCTTCTCATGTTCCGCATCTGGTCCGCTTAGCCTTACACCTACGTCATTGGCTGAGCGGACCTGATGGGGAACTTTAGAAGGGGCGGGTCTATTCATTTAATACACTGCGGAGGAAGTTCCCCATCAGGTCCGCTCAGGCTCAGCCAATGATGTTTCGTGTGGACAGCGCTGGACATCGGATCACCGCGGGACACTGGATTTCATCGCTGGAATGTTTTTTTTATTTTTAATAAAGGACTTTTCCAAGGTGTCTGTGTGTTTTTTTTACATTTTTTTTACACTTTCTTCATGAAATGGTAGGGGTACAATGTACCCCTTACCAATTCACATAGGGGGGGGCAGGATCTGGGGGTCCCCTTTGTTAAAGGGGTCTTCCAGATTCCGATAAGCCCCCTGCCCGCAGACCCCCACAACCACCGGGCAAGGGTTGTGGGGATGAGGCCCTTGTCCCCCTTAACATGGGGACATCCTCCCCATGTTGAGGGCATGTGGCCTGGTACGGTTCAGGAGGGGGGGCGCTCTCTCATCCCCCCCTCTTTTCCTGCGGCCTGCCAGGTTGCGTGCTTGGATAAAGGGTCTGGTATGGATTTTTGGGGGAACTCCACACCATTTTTTTTTACATTTGGGGTGGAGTTCCCCTTAAAATCCATACCAGACCGGAAGGGCCTGGTAATTGAATTTGGGGGGACCCCCACGCTTTTTTTTTTTTTATCAATGACTTTTCTATGTATTGCCGGGAGCCGACAATTCATTATAGCCGCGAGTGAGTCCCCAAACACTTTGTAGGACAATAACTTGCATATTAGCCTTTATAATTAGCACTTTTGATTTTGAACGTTCGAGTCCATTGTATTTATTAGGGTTCTAAAGTTCAGGCGAACATTCTGGCTGTTCGCAGGTTCTGGTGCGAACCAAACAGGGGGGTGTTCGGCTCATCCCTAGTAGTAACAAAACACTGCTCATCACTGGTAGAGTTTGTTTGTGAAGTGTCGACCATTCTACCTGCCGAGAGAGTTCACGGCCATTGTTATTTTCATTCCCCCATGTGTAAACGCTAAGGACGCGCTTCGCGAACTTTACAGCTCTATCAGCGAACATCAAACAAACAACCCTGACGGCTTTTTCATTATTGCTGGTGACTTCAACCATACAGACAGATTTGCCGAAGTTCTACCAACATGTGAATTTTGCAACAAGGGGAAACAACATACTGGACTTTGTTTATACAACAGATAAAAATGCATACAAGGCTGAACCCCGCCCCCACTTTGGATATTCAGATCACATCTCTGTTGCTTACATTTGCAAAACCGGTTAAAAAAATAAATAACAGTATGGCCAGACAATGCTACCCCAGTACTGCAGGACTGCTTTCAGCACACAGATTGGAATATGTTTAAAGAGGCAGCCAGTTACAACAATCATACAGACTTACAAGAGTACACTGAAACAGTGACTGTTTACATCAAAAAGTGCATAGATGATGTGACAGTCACCAAGATTATCACCACATGTGCCAACCAGAAGCCATGGGTGACAGCAGAGGTTCGTGGGCTGCTAAAGACCAGAGATGAGGTATTCAGATCAGGGGATAAAGCAGCTCTCAAAACAGCAAGAGACAATCTGTCTCATGGCATCAAGAAGGCAAAACGACAATATGCTAAAAAAATTTATAAACAGTTTTGCGACAGCAAAGATACACAGGCCCTGTGGCAAGCCATCCAGACCATCACTAACTACAAGCCCCTGCCACAGGCCAGTGATAATGATACTTCTCTCCCGGATGCACTCAACCACTTTTATGCACGGTTTGAGATGCAGAACCAAACACCTTCACAAAAACTACCCATATCCTGAATCGACCGGGCGCTCTGCTTTTCTCCAGCCGACGTAAGGAAGACCCTGTTCAGGATCAACCAACGGAATTCTATTGGCCCTGATGACATACCTGTACGCGTGCTGAGAGCCTGTGCTTTAGAGCTGACAGATGTCCTTACAGATATCTTTAACATTTCGCTGAGGCAGGCGGTTGTTCCTACGTGTCTTAAATCAACCACCATAATTCCAGTGCCAAAGAAGACACCTGTGTCCTGTTTGAATGACTATCGTCCCATAGCACTAACTCCAATAATGATGAAGTGCTTTGAGAGGTTTGTCATGCATCACATTAAGTCCAGTCTTTCAAACACGCTAGACCCATATCAGTTTGCAGACCGTCCGAACCGTTTCACGGACGATGCAGTAGTATCCTCTACTCTTCACTTGACCCTTACCCACTTAGAACAGAAAGACTCTTATGTTAGAATGCTGTTCATGGACTTTAACTCAGCATTTAATACAATAATTCCTCAGCAACTTATCACTAAATTGAACCCGCTGGGCCTCAACCTGCCCCTCTGTAATTGGATCCTGGACTTTTTAACTGGAAGGCCTAAGTCAGTCTGTGTTGGCTGCAGCATGCCGAGCACTACCATACTGAGCACGGGTGCCCCACAGGGATGTGTGCTCAGCCCGCAGCTCTTCACACTGCTGACCCACGACTGTACTGCCAAGTTCAGCTCAAACCATATCATCAAGTTTGCGGATGACACAACTGTGGTAGGTCTCATCAGCAACAATGATGAAACACTACAGAGAGGAAGTGGCACAACTGGTTAAATGGTGTAGTACAAACAACCTGTTCCTTAATGTAATCAAAACAAAGGAGGTTGTGATGGATTTTAGGAGAAATTATGTTGATCACACCCCACTGACCATCGACAGCTTGATTGTGGAGAGAGTAAGCAGTATTAAATTCCTTGGAGTGCACATCTCAGAGGATCTTACCTGGACAACCAACATCACGTCACTTACCAAGAAGGCACAACAGCGCCTATATTTGCTCTGCCGCCTTAAAAAAGCCAGTCTACCTACACCCATTCTTACTACATTCTATAGGCGAACCATTGAAAGCGCACTGACCAGCTGCATCATTGTCTGGTATGGGAACTGCAGTTCTGATGACCACAAGACCCTGCAGCGCAGTGGTCTTCAACCCTGTCCTCAGGGCCCACTAACAGGCCAGGTTTTATGTATTACCTTGGGGAGATGCAGACTAAAATACTGAAATCACTGAGCAGCAAATGATATCACCTGTCATGTATTTCAGTTATCTTGCAAACCTGGCCCGTTACAGGGCCCTGAGGACAGGGTTGATGACCATTGCTGCAGTGGCTAGTGAAGATGGCTGAAAAGATTATTGGTGTCTCTCTCCCCTCCATCCTGGACATTTTCCATACACGATGCTCCAGCAAAGCTACCAGTATCGTGAGGGATCCTACCCATCCCTCCCACAGTCTCTTCCAGCTCTTGCCATCAGGTAGAAGGTACCGGAGTATCAAAACCAGGACTGTCAGACTGCTCAACAGTTTTTTCCTTGAGGCTGTGAGAGCCCTCAACTCCAATCCTCTTTGAAACCTCTTCTACAACCTATAAATTGTGACCAGGAACGATTCATTTCCCCTCTTTTTTCCTCTTGAATATGCAATAGACACTTTTATAAATACTTGCTGCTACAAAGACTTTTGGAAATATACAGTATATGTACAGTTACGTAGTTCCCAGATGTGTATAGATTTATAATACTGTATATATTTTTTTTGTTCTTTACTGTGTTTTTATTCTTTGTACCGGTATATTTATTTATAATTATGTTTAGTTTGTATGTAGCACCGTGGCCCTGTGAGATACGACATTTCGTTCTACTGTATGTCTTTACGTGTAGTAGAATGGCAATAAAGCTTGACTTGACTTGACTCGACTTGATTGAGCACTTTTCATTGTGAAAAATGCTAGCATGGCTTCTATGAATGGAGAACTAGGGCAGAATTGGGCCGGCATAGTTGCCACTTTTACAGAGTGTCTGTGACAGGTGTAGCTACTCATATTAATCGGGGGTCAAAGGAATGAAGATGTCAAGAAACAGCAGCCACCAGCACGTGGGCCATTTTTCATTCATTTATGTACTGTCCCTGGTGCTGATTAAAAAAAAACACAAAATTTCAACTTTAAAAACATATATAAGAGAAAAAAACACACTTTAAGAGGGCCCTATCTTTAGATCATTGTAGTAGAAAATAAACTTGCATATAAACTGTTATACCAGAATTATCGCATATGTCTTTTTCATGTTTCCAGATGACCATCAACAGGTAAGTATATTGTAAAAATCTTCCTTTCAGAGTTTCCAAGGGAGTCTTAAATCACTCCCATTTATGATACCAAGAAGTATGTATTGAATGTATATAATTAATAAATGACAATGCTGGATTTTTCTGAAAATATTTTGCACAAAACAGAAGACCAAATTGTGCATGTATGTGTCACTGAGATCTATAGTAGAATCTAGATGGAGCTAGGACATTTATATGAACAATTCTCAGTTTCAGAAGTCTCATAAAACAGTGATGTCTGAATAGATGTCTTGAATATATACAGGTACAGTATGTCTCTCCACAAGATTTCAATCTCAGTTAGGTATAACTGGGGCTGTATTTATCCATGTCCTACTATGGGATGTGAGTGCGGCGTCTCTGGACGGCACTAGGCACTTGAGAATTGCTTAGTTCCTCTTGGCCAGACTGTGCCATCTGTATCGCACATACGCGGTGTGGTCGGCTAAGTGGACGTCTTTGGTCGTGAGTGCAACGTCTCTGGACGCCACTAGAGGGAGTCTCCCCTTGGCCTTGGAGTAAGCTTAGTTTCACTGGCCGGACCGCGCTGTCTGCATCGCACATGCGCGGCCGATGGTGTGAAAGTGCATCCCTGGCCGGTGTTCTGTCAAGTTCTCCAACCCATCAGAAACTCCAACCGCTTAACTTCTGGTTTATTTAAAACCAGCAGTAATTAGAGTTTTTGACGAATTGATGGTTGGACACAACACTGGCAACCGAATAGAGTCCGGTGCAGGATATTATGAGCGGAGATTCTTACTCCACTCCGATACTAGCCAACAAAATGGCCACCTCCGAGGCGGCGACAACTTTGTCCTCGTTAGCTGCTGTGCTGTCAAAACAGCTCAGTCTTCCTGTACCGGACTCTATTCGGTTGTCGGTGTTGTGTCCAACCACCAATTCGTAAAAATCTCTGATTACTAAGGTTTTAAATAAACGTGACGGAGTTGGAGTTTCTGATGGGTTGGAGATATTGAAAGAACACTGGGTTGTTTAACGTCAGGTAGCGAGTTGATTGCACGCACCTGGCGTGGCGGTTGGGATGCACTATTTAGGTTAAGATATTCCTGCAGGGTCTTGTCTAGACTCGCTGGTCATCTCCAGTGTAGGTTTAGCAGCCAGTCAGTAAGGAGCAGAGCTTATTACACACAGAGGGAAATGTAAGTTTTGCTTGGATCAATGCAATTTAGTGGGTTCCTGTCCTCTCCCCTGGGGGGTTTCCTTAATCCATAATACTTGTTTGCATATCTTCTGTCTAGGTCCTAGGGTAAGCCTACCTTGGTGGATCTGCCCTGACGATATTGGGAGCAAGCCGTGACACTGCATGGGAGACTGAGGATGCATATGATCAGGAACACATTAACCACTTCAGCACCGGAAGAATTTACCCCCTTCCTGACCAGAGCACTTTTTACGATACGGCACTGGGTCGTTTTAACTGACAATTGCGCAGTCCTGCGACTTTGCACCCAAACAAAATTTATGTCCTTTTTTTTCCCACAAATAGATCTTTATTTTGGTGGTATTTGATCACTTCTGCGGTTTTTATTTTTTGCGCTATAAAAAAAAAAGAGTGACAGTTTTGAAATTTTTTTTTTTTTTTTTTTTACTTTTTGCTATAATAAATATCCCCAAAAAATATATAAAAAAACATTTTTTTTCCTCAGTTTAGGCCGATATGTATTCTTCTACATATATTTCTACATATTTTTGGTAAAAAATAATCACAATAAGCGTGTATTGATTAGTTTGCGCAAAAGTTATAGCGTCTACAAAATAGGGGATAGATTTATGGCATTTTTTTTAATATATTTTTTTTTACTAGTAATGGCGGTGATCTGCGATTTTTATTGTGACTGCGACATTATGGCGGACACATCGGTCACTTTTGACACTATTTTGCCACCATTGACATTTATACAGCGATCAGTGCTATAAAAATGCACTGATTACTGTGTAAATGACACTGGCAGGGAAGGGGTTAAACACTAGGGGGCGATCAAGGGGTTAGGTGTGTCCTAGGGAAAGATTCTAACTGTGGGGGGATGGGCTACCACTGACATGACAGCGATCACTGCTCCCGATGACAGGGAGCAGTAGCTCCCTGTCATGTCACTAGGCAGAACAGGGAAATGCCTTGTTTACATAGGCATCTACACGTTCTGCCTCTCCGTGTGCACACCCGCTGCATGGCAAATTATAGGGGACGTACCTGTACACCCATTTGCCTGCCCGTGCCTTTCTACGTATATCGGGGTGCGGCTGTCGGCAAATGGTTAAGCACTTGCACTCTCCTTGGAGAATCCTGTCATTATACATTGCACCATGGGGAGGTGAAGCCACTACCCCCAACAAACTCTGGATATCCATATAAAATAACCTTTTGTTGTGAGTGTTTTTACATATAACTATGGATACTACTATGTAGCGCTAAATTTTTGTGCATATATTCTGAGAGACAGATGTGTCGCTACATGTGAAGTAATACTATGCCTTATATGCTACCCACCTAGGTGTATCCCCATATCTATTTGTTACCATAAATGGGGGGTTCATGCCTGCCAATGGCTTTGCTCCTCGCTTCCTGTGATCCACACATGTTGCCTGGAGGTACCTTAGGTCTATTTGTTAGTATATAGTACGTCAATATACTTGTTGAAAATGTCTTTTTTTTAACTCTGTTTATGTTTTTTCTTGAACAGGGTTTAACACTGTTATTAACCCTTTACGCTCCCGAAGAAGCATTAATTGTCAACATGAAACATGTTGAGCACAGCCTAGTGTGAGGCTACGCACCCCTCCACAGAGATACCCCCCCGCTATATTATTTGTCCTTGGTGACCGTGTTTGTTTTATTACATACGTGCCAGTGTCAATACTTTGGAGGCTCCCTATCTGTATACTGGGGGTGGATATGCTCACACACTAATTTGGGCTAATACCATTCAATGTTTTTAATTTGTTTTTAACCTGTTTTCTAATAAAATACAATATCTACATATACAGTATATATGATTTTGTGTGTTTGATACAGTGCCTACAAAGTCCCATTTTTGTGGTTTCCATTGTTTTCTGTACTATTCAAAGATGAGGCATAGTGTATCATTTTTTATGTCCACGATAGCCACGTCATGGTGACATAATCAATTTAGTTGTTTCCGTTAGGTATAAAGTTCACTCCCAACTTGTTAAAAAATCCTGTAATAATATTATACTTGAACACAGGATATCTCCTACCAGTTCCCTTTTTTCTTTTCAAAATTTAAAATAACCTTGTGTTTGATGGGATTTTATAGGCAACGAGTATGAAAACAAATATTAGTATCAAAAATTATTATTTATTTTAGAAGGGATTACAAACCAGGTCATATTATACAAAATTGTTGTTAAAAACATGGATCATGATTGAAAACTAGACATGGAGATACTGTCCATCATCAATATCATATCATATCACCAGATCAACTGGTGATGAGCAGAGACGTATATCCGGCGCGTTTCAAATGCAGAGCATCCTTCTTCAAGGGATATTGCAGTATCACAATTTGTGTTCAATCATGTGCACTAAGAGATCCATGCATACATTTCCAAAACAAAGGCATAGGCAATGGGAATTATTCCTCCCCCAATCTTCCCAACTGGAAAAAACGCTGCTCCTCATCTCCACTCTCCATAAGTGCACAGGGAAAAAAGAGGGAAGGGAGCCGCCAAACATCCAAAGGACAATAGCGCCTGATCCCTCAAAAAGGGCCCAAAGAAAATGAGCCTGCTGATCCAGGACAGTGTAAAGAAGTCCCACTATTCATGATTCTTCACATATGTCCCTTCCAAATTTGCTAAGGGTCCCAAATGCTTCCTACCTCCATAGCTTGCTGGAGGTAGAAAGCTATGGAGTATACGGTACGGTACCTTCCATGCCAGCAGGATATCTATGATCGCCAGCAGCAGACAGGGTCTGTTCTAGTTTTGGATGGGGACAGTGCTCCTTCCAGAGGATCTGTTTGCTGTGAGATGGAGTGGTCCCTAGCCACATGCACCTTCAGCCATCCTCATTTTTCAGCCCCAGTCAGCCTGTCCTCTGGTCCTGGGGAAGTGAGAGCACTGGGTGGGAGCTGGAGAGAAGGGGGAGCGGAGAGCACTGGCGGGGTTGAAGAGCATGTGGGTGGGGGGAAAGAGCAGGGGGGAGTGGAGATCACAGGGGTGGGGAGCGGAGAGCGCTGGGGGGGAACTTGAGAGCACTGGGGGGAGTGAAAATGAACAGGGGTGGAGAGCACGGGAGGCTGAGAGGGGGGGCTGGAGAGCACTGAGGGGGCTAAGAGTGTGGGGGGCGAAGAGCACTGAGGGGGAGCTTGAGAGCACTGGGGGGGGCAGAAAGAACAGGGGTGGAGAGCACGGGGGCTGGAGAGCACTGGGGGGTACAAACAGCAGGGGGAGTGGAGAGCAATGAGGGGAGCTTGAGAGCACCAGTGGGGGCCAGAAAGAACTGGGGTGGAAAGTACGGGGAGGCTGGAGAGCACTATGGTGGGGCGGAGAGCACTGGCTGGGTTGGAGAGCACATGGGTGGGGGCAAAATGCAGGGGGAGTGGAGAGTACAGGGGTGGGGAGCGGAGAGTGCTGGGGGGGGAGCTTGAGAGCACTGGAGTGGGGAGCACGGGGGCTGGAGAGCACTGGGATGGGGGCTGGAGAGTGATGGGGAGAGCTGAAGAACACTGGGGGGGGAAAGAATATGGGTGGGAAGCACGGAGGGCTGGAGAGCACAGGGGTGGGGGATGGAGAGCACTGGGGGGAAGAAAGAACAGGGGTGGGGAGCATGGGGGGCTGGAGAGCACTGGGGTGGGGGCTGGAGAGCACTGGGGGGAGAAAGAACAGAGGTGGGGAGCACGGGGGGCTGGAGAGCACTGGGGTGGGGGCTGGAGAGCACTGGGGGGGAGAAATAACAGGGGTGGGGAGCACGGGGGGCTGGAGAGCACTGGGGTGGGGGCTGGAGAGTGCAGGGGAGAGCTGGAGAGCACTGGGGGGGAAAGAACAAAGGTGGAGAGCACTGGGATGGTGGCTGGAGAAGGATAGAGAGCTGGAGAGCAGGGGGGCAGAAAGAAGAGGTGTGGAGAGAACTGTGGGGGGGGCTGGAGAGTGTGGTGGGGGAGGAGAGCACTGGGGGGGAGTCACAAGGAGAACTGGGAGGGGCCAGCAAAAGAAGTTGGATAGGAGGAGAAGCATGGCGGCTGCATATAGAGGAATTGAGCTTTCTATATTCCTCCATTCAGCCGCGAAATGCGTGATTCTCCTCCTCTCCCTCCTGCAAGCATTCAGCGGCTGTATGGAGAAATATAGAAAGCTAATTTCCTCTATATGCGCCCCTCCCCACCGATCCTCCCATCCAGGCACACAGGCTGTACCGTACGGGGAGCATCTCCTCCTGTGAATCACGGAGCTGGCTGGGTCTGTGTTCGGCGGCGACGCTGTAACACAGTCCCGCCCCCTAGACCGGCTCGTGTGATAGGCTGAACACTGATTCTATCTACTATCACACAAGCCAGTCTAGGGGGACGGGACCGTGTTACAGCGTCACCACCGAAGCCGAACACAGACCCAGCCAGCTCTGTGATACACAGGAGCAAGAGAGAGGGGAGCACTGTAGCCGCAACTCAAAGCGGCCCCAGGGCAGGCAACCTACCGGGAAATCTCCCGGTATCCCAGTAGGCCAGTCCGGCCCTGGGATCAACAGAGCCTCAATAGGTGGTTGCTCCCTCATAATCTGTTAAAGGGAAAATCCTTTATTCCGGTTACTTGGAAGATCGTAACCACAGACACCAGCCTAATAGGCTGGGGGGCAGTTCTGGAAGAAGCTTCTGCTCAGGGAAAATGGTCCAGAGCTGAAGAGCTCTTGCCCATCAACATTTTGGAGATACGGGCAATTCGTCTGGCCCTCAGGGTCTGGACTTACTGGTTGCAGGGTTGTTCTGTCCGGATACAGTCCGACAATGTCACAGCAGTGGCTTATATCAATCACCAAGGAGGCACCAGAAGTCTGGATGCTCAAAAAGAGGTGAATCACATTTTTTCTTGGGCAGAAACACTGTTCCCTGTCTGTCTGCAGTCTTCATTTCAGGGATAGAAAGTCCAGGAGAATAGTCTCTACACCCCAACATATTTCAGGCCATATGTCGGAAATGGGGTACCCCAGATGTAGACTCTAGGTTCAACACAAAGCTGGTAGATAAACAATCTCGCGCTAAAAAATATCAACTAAGAATATACTAAAATAACAGCTGCTATCCCCAAATTTAAAAAAATTCTTGAAACAAACATGTGTAAAAAAGATATACGTGCACACCGTGCATGTATGGTGGGGGCGCTAACCACTGTGTTAAGAAATATATAACACCTGTGAACATATGATACAATATACCTGCATAAACAATGAAACAAAAGTATATCACCAACCCAAATGTGCAATCAAAATCTGCTTGCTGCAGCTCTACTCACAGAGCTCCGTTGAATTAGAGTGCACCTATATAAATTGACACACCCACTGGTTGGTGTCAAGAAAAAAGTGATAACAATAAACATAGATGTCCTTATTAAATGTCCAAATTAATAGTGAACAATAATAATTCCAAACGTTCATAGTATTCAGTGATGCAATGAAGCTTTGATAAACTTGATCCGAACAAAAGTGAACTTGTAGTGACAGCCTTCACCAAACTTAGTGTGTAACACCCAATAGTGCTCAAGGGAGATTGGCCGCTTACCAGTTCATGTTGACTCATTTAATTAAAAAGGAGTCAGTATCGCTTGTTGCAAGTAACACTTGCTAGTATGGATAGAGATGTCATACATGTAACTGAGAATCCCTGCCTCCTGGAGACTCAGACGTAGATATGCGGAACACAAGGGAGTGAAAACGGCAATAGTGTAATTCCGTTTATTAAAATAATGAATAAAAAAGTGGACAGACAAATGCCCCTTACTTTGTACAGTGCCACAGACCCGGCACTGAGGCTGGATAGCTTTGGACAAGTGGGGCGTAATGGGTCCGATCGAGAGAGCAATCCGGCGTGCGTTCCACCTTCCACGGGGAGAGAGCCAGCGGGACCGGAAGTAGCGTCAGAGCGTAGCCTAGCGTCGCCTTGACAGCTGTTTTGTGTTGCACGTTATCAGGAAGCGTGCGGAGCTACGTTCCTCTGACTATGTAAGTATCAGTCAATCAAAGGGAAGGGGACGTACCAAACCTATCACAGCCTCAGTCCCGATTCTTCCATATTACATACATACAATTATAAAAACAATGGGCATCAATAACATTCCTGTTAGAGCCCATTCACACAGGGGCGTCTTTGGATCCGACTCCAAATCGCCCCAGGTCGCCCCTAGTCGCCTCAGGTCGCGCTGGCTGAAGAAATCAATGTAAGTTAATGGAGCCGTCCTTATGCACACTACTGCAGTCGCTCCGACTTCAAAAAAGGTCCCTGTACTACTTCAATCCGACTCCTAGGCGACCTGTACCCATTCATTTCAATGGGAGTCGCCTATCACTGTCTTAATAGGAGCGACTCTCCAGGAAGATAACATACATTTATCAGGCAAAGCTCTCCCTCCCCCCTCCCTCCCACAGAGCTGATTCTTGTTTGATTGGCCACTGGAATGTCTCCTGTCCTGCAGGCAACTTGGAGTTGCCTTGTAAATAGCTCCAGGTCGCGCTGAGTTGCCTCATAAAATCGTGTCTGAGTTGCCTCATAAAATCGCGCTGGAAGTCGTGTTGCCCCTGTGTGAATGGGCTCTTAAGACATATTATTGATAAACAACCTTCTGGCAACATTAATCATGGTAGTAGTATTTAAAACAACCAAATAACCGCATAATGTGTACATCCCGCCCCATACCCTGTCACATGATTGTTACGGTTTGCACCGTATTGTGTATGATTATTCTCTGAGGTTTCTCTAATTAGATTTAATTGATTTTAGAAGATTCGTTGATAAATATTTAAAAAAATATTTTAAAATAAAATTGTTCTAATGCCCCATACACACGATCGTTTTTCATGCCGTTAAAAATGGCATTAAAAAAAATGGCCATTAAAAATGATCGTGTGTAGGCTCCAGAGCATTTTTAACAACGTGAAAAACGGGCATTAAAAATTTCGAACATGCTCTCTTTTTTCACGTCGTTTTTCATGTCGTTTTTTTTAACGACGTGAAAAACGATAGTGTGTATGCTTTAACGACGTGAAAAAAAAATGCGCATGCTCAGAATCAAGTATGAGACAGGAGCGCTCGTTCTGGTAAAACTAGCGTTCGTAATGGAGATAGCACATTCGTCACGCAGTCACGGACTGAAAAGCACGAGACTGAAAAGAGCGAATCGTCGCTCAACAAACTTTACTAACATGAAGGGTGGCGCCATTCGAACGGAACTTCCCCTTTATAGTGCCGTCGTACGTGTTGTACGTCACTGCACTTTGCTTGATCGTTTTTTAAAATGATCGTGTGTACGCAAGACAGGCTTGAGAGGAAACATGAAAAAAAACGACGTGAAAAACGGCAAGAAAAAAAATGGCAAGAAAAACGATCGTGTGTATGGGGCATTAAGAATAAAAATTAATTAATACGAAATTTATTGAAAAGATAATTTTTTGTTGCACCTGCTATATCACAGCTACATACTCATATAAAATGGATGTAGACTCATTCAACAATTTAGGTCCAGATCTATATTGAGACCCTGAGGCTGCATCGTAGACAAACGATACAACCAATGGGTCTCATTTTGGGAAATAGATTTCTTAAGATCTGTTCCTCTCCAATTTTGTACGGCTCTATCAATACCATAAAAGACCAACTGACGAGGGTCCCTATTGTGGTATTGTGAAAAATGATGCGATACACTATGGTTGGGAAAGCCCTTGACTATATTTGCTACATTTATTCTGACCCTGAGCTCTCGAGTAGTGCGCCCCATATACTGGAGAGTAGTGATGAGCCGAACACCCCCGGGTTCGGTTCGCACCAGAACCCGCGAACGGACCGAAAGTTCGTACGAACATTAGAACCCTATTAAATACAATGGATGCGAACGTTCGAATTCTAAAGTGCTAATTATAACAACTATTATGCATGTTATTGTCCTAAAAAGGGTTTGGGAACCCGGGTTGTGCACCAGGGGGCATGTATCAATGCAAAAAGAAGTTTTAAAAACGGTCGTTTTTCGGGAGCAGTCATTTTAATGATGCATAAAGTGAAAAAAAAAAAAGTCAAATATTCCTTTAAATATCGTACCTGGGGGGTGTCTAAAGTATGCCTGTGAAGTGCCACGTGTTTCCCGTGTTTAGAACTGTCCCTGCACAAAATTACATTTCTAAAGGAAAAAAAGCCATTTAAAACTGCTTGCGGCTTTAATGTAATGTCTGGTCCCGGTAATATGGATGAAAATCTTTAAGAAAAATGGCATAGCTACCCCATGACCCCCCCCCCCCTACCCCAGCCCATTACCAACCCCTTTGGGTCTTGTATGGATATTAAGGGGAACCCCGCACATAAAATAAAAAAGGCCCTATATACTCTGAACAGCCGTATACAGGCGGTGCATACAAGACAGGGACTGTAGGTTTGTTCTTATGTAGAATCTGTTTGTAATTTTGAACAGGTACATTGTTGAAGTGTAGCTCCAGCCCAAAAATCTATTTTTAAACTTTTTGGAAAACATAGGTAAGGGTTATCACCCCTGTAACATTTGTTTTGCTGTCTGTGCCCCTGTTCAGAACATTTCACCTCACTTTCCGTCCCAATGACAACTGTTTTTGAAATGTGGTGTTTTTCTTGAAACAAGGATTGCTGATAAAGCATCAGTACAGAGGAGACACCTTTCTCCCATATTTATTCTTACAGGAGAGAATTTTCCTTCCTAGTGGTAGATTTCCTCTCACTTCCTGTTGTCTTCTTGCGTTTGCAAGTAGGAGTCGTTTGTAAGTTGGATGTTTGAAAGTAGGGACCTGCCGTATATACTCTGCAGAAATAGGCCCCTTAGTTGTTGGTGTTGGCACAACACTGTAAGCACTCACAGTTACTCTTGGTTGGTGCTGGAACGCCCTGCTGTCAACTATTATATCAGGAATTTTAATTACATATAATTGTTGAACAGTGGTAGTAAAAATTGGGCCTTTGATGGTGGTGCTGGTGCCACAACACTGTAAGCCCTGACAGTTACTCTTGGTGGGTGCAGCAATGGGCCCTGCTGTGAATTATTAGATCAAGAATTGTAATTACATGCCCCTTTTGAACAGGGGCTGAAAAATTGGGCCTTTCGTGGTGGTGGTGGTGGTGGCGTTGCCACAACACTGTAAGCCCTCAGAGTTACTCTTGGTGGGTGCAGCAATGGGCCCTGCTGTGAATTATTAGATCAAGAATTGTAATTGCATGCCCCTGTTGAACAGGGGCTGAAAAATTGGGCCTTTCGTGGTGGTGGTGGTGGTGGTGGTGTTGCCACAGCACTGTAAGCCCTCAGAGTTACTCTTGGTGGGTGCAGCAATGGGCCCTGCTGTGAATTATTAGATCAAGAATTGTAATTACATGCCCCTTTTGAACAGGGGCTGAAAAATTGGGCCTTTCGTGGTGGTGGTGGTGGTGGTGGTGTTGCCACAACACTGTAAGCCCTCAGAGTTACTCTTGGTGGGTGCAGCAATGGGCCCTGCTGTGAATTATTAGATCAAGAATTGTAATTGCATGCCCCTGTTGAACAGGGGCTGAAAAATTGGGCCTTAGGCACTGGTGGCACAACACTACAACCCCTCACAGATACTGTACTTGGAGCACAGCAATGAGCCCTGTTGCAAAGTATTGCTTCAAAAATTGTAATGACACGCCCCTGTTAAACAGGGGCTGAAAAATTGGGCCTTAGGCACTGGTGCCACAACACTCCAACCCCTCACAGATACTGTACTTGGAGCACAGCAATGAGCCCTATGGCAAATTATTGCTAAAAAAATTGTAATTACACGCCCCTGTAAAACAGGGGCTGAAAAATTGGGCCTTAGCCACTGGTGGCGGCACCCATAAACAAAAATGATCTTCCAAGCTATCATCATCAATCGTATCATTGAGGACTCGGAGGAGGAGGATAGCCAGTCAACATAACAGCACAGGCACTCAGCATCAGCATCAGTCTTGAAGGGATGTGACATGTTAAAATCAATTAGTCTGTTATATCAGCATCAGGTGTGTGGTAGCTGGTGGTGATCCAAGACTGGTTCATCTTGATGAAAGTCAGTCGATCAACCGAGTCGGTGGACAGGCGCACCCTGTGATCCGTGACAAATCCTCCAGCAGCACTGAATGTGCGTTCCGAAAAAACGCTGGATAAAGGACAGGCCAGTAGCTCAATTGCATACTGTGCAAGCTCTGGCCAGTGATCCATCCTCAAGACCCAGTAAGCCAGAGGATTTTCGGTGGGGAAGGTGTCCAAGTCTGACCTTGCCCCTAGATATTCCTGCACCATGTTTATCAGACGCTGGCGATGGTTGCTGGAACCGATCATACTTTGGGGCTGCGGACTAAAGAATTGTCTGAACGCATCGGTCAGACGGCCACCTTCCCCACCGCTCCTTCTTTGACTGGCCGAAGCCTCAGCAACTCGTTGTCCAGGACCAGGAGTTTGTAACCTCCCAGTCTCTGGGAACGCGTTGCACAGACCTTTCTGCAAGGCCTCCCGGAGTTGTCTCATCCTCTGCTCCCTCTGCGACGGTAACATAAGGTCCGCAACCTTACCCTTGTACCGTGGATCAAGGAGAGTGGCCAGCCAGTAATGGTCCCTCTCCTTGATCCGAAGAATACGAGGATCCTTCCGCAGACTTTGCAGGATCAGGGAGGCCATGCAGCGTAGGTTTGCTGAGGCATTCGCTCCGGAGTCCTCTGGGTCACTAAGGACGACATGATCCGCAGCCACCTCCTCCCAGCCACGTACAAGTCCACTGGTTTCTTGGGACTGTAAATCATCCCTAAAAGACTGCTGCTGATGATGCTGAGTGCCAGCCTCCACCTCCATGCTGACACAATCCTCCTCCTCCTCCTCCTCCTCCTCCTCGTCCTCTTCCTGTGCGATGGGTGGGACAGAAGGAACACTGTCTGGGTAAAGGGGGCCTTGAGAGGCAAGGAAGTCCTCCTCTTCCTGCCTCTGTTCTGCCTCAAGTGCCCTGTCCATTATTCCACGCAGCGTGTGCTCCAACAGGTGGACAAGAGGTACAGTGTCACTGATGCATGCACTGTCACTGCTCACCATCCTCGTGGCCTCCTCAAATGGTGCCAGGACAGTGCATGCATCCCTGATCATGCCCCACTGGCGTGGAGAAAAAAAACCAAGCTCCCCTGACCCTGTCCTGGTGCCGTAGTCGCACAGGTACTCATTGATGGCCCTCTGCTGCGTGTGCAGCCGCTGCAGCATGGCCAACGTTGAGTTCCACCTGGTGGGCATGTCACATATAAGGCGGTTCTTGGGCAGGTTCAACTCCTTTTGCAGCTCTGCCAGGCGAGCACTGGCATTATAAGATCTGCGGAAATGCACACAGACTTTCCTGGCCTGCCTCAGGACATCCTGTAAGCCCGGGTACCTGCCCAAGAACCGCTGCACCACCAGGTTAAGGACGTGAGCCACACAGGGCACATGGGTCAGTTGTCCCTGTCGGAGGGCGGAGAGGAGGTTGGTGCCATTGTCGCAAACCACCATTCCTGGCTTAAGCTGGCGTGGCGTCAACCACCTCTCGGCCTGGCCCTGCAGAGCAGACAGGACCTCTGCCCCAGTGTGGCTTCTGTCCCCCAAACACACCAGCGCAAGCACGGCATGGCATCTTTTTGCCTGCGTACTTGCGTAGCCCCTTGAACGCCTACGGAGCACCGCTGGTTCCGAGGACAAACCACAGGAAGAGGCCATGGAGGAAGAAGAAGAGGAGGGGGTGGAGGAGAGAGGTGTGTCACAACCAGTAGTAGCATTTTGGAGGCGTGGCGGTGGAACAACCTCCAACACTACTGCACCTTGTCCTGCATCCTTCCCAGCTGCCAAAAGAGTGACCCAATGGGCCGTGAAAGAAAGGTAACGTCCCTGTCCATGCCTGCTGGACCATGAGTCAGCGGTAATATGCACCTTACCGCTGACCGCCCTGTCCAGCGAGGCCAAGACATTGCCTTCCACATGCCGGTAGAGAGCCGGAATAGCCTTCCGTGAGAAAAAGTGGCGTTTGGGAACCTGCCACTGAGGAACCGCACATTGCACAAACTCACGGAAGGGGGCCGAGTCTACCAACTGAAAAGTCAGCAGTTGAAGCGCTAGCAATTTAGCCAAGCTAGCATTCAACCGCTGGGCACGTGGATGGCTGGGAGTGAACTTCTTTCGACGGTCCAGCAGCTGGGGCAGGGAAATTTGCCTGCTAGAATCGGACGTCGGTGTACTGCTAGCAGAGTGGCCGCAAGTACTTGGCTGTGACACACCTAATTCTACACCTTCATTCCTCTCAGTGCATGTTTCAGAGAGGACTGAAGTTATAGTGGGGTTGGAGATCCCAGCTGATGCGGTGCAAGGAGAGGTCCGCTTTGTTCTTTGGTGTGGGTCTTTGAGGTAGGCTTGCCAACGAGCTGCATGGCAGGTCAACATATGTCTGGTCAGGCATGTGGTACCCAAGCGGCTGATGTTTTGGCCACGCGATATACGCTTGAGACATATGTTGCAAACAGCAGCTGTGCGATCTGATGCACTAGCCTCAAAAAAGGCCCACACCAAAGAACTTTTTGAATGACGGGCAGAGGCAGCGCCCTGCACAGGCGGAGCTCTGCGGTGTGATTCCGTCGGTGTACTGCCCTTACGCTGGCCACCAAAGGGCATCCTGCCTCGTTGGAGATGTGCCTCCTCCTCATCCTCCTCCTCCTCCTCTCTCCTATTAGGCACCCACGTGGAGTCAGTGACCTCATCATCCCCTCCCTCCTCATCACTGGAGCCAATCTGGCAGTATGCTGCAGCTGCTGGAACATGACTGCCAGATTGGTGTCCTTCTTGAGCATCCCCTCTGTCTGCTCTCACGCTACTGCCTTCCTCTAGCTGGGTTTCATCATCAGACCCTTCGAAACGCTGGGCATCCTCCTGGAGCATGTACCCAACACTGTGCTCAAACAGTTCGGGGGACTCCTCAGGAGGAGGACATGGTGGGTCTAGGGAAGGAGTGACTGATGATGAGTCTGACATTGATACCAGGGAAGAGGACGCTTTGGCAGCTGCTTTTCCAGTACCCTGAGCCTGGGTGAGAGAGGATGAGGAGGAGGAGGAGGGCTTGGTCATCCACTCTACCAAGTCTTCGGCATGATGTGGCTCAACATGTCCAGCTGCCGAAAAGAAGGACAAGCGTGTCCCATGGCCATGTGCTGATGACAATGCACCGCGTCCACGACCAGCACTGTTGCCCCCAGACACAGAGCCTGCTTGCCCTCTTTTATTGCCTCCTGACTGTCTGCCTCTCCTTGTTTGCCTTCCAGACATTCTAATAGATGGCCTGCAGGGAGATGGGAAAAAAGCAATAAGGGCTACCTTCAGGTGTCCTTCTCTGTCCCTTTACTTAAGGATTTCTAAATATGGTTGAGGATGATTGCTTTTGCACAGAATAGCACAACGACAATTTCCCTGACTGTGCAAAAAAACAAGGATTTCAAAGATGGTTGATGAGGAATGCTTTAGCACACTATAGCACAAGGAGAATTCCCTCACTGTCCTTCCCTGTCCCTAGAAACAAGGATTCGCACAGTAAAAGACACTGACACTCTCCCTACCTATAGTTTTCTGTCCCTAGAAAAAATGTTTTTTTAAAGCACACTATAGCACAAGGAGAATTACACTCACTTTCCTTCTTTGTCCCTAGAAACAAGGTTTATCACAGTGAAAGAAACTGACACTCTTCCTTCCTATAGTTTTCTGTCCCTAGAAAAAAATGTTTTTTTAAAGCACACTATAGCACAAGGAGAATTCCCTCACTGTCCTTCCCTGTCCCTAGAAACAAGGATTCACACAGTAAAACACACTGACACTCTCCCTACCTATAGTTTTCTGTCCCTAGAAAAAATGTTTTTTTAAAGCACACTATAGCACAAGGAGAATTCCCTCACTGTCCTTCCCTGTCCCTAGAAACAAGGATTCGCACAGTAAAAGACACTGACACTCTCCCTACCTATAGTTTTCTGTCCCTAGAAAAAATGTTTTTTTAAAGCACACTATAGCACAAGGAGAATTTCACTCACTTTCCTTCTTTGTCCCTAGAAACAAGGTTTATCACAGTGAAAGAAACTGACACTCTTCCTTCCTATAGTTTTCTGTCCCTAGAAAAAAATGTTTTTTTAAAGCACACTATAGCACAAGGAGAATTCCCTCACTGTCCTTCCCTGTCCCTAGAAACAAGGATTCGCACAGTAAAACACACTGACACTCTCCCTACCTATAGTTTTCTGTCCCTAGAAAAAATGTTTTTTTAAAGCACACTATAGCACAAGGAGAATTCCCTCACTGTCCTTCCCTGTCCCTAGAAACAAGGATTCGCACAGTAAAAGACACTGACACTCTCCCTACCTATAGTTTTCTGTCCCTTGAAAAAATGTTTTTTAAAGCACACTATAGCACAAGGAGAATTTCACTCACTTTCTTTCTTTGTCCCTAGAAACAAGGTTTATCACAGTGAAAGAAACTGACACTCTTCCTTCCTATAGTTTTCTGTCCCTAGAAAAAAATGTTTTTTTAAAGCACACTATAGCACAAGGAGAATTCCCTCACTGTCCTTCCCTGTCCCTAGAAACAAGGATTCGCACAGTAAAACACACTGACACTCTCCCTACCTATAGTTTTCTGTCCCTAGAAAAAATGTTTTTTTAAAGCACACTATAGCACAAGGAGAATTCCCTCACTGTCCTTCCCTGTCCCTAGAAACAAGGATTCGCACAGTAAAATACACTGACACTCTCCCTACCTATAGTTTTCTGTCCCTAGAAAAAATGTTTTTTTAAAGCACACTATAGCACAAGGAGAATTTCACTCACTTTCCTTCTTTGTCCCTAGAAACAAGGTTTATCACAGTGAAAGAAACTGACACTCTCCCTACCTATAGTTTTCTGTCCCTAGAAAAAATGTTTTTTTAAAGCACACTATAGCACAAGGAGAATTCCCTCACTGTCCTTCCCTGTCCCTAGAAACAAGGATTCGCACAGTAAAAGACACTGACACTCTCCCTACCTATAGTTTTCTGTCCCTAGAAAAAATGTTTTTTTAAAGCACACTATAGCACAAGGAGAATTTCACTCACGTTCCTTCTTTGTCCCTAGAAACAAGGTTTATCACAGTGAAAGAAACTGACACTCTTCCTTCCTATAGTTTTCTGTCCCTAGAAAAAAATGTTTTTTTAAAGCACACTATAGCACAAGGAGAATTCCCTCACTGTCCTTCCCTGTCCCTAGAAACAAGGATTCGCACAGTAAAACACACTGACACTCTCCCTACCTATAGTTTTCTGTCCCTAGAAAAAATGTTTTTTTAAAGCACACTATAGCACAAGGAGAATTCCCTCACTGTCCTTCCCTGTCCCTAGAAACAAGGATTCGCACAGTAAAAGACACTGACACTCTCCCTACCTATAGTTTTCTGTCCCTAGAAAAAATGTTTTTTTAAAGCACACTATAGCACAAGGAGAATTTCACTCACTTTCCTTCTTTGTCCCTAGAAACAAGGTTTATCACAGTGAAAGAAACTGACACTCTTCCTTCCTATAGTTTTCTGTCCCTAGAAAAAAATGTTTTTTTAAAGCACACTATAGCACAAGGAGAATTCCCTCACTGTCCTTCCCTGTCCCTAGAAACAAGGATTCGCACAGTAAAACACACTGACACTCTCCCTACCTATAGTTTTCTGTCCCTAGGAAAAATGTTTTTTAAAGCACACTATAGCACAAGGAGAATTCCCTCACTGTCCTTCCCTGTCCCTAGAAACAAGGATTCGCACAGTAAAAGACACTGACACTCTCCCTACCTATAGTTTTCTGTCCCTAGAAAAAATGTTTTTTTAAAGCACACTATAGCACAAGGAGAATTTCACTCACTTTCCTTCTTTGTCCCTAGAAACAAGGTTTATCACAGTGAAAGAAACTGACACTCTTCCTTCCTATAGTTTTCTGTCCCTAGAAAAAAATGTTTTTTTAAAGCACACTATAGCACAAGGAGAATTCCCTCACTGTCCTTCCCTGTCCCTAGAAACAAGGATTCGCACAGTAAAACACACTGACACTCTCCCTACCTATAGTTTTCTGTCCCTAGGAAAAAATGTTTTTTTTAAGCACACTATAGCACAAGGAGAATTCCCTCACTGTCCTTCCCTGTCCCTAGAAACAAGGATTCGCACAGTAAAAGACACTGACACTCTCCCTACCTATAGTTTTCTGTCCCTAGAAAAAATGTTTTTTTAAAGCACACTATAGCACAAGGAGAATTTCACTCACTTTCCTTCTTTGTCCCTAGAAACAAGGATTATCACAGTGAAAGAAACTGACACTCTTCCTTCCTATAGTTTTCTGTCCCTAGAAAAAAATGTTTTTTTAAAGCACACTATAGCACAAGGAGAATTCCCTCACTGTCCTTCCCTGTCCCTAGAAACAAGGATTCACACAGTAAAAGACACTGACACTCTCCCTACCTATAGTTTTCTGTCCCTAGAAAAAATGTTTTTTTAAAGCACACTATAGCACAAGGAGAATTCCCTCACTGTCCTTCCCTGTCCCTAGAAACAAGGATTCGCACAGTAAAAGACACTGACACTCTCCCTACCTATAGTTTTCTGTCCCTAGAAAAAATGTTTTTTTAAAGCACACTATAGCACAAGGAGAATTTCACTCACTTTCCTTCTTTGTCCCTAGAAACAAGGATTATCACAGTGAAAGAAACTGACACTCTCCCTACCTATAGTTTTCTGTCCCTAGAAAAAATGTTTTTTTAAAGCACACTATAGCACAAGGAGAATTCCCTCACTGTCCTTCCCTGTCCCTAGAAACAAGGATTCGCACAGTAAAACACACTGACACTCTCCCTACCTATAGTTTTCTGTCCCTAGAAAAAATGTTTTTTTAAAGCACACTATAGCACAAGGAGAATTCCCTCACTGTCCTTCCCTGTCCCTAGAAACAAGGATTCGCACAGTAAAACACACTGACACTCTCCCTACCTATCCTTCTCTTTCCCTAAACTAAAGGAATCCAGGTTAAGCAAGAAAAAAATAAATGTCACTGTCCCTGCCTATGTTTCTCTTTCCCTGCTCCGGAACACACTACACTAGGCCGCCGTGCTGGCGGCCTTTTATAGTGTGGGGCGTGTACTAAACACCCTCAGCAATAATTGGCCACAGGCATCCTGCCTGTGGCCAATCATTGCTCTCCTCGCTGCCGGCGCTGTGATTGGCCAAGCATGCGGGGTCACAGTGCATGCTTGGCCAATCACAGCGCCTGGATGACACTGCGATGGCGTAGTGCATTGTGGGCCGTTCGCGTCACTCGAATTTGGCGCGAACGGCCCAAATCGTTCGATCTTCGTCGAACGATCGAACAGCCGATGTTCGAGTCGAACGTATGTTCGACTCGAACACGAAGCTCATCCCTACTGGAGAGAACAGGGGCAGGCATTCCAAGACGTAGGTCACGTATTTGGAATAGCAAGTAAACAAGGGTTTGATTTTGAATTTTTCTTGAGTTACCAGGGATTTAAATGTAAAAAAAAAATTGGTACGTCGAGTAGTGGTGCGGCAGGCCTTGCATCTTGTGCAATAGTGAAATCCTGACCCATCCAGGAAAGTGGGGGGTTTCTCTGGGGGATCTGGTACATTAGGCGCAATGATGTTCCTCAAACCAGGCGCCTTCCTATTGATGAATTTAGGCTTTGGGGGTAACACTGTTGCAAGGTCCCTGTCTTTAGGAGGATGGGCCAGAATTTTTTTAACACCTTTTCTATACTTTTATATTGCCTGTGAAAGCCCGAAATGAAGGGCAATTCTCCCGTAAAGTTTTTTTTTTTCTTGGACTCTAAAAGAGAATGCCTATCCATAATAGACACTTGATTCCTGGCTCTATCAAGGTCGTCATGGCTGTATCCCTTCTCATAGAACCTCTCTGTGAGAATTGCAGCCTGGGTGTTGAAATCTGCATCTGTGGCACAGTTGCAACGAATCCGCATATACTGTCCCTTGGGAATAGCTCCCAACCATTGGGGATGATGGCAACTATTTATTGGCACAAAGCTGTTCCTATCCGTGGCCTTAAAGAACGTCCTACCATCTTTTTTGATGAGAGTGAGATCCAAATAGTTGATGGTTTCCAAACTAAACTCGGCTGTAAACCTGAGTCCATATTGGTTACAATTAAGGCCCTTTAGAAATACTTGTAAGGTAGTCTGGGATCCCTCCCACAAGAGTATTACATCATCGATGTACCTTTTGTAGAAAATTAGGGATTGTTGATTATCCTTGTAGATAGATTCCCCCTTCCACTTGTTCAAGACCAAATTGGCCACACTGGGGGCATAACAAGCCCCCATTGCAACCCCCTTAATTTGGTTATAGAAATTACCTTGGGCCCAAAAATAGTTGTTACCCATTGCCATCTCTAATCCATCAACCAAATACTGTATCTGAGCTTTCTTTAACTGTGAGTCAACAGTCAAGGCTGACTGGACTGCTATTAATGCATCCTCTTGCTTAATGTTGGTATAGAGAGACTCTATGTCCACAGTTACCATAATGGTGGCATCTTTTACTACTATACCAGAGAGGGATTTGATGAGCTCCCGACTATCTTTAAGGTATGACCTTCCTCGTGTCACCAAGGGTTGTAAAAAGATGTCCAAATACTCTCCCACTCTGGAATAGAGTGAGCCAATCCCGCTAATAATTGGGCGACCTGAAGGTTGTTCCTTATTCTTGTGAATCTTGGGTACTATATATAACACTGGAGTCCGTGGTACTCGTGGTGATAAATATAAAGCTTCTTTAGTATCCAAAATGTTTTGGTTGAAAACCCTTGTCAATCCAATTGTTAAGCTCAGATTTTAGTTTCACCAAAGGGTTAGATATTAATGGCTTATAGGTACTGGTGTCCTTTAATAGTCTTTGGATCTCCCCATATAGTAGTCCTCCTTGGTGAGTATCACTACCCCCACACCCTTATCCGCAGGGCGGATTACTATATTTTTATTTTGTTCTAATTTTTCAATCCCCTCCACTATGGAATGGTTCGTTCTGGCCTTCTTGTATTCTAATGATGTTATTTCATCCTGCACCATACGCTTGAACACTTCTACGTGGTGATGTGTTCCCTTTTGGGGGTTGAATATAGAATTGTTCCTCAAACCACTGTGTTTGTATCTGTCTGAATCTATCGCTGGAAGACAGGCAGAATTTTGGGCCGCAAAATGTTTTTTTATGTTTAATTTTCTTACATATTTTTCAACATCGATAAACAATTTGAATTTGTTGAGATTTTTGTCAGGTGCAAATTTAAGACCTTGGGTTAAAATTTGCAGTTCACTTTCTGAAAAAGATGTACCTGCCAAATTAAAAATTCCTCCATTTAACTGTCCCTTGGTCTTTTTCTTTCGGGCTCCCCCTCTTCTACCTCTTTTTCTAAATACTCTTTGGGATATTGGGGTGTGGTGGGTGGAATTTTGTACAGCTCTTTCCATCCCCTCCATTCCCCCCCCCCTGTTGGTAATTATTTTGGTATGGCGTGGGCCTCCCTCTATAATTGCCTCTGTAATTACCTCTAATCTTCTAAAATCAATTAAATCTAATTAGAGCAACCTCAGAGAATAATCATGCACAATACGGTGCAAACCGTAACAATCATGTGACAGGGTACGGGGCGGGATGTACACATCATGCGGTTATTTGGTTGTTTTAAATACTACTACCATGATTAATGTTGCCAGAAGGTTGTTTATTAATAATATGTCTTAACAGGAATGTTATTGATGCCCATTGTTTTTATAATTGTATGTATGTAATATGGAAGAATCGGGACTGAGGCTGTGATAGGTTTGGTACGTCCCCTTCCCTTTGATTGACTGATACTTACATAAATAGTCAGAGAAACGTAGCTCTGCGCTTTTCCTAAAGACGTGCAACACGAAACAGCTGCTCTCTCGATCAGACCCATCACGCCCCGCTTGTCCAAAGCTATCCAGCCTCAGTGCCGGGTCTGTGGCACTGTACAAAGTAAGGGGGCATTTGTCTGTCCACTTTTTTATTCATTATTTTAATAAACGGAATTACACTATTGCCGTTTTCACTCCCTTGTGTTTCGCATATCTAGGCCTGAGTCTTCAGGAGGCAGGGATTCTCAGTTACATGTATGACATCTCTATCCATACTAGCAAGTGTTACTTGCAACAAGCGATACTGACTCCTTTTTAATTAAATGAGTCAACATGATCTGGTAAGCGGCCAATCTCCCTTGAGCACTATTGTTACACACTAAGTTTGGTGAAGGCTGTCACTACAAGTTCACTTTTGTTCGGATCAAGTTTATCAAAGCTTCATTGCATCACTGAATACTATGAACGTTTGGAATTATTATTGTTCACTATTAATTTGGACATTTAATAAGGACATCTATGTTTATTGTTATCACTTTTTTCTTGACACAAACCAGTGGGTGTGTCAATTTATATAGGTGCACTCTAATTCAACAGAGCTCTGTGAGTAGAAATGCAGCAAGCAGATTTTGATTGCACATTTGGGTTGGTGATATACTTTTGTTTCATTGTTTATGCAGGTATATTGTATTATATGTTCACAGGTGTTATATATTTCTTAACACAGTGGTTAGCGCCCCCACCATACATGCACGGTGTGCACGTATATCTTTTTTTCAACACAAAGCTGGACAACTTTGTGTCAAGGACAAGAGATCCGTTGGCACAAGGGTCAGATGCCTTAACAATTCCATGGGATCAGTATTCTCTGATTTATGCATTCCCTCCAGTTCCGCTTCCCCCGCGATTCCTTCGGAGAGAGAAGGAAAGCCGGTGATTCTGGTAGCCCTGGCTTGGCCCAGGTGATCCTGGTATGCAGAGATCGTGAAGATGGCAGAGGGGAACCCTTGGGTTCTTCTGCTTTGCTCAGATCTGCTCTCACAAGGTCCAATATTCCATCCTGCCTTACAGAGTCTGAATTTGACAGTTTGGCTGTTGAGACCCACATTCTGAGGAGTCGTGGGCTCTCGGGCCCAGTCCTATCCACTCTGGTTAACGCTAGGAAGCCGGCCTCCAGGCTTATCTACTACAGAATCTGGAAGGCATATGCTTCCTGGTGTGAATCCAGGAGGTGGCATCCTAGAAGGTATGCCATTAGCAGGATTCTTGCCTTTCTTCAATTAGGCGTAGAAATTAAGCTGGCCTTGCGTACTATCAAGGGCCAGATCTCGGCCTTGTCGGTATTCTTTCAAAGACCGCTTGCCTCTCATTCCCTGATCCGGGCCTTTGTCCAGGGAGCGATGCGCTTAAATCCACTGGTTAAGCCTCCTGTGTGCCCGTGGGACTTAAATTTAGTTTTATCTATTTTACAGAAACAGCCTTTTGAACCATTGCACCATGCTTCTTTAGTTCTTTTGACAAAGGGAAAAGCGTGAAAAGATAGCTCAAAAATAGAGATACCTGGGGGTCGGACTTTGAAGGCAAGGACACATAAGATAAACAAAAAAATATTTTATTTATAAAAGACAAGACAGAAACTATAATAGAGTAGATTAAAACACTGTATACGAGATGATTGTACAGATGTGGTCCCTGTGTGCGTCTACGCGTTTCGCCGTGAGGCTTCTTCAGGACGAACAGTGATAGTAGGTAAACACGCCTTACTATCTTGGGAGCAGGAGGGTATAATATATATTATCCCTTGATCAAAAAGTGTTTTTGTATATATTATTTTATAAGCAGGCCCAGAACCGTTGTAGTGAGCGCGGAGACAATTCACATCTCGCAGAAAAACAGGATGAAATTTCAGGTGCTTCTTAGAGCAAAAGGCAGCTAGAGACGAAAACCTCAAGACTCAGCGTACCAGCTGAAATAGCAGTCTGTATGCAGAAAAAGACTGCATGGGGACATCAGTGAGCAAAATTGAGGCTAACAAAATAATGCAGCCAAGCATGTATAGGAAACAAGTAGATCCCTTAGATCCAGCCAGAATTGTAAGCAGAAAGTAGATCAAGCCCTAGTGGCCACAGATAGTATAACACGCAGATGTCCCCAGGAGACAGCAGGAAACAGTTTTTTCTTGTAGCCATATCCTCAGCAAGGAGGGTATCGGAGTTGGAAGCTCTTTCTTGTAAGGAGCCATATTTGATTATTTGATTATTCATGAAGACAGGGTGGTGTTGCGACCTCACCCAACTTTTTTACCGAAAGTGGTTTCAGGATTCCATCTGAATCAAGATGTAGTCCTACTGTTCTTTTTTCCAGATCCGCAGTCCGTGGAAGAAGAGAAACTACACTCTTTAGATGTTGTAAGGGCGGTAAAAATTTACCTGCAAGCTACGGCTCAGATGCGAAAGACTGATTGTTTATTTATTCTGCCACAGGGCCCGAGGAAGGGCCAGGCAGTGTCGAAGTCCACTATTTCAAGGTGGATTCGACAAGTCATTATTCAGGCCTATGCTTCGGAAAAGAAAATTCCTCCTTTACAGGTTAAAGTGCACTCGAGTAGAGCAGTTAGTGCTTCATGGGCAGGGCATCACCAGGCCTCCATGACTCAGATCTGCAAGGCTGCTACTTGTCTTCGGTCCATACATTCACAAAATTTTACCAAGTGAATATGAGAGGGCATGAGGATGCTGCCTTCGGGCGCAGTGTACTGTAGGCAGCAGTGTAGGTCCACTTGTCCGATGGCGGTCTGTGTTTTCTGATCTGTGTCTCCCTCCCCTCAATTTGGGCATTGCTATGGGACATCCCACTAATTATTTATCTAAGTCTCTGTGTCCTGTGATGTATGAACAAGAAAAACAGCTTACCTTTAAAATCCTTTTCTTGAGAGTACATCACAGGACACAGAGCTCCCGCCCCTCTTCGGGATTGTAAATTGGGACACTTATTGCTTTGCTACAAAACTGAGGTGCTCTCCATATGGGAGGGGTTATATAGGGGAGGAACTCTCCTTATAATTAGGGTTGCCAGTGTCCAATCACCTGATGGTGACTATCTAACCCACTAAGTAATTATCTAAGTCTCTGTGTCCTGTGATGTACTCTCAAGAAAAGGATTTTACAGGTAAGCTGTTTTAAAAAATCCTATTTTTTTGCAGCTTCTCCATTGAAGTCCATTGAACCAAAAATGCACAGTTTTGCACTTAAAAAAGTCCCTGATCCTTTCCAAAAACTCAGTGGATGAAAAAAGCATAGCTGTGAACATGTCTCATAGGAAACCATGTTAACCTCCTTAGTGGTATGATTATGTCAGATTTTTGATGCTGAAAGCGGTACAATTGTTTTGCATGGAAATTTGGCGTTTTATATTGTAGGCCTGTAATTCTTAGCGTAGCAGGGGTACCAAATTTAGGGAATGCTATGCCAAATTTAAGGGTGATTCGAGTGGTAGTTGGCTCAAATCTTTCTATTTGCTGGACTCTGCCTTGCTGTTGTTTTGCCTGGTGTGCAGTTCCCCTTAGAAGTGTGGGTGGCGCTGTCACATATACTCGGGGTTGAACCACAGGTAATAGGGCAGCGATTTGGTGTCCTCTCTCGGCAGCCGTACAGTGGGTGTGGTTGACCTGCTGGGCATGCCGGGAGAGGATACATAATGGGCAGACGCCGCCTAGGAGTGGTCGGTTCTTTTTGGTTCCAGAGTCGGAGTCCTGGTGCGTGGTGCGTGGCCCTCCAGGCCATGGGCCGCGTGCACTTCAGTCCCAGGCACCTTTATTCCTGGGACTGCAACTTCAGCCCTGGGCCCAGCACCTTTAGCTGGAGCCCACTTCGGGAGGAGGAATCCCAGGGTGCCGCCTTGTGAGGGGACCCATTTCTAGAAGAGGAGGCTGGGGGAGGACCGTTCCGAAGGACTGGTGAGAGATCACAGTGAAGGAAGGGGCCCAGTAAGGGAATTTAAACAACAGGACCAGTAGGAGGTTTGGGACACTATAGATTCTATGGCAGAGGATCTCCTGAATGCATCCATTAGGGAATCTAATAGACTGTTCGAGTTAAATGCCGGCTGCTAGTGCCTTCGGGTGACTATCCGGGTGAGCTATACCCACTCGGGATCGAGTGGCGAAGAAACAAGAGTGCCTGAACTGATCTGTCTTCCTAACACCTTTTTCTTCTCCTCATTTGTGAATGTTCGTGCATAAAGAAATAAACTCTATGTTGGAGTTGATGCTGGTGTGGACCTTGGAGTTACTTGGGGCATAGAGACTTTTGTCCTTACATTCTAGGGACAGAAGCCAACTCTGAGGGGAGTCTCGCTGCAAAGACCTGTAAGTGAAAAAAACAAGTGTGCTTAACCTCTGCAAACCAGGGGGTACGGGCATGGTGGAGACTATGCGCCTTCCTCTCCAGTGAACAAGCCAAAGAGTGGAGTAGGAGGGTGGCGTGGTTGCTACATTAGGATAACTCACTTAAATCTGTCCTAACCAGAGTCTAGTAGACATCCCGGGTATGATATAGTTTGAAACACAAAATCATAAATTATAATATAATAAATAACTATAAATAATAACAAATAATAATATAACAATAATACATTTTATTCAATACATTTTAGCCAATAATATAATCAAATCAAAAACACTTAACATTTTTTTTTTGTACAAATAAGGGTGCACTATTACTAGTCATATTGCTTCAGTAAACATCCCGGGTACGATAAATTTTGAAACATGGGACTGCACAAAGTCCGACGTCACAATCAGGTTAATAGAACCTGGTTTTCTTTTCGGATTTTCCTTCTACTGTCATCACGCTTTGAGCAACAAGCGACGCACATCCTTGTGGGTGCTGACTTTTTTTTAAGTTGGTGGGATGTGGTCCATGAAGTGACGACCAGTCAGGCGTTCCGGGTTGACAACGCCAGCAGCACAACGTCCAGCTCTATTCACAGCCGTTGGTGTTTGGTGGTTCAGAAAGATCAGTTTGGCAATTTTCCTAACAAAGTCAGCATGAACCACAGGCTTGTCACTCTCTTTTTTTAAGGAGAATGTAGGCATTCCAAAAGCATTGCTCAAGAAGATGCCTGAAGATCTTCTTGTAATACTTTTTTTGTTGTTTTCTCATTGCTGGATAAAATGTCATTGCCTGGTCAGCTCTGTCAACACCTCCTATGGTGTTGTTATAGTCTATCACTACCTGTGGCTTCATGATGTCTTTCCCACCTTTTTTGTGTACCATGACAGTGGAGGTGTTATGGATTGTACTCATTAGGCACGCATCTTTTTTGTCACGCCATTGCAGTGCCATCATTTTGCCATTCTGCCAGGCAATCATTTCTCCTGTATTGAGCTTCTTATTGCCAAAGATTGGCAACATGTCACGCCGGTTAGCCCTAACGGTTCCATAGGCATCCGTTTTGTTCTGTAGAAGGAACTCATAAAGTTCAGGAGATGTGTAAAAGTTGTCTGTAGTTACACAATAGCCCTGATTTAGCAATGGCTCAATCAGTGAAAGAACGGAAGATGTTGCCATTCCATAATTACTGTATTTTGGGTTTAATTTGGTCCCTTTCCCAGTGTATAGGACATAATTCCAAATGTAACTAGTGCTCGATTCACATAGCATGAAGGATTTTATGCCAAATCGTGCTCTCTTTGATGCCATGTATTGTATCCAGCTGAGCCTTCCCTTGTAGGCCATTAGACATTCATCTATGCTGATGTCTCTATCTGGCACATAGCTCCGTTGGAAATTCTTCTGAATCATTTGATATACCTACCAAATCTTCTTGAGTTTTAATGTTGACGAGTAGTTTCATCAAATTCTTCATTATTTTCAAAGTGCAAATACTTCATTATCAGGGAAAATTTGTACCCCGACATGACCGTGCTAAAGAATGGAGTGGCTATTAAGTTATTGTTTGTCCAATACCACTTCTGCAGAGGTTTCCCCACCACTCCCGGAAGAATTATTAGGCCCAGAAATTTCCAAATGTCCTCTTTGGTCACTGGTTCCCACTTTCTGCTCCTTGAAAACCTCTGATGCGTAGCAGCTTGTTGCTCCCGGTACCAGGTTGTCTCCATAACAATTTTTTCAATAACCTCATTCGTCAAGAATAGTTGGAGGTATGTGATCCATACCGCAGTAAATAGAGCACAAAGTCCACACATCACTGAGCTCAGTTGCAGGATCGTCGCTGAAATCACTTTCTGTGTCTGATGACGAATTTCCCCACAAATCGCTATCACTCAATTCTGCTATCGCTGTTTTCCAGCAGGTCATAAACCGCTTTTGAGGCACGCTTTTATGATGCCGTGGTCTTTCTCCAGTTTCCAGGCAGAAAGTACAGTAAAACTGCAGGCAAGGGCACTGGACAAAGCACTGGGGGGCAAGCTGAGCATCGTGTGGAATATCCAGCCGCCGGACACAGCGGGGGTACATTGCGGGATCCCAGGGAAAAGTCACCTCTTCCAGGATCCAGTGATGCAATCGCGCGTGAGGCTCGGGGTTACCGCTAATGGTACTGAAATTTCACTTGTGCCACACTCGGGAATACCGCCAAGGAGGTTAAATGGACGGTAGTGCGTTCCTGCAAAAAGCACTAAAAAACGCATATGTGTGAACCAGGCCTTAGGGCCCCTCGACAACCGATCAAAATAATATTGATTTGACTTTAAAAGAAAATGACCATGAAGCTTTCTTAAATTATTCAAAAAAGATATAAAAAATTATTTAACTCAAAAAAAGAAAACATTACATTAAATATTCTATAGAGAAAATACTGTATTAATGTAATGTATCCAATAACAACTTAAAGTACATAAACCATAGACAACGGGTTCACAATACAGTTGGTCTCTTAAAAGCTTATCTTCTTTTACCTGCCAGGTTGTAAACAATTTTGGTGCACCCTACGTACATGTAATATACAGTGGTGATGGTCATCTCCAGCTAGCACAGTGGTTCTCAACTCCTGTCCTCAGGACTACGGATGATCTCGGTGTTCGAGTCGAACATAGGTTCGACTCGAACATCGGCTGTTAGCGCGTTCGGCGAACAACGAACGATTTGGGCCGTTCGCGCCAAATTCGAGTGACGCGAACGGCCCACAATACACTGGGCCATCGCAGTGTAATCCCGGCGCTGTGATTGGCCAAGCATGCACTGTGACCCTGCATGCTTGGCCAATCACAGCGCCGGCAGCGAGGAGAGCAATGATTGGCCACAGGCAGGATGCCTGTGGCCAATTATAGCTGAGGGGGTTTAGTACACGCCCCACACTATAAAAGGCCGCCAGCGCGGCGGCCCTGTGTAGTGTGTTCCGGAGCAGGGAAAGTGAAGGATAGGCAGGGAGAGTGTCAAATATTGTCAAATCTATTCTTTGCTAAACCTTGTGTGTAGGGACAGAGAAGGATAGGCAGGGAGAGTGTCAGTGCCATATTCTTTGCTAAACCTTGTGTGTAGGGAGAGAGAAGGATAGGCAGGGAGAGTGTCAGTGTCATATACTTTGATAAACCTTGTGTACAGGGAGAGAGAAGGATAGGCAGGGGACAGTGTCAGTGTCATATTCTTTGCTAAACCTTGTGTGCAGGGAGAGAGAAGGATAGGCAGGGAGAGTGTCAGTGTCATATACTTTGATAAACCTTGTGTACAGGGAGAGAGAAGGATAGGCAGGGGACAGTGTCAGTGTCATATTCTTTGCTAAACCTTGTGTGCAGGGAGAGAGAAGCATAGGCAGGGAGAGTGTCAGTGTCATATACTTTGATAAACCTTGTGTGCAGGGAGAGAGAAGGATAGGCAGGGGACAGTGTCAGTGTCATTGTTGCTAAGCCTCCTGCACATTATACACCTGAAGTTAGCCCGTATTGCTGCTTTTTCCTGGTGTGTTACACAAACAGGATTTTGCGGCACTTACAGCGGGCGGAGTGTGCCTCCTGACCATATTACACCTTAACTTAGCCTGTATTGCTGCTTTTTCCTGGTGTGTTACACAAACAGGATTTTGCGGCACTTACAGCGGGCGGAGTGTGCCTCCTGACCATATTACACCTTAACTTAGCCTGTATTGCTGCTTTTTCCTGGTGTGTTACACAAACAGGATTTTGCGGCACTTACAGCGGGCGGAGTGTGCCTCCTGACCATATTACACCTTAACTTAGCCTGTATTGCTGCTTTTTCCTGGTGTGTTACACAAACAGGATTTTTCAGCACTTACAGCGGGCGGAGTGTGCCTCCTGACCATATTACACCTTAACTTAGCCAGTATTGCTGCTTTTTCCTGGTGTGTTACACAAACAGGATTTTGCGGCACTTACAGCGGGCGGAGTGTGCCTCCTGACCATATTACACCTTAACTTAGCCTGTATTGCTGCTTTTTCCTGGTTTGTTACACAAACAGGATTTTGCGGCACTTACAGCGGGCGGAGTGTGCCTCCTGACCATATTACACCTTAACTTAGCCTGTATTGCTGCTTTTTCCTGGTGTGTTACACAAACAGGATTTTGCGGCACTTACAACGGGCGGAGTGTGCCTCCTGACCATATTACACCTTAACTTAGCCTGTATTGCTGCTTTTTCCTGGTGTGTTACACAAACAGGATTTTGCGGCACTTACAACGGGCGGAGTGTGCCTCCTGACCATATTACACCTTAACTTAGCCTGTATTGCTGCTTTTTCCTGGTGTGTTACACAAACAGGATTTTGCGGCACTTACAGCGGGCGGAGTGTGCCTCCTGACCATATTACACCTTAACTTAGCCTGTATTGCTGCTTTTTCCTGGTGTGTTACACAAACAGGATTTTGCGGCACTTACAGCGGGCGGAGTGTGCCTCCTGACCATATTACACCTTAACTTAGCCTGTATTGCTGCTTTTTCCTGGTGTGTTACACAAACAGGATTTTGCGGCACTTACAGCGGGCGGAGTGTGCCTCCTGACCATATTACACCTTAACTTAGCCTGTATTGCTGCTTTTCCCATTTCCCTGCAGGCCATTAGAATGTCTGGAAGGCAAACAAGGAGAGGCAGACAGTCAGGAGCCAAAAAAAGAGGGCAAGCAGGCTCTGTGTCTAGAGACAACAGTGCTGGTCGTGGACGCGGTGCATCGCCATCAGCACGTGGCCATGGGACACGCTTGTCCTTCTTTTCGGCAGCTGGACGTGTTGAGCCGCATCATGCCGAAGACTTGGTAGAGTGGATGACCAAGCCCTCCTCATCCTCCTCATCCTCTCTCACCCAGGCTCAGGGTACTGGCAAAGCAGCTGCCAAAGCGTCCTCTTCCCTGGTATCAATGTCATCATCAGTCACTCCTTCCCTAGACCAACCATGTCCTCCTGAGGAGTCCCCCGAACTGTTTGAGCACAGTGTTGGGTACATGCTCCAGGAGGATGCCCAGCGTTTCGAAGGGTCTGATGATGATACCCAGCTAGAGGAAGGCAGTAGCGTGAGAGCAGAGAGAGGGGATGCTCAAGAAGGACACCAATCTGGCAGTCATGTTCCAGCAGCTGCAGCATACTGCCAGATTGGCTCCAGTGATGAGGAGGGAGGGGATGATGAGGTCACTGACTCCACATGGGTGCCTAATAGGAGAGAGGAGGAGGAGGAGGATGAGGAGGAGGCACATCTTCAACGAGGCAGGATGCCCTCGGGGGAGCCAGCGTAAGGGCAGCACACCAACGGAATCACACCGCAGAGCTCCGCCTGTGCAAGGCGCTGCCTCTGCCCGTTATTCAAAAAGTTCTTTGGTGTGGGCCTTTTTTGAGTCGAGTGCATCAGATCACACAGCTGCTGTTTGCAACATATGTCTCAAGCGTATATCGCGTGGCCAAAACATCACCCGCTTGGGCACCACATGCTTGACCAGACATATGTTGACCTGCCATGCAGCTCGTTGGCAAGCCTACCTTAAAGACCCACACCAAAGAACAAAGCTGACCTCTTCTTGCACCGCATCAGCTGGGATCTCCAACCCCACTATACCTTGAGTCCTCTCTGAAACCTGCTCTGAGAGGAATGAAGGTGTAGAATTAGGTGTGTCACAGCCAAGTACTTGCGGGCACTCTGCTAGCAGTACACCAACGTCCGATTCTAGCAGGCAAATTTCCCTGCCCCAGCTGCTGGACCGTCGAAAGAAGTTCACTCCCAGCCATCCACATGCCCAGCGGTTGAATGCTAGCTTGGCTAAATTGCTAGCGCTTCAACTGCTGCCTTTTCAGTTGGTAGACTCGGCCCCCTTCGGTGAGTTTGTGCAATGTGCGGTTCCTCAGTGGCAGGTTCCCAAACACTGGAGGTATGTGATCCATACCGCAGTAAATAGAGCACAAAGTCCACACATCACTGAGCTCAGTTGCAGGATCGTCGCTGAAATCACTTTCTGTGTCTGATGACGAATTTCCCCACAAATCGCTATCACTCAATTCTGCTATCGCTGTTTTCCAGCAGGTCATAAACCGCTTTTGAGGCACGCTTTTATGATGCCGTGGTCTTTCTCCAGTTTCCAGGCAGAAAGTACAGTAAAACTGCAGGCAAGGGCACTGGACAAAGCACTGGGGGGCAAGCTGAGCATCGTGTGGAATATCCAGCCGCCGGACACAGCGGGGGTACATTGCGGGATCCCAGGGAAAAGTCACCTCTTCCAGGATCCAGTGATGCAATCGCGCGTGAGGCTCGGGGTTACCAACGCCACTTTTTCTCACGGAAGGCGATTCCGGCTCTCTACCGGCATGTGGAAGGCAATGTCTTGGCCTCGCTGGACAGGGCGGTCAGCGGTAAGGTGCATATTACCGCTGACTCATGGTCCAGCAGGCATGGACAGGGACGTTACCTTTCTTTCACGGCCCATTGGGTCACTCTTTTGGCAGCTGGGAAGGATGCAGGACAAGGTGCAGTAGTGTTGGAGGTTGTTCCACCGCCACGCCTCCAAAATGCTACTACTGGTTGTGACACACCTCTCTCCTCCACCCCTCCTCTTCTTCTTCCTCCGTGGCCTCTTCCTGTGCTTTGTCCTCGGAACCAGCGGTGCTCCATAGGCGTTCAAGGGGCTACGCAAGTACGCAGGCAAAAAGATGCCATGCCGTGCTTGCGCTGGTGTGTTTGGGGGACAGGAGCCACACTGGGGCAGAGGTTCTGTCTGCTCTGCAGGGGCAGGCCGAGAGGTGGTTGACGCCACGCCAGCTTAAGCCAGGAATGGTAGTTTGCGACAATGGCACCAACCTCCTCTCCGCTCTCCGACAGGGACAACTGACCCATGTGCCCTGTGTGGCTCACGTCCTTAACCTGGTGGTGCAGCGGTTCTTGGGCAGATACCCGGGCTTACAGGATGTCCTGAGGCAGGCCAGGAAAGTCTGTGTGCATTTCCGCAGATCTTATAATGCCAGTGCTCGCCTGGCTGAGCTGCAAAAGGAGTTGAACCTGCCCAAGAACCGCCTTATATGTGACATGCCCACCAGGTGGAACTCAACGTTGGCCATGCTGCAGCAGCTGCACACGCAGCAGAGGGCCATCAATGAGTACCTGTGCGACTACGGCACCAGGACAGGGTCAGGGGAGCTCGGGTTTTTTTCACCACGCCAGTGGGGCATGATCAGGGATGCATGCACTGTCCTGGCACCATTTGAGGAGGCCACGAGGATGGTGAGCAGTGACAGTGCATGCATCAGTGACACTGTACCTCTTGTCCACCTGTTGGAACATACGCTGCGTGGAATAATGGACAGGGCACTTGAGGCAGAACAGAGGCAGGAAGAGGAGGACTTCCTTGCCTCTCAAGGCCCCCTTTACCCAGACAGTGTTCCTTCTGTCCCACCCATCGCACAGGAAGAAGAGGAGGAGGAGGAGGAGGAGGATTGTGTCAGCATGGAGGTGGAGCCTGGCACTCAGCATCATCAGCAGCAGTCTTTTAGGGATGATTTACAGTCCCAAGAAACCAGTGGACTTGTACGTGGCTGGGAGGAGGTGGCTGCGGATCATGTCGTCCTTAGTGACCCAGAGGACTCCGGACTGAATGCCTCAGCTAACCTACGCTGCATGGCCTCCCTGATCCTGCAAAGTCTGCGGAAGGATCCTCGTATTCTTCGGATCAAGGAGAGGGACCATTACTGGCTGGCCACTCTCCTTGATCCACGGTACAAGGGTAAGGTTGCGGACCTTATCTTACCGTCGCAGAGGGAGCAGAGGATGAGACAACTCCGGGAGGCCTTGCAGAAAGGTCTGTGCAACGCGTTCCCAGAGACTGGGAGGTTACAAACTCCTGGTCTTGGACAACGAGTTGCTGAGGCTTCGGTCAGTCAAAGAAGGAGCAGTGGGGAAGGTGGCCGTCTGACCGAAGCGTTCAGACAATTCTTTAGTCCGCAGCCCCAAGGTATGATCGGTTCCAGCAACCATCGCCAGCGTCTGATATACATGGTGCAGGAATACCTAAGGGCAAGGTCAGACTTGGACACCTTCCCCACCGAAAATCCTCTGGCTTACTGGGTCTTGAGGATGGATCACTGGCCAGAGCTTGCACAGTATGCAGTTGAGCTACTGGCCTGTCCTGCATCCAGCGTTCTTTCAGAACGCACATTCAGTGCTGCTGGAGGATTTGTCACGGATCACAGGGTGCGCCTGTCCACCGACTCTGTTGATCGACTGACCTTCATAAAGATGAACCAGTCTTGGATCACCACCAGCTACCAAACACCTGAAGCTGATATAACAGACTAATTTATTTTCAAATGTCACATCCCTTCAAGACTGATGCTGATGCTGAGAGTTTGTCCTGTTATGTTGACTGACTATCCTCCTCCTCGTCAATGATCCGATTGACGATGATAGCTTGGAAGAACATTTTTGTTTCTGGGTGCTGCCACCAGTGGCTAAGGCCCAATTTTTCAGCCCCTGTTTAACAGGGGTGTGTTATTACAATTTTTTATGCAATGCTTTGCAGCAGGGCTCATTCCTGCACTCCAACTAGAGTATCTGGGAGTGGTTGCAGTGTCGTTGCACCAGCACCAGTGGCTAAGGCCCAATTTTTCAGCCCCTGTTTAACAGGGGCGTGTAATTACAATTTTTGATGCAATACTTTGCAACAGGGCTCATTGCTGTGCTCCAAGTACAGTATCTGTGAGGGGTTGCACTGTTGTGGCACCAGTGCCTAAGGCTCAATTTTTCTGCCCCTGTTTAACAGGGGCATGTAATTACAATTCTTGATCTAATAATTCACAGCAGGGCCCATTCCTGCGCCCACCAAGACTAACTGTGAGGCCTTACAGTGTTGTGTCAACACCACCACCACCACCACCACCAATGGCCCAATTTTTCAGCCCCTGTTCAACAGGGGCATGCAATTACAATTCTTGATCTAATAATTCACAGCAGGGCCCATTCCTGCGCCCACCAAGACTAACTGTGAGGCCTTACAGTGTTGTGTCAACACCACCACCACCACCACCACCAAAGGCCCAATTTTTCAGCCCCTGTTCAACAGGGACATGCAATTACAATTCTTGATCTAATAATTCACAGCAGGGCCCATTCATGCGCCCACCAAGAGTAACTGTGAGGGCTCACAGTGTTGTGGCAACACCAACATGTAAGGGGCAAATTTCAGCTGAGTATATACGGCAGGCCCCTACTTTCAAACATCCAACTTACAAACGACTCCTCCTTGCAAACGGAAGGACACAACAGGAAGTGAGAGGAAATCTACCCCTAGGAAGGCAAATTCTCTCCTGTAAGAGTTAATATGGGAAAAAAAGTGTCTCCTCTCCACTGATTCTTTATCACCAATTCTTGTTTCAATAAAAACCCCAAATTTTCAAAAAACATTTGTCATTAGGACGGAAAGTGAGGTGAACTGTTCTGAACAGGTGCACACTGCACAGACAGCAAAACAAATGTTACAGGGGTGATAACCCTTCCCTATGTTTTCCAAAAAGCTTAAAAATATATTTTTTGGCTGGAGCTACACTTAAACAATGTACCTGTTCAAAATTACAAACAGATTCCACATAAGAACAAACCTACAGTCCCTGTCTTGTATGCACCGCCTGTATACGGCTGTTCAGAGTATATAGGGCCTTTTTTATTTTGTGTGCGGGGTTCCCCTTAATATCCATACAAGACCCAAAGGGGCTGGTAATGGGCTGGGGTGGGGGGGGGGGGGGGGTGATGGGGTAGCTATGCCATTTTTCTTAAAGATTTTCATCCATATTACCGGGACCAGACATTACATTAAAGCCGCAAGCAGTTTTAAATGGCTTTTTTTCCTTTAGAAATGTAATTTTGTGCAGGGACAGTTCTAAACACGGGAAACACGTGGCACTTCACAGGCATACTTTAGACACCCCCCAGGTACGATATTTAAAGGAATATTTGACTTTTTTTTTCACTTTATGCATCATTAAAATGACTGCTCCTTAAAAACGGCCGTTTTTAAAACTTCTTTTTGCATTGATACATGTCCCCTGGTGCAGAACCCGAGTTCCCAAACCCTTTTTAGGACAATAACATGCATAATAGTCGTTATAATTAGCACTTTAGATTTCGAACGTTCGCATCCATTGTATTTAATAGGGTTCTAAAGTTCGTGCAAACTTTCGGTCCGTTCGCGGGTTCTGGTGCGAACCGAACCCGGGGGTGTTCGGCTCATCACTACTCATGACCCACTAACAGGCCAGATTTTAAGTATTACCTTGGTGAGATGCAGACTAGAATACTGCAATCCCTGAGCAGCAAATTATATCACCTGTGATGCATTTCAGTTATCTTGCAAACCTGGCCTGTTGGTGGGCCCTGAGGACTGGAGTTGAGAACCACTGAGCTAGCAGCTGAGGTGCACATCACTTAGTTCAATGTTCTCCCATTAGGCCTGGTTCACACTGGGGCGACAAACGCTCCGACATTGGGAGCTCATGTCGCATGACGTGTGAAAATCAATGTTTCCCTATGGGAGCCGTCTTAACTGGTCCGACACATGTCGGTCCGACTTTGAGAATGCTCCCTGTACTACTTTGGTCCGACTTTGATCCGACTTCAGCCCATTGACTATCATAGAAGTCGGATCAAAGTCGGACCGCAGTCTTGCATGATCCGACTTTGGCATGCGACTTGTGCTGTACTGCTCTTGAGGGGGAACTCCAGGCCAAATTTTTAATAAGAAACCGGCATGGGTTCCCCCTCCAGGAGCATACCAGGCCCTTGGGTCTGGTCTGGATTTGAACGGGCACCCCTACGCCGAAAAACCGGCGTGGGGGGTCCCCCCAAAATCCAAACCAGACCCTTATCCGAGCACACAACCTGGCAGGCCGCAGGGGAAGAGGGGGGGACGAGAGAGCGGCCCCCCTCCCTCCTGAACCGTACCAGGCCGCATGCCCTCAACATGGGGGGTTTGGTGCTCTGGGGCAGGGGGGCGACCTGCGGCCCCCCACCCCAGAGCACCCTGCCCCCATGTTGATGAGGACAGGGCCTCTTCCCGACAACCCTGGCCGTTGGTTGTCGGGGTCTGCGGGCGGGGGGCTTATCGGAATCCGGGAGCCCCCTTTAATAAAGGGGCCCCCGGATCCCGGCCCCCCACCCTATGTGAATGAGTATGGGGTACATCGTACCCCTACCCATTCACCTGGTGGAAAAAAATTGCAATAAAAAAACCACACAGCTTTTTAAAGTATTTTATTGCACAGCTCCCGGGGTCTTCTTCCGACTTCGGGGGTCTCCGGTGTCGTCGCCGCGCTCTCCGGTTCTTTCTTCCGCCGGGCCTCCGCTAACTTCTTTTTAGCTCTTTTGCTAACGGAGGCCCGGTCTTCTCCGTCGCCTTCTTCTTCTCCTGCTCTCTGGTTCTTCTCCCGCTCTCCGGTTCTTTCTTCCGCCGGGCCTCCGCTAACTTCTTTTTAGCTCTTTTGCTAACGGAGGCCCGGTCTTCTCCGTCGCCTTCTTCTTCTCCCGCTCTCCGGTTCTTTCTTCTGCCGGCCCCTCCACTAACTTCTTTAGCTCTTTCGCTAGTGGAGGGGCGCGGTTTTCCCGTCGTCGCCGTCTGCGTCTTCTTCCCTCTTCTCCTCCTCGATGTTGACGCGTCGCTTCCTCCCGCTGTAATACTGGCTCTCCGCTCCGCATTAATATAGGCTTCCCATGACGTCACAGTCACATGTTCCCATGACGTCACAGTCACATGCTCCGGGGCCATGTGCCCCGGAACATGTGACTGTGACGTCATGAGAAGCCTATATTAATGCGGAGCGGAGCGGAGAGCCAGTATTACAGCGGGAGGAAGCGACGCGTCAACATCGAGAAGGAGAAGAGGGAAGAAGACGCCGACGGCGACGACGGGAAAACCGCGCCCCTCCACTAGCGAAAGAGCTAAAGAAGTTAGTGGAGGGGCCGGCAGTAGAAAGAACCGGAGAGCGGGAGAAGAAGACGGCGACGGAGAAGACCGGGCCTCCGTTAGCAAAAGAGCTAAAAAGAAGTTAGCGGAGGCCCGGCGGAAGAAAGAACCGGAGAGCGGGAGAAGAACCGGAGATCGGGAGAAGAAGAAGGCGACGGAGAAGACCGGGCCTCCGTTAGCAAAAGAGCTAAAAAGAAGTTAGCGGAGGCCCGGCGGAAGAAAGAACCGGAGAGCGCGGCGACGACACCGGAGACCCCCGAAGTCGGAAGAAGACCCCGGGAGCTGTGCAATAAAATACTTTAAAAAGCTGTGTGGTTTTTTTATTGCAATTTTTTTCCACCAGGTGAATGGGTAGGGGTACGATGTACCCCATACTCATTCACATAGGGTGGGGGGGCCGGGATCCGGGGGCCCCTTTATTAAAGGGGGCTCACGGATCCCGATAAGCCCCCCGCCCGCAGACCCCGACAACCAACGGCCAGGGTTGTCGGGAAGAGGCCCTGTCCTCATCAACATGGGGCAGGGTGCTCTGGGGTGGGGGGGCCGCAGGTCGCCCCCCTGCCCCAGAGCACCAAACCCCCCATGTTGAGGGCATGCGGCCTGGTAAGGTTCAGGAGGGAGGGGGGGCCGCTCTCTCATCCCCCCCTCTTCCCCTGCGGCCTGCCAGGTTGTGTGCTCGGATAAGGGTCTGGTTTGGATTTTGGGGGGGCCCCCCACACCGTTTTTTCGGCGTAGGGGCGCCCGTTCAAATCCAGACCAGACCCAAGGGCCTGGTATGCCTCTGGAGGGGAACCCACGCCATTTTTTTTATTTAAAATTTGGCCTGGAGTTTCCCCTCAAGATTCATACCAAACACAGTGCCTGATATTGGCGGGGATCCAAGTCGGATCCCCGTTCATTGAAAGTCGGACATATGTCGGCTTCATGTCGCAGGGCAAAGTCGGATCCAAAGTAGGACAGATGTCGTGTCGCACTAGTGTGAACCCAGCCTTAGAGCGCAAATGCAGGAAACCTCCAGAAACTTTCAAGTGGGGGCCTCAAGATTTTGACTGTCTAGTACCCTCCATAGGGTTTATTCTAGCACGGTATCTGGAGTCTGATTTTTTATTTTTTATTCTTTATATTTTTCAGATATCCAAAATGTAATATGAAGGTCTTGCTCTGCTTTCTTTAATAAAAACACATTCAATTAAAATCTCCACAGAGAGCTTCTATTTTTACAGTACCATGTTACCAGGACTTACCAGTGAATTACAGCAATAGCCATGCCTGCCCAGACATTACTGAACAAAACTGTCATAAGCTTCAAAGCATCCTAATTGCTTCTCAGTACTAATGCTAAGGTTGCTCTTTACCTTTTTTTGTATGACATGTCACTTTTCGTGCGAGTAAATGCATGTACCAGTAATATAACAAGGGAAGTATCCATAAATGTGACGTGCACACACTTGACATTTTTTGTTGCAATGTTAATGTTCCTTTTCAGATGAACAATATAAAATGGTAATAAAAGGTGTTCAGTATTCCATCAATGAACAGCAGGTGACTGAGTAAGGTAACAAATTGCCCTAAAAGTGGAAATACTTTCAACCTCAGCCTTTTACTGATGGGACAGATACAAATGCAATTCTATTTTGTTTCTACAAATCACAAATAAAATATCCATATAAAATAATTGTACTATATATTTAAACTGCCACTATGCTGTATTCAAATGTGCATTTTCACACTATATTTTTCTTACAATATGAAATCTGATTATTTTTATTATATATTATAAGCATTATAAAGTAGTAAAACAATGGCATTTCAGAAATAAAGACAGTGCACAGGGACTTTGCTCTAAAAATCATTTTTTTTAAACTGATTTGCACTGACAGAGACAATTGATATAAAGCTGTGTGGAAAGCTGCATGCATATTACTAGCTATTCTTTTGCAGTCACATGAGTGCTGTAGTCTCCAGTTACCCATTGTACCACTGAATGCATAAAGTCAGCGCTAAAATGTATGAGGCAGCTGGCAGTGGGTAAATCAATCAGTAAATACCAAAAAGTGCAGTGCCTAAAGCATAATCTCAAAGTGATATAACATAAATAGGTAAACCACAGCTAGTGAGTATATAATAATAAATTCGTGAGAATATAAATAGATAACAAATAAATAGGAATAGTCCATCCAAAAAAGTCCAGTGAACCAATCCATGAGTGTCATCCCCTAATGCCGTGTACAGAGGATCGGTTTTACCAATGAAAACAGTCCGATGGACTTTTCTCATCAGACAAACCGATCATGTATGGGCCCCATCGGTCTTTTTTCCATCGGTGAGAAAAAATAGAACATGTTTTAAATTTAGCCGATGGGAAAAAAAACTATAGCAAATTCCGATCGTCTGTGTGGAACTCCAACGGACAAAAAACCCACGCATGCTAAGAATCAAGTCGACGCATGCTCAGAAGCATTGAACTTCATTTTTCTCGGCTCGTCTGAGTGTTTTACGTCGTTTGGGACGGTCGGATTTTTGACTGATGGTGTGTAGGCAAGACTGATGAAAGTCAGCTTCATCGGATTTCCGATGGAAAAATACATCAGATTAGAATCCATAGGAAATCCGATCGTGTGTACAGGGCTTAAGACATCCACCACCTTCTTCTCCTCCTCGTTCCTCATTTTTCAACGCCTTCACCAACAAAATTCACTGTCTTCATCAACTGCAACATCTGTGGCCTAAAGTGATAGGGGGGGAAGTCTGACAAAGGGTTTAAGAGACTTACCTTACAACACTTCAAATGGAGAAAAGGGTCAGGAAAAGGCTTGAACTTTGCCAAAAGTCTCCTAACTTCATCCCGCTGTCTCCAGCAGAATCATTGATCAGGCAGACATGCCTTTTGCAGTTGTTGGAGCTTAAGAAAATAATGTCCCCTAATCACCCCATGCCGTGGCCAAATTAAGTTTTCCAGGGACAGGCAGTCAAAGAGGTGTCTGACCCCATGCCAGTTTGTGCCAACCCAGGTTATGTGCAGCTTTTCCTGATTAGGTAAACTGGCTTTCAGGATGTCCAGTGGCAGTGCAGGAGCATGTGGTCACTTTAGGCGTGCATACACATGATGTGTTCAAATGCGGCAACACCGCCATTCGCCTGATATGCTTTACACCTACATGCTGGAGCTTCACGTTATTCATGCTAAAGAAATAATTTGATGTGCTTTGCATGGAGACAAAAAGTCAACAGCATTATTAGAACAACATTATACAGTAGATATGCTAAGAGCCATGCAAACTATATGGAGAGGACCCTCTAAATGGGATTTTTTAAAACTTCCAACATGTATTTAAAATTCAACAATAAGCTTTATTAACACATATAAAGTTTGTGTACAGATAAAATTTTGATGCGGTTACAAATTGGTATTGTTTGGAGGTATACAAGACTAACCACAACATTCTTTCTAAAATAAATCATAAAGACAGATGTTTCGAAAACACATTTCAAAAATGTAAGGTTTCTTCTTATGGGGTAGGTGGTTATGAATGCAAAAACTTATCCTGTAGACACAGACATAGATCATGAACAATGGCATCATTTAAAAACACAGAGACCGTTGCAGGCTATCAGAGTTCCAGCTGGTGAAGGCGCTGGGGGCCCACGTCTCTCTACCCACAAGGGGCTCAGGATAAGCCCACAACAGGTATGCAACAGCTTGCGAATAGTGGAGCCAGTCTGAGCTCCGCAGTGCTAGAGCTGACAAGACATGCCCAAAGAGAAACTAGTGCAGGGGTACATGGTGAGATCCTAAAGGTTGATGTGTGTATTGGGATATTTTGAGAGTTGAAATGGCAGTAAGAAGGATCTCTAGCAAAATAGAGAGAGGGAGTCGAGACTTCTTAGTAAAAAGTCTACAATGACCCCAAGTAGTATCAACCAGGATATCTGATGTCATGCAGTATCAGTGCTTGGGCAGTCTGAGGAGTGTCTTGAGCCATGGGGAGTTAAGAAATGCCATACCTGATAACATTTTGCCAGGCTGCCCAATTGACCCAACCAATGTTTAGCATGCAGAAATTTATACTAGTTAGTGGGTCAGCATGGAAATTGCTATAGTTCTGCTAGATCTATTGCAGTACTTTTCTGGCTGGCATCCAAATTCAGACTATTGGCATTGTGCAATAGGTTGAAAATCAAATCAAACCAGTGCACAGTGCATTTGCCACTTGCTCTCTTATTTGGTAATCCAATGTTTCTCCTGAAATCAATAATATGTTTTTTAATTAATTCATTGATAACATCTTTAAAAGAATGAAGGACTTTCTATCTCATGGGTGCATATTTTTACTGGACTATTACAAATCTCAAGTGTAGCAAGACTGAGCAGAAAATATTTTGAAAATAAAGTGATGCCTTCACGAGATTTGCTCAGTTTGTACAATCATCTTCCTCAGAATGTTTTATAGGTTGCTAGTTAGAAGGCACAGTGATGCATATATGGTGATCATGTCCTAAAATACAGGAGTTCTGGATAAGGGTATTTTCATTGATCAATATGATGAACCTAATCAATCTTAAAAGGGCTCCTATTGATACTCTATTTTAGGCCACCTTCTCAGAGATTCCCAAGGGGAGGGACAGGCTTATTATGTGTAGCGGGGTCTCCGTTGAGGCCCCATGGACTACGTTACCCAGAACCCCATTTGGCACCCAGGGTGCATAGGGCTGCCGCAGAGACTCATGGGTGGGGTATAAAAGGGGAGGGCGAGGCTAAGCCCGGCCTCTTTGGACACCGCGCGGCTGGCAAGAGAACTTCCTGTGCGGACCTGCTGCGAGTGCAAGGCCAGAGGCCTGGGCCTTGCGCACTTCCAGAGAGCCTTCCACCTCACTGCAGAGCCTGTGCGGCTGCAGACATCTACCTGCTTCGCAGACGTCAGTGGACCGGAGATCAGGCGGTGGCGGATCCTGTGTGTGTGGACACAGCGGTGGGATTCCCAGACTGGGATCGAGTCCGGAGGGGTGAGAGAGCACCTGCTCACAACTATAACCGAGTACCTTATTAGGCCTATTGACTGCCTTGGCCCATCGGGTTATACTTTCCCTTTTCTTGTCAGGAGACTAGTGGCAGAACTGAGTTACATAGTCTCCGGGGAGTTGCTTCCATTGCCTTAGACCCTTATTGGATTACAAATATTGTTCCTGTATGTGCACCACTGATCATCTTGCATGCGAAGATTCCTCCTTTAAAGACTGAGCTTTAACTGAGTCAGGCCTGACTGGGAGTTTATAGCATTGCTGGGCGCCATATTGCTAACGGGGACTCCAGCTATATGTCAGTGTGTGATAGAACTATTTGTGCACTATAGTTGATTAGTGTTAGTATTACTGCAGGGCTCTGCATGCATGTGTTATATGTGATATTGATCATTAACCTCTATATACAAGTAAACCTTTTTACAGTTGATCATTCTGGTATTGGAGTCTATTATTACATTACACCACTGTTTAAATGTATTGAGGGATTGTACATGAACTGGTATAGAGTTATACAGATATACCACCCCTAGACTAGCTGTGCCAGAGAAGGGTTGAGTAGATTGCCGGGGGTTGGCTGTGCTGTGTACAGGGCCCGAAACAAAAAAAACAGCGGCTCTCTTAGTTTGGGGGTATCGCTACACATGGGGGCCTTGGGTTCGGGATCCTGTATACGGCAAGCAAACACGCCAAAAGTACAGGCGATAGACCTGAAATCAGCCCCAGACACCTCGTTTCAGTATGCACTGATAGAGTGGATGGATGGAGTACCGGGGAACTTTAAAGGGCAAAGTGTGCAGACGCTGGATAACAAAACTTATGGTCTGGCGCACGCAATAACTGTGAAGACGGAGTCACCTCCGCCATCCCCAATGGGATCACCGCCAGGAATACCCCATGCAGCAGAGAGGCAGAGAAGGATGACATCTCCGGTGACACCCATTACAGCCATAGGGCCAGAGCTTTTAAATGCCTTGGGGGATCTGCTCACAAAGTGTCAGAAAGCAAACACGGTACACATAGAGGCCGGCTACCGGAAGCTGAGAACATTTTCGGGGAGGCTGCCCGTCCCTGTAGGGGAGGAAGACTTTGATACCTGGATCGAACAGGCCTTGTCAGCAGTAGAGGCATGGGAGGTGCCTGAAGCGCAGAAGAAGCAGCGCGTGATGGAAAGTCTGAAAGGCGCAGCTGCGGAAGCTGTAAAAAGTCTCCGGTTTGGAAATGCTGTCTGCACGGCTTATGACTGCTTAGCCATGCTACAAAAAGAGTTCGGTCAGTTAGAAAAAGTAACGGAACTGGTGTATCAGTTCGAACACACCTTTCAGCAGTCAGGAGAAAAGCTGTCGGAGTATGTCAGAAGAGGCAAAGGAAAAGAGAAACAATGCCCCGCCTAAACACCAACTGCCACCAGTCGGGAGTTGAAATTTGACAATCTGAGAGAAATCAATGCATACCAGGCCCAACAAGGGTTGAGATCCAGAGAGAAATGGAAGAAAAAGAAAGTCTCAAAAGGAAAGTCAAAGAGTCCAAAGAAAGAGACCCCTCAGAAGGGTTTTCCAGCCAAGTTAATAGGGCCCTCTCCCCTAGTTCCCATTCAAGTGGAGGGAGTCTACACCAAAGCCATTCTGGACACAGGAGCCCAAGTGACTCTGTTGTATAAAGACTTTTACCGGAAACACCTGAGTCATGTGCCCCTACAAAAGCTGGAAGACTTAGAGATATGGGGAATTGGTACTCACAAGTTCCCATACAACGGTTATGTTTCAATCAAGCTGGCTTTCGACCCCTCTGTGACAGGAAAGGCAGAAGTCTTTGACACTCTGGCAGTAGTTTGCCCTCGCCCACCAGGAGCCAACACGAGTTCTCTGATCATAGGGACCAACACTGATCTGGTCAGGAGACTGTTGACTCCTCTAGTGCTGGAAAAGGGTGTTTCAGAAGCCAGGATCCACCCCATGTTGCAGCAGGTCTACCAGAAGTTGGTGTTGGAACAGAAGGCCCCGGGAAGAGGGGGTGGGGAAAGTCTGGAGACTGTCAAAGAGAGAGAAGATGTTGCAGCCTGGTGAGATGACTTGCCTGCAGGCTACTGTAAAACTATCATGGGAGCAGCCTGGCCCCTTTGTGGTCCTGGAGCCAGACCCCCAAGACGCCCACCGAGGATTGGAAGTGATCCCTGAAGTGGTCCCATTTAGGGCATTGAAGAAGGCGAGGGGTCAAATTCCAGCGAGCATCAGGAATGTCACCAGTTTTCCCATGAAGATTCCGGCCCGGATGTTGCTGGGGAGAGTAAACCCTGCCACCCCAGTGGCCCTGTCCGACTTGGAGAAGACTGAAGGAGGAGAAGACACTCTAGAGAATCTCTGCCTAGAGACCACCACTCTGCCACCAGTGTGGAAGGAGAGAGCCAAGGCCCAGCTGGCTAGATAGAGAAAAATATTCTCGAAGGACGAGTTCGACGTAGGGTGTGCAAGGAGTGCCACCCATAAGATCCGTCTGCAGGAAGACAAACCTTTCCGGGAGAGGGTCCGGCGAGTCCCCCTGGCTGACCTAGAAGATTTACGTGAACAGTTAACGGAGCTTAAGAGTACTGGGGTTATTCGGGGGTCCAGAAGCCCATACGCCTCCCCTATCGTGGTAGTTTGGAAAAAGAATGGGTCGCTGAGACTTTGCATAGACTTCAGTTTGAAGTATAGGCCTGGAGCTGGGAATCGTGATGCTGATGCATTGTCTAGAAGATCTCATACACCCCCACACCATACAGAAGACTGGACCCAGGTAACCCCAGATGGGGTGCAGGCTTTATGTCAAGGAGCCCAACTTCAAGCTAGTGGCGGATCCAGAGCAGAAGAGATTGGAGTTTCGGTAGTGGGGGTGCCCAAATGCTATTGTGACGTTACCCAGATTGGCGAAGACGACTTGCCAAAACTATCCAAGAATGACATAAGAAGGGATCAGTTGGAAGACCCCTGGGGAAGATTGGCTTTGGAAGCCCTAGAAGACCAGGATCCGGACAGACTTTTGCATACAGAGGAAGATATTACCACGTCAAGCTGCCCCAATGGGTCATCTGCAGAGTCAAGGGCCCTTGGACTTGGTATGCATCGACTTTCTCTGTCTGGAACCTGACTTGAGTGGACATGGAAATGTTCTGGGGATAACCGACCATTTCAGCCGTTATGCCCAGGCCTTTCCAGCTAAAGACCAGAAGGCCTCCACTGTAGCCAAAATCTTGGTGGAGAAATACTTTGTACACTACAGGTTACCTCAACGCCTTCACTCAGATCAAGGGAGAGACTTTGAGAGCCGACTGATTCGGAAGTTGCTGGACTCTTTAGGCATAAAAAACCCGTACTACCCCTTATCACCCTCAAGGTGATGCCCAACCTGAGAGATTCAACAGGACTCTGTTAAATATGTTGGGGACTCTGAACAGTGAGGAGAAGCAACATTGGGGCAAGCACATAGCTGCCATAGTGCACGCCTATAATAGTACAGCCAGCGATGTCACAGGATATTCCCCTGACAGACTTATGTTTGGAAGAGAGGCCAGACAACCAGTGGACTTGGCCTTTGGTACCTCCATCGACCATACATCTGTCACCTCACATAAAGGATACATGGATAGACTGCGGAAGAGCTTCAAACTGGCCTACGAGAAGGCCCAATCAATTTCCAAGCAACGAGGAGCCCGAAACAAATAAAACTTTGACCTTAGGGTCCGTATCCAAGATCTACAACCTGGAGACAGAGTGTTGCTGAGGAATTTGGGAGTCCCAGGGAAGCACAAGCTGGCAGACAGATGGAGATCCGAACCTTATGTGATTTGTAAGAAGCTGCCTGGCCTACCTGTGTACCAGCTGAAGCCTGAAGGAAGAGTGGGACCGCTGAAGATCTGGCACAGAAACCATCTGCTACCCCTTTCTGAAGCAGTCAGGATGCCTCCTACCCCGGATTCCCTCGAGTTACCTTCAACCTCAAATACTCCCAGACCCAACACTAGGTCTCAGACAACTCTGTCAGGGGAAACGGATATCGCCACTCAGAGTGAAGATGAGGAACTGGAAGTTGAATGGTTGTGGCCGTCCCAGGTACCTGAATCTTTGTCCATTGACCTTCCACCCTCTGAGGATGCCCCTGATGATACTTTGAATCCGGAAGCCACTGAGTTTGTTCCATCCTATGCTCAGGCGGAGGGGTGGGAGGATGCTATAGAATCCTTCCCTGTTGACGATCCAGGGGACTCCATGTATCTTTCTGCATCTGATTCGGGTGCCTCAGAAACAGAAGAAACTCCTACACCTATCCCAGAGGAAGAAACTGTGGTATCTGAAGCATTGACCCCCAGAGAACAAAGAGCTAAAAGAACCATACGTCCTCCCCAGAAGTTGACCTATATGCAGATGGCAAAAAGCTCTGAGGACACTGTAACTACCGCAAGAAGGACAATTCAAACGCCTGATTCCTCCACTGTGCATTTGGTGGAGGGCAACCTCAGCTCACTTTCTGGCACAGTTAGGCAGGCCACAATCACTGACGTGACCTGTGGGCAGGGCAATCCCCCTCCGCGTTTTTGGTGGGAGCTTCCCCTGCTGACCTCCCTTGCAGCTCTTAATGACTGTGTCTGTGCACATTGTTAATCTTGTCTTTGGGGACAACAACATCGAGGTTGGTATAAATAGTTCTATCTCGGTGTTTGCTGATGATACAAATCTAAACAGGGTAATAGCCTCACAACAAGATATTGGAGCTTTACAAGAAGACTTTAATAAAGTAGAGGGGTGGGCAACTACATAGCAAATGAGGTTCAATGTAAGTGTAGCAGGGTATTGCTCTTTAAATCCCTCAGAGACTACATTACCCTGTACACTTTTAGGCACCCAGGGTGCCTTGCCCCGTGCAAGGACTGCTGGGGTGGACTTTATAAGGGAGAGCTGAACTGCTGTCTGAACTCCTGTGACTTTAGGCCAGAAGCCTGGCCGTTTCTCCAAAGAGCCTTCCGCACGCCCCGAGGAACCTGATGGACGTCTCTCTTTGATGCTGCACCTTTGCCAGGAGGACTGAAGACCCGGATGTCGAGGGATCGGTGTGTTTAGGCACCGCAGTGGAAGAAACGGACGCGGACTGGTCCGGTTGGGTGAGAGAGCACCTGCTCATAAATAGACACAGTACTTTTGTTACCTTGGTGGATTACAAATTCTGTTCTTCAAGTGCACCACTGATGCTAGCGAAGATTTCCCTACAGGACTTCCACTTTAGTTTAGTCAGGCCTGACTGGGTAGCATAGACATTCCTGGGCGCCATATTGCCCACGAGGGGAAGTAGCCGTAAAGGGGACTGTTAGAGCTGCACAACGTTGAATACCTGTTTGCTTGTTAACACTGTTTATTGCAGGGCTCTGCTTATGACATGTACTCACCTGTTTTACTGCTTACCCATTAATTTAAGTAAACATACAAGGGATAAGCATATTGGTGTCTGTGTTCCTTACTTTACAGAAGAAATAGGTAAAGGAAGTTTTAAAGTTTTACTGTGTACTCTTGTCATAGGATTGTGTCGCTGTGAGTTACAGGCCGCACAATCCTATCTTCCCCTACTAACTGTGCCAAGGGAGGTTAGAGCCGATTTCCAGGGGTTGACAGGGGTGCACTACAGGGCCCAAAAATCATACAGGCAGCCCTCTTAACTGGGGGTATCGCTACATAAGAAAAAGTAAAGTAATGTATTTGGAGGCTAAAAATCTATGACATTTACAGGGGTGAGAACCTCTGGGCAAATCGAGGATGGAAAAGGATCTGTGTTCCTAATAGATGACAGACCCAGCAATATCATGCAGGGCCAAGCTGTAGCACGCAAGACCAGCACACTATTGGCATGCAATAAAGAGGTTATTTACGCAAGAGTTAAAACTATAATTCTACCACTTTACAAAACTCTGGTTCAGCTGCATCTTGAGTATGCTATCCAGTTTTCGATACCAATGCTCTGGAAGAATGAGCAGGAACTGAAGAAAGTCTAGAGAAGGGCAACAAAGCTAATAGGGGGGCTGGGGAACTCAATTATGAGTAACAGCTACACAAATAAAACGTACTTTCCCTGGAGAAGAGACGTTAGGGAGGAGACATGATTGCAATATATAAATGGTGAGTTTTAGGTCACTTAAGAAGACATGTGGCCATTCAATGAAGTTGAACAAGAAGCAGTTTAAAATTTGACTGTGTAGGGGGTTCCTTACGGTTAGATGGGTAAAGATGTTGAACTCGCTTGCAAAATCAGTGGTGTCAGCGGGAAGTGTTCATAATTTTAAAAACATTTTAGAGCATCTTAGCGAACACAATATTGAAAACATTTGATTCTCTTCAAATAGTGTATACACATACAAAGAAATTTAATAATGTCAATATAGCCTTAAAAATCTAAATCACAAAAGTGCAAGTCTTCTCTTAAATATCCCTTTTGTGTGGGAAAGTGTGAACAAGAAGCTTCTCAAACATGTGAGTAACACCACAAATGTGTTCCTCCAACAGTGCGACACCAAAAAGGCTTACCGGAACAGATTCATCCACTATTTAGAACAGTCAAGTAGCACTTGGTTATGGTAAAAAAGAGCCCAATTATGCCCTTAAGATGTATTGCCACCTTTGTCAGCTATAGCTGTCACCTCAAATTCATGAAAGCACATATGGAAAAATTAGAAACCAAATATGCCACATGCATAAAACCATTCAAGGTACATTTATTAATATCGTACCAAATACAAAGGTTAACAAGTATAGCACTTCAAGGTTTTCGATGTGTGTTTACGTCACATAATTTGGCTCTGATCATATGCAAATATGTGGCCTTGGCTTGAAGGGGTTGTACCGGGGCTGTGTGATGAGCAAGGGGGCTGTGTAATATACAGGGGGGCTGTGTAATGTAATGGGGTACAGAGGTATGAGGGCTGTGTATTGTAAATGGGTTCAGAGTTGCAGGAGGCTGTGTAATGTAAAGGGGGACAGAGGTGTGGGGGCTGTGTAATGTAAAGGGGGCCAGAGGTGCGGGGGCTGTGTAATGTTATCTTCATTTATTCGCAGGTGAATGCGGCCCTCCATGCATTCACATACATTGAATCTGGCCCTTAAGTGAAAAAAGGTTGCTGACTCCTGCTTTAAGCTATTTGACTAGACTACCTTTTCAACATAACCCAAACCAGCCATTTTAAAATCAAGAAAATTACATAAATGTGTATGTATTTAGCCTAGAAACAGCCACAAAATATTGTAGTGAGCATGAGCACAGTCTTTAGACACTAATCCCCTTTTCAACAGCATCCAAACTAGCAAACTTTTAATAGAGAACAGCAATATAGTATATTTATTCTGTTAACCACATGCCGCCTGCCGCCCGTAGATATACGTTGGCGGAATGGCACGGGCAGGCAAAAGGACGTATATATACGTCCCCTTTAAGAAGTGGCATTGTGGACGCGCTGTGAGCTCCATGACTCCAACCGCATGTCCCCCGGGCTCGATGTCCGCGGGCATACCCGCGATCATGTCACGGTGAAGAAGAAGGGGGAAATGCTTATGTAAATAAGCATTTCCCCAGTCTTCCTAGTGACAGGACAGTGATCTCAGCAGGGCCGATCCTAGGGTCACAGACGCCTGGGTGCAGAAATATTTCTGGCGCTCCCACATGGGCGTGGTTATCTTACTAACTCCTCCCCTTTACAAATGTTTCTATGGCAACGATTCAAACACAGAGATGCTCCCCTGAGAAGTCTTCGTTACCCTGGGATCCTTCCATGATCTCTTAACAATAAACAAAATACAGAAAGAGAAGCAGAGTACTCTAATGGGACCTGGAGGAGAGGTCCCTCTAATGTAAACAGAGAGAGCCTCTGTTAGAGAGTCTGTTAGAAAGAGCTGCCAGACATATTACTGATCACGGATCGCTATGGTACATGTAAGGCAGGAATGAGGGATCACTATGGTACATGTAAGGCAGGAAGGAGGGATCACTATGGTACATGGAAGGCAGGAAGGGGGGATCACGATGGTACATGGAAGGCAGGAAGGAGGGATCACTATGGTACATGGAAGGCAGGAAGGAGGGATCACTATGGTACATGGAAGGCAGGAAGGAGGAATCACTATGGTACATGGAAAGCAGGAAGGAGGTATCACTATGGTACATGTAAGGCAGGAAGGAGGGATCACTATGGTACATGTAAGGCAGGAAGGAGGGTTTACTATAGTACATGGAAAGCAGGAAGGAGGGATCACTATAGTACATGTAAGGCAGTAAGGAGGGATCACTATGGTACATGGAAGAAAGGAAGGAGGAATCACTATGGTAAATGGAAGGCAGGAAGGAGGAATCACTATAGTACGTGGAAGAAAGGAAGGAGGGAGGGATCACTATAGTACATGGAAGAAAGGAAAGAGGGATCACTATGGTACATGGAAGAAAGTAAGGAGGGATCACTATGGTACATGAAAGAAAGGAAGGAGGGATCACTATGGTACATGGAAGGCAGGAAGGAGGGATCACTATGGTACATGGAAGGCAGGAAGGAGGGATCACTATGGTACATGGAAGAAAGGAAGGAGGGATCACTATGGTACGTGGAAGAAAGGAAGGAGGGATCACTATGGTACATGTAAGACAGGAAGGAGGGATCACTATGGTACATGGAAGAAAGGAAGGAGGGATCACTATAGTACATGTAAGGCAGGAAGGAGGGATCACTATGGTACATGGAAGAAAGGATGGATCGCTATGGCACATGGAAGGCAGGAAGGTGGGATCACTATGGTACATGGAAGGCAGGAAGGTGGGGTCACTATGGTACATGGAAGGAGGGATCACTATGGTACATGTAAGACAGGAAGGAGGGATCACTATGGTACATGGAAGAAAGGAGGGATCACTATGACACATGGAAGAAGGGAAGGAGGGATCACTATGGTACATGTAAGGCAGGAAGGAGGGATCACTATGGTACACGGAAGAAAGGAAGGAGGGATCACTATGGTACATGAAAGAAAGGAAGGAGGGATCACTATGGTACATGCAAGGCAGGAAGGAGGGATCACTATGGTACATGGAAGAAAGGAAGGAGGGATCACTATGGTACAAGTAAGGCAGGAAGGAGGGATCACTATGGTACATGGAAGAAAGGAAGGAGGGATCACTATAGTACATATAAGGCAGGAAGGAGGGATCACTATGGTACATGGAAGAAAGGATGGATCACTATGGCACATGGAAGGCAGGAAGGTGGGATCACTATGGTACATGGAAGGCAGGAAGGTGGGGTCACTATGGTACATGGAAGGAGGGATCACTATGGTACATGTAAGACAGGAAGGAGGGATCACTATGGTACATGGAAGAAAGGAGGGATCACTATGACACATGGAAGAAGGGAAGGAGGGATCACTATGGTACATGTAAGGCAGGAAGGAGGGATCACTATGGTACACGGAAGAAAGGAAGGAGGGATCACTATGGTACATGAAAGAAAGGAAGGAGGGATCACTATGGTACATGCAAGGCAGGAAGGAGGGATCACTATGGTACATGGAAGAAAGGAAGGAGGGATCACTATGGTACAAGTAAGGCAGGAAGGAGGGATCACTATGGTACATGGAAGAAAGGAAGGAGGGATCACTATAGTACATGTAAGGCAGGAAGGAGGGATCACTATGGTACATGGAAGAAAGGATGGATCGCTATGGCACATGGAAGGCAGGAAGGTGGGATCACTATGGTACATGGAAGGCAGGAAGGTGGGGTCACTATGGTACATGGAAGGAGGGATCACTATGGTACATGGAAGGCAGGAAGGAGGGGTCACTGTGGTACATGGAAGGCAGGAAGGTGGGATCACTATGGTACATGGAAGAAAGGAAGGAGGGATCACTATGGTACATGGAAGGCAGGAAGGTGGTCTCACTATGGTACATGGAAGGAAGGATCACTATCGTACATGGAAGGAGGGGTCACTATGGTACATGGAAGGAAGGAAGGATCACTATGGTACATGGAAGAAAGGAAGGGGGAACACTATGGTATATGGAAGGAAGGCAAGAAGGAAGGATCACTATGGCACATGGAAGGCAGGAAGGATCATGATGGTACATGGAAGGATCACTATGGCACACAGAAGGCAGGAAGGATCACTATGGTACATGGAAGGCAGGAAAGAGGGATCACTACGGCACATTGAAGGCAGGAAGGAAGTACCACTATGGCACATGGAAGGCAGGAAGGATCACTATGGTACATGCAAGGCAGGAAGGATCACTATGGTACATGCAAGGCAGGAAGGATCACTATGGTGCATGCAAGGCTATGGGACATGGAAGGCTGGAAGGCTATGGTCCATGGAAGACTATGGCACATGGAAGGCTGGGAGACACATTAAAGGCTGGAAGACTGACACGTGGAAGGCTGGAAGGCTATGGGACATGGAAGGCTGAAAGACTGGCACATGGAAGACTATGGCACATGGAAGGCTGGGAGACTATGGCACATGAAAGGCTAGAAGGCTATTGAACATGGAATGCTGGAAGGATCACTATGGTACATGGAAGGCAGGAAGACTATGGCACATGAAAGGCTATGGGACATGGAAGGCTGGAACACTGGCACATGGAAGACTATGGCACATTTACAGAAGAGTGGGAGGGGAGAATCACTCACCCAGGCTGCATTGTATTCAGAGGATCGCTGGCTGGTTTGAAATCTCCCGCCCACACTCCCTTCCCAGGCACAGATTGGCTGCATGAAGGGGTTGTGGGTGGGCACAGGGTGGACATGGGGAGGAGGTGGGGCAGACCTAGCCTATCTCCTCCTTGGCTCGTACTCAATATACAGTGGCGAGGGATGTGCAGCAGCAGCGGGCGAGCGGGGAGCGCGGGTGGGGAATATGCTATATGCACACTGCCGTGGGCGCGCGGGGGGGGGGGCGGGGCCGCGGGGAATATGGACATTGCCGGAGGGCGGGAATATGCAGTTCACACAATGCCGTGGGCGCGCCAGGGGGTGGGGAATATGCACATTGCCGGAGGGCGGGAATATGAGGCTTACACACTACTGTGGGCGCGCGCCGAGGGGCATTGCCGGAGGGCAGGAATATGCTGTTTACACAATGCCGTGGGCGCGCCAGGGGGCGGGCAATATGCACATCGCCGGAGGGCGGGAATATGAGGTTTACACACTACTGTGGGCGCGCCGAGGGGCGGGGAATATGCCCATTGCTGGGGGCGGGGAATATACTGTTTTATACACACTGCCACGGGCGTGAGGCAGCACAGCATTTTGGCGCCCCCCGCTCTGCAGCGCCGAGGTGCCGTGCACCCCGTGCACCCGCCCAGGATCGGCCCTGGATCTCAGCTTCCTGTAATCAGAAGCTGTGATCACTGCCGTGTCACACACAGCCAATCCCCCGGCCCCACTCCCTAGGGCACACTTAACCCCTTCAGCGCCACCTAGTGGTTAACCCCTTCACTGCCAGTGTAATTTTCACAGTAATCAGTGCATTTTTAAAGCACTGGTCGCTGTAAAAATTACAATGGTCCCAAAAATGTGTCAAAAGTGTCCGATGTGTCCGCCATAATGTCACAGTCATGATAAAAATCACTGATCGCCGCCATTACTAGTAAAAAAAAAAATATTAGTAAAAATGCCATAAAACTATCCCCTATTTTGTAGACACTATAACTTTTGTGCAAACCAATGTTTTGAAAAACATCCACACCAGCTAGATTGTAATTAAGAAATCTACATTAGAGTGTAGTTAGGAAGAAGAAGAAGAGTGTACAGTAATTATTTCACTGAAAAATTCCCCCAAAATAGTGTAGCGTGTATGTGCACAGTCTTTAAATTAGACCACTTTCCCAACAGGACACAAACCAAACATTTTTAAATCAAGAACCAAAATAAGAGTGTATTAATTTTGCATACATGCACACTTTCTAAACAATTTGACTAGATTGTTTTTTTTCAACCGTGCCCACACCAGTCAATTTTAAATCAAAAAGTCAACATAAGAGTGTATTCATTTCACTGAAAAAAATCACAAAGTATTACTGTATAGGGAGTACATGCACAGATTTTACACACTTTAATTATGCCACTTTGTGAACAGTGGAGTGGGTATTGAGGAGTGCCTAGTACAAAAAAGTTCATATTACTTACATAATAACATCAAAATGTTTTGGGGAAAAGGCCTCCCCCTTCTTCAGAGCTTGAATGGTGAATGTTATTAAAATCACAATGAGATACAAAAGAACTTGATAAAGATGTTGTTTCTTAACAGAACTATGAACTGCTGGCTTGGTCACTTTTGTGAACAGAACCCAACGCCAGCCAGCTTATAATAATAATAATAAAAAATCAAATAAGTGGAATTTTTATTTTTGTAAAAAGCCACCAGATATTGGTACTGTACTTCAGGTTTTTTTTTTTTTTGCTCTGTACGGCGCTACAGTTCATATGCTATTAGTACTACAGTACTACCCACTTGACAGTGACAGTTCAGAGCCAAGGGAAGGTCCCTCCGATAACACGAATCAGTCCTGGTAAAGGCTTTCTCTCACTCTGAACTACCACTGCTTCTGCTGAGTTAACGGGAAGAACTGTACTGAAATAGAGTCTATGCTTGGGTGTGGGCTATATTGAGGGGATAGGCTGGGGGGGGAGGGTCTAAACTGAGGGGGTGGTCTGGAGGGGGGATTTAGTGCTGTAGGAGGAGATCTTTACTGTGCAGATAATGGGCTTGGGGGTGGGATTGGTACTGGCCAGAGTGAGTCATTTTTGGTTGTAAGCAGTACAGTAAGTAGCCTATGTGTTATGCAATTCTGATCCCTGTGTTTTCTGTGTTTCCCACTCCTGGCCCTGCATTCTGTGTGTTAGCCACTCCTGACCCCTGCATTCTATGCTTTGTGCATTTTCAACCCTTGCACTCTGCGTTGCCTACTTCTGAGCCTTGCATTACCCACTTCTGAACCCTGAACTCTCTGTGTTATGCACTTCTGAGCCCTACACACTCTGCTTTACCCACTACTGGTCTCTTCTTTTTGTGCATCACACACTCCTGAGTCCTGACCCCTGCATATTCTACACTCTACACTCTCTGAGTTATGCATTCCTGGCCCTTACGTTCTGTGTATTACGCACTCCTGACTGCTGCACCCTATGCATTACCCATGCCTGAATCTTGCACTCTATGCATTACCCATTCTTGGCCCCTGCATTCTGTGTGTTACACATTCCTCACCTCTGCATTTTGTGTGTTATGCACCGCTGAGCCCTGCATTCTCTGCTTTACACACTTGTGAGCCCTGCACTCTGTGTTCCCCTCTTCTAACCTCTGCACTTCTTGTGCTATTCACTTCTGAGCACTACACTCTCTGTGTAACACACTCCCGAGTTCTGCACGCTCTGCATTACCCACTCCTGATCCTTGAGCTATGTGTATATTAAGTACTTCTGAATCCTGCATTACACGCTCCTGTTGTACATTTCATACTTTTGACTACTGCACGCTATATGTTGGACTTTATATGATATATTCCTGATCAATGCATTCTAATAACATTATATAATCCTACAGTTCTTAATGAAGGTAGGCTGTGTGTAGAAAAGCATATTTAATGCAAGAGTTTCATATTTTTTTTTTTTATATATCTGTTACACTTTTGCTTGTGGCACAGTAATTAAAGCACAATTTGGCGTTTCAATTTTTTTTAAAATCAATTTAAAAAATGATCAGCACGTGGTACATATATGCTAGTACTCTACTGACTGAGTACATGCACAGTCTTTACTAAGAACTCAACATAAGAGTGTATTTACAATCTGCAGGGAGTACATGCACCGTTTTTATACACTTTGATTAGGTCACAGGTCCCACACAAGAACAACAACAATATAGCTTATTTACTTCTCTGAATAATAGCCCCAAAATATTAGAACACTAGAAGTCTGCAGAATTGGAAGTCAGCAGAACTTCCCCACATTCACTAAGTAAAATTCCCTAACAAAGTGAACAGCATATTTGCCTTTAGTAAATCAACCCAGTGTGCCTGTGATTTATTGTAAATTTGGACAGTTTCAAAAATAACAGCAGCTTCTGCAATCTCTCTAATCTGCTATATAACTGTACAGCACACTGTTAGTGTGTTGGTGACTTATTGTATATATAAATAGAGGTTTTCAGCAATCAGCATCAGTATTAGCACGTATCTTTCTCTACACTGTGTGATCTTTTCCTGTCTGCTTAATCACATACTGAAAAAAAGACTGTTGGGAACCCTGACTTTTATAGGTAAGGGGCTGGCACATAATAAAACCCTCATGGTTGGCTCTTCAAAGCCATGTGACCACATTTTAGAAATCAGTATGTACATTGATGGTAATTGGTTGCTATAAGCATGAGCAGCTGAATTCGTTTGACATTTTCTTGAGCAGTCAACAACTTGGACTCAGGTGGGACTCGCAGTTGACCCTGAAACCAAAGCTCATGCCTAGTTCTGTTCCTAATAAATAATTAACCACTTCCTTACCGGGCCACAGTAATATGACGCCAGCAGGAACCCTCCCTCCCTCAGGGTGGATGTCATATGACGTCTCTGCTTCCCAGCCGTCTAGGGGGCAAGCGCGCGCCGCATCGCTCGGAAACCGGTGCGCGTGCCCGGCGATTGCACAGATCCACCTCCTGTCAGAGGTGAGGAGACTGATGTGTGTTCCCAGTACAGAGGAACACAGATCGGTCTCCTCTCCTTGTGAGTCCCCTCCTCCTACAGTTTGAATCACTCAATAGGGAACATATTAACCCCTTGATCGCCCCCTAGTGTTAACCCCTTCCCTGCCAGTCACATTTATACAGCAATCAGTGCAATTTTAAAGCACTAATCGGTGTATAAATGTGAATAGTCTCAAAAATGTGTCAAAAGTGTCCGATATGTCCGCCGCAATGTCACAGTCGCAATAAAATTCGCAGATCGCTGCCATTACTAGTAAAAAAAAAAAAAGAAAAAAATGCCATAAATCTATCCCCTATTTTGTAGACGCTATAACTTTTGCGCAAACCAATAAATACACGCTTATTGTGATTTTTTTTTTACCAACAATATGTAGAAGAATACATATCGGTCTAAACTGAGGAAAAAAATTGTTTAAAAAAAAAAATTGTGATATTTATTAAATCAAAAAGTAAAAAATATTGTTTTTTTCTAAATTGTTGCTCTTCTTTTGTTTATAGCGCAAAAAATAAAAACCGCAGAGATGATCAAATACCACCAAAAGAAAGCTCTTTTTGTCGGAAAAAAAACCATAAAAATTTAATTTGGCTACAGTGTTGCATGACCACGCAATACAGTGTTGCATGACCGCAATACAGTGTTGCATGACCGCACAATTGTCATGACCGCACAACAGCGATGAAAACTAAAAATTGGTCTGGGCAGGAAGGGGGTGAAAATGCCCTGTATTGAAGTGGTTAAGCAAGATCATTTTTAGATTTTGGGTCTTATGAAATAATAGAATAGGAACAATTAGTGGCTTCAATTAAAGCAATAGTAGTATTGACTAACTTAACCTAATAAAGACGCCAGCTTTTGTAACCTGTTCTATCCTTAGGCATTATAAAACTCTCGTTGTTTAACCACTTCAGCCCCGGAAGAATTTACCCCCTTCCTGACCAGAGCACTTTTTGCGATTCGGCACTGCGTCTCTCAAAATTGACAACCTTTTTTCCCACAAATAGAGCTTTCTTTTGGTGGTATTTGATCAACTCTGCGTTTGTTTTTTTTTGCGCTATAAACAAAACAAGAGCGACAATGTTTTAAAAAAAGCAATATTTTTACTTTTTGCTATAATAAATATCCCCCAAAAATATATAAAAAAACGATTTTTTTTCTCAGTTTAGGCCGATATGTATTCTTCTACATATTTTTGGTAAAAAATTGCAATAAGCGTATATTGATTGATTTGCGCAAAAGTTATTGCGTCTAAAAAATAGGGGATAGTTTTATGGCATTTTTATTATTATTATTTTTTTATTAGTAATAGCGGCGATCAGCAATTTTTATCATGACTGCGACATTATGGCGGACACATCGGACACTTTTGACGCTATTTTGGGACCATTGTCATTTATACAGCGATCAGTGCTATAAAAATGCACTGATTACTGTGTGAATGACACTGGCAGGGAAGGGGTTAACCACTAGGGGGCGAGGAAGAGGTTAAGTGTGTCCTAGGGAGTGATTCTAACTGTGTGGGGGCTGGGCTACGAGTGACACGACAGTGATCACTGCTCCCGATGACAGGGGGCAGTAGATCACTGTCCTGTCACTAGGCAGAACAGGAAAATGCCTTGTTTACAAAGGCATCTCCCCGTTCTGCCTCTCCATGACACGATCGCGGGACACCGGCAGACATCAAGTCAGCGGGTCCCGCGAGCACGGTCACGGAGCACGCGGCAAGGGCGTGCCAACGTATATGTACAGGAGGCTGTCGGCAAGCGGTTAATGTCTGAAGAAGAAACCTGAGTTGTTAAGAAAGCCTGCATCTTTAATAATTTCAGTTAGCCACTAAAGGGTGTCACTTAAACTCCTACATTTTCATTATAGCTTCAATTATATCATGCTAATTGCCAATGATTTATTTCATTTTATTTTTCAGCAAGAAAAGATAAAAGAATAGATACAGATGAGAGAAGGGCTTAAACAACTCAATACCAGCATGTTTATTCAGTTTAATAAAATTATGCCACAAAAATAATATCTCCTGGGGGTGTGTACATTTCAAAAAGGGATCATTTTGGGAAACTTTGAAATGTCCTGCCATTTTTATTTGATATGTTTTATAACACAAAATAAGAGAAACATGTTTTTTAAGTATAAAATACAAATTTTATAAAGAAAAAAAATGGTGGTTAATAAATACCACCAAGAGAAAGCTCTATTTTCCTCCAAAAATATGATATAATGGTAATTAAAGTGTAAATCCGGTCAAAATCTAACTAAGCTTAAACATGCTCTTACCCCCATTTTAAGTTATATATTAGCTACCCTGGAAAAGAAAGATGTGTATACTCAGTGCTGGGACAAGGCCATTTGGTGCCCAGGGCGCAGATGGCAAACTGTGCCCCCCCTCCTGTTTTTAAGAAAGAATCAATGTTGTTTCAAAACAAGAATATGTGAGGAGGGGACATGACAGTGGAAGTATATACAGGAAAAGAGTGGCAGTATATACAGGAGAGGAGTGCGGAGGGGATGACTGCATGCAGGAGAGAAGTGCAGATGATATGAAGGCAGTTGTGGGGGGATGTCTTTTAGGCTACTTTCACACTGAGGTGCTGGCCGCTTTAGTGGTATAGCGTCGCTAGTTTTAACTGCACTTTTTGGCCACTAGCGGGGTGCTTTTAACCCCCACTAGTGTCCAGAAAAGGGTTAAAAGCGCATGCAAAGCGCCGCTCCTGAAGCGCTTTGCAGGTGCTTAGGCAGTGCTGGCTATTGATTTCAATGGCAGGAGCATTTTGGGAGCATTTTCCGCTCCTAAACCACCCCAAAGATGCTGCTTGCAGGACTTTTTTCCTGTCCTGCAAACGCACTGCCCCAGTGTGAGAGCACTCCGGCTTTCACACTGGGGCTGCAGAAGAGGCAGTTTACAGGCGCATTTCAGTCTCTATTTTTAGCGCAAAACACCTGTAAAATGCCTAAGCGTGAAAGTGGCAGTGTCTGAGGGGTGAATTAGGGAGGGGTGATGGGAAGGTGGGGAATGCATTGGGACTGTTCTGGCTCTCGCTGGTAATCATGCTGGAAGCTTAAATGCAAACATTTCTGTACTGAGAATGTGCGCCCTTTGCGGTAAAGGGCGCACATTCTCAGTACAGAAATGTTTGCATTTATATATGCATACAGCCAGCAGAAAGTGGCTATGGACTATTATTTCATTTATAGAGTGTTTAGATGGGGTGAGTTTTGGATTGTACTGATTTTGGATAACACAGGGTTAAATAGGATGGTCATAAATTAAGTTCACATTAACTGGACAGAGCAATTGGGGGTTGTTTATATAGAGAGGGCTGCATGTCAGTTTGGGAAATGTCTGTCAGCTCTGGGGGGTTACTGCTGGCTCTAATCTCCACCCCCCCTCTGTCTTTTCCAGTTCTCCTTGTCACCTAGGAGTAGGACCCTTCACTGCAAAACAAACCCTCCTAGCAGAAACTTTGCAGCCTATCTCCCCAGACTTCCCCCAAAACAGCTCAGCTCACCTTCCTGCAGTGTGCTCTGCCTCGAGTCTCGATTCTCCCAGTTTCCACATCTTCTAGCTTCCAGCTAGAGCCAGGCTCCTCGGCTCCTCTAGGTCACAGCCAGTAGCGGAATTTTCAGGGTCGCACCAGTCGCAGTTGCGACTGGGCCCTGTAATTCCGCCAAGTCCCAGGGGCCCGCCACCCATCCGTGAGAGGAGCCCGACCGCCGCCCACCTGATTGTCACTGGTGTCCCAGCCAGCGGCGGACGGACTGAGCACCTGAGCACTGCCCGAGATCCCAGGGTCGGTGGGTGGCGCCATGTACTCCCCTCCCCGGCTCCTCCTCTTCTGGCGGGCTCTGCGAATCTCCTGCCATGCATCGGCTGAGCAGCTCTCTGCTCTACTCTCTGGGATGGATGGCTGGCTGTAATAGAGGACTTACCAGAGCTGGCGTGTCATCGAGGAGACAGTCTTCCCCAGCCTCAAGGTACTGCATGAAACTCACAAGCTGCCAGCATCCCGTGATCATTAGGGATGAGCTTCGAGTTCGAGTCGAACTCATGTTCGACTCGAACATTGCCTGTTCGCCCGTTCGCCGAACAGCGAACAAATTGGGGTGTTCGCGGCAAATTCGAAAAATCTATGGGAGAAATCTAAAGTGCTAATTATAAAGGCTTATATGCAAGTTATTGTCCTAAAAAGTGTTTGGGGACCTGGGTCCTGCCCCAGGGGACATGTATCAATGCAAAAAGAAGTTTTAAAAACGGCAGTTTTTTCGGGAGCAGTGATTTTAATAATGCTTAAAGTGAAACAATAAAAGTGAAATATTCCTTTAAATTTCGTACCTGGGGGGTGTGTATGATATGCATGTAAAGTGGCGCATGTTTCCCGTGCTTAGAACTGTCCCTGCACAAAATGTCATTTTTGAAAGAAAAAAATGCATTTAAAACTGACTCGCGGCTATTAATGAATTGTCGGCTCCCGGCAATACATACAAAAGTCATTGATAAAAAAAAAAAAAAAAAAAGCGTGGGGGTTCCCCAGAATTCAATTACCAGGCCCTTCAGGTCTGGAATGGATATTAAGGGGAACCCGGCCGCAAATTAAAAAAAAAATTGACGTGGGGTTCCCCCAAATATCCATTCCAGGCCCTTCAGATCTGGCATGGATTTTAAGGGGAACTCCACCCCAAATTAAAAAAAAATGGCGTGGAGTCCCCCTAAAAATCCATACCAGACCCCTTATCCGAGCACGCAACCTGGCTGGCCGCAGGGGAAAAGGGGGGGGACGAGAGAGCGGCCCCCCCTCCCTCCTGAACCGTACCAAGCCACATGCCCTCAACATGGGGAGGATGTCCCCATGTTGATGGGGACAAGGGCCTCATCCCCACAACCCTTGCCCGGTGGTTGTGGGGGTCTGCGGGCGGGGGGCTTATCGGAATCTGGAAGACCCCTTTAACAAAGAGGACCCCCAGATCCCGGCCCCCCCTATGTGAATTGGTATGGGGTACATTGTACCCCTACCATTTCACGAAGAAAGCGTAAAAAAATGTTTAAAAAAACACACAAACACCTTGAAAAAGTCCTTTTATAAATTTTTTCCTTTTATAAATCTAGTTACAGAGTTCCCCAAAACACCCTATATTTAAATAGGAAGAAGGGAGGGGTGGGTTTGCCTAACTTATATAATTATTTTTTAGCTGCCAGACTAGCACAATTATCTATATTTTATTCCAAGAATGAAAAACCGGACTGGGTGCTGATAGAAGAACAAGCGGTACCACAATTATCCTTAGAGTACCTGCTTTGGTGCCCACAAAGACAGAGACCACCTATTTTATCCCCTTCCTTATCTCAATCATTTTCCCTTTGGGACAGACTCCGTCCTCTTCCCACTCTAGTGTCTGTAACACAACCACTAGCACACATTTTTAATAATCCAAAATTCTTTCCTGGTATGGATACAGAGGCCTTCAGTTGGTGGACAAACAAAGGTCTATATAGGATAGGACAATACTTTACAAATCGGGGTCCTATTACCATGCCCCATTGCCTAAATAAATTTGACCTCCCTGACTCTGAAAAATTTAGATTTGAACAGATTTCACAATTCTTAAATGATATTTGGATGGAGAAACCTCTTCCTCCCAAATTTACGGACTATGAGATCTGGTGCGGATCAGCCGTGGGACAAAGGGGGGGCATTTCTGTCATCTACTCTTCACTTACTTGTACAGCTACTAAAACCTCATACATGAAAGCATGGGAAGATGACCTCCAGCTAAATTGGGATCTAGGATCCTGGCAAAAGGCCAACTTTCGCTCATTCCAAAGTATTTTGAACACCTCCCTCATGGAAGCTAACTTAAAAGTTGTCATGAGATGGTATATGACTCCCATCAGGCTTGCATCCATCTACCCAGAATCGGATCCCAACTGCTTTAGAGGCTGCCATTTATTGGGCTCGATGGTGCATATCTGGTGGGAATGTCCTAGGATCAGGCCGATCTGGAAGAAAATTTTTAATCTCATATTTAAGGTCACTTTGTGTTCAATACCTAGGTCAGCTTCTGTTGCTCTTCTCAATGACAATATTCCCAACGTTTCTAAACCAACTAGAAAACTGATTCACTTTATACTTCTGGGGACTAAAATTATTATTGCTAGATCTTGGAGGAAGCCCAGGGTATCCATTAAGGCTATACACAATAAGATCTCTTGGATTATGGCTCAAGAGAAGATGGTTAGCATATCAACTAATTTAATCCCTAAATTTGAGGCAATATGGGAACCTTGGGCAGTTTTCTGTGGCGTTTCTTTGAAGGTCAGGCATGACCCTGACCGCTCTTATTCCTAAAGGGCCTCGTGTTCGGCATGTGATTTCTTCTTATTTCTTTCTTCTTCTATTCTATCTTTTCTTGGTTCTTTTATCTTTTGTTTTATTTATTTTAATTTTATTTTTGTTTCGATGCTTAAACATGATTCAAAGATTTGATATCATTATTTACTGTGTTCTTATTGCGGTATTTCCAAGTCTTAAATTTGATGGGCGTTATTGTATATGAGTGTAGTACTGTTCTTCATTAAGATTCCGAGTTCCTTTTTATTGGTTTCATATGAGGATGGCGGGCTGGGGGGGGGGGCCTGACATGGGCGCAGGATGATCCCGTTAGGGGCGTCCAGGTGGGGTGTGACTTCCCTGAATGCCTATTTTTCATTTTTTTTTATTTTTTTTTAATCTCTTGATGAGAACATTGTGACATAAACAATTGGAAATAACCCTTTGTCATGTTTAAACAACAATTTTTTAAGATTTTCTGTACATGTCTTGAATTGAAAAATAAAAATTTATTGAAATGGAAAAAGTCCTTTTATTTAAAAAAAAAAAACAAAAAAAAACATTCCAGCGGTGAAATCCAGTGTCCCGCGGCGATCCCGATGTCCAGCGCTGTCCTTCATTGGTTGTGCCTGAGCGGACCTGATGGGGAACTCCCTCTCAGTATTTTAAATGTATAGACCCGCCCCTTCTAAAGTTCCCCATCAGGTCCGCTCAGCGGACCAGATGCGGAACATGAGAAGGGGCGGGTCTATACATGTATTACCAAAGTGAGAGCAGTTCCCCATCAGGTCCGCCTCCTCGGTATGTCGGACCCGCCTACATCATTGGCTTGAGCGGGGAACTTCCTTCACTGTGTAATTTAAATTTCCATAGTGAAGGAAGTTCCCCGCTCAAGCCAATGACGTAGGCGGGTCTGACATACCGAGGGGGCGGACCTGATGGGGGACTGCTCTCACTTTGGTAATACATGTATAGACCCGCCCCTTCTCATGTTCTGCATCTCGTCCGCTGAGCGGACCTGATGGGGAGCTGAAGGGGCGGGTCTATACATTTAAAATACTGAGAGGGAGTTCCCCATCAGGTCTGCTCAGGCACAACCAATGAAGGACAGCGCTGGACATCGGGATCGCAGCGGGACACTGGATTTCACCGCTGGAATGTTTATTTATTTATTTTTTTAAATAAAGGACTTTTTCAAGGTGTTTGTGTGTTTTTTTAAACATTTTTTTACGCTTTCTTCGTGAAATGGTAGGGGTACAATGTACCCCTTACCAATTCACATAGGGGGGGGGCCGGGATCTGGGGGTCCCCTTTGTTAAAGGGGTCTTCCAGATTCCGATAAGCCCCCCGCCCGCAGACCCCCACAACCACCGGGCAAGGGTTGTGGGGATGAGGCCCTTGTCCCCATCAACATGGGGACATCCTCCCCATGTTGAGGGCATGTGGCTTGGTACGGTTCAGGAGGGAGGGGGGCCGCTCTCTCGTCCCCCCCTTTTCCCCTGCGGCCGGCCAGGTTGCGTGCTCGGATAAGGGGTCTGGTATGGATTTTTAGGGGGACTCCACGCCATTTTTTTTTTAAATTTGGGGTGGAGTTCCCCTTAAAATCCATGCCAGATCTGAAGGGCCTGGAATGGATATTTGGGGGAACCCCACGTCAATTTTTTTTTAAATTTGCAGCGGGGTTCTCCTTAATATCCATTCCAGACCTGAAGGGCCTGGTAATTGAATTCTGGGGAACCCCCACTCTTTTTTTTTTTTTTTATCAATGACTTTTGTATGTATTGCCGGGAGCCGACAATTCATTAATAGCCGCGAGTCAGTTTTAAATGCATTTTTTTCTTTCAAAAATGACATTTTTTGCAGGGACAGTTCTAAGCACCGGAAACATGCGCCACTTCACATGCATATCATACACACCCCCCAGGTACGAAATTTAAAGGAATATTTCACTTTTATTTTTTCATTTTAAGCATTATTAAAATCACTGCTCCCGAAAAAACGGCCGTTTTTAAAACTTATTTTTGCACTGATACATGTCCCCTGGGGCAGGACCCGGGTCCCCAAACACTTTTTAGGACAATAACTTGCATATTAGCCTTTATAATTAACACTTTAGATTTCGAACGTTCGAGTCCATTGTATTTAATAGGGTTCTAAAGTTTACACGAACATTTTGTCTGTTCGCAGGTTCTGGTGCGAACCGAACAGGGGGGTGTTCGGCTCATCCCTGGTGATCATGTCACCTCCGTCCTGACCGAGGGCACCCCAAAAATCACTGGTGTCAGCCGCACGTGACCTCACAGCCCTGAGTGATGTGCTGTATGCCATGATCCGGCAAATGATGCCACCTACTGACACCTTGTCACAGTCATCATTATCCTCTTCATCATCCCCCTGTTCCTGTCATCATATTTCCCACTGTCAGCTTCGTACCAACTTACCCCGTCATCATCTCTATCCTCATCATAATCCCCTGTGCCTGGCATCCTTATACCCCACCCCCTGTCATCTTCATCCCCCCAAACCTCTCTGCCAGCTCCTTTCGCCCACCCCTGTCATCTTCATCCCCCCCCAAACCTCTCTGCCAGCTCCTTCTGCCCACCCCGTCATCTTCATCCCCCCAAACCTCTCTGCCAGCTCCTTCTGCCCACCCCCCGTCATCTTCATCCCCCCCAAACCGCTCTGCCAGCTCCTTCTGCCCACCCGCCCACCCCGTCATCTTCACCCCCCTCGCACCGCACTGCCAGCTCCTTCCACCCACCCCCTGTTATCTTAATCCCCCCGAACCGCTCTGCCAGCTCCTTCCGCCCACCCCCTGTCATCTTCATCCCCCCAAAACCTCTCTGCCAGCTCCTTCTGCCCACCCCCCATCATCTTCATCCCCCCCAAACCGCTCTGCCAGCTCCTTCTGCTCACCCGCCCACCCCTTCATCTTCATCCCCCTCGCACCGCACTGCCAGCTCCTTCCACCCACCCCCTGTTATCTTCATCCCCCCGAACCGCTCTGCCAGCTCCTTCCGCCCACCCCCTGTCATCTTCATCCCCCCCAAACCTCTCTGCCAGCTCCTTCTGCCCACCCCCCGTCATCTTCATCCCCCCTAAACCGCTCTGCCAGCTCCTTCTGCCCACCCGCCCACCCCGTCATCTTCATCCCCCTCGCACCGCACTGCCAGCTCCTTCCACCCACCCCCTGTTATCTTCATCCTCCCGAACCGCTCTGCCAGCTCCTTCCGCCCACCCCCTGTCATCTTCATCCCCCCCAAACCTCTCTGCCAGCTCCTTTTGCCCACCCCCGTCATCTTCATCCCCCCCAAACCGCTCTACCAGCTCCTTCTGCCCACCCGCCCACCGCGTCATCTTCATCCCCCTCGCACCGCACTGCCAGCTCCTTCCACCCACCCCCTGTTATCTTCATCCCCCCGAACCGCTATGCCAGCTCCTTCCGCCCACCCCCTGTCATCTTCATCCCCCCCAAACCTCTCTGCCAGCTCCTTTCGCCCACCCCCTGTCATCTTCATCCCCCCCAAACCTCTCTGCCAGCTCCTTTCGCCCACCCCCTGTCATCTTCATCCTCCCTAAACCTCTCTGCCAGCTCCTTCTGCCCACCCCGTCATCTTCATCCCCCTTGCACCGCTCTGCCAGCTCCTTCCGCCCACCCCCTGTCATCTTCATCCCCCCCAAACCTCTCTGCCAGCTCCTTCTGCCCACCCCCGTCATCTTCATCCCCCCTAAACCGCTCTGCCAGCTCCTTCTGCCCACCCGCCCACCCCGTCATCTTCATCCCCCTCGCACCGCACTGCCAGCTCCTTCCACCCACCCCCTGTTATCTTCATCCTCCCGAACCGCTCTGCCAGCTCCTTCCGCCCACCCCCTGTCATCTTCATCCCCCCAAACCTCTCTGCCAGCTCCTTTTGCCCACCCCCGTCATCTTCATCCCCCCCAAACCGCTCTACCAGCTCCTTCTGCCCACCCGCCCACCGCGTCATCTTCATCCCCCTCGCACCGCACTGCCAGCTCCTTCCACCCACCCCCTGTTATCTTCATCCCCCCGAACCGCTATGCCAGCTCCTTCCGCCCACCCCCTGTCATCTTCATCCCCCCCAAACCTCTCTGCCAGCTCCTTTCGCCCACCCCCTGTCATCTTCATCCCCCCCAAACCTCTCTGCCAGCTCCTTTCGCCCACCCCCTGTCATCTTCATCCTCCCTAAACCTCTCTGCCAGCTCCTTCTGCCCACCCCGTCATCTTCATCCCCCTCGCACCGCACTGCCAGCTCCTTCCACCCACCCCCTGTTATCTCCATCCCCCTGCACCGATTTGTCTGCTCCTTCCGCCCACCCCCTGTCATCTTCATCGCCCTGCGCCGGTCTGTCTGCTCCTTCCGCCCACCCCCTCTCATCTTCATCCCCCCGAAACCTCTCTGCCAGCTCCTTTCGCCCACCCCCTGTCATCTTCATCCCCCCCAAACCTCTCTGCCAGCTCCTTTCGCCCACCCCCTGTCATCTTCATCCCCCCCAAACCTTTCTGCCAGCTCCTTTGGCCCACCCCCTGTCATCTTCATCCTCCCTAAACCTCTCTGCCAGCTCCTTCTGCCCACCCCGTCATCTTCATCCCCCTCGCACCGCACTGCCAGCTCCTTCCACCCAGCCCCTGTTATCTCCATCCCCCCGCACTGATTTGTCTGCTCCTTCCGCCCACCATCTGTCATCTTCATCCCCCCGAACCACTCTGCCAGCTCCTTCCGCCCACCCCCTGTCATCTTCACCCCCCTGGACCTCTCTGCCAGCTCCTTCCACCCACCCCCTGTCATCTTCATACCCCGCATACCCCACCTCTGACATCCTACCACTCTGCCTCCTGTCATCAACATCCCTATCCATCCCCCTGTACTAAACCTTTAGCATCCACCACTCCCTGTTATCATCCTCTTTTACTTCATCCCCCTTTACCCCACTGACAGCTTCCTACTAACCTACATCCTGTCATCATTATCTCCATCCTCATCACCCCTGGTGTCCTACCCCACCTCTCACATCCTGCCACCCTCCCCCTGTCATCAACATTCCCATCACCCCCCTGTACCCCACCTCTAGCATCCAACCCCCATCATCATCATCCCCCCTGTAACAGCTTCCTGACATTCTACTACCCCACCCATTGTCATCAACATCCCCATCATCCCTCTTTACCCCACCTTTGGCATCCTACCACCCCACTTTCTGTCATCATCATGCCCCTGAACCCCACCTCTGGCATCCTACCACCCCACCCCCTGTCATCCTTTCCTTATAACCCACCTCTGGCATTCTACCACCCAACCCCCTGTCATCATCATCCCCCTGTACCCCACCTCTGGCATCCTACGACCCCATTACCTGTCATCATCCCTCTGTACCCCACCTCTGGCATCCTACCACCCAATTACCTGTCATCATCCCCCTGTACCCTGCCTCCTGTCATTATCATCCTCATCCCTCCTGTACCCCACCTCTGGCATTCTATCACCCTACCTCCTATCATTATGGGAGAGATATGATCTCAGCCTCTCACCCCAATGCTGCCACCATCATCCCAAACTGCATCCTGTCATCCAACCAACTGTACCCCAACAGTTGCATCACAGACCACAATACTGCCCTGCTACCCAGTGAGAGGTAATAATGTGCAGTAACCTCTAGCAACCAATAAATGTGCAGCAACCTCTAGGAACCAATCAATGAGTGGTAATGATGTGCAGTAACCTCCAGCAACCAATGGGTAGGCAGTAATGATGTACAGTAACCTCTAGCAACCAATTGGTGAGAGGTAGAGATGTGCAGTAACCTCTAGGACCAATCATTGATTGGTAATATTGTGCAGTAACCTCTAGCAACCAATCAGTGAGTGTGAACCAGATCTTTATGTATACATTATTAAAGTATTTTTATTTTTTATTTTTTTAGATAAGTCTATGTCCTTGTTTGTTTTTTGGGATATTGGGGCGGAGAGCGATATTGCTAGGGGTGTGGGAGCCCAGGAAAATGTTTGCCCAGGGTCCAATGAATATTAAATATGGCCCTGGGTGTCCCCAGGATGGTGGGGTGAGCAGGCCGGCACACACTGGGGTAAAGCCATGGAAGTTCCAGCCATCTGTAACACTCTTATATCATGTCCGCAAGGCCAGTCTGAGGGGGGGGGGGGGGGCACTGATGTAAGGGGGGAGTGAATACAGTAAGTTAAGGAGGGCACTGATATAAAGGTTCCCCCTTATATCAGTAACCCCCCCACCTTAGTGCATTCACTCTGTGAAAGGTGAGTCCCCTCACATTACAGTTCCCATTTTAAATACAAGCTGGAACTCTGTGGATCCTGATGTAAAGTGGAATGCTGTGCACTCTGATGTAGCGGGGTGCTAAATTTAGGGGAAGTGTTTGAGTGGTAATTTACTCAAACACCCTAATTTGTCAGGGGTCTTGCAACCATTTTATCCACAGGAGGAGTATCAGTGTACAGTTCACTGTGGCCTACAGGTGTCACTGCCATGGTAGGCCAGGGTTGAACCACTGAAACAGTGCTGTGCCTTGTGTGTCCCCACTTGGCAAATGTGCAGTGGGGCGGGGTTTACCTGCTGTGCATGCTAGAAGAGGATATAAAAGGGGCAGACGCTGCCTGTTCGGGGTTCTTGTTCTGGCCTGCCCCGGGCACCTTAAGCCCGAGGGCAGGCTTGCTCTTGTATCTCCGGGGGTCCTACTTCCGGGGGTGCGTGTGTGGTTCCTATTCCACCCTGGGCACCTTTAGCCCCAGGGTGAGGTACTACCTGCTGTTCATGTCTGTCATAGAATTTAAGGCTCCTAATATATGCAATTTATACAGTTAATTTCTATCACTTGAATTATTGTCCCCATTATGGGAGTGAATAGGGCCTCATGTCTAAGATTTGCCTAAGGCCTCAGAAAGCCTAGAGCCGCCTCTGTTGAGGGGGGTGGTAGAGGTGATACTTGAGGGGGGTGGTAGCGGTGATACTTGAGGGGGGGTGGCAACAGTGGTACTTAAAGGGGGGTGGTAGCGGTGGTACTTGAGGGTGGTGGCAGTGGTGGTGCCATCCTCTCCCACCACCACCTGTGCCTCTTACTGATCCCATCCCCCCCACCACTAATCTCATCCCTATCCCCCCCATTACTTCTACAACAGAGGTGATGGGGGGGTAGGGATGAGATCAGTGGTGGGGAGATGGGATCAGTAAGAGGTACAGGTGGTGGTGGGAGAGGATGGCACTGCCACCACAGCCACCCCCCTCAAGTACAACTGCTGCCACCCCCCCTCAACACCAGCACTTCCACTTATCCCATCCCTCCTACCCACCAGCACTGTTACTGATCCCATTCCCCAGGTCAGATTTAATTGATCCTATGATTGCTTCATAGGATCAGCAACCAATGTATTGCTTCATTTATGTGAAATCCCTGGTGATATGGCCAGTCCCTCTGCTTTCCTATTAAAAACTTACCACACTAGGCATGAGCGCACAGCATGGTCAGTACTCTAGTTAGGCTGATAACTCCGTGTGCTCTCCTCCAATGATCAATAAATGTTTTACTTTGTTGTACAGTGTAAAAAAAAAATAAAGTATCAAAATCATGCTTTTCAGGGGGGGGGGGGGGGCCTTCATGATTTCTTGCACGGGCCCTGAAGTTTCTAGTTACGCCTCTGGTCACAGCGCTGACACCGCTCCTCTGTGTCCTCCCACCTCGCCTCCGGCTGTGAGTGATGTAACGCCGCTGGCAGGGACTACGAGACTCCTCCGTAGGGGGAGTAAACAGTGAAGCTGACAGGGAAGGGAGGTGACGGATGCAGGAGCACACTCGGCACACACAATTTGTACAGTGCCACGGCGCTGGCTATGACACAGGTGTACTTGTACACACTGGTGGCCGTGGCAGAACTTCACCTGCAGGCTGCACCCCCCCTCCTATAGCAAATGGTACCGCCCAGGACACTTGCCCCTTCCGCCCCTGCCTTGTACCGGCCCTGTGTATACTTACCTAATCTAAGGTTGTTCCAGTCATGTAGTCATCTCCCAGTGCTAGCTTCAGGGGAGAGGATACCAGACAATGGATGCCCCACAGTAGGTCTATGGGTAATATCACTTCCCAGGCTCTGCAGCCCTTCACTGCTCTTTTCTCTCCCCTAATGCCAGCCTCTGTGGAGATCATGTGACCAGACCAGATTAGTTAAGTATAAACATCTTTCCTTTACAGGGTAGTTAGTATAGGGCTTAGTTTGTGGATGGGTGCAGGTTTAAGCTTAGTTAGGTTTTGATAAGACTTCTAGGGGGTATGTACAGGCTAATACCCAAATGGTTAAAATCCACTCCATTGGTAATTTGCCCAATACATTTGCTTTCTCACTATGATCTTTTATAAGGTTGATTTTTTTTTATTGAATTTCTACACGTCACCACTTTGCTGAACTGAACTCACATCTAGAAAAGTTTCCAGATAAAAATATTCTTCATAGCAACTGAATTGGGGTCAATTAGGAGCATGTCACCATCATCATGTATTTGGCAGAGAGACCAACAAAAATTAATATTTTTTTTATTTTAGGGTATTGCAGCACTACAACTAAGCTTGATGAATATCATGCATTGGAGGGCTAACAACCTTCCTTAAAATAGAGTTCCACCCTGAATTTTTTTTTTTTTTACCAAAAATCCTAAAAAAAAAAAAAATTGATTTTTTCATTTATTTTACTTACCAGAAATAGCGGTTGCTATGCGGACGTCCCTAATCTGCCTCTTCATCATCCATGGCTGGTCTTCTTCCTCCATTCTACTTGCGGTGTCTTCTGGTGAATGGGGCGCGCTGCCTTCTGCGAAATGTGTGTATCCCAGAGAGCAGCCGGCCCATTCACAAAGCGCCGCCCGGCTTGTGCATGCGCAGTAGGAAACGGGCAGTAAAGCCGCACGGCTTCACTGCCTGTTTCCCTTACTGAGGATGGCGGTGCCGGGAGCTGCCAGGATCGAGGGATCGGCCTCAGGGGGGCTGACATCGCGGGCGAGTAGGACAGGTAAGTGTCCTTATTAAAAGTCAGCAGCTACAATATTTGCAGGTGGAATCCCTCTTTAAGGATTTGTTGCTGTCTCTAAACAAGAAGCAAGCAGAGAAACTAGTATTGCTACATGCTTAAAGACAGCATTAACCTAGCAAGAAAAAAAAGAAGAAAAAGTCAGGCTTACTTTATAGCTATAAACATTTATTTAATATCTGAATTTTTTATATACAATATAGCAATTAAGCACTGATTCTTACTCAGTACTCATCGTTGCAGCTACTTGGACTTCTTACATCATAGATTAAACAATAAGGCCTCATGCCCACTGGCGTTTTTACAGCTGCGTTTTTTGCAGCTTAAAAACGCCTGTCCATGTTATTGTAAATATTAAAAAAAAAAACAAAAAAAAAACATCGGAGCTAAAAACGTGACCGCGCGTTAGTGCGCGTTTTTGTGCGTTAGTGCGCGTTAGTGCGCGTTTTTTGACGCTCGCGTTTTTTTCTGCCTAATTCTGACGCTGAGGAACGCACTGGTCCTGGGTTTTTTTTACAGCTTAAAAACGTCTATGCTATTTGCAGCTCAAAAACGTCTAGGTGGGCATGAAGCTATAGACTAACATGGACAGGCGTTTTTAAGCTGTAAAAAACGCTCAAAAACGCGGCTGTAAAAATGTCCGTGGGCATGAGGCCTTATAATAAAAAATATATATCTTTAGGTTTGCAGAGGCAATATTGTTTCATCAATGATGGACCTTGACCCATCCCAATTTTCTTGGAATGTATTCATCATCATCAGTAGTTGACTTTAAAACATGGACCCAACTGTATATTTGCTAATACAAAACAACCACTTGTAAGAAAATATTTTTATAAAGAAAAGTATCAACAGAATTAATTTTGACCTATGCAGGCAGTGCATCAAATAATAAAAAAAAAGAAGTCATTCACAAAAGAGGTGCACTTCCACTTTCACCTATGTAGCAGTCATACCATAAGATAATAAAATAGAATAGGTCAATCATAAAAAATAGATTTTTACCACAATCAGTACCCATCAGTGCAGCCTGTCAGTGCCCATCAGTGCAACTTCATCAGCGCACATCAGTGAAGGAGAAAAAAATCCCTATTTACAAAATGTACTGACAGAAACGAAGAAAAACATAATTTTTCAAAACTTTCGGTCTTTTTTCTTTTTTTTGTAGATAATAAAAAATACCCAGCAGTGATTAAATACTACCAAAAGAAAGCTCTATTTGTGTAAAGAAAATTATAAAAAATATAAATTCATATGGGTACAGTTGCATGACCGCGCAATTGTCATTCAAAATGCGACAGCGCTAAAAGCTGTAAAATGGCCTGGGCAGGAATAGGGTGAAAATGCCCTGTATTGAGGTAGTTAATGATGCTTAAAATGTCACAATAAAAACTAAAAATTCCTTATATAGTGCCTGGGGGGTCCCCTGTAGTCTGCCTGTAAAGTGGCACATCATGTAGCATACATAGAACATGCTGCAGCAAAAATGACATTTAAATTGACTCGCGGTTGCAATTGCTGGCACCCGGCTATTGAAAAAAAGAAAAGAAAAAAAAGGCGTGGGGTCCAAAATCTATACCAGACCCTTATACCTAAGAAAGCAGCCTGGCAGGTGAGGAAAGGGGGGGGGGGTGAACGAGCGGGGGTGCAAGGAGGGTGTTCTGCCCACCCCACAGCACCTTGTCCCCATGATGGTCCCCATGTTGATGGGGACAAGGGTCTCTTCCTCACAACCCTGGCCAGTGGTTTTGGCAGGGAATGCAGGCAAGGGGCTTATCAGAATCTGGAAGCCCCCTTTAATAAGTGGGCCCCCAGATCCCACCCCCCATGTGAATCTCGCTCCCCATTCAACAAAAGGTGTCAAATGTAATAAAAACACAGAGACAGTTTTTGACACTTCCTTTAATAAAAACAAAAACAAAACAGTGTCCCCTGATTTAAATCCATCGTCAATCATGTCACCCGCCGCAATTGAAAAAAAAAGAACGCTCCTGCCGTCCATGGTGGCCGACCTACTGCCTCCTCCAACATCTGACAGTTCTTATATAGGTAAGGGCGGGGCCATCTGGCAATGTCACCTAGTGGCACTGCCCTCCTTGTGATGTCACGGACCAGTACATGCTGGGTCGGTGACGTCACAAGGGGGCGGTGCCACCGGGTGAGGCCCCAAGCCTGAAGTAGGCGGTCGGCCTTCATGGATGGTGGGAGTGTTTTTTTTTCTTTTTTAGGTCCAGCCTTGGCGGCGTCGGCGTAATTGATGATGGATTTAACCCCTTCCTTACTGGGCACATATACCCCCTTCCTGCCCAGGCGAAATTTCAGCTTTCAGCACTGTCACGCTTTGAATGACAATTGCGCGGTCGTGCGACGTGGCTCCCAAACAAAATTGACATCCTTTTTTTCGCACAAATAGAGCTTTCTTTTGGTGGTATTTGATCACCTCGGCGGTTTTTATTTTTTGCGCTATAAACAAAAATAGAGCGACAATTTTGAAAAAAAAGCAATATTTTTTGATTTTTGCTATAATAAATATCCCAATTTTTTTTTTATATATTTTTTTCCTCAGTTTAGGCCGATACGCATTCTTCTACATATTTTTGGTAAAAAAAAATCGCAATCAGCGTTTATTGATTGGTTTGCGCAAAAGTTATAGCGTTTACAAAATAGGGGGTAGTTTTATGGCATTTTTATATATATTTTTTTTTATTAGTAATGGCGGCGATCAGTGATTTTTTTCGTGACTGTGACATTATGGCGGACACATCGGACACTTTTGACACTAATTTGGGACCATTCACATTTATACAGCGAACAGTGCTATAAATATGCACTGATTACTGTATAAATGTGACTGGCAGGGAAGGGGTTAACACTAGGGGCGAGGAAGGGGTTAAATGTGTTCCCTATGTGTGATTGTTACTGTGGGGGGAGGGGACTGACTGGGGGAGGTGACCGATCTGTGTCCCTATGTACAAGGGACACAGCATCGGTCCCCTCTCCCTGACAGGACATGGATCTGTGTGTTTACACACACAGATCCATGTCCTTGTCTCTGTAACCGCCGATCGCGGGTGCCTGGCGGACATCGCGGCCGCCAGGCACGCGCATCGGCACCTCAGTGATGCGCCGGGCGCGCGCGCGTGCCGCCGGCGGCGCTCGCGCGCCCCCCAGTGGCCAAATAGCGGAGGCCGTATATTAACGGCCTCCCGGCATTTGACAACCACCTTGCGGCCGTATATTCTCGTACGGCGGGCGCGAGGTGGTTAAATGAGGGGACATTGTTTTTTTATTTTTTATAAAGGAATTGTCAAAAACTGCTCTGTGTTTTTGACACTTTTTTGGTGATTGGGTAAAGGTACTATGTACCCCATACTCATTCACATAGGGGGGGCGGTATCTGGGGGCCCCTTTCAGATTCTGATAAGCCCCCTACCCGTATACCCCCACAAACACCAGCCAGGGTTGTGGGGATGAGGCTAAATGACAGTTCCACTCTCTGGCCGGCTTCTGTTTGTAAACATACTGTATGTGGTCAATAACAGCAGCCAACATCAGTAGCCATTTTGTTGACATTAAGCAGAAGACAGCAGCAAGAGTCTGTTCAGAGAGGATAATCGGTGAGGGTCATCACGTTTGTATCGGCAAATCATCAGGGTGTTGTTTATGAAGGATGACGACAGTTCTACATTGATGGGCGATTTGAATGATGCTGGATTTATATCATGTGACTTTAAAAAAAGAAAATTCAACAGTGTGTGTTTTATTTACTTTTATTTGCCCTGTACTCTTTCACCTGGAGGTGGGTTTGCAGATATGTGGAAGCCCCTTGTTTTAACCAGGGTTTCCCAGATACTGATAATTCCCCATGCCACAGATCCCCATATTCATAAGGACAGGAATGTCAGGATAAGGTCTTTGTCCCCATCAGCATGGGAACATAATTTCTTGCCAAGGGGCCTTCCTGGCTAGTTACCATCCCCGTGTTCAGGGAATGTGGCTAGGTAGGGTTGAGAAGCAGCAAGCATGCACCCTTTTCCTGGTCTGTTGGGCTGCATGCCTGGGTAAGGATAGATCCATAGTAAACCACTATGGATTCACAGGGAATGTGGCTAGGTATGGGTAAGGATAGATCCATAGTGAATCATAATGAATGATGCCCAGCCCAAAACAAAAATCTTGAACCTCGACAATGATCCTCTCTCACCTTACTCCCTAACTGCAAATGACAGCTTCTCAGTAGGCTTCTGAATGTAAACTAACCAGCCTGGAATGCTGGCTGTCATGACTATATTTGGTCACCTGGAAAGTCCACTGGCTTTACAATTTGAAACACACTGCAGGTGCCCAGAAGCTGTGAATTAATTATAGTAGTAATACCACCACTAAATGAATGAATTTTGGCTGCAGCAGGCAGAGGTTTGGGTGGACGGGTGAATTGGTCAAATCTGACCAATACCATTTACTGTGCCTATTCATTGAACTATGAACAGCTCAGGTTGGGGTTCAACTCAATTCTGGCAGACTTGGGTTAAACAAAATGACAATTATTTAGCCCCTAATATTTAAAGCGGTAGTAAACCACTGGACGTTTTTTTTTTTTTTTTTTACCCTGTAAAGGTAAAGGCATAATGTGCTAGTATGCATCACATATTAGCACATTATGTTAACCTTACCTTAAAATTAAGCCCTTCCAGCATCGAGTTGTCATTGCTGCAGAGCCTTCCATCTTCACCCGTCTTCCTTTTGGGTTCGCGGACTCCGGCTGTGTGACTGGCTGGAGCATTGATGACGTCACTCCCCTGCATGCATGTGGGAGCTGCAGTTTGCGGCACAGGGCTCTGAAGGAACAACCCGAGTGGCTGTTTCATCAGAACACATGCGCCAGTGATGTCACTGGCTGCATGTACAGTAAATGTCTCCTAAACGGTGCGTGCCTTATTATAAGCTTACTTATAGATAACAGTCAGAGATGGGTGTTTACTCTCACTTTAAGTGCAAGAGATGGACACAGTTGGCCCAAGTTAAAAATAAATAAATAAAAAAAGGAAAAAAAAAACCTTTAAATCAATTTGAGTGTTAATACCACTTGTCTCCAAAAATGTAATATTAAAAATGCACTTAGTCTCCCATCTGGATTAAATACTGAGTAAACGAGTACATCTAGAGTAAGCTAGCAAATTCAATACACTAGAATTTCAAACCTTCTACAAACCATGGTTATGTTTTTCTTTAAAATTAATTAAAGTAAACTGTATATGCCAATAATTCTTGCTATGATAACAATGTTCATTCAACCTTGTTTTCAATTTTCTACATGTGGTCCCAGCCTACTGAAGGTCACAAGGGTGCTCCAGCATGTATGCTACGTTTCTCATGTCACATGTAATCATATTCTTAATTTGAAAAGGCGTTTCACTAACTGCTAAGGTGAATTGTTCTATTTTTTGCACATTAACCCCAATGGCTTTACAAGCTGTACACATTTTACAAGGATGAAAACTATTTGCGCTTTTATTTACTTTACCTTGTTTATTCTCCTTAATATACCCTTTAGCTTGTTAAGCTTGTTTGTATCAATCTTTTCCAAGCTAGATCATTTAACAGTACATGACAGTATGTGTTGTTAGTTCTAATCAAGGACTTGTGATCTATGTTACATTGTGCCCTCATCAAAGAACAGGGTCGTGTATTAAACAGTGATCTCCTTTGAGGAAATCTAATTATTTTCCATAATAATATATCCAAACATAAAACATTTTTTTTATGTTATTTTTTTTTTTTTTTGGACTTGGTGAAGCTAAAACCCGTAAAAAATAAAAACATGAGAGCTGCAGACATATAGAGGCACCTATATACTTGCAGCAGCTATCAATAACATATGCTACAGCTGAAATCTGGGCTGTTCTCAACAAGCAATGCTCTGATACTTCCAGATGTCAGAACTTGTGACCCCCCCACCATTACTTTTGGCCTGCATAACAGACTGCATAATTGCCCAATAGAAATGAGTACAGACTGAGATTTGCCCATTCAAAACAGGCTGGCGTTTGACCATAGCAGAAGGAAATAAAATATGTTGTAAGAATGCACTTTTTATCTTTTGGCAGACCTTTTTCCTAAGTGACAAAGTCACTTTACAACCCATTCACACTTATGTGACTTGTAATGTGACTTTGGACATGAAAGTCAAATGACACGTCGTACCCAATGTTTTCCAATGATAACCAGTCATTTATGTGGTCCGAATTTCATCCAACTTCAGGGCCATAGACTTCAATGTTAACCCTCAAAAGGTGCATTAAAATCATACCTGAATGTTTTACATTCAACAGTGGTGCAAAAGTGGGTCCGAGTTTGCAGAGGGACAACAAATCCCATCAAAGTTGTGTCAAAGTTACGTCAAAGTTGCATCAAAGTTGTACCAATATTGCACTACAAGGTCACCTGACCTTAGAGTCCTACAAGTGTGAATGGAGCCTTAATCTATTAAATTTTTTATGAAGTAATGTGAGATTTTTAAAAACATGTAGTATAAATACCTGAAAAATGTACAGGTTCCCATTGTCATGCAAGACTGTAATTGGCTTGGACTTGGTGAAACACCTCAAATTGCCATCACCACTGATGTGATCAACAGAACTGGTGTGTTTTAGGGTGAAATAAAGAATGGGGTAAAGAGGATTGCCTAGTTCAAAGATTCAGGACATACTTTTAAAGCTTCTCCAAGCATTCCAAGGTAGTTAATAATTCACTCTGTGTTAAAATGAATGCACAAAGAAGATTTACCTGCAGTTATTTTTGGGTGAATATTACATTCACTGCTTTATAAAAATTCCCCAAAGTCATTGGGAAAGAATTACTAAAAATGGTGCACTCAGAATCTGGTGCAGCTGTAAATGGTAGCCAATCAGCTCCTAATTTCAGCTTTGACAATAAAACCTGGAAGCTGATTGGTTTCTGTGCAGAGCTGCACCAGACTTTGCACGCTCCAGTTTTAGTAAATCAACCCCATTGTCTTCATCAGCTTCATTATCTTGCTTTCACTGTGAACATGTTTAGATTATCAAGTCAACAATTTCTACCAGCTGTACTTTGTGATTAGCCTAAATTCATTTTCCCTTTTCTGTTTTGGCAAAATCCTTGCAGAAACACCAATCATAAATAAACCGCAAGGTTATTTCAACAGCAATTGTGTCAACAGTACCATTTTATTAAAAGCTTTTTTGTATTTTGTGGTTTCGTGGAAGATTTTTTTTAATTTTTTTATTTCATTTTGACCAAAATGCATTCTTTCTGTTTTATGACCTTCAAAACACATGTGACATTGTAACCCTTATCACCATCTTGGTAAGTAAGAAAAATTAGTGTAGAGAAATGTATCATGACTAGTGTGGAATGGATGTAAGAAAAGCCCAGAATGCATTGCATCATCTCTCGGGTACACTGCAATGCTTTATGGGGTTGTGTCTGGTGATATAGAAACTACAAACCTACTATGTTGACAGACAATGAAACGATCTGTCTCTCTCTCTCTCTCTATATATATATACACATATATATATATATATATATATATATATATGTAGCACATGGATCCTTTTCCCCCTCTTACCTTCTCAAGCAGGGGGATAAGACACATCATGCCACATGCTCGTGTCCTCTAGATTATAAAGGTCAGGCGGTGTTACATACTTGGGTCCCGCAGCGAGTTGCTTCCTTCTTCTGGTTCTCTCCCCTATGTTTATAGAGGCGGGTCTTTATCTTTCCCAAATGAGGTCAATGTCCACACAACATATCAACTCCAATGTGAGTTTATTTTATCTTGCTTTCAGGAACCAGAGAGTTGAAGTGAGAAAGAGGTTAGCAGATAGAAGTGGATTCAGGCACACTCTTGGCTTCGTCGCCACTCGGCCCCGAGTGGGTACAGCTCACCCAGATAGTCACTCAATAGCACTAGCAGCCGGCGTGATGCTGGAACAATGACTCAGTCCCCTCCAAGGACCAAATCAAGGAGATCCCTCCTGAACTTCAACACTCCACAGAGGCAGTCTGTGAAGCGAGGAATCCTTCCCTCTGACAGGTCACCAGGCCTTTCCCAAGTCAGCAATACTCTATTACTCGCAATCTTGTTATGGGATCGATCCTCCCCTGGTTTCCTCTGTGTCAGAGCGGTTACCCTCACGCGGGTTCCCTGGGACTCCTCTTCGCTTGTAGACCCAGTCAAAGGTACTGGGCCCACCTGGAACTCTCTGGCCTCGGGCTGAAGGTGCCCGAGACTCCTCGATCAAGATGGGGTGCCCCAGGATTGTCATCCGGGCATGGGCCCCAGGAATTGGCTCTCCTCCGGGCATTGGCTCTCTGTGTAATGAGGTCTGCCCCTTATATATCCTCTCCCGGCATGCACAGCAGGCCAGAACCGCCCACCAACGGCAGCCGAGAAAGGACATCCAATACCTACTCAATCACCTGTGGTTCAACCCCGGGTATAGGTGACAACACCACTTTAACTCCCAAAGGGGAACTGCACGCCAGGTGACACAGCAGTAAGGCAGAGTCCAAATAATCCAGAGACCCGAGCCAACTATTGCTCTGGTCACCCCTAAATTTAGGTATAGCAGGGTTAAATTTGGGGACCCCGCTACATATATATATACAGTCAGGTCCATAAATATTGGGACATCGACACAATTCTAATCTTTTTGGCTCTATACACCACCACAATGGATTTGAAATAAAACAAACAAGATGTGCTTTAACTGCAGACTTTCAGCTTTAATTTGAGGGTATTTACATCCAAATCATGTGAACGGTGTAGGAATTACAACAGTTTGTATATGTGCCTCCCACTTTTTAAGGGACCAAATGTAATGGGACAATTGGCTGCTCAGCTGTTCCATGGCCAGGTGTGTGTTATTCCCTCATTATCCCATTTACAAGGAGCAGATAAAAGGTCCAGAGTTCACTTCAAGTGTGCTATTTGCATTTGTAATCTGTAGCTGTCAACTCTCAATATGAGATCCAAAGAGCTGTCACTATCAGTGAACCAAGCCACCATTAGGCTGAAAAAACAAAACAAACCCATCAGAGAGATAGCAAAAACATTAGGTGTGGCCAAATCAACTGTTTGGAACATCCTTAAAAAGAAAGAACGCACCGGTGAGCTCAGCAACACCAAAAGACCCGGAAGACCACAAAAAACAACTGTGGTGGATGATCGAAGAATTCTTTCCCTGGTGAAGAAAACACCCTTCACAACTGTTGGCCAGATCAAGAACACTCTCCAGGAGGTAGGTATATGTGTGTCAAAGTCAACAATCAAGAGAAGACTTCACCAGAGTGAATACAGAGGGTTCCAAACAAGATGTAAACCATTGGTGAGCCTCAAAAACAGGAAGGCCAAATTAGAGTTTGCCAAACAACATCTAAAAAAGCCTTCACAGTTCTGGAACAACATCCTATGGACAGATGAGACCAAGATTAACTTGTACCAGAGTGATGGGAAGAGAAGAGTATGGAGAAGGAAAGGAACTGCTCATGATCCAAAACATATCACCTCATCAGTGAAGCATGGTGGTGGTAGTGTCATGGTGTGGGCATGTATGGCTGCCAATGGAACTGGTTCTCTTGTATTTATTGATGATGTGACTGCTGAAGTGTTTCGGGCAATATTATCTGCTCATATTTAGCCAAATGCTTCAGAACTCATTGGACGGCGCTTCACAGTGCAGATGGACAATGACCCGAAGCATACTGCGAAAGCAATCAAAGAGTTTTTTAAGGAAAAGAAGTGGAATGTTATGCAATGGCCAAGTCAATCACCTGACCTGAATCCGATTGAGCATGCATTTCACTTGCTGAAGACAAAACTTAAGGGAAAATGCCCCAAGAACAAGCAGGAACTGAAGACAGTTGCAGTAGAGGCCTGGCAGAGCATCACCAGGGATGAAACCCAGCGTCTGGCAATGTCTATTAGGCTTGTGCAATTCGTTTCGTAACAAATCAAAATTTGTCCGAATTTAGCAACTTTCGGACATTCGGAAGCATTCGAATTTCTGAACAAAGCAATTACGAATAAAACCGAATCCGAAATAAATTATATCGCAAATAGCAAATGCCCGAATGTCTTCGGCATAATTCGTTATGAAAAAAGTTCCGAATATACGAATCCATTCGAAGCACAATAACACTCACTCTGCTCTCTCTCACCGTGCTGAACTCCCTCTCAAAATGGTGTACAGGGGTGGAGGCTATAGCCGCATGTAAAAAACAAAAGTAAAATACGATATTTTGAATCCATTCGAAGCACAATAACACTCTGCTCTGCTCTCTGCTTCTCCCTCACCGTGCTGAACTCCCTCTCAAAATGGTGTACAGGGGCGGAGGCTATAGCCGCATGTAAAAAACGAAAGTAAAATACGAGATTTCAAATCGTTACAAATAACCGCTATGTATTTAGAAAAGTACAAATCCATTAGAAGCACATTAGGCATAATAGGCAGCGTTGTTGTGAGAGAGACACGGAAAATTACGAATCAACGAACCCCAAAAAAGTTACAAAAGTAGGAGTTGTGTCCAGAATCAACGAAAAACAACGAAAGTACGAATTGGTCCGAACACGAAAAATCCCGTCTAGCAAAATTATAAACGATTACGAATCAACAGGACCGAATAGAAACAAAGCGAAACTAAACAAATTTTTCCGTTGTGCACAAGAAACGAACCAAAACTAAACGAATGTTTCCGTTGTGCACAAGTCTAATGTCTATGCGTTCCAGACTTCAGGCTGTAATTGACTGCAAAGGATTTGCAACCAAGTATTAAAAAGTGAAAGTTTGATTTATGATTGGTGAAAAAGGGGGGTACTAATGTGCCTACCACTTGGTGTATATCTAATGGATAAATGAATAGAGTGCTAACACCCTATATAAATAAAGTGCAAATGTGAATAACAGTGACAGGTAGCAGATGGTGTAACCAACACAAATAATAAATGTAAAAATATTGAAGCAGCACTATTAGTCAAAGTGCAAATTGCTAAAAACAAACAAAGTGCAATATACTGATAAATGATTCAATATAATATAAAAATGGAATAACTAAAACACATATATATAATGGAAATGTCTATGAATATTGATAAAGTGTCATCCAATCTAAAGTTTACGGCCGTGACCGGAAGTGCTTGTACTCTAACAGTGTTTTTGTTTGTTTGGCGTTCTTTGACCATTGTTTTTATCTGATATTTTTTAATAAACGCCTATATTTGCTTTTTAAACAGACTTCACCATGGAGTCCCTCTCTTTTTGTTCTTGAGCTGTGGAAGGGACTATAGACCCCAGATATATACTGGTGGCAGTGGTGAAGGAGCCTGCAGTCATCCTCTGTGGAGCTTATGCAGGAGATCGGTGAGAGCTTTGTCTGACCCTTCTGGGTCCATCAACAAGACTGGCGGAAGTGGTGAAAAGGTTGCGGTGACCCTCTGTGGAGCTTATGCTGGAGATTGATCAGAGCTTTGTCTGACCCATTTTGGGTCCATCAACAAGGTGAGAGGCTGGCACTACCGGGGGAGGATTGTGGAATTATACTTGCATTATTGGTTTTCCATTGGATGTGAACACTGGGACTCCCACACCTGTTCTTCTCCCTCTCCTCTCTTCTTGTCCACCAGAATATTTAATTTCTTCTGTAAGATTGTGATTGTTTATATGAACTATATGATCACACATTTATTTTTGGGAAACATCACGTTTGGACTTATTTAAATACATATATACATATTTTTTTCTTTTTTGATGCACTTTAGATTTGATGCACTTTAGATTAGATGACACATTATCAATATTCATAGACACTTTGATTATATATATATATATATATATGTGTTTTAGTTATTCCATTTTTATATTATATTGAATCATTTATCAATATATTGCACTTTGTTTGTTTTTAGCAATTTGCACTTTGACTAATAGCGCTGCTTCAATATTTTTACATTTGATTTATGATTGTTAATCTGTCCCATTACTTTTGGTCCCTTAAAAAGTGGGAGGCACATATACAAGCTGTTGTAATTCCTACACCATTCACCTGATTTGGATGTAAATACCCTCAAATTAAAGCTGAAAGTCTGCAGTTAAAGCACATTTTGTTTGTTTCATTTCAAATCCATTGTGGTGGTGTATAGAGCCAAAAAGATTAGAATTGTGTTAATGTCCCAATATTTATGGACCTGACTATATATGTCAAATGTGTGAATAACCAAGTGTATGAATAGCACATACTTTATATATATATATATATATATATATATATATATATATATACATATATACTCTGGCCAGTTCTAGCCTCATCTTTTGGCCAATCCAGCTCTCAACTTGTATTTTATTGTTCATGAGATATTCCTTTGTGGGGGCAGGTGTTTTTTAGAAGTGCATATCAATAATCAATAGGACATGCATTAATTTGTCTTGTTTTCAGAACAGAAATATCTACCTAACACAAGATAAAACAAACGGAGCACATAAGTAGAATGCAGTGAAACGTACAAACATAATGCATACAATCTGTATTCTGTTCCAGTATTTGATTTCCTGGGGTAGAATGCAAACTTTGTTCACAGATATGCATTGTGGTTCCTTACATAGATGAAGCAGCAGACAACATCTCATGCATGTGATCTGTTAAACATCAAACTGGTCAGCTTTTTTATTTAAAGCTTACAAATCTCAGATGGATTAAAATGAATAGATCCAACCAAATTAAAAAACCAAGCTCACACTTGTTTATTATGCCATTCTTTAACAATATAAAACAATAAAATAAGAACAAGAATTCACTTACATCCCTGTTAGCATTTGTTGTGTGCAGAGAAAAATACTGTAGAAGAGCATTGTCATTAAAAAGCTGTTTGAGAAATAGAGACAGAACTTTGGGTATGAATATACATTTTGAAAGTTCACTGATGTTTTTAAACTGCTGATTTTTATATAAAAAAATGATATCTGTATAAAGTCCTAACTATACAGCAAGAAAAAAAATTATGGAATCCCTATAACATGCTGTAATAAGAAAGCTCAGTGTCGCCTGAATGTTTTTTGTTAATTCAAGACATTGGCAATCCTGTTAGTAACAGAAGAAATCCCTCCTCTGACTCTGTCCAGTGTATTTTCAGCACTACTATCATAGAGGCTTGTGTATCTTTTGTGTTTTTGTTTGGGTCAGAACCAGTTGCGGCTGGTGCTCAATATTTTTTTTTGGGGGGGCAGGGGAAAACCAATGCCACCCCCCTGCAGGAGACGATGAAAAGGTGGGGATCCCCGCGGTCCACCACCCCCCCCCTCGGGAGACGGATAGGAAGATGGCGATACCCAAACCCCCCTGCGTGGGAAACAGACATGAAGGCGGTGATCTCCCCCCCCTGCGGGAGACTGACAGACAGAGACCTCCCTACCTTAGCAGGCAAATGACAGGGATCTCGCTCCTCGCTCTGGGGTCATTGCTTTTCTTCCTGGCTGAAAACAAAGTGGGTCCTGAGACCCTAGAGATCCGATTGGCCAGAGTCCTAAGACTCCTGGCCAATTGGGTCTCCACGTCCTGATTGGCCGGGAGGAGAATAAGGAAGACAATAGCAAATATTAATTTGCTATTGTCACACAACTGGGTGGGCTGAGGGCACAGACCACTGCCTCAGGCTCTAATCATGTGCTTAAAAAAAACCAAAAGATCCCCATTGAAATCCATGCGCCCAGCACCTTGCATGTAGTTTAGGGGCCGGGCAGATGGATTAGGGGGGTAGCGCCCCTGCGTCCCATCTGGATGGGCCGCCACTGGTCAGAACTGCTTTTCTCTCCATGTAAGAAAAAAGGAATGAAAAAGTAGTTTGGTGTGGCTTAGAAGGAGACTTGAGGGGCTGAAATTACTGTACCAGCTTATCTTTGACCTATCATACAGTAGCTTCCTATGCCAAGTTTTCAGTCTGTCAGGAGGTGTTTGAGGGTTAAAGAGGGTTATTTCTGGGAAGTTAGGCCCAATCATGCGAAATGATGCCTGTTGTGAAGGTGTGAAGCTTGTACACTAAAGGAAAATGTATGGGGTGTTAAAGAATATGATTCACTGTATGTATTGTGTCTCCTTCAAGCACAACTTATGGGTAAAGCTCCAAAGGGATGAAGCTAAGGGGAAAATAATACTGGAAGTATGCTATGGGCCCAGTAACCTGAGGGAGGAGGGGGAGACGGACCTCCTATCCCAATTCGGATTAGCAGCAAGGATGGGAAGTGTTATCATAATGGGGATTTTAATTATCCAGACATAGACTAGGCTGAGGGAACCACCCATTCGTCTAAGCCTCGCCAGTTCCTAAAAGTCTTGCAGGACAATTTCATGGGTCAGATGGTAGATGCACCAACTAGAAATAAAGCGTTTCTGGATCTACTGATTACCAACAATACAGACCCGATCACCGATGTGGAAATACGGGGCAATTTAGGAAACAGCGATCACAGGTCAATTGGCTTCAGTATAAATCACACAAATAGGAAACATAAGGGAAATACAAAGACACTGAATTTCAAAAGAGCCAACTTCCCTAAACAACAAACCTTGCCCAGAAGGAGAGATATGTTCTCTTTAAGAGCATATTAAATAAGGGCATTTAGCCAGTGCATCCCATTGAGTAATACATTTAAAAGAGCAAACAAAAGTACTGGATGGCTTAACTCCAATGTAAAAACCCATATAAAAGCAAAAGAGAAGGCTTTCAAAAAATACAAAGTTGAGGGATGATCATCAGCATTCAGACTTTATAAAGAATGCAACAAGAAATGTAAGGGTGCAATTAGGGTGGCTAAGATAGAACACAAAAGACACATAGAGCAGGAGAGCAAAAAAAATCCCAAGAAATTTTATAGTATGTAAACAGTGAAAAAGGGAGGACAGACCATATTGACCCCATAAAGAATGAGGAAGGACATCTGGTTACAAAGGATGGGGAGATGGAGAAGGTATTGAATTTATTCTTCTCCTCAGCCTTCACAAGGGAATTAGGGGCTTCAGTAATCAAAACTGCAGTGTTTATCCTCGTGACACATCACAGAGGACAGAATTAGAATTAGACTTGGAAAACGTAACATTAATAAATCACCGGGACCGGGTGGCTTGCACCTGAGGGTACTTAGGGAACTCAGTCAAGTAAATTTTACTGACAGTTTACTGACTAGAATGGTACTAGCGGATTGGAGAAAAGCCAATGTAGCACCGATATTTAAAAAGGGCCCAAAGGGGGTTGGAGCTTGCCGCGGATCAGGATGGATGCCTGAAAGGGCTGCTTCAGCCGTGCAAAGAAAAGAATGGCCTGCAGCGTCACTCCAGATCACCGGACCACTACACAAACACCCGCTGGTCTCTCCCCAGACACTCGAGATCTTGTGAAAGCAGAAGAATCTGCTTTCTTCCCCCAGCAACAACGTGGGAGCAGGAAAAATGGCACCGGCAGACCTCTCACCCAGACCTTCAGAGCGGCACCACGGTCCTCTAAACAGGGCTTTCAGGTACCTATCTGTGGATCACCACACAGCTCTAACTCAGGACTATGCACTCCTCTATCTGGTAGCCCAGAAAAATCCAGATTTAAAATGGATAAACAGGGCAGCAACTACGAGGTAAGCTACAATGAAGACTCAGGGAAGACACCAGGGAGCTACCTGACTCCATTGAGGAATTTACAACTACTAATCAACCCGTGCTCAGTAATGAAAGACATTCTGATGTCACTGAGAAGTTTATTACAGGCAGACATGATGTCCTGCATGCACAAGTTCAATACAGAGCTAAAAGAGGTTGAAACTAGAGTATATCACATAGAAAATAAGATGGGGGAGTTTGCTACCACTATCAACGACCTTGTAGATGACAGTGAAGAGAAGGATGAGGAAATGGAATGGGTTAAGGCAAAATTGGCAGATATTAAGGACAGGTCCAGAAGGAATAATCTAAAAATAAGGGGCTTCCCTGAATCAATCGTGCGAGAGGACCTGTCCTCATATGTCACCGACATGTTTAAAGAATCCTCCCTGACGCATCTCCCTTAGATGTTACAGTGGACAGAGTTCACCGCCTTCCTAAACCTTCCCATCTACCAGCCCAAACTCCTAGGGATGTAATGTTACGTCTCCATTTTTTCCACATTAAAGAAAAGCTCATGACAGCAATGCGCAGAAAAGATTGCATCTCCTCTCAATATTCGGGACTCCAATTTTATGCAGACCTATCTCAATATACATTATTGAAAGGGAAAAATATTAACATCATAACAAAAGCGTTACGAAATCATGACATCAGATACAGACGGGGATACCCTACAAAACTCACTGTCAGAAAGAAGGGGTCTACCTTTGTCATAGATTCCTTGGAAAAGGGATTATCCCTGCTAAAAACATGGCAGATTCTCCCAGACGCTGCTGATGTCTCTTCATCCTTTAATAATCCTAAACAAGTGGATCCGGAGTAGAAAATGGTAACCACTAAGAATTCAAAAAAACACACCTGATTCCAAATGGAGTAAGTTCTTCTCATACTCACTTCTCTGTATGCAGGAGAATAATTAAAGCTCGGTATACCCTCCTTTAAGCTTGAGCAACAACAGCTGCACACGGGGTACAACTCCCTTTGTGTTATTGACTACCAGTTACCGATTAATGAACATGTTAATCTACTGTTTTACATTTTTAACTAGTTTCTGTTTTATCCCTAACAAACACAGTCTTCTTTCATGGGAACAGCGTACACCATCCAAAAGCTTCACAATTTGGACTATCCCAACTTCAACCACTAGAGATCACCCATCTACCACAGTGAGTAATCCTACCTCTATCTTGCAAAACATACTCCTTACATGAATAATTTGGGACTGAATTTCTTGTCTATAAACCCTAATGGCCTCAACCACCCTATAAAGCGCAGAACTCTCTGGCAAGAAGCCCTACGTTTTAAATGTGATGTCCTCTGTGTGCAGGAGACCCATTTCACCAACACAGCAGCACCACCTAAATGCACACATGCAAAATTTCCCCATATTTTTTATGCAGGCACAGACACAAAAAAAAGTGGGTTCTTAACAGCCATATGGGACACTGTAAACTTTACTTTATGCAAAGAAATGAAAGACTCCCAGGGCAGATATTTGATATTGACATGTGATATCAACTCTATGTCATTCACAATAGTCAATGTGTATGCACCCAACACACACTAAATACGTTTTTTCAACAAACTGCAAAAAGTAATTCAAAAACACCAACAAGGTGGTCTGCCCATATGTGGGGACTTCGATATCACCCCGGACCCGACCATGGACTCCACTGCTCCCCGCGGAAGGAACACAATACCTTTTCAAAGTCATATCCAATCACACGACCTCTACGATGTCGCCAACGAGAGGGACTACACTTTTTTTTCAAACCCCCATCATTCTTATTCACAAATTGATTTATTCCTACTTGATAAATGGCTCCTAACAAAAACTACAGCTACTTCAATAAACACCATTACGTGGTCTGACCACGCATCAATTCTATTGACAATTCAAAATTCTTCATCACTGCAAGCCCCCCTATATGGAGAGCCAACTCCCGCCTACTCCAACAAAGTGACTCGAAGAATGAACTTGAAAAACACCTACTAGAGTTCTATGAGACTAATCAGTCCTCAGTGCATTCATTAGGGGCTTCTTTATAAAACTTGGCGCTAGGGCGAAGAGGCAAAGGCAGAAACATATAGATGACCTTATTAAGGAGATTGATATAATATATACCCAAAACAAAAAGAGACCGTCATCAGACCTCAACCAAAAACTGTTTCATTTACGGCACGCTCTACGCTCTATTCTCATGGCAGAGTTTGAAAAAGCAACCAATAAGTGGAATATGTCACATTACTCTTATGGAAACAGGGCAGGTAAGTTGGTAGTACACAAAATAAAAGGCCAGAGATAAAAGACTAAGATCCCCTTCCTGTACCATCCGTCTACAAAAAATGTAATATACCACCCACAAGCAATAGCAGATATGTTAAGTGAGTACTACAGCTCATTATACATCTTGAATAAGGATCCTAACACGGTACAACCTAAGGAGAACTTAATTAGAGAGTTTTTACACAAGGTTAAACTCCCTCAAATTTCCTCGGGAAAAACTATCAGCATTGAATAGTCTCCCATGAAGTCCAGAGGGTTATCGACTCATTACCAAGCAATAAATCACCGGGTTCCGATGGATTCACCGGGAAATATTATAAGACGTTTAAGCATATCTTATCGTCCTACATGGTCAATATCTATAATGCAGCAGCTGCCTCTTCGCCCTTCCCACCCGAAATGTTTAAAGCTATGATCATAACTTTGCCCAAGCCAGGGAAGGACCCCACTTCACAACCATAATTTTCAACCTATATCCCTCTTAAATAATGATCTAAAAATATACGCTAAATTAATTGCCCATCGGTTGATAGACATACTGCCCCTTCTCATACACCCGGACCAGTCTGGCTTCACTAAAGGACGCCAGACGACCGATGCTACCCGTAGAATAATCAACATAATCCACGTAGCAAAAGAGCAAAGAACGCCTTCTCTGCTCCTAACATTGGATGCAGAGAAGGCGTTGGTCAGAATTTATTGGAAATATTTAGCCCATGTTTTGTCAGCATTTGGATTCTCTGGTCAAATTTTCACAGCTATAATGGCACTGTACTCAAACCCCTCAGCCCAGGTCTACTCGGCTGGAATGATTTCAACACCATTCTTGATCATAAATGGTACCTGCCAGGGTTGCCCCCTCTCACCCTTAATTTTTAATTTGCTGATGGAACCATTGGCAACTTACATATGTTCCCATCCACAAATTTCGGGATTCAAAATTAATAAATCTAACCATGTCATCAGCCTTTTTGCAGATGACATCATCTTGATGCTCACAAATGTTGAAACTTCCCTGGCTTGGGTACATTTGACACTGAAATTATTTAATAGCATATCCTATTATAAAGTCAACAAATCTAAATCAAATATATTAAGTTCTATGCCTCGTACACACGACCGGTTTTCCTGACATGCCAAAACCCGACGTTTTTCCCGACGTGATTCCTCTCAAGCCTGCCTTGCATACACATGTTCATTAAAAAAAAACGCTCGACCAAGGAGCGGTGACATCCAACACGTATGACGGCACTATAAAGGGGACGGTCCATTCAAATGGCGCCACCCTTTGGACTTGCTTTTGCTGATCTCGTGTTAGTAAAAATTTGGTGAGAGACGATTCGCACTTTTCAACCTCGTGCTTTTCAGTCCGTTACAGCGTGATGAATGTGCTATCTCCATTACAAACACTAGTTTTACCAGAACGAGCGCTCCAGTCTCATACTTGATTCTGAGCATGCACGTTTTTTTTCCCCTCGGAAAAGCATACACACGACCGTTTTTTGCGACGAGAAAAAGACTGACGGGGAAACAGGACGGGAAAAAATACAGCAGGTTTTAAATTTTTTGTGGGCAGTTTTCTCGTTGGGAAAATTGCTATGGAGAATATACACGACCGGTTTTCCCGAACAATCTAAAAAATGGCAGTTTTCTCATCGGCAAAACCGGCCGTGTGTAAGGGACATAAGTGTTCCTATCCCTCTAAAACAAAAACTCAAACAATAATTTCCCTATGCATGGCAAGAGAATGGTATCAAGTACCTAGGAATTACTCTAACCCCCGATGTTGACCTACTAGTCACAGCAAACTACTTACCCTTTTTGAATACTCTCCGCTCTACAAGAGCTGTCTAAGCTGTCTTGGTCAGGTAGGCTTGCAGCCTTCAAAATGGTACTATTACCTCAGTAACTTTACCTATACAGAACTCTCCCTATCCCTGCACTGAGGTCTTTTTTTACGACAGCCCAATCTTTAATCAATAGTTTCCTGTGGAAAGGCAAAAGAGCTAGATGTGTGTTCAGCAAACTTACAACAGCAAAACAAGCAGGGGAAGTAGGACTCATAGTAGTTGAGGACTACTATTTAGCATCTGTATTCACACAAATGAAAGTCTGGTTTTCTCAACCAAGGCAAAACCTATGGGTACTGTGACAGCAGGCAGGTAAAATCACCAGGTTGCATCCAGGATGGAAGATATATATGTCCTAGATTCAGACTTTATGCCAATTTATACCACAAGGGGGAGTGCTGGGAGTCTTGCAGGGGAAGAGTTAATGAGCCCAGCTGAAGCAAGTGGGCTCAATAGGGCCTCTACAAGAACTCCCAGCATGCTAAGGGAGATGCTTCCACCTGGAACCAGATCTGTTTGGATAGTCTGGGGAGTGTGATCTCTGTGCGGTGAGCCAAAGCCTGTGTGGTTATTGCTAAGAACTTCTAAAAGCAGGGAGTTAGGGACTGGGACAGCACAAGGCTGTACCCAGTTGTTAGTTAGGGACACCAACGTGTGTAGTGAGCGGTCAAGTTGACCAGGATTTTTTTTCCTGTTTCTTTTGTTTTCTGCTATATTTTTTGTCTGTATATAGTTCAAATAAAACCACACCCTTTTGTTTTCTCCTACCACTGTCTGCTGTGCCTAATTTTGTGTGGTGAACCCTTCCAGGGGGTCTCACACACCCGCTGCCGTGCTAAACCCCTCACAGTACAAATAGAAAACCAACAAATTACTGGAAATAATACTTATCATTACCTGTTGGCCAGTCAGTTTCTTCCACATACAGACAATAAGATATCTCCCACTATTAGGGTTACGATACAGGCATGGCATGCATTACTACAAAACCCCCCAGATGGTGCACCTAATGTGGCGTACACACGATCGTTTTTCATGCCATTATTTTTCCCGACGTTTTTCACGTCGTTTTTTTCATGTTTCCTCTCAAGCCTGTCTTGCGTACACACGATCATTTTAAAAAACGTTCAAAGCAAAGCGCAGTGACGTACACCACGTACGACGGCACTATAAAGGGGAAGTTCCGTTCTAATGACGCCACCCCTTGGTGAGAGATGATTCGCGCTTTTCAGTCTTCGTGCTTTGAAGATCGTTTTGTGGAGTTCAGTTTGTGCTTGTGGGTTTGTATCTGTTTTGCAGTGCTTGTAGTCAGTTCGTATCTGTTTATTCAGTGCGTTCTTGTCTGCTCGTTACTGTTTTTCAGCTTGTTCTTCATAGGCCTTGCTGTTCTTCCGTTCGTTCTTCTAGTTCGTTCTGAGCTGCCGACCGTTATCTAGCCATGTTGCGGCTACGTACTCATCGCAGAGTTTGTGCTGTAGTTGGTGCAGGGGTTCATGCTGTATCCCGACTCCATGCCATGAGCAGGGTCAGGAGGAGTTCATGGACCAAGAATTGGTTGCTCCAGCAGCACCAGTTCTGTCATATGCCTTTGTTGCGGGAGATCATGGAGAATAATCCTGATGACTACAGGAATTTTCTCCGGATGTCTGACCCCGTATTTCAGCATCTGTTGGCTTTGGTGTAACCCTACATTACCAGGCAGGACACCTTTATGCGTGAAGCCATCAGTGCTGAGCAGAGGCTCATTGCCACGTTGCGATACCTGGCGACTGGGAAAAGCCTGCAGGACCTAAAGTTCTCCACAGGCATATCCCCCCAGGCTCTGGGTATCATTATACCAGAGACGTGTTCTGCCATCCTCCAAGTTTTGCAGGAGGACTATATTAAGGTAAGTGTTCTTATTTCAAACATCACATTGTATGTATTTATTTGTATTAATTTTTTGTGAGGGTTTATTAGCAGTCCCTAATTCCCATGATTCTTAGCTGCAGGGAATGTCCCCTTTCTCCACATGCGAATTAATTTTTTGGAAATTTTTCATTAGGCCTACATTAAAATTTGCCTTACCTAACCTCTCCAGCATGCTATCCTGGGGCCATACCCACCTTGCCTAGTCATTTCCATGGATTTTAATCTATGCTCCATCGTAGTGCTTTACCCTAAACGCCCCCTAAAGATTGCCTAGGAATGTTACATTTTTCAATAATTCATACAGAGTGCTACAGCCTTCATTTGGGATCTCCCCAACTCATCTTCAACCCCCCCCCATTTTATTTTGTGTTTTTTTGGGGGTTTGTTGTTGCTTACTAATAATGTTTTAATTTTTTGGTTTCTCCCAATGTTGGCCATGAATGCTTTTCTTAAATCTGCTTTCAATGTTTCTGTCTCAAAGTATTAATTTATTTTGGATTTCATTCCACAGTTCCCTTCTACGCCACATGAATGGCAGAATGTGGCATCGGAGTTTGCCCAACGATGGAACTTTCCAAACTGTGGAGGGGCCATCGACGGCAAACATGTTCGGGTTGTCCCACCACCCCATTCGGGATCCTTTTATTACAATTATAAGGGGTTCCACAGCATCGTGATGATGGCAGTGGTGTCGGCCACCTACGAATTCCTCTATGTGGACGTTGGCAAGAATGGCAGGATGTCTGATGGAGGAGTTTTTGCACAGACGGAGTTTGGGGAACGGCTCCTTTTGGATCAGTTGGCCTTGCCACCAGCGGAGCAGAATGTGAAGGGACTCCCATTTGTATTTGTGGCGGATGAGGCGTTTGGCCTGGGTCCCCATTTGATGAGGCCATTCCCGCAACGCACCCTCACCCCTGAGAGGAGGGTGTACAACTATCGGCTGCCCAGAGCAAGAAGGGTGGTGGAAAATGCCTTTGGCATCATGGCCAGCCGCTTCCGCCTGTTCCTCACCTCCATCCACCTTGCCCCTTACAAATGGAACCATGTTGTAATGGCTTGCTGTGTGCTACATAATTATCTCCGGGTGCATTCCACAAATTATCTGACTTTGACTGGGCCTGAGGCCTCATTAATGGAAGCAGAACATCTTGTGGCCCTGGAAGCTGGCCGTCCAGGCTTGGCCCCCCAAACCGGACGTGAGGGGCCATTGAAATGCCTGATGACTTTTAAACTTTTAATTTAGAAAAATAAAGCTTTATTTTTCACAAAGATTGGTTTGATGTTTTAATTTAATAATGGTTTATGTTTCTCGTAGGTTTACCTAGTGCACTTGTATTGCCATGTGTATTGTGCATTCTTAATTAGCCTTCATTGTCAGTGTAAACACAAAACATTGATTAGTTCACTTTGCACAACATTTACATAATGAAGCCACAACTTCTTGATAACAAAATACCATTTTTTATTTTTGTTTTGGACAATTCCTTTTAAATGTAGATGTCCCAAACATTTTTTGCTTGTTAAAACGCATGAACAGCCATGCATACAAAAAAGATCTTTAAAAATATAGTGAAAAAATAAACATGTACTAGTCCTAAAAGGTTCAATGAAAAACATACCTGCCAAAACACAGCAAGTTCAACGTTATTTTATTAAAAAACATTAGACACGCCCAAGCACAGCCATGATCTTTTGTAGCCTTTCCTCCACCCGCTTGGTATTTTCCCTGATCTCTATCAAGTCTCCCTTTAATTTTTGAAGGTCACGACAGCAGACCATCAGGTATTGTAACAGGATCTGGGCACTGTGATGTGTAAAATTTTTGGGGTCTTCGGCCAGAACTGCACCTACATAAAAAAAAAAACATGTAGTATAGAATATGTAGGCCTACATCTATTAACCTGCATCTGTCTGGTTTGACACTGACCTGTTGAGGTGCCACTTTCCACTTCCACAACCTCACGTTCCTCTCCATCATGTGGGTCTGGGGGTATTGTTGAAGGTGTTGGATTTCGAGGCTCATCTGACGTAGCCTTTTGAAGCCCTATGGAGATTGCAAGAAAAGGTATAGTTTCATTAGTAACGAAGATTTTTTGGAGAAAACTAAACCATGAACAAATAATTTGGAAACATTATTTAGAAGCGTGGTCCATTTTTCAATGTACCCCCAGTGACAACCCGAACACATGATTGGATACACAGCCAAAAACATAGCATATACTTTTTGACCCAAAGTTTGACACATTGTAACACCCCAAAGTATATACACAGGATCACCTGTGTGTGACACCCTCAAACTTTGGGGCTTTTGGCCCACACTTGTACTACTGCGTTCAGATGTTTCATCAGCTGCTGAGCATTCTCTCCCTTAACATTACCATGCATATCCTTTATTTTAATAAAAATTGGCCTTTGGATTTGATCCCCAAAAATAATTGTTTACCAAATTTGCTACCCCAAATAAAAATAAATAAATGGGTGTTCACACTGGATGATCCTAAAACATCGTTTGATGAACTGTACGGAGAAAGAGGTTTAATACGTCCGTTTACTTTGCAGACGAACAAGAAAGATGGTATCTTTCACTGTACTATATCAAAGACAAAAATACACAACATAATACAAGTAATAATCTCGAGCAGGGAAAATAGCAAAAAAATACTTACTTTTTCGTATAACTTTCTTGATTCGTTTCTATTGGTCGGGCTCCCGCAACTTCAGATCAGACCATCTGTCATGGATATGCAGTAGTGTTTGTCTGTCAGCTTACCTTCCTTCCCATGTGTTCATCTTAGAGGCCTGAACCCTTTCACCTGGCTTCCTTTATAATCTCCTCCCAGCCTGACTCCACCCCAGGCCCTATCACAGAACACTATATTAACCTGTGCACTGCAAGCCTGCTTTGCTGATCAACGTGTTTGTTAGGCATTGTGTGTTTGGGTTCCTGCCTGCCGTGTGCTACGTCTGTCTCTCTGTTACGTTATTGGCTTGTCCCCGACTATCCCTGTCTGCTCGTGACCCTTGACCTTCGGCTTGTCTTTCGTTACTCTTATATCTCGTGCTGCTTCCCCTCTTGTCCCCTTATCCTACGGGGCGTGAGCTAGGAGACTCTAGGGGCCGTGACCTGGACCCAGCCTGCAGCATAACATCCTCACCACTAGAGGCTCTGGAGAAGACCTGCTGGGTCTTAGACTCCGCGCCCTGGGGAATCTTGGCTCTAGCTTCCCATAGGATCCCGGTTGTGCTCCTCTGGTCCCGCTTTCCACAACCACCCAGTTTCCTATCCGCAGCAGTCAGCCATAGGGTTCACTACCTTGCGGTGCACTCCTGTCCCCATACGGTGTGCATCTGTCACCTGGCCACAGGTGACCTGACAGTTTGATCAGCCATGAACCCGGCTGACATCCCGCTCCCCGCGGATGATCCATTGCAGGGCATAGTTTGCAGACTTGAAACCCAGGAATCGAATCAGACTCAGGTGATGCGATTCCTCCAGGATCTGGCTTCTCGCTTCGAGCAGCTTCAGGCCTCCTTGGGAACCCTGAATCCGCAACCTCAAATACAACCAGCGGCTGCACCTATTGCACCAGTCGCAGCCACACACTCATTACAACTGCCAGCTCCGTCCCGTTTCTCTGGGGACTCCAAGGCTTGCAGGGGGTTCCTTAGCCAATGCACGATTCATTTTGAGCTCCAGCCCCAAAACTTCCTGTCTGATCGGGCTAAGGTAGCCTATATCATTTCCCTCCTCTCTGGTGAAGCTTTAGCCTGGGCAGCCCCTCTGTGGGAACTGAATGATCCAGTGGTTTCTAGCCTGTCTGGCTTCTTGAAACTTTTTCGGAATATCTTTGAAGAACCGGCTCGTGTCTCTTCAGCGGCCAGCGCCCTTTTACGTCTCCGCCAAGAGTCTGCTTCTGTGGGACAGTATGCCCTTCATTTCCGCATACTGTCGGCTGAGTTGAGCTGGAACAATGAGGCCTTAGTCGCAACCTTTTTGCATGGCCTGTCTGATAGAGTGAAGGATGAATTAGCAGGAAGAACCATCCCCACTGATCTGGCCAGCGTTATCTCCTTGTGTAACCAGATCGATATTCGCTTTCAGGAGAGGACCTTAGAAAAGCAACGCCAGCACTCCTTGGTTCTTAGTCAGCCTGAGCTCCCCTCTCTTCGACCCTTAGAGCATCTCCTACCAGCTGAGGAACCCATGCAGCTGGGCCGGACCAGGCTATCCCCCGAGGAACGTGCTAGGCGCAGAACTCTTGGTCTGTGTCTTTCAGTGTTGCCAACCGTACGTAGATTTACGTACGGTACGTGAATTTAACCCCTTTTTTGGGGTGTACGTTAATGTCCGCTATGGGCACCGGCGCCCATAAAAAAGATGGCCACGAGCCGGCCATACAACGGCGCATGCGCCGTTCCGAAGCCGGCCGAGCGCAGGGAAACTTGTTCACGCTCGGCCGGGCGGCGCACGCACAGTAACGTGATGGCGCCGCTGGCGCCATTTTTGAATACACTGGTGTGACTCGAGTCCTCAGTCCTGCAGTGAGCAGTAGCACTATGATGATTAGTGCTACTGCAGTGAGCAGTAGCACTAATCATCATAGGAGCGAGCGGAGCACTGACAGGGTGGAGGAGCGAGCGGAGCACTGACAGGGTGGAGGACAGAGTCAGACAGACTCGAGGTGAGTGAAACTGGGGGGGTCAGTGAGTGAGCCTGGAGCGTGAAGCCGTGCCAATGGTGCCATGCAGGGGACACAGAGACTGATGTGCTCTCTGTCCACCGGCACCATATTACTTCTCGAAATCATCAGTGTGCTGTGTCCTCCTCTGGCTCCTGTGCACCTTTCCACAGGTCAGGGCAGCACAGTGCTGCCCTGACCTGTGGAGAGGTGAAAGGGGCACAGGAGGAGGACACAGCACACTGATGATGTGGAGAAGTAATATGGTGGTGGACAGAGGAGGAGGCTACTGTGAGGGGGTGAGGAGGGCACCATCATGTCCGCAGAGTGTCTCCGGCACCTCCAGTAGTATGTCCGCAGCCTCTGTCCCCCCTCCTGTAGTATGTCCGCAGCCTCTGTCCCCCCTCCTGTAGTATGTCCGCAGCCTCTGTCCCCCTCCTGTAGTATGTCCGCAGCCTCTGTCCCCCCTCCTGTAGTATGTCCGCAGCCTCTGTCCCCCCTCCTGTAGTATGTCCGCAGCCTCTGTCCCCCCTCCTGTAGTATGTCCGCAGCCTCTGTCCCCCCTCCTGTAGTATGTCCGCAGCCTCTGTCCCCCCTCCTGTAGTATGTCCGCAGCCTCTGTCCCCCCTCCTGTAGTATGTCCGCAGCCTCTATCCCCCCTCCTGTAGTATGTCCGCAGTCTCTGTCCCCCCTCCTGTAGTATGTCCGCAGTCTCTGTCCACCTCCTGTAGTATGTCCACAGTCTCTGTCCACCTCCTGTAGTATGTCCGCAGCCTCTGTCCCCCCTCCTGTAGTATGTCCGCAGTCTCTGTCCACCTCCTGTAGTATGTCCGCAGCCTCTGTCCCCCCTCCTGTAGTATGTCCGCAGCCTCTGTCCCCCCTCCTGTAGTATGTCCGCAGCCTCTGTCCCCCCTCCTGTAGTATGTCCGCAGTCTCTGTCCACCTCCAGTAGTATGTCCGCAGCCTCTGTCCCCCCTCCTGTAGTATGTCCGCAGCCTCTGTTCCCCCTCCTGTAGTATGTCCGCAGCCTCTGTCCCCCCTCCTGTAGTATGTCCGCAGTCTCTGTCCACCTCCTGTAGTATGTCCGCAGTCTCTCCAGTGTCCACCTCCCTGTAGTATGTCTGCAGTCTCTGTCCACCTCCTGTAGTATGTCCACAGTCTCTCCAGTGTCCACCTCCCTGTAGTATGTCCACAGTCTCTCCAGTGTCCACCTCCCTGTAGTATGTCCGCAGTCTCTGTCCACCTCCTGTAGTGTGTCCGCAGTCTCTGTCCACCTCCTGTAGTGTATCCGCAGTCTCTGTCCACCTCCTGTAGTGTGTCCGCAGTCTCTGTCCACCTCCTGTAGTGTGTCCGCAGTTTCTGTCCAACTCCTGTAGTGTGTCCGCAGTTTCTGTCCAACTCCTGTAGTGTGTCCGCAGTTTCTGTCCACCTCCTGTAGTGCGTCCGCAGTCTCTGTCCACCTCCTGTAGTGCGTCCGCAGTCTCTGTCCACCTCCTGTAGTGTGTCCGCAGTCTCTGTCCACCTCCTGTAGTGTGTCCGCAGTCTCTGTCCCCCTCCTGTAGTATGTCCGCAGCCTCTGTCCACCTCCTGTATCGTGTCTGTAGTCTCTGACCATCTCTTGTCATGTCTACAGTCTCTGAGGGGATCCTAGAAAGGAGTCAAGAGTGGGAGTGCCGCCGGGATGGGGGTTACGGCCCAGAAAGAAACACACGTGTGGACTGGGGAGAGGAGATCAGACCCACCAAGCTGGAGCCGTCTGACTGAGCCTCACACTGTGCACCTGGGAGGAGGTAAGTGACAGTGCCGCCAGGCCATTCTGAGGGGGGGGGTCACTGATGTAAGAAGGTGAATGAATACAATAATGTAAGGGGGCACTGATATAAAGGTTTCCCCCTTATATTAGTGCCCCCCCCTTACCTTAGTGTATTCACTCTGTGGAAGGTGGTCTCTATTCACCAGAGCTCCCCTCCACATCAGAGTTCCCCCTTACATCATGATCTGCAGCGTTCCCCTTTACATAAGACTGCCCTTGCACTGTAAGGGGGCATCCTGCAGACTCTGATGTAAGTGGGAACTCTGTGCTGGCTGGGTTATAGTAACCTAACCTTCATGTAAATTGAGAAATATGTTTTTTTACTTTTGTTTAACTTAAACACATTGATATTAGCATTAGCTGTGTGTTTATAGTTGAAATATTGATATTTGCACTGTTTAGCACTAAAAACAGTAATTTTAGGTACTGTTGTGCAGTGTCAGTAAAAAATGCGGCTCTGCCAGTAATCTTCATTATTTTTGCCAGTAAGAAATTGGTGCCGTACAGAAATTTTGGCATCCTTGCCAGTAATTTTCACTTCAGGGGGTTGGCAACACTGGTGTCTTTACTGTGGGGGCAAAGGTCATTTTCGTGACACTTGCTCTCTTTGTCCAGAAAAACGTTCGGGTCCACTTCATCTGGAAAGTGGAGTATTGGACCCAGAAATATCACCTTCCCCTTCTCATCTTCTGCTTTCTGTGTTCCTTCAAGTTGGTGCTTCTTCTCATTCGGTCTCAGCATATCTGGATTCCGGAGCCGCTGGTAATTTCATGGACTGGGAAATCGCATCGTCCATGAGACTTACTCTTTTGCCCCTCACCACGCCATTGGTGGTCTTGGCGATTGATGGTACTGTTCTCCCAGGGGGACCTATCCGCTTCCAGACCCTCCCTGTTAAGATGTCGGTAGGGACACTCCACCAGGAGTGGATATCCTTCCTTATCTTACCCAAGGCTTCAACGCCTATAATTTTGGGTCTCCCATGGTTACAGCTCCATTCTCCTCATGTGGACTGGACTACTGGACAGATCCTGGCTTGGGGTCCCTCCTGTTCCTCGTCCTGCCTACCCAAGGTTGCCCCCTGTGAACCTGAGCCGGTCATTCATTCCAGGTTGCATAACCATTTACATTTCTCTGTCCCTAACCACCCTTGGACGCACAGCCAGGCTAGCTTGTCTACAAGTCCTGCAGTCGCTACGTCTTGCGATGCGATTCAGGTAGTCGCTACACCTGACTCAGCTATTCACTCTGCCTCTGTACTAGTTATGCCAGTCCAGCCCATGCCCAGTGAGCCTCCTACTTTTTCTGGTTCAGGACATTCTGCTTGTCCTTCAGCTATTCAGCTTGACTCCGGCGACATGTCACCTTCTAACCAACCTGACTTCAGGGTTCCACTGACATCTGCCCAGTCTGATGGTCCTGTGCAAGATGACCAGTCCCCCTTTAAGGGTCTAGGGGACCCTCCTCAGATTCCTGTTGATCCTCTCATGCCCTTGCTTATTCCTAGAAAGCCTTTGGTCCTCAATAGATCTTCTTGTCATCTCCCTACCTCGTTTTCGGTCTCTGAGAATAATCTTAAGTACGAGGTTAGACAAGTTCTGGATTCTCGGCTCTGCAGAGGCATTCTTCAGTACCTTGTGCATTGGAGAGGTTTTGGTCCTGAGGAGGTGTCTTGGATCGCTGCATCTGATGTCGCTGCACCTCATCTGTTGAGGAGGTTTCATCAGAGATTTCCCTTTAAGCCTGGGCCCAGGCGGGGGAGGGCCCATAAGAGGGAGGGTACTGTCATGGATATGCAGTAGTGTTTGTCTGTCAGCTTACCTTCCTTCCCATGTGTTCATCTTAGAGGCCTGAACCCTTTCACCTGGCTTCCTTTATAATCTCCTCCCAGCCTGACTCCACCCCAGGCCCTATCACAGAACACTATATTAACCTGTGCACTGCAAGCCTGCTTTGCTGATCAACGTGTTTGTTAGGCATTGTGTGTTTGGGTTCCTGCCTGCCGTGTGCTACGTCTGTCTCTCTGTTACGTTATTGGCTTGTCCCCAACTATTCCTGTCTGCTCGTGACCCTTGACCTTCGGCTTGTCTTTCGTTACTCTTATATCTCGTGCTGCTTCCCCTCTTGTCCCCTTATCCTACGGGGCGTGAGCTAGGGGAGTCTAGGGGCCGTGACCTGGACCCAGCCTGCAGCATAACATCCTCACCACTAGAGGCTCTGGAGAAGACCTGCTGGGTCTTAGACTCCGCGCCCTGGGGAATCTTGGCTCTAGCTTCCCATAGGATCCCGGTTGTGCTCCTCTGGTCCCGCTTTCCACAACCACCCAGTTTCCTATCCGCAGCAGTCAGCCATAGGGTTCACTACCTTGCGGTGCACTCCTGTCCCCCTATGGTGTGCATCTGTCACCTGGCCACAGGTGACCTGACACCATCGTTTTCTGAGCTGTTCCTTTGTTCTGCACACCCCAAATTTTTGGTGAAGACTTTTGACCACTTTGGCCATAATTTTTGACTTGACCAGATTAGGCCTTTTATAAGGCCCATGCTTGGCATCATAATCCTCCCTCTTCAAAATGGCGACCATCTCCACCATTTCCTCGAATGACATGTTGGATGCCTTATATCTCCTGGATCGGGATTTGGGCTCCTCAGGAATTTCATCCTCTGTAGAGGTAATCTCAGCCACCTGTGTCTCCGCCATGTTGCTAAGCACTACGACGAGCGAGAAGGGGCGGGGAAAGTACAATATCGAATGTCAGGGGCGGGGAAAGCGTGCAGAGTTTCACGCATGCGCAGTGTATATCAAGTGCAGATCCATGTGTCGAAAATACGTTCATTTGGCGGGAGAGGGAGTTCGCAAAGAACGTGTTGACCAAGGTACATAACATTTTAAGGATTTGGGTTTCCGCAGAGGAGGAGATTTGGGGCTTTTAGATCTGTCCAAAATGCTGATTTGATGAATGTTGCCTGAAACATATGTCTTTTCTGGGTTCTTGATTTTACAGAGAGAATGAATAGTTTCAAAAACCCGGAATTCATGGGGGAGTTCATTGACAAATGGAAAGAACTCCCTATCCTGTGGCAGTCCAAAAGTGGGTCCAATAAAAACAAAACGGCCAGGACAGCAGCACTGGAGAGCCTGCTTGCATTTGTCCAAACCCAGATACCCACAACAACTGCTACCATCAGGGGGACATACAGGACCCAGAGGAATATGGTCCTGAAGTCCCAGAGGTCAGGTGCTGCAGCAGATAAGGTTTATAAACCCAGTCTGTGGTACTACAGCAAGCTATCTTTCCTGGATGACGAGATGGAAGTGCGGGAATCTCTCTCCACCCTTCCCCCCAGAGGTCAATCCAGCCTTCCTTGTAGCCAAACCTCCAGCCTTCCTTGCAGCCAGCCCTCCAGCCTTCCTGGCAACCCTGCTCTGGCTTCCTCTGAGGATCAAGATCAGGCCCTTGAGGAGGCAGATTTGGATATATGGAGCCAGGTAAAGTATTGATATCTCCATTTATATGTTACAAAAGTGATGAATTTAAATTGATGTTAGTATTGTTAGGTATTTCATGTTAGAAAAATAAAGGATTTAAAGACCAAGATACAGTAGGGGTCAATTTTGATGTGGACAAGGCAACAATATCAGGAGGCGGAATCTGTGAGACTTTTCGAAATTTTCAGATTCAATTCCTAAATGTCTGGAGGTGAACAATGTGTGTGATTGATGGTGGCAAAAAAATAATAAAGTCCCTTTCTTTTTTTACAGCCAGAGCAGAGCCAGGAAGAGGGTGATGTTGGGGACCAGGAGGAGGCAGGGCCAAGTGGCACCCAGGAGGAGGCTGGGCCCAGAACAAGAGCCCAGATGCCTCCCCTGATAATGAAACCACGAGGGCCAAGGAGAGGTAGGCAGGTGGAGGAGGAAACAAGAGCCTTCCTAAAAGAGGCTACTGCGGCCCTCCGAGAGGCACCCTCTGCTGAGGAGGGCTTTGCCGCAGTCCTGGCCCAAAAGCTAGGCCAAATGGACCTGCGGCAAAAGCTGTATAGTGAGACCCTTCTTCTGAAGGTTATTAACAAGGGATTGCTCGGTGAACTCACCAAGTTCACCGACATCACGGAGGTTGTCCCTACTCCTCCACCTCCTCCTCCTACTACTCCTCCTGCCACAACCTCTCCTCCTGATCCCCAGCCTCCGAGGAAGAAACCAACCAAGGCTGCAGAGAAGGCTGCAGAGAAGGCTGGAGAGAAGGCTACAAGGAAGAGGGAAAAATAATGCCTGCTGTAGTACCACAGACTGGGGACATATATGACTTATCTGCTGCGGTTCCTGACCTCTGGGAGTTCAAGCCAAGATTGGGCTCCTTTTTGATTTCTTTCCATCACTAGTTTGGTTTTCACATATTGGATGGTTGTTGTGGGGTCCAAGGGATGCACAAATGCAAGCAGGCTCTCCAGTGCTGCCATCCCCTTTAATTTGTTATGTTCCTAAATAAAGGATACTTTTTTTGGCTTAAAATACTTGACTATGTGATTTGTAATTCAAAAGAGAGTTTGCTAGGGAGTAGGCAGGGACATTTCAAATAATATTATTGTTATTAACAAGGGACACAAACCACCTTGAGGCAAAATGAGACAATTTTTGAAGGTTGGTGTGGGAACTTTACACAAAAATTTTTGAAGGACAAAAAAAAAAGGCCCAAAAAAATTAAGAAGCTAACTTAATTACTAAAATAAACTGCAAAAAGAACAAAAACCCCAAAAAATGATCTTTACATTTATTTATGAATTTATGAGGGAGATGTGGCTTGAAAATAATATTTTACTATCATTAAAACAATTAGGAATTACTTTAGAAACAAGTTTGGCATAACTCTCAATGTCATTATCAAAAGAAGGTAATTGTTGAAGCATTCTCAAAAGAAGAACGGAATGCACAGCATTAAAACAATGCTATTAATTCAACCGTGACGAATGTGCCATATCTATTTCCAACGCTAGCTTTACCAAAACAAGCGCTCCCGTCTCATACTTGATTCTGAGCATGCGCGTTTTTTTCACGTCGTTAAAGCATACACACTATCGTTTTTCACGTCGTTAAAAAAAACGACATGAAAAACGACGTGAAAAAAGAGAGCATGTTCGAAATTTTTAATGGCCGTTTTTCACGTCGTTAAAAATGCTCTGGAGCATACACACGATCATTTTTAATGGCCATTTTTTAAAATGGCATTTTTAACGGCATGAAAAACGATCATGTGTATGGGGCATTAAACTAAAATCCAACTTCCTATTGCCAGCCTTTCGTGTATTATTCCCAACATAAATGTTCACCAATGGGAATCCAAAGGGATTATATTTTTGGAAGATATCCTAGTGGGCCTAGCCATTAAATCATTTAGGGCTCTACAAATAGAACATAATATATCCCCTAATGACTTTTTCACGTATTTAAAGATAACGCATTTTTTTAGATCTATCCAATCGCATAATATTTCACTACCATGGAAAATAGCTAATTTCTTCACCCTAACGGACTCCAAAACCAAGGGTATATCACTACTGTATAATACGTCAAATAATAAAATGTAATTCATCAAGTCTCAACCCATCAGAGCCTGGGAACGTGAACTAGGGTCAGAGTATTCAACTGAACAGTGGCAGGAGGCACTTAGCCACAAAAAGCATTTATGGGAACTTACCCAAAATATACTATTAAGATTGTATCTGACTCCCTATAGGATGTCTAAATTCTCAGCACATCTTTCTCCACAGTGCTGGAGAGAGTGCGGAGCAGCGGGCACCCTCCACCACTTATTGTGGGCTTGTCCCAAAATTTCAGCATTTTGGATAGCGGTATTCTACCTGATTAAGGAGGTATAAGGGAGTGTACTCAATATCTCACCTGACATAGCCCTATTCTTCCTAGTTCTTACCAATGTACCATATAAATCAAGAGGCCCAATTATACATATATTGCTGACAGCTCCTATAGCACTAGCCAGGCATTGGAGAGACCCACATACACCAACTATAACTGAAATAATTAAAATAACGGATACCCATGCCACATACGAAGTACTATTCGCTCGCTCGATGGGCAAATATCAATTAGTTAGCCTGATCTTGGAGATATGGAACACCTGGTATGATCAACATCAACGTCCATGGTCTGGTAGTAGTGATGTCCATTGATTCTAATACTGTACGTTTCCTGTAACGACTGTGTTTACATATATGTTTATATTTTATTATTTTTTATTTTATTTTTTTTGTTCTCTTTTCTTTTCTTGTATTTCATGTATGTTCTTACTAGGGATGAGCTTCGTGTTCGAGTCGAACACACGTTCAACTCAAACATCGGATGTTCGATCGTTCGATGAAGAAAGAACGTTATGGTCCGTTCGCGCCAAATTCGAGTGGCGTGTCACGGCCCATAATTCACTGCAGCATGCTTTGGCCAATCACAGAGCAGAAAAAACGGAGAGCCGTAATTGGCCAAAGCCAGGGTGGCTTTGGCCAATTATGGCTCAGGGGGTTTAGTACACGCCCCACACTATATAAGGCCGCCTGGAAGTCGGCCTTGTGTAGTGTGTTGGCGTTTGTGAAAGAGGCAGTTTCAGAGAGATAGACAGTGTCATTTATATTGAGTTAGATAGAGCAGGCAGGCAAGTCAGTTAGCTGCTGTTACAGTGTGTAGAGCATATATATGCATCCTAGGTGTTGTATACATATTTATACACTGTATTGAGTTTAGCTAGATCCGTTCCTGTTAGTCTCTATACTGTGACAGGCAGGCAGGTGATTGTGCTAGCTGCAGACAGTCAGTGTTTCACTTAGTGTACTACTGTGTGCTTTGCATAGCATCCACCTAAAGCTCACCTGGATACAGTTATTCTCTATACTGTGACAGGCAGGCCGGTGATTGTGCTAGCTGCAGACAGTCAGTGTTTCACTTAGTGTACTACTGTGTGCTTTGCATAGCATTCACCTAAAGCTCACCTGAATACAGTTATTCTCTATACTGTGACAGGCAGGCCTGTGATTGTGCTAGCTGCAGACAGTCAGTGTTTCACTTAGTGTACTACTGTGTGCTTTGCATAGCATTCACCTAAAGCTCACCTGGATACAGTTATTCTCTATACTGTGACAGGCAGGCCGGTGATTGTGCTAGATGCAGACAGTCAGTGTTTCACTTAGTGTACTACTGTGTGCTTTGCATAGCATCCACCTAAAGCTCACCTGGATACAGTTATTCTCTATACTGTGACAGGCAGGCCGGTAATTGTGCTAGCTGCGGACAGTCAGTGTTTCACTTAGTGTACTACTGTGTGCTTTGCATAGCATTCACCTAAAGCCTAAATTTTTGATGCAATACTTTGCAACAGGGCTCATTGCTGCGCTCTAATTACAGTATCTGTGAGGGGTTGCAGTGTTGTGTCACCAGTGCCTAAGGCCCAATTTTTCTGCCCCTGTTTAACAGGGGCATGTAATTACAATTCTTGATCTAATACTTTGCAACAGGGCTCATTGCTGCGCTCTAAGTACAGTATCTGTGAGGGGTTGCAGTATTGTGGCACCAGCACCAGTGCCTAAGGCCCAATTTTTCTGCCCCTGTTCAACAGGGGCATGTAATTACAATTCTTGATCTAATATTTTACAGCTGGGCCCATTCCTGCGCCCACAAAGAGTAACTGTGAGGACTTACAGTGTTGTGGCACCAGCACCACCGCCACCACCAAAGGCCCAATTTTTCAGCCCCTGTTCAACAGGGGCATGCAATTACAATTCTTGATCTAATAATTCACAGCAGGGCCCATTCCTGCACCCATCAAGAGTAACTGTGAGGGCTTACAGTGTTGTGGCACCAGCACCACCACCAAAGGCCCAATTTTTCCTACCACTGTTCAACAGTGGCATGTAAATACATTTCCTGATATAATAGTTGACAGCAGGGCGTTCCAGCGCCCACCAAGAGTAACTGTGAGGGCTTACAGTGTTTTGGCAACGCCAACACCTAAGGGGCAAATTTCTGCAGAGTATATATGACAGGCCCCTTCTTTCAAACATCCAACTTACAAATGACTCCTACTTGCAAATGGAAGGAGACAACAGGAAGTGAGAGGAAATCTACCCCTAGGAAGGCAAATTCTCTCCTGTAAGAGTTAATATGTGAAAAAGGTGTCTCCTCTCCACTGATGCTTTATCACCAATCCTTGTTTCAATAAAAAACCCAAATTTTCCAAAAACATTTGTCATTGGGATGGAAAGTGAGGTGAAATGTTCTGAACAGGTGCACAGACAACAAAACAAATGTTACAGGGGTGATAAATAGATTTTTTTGGCTAGAGCTACACTTAAAAAATTTACCTGTTCCAAATTACAATCAGATTGTACTTAAGAACAAACCTACAGTCCTTGTCTTTTTTGCACCGCCTGTATACTGCTGTTCAGAGTATGTAGGGCCTTTTTTTATTTTGGGTGCGGGGTTTCCCTTAATATCCATACAAGACCCAAAGGGGCTGGTAATGGGCTGGGGTAGGGGTGGGTGATGGGGTAGCCATGCCATTTTTCTCAATGATTTTCATCCATATTGCCGGGACCAGACATTACATTAAAGCCGCAAGCAGTTTTAAATGGCTTTTTTTTCATTTAGAAATGTCATTTTGTGCAGGGACAGTTCTAAACACGGGAAACACGTGCCACTTCACAGGCATACTTTAGACACTATCGAAAAAATAGGGAACTATGGATTCACAACACGTTAATGAGTGTATAATATATATCACCAGATCTGTGATTCGTCCTTGATTGGGGACGGGATCCACCAGTGTAACATGGTTACAAAGAAAATCAGAGAGGGGTGGGACATAGAAGGCCCACCAGATGGTCTATATGGTGATTCAACTACACATTAACTGGTGCAAAAAAATTACTTTATTGATGAACACAAAGAGTAAAAGATCTCAAGGATGAGACAGTTCCCTTGGGGTGTTGAAAAATCTCCCAGAGGGGAACTGGTCCCTCCAAGTATCAGAACCAAAATATAAATACACATATAATAGGATTTTTATAACAGCTTACCTGTAAAATCCTTTTCTTGGAGTACATCACGGGACACAGAGCGACATAGTCATTACTAATGGGTTATATAGTTACCGTCAGGTGCTGGCACTGGCAACTTCCAAAACCGGAAGTACCCTCCCCTATATAAGCCCCTCCCATCCGGGAGCACCTCAGTTTTGTAGCAAAGCAATAAGTGTCCCCAAAGAGGGGCGGGAGCTCTGTGTCCCGTGATGTACTCCAAGAAAAGGATTTTACAGGTAAGCTGTTATAAAAATCCTATTTTCTTTCTCGTACATCACGGGACACAGAGCGACATAGTCATTACTAATGGGATGTCCTAAAGCAATGCCAAATGAGGGGGGGGATACACCATATATAAGCTGAGCGCTATCAGACATGAGGATCTTTTGCGGCCTGCAACACACTGCGCCCAAAGGCGACATCCTCCTGACTTCTAACGTCCACCTGGTAGAACCTAGTAAACGTGTGTACTGAAGACCATGTTGCGGCCTTACAGACTTGAGCCAGGGAGGCCTGGTGATGCACTGCCCATGAAGTTCCAACTGCTCTCGTGGAGTGCGCCCTAACTTTGAACGGAGGCGGTCTACTTCTCAAGCTATAGGCTTGTATTATGACCTGTCGAATCCACTTGGCTAAAGTAGATTTTGACGCTGCCTGACCCTTTCTGGGGCCTTCCGGCAGAATAAACAAAGTATCCGTTCTGCGAATCTGAGCAGTGGCTTTTAGATAAGCTTTAACTGCTCTTACTACATCCAAAGAATGCAATAACTTTTCCTCTACCGAAGTAGGCTTGGGGAAAAAAGAAGGAAGAACCACATCTTGGTTCAAATGAAAACTCGATACCACCTTAGGAAGAAAGGCTGGATGAGGACGTAACACTACTCTGTCCTTATGGATAACCAGATATGGCTCCTTACAGGACATAGCTGCTAATTCCGATACTCTTTTAGCCGAACAAATGGCTACTAGAAAAATCAATTTCCTGGTGAGAAGCACTAAGGAAATATGCTGTAATGGTTCAAATGGTTGTTTCTGTAGAACCGACAGAACCAAGTTTAGATCCCATGGACATATGGGAATATTAACCGGAGGACTAATACGCATCACTCCTTGTATAAAGGCTTTGACTAGTGAATGCGAAGCCAAGGGCCTTTGAAAAAATATTGACAAGGCCGAAATCTGACCTTTGATAGTACTCAAGGCAAGCTTCCTATCTACAGCCCATTGTAGGAAGTCCAGAATTCTACCTATTACATATTTACGTGGATGCCATTTCCTGGCCTCACACCAGGCGATGTACGCCTTCCAGATTCTATAGTAGATCTGCCTGGATACCGGTTTCCTGGCATTGATCATGGTAGACACCACAGCATTAGAGAGCCCTCTCCTTTTTAGAATGTGGGCTTCAATAGCCAGGCCGTCAAACCTAGGGCTGGTAAGGAAGGGTGGTATATCGGTCCCTGCGAAAGCAGGTCCGGACGATGTGGGAGGGTCCAAGGACTCCCCACAGACATTTTTACAATCTCCGCGTACCATGCTCTTCGGGGCCACGCTGGAGCCACCAGAATCACTGGTTTCTTTTCTACCCTGATTCTGCGGAGTAATCGAGGTAACAATTGTGGCGGTGGGAATGCATATATCAGCTTGAACTGATCCCAAGGGAACACTAGGGCATCCGAGCCGCACGCTAGGGGATCCCTTGTCCAAGAGACAAACCTGTCCACTTTCGTGTTGAACCTGGATGCTAGCAGATCTACATCCGGTGTTCCCCACCGCTGACATATTGTCCGGAAAACCTCGGGATGAAGGGACCATTCCCCTGGGCATAATTGTTGGCGACTTAGAAAGTCCGCCTTCCAATTCTCCACCCCTGGAATGAATACCGCAGATATGGCTGGGACATATCTTTCTGCCCATCTCAGGATGTAATTTACTTCCCTTTGGGCTGCACGACTCCTGGTGCCCCCCTGACGATTGATATATGCCACTGCTGTGGCATTGTCTGACTGAACTCTGACAGGGGACCCTTGGAGTTTGGATGTCCATGCTACTAGGGCATACCGGGCTGCTCGTATCTCTAAGAGATTGATGGGCAGGGCCTTTCCGCATCCGACCATCTGCCCTGGAGAGACCATTGCTCCAGTACTGCTCCCCAGCCTAAAAGGCTGGCATCTGTAGTGACCACCTTCCAAGAAATCGGACTGAAGGATTTCCCTCTTTCCAGATTCCGGGGAACCAACCACCAACGGAGGCTTCTGCGAACGGAAGGGGACAAGGACATTGGTACGTCCAGAGCCTGAACTTTTTTGTTCCAGGCTGACAGTATGGCCCTTTGCAACTTCCTTGAATGGAATTGACCGTAGGGTACTGCTTCGAATGATGCCACCATTTTTCCCAGCAGCCTCATGCACAGGCGTATGGATGGCTGTCTTTTTGAACCCACTAAGTGGATCAAATCTCTCAAAGACGACCCCTTTTCTCGAGGCAAGAAAATTTTTCTCTGGTCTGAATCCAGCCTTAGCCCCAAGTATTCCAGACTTTTGACTGGTTTTAGGGCTGACTTGTCTCGGTTGATAATCCAACCGTGATATTCCAGATACTTGATTGTCTCGTGAACAACCACTTCTAGTTTTTCCACTGAGTGGTCTATCAGCAACAAGTCGTCTAGATATGCCATTATCGTTACACCTCGTGTTCTTAGATTGGCCAATAATGGGGCCAGAATTTTTGTGAACACTCTTGGTGCTGTGGCCAGACCGAAGGGTAAGGCTCTGAACTGAAAATGGCGCCCTTCTATCGCAAAGCGTAGAAATTTTTGGTGGGCTGGAAAGATGGGGATGTGCAAATAAGCATCTTTGATGTCGATCGAGGCTAACCATTCCTCCCCTCGTAGGGCAGTGGCCACCGATCGGATCGACTCCATCCGGAAAGTCCTGATATGTAGGAATTTGTTTAGCCCTTTTAGATTTAATATGGGCCTCACGTCCCCGTTTGGCTTCGGAACTGTAAAGAGGTTTGAGTAAAACCCGAACCCCCATTCTTCCAGGGGGACCTCTATAATTACTGCTTGAAGCAATAATTGTTCCAGTGCCAACAGGAGGGATCCTCTCTTCTGGGGATCCCTTGGCACGTTCGACCTTATAAAGCGGGAAGGAGGGGAGTTTTTTAACTCCAATTTGTATCCCAGATTTACTGCGGAGAGCACCCATCTGTCTCGGATCGTGTCCCGCCAGGTTTCTGTGAACAACTGAAGTCTTCCCCCCACCCGATTGGGTGGGGGCAACCCTTCATGCATTTGACTTTGGGGGAGGTTTTGTACCTCTCCTGCTCCAGGGCTTCTTGTTACCCTGCAACTGTCCCTGATTTTTACCTCCGGGATTTGACCGGGGAGGCCGTCGGAACTGTTTCACAGCCGATGTCCTAGGGACTGGAGAAGCCGGCCTCTTAAAAGAGGGACCTCTAACTCTATTTTTGACCGGCAAGAGTGTACTTTTACCGCTGGAAATTCTCTGGATATACTTGTCCAGGTCTTCCCCGAATAAGCGCTCCCCATGAAATGGGAAGCTGACCAGCAATTTTTTACAGGGAGCTTCAGCAGACCAGTTTTTGAGCCATAGAAGCCTGCGCATATGTACTACAGACAGCGTAAGGCGGGAGGCCTGATGGATTGAATCCTTTATAGCGTCCACCGCAAAGCATAAGGCTCTAGGTAGATCAGCTAGAGCAAGAGCCTGCTGATCTGGCACGTCCCTTAAGACCTGTTTCAACTGATCCTTCACTGCTTGGCAGACCCCTATAGCTGCCACTGCTGGTTGTGTCACCAATCCTGCTGTAGAAAAAGCAGATTTCAATAAGGACTCCAATTTTTTATCTATTGGGTCCTTGAACATTTGGACATTTTCCACCGGACATGTCAGTGATTTATTCACACAAGAGATGGCTGCGTCCACTGTAGGGACCTTCCATTTTCTGACGAACTTATCCTCCATAGGATAGACCACCGGAAATCTCTTGGGGGGAGTAAATATTTTGTCAGGATGCTCCCAATCCTGGTAAATGAGCCCCTCCCGTAAAGGATGGATCGGAAAAGAACAAACAGTCTGGGGAGCTTTTAGCGACCCCAACGAGGAGACAGAAGAGGAGGATGGCTCCGCAAGTGGCATTTTAAATGCTGATCGGACCATATTAGTCAGGGACTGCACCCATAACCTCTCAGCATGTGATGCTGAGAACGGCTCCTCCACTGTTGATTCCTCTACAACTGAATCAACCTCATCCTGATCCCCCTCAGGTAGGTCGTTCTCTGTATGGGACTGTTGCTCTGTTAACAGGCACTCTGAGGGAGGAGACGGAGATCGAGCGCTTTTCTCCTGTGACAGGGAAGCAGCAATTAGTGCTGACAATCTCTCTTCCAGCCCTCCCAGAGCTGAGGAAAAAACCTCCTCTGTTACATACACAGGAGCAGGTGAACTGGGGACAGCCACAGTACCAGGTACTCCTGGGGGTGCCCTACGGTCACTAACCTCTGATTCTTCAGGGGAGACTGGTGCAGCCAAAGCATGCCCAAGATCCTCAGAGCCCGATGGAGACCCCCTATTCCTCCTGGAATTTCTAGTCCCGGAGTTTTTAGACGGCATATTCCTAAGCCACAAAGCTGAGGTATTCCAGCCGAAAATACACCAGTTACTGATAATAGTCTAGCATAAATGCTGCTATAATAAACAGTTGGTGTCTACTAATGTGCCTTTCTAGGGGATGCCTGTATCAACCGCTTGCTGTATGCCTTTAAATGTTGCCAGCTCTGTCTCTGTACTTCATAGCCAGCTTACTGCAATAATGTGGCTTTTTTAAAAACCTGCTGGGACGCCCGCACATGCGCAGAAGCGCTGCGGCGCGCACAGAGCGTCATCCCCCAGGCCCCGCCCCTTTTTCCGGCCACCTCTATATATAGAGGCGCGTGCACGCGCACGCGCGCGGCCACGTGCGCCTCGGCGCTAATTTTCAAACATGGAAACCAGGGACAGGAGCCAGGGCCCCCTTTGCCGCAGGCCGGGGGATAGACGAACACTGCAACATGGCAGAGGAAACAGTTTCCTGTAGGAGAACTCACCAGCTGCCTGGACTTTGCTCTCTGAGAAGAAACTAGTCCATATGACAAGAAAAACATTCCACAGCGGCCTCTAGTGGACAAACACAGGTACCGCAGTTTAATATACTAAACATATATAAAAAAACATTCTTTTTTTTTTTTTTTTTTCTTGACCACCATTAAAAATTATTACATTTTTTTAGTAGTTACAGGCATGCACAGATATTAGCGGGAATACCGTTAGGTAACAGACAGAAAGACAAATTAGGCTTGGGGGTCCCCCAATAGAACCAAGTTCCTGGGGGCCCCCACTTACCTGTTCCCCGCCGCAGGACTTTGTTTGGTCCACAAAAGCCCAAACTTCACCTATCACGGCAGGCATTGTAATCAAACCTTCAGGGACCGGGTTCCCAAGGATTCCACTCCCCTGGACCTGTATAGCACCCTGCACAGAAAACATCTTGGTCGTGGGTATGACCAGAGCTCTGGATCCCAGGGTCCAGCTCTCCTAAGAGAAGCATTACAGGCAGAACCTTGCTCTTCTCTGCAAGGCCCGGGTACCGACCGTTTAGCTATGAAGCTTTTTTGGTCAGATCCGGAATAGCTTACTGAGGCCCAAAAGAACCTGTACGCAAGCTCAGTGAAAAACACATGTTTCTTCTTGGCCAACACCTTAGACACTGGCAAAAAACTGAGGTGCTCCCGGATGGGAGGGGCTTATATAGGGGAGGGTACTTCCGGTTTTGGAAGTTGCCAGTGCCAGCACCTGACGGTAACTATATAACCCATTAGTAATGACTATGTCGCTCTGTGTCCCGTGATGTACGAGAAAGAAAAAATGTACAACGTTGTGTAGCTAAAAAGATGTGGGAATGTGGCCACCAATTAGACCTCGTGATATGGATTCTATTAATTAACCAGATTCCTCTGGATGCATATGTAGCATCTGCCGTGATGGAAAAAGATAGAAGTCAGTCCATCTGTTTAGAAAAAAAAACCTGAAAACACAAATAACCTCTATACAAGCCGTATTATAGAAAAAATGTTATTAGATGAAATATCTCCAGAGTATCATTCACGTTAGATAGTCCTATAATATTTAATCATGTAGAGTAAGGTAAAGATCCAGGGGAAGCTTATTGAAGATAGTGGATAATTTATGCAGGGTATCCTGAGGGATAGTTCCACACAAGTATTCAACCAGAGGACAATGTAGCTGATAGATTTACTCCTCTCACCATATCAGAAAAGTTCTAACTCAGGTGTTTATAACCAGGAAGTCTCTATTAGCGTAATAGCAAACTGCTTGTATCAAACCGCTAATGGTTCCTGAACACTGCTAACAACTGTCACCCAGTTGAAGTGACAGACCAATGTTACGAAACGTGTAGGTGTTACCCTGTTGCTGTGGGAGTATATGGCACCAATTTCGTGACCTTCTAAACCACCTAACTGCAAGATCCGTGACTTGGCAGTCTAGAAGATCCATCATGACGTATAACGTCCAGCTGTAATACTTGGATTCTGATACTTGGAGGGACCAGTTCCCATCTGGGAGATTTTTCAACACCCCAAGGGAACTGTCTCATCCTTGAGATCTTTTACTCTTTGTGTTCATCAATAAAGTAATTTTTTTGCACCAGTTAATGTGTAGTTGAATCACCATATAGACCATCTGGTGGGCCTTCTATGTCCCACCCCTCTCTGATTTTCTTCATACTTTAGACACCCCCCAGGTACGATATTTAAAGGAATATTTCACTTTTTTTTTTCACTTTATGCATCATTAAAATCGCTGCTCCCGAAAAAACCACAGTTTAAAAGATTATTTTTACATTGATACATGTCCCCTCTGGCAGGACCCAGGTCCCCAAACCCTTTTTAGGACAATAACATGCATATTAGGCGTTATAATTAGCACTTTAGATTTCGAACGTTCGCGTCCATTGTATTTAATAGGGTTCTAAAGTTCGCGCGAACGTTCGGTCCGTTCGAAGGTTCTGGTGCGAACCGAAGGAACAACCCATTTCTTAAAGCGTGGAAAAAAACCAAGATGGATGGATTGTGCTGTCCTGCCTCACCCTAGCACAGCTTGATTCCAGAGGGGGGGTCGGGGAGGTGGAACAGCGACTTACAATCTATGTCTGATATTCAGTATAGTTGATAACGTTCAGTTTTGTCAGATTCTCGTTACTGTACTTCACCACATGACAGACTTGACAAATATACTATTCTGTTTATGCAAAACTTCAATAAAAAGTATTGAAATAAAAAGGGCCCAAAATACATCCCTGGGAATTACAGACCAGCTAGCCTAACATCAATAGTTTGCATGCTCTTGGAGGGGATGATAAGGAAATCTATACAAGATTTTAGTAACGAAAACAGTATCATTATCAGTAATCAGCATGGATTCATAAAGAATCGTCCTTGCCAAACCAATCTTTTAACCTTCTATGAGGAGGTGAGTTGCCATCTAGATAAAGGAAGGACCATAGATGTGGTGTATCTGGATTTTGCGAAAGCATTTGACACAGTTCTCCATAAACGCTTACTGTACAAAATAATGTCCGTTGGCATGGACTATAGGGTGAGTACATGGATTGAAAACTGGCTACAAGGGCGGGTTCAGAGAGTGGTGATAAATGGGGAATACTCGGAAGGGTCAGGGTGGGTAGTGGGGTCCCACAGGGTTCTGTGATGGGACCAATCCTATTTCATTTGTTCATAAATGACCTGGAGGATGGGGTAAACAGTTCAATCTCTGTATTTGCGGACAATGCTAAGCTAAGCAGGGCAATAACTTCTCCGCAGGATGTGGAAATCGTGCAAGAAGATCTGAACAAATAAATGGGGTGGGCAACTACATGGCAAATGAGGTTTAATGTAGAACAATGTAAAATAATGCATTTGGGTGGCAAAAATATGAATGAAATCTATACACTAGGGGGAGAACATCTGGAGGAATCTAGGATGGAAAAGGACCTGGGGGTCCTAGTAGATGATAGGCTCAGCAATGGCATGCAATGCCAAGCTGCTGCTAACAAAGCAAACAGAATATTGGCATGCATTAAAAAAGGGATTAACTCCAGGGATTAAGCAATAATTCTCCCACTCTAGAAGACTCTGGTCCAGTCGCACCTGGAGTATGCTGTCCAGTTCTAGGCACCAGTCCTCAGGAAATGGAGCAAGTACAAAGAAGGGCAAATAAGCTAATAAAGGGTCTGGAGGATATTAGTTATGAAGAACGGTTGCCAGCACTGAACTTATTCTATCTGGAGAAGAGACGCTTGAGAGAGGATATGATTTCAATTTACAAATACCGTACTGGTGACCCCACAATAGGGATAAAACTTTTTTGCGGAAGGGAGTTTAACAAGACACGTGGCCACTCATTAAAATTAGAAGAAAAGAGGTTTAAACTTAAACTACGTAGAGGGCTCTTTACTGTAAGAGCTGCAAGGATGTGGAATTCCCTTCCACAGGCGGTGGTCTCAGTGGGGGGCATCGATAGTTTCGAAAAACTATTACATAAGCACCCGAATGACCCCAACATACAGGGACATACAAGGTAATACTGACTAGACTTGTGCACAACGGAAAAATTCGTTCCGTTTCGGTTCGCTTCTTGTGCACAACGGAAAAATTCGTTTAGTTTCGGTTCGTTTCTTTCCGGTCCTGTTGATTCGTAATCATTCGTAATTTTGCTAGACGGGATTTTTCGTGTTCGGACTAATTCGTATTTTCGCAAGCGTCATTTTTCGTTGAATTTGTTGTTGCTTTATAATTCGTACTTTTGGTAGAGTACGTTGTTTTTCGTTGATTCTGGACACAACTCCTACTTTCGTAACTTTTTTTGGGTTCGTTGATTCGTAATTTTCCGTGTCTCTCTCACAACGACACTGCCTATCATGCCTAATGTGCTTCGAATGGATTTGTACTTTTCTAAATACATAGCGGTTATTTGTAACGATTCAAAATCTCGTATTTTACTTTCGTTTTTTACATGCGGCTATAGGCTCCGCCCCAGTACACCATTTTGAGAGGGTTCAGCACGGTGAGGGAGAAGCAGAGAGCAGAGCAGAGTGTTATTGTGCTTCGAATGGATTCGAAATCTCGTATTTTACTTTCGTTTTTTCATGCGGCTATAGCCTCCGCCCCCTGTACACCATTTTGAGAGGGAGTTCAGCATGGTGAGGGAGAAGCAGAGAGCAGAGTGAGTGTTATTGTGCTTCAAATGGATTCGTACATTCGTAACGAATTATGCCGAAGACATTCGGGCATTCGCTATTTTGCGGTATTATTTATTTCGGATTCGGTTTTATTCGTAATTGCTTTGTTCGGAAATTCGAATGCTTCCGAATGTCCGAAAGTTGCTAAATTCGGACGAATTTCGATTCGTTATGAAACGAATTGCACAAGCCTAATACTGACATATAATCACATACATAGGTTGAACTTGATGGACTTGTGTCTTTTTTCAACCTCACCTACTATGTAACTTCTCACTCACTAAACTTCTCCCTTGACCTCCCCTGCCCTCCCATCTCCCCAAAGTATCCCTGCAGCTTAAAAGAAAAATCTATGCTTACATATTTACAGGTCACTTCAGCCATGTCTGATGACATAATGGGTCCTCTTTGTTTTCTTCTTATGCCCTGTACACACGATCGGAGTATCCGATGGTCTAAAATCCAATGGAATTTTTCATCGGAATTCCGTTCAAGCTGTCTTGCATACACACTGTCAGACTAAATTCGGACCGTCCAAAACGCGGTGACGTAAAACACTCAAGCCTCGTACACACGGCCGAGAATCTCGTCGTTAAAAACATGTTGCTTTTTACGACGAGATCCTTGGACAAGAAACTTTTCCCGGCCGAGTGTACACACGCTCATTTCAAAGAACCCGCGGTTCTTTGAATGGAGCGTACGCTGTGACGTCATCGAATACGACGAGCATGCGCTCGTCACATTCGATGCCGTCGCCGCCATCTTGGTTCACCCTACCTATGCCTAGGAAGCTACCGCGCATGCGTCAAAGTCATTTCGAGCATGCGTGGGCTTCCCGGCGAACAGGTAAGTGTACACACACACAATTTTCTCATCGAGAAACAGGCTGACGAGAATCTCGACGAGAAAATAGAGAGCAGGTTCTCTATTTTCTCGTCGAGATTTCTGTCGCTTTTCTTGATGAGAAACCATACACACGAACGAGTTTCTCAGCAAGAAATCTCTGCCAGCAAGTTTCTTGCTGGTTTTTGCCGAGAAACTCGGTCGTGTGTACGAGGCTTCAGACGAGCCGAGAAAAATTAAGTTCAATGCTTTCGAGCATGCGTCGACTTGATTCTGAGCATGCGTGGGTTTTTTCTCCGTCGGAGTTCCACACAGACGATAGGAATTTCCTATCATTTTTTTTTTCCATCGGAAAAATGTAAAACATGTTCTATTTCTAAACACTGATGGAAAAAATCTGAAATTCCGATCATGTGTACAAGGCATTACTCTGGCAGGGGGAATGGAGCATATTTACAGGAATTCAGTTCCAACTGACACTGGGCGTCATTTAGCCAGGAAGAGGAGCAGTGTCCGGAGGGAGGAGTCTTCCAGAGTCATTGCCACAGATCAGTGTATAGCAGCTGAATATGCACTTTTTTTTTACCAGGAAATACATTTTTACTGCAATTGCCCAAACATGAATTGGTTCTTTAAAAGAGAAAACTGTGCTGTTGTAAGATGGCTTGTGAAGCTAAAAATATTTTACATAAAAAAGTTCTACTGGTGCTTGTTTTTAAGTGGGTCATGTCTACAAGTTTAACTACAAGTTAACAGCATTCTGTAACTTAGCACTTTTTTTCTAAGCTCATTGTAGAAAATGGAACAATGTGCTAACAGGCTCGTTGCGGTAGTTAATTTACAAACAGCATTTTATTTTCCACATTTAATATTAATAAATACTTCTTTACTTGCTGGTTCTTTATTGTTTGTATAGCTTTTACCTATTACCAGGGAGTCGCATGTACAGAAATTATTATGTAGGCTTCACTCCAACATCAAACACAGCAGGGCAATGTAATTTAGCATTCATTAACAAGCTGGATACATATATTCCCAACTTCACTTTAAGTGTTGGCATTAAATAACAAGAATTATTATTGCAGCCAGTGTGAACTCTGTACTTAAAATACAAATGCTGTGAGAATGAATAAATTGAATTTACAAAAATTCAAATTTTCTCCCCACTACATTGTGGAACTGCTGGCTGGATGTAGGAAATTGGAATATTATGCGCTGGAAACGAAAAGTTCTTTTCATCTTTGTGCCTAATGGACTGAACAAAAAGTGAACAATTTGTTTCATATCATGATTCACTAACACTCTCTCTGACAGGATTCCTATTTTCCAGTCTCCTCTCTTATTCAAGTTCATGTTTAGCAGTACACTGGTGTAATTACTGAATCTTAGCTCTAATATTTTAGTAACAAGGTTGACTGAAGCCCACTAGGATAAAGATAACGTTGCTAATGTTCTGTCATAGGAGAAGAACTGTGAAACGCACAGCCGCTAGCAGCCTTCCCACTATTTCATATGTGAGAGACCAAGCTATGTTATGCAGTAACCCAGAACGGCATAATTGCTCAAGCTGAAAAAAAGAATTCCGAGACCCAATCTACCCAATTAAATCAGCAAAGCCTAAAGAAAGTTCAGCTTCATTTCATGAATGTTCTTTGCTAGCTAGGCACGCAGCAGTGTCTATCTGCACATTTCCCAATAACCTTTTTTTTTATTTTTTATAAAAAGAGATGTGAATAAAATAGAAAATATTCCTAACTCATTGTATGAAATATCTTTTATAAAGCATTCATAAATTGTATGGATGTGTACCTATGATTACTTTTGATGTGGTTATCGTAATTTATTAAAATTAAAATGATACACCGAAAACAGATCTTTAGCCTTTTTTCCATCTTAGGGATATTTGAGTTTAAAATAAAGGTGAAGTGTGGAGAAAAAGAAGATCCTGAGACGCTCCAAGATACAACTTTTGGTGAATAATAATAAGGGCCTAATGGGTGGCTGCCAGACTCCAGGGAGAGCCCATAGGGATGATAAAAAGGTCTGCACTTCAGAGTCATTTACAGAAGGCAATTTTCAGCTTTTCAAACCCTACACTTTTTGTGAGATAGAGGTCAGACTGATTTTTATGAATGAGATGAGCCGTGATGTGCATAGCGCATAATGGAGAACAGACAGTAATATCTGCTCTTTGTTATTAATGAGCCTTTGAGTGATTATAAGCAATATCCATGCACATTTCTGGCACCACTACTTGTGTAATTAGCAAATAAACCAGTACATCGTTTCTGTTTAGAGAGATCCAATAGCTCTTTTTTTACAGTGCCTTTACAAAAACAGAAACTGTGTCTGTAGCCACAAGAAGGTGTCCTCCGCTATGATGCAGATAACGGTTGCCTCTAGCAACAATGGACCGACATGGATTTTAAGAGAAATTGCAATATGATGTATCAGATCTGCTTTAGTGATATCAATAGCTGGAATCAGCTCTGCAAAGGAAAATATTTCCCTGACTGAAATGAAAAGCTTCTGTAATTTTTGTGCAATTTTCTATGACTGTTATAAAGACAATATTCTGACCCCAAGGGAAGATATTCTTATAAACTTACACTTATTGATGTAGCTGAAAAACATTAATGCAGTCTGCTCTAGTCTTTCTAATATCAGAATAGCTGAAATCACAGGATGCATTCAGCAGAAGAGTAACTCGAAATCTCAAGTTTTGTGCAGGGATTGGCATACAAATTCATGGCTAGCACTGGCATATTTTTTATCTAAAATACCTGGAAATGTATTACTTTTAAATTCATTTTATTTTTTATTTGCAATACAAACACTGGGAAATTCAGTATGTTAAAATTATGCTTACTTAAAGCATATTTTTTAGTACTTTTGTATTCTTAGGATTTGCGTACATAAATGCTAGACTGAGAAGCAAGTGCCACACAGCAAACTTTCAGGGAAAATGGCCTGCGATTAACATAAATCTGGGGCATGTTTAGGAGATATTTATATAAAAAAAAAAACAAAAAAAAAACAATGTGATGCAAAGCAAATGCATCAATAAAGCGTATACATCATGGCTCTATTTCATCCAATTATATTTAGAACACTGCTTTCCAGATCCTTGAGAAATGTTTCACCAACAGTCAGAAGTAAAACACAAATGCCAGTGTACACTTACCATTATGCATGAGCCTATTACAATGGTGAGGGGCACTATGAATATAAACAAGACCATGGCCCAAATGGCTGCAAATGTAGGTGATATCTAGTGTAAGGAACAAGCATTTGACACTCACTTTGTCTATTTATTTAGACATTTCCATTTATTCACATGCATACACTCCAGCTACTTGCTCAAAAATGTTTGCATTCAAACGTCCTCTTCTTCTTAGGACACTACTCAGCCTAGCTTGGGGGTTAATTTGCAGTTTTGTCTTTTTATGTTGGGTGGCTCTACCTTGTGAGAAATGTATCACACTAGACAGACTGGGGTTGATTTACTAAAACTGGAGAGTGCAAAATCTGGTGCATCTGTGCATGGTAGCCAATCAGCTTCAGCTTGTTCAATTAAGCTTTGACAGAAAAAAAACCTGGAAGTTGATTGGTTTCTATGCATGGCTGCACCAGATTTTGCACTCTCCAGTTTTATTAAATCAACCCCACAGTATCAACGCAGTCAAATTTACCATCATAAGGGCCTTGGATTAGGGAGACCCCTGTAAGTGTGACCTAAGGTTATTACCAGCATGACTGAGGGTAGTCATCTATCCCTTCAGTAGACCACCCAACTACATATCAAAGAACTGAAACGTTTTTAATGGCCTTCATTACCACTGCTATTGTGTGCAAACACTTTACCACCAATTATATACAGAGCAAGGAAATTGCCGCTCTAGGCAAGTTCAATTGGCTGTAGTCTTCCTCTCAGGAACCAAGGGTGCCAGCAATGCATGTAGCAATCAGAACGAAGAAATTTATTGGACAGCCGCACTCCAAACCAACGTAGCTTTATTAAGTAAAGAATCTATGAGTAAACACTAAGTTAGTGTGAAACGCGTCAGCTGTCCTGGTTTCCGTTGCTGTAACTTGTAGTGCTTGCTTCCATTTTTTACTTGATAAAGCTACGTTGGTTTGGAGTGCGGCTGTCCAATACATTTCTTCGTTCTGACCAATTATATACAATTTCATTCAGTTGTGTTCCTATATTACATACAGACTTTTAGAGTATTTGTTTCTTTATAAAGTCACTATTTGAATGAAATATTTAAATCCCTAGATTTTTAGGATTTATTTAGTGTACAGATAAAGCATTTTGACCAGAATCCCCATCCTGGATTTGAAGGAGATAACTACAATGTATATACAGTATATAAAGCAAGAACTGAACCATGATACATGCCCACTGATTTAAATTGCCCATAAAATGGCACGTATTTGGATTTTTCATAGCTTTCTAAAAATCTTCAACCTTGCAAAAAGTATGACACATGGCTGAATTTCATAAACTTTGGAACTTGCAGTTACAGCCACTGTGCCTATGCAGTGCTTCACAGCAATATTTTCAAATTAAAAATCAGTAACGAAATAGAAAAGTACTCGACAAGCTAGCTTAGGCTTATATCTACTTGGTTAAATTCTTTTAAAGTTTGCTGACCCTGCTAATAGGACAATCTGGCTTAACATGAAAGTGCCCTCTCCTTGGCTTGACCAGAAGATTAAATAAATGTGTAGGATAAAATAGTAGAAGCTGCAAGCATTCAAAAATGTCGATGGTTTATTATGCAAAGACGTTTCTATAGCTAGCACTCAGTGAAAATCATTGGTGTTTTACTATATCTAGATTTAGCTACTGGTTGTTAAATGCAGACCACTTCTTGAAAATCTCTTTTATTAAATCTGGCAGTGAATAAAATCTCAAATTCCTCCATAAATATAAGTAAGCCAAAAATGTATTCCACTGTTGGAGGAACTATTAATTATATGAGCAATTAGCAATAAAACATTACCTTACGGATTTGGATGCTCCATTCTAATTTTGCCGTTCACGAACATACTCATAACCGCAATCTCAAGTTCCTTCTTAAAATGCACCAAGAGAGCCATAACCAATTAATTTAGCTTGCAAAAATGGTAATTTTATAGGGCTTGAAAAATTCTTGGAAACCACTTTTAGGAGTACTTCACCTGTTGTGATTTCTCATACCACTTTGCATCTATTAGGCAGTTTATTTCTATATATGTAAAAAAGCTTTATTGTTCTCTCTAGCTTTTCCGAAATGTACTTATGCAGCATGCCAGCTCTGTTGCTGAATCCCAGCTATGTTCTGACTCCTGAGTCATTCATATCCATGTTACATTTTCGGATGCATTAATCATTTAAGAAAACAAATGATGTGAAAGTACCCTGTTGTTATACAGGCTGTATTTTATATTTTAAATGGGCTACTCGAGCAGTGAAATATTCATACAGAAAGCAGTGATTTAAAATTCCCAATTTTATTTCTACAGCAGGTCTGCAAAGCAATCTGTCAAGCTAAACATTTGGGAGCTGCCATTTTTCACTTGTTTTAAGGAGTAAGCTCTGGTTTCACTATCTAGTAATGTATACAAAAACATAACAAACATGTACAAATCAGGTGTTCCAGCACTTCCTTGGCTGTCTGCTTGTTCCAGGTCATTGTTTTACTATGGATATGGATGGCAGCACTGAAGCTATTAATCCAAACAACATCTAATTTGCTCTTCTGGCAGTTTCCCCATTCATGTCAAAATATAGAGTTACAAAGTAAGGTCAGTACTCCAGACTTTGGTTAGATGCCGGCAGGTTAAATTATTTTTGTACTGTTTCATCTTCCATTTTAGCAGTAGCCCAAGCAGATTCTAGTGAGCACAGGGCACTCAACGTAAAGCTCAATTTTAAATTTTTTCTTGGAAGCTTCACACTAAATGCTCTCTCTCAAGATATAAATATATGCAGTATTTAGTGATATTGTAAGAGGAACATACTCAACTGGTATTGGCAGTGCTAAACCATGCGGGAGATGACACCCAGGAACAGTCCAAACAGATGTATCCTGCACTAAACTCAGGTCAGTTCCTGACTAACAGTGTGCCCACTAATGGGTTCCCAAAAGCAATCAGGCAGCACTTGTGCCTTTTAATTGTTCTGTCAGAACTCAGCATTTTCATCCAGCAACAGGCTCCCACCACAGAGAGAGAAAGCAAGCACAATTGTCAGCTCCTAAGTATATAGGCCTGTTCACAGCTGAGACTAATAATGCGATCTAGCTACTGGGTAAGAAGATATGGACCTAAGAATGGAGGATTTATCCTAATCAAAGCTCTACAAAACCTCAAGGCTCCATGACTCATACCAGACTCTATTAAACTAGAGCTAAATGCTCTAGTATTCCAGTTTAAAAAAAATACCAAATCCAGTTTTGTGATGCTCATGCCTCATAAAAGTAACCAAAACCTTAATTTACCTCCACTCACTCAGCCAAATCTTCTTTTATTTGTGTCTCACATGCTCACCATCCCAGACACTGCAGCCTATAGTGGGACGGTTTCAATAACTGAGGTAGTGCTGTCAATCTAGAAAGTATTGGGCAGGACTGGGTATGTCCAGTTGCTGACTGATAAGCTACTGCCTGTTAATACTTATAATTGAGTGCAATAGCATATCATTTTAATGGGAGCCCACAGTTCTACTTTAGGATTCTGAAAAAACAAAAAGTTTGTCTTCTCTACATTAGTCATAAACTATGAAGCCTGTGTATATTTGAGAAGTGTAGATGACATCTAGGTGTCCGCAATTCTGCCAGACAGTGCTTTACAGAGTGTATGTATAGGATTTTGGTTTTGGATAGAGTATTTTTTTTTACTGTGTCACATTGGGGATATTTTTCTGTACTTTCTGTTCTGGAAATGTAATAAGAAGTGAGAAGAATTCTCCATGAATTCCCCTCTTAGACAGTTGTCACTGAAACATGTGTCCCCACTTGAACACTTCTCCTCACCTCTTATTCTGGTGACAACTCTAAAATGTTGGGTTTCCTGTTACTTTATGTTTCAGTGGGTATTTGTGCTCACCTTTAAATTCTGATTGAAATCTACAGAAGGCCACGAAAAGCAGATGTACAATACCCACACTGGATATCATAAAAATAAATTAAATAGCTGTTGCATTATTCAAGAAAAGATCTAACCCAAGATGTGCAGCTAAAAAGGACCTGAGGTAAATAGTATTTCAGAATTAGATGTCAGAGAGATGACAGGAATCCCTATGAAATGTACATACATTTTAGCCCTGGGAATTTCTATTCTTTATTAGCATAGCAAATACATTTCTTAGATTGCCTAAAAATTGTTTAACCACATTAGGTCTGGATTGTTTCACCCCCTTCCAGTCCAGGCCATTTAGCACTGTCACACTTTGAATGGCAAGTACTTAGCAATGCAACACAAATTTATTTTGTATCCTTTTTTGAGACAGATAGAGTTTTCTTTTGGTGGTATTTAGCCAAAATGTATTCTGTAAATTTCTTTGTTGGTCAGTGAGGTGGGAAGTTATTGCTGTCGTGGATGGTCTTGGTGAATGATGATGGTTTGCGGGATCCATGTCTTTGGAGTCCTGGCAGGACTGTATGGCTGGGTTTGGTTGATGTTGGCCATCCTCCTTGCTCCATCACTCCATGTGGATATTATTTGGATCTTGTGTAAGTGTACTTAGAGGTGTGCCATTGTCATCTTTTGCAACTGTGGCTGGGTGGCCGATTGTGGCCCCTATCTCCTCTCTAACTAGTCCAGTGTCCAGCCCATCTTTTCTCCCCCATATGGGTACTTGGGGGATTGGTGTTTAGACCTTGGTTGCGGCATCTCCCTGAGAATCAACGATGTTACATGGGTGACAAATGTTGTGGTAAGCCTATGAACACATGGTGATACAATGTATTCTGCCTAAGAAATTATGATGTTTTGTACTGTTAAAAAGTTTTTAAACTTTTCAGATGCTTCCATGGTGTCACTGATTAAGCAGTTTCAGACTGAGAAAAGCGTCAACACAGACAAGAGGGATATATTAGCATCTGGTCTATTTATGCATCTGTACTGGTTTTAATTATATGTGTTATATGTCTGTAATGCATATGTGGTGGTTGTGCATAACTCCACCGTTTCTTTTAACGAGATGTAATAAATATTGTTTTATTTAATTGTGTCAATAGTCTGAGTACGGTGCTTTTGAAGGACCCTATATTTTGGAAAGTAATTTCCTTTTTGCTGTAATGCAACATTTCTTTTGTAAAAATTATCTCATCTTTAAAATGGATCAGTCCTGATGTACTGACTGCCTATCTCATTTCTTGAGCCCCTAAAATGCCAGGAGAGCACAAATACCCCCAAAATTGCCCTTTTGGAAAGGTAAGGAAGCAAAAGTCCATGCAATCTAGCTCCAATAACTCAGTCTAGTGGATTTTTTTTTTAAATGTATTGCTTGAATAACTTTAAACATGAGAGGGGTTAGGGCATGGGATACTCTGAAACATTGCACAGTAACCAGAGGACACTCTTCTCTAGACTCCCACTAGAGAATTTTGCTGAGGACAGGGGAATGGCCAGTATTCTGAGACCCTAAAACTATCTCAGTTCACAGCTACCTCTGGCACTTGCATCCCAAAAGCAAATAGTCATCAGGGATCACAATTCAGGGTCAGTGCTCACAAGTCCCTCAGGACAGCTGAACACGTTCCAGGTTCCTCCACACATGGTTCAGTGAGGGAGACAATCCTTCTCCAGACTCAATCCTTTATGGTGAAGTCCCACAACCAGCTCCTTAGAAGATCCCTCCAAGCCCTCAGCTCTGCCACAGCCGAAACCTAAAAGAACAACTAAACAGTCCCCAGACCATTTATCACCAGTTGCCTTCTACAAACTCCTCTTTAGGAATTAGCTAGGGCCTGATACATATTCAGCCAGGTCATTTTCCTCTCCCAGCCCCATATTCTGAAAACTTCTTCCGGAATCAGGGGGAATCAGTCAAACTTTCAGCATATGGAACCCTGAACAGACCAGAGCAAACAATCACTGCTTCCTTGACTACAGAAGGAGTCAAAAGCTAAACTTGCCTTGCATGCTATGCTAGGAGGTATCTGCATAGGGTATCTGTCTCTAAAGAAACTACACAAAATTAATCCAGTGTACAGTCATATGGCTTTCTACTCGCTAAGGTAGCGCTGTCCTATGTCCCACTCTTCCCCAGGTGCACAGAGAATGCCAACCATGGTAGTACACTTATTATAGCTCCCACCAGGTGCCACCTCTTGCTGCTCTGGTAGACCACACCCATCAGAGCAGCATGATGACATTTTGTGCCTGATGTGCCCAGAATGTGACATCATTGATTATGTGCAGTGTGTTACCGGAAGCGTGGCAACAAGAAATCAGAAGCTGAGAGCCAGCAGGACTGGTGTAGAGAGTTAGGCAACATTTATTTTTTCATATGACTATGCATGTCAGATTCGGTAAATCATTTTCAGTTATTCAACATGGCACATGTAATTGCACATTGACTTGGGTCAGGGACCCATTTTATCCTAAAACAAACTCTAACCTTATTAATATCTTTTTGACAAACAGACACAAACACAGAGCAATGTCAGCGTTTTGAGTTAAACTGGAGTTGAACATTTACCTTAGCAAAGATTTTAACAAGGATTTTACCTTCAATTTCTATTTACCTTTGTTATAAAGATATTAGAAATGTATTTTCCAATGTCAAACTAAACATCAAATATCTCTAACACTGCGTTCACATCTCTGCGTGTGGCTGTGGGTGTGGAAATAGCAGCGACTCACGCACCCGCAAGCACCCATAGTGAAAATGCACTGCTCTGTAAAAATGTGTGGGGCTGCCATTCATTCATGTAGAATCACAGTGTGTGTACGGGAACCGCAGGGAAATTGCATGGTCAAAAAGACCCCTGCACCTTTTTTTGCAGAAACACAGGACCACACAAATCGTGGATATGTGAACCTAGGGTAAATGAGAGGCAATGGGAGAGGGTCTCTATAAGTTTCTTAGCAGAGGATCCACTACTGTGACAAGTACGTATTTTAAAGTTGCTGACGATGCCTAAATATATTAAATATTAGTTCAAAACATCTCTTTTTTGAAAAGTCCTGAGACCTGGCACAGCCTGCTGGTTATGGTTGACTGGAAAAAAATATAAATACTTGCCTTGCCCTAAATAAATAAAAAAATGTGTCTAGAATTTTTATTTAAAGTGTTACTAAACCCACAACAGTAAAATCAGTCTGTTTATGCAGTAAAGCAGGCTTGCTTTACTCACTGTGGAACCTAAGAGGTTAATCCTCTGCATTGTGTAAAAGGCTGTTTGATCCTGTATGCAAAGATCCTCCCCTCCCTGCACTGTCCCCCTGGACAAGCACAGATGAGGCAGAGCCTTTGAAGTCAGGCTGCACATTCTCAGTTCGGTCTGTTTGCTAGCCACTTCACAGCCAATTCTGACACTTCGCTCCTACATGTAAAAATCCAATTTTTTTTGATAGAAAATCACTTAGAACCCCCAAACATTATACATTTTTTTCTAACACCCTAGAGAATAAAATGGCGGTCATTTCAATACTTTTTGTCACACCATATTTGCGCAGCAGTCTTACAATCGCACTTTTTAGGGAAAAAATTCACTTTTTTTGAATAAAAAAATAAGACAACAGTAAAGTTAGCCAAATGTTTTTTTATATTGTGAAAGATAATGTTACACTGAGTAAATTGATACCCAACATGTCACGCTTTAAAATTGCACCCGCTCGTGGAATGGCGTCAAACTTTTACCATTAAAAAACTGCATAGGCAACATTTAAATTTTTTTACAGGTTGCATGTTTTGAGTTACAGAGGAGGTCTAGGGCTAGAATTATTGCTCTCGCTCTAACGATCGCGGCAATACCTCACATGTGTGGTTTTAACACAGTTTTCATATGTGCGCGGACTTATGTATGCGTTCACTTCTGCGTGCGAGCTCGTCGGGACGGGGCGCTTTTTAAAAAAAAATAAAATGTTTCTTATTTATTTTACCTGATTTTATTTATTTTTATACAGTTTAAAAAAAAAATAATTGGATCACTTTTAACATCCCTTATAATAGAAAAAAAGCAGACAGGTCCTCTTAAATATGAGATCTGGGGTCAAAAAGACCTCAGATCTCATATTTAGGCTAAACTGCAATAAAAAAAAAAATAATGTCATTTGAAAAAATGACAAAAATGACAAAAATAAATTGTCTCTTTAAGACGTATGGGCGGAAGTTACGTTTTGACGCCGCTTTCGCCCTGCTATGTTATGGAGACGGGTGGGGGCCATCTTGCCCTCACTCTTATCCATGACAAGCCACGGACAGTACCCGATCGCCTCCGCCGCTGCCGACGGCTCCGGTAAGCGGCGGAGGGCGCGGGAGAGCGGCGGGAGTGGGGGGGCCCTCTCCTGCCGCCGATAACGGTGATCTTGCAGCGAATCGGCCGCAAAGACCACCATTATCGTTTACAGAACCGCCGCCTGAAGAGATGGATATCTCGGTTGTGGCAGCAGCTGCTGCCATTACCGAGACATCCCTCTTCAAAAAGAGGCCGTATATTGTCGTACGGCGGATCTGAAGTGGCTAGAGAGTTTTTTTTTTCTTGGAAGAGTGCATGTGATCAGCACATGGCCAATCTGCACTGTCCTGACACAATTTCAGGAGCCCTGCAGCCTCGTAGGACAGTTCAGTGCAGTATGAAAACTCCTCCTACAAGCTTCACCAGGAATTGATAGAAATTACAAGACTGCTATAAACTGTTGATGGGAAAAGGTATTTAGCTGTTTGTTTTTATAAAAGTAATTGTATTTCCATGTTCTGTGTACTGTGGGAGGCTAGATATGGTGAGTGCAGGGTCCTGGGTTTATTATAACATTAATACCTCATGTATTTGCCTTCTGCAGCAGCTACCACAATTCTATTTATATGTCAGGTAGGACTAGATGAAATCTGGATGACCAAGAGGTAAATACTGATGGTCTACTTCCAGTTGAATTTGTTTGACCACGCGTTATAAATATGCTCCATGGCTGTACAGATTGTTTTTTTTTATTTTTGGGATTTCAAAAACATTTCTAGTATAAAGAAGGGGTAACAAAGTCACATTAACTGTTAAAATGACAGGTCTGTGTTGGCGGCAGAGCTCGTTTCTCTATTAATTTGGTTAAATCACAATGAACATCCAGTAACTCAGGATGATTAAGTCTGACAGCACCCATGAGATGCCTAATTAGAGCAGAGAGACATGTAATGCTACGTTTCCACTGAGCGGAACGGTTCGGGTCGGTACGGTTTGGAACGGTTAGAATGGTCCGGTCTATTCTCGTGAGCGTTTCCACTGCAAGTCGGACCGCCAGGGGCCATACAGATTTTAGAAAAAATGCCTTGCGTGATGTCACACTAGTGCGACGAGAAACGTGACGCAGCGTCAGTCAGCGCCAGCTACACAACAAAAACAATAATGGAGGTTATCCAGCAGCTTGTGTTTTCTCTACTGGCCTTTTGGTTCTTTGTAGTCCAAATACATGCCGCACTGTATGAGAGAAGGTTGCGAGCGGCAATGAGAAACACAGCAGAAAAGAAAAGAAATTTGCTAGCTTGGATGTTTAGCCGGGAGGAGAAGTACACCTTTGTGCGGCAAAGACAAAGACGGCAGCGCTATAGGGTAAGCACAACTGACCGACTTAACTCAGACCTACCTGACATACACACTACCTACCTTAAATACACACACACACTGACCCACCTACCTGACATACACACACACTGACCCACCTACCTGACTTACACATACACACACTGACCCACCTACCTGACATGCAAACACACACTGACCCACCTACCTGACTTACACATACACACACTGACCCACCTACCTGACATGCAAACACACACTGACCCACCTACCTGACATACACACACACTGACCCACCTACCTGACATACACATACACACACTGACCCACCTACCTGACTTACACATACACACACTGACCCACCTACCTGACATGCAAACACACACTGACCCACCTACCTGACATACACACACACTGACCCACCTACCTGACATACACACACTGACCCACCTACCTGACTTACACATACACACTGACCCACCTACCTGACATGCACACACACACAATGACCCACCAGACACATATGTTATATATGTATAATGTTTTTTTTTTTTTTGTGATATGTTACCATCTGTTTTTTTTTTTTTTTTAGATGCTTCTGCTTTTGGCAAATCAGCGCCGCCGACCAGTCATTTGGGCTTTCCCCCGTGCCAATGAGTGGTGGGATGTGACTGTCCCGGGATTCACACACACACAGTGAGTGCAGAATTTTAGAATGTCTGAGGAAACCTTCTCATACCTTTGTACCAAGCTACGTCCAGCGATGGAGAAGCAAAGCACCAACTTCAGAGCCAGTTTGCCAGTGAGGAAAAGAGTTGCCATTGCACTGTGGAAGCTGGCTACCAACAGTGAATATAGAAGTATTGGTCATCTTTTCGGTGTCAGTAAATCTTCAGTGTGCCGGTGTGTGCAGGACTTCTGTAAGGCTGTCTGCACATTGCTAGCTCCTGAAATTGTGCATTTTCCGGACAGGGAAAAGCTTAAAGACATGGCTGAGTACTTTGAGAACAGGTGGGGCCTTCCACAGTGTGTTGGTGCTATTGATGGCTCACACATACCAATAATAGCACCACAAGAATACCACACTGACTATTTCAACCGGAAAGGCTGGCATTCTATCATCCTCCAGGGAGTAGTGGATGGCAAGGGACTATTCTGGAATGTGAATGTAGGAAAGCCTGGGAGTTTGCATGATGCTCGTGTTCTACGATTGTCCACATTTTGGGACTGGGTTGGCCAGGGAGGACTGTACCCTGGTTCCACTAAGAACATTTGTGGGGTCAATGTTGGGTATTATGTTCTTGGGGACTCTGCCTACCCTTTACAAAATTGGCTCCTGAAACCATTTCCTGACAATGGCCGCCTGACAACAGAACAGCAAACCTACAACAAAAAAACATCCAGGGCACGTGTCGTAGTGGAAAATGCTTTTGGAAGACTTAAGGGTAGATGGAGGTGTCTTATGAAGAGGAATGACAGTGACATTAAACTTGCCAAATCCATGGTGCTTACCTGCTGTGCTCTTCACAATCTTTGTGAAAGTCATGGAGAAGACTTTGACCAGGATTGGAATACATCTCCAGAAGAGCCAGTACCAGTAATAGCACCCCATGATATGAAAGAAGAGTGCAGTGAAATACGCCAGGCTCTGATGCTGCACCTCAATGTTTAAATTTTTACCATGATTTATTAAAAATTTTAATACCTTTTTGCTATATTGTTAATAATGTTTTATAATAAAAAATACATACTCAAAAAATTCGCTCATGGTTTTTATTTCACAAAAAACTCATCGTTCCATATATTCTGTTAAAGAAAACTAAGATTTTTTTTTTTTTTTTTAAATGAATAAAAAAAAAAAATGGGTACAGGTCCTTTGCTACATGAAAGGCACTACGGTCTGGGTGGTGACCTGGGTTCACGACTGGCTGAAAGGACTTGAACAAGCTGACCTAGGACACCGAGGAAGGCCTGGTTGAAGGTAGACAGCTGCTCCATCTGCTGACGGGCGATTTCTGCCTCCTGGCGCATAGCTTCCTGTGCATCCTGACGCAGTGCCTGAAACCGCCTTTCAGATTCGTTCTCAATTCTTTCCAGCTGCCTTTCTTCTGCTGCCCTCATATCCTCCATGACTGTGCGCAGATCCAACTGCAAACGTCTCCTATGACCTATAATATACAAAATATCAAACTAGTGTTTTTGGTAACATCTGTCAAAACAATACTGTAACCCCCTTTCTCATCTGCCACACCAGACTGCATCACATTTATCTACTGCTCCACAACTGTAACCCCTGCACATCTGCCCTACTGCTCTTCTGCCCCACTGCTGAACCCCCTTCTCACCTCTTACACCTCTGTACCCCCTGCACATCTGCTCCACTGCTGAACCCCCTTCTCACCTCTTACACCTCTGTACCCCCTGCACATCTGCCCCACTGCTGAACCCCCTTCTCACCTCTTACACCTCTGTACCCCCTGCACATCTGCCCCACTGCTGAACCCCCTTCTCACCTCTTACACCTCTGTACCCCCTGCACATCTGCCCCACTGCTGAACCCCCTTCTCACCTCTTACACCTCTGTACCCCCTGCACATCTGCCCCACTGCTGAACCCCCTTCTCACCTCTTACACCTCTGTACCCACTGCTTTTCTACCCCACTGATTAGTTATTTTAAGAAAATGCACACATTTCACTATTATCATCATGTCTTACCATTGTGCCGGGGTGCATTGGGCGTACTCTGTGGTTGGGTACTCTGTAGTAGGCTAATCTGTGGTTGGGTACTCTGTGGTTGGCTTGATGAGATACTACTGGTGCTGCTGAAAGACGTTGAAGGTCCATCATCTGACAAGTTTGACGCATCATTGGAGAGTCCATCAGCTGTTTCTGAAAAAAACATTTGGTTATAAATATTTTTTTTAAAGGTTAGCATAGCGAAATCCTATGGTTTAAAAAAAAATTAAAACTTACCAAAGGGGTCTACCATGGATTTGAGAATTGCAGTTGCAGAGTCCAGACCACCCTCCCTGCCTTGGTTTGCCGGCCTATGTCCGTAAATGGCGTCCATGTCGTCGTACCACCTCCAAGTACTCCGACTGTTTCCACTACGGCTGTTGTCGTCCTTAATTTTTTTATATTGTCCTTTAAGCTTCTTAAGCTTTGCCCTGCACTGCCCCGATGTCCGTTCAAATCCCTCGGCTGCCATTCGTTGAGAAATATCTTTGTACACCTTTTCGTTTCTCACTGATCCATCAAGCTCACTCTGAATAACGCTATCACCAATAATCCTTAGGAAAGTAGATAGTTCCTCAGATGACCAGACCCTGCTGTTGTTTGCAGGCATCCTTCTCCTTTATATTGAGGGCGACAAGGTGCTTGTTTGGCGCTTTGCTTTGACGTCAGCATTGACGATTTTCTGTCCACCAATCAGTGGAATGTATCGTGTGACGCCAGTAGCTCCGCCCTAACCGTACCGTTCCATTTTCTATGGCCCCACGTCTGAAGCAGGACCCTGAATGGTGCGGTACGGTTCGGTTTAATGGCACGCTTTCATAATGGAAACACCCAAAATAGCGTACCGTACCGAACCGTACCGAACCGTACCGAACCGATCCGCGCAGTGGAAACGAGGCAATGTATACTGCTAATTGTTGTAGTATAGGTCTTTCACTAAATCAGTAAATCATCATAAGTGAAAATATACAGTATGCAGTTAAGGTAACGCTCGTTTAATAGCAACACAGGCAACCATTTGAACCTCAAAAAGGTTGTATCTATATATCTATATATGTATATATCCTTATTTTATTTTAACAATAAAAACAACAATGTAACAAAAAAAAATAGGCTTTACAATCACTTTAAATACAGATAAACCTATGTGATTATTATTGGGATTTGACAATTATTTTGGGGATAGTTTAATTGTTTTAAAGGTCAGTGGCAGGTTTTGTTGTATACATAAAATTATGGGTATAAAAGTATACAGTCGTACACATTTTTGGCAGACTTGATGTTTTCTAACAGCACTATTTCCATTTACTGAGTTCCTTTATTTTGTCTTCTTCTTGTCATATAGTCATTTTTTAAACCCAAAGGGAAAAATGTTGAAGTTGTGTAATTTGCCTTAGTTCTAGATATTCAAAGGTTTAGAGGTATGTATTCTTTTATTTGCTTTGTCAGTAAAAATGACTGCATCTGATTAAATCCATATACTAATAATGATAATTTAGACAGAGTCATGTGGAGTTCAGTGAAATCTGTCCTAAAAGGCATCACAACAATAAAATCATATTATTGCAGAAGCAATTTTTATGGTCATTTGCAAGTCCATAGGATATATGACTGATACTTAACTGCTTTTTTAGTTAAGTCAGTGTGGCCTGATTTTATATCTTTTAGGCTGGCTGTTTGGATTTCTGCCTCATTAAGGAACACACAATCTCACTCAGAAATCTTGGGATTAAACTCACTGTGAGTAAATATGTCTGGTGAGTTTTTTTTTTTTTTTATAATTTCAGAGACTGACTTTGTAGCCGTTAACACAGTTGTTTTCTAACTGTTTGAATATGTAAAGTGTTTGTAGGCTTTGAGCAGAATATATATACACCCCTGCCAGATTATCAAAGGGATGCTGTAAATGAGCTACTTTAATTCCTACTGTTTTATGTCTGGATAAATTAAGCATTACATGTGCTGGAGAGTGACAGGGTTTCATTTAGCAAAGTTCAAACCATTCCATCACATTAGTAATCAACCATATATGCTGGCAAGTGGCAATATAAACTGCTAGCAGCTTTATATACTTCAATCAAAAAAATGAGCTTTCTTGCAGTGGAAATATATTATGGAGTGGCAACATAATGTTAGCCCTGTCTCTCATCAGTTGCTAATAGTTGTAAACAAATGGACAAATGTAATAGATCAGTGCCTAGTTTGTATCATCATATCTATGGGGCTATCTCAGGTTTCTGCCTCACGCCGTGCCTCCTTTAGACCTCTTGCACATGGACGTAATCATTCACTGATGTTTATACGCAGGATTTTGCTGGCAGAGACTGGCAGAAAGATCCTGATTAAAAATGCAAATTATGTTCCTTAACCACTTAACCTCCGGAAGGTTTTAGTCCATTTTTTGCTATTCAGCACTGCGCTAATTTAACTGGAAATTGCATTGTCATGCAACACTGTACACAAATGAAATTTAAGTAATTTTTTTTTCACACAAATGGAGCTTTCTTTTGGTGGTATTTGTTCACCACTGGGTTTCTTATTTTTTGCTATGTTAAAAAAAAAAAAAATTGAAAAAAAAAATTTGTTTTCTACTTTCTGTTACAAAACACATCCAATAAAATACAATTTCATTTAGGCCAAAATATATTCTGCCACATGTATTTGACAAAACAAAAATCCCAATAGGTGTATAATAATTGGTTTGTGTGAAAGTTATAGCTTCTACAAACTATGGTGTATACAGTATATACTGTATATATTTGAAAATGTATCAGTCCTGATGTACTGCTGGATCTCATTTCTTGAGACCCCTAAAATGCCAGGACAGTACAACTTACCTCCCAAATAACCCCTTTTTGGAAAGTAGCAGTTTGAGGTATTTAGTAAGAGGCATTGGGATTTTTTTGAAGTTGCAATTATTTGTCCTAATTTTTTGGAAACTTAGGAAATTAAAAAAATGTTTTTTCACATTTAAAAAAATAAATGCTGTCACTAGTGCAGTACAGCATCATCATATGACTTTTGTGATCAGTGATACTGACTGATGAGAGTATGTTAAAAAAAATATATATTTTTTTTTTATTCAATTTGTTAAACATTTTTTAACATTATATATTTTTTTTTTTTTATTATTTACTTTTTTTTTTTACATACTCTCATCAGAGTACTTCACCATAGTGACACTGTACTACTCTGGGGGAGGGGTGATCAGTGATTTCTTTTTACCACTTTACAATTTGGTTACAATGATGATCACTGTAACAGCAATGTTTTCAACTGTCTTTAATGAATTCATAACGGCTGTGATTACTAGTAAACTGTGATTGGCTACAGCTAATCAAAGAGTACAGGGTGCTATGACTTGCCCAGGTACCATGTGATAGCTGTGGGCTAATTACAGCATCACTCTATAGGAAACAGAGCTGTTATGAATGAAATTCATTCATAACAGCTTTGTTGACATCGTGATCATTTGATTGCATAGTGATTACATGATCCCCCAGCTGCTGAAAGCGGTCTGGTACCAGGATCCGCAATCCGCTGTGTCTGCTGAACACAGGGGTCGTGGGAGTGGCGTACTGTGCGCCCCCAACCTGGAACAAGCTGAATCACATAAAAGTACGTGATCCAGCCTGCCCATGCAACTCAGAAAATGCACTGTTGACGGTCAGCTAGTGGTTAAAGACCCTTGTGTACACAGGCACACACACACACATACCTGATAAACATTCTTCCAAATCCTCTTCTAGCTTCCAGTGTTTTCAATGTATGCATATACTGTATCTATACTTGTGTATACATGTGTTGTGGTGGCATTAAGGGAAAGTAAACTCAAGCGGTAGGTGCGTTTACAATGAGTTGCGCCAGTCAAAACTGTATTTTAGGGCATGGCAGCCCACTTTTATTAAATAAATGAAAAGTTCAAATGCATATTAGTTGCCCACGCAGGGGTTTCTTCCACACAAATCTAGACAATGAAAATGCAGAGCCACCTGGCTCACTTATTGCCACCACAGCTGCTTCTCTTACTAGTCCCTCTGACTGTGTTTTTCAGCTCTCCTGGATCACTTGGCTCTCTTAGCCTTTGGTTGCAGCGCCCATTCCTGGCCTATGGATTGGGGTTGTCCTGACACACTGATAGGAGCCGACTTGACTCGTGAAACTGGAACCTCATGCCTCTTGGCTGCTATCTGGGGTACCTCTGACCTCTTGGTAAGACCATCGGTCTCTTGGCTTCTGACTGGGGAGCTCTGACCCCTAGGTGAGACCTTCAGCCACCCACACTGGAAACTGTCTCCAACTGGGAGCCCTGAGCTATCCTCAGACCTAAGTATATAAAGAGTCTGCACATCTGTGTACTCACTAAGGGTGAGCTCCGGCGTGTTCGCATTGAACACGTGCAGAACCCGCCAGGAAGTCGGCACCGCGCTGCGCTAATCACCAGCAGGGAGACATTGTCCCGATGCTCGGCTGCAGAGATCGGGAAATGTCTCCCTGCCTGTGATTAGTGCAGCGCAGTGCCGACTTCCTGGCGGGCTCTGCACGTGTTCTATGCAAAGTACTCACTTAGTACTCACATAGATTGCAGGCACCTCGTAAACTTCGGACACAGGATTGAGAGTTCTGTTCCAGGACTACAGAATCTGAATAAAGACAAAAAAAACAGCTTTCTCTGCTCATAAACAATAGTCTGGAATGTCACAATAGCCCTGAATGTGAATCCAGTGTCACATTTTCCTATATTCTAACAGTGACAGGGCCTCTCTCTGTCACAGTGCATAAACTACTCCATTCATTATATCTGCATTATAGATCTTTACCCGGCTATGTGCATTGTCCGATAGACAGAGGTGGCTCTAGGCTTTGTGAGGCCTTAGGCAAAACCTACACATGAGGCCCCCTCACACTCATAATGGGAAAAATAATTTGGTGCCGGTGTCAGCGCTCTCTAGTGGAGTGAAGGGGATGGGACATGGGGTGGATATAAAGGTCAGTCTGTGGCTGAGGGATGCTGGGGGGGGGGGGGGGCTGGCTCTCTCATGCTGGTGGTAGCTGGCTGCAGAAAAGTGATGTGGCATGGTAGCTGTGCCTCTCCCTGCAGCTGGAGCCCCGGTTCTCCCATGCACTGATTGACAGCCCCAGAGAGTGGCTGTCCGGACACCTCTTCTTTCCTACCTCCCCTTCCATCGGCTCCATACAGCGCTCATGAAGCCTCCTCCGCGGGACCCTCCCCTTCCTCTCCTCGTCACTGCATGCCAGATGCCTCCTCCGGGTGTGTTAGGAATGCTCGGCTGAGCACTCCAGTGGTGGGGGGTGAGGTTGCTCCGGCTGCTGGAGTCTCCTCCCCTTCTCCTCCTCAGACAACACAGCGCTGGCCCTGTGTCACGTATCAGGTAAGATCAGAACTATGTGAACTGCAACAAAGGAAACCCAAAACGTGTGTAAGTGAAATATAATGATTTATTAAAGATAAGTGAAATAATATAGATACAACCACCTCCAAACCACACAGTGCACAATAACCAATACCAAACAGAACCCACAAATAATAACAGTAACAGACAAGTATGTACAAGTAATAGGGAAACCAGAATCATAAACAGGGCCAGGCCAGGGTCATACACAGCAGGTAGGCAGATGGATAAAGGGGTATTCCAGAAGCATAAACGTTAGCCAGGCCAAGGTCATACACAGGGAGATCAGCAGATGGGGTAAGGAACACAGGACAGGGAGAGGACGGGTGGATGGATCAGGACAGGGAGACAGGATCAAGCAGGGGACAACCAGGCTGCAGAGCAGGGATCAGGGATCAGGACAGACACAACAGGTTCAGGTTACAGGAATCGAGGTTCAAGTAGACAGGCTACAGGTCAGGGCACAAGGACGATACCAGGGCAAGGAGTGCTTGTGCTCGCCGGGTATTTATAGGAAGGCTAATTGGCTTCAAGTCACAGCTGACCACAGGAAGTGCTGCCTGTCCCATACTGCCAGAATACACCCGCTGGTGGATGCCGGTACTGCAGTCCATGTATCATGCATTACCACCAGCAGGTGAGATCCTCCAACAAGGATATTGGCTGCAGGAGGACACCTGCTGGCGGACACTAGTACTGCAGTCCAAAGGACCAACAGCACCACCAGCGGGTGAAGCCTTTCCTGACGGTACCCCCCCTCAAAAGGAGCGGCCTCCGGACGCTCCAACGAACTGTTGCTGGGGGGAGTTCATGGCAATAAGCAAGGTCACATCAAGCTGGGCAGCAGACAGGGGCACACCAGGCAGGGCAGCAGACAGGAACACATCGGGCTGGGCAGAAGGCTCCGGGTCATCGAGCTGGGCAGAAGGCTCCGGGTCATCGAGCTGGGCAGAAGGCTCCGGGTCATCGAGCTGGGCAGAAGGCTCCGGGTCATCGAGCTGGGCAGAAGGCAGCAACACATCGAGCTGGGCAGCAGGTTCCGGGTCATCGAGCTGGGCAGCAGGCTCCGGGTCATCGAGCTGGGCAGCAGGCTCCGGGTCATCGAGCTGGGCAGCAGGCTCCGGGTCATCGAGCTGGGCAGCAGGCTCCGGGTCATCGAGCTGGGCAGCAGGCAGTGGCACATCCAGTTGGGCGGCAGGCAGTGGCACATCCAGTTGGGCGGCAGGCAGTGGCACATCCAGTTGGGCAGCAGGCTCCTCAGGCCAGGAAACGGGCACCATAACTTCAGGCCGGGAAACGGGCACCCCTACCTCAAGCCGGGAAAGGGGCACCACAACCTCAAGCCGGGAAACGAGCACCACAACCTCAAGCTGGGAAACGGGCACCACAACCTCAAGCCGGGAAACGGGCACCACAACCTTAGGCCGGGAAACGGGCACCACAACCTCAAGCCGGGAAACAGGCACCACAACCTCAAGACGGGAAACAGGCACCACAACCTCAAGCCGGGAAACGGGCACTGGATCTTCAGGCTGATACGGGGCCTTCAGGCTGGCAGGCAGGCACAAGAACTTCAGGCTGGCAGGCTGGCACAAGAACTTCAGGCTGGCAGGCTGGCACAAGAACTTTAGGCTGGCACAAGAACTTCAGGCTGGCAGGCAGGTACAGGAACTTCAAGCTGGCAGGCTGGTACAAGAACTTCAGACTGGCAGACTGTTACAGAGAATTCAGGCTGGCAAACTGGCACAGGAGCTTCAGGCTGGGCAAAAGGCACAGGAACCTCAGGCTGGCAGACTGGCTCTAGAACCGCAGGCTCGGGAGCCGCGGGCTGGGAGGCTGGCTCGGGAGCCGCGGGCTGGGAGGCTGGTTTGGGAGCCGCGGGCTGGGAGGCTGGCTCGGGAGCCGCGGGCTGGAAGGCTGGCTCGGGAGCCGCGGGCTGGAAGGCTGGCTCGGGAACCGCAGGCTGGAAGGCTGGCTCGGGAACCGCAGGCTGGAAGGCTGGCTTGGGAACCGCGAGCTGGAAGGCTGGCTCTGAAACTGCGAGCTGGAAGGCTGGCTCTGAAACTGCGGTCTGGAAGGCTGGCTCTGAAACTGCAGGCTGGAAGGCTGGCTCTGAAACTGCAGGCTGGAAGGCTGGCTCTGGAACTGCAAGCTGGAAGGCTGGCTCTGGAACTGCGGGCTGGAAGGCTGGCTCGGGAACTGCAGGCTGGAAGGCTGGCTCGGGAACCGCAGGCTGGAAGGCTGGCTCGGGAACCGCGAGCTGGAAGGCTGGCTCTGAAACTGCGAGCTGGAAGGCTGGCTCTGAAACTGCGAGCTGGAAGACTGGCTCTGAAACTGCGAGCTGGAAGGCTGGCTCTGAAACTGCAGGCTGGAAGGCTGGCTCTGAAACTGCAGGCTGGAAGGCTGGCTCTGAAACTGCAAGCTGGAAGGCTGGCTCTGGAACTGCAAGCTGGAAGGCTGGCTCTGGAACTGCAGGCTGGAAGGCGGGCTCTGGAACTGCAGGCTGGAAGGCGGGCTCTGAAACTGCAGGCTGGAAGGCGGGCTCTGGAACTGCAGGCTGGAAGGCGGGCTCTGGAACTGCGGGCTGGATTAGACTGTTTGGTGTGAAGGCAGGTTGGGTTACTGGCAGGATCGTGTGGGTTGGAAAGAATTTCCATTTCTTCTTTGGTTTAACTGCTGGAGATCCGTAGGTGGCTGCAGGACTGTAGGTAGGAGGTGAGACATACTGACGAGAAGGGCTGGGATATGTCAAGGAAGAGGGAACAGTGGCCAGAGGAAAATCTTGTGGGGAAGCTGTGGGTAGTTGAGAAGAGACTGGTGGATTAAATGCAGGATAGGTACAGGGGGCAGAGATTGGATATTGGTATCTGATGGGAAGCAGCGTATACCGAGCTGCGACTGGGGTTGCCATGGGTGACGGGAGAAAAGGCTTTTGAGCAGGTAGGTGTCTGATGGTAGAAGTGGTTTGTTGTGGGTTGGCTGGGATTGATTGTAACATATCAGACCATGCCGAGAGTATTGGTTGTACAAACTGTGGTCTTAAATTTCCCTGTTTAACAAAGGACTGACCAGACTTAATGCACTCAGCAATCACCTGTGGGGAACTGACTGAGAAGTGCTCACAAAAATCAGCAGGATCATCTTCAAACAGCCATACTAGGGATATAACCTGATTTATGGTGAAAGGAGGGGTGAAATCATCATGGCCCTCAGGAATACAGGGCAGGGCCAGCTCAGTACAGATTTTAACCACTTTGCGCCAGTCATACGACTTATGACGGCCGCAAAGTGGTTCTTAAATGCCGGGAGGCCGTCATTATACGGCCTCCGCTCCTTCGGCCACTGGGGGCGCGCGAGCGCCGCCGGCGGCACGCGCGTGCGCACCCTGCGATCGGCCTGTACACAGACAAGGAAATGGATCTGTGTGTGTAAACACACAGATCCATGTCCTGTCAGGGGAGGAGACCGATGCTGTGTCCCTTGTACATAGGGACACAGATCGGTCACCTCCCCCAGTCAGTCCCCTCCCCCCACAGTAGCAATCACTCATAGGGAATACATTTAACCCCCTTCCCCGCCCCCTAGTGTTAACCCCTTCCCTTCCAGTCACATTTATACAGTAATCAGTGCATTTTTATAGCACTAATCGCTGTATAAATGTGAATGGTCCCAAAAATGTGTCAAAAGTGTCCGATGTGTCCGCCGCAGTATCGCAGTCATGATAAAAAAAAAAAAAATCGCTGATCGCCGCCATTACTAGTAAAAAAAAAAAATAATAAAAAAAAAATCAGAATTCTATCCCCTATTTTGTAGACGCTATACCTTTTGCGCAAACCAATCACTATACGCTTATTGCGATTTTTTTTAACCAAAAATATGTAGAAGAATACGTATCGGCCTAAACTGAGAAAAAAAAAAAAAATTAAAAAAAAATTGGGATATTTATTATAGCAAAAATCAAAAAATATTGTGTTTTTTTTCAAAATTGTCGCTCTTTTTTGGTTTATAGCGCAAAAAAAAAAAACCGCAGAGGTGATCAAATACCACCAAAAGAAAGCTCTATTTGTGGGAAAAAAAGGACGTCAATTTTGTTTGGGAGCCACGTCGCACGACCGCGCAATTGTCAGATAAAGTGACGCAGTGCCGAAAGCTGAAATTTCGCCTGGGCAGGAAGGGGGTATATGTGCCCAGTAAGGAAGGTGTTAATCAGAGGCTGCACCTCCCCAAACAGTATATACCCCTGATCGACCAGGTGGTGAGCCGATCGGATAGCCGCAAACAACTGATCCCTAGACCATCCTTCCAAAGCCTGACGACAATAATCACCACTTTCAGTTGCCAGCAGAGAAAAATAAATAACCTCATCCGTGTTCATGTTTGCAAACAAACGGTTCCCCTGTGCAGTCACTTCTGATCAGGAATGGCCCTGGTATACTGTCACGTATCAGGTAAGATCAGAACTATGTGAACTGCAACAAAGGAAACCCGAACGTGTGTAAGTGAAATATAATGATTTATTAAAGATAAGTGAAATAATATAGATACAACCACCTCCAAACCACACAGTGCACAATAACCAATACCAAACAGAACCCACAAATAATAACAGTAACAGACAAGTATGTACAAGTAATGGGGAAACCAGAATCATAAACAGGGCCAGGCCAGGATCATACACAGCAGGTAGGCAGATGGACAAAGGGGTATTCCAGAAGCATAAACGTTAGCCAGGCCAAGGTCATACACAGGGAGATCAGCAGATGGGGTAAGGAACACAGGACAGGGAGAGGACGGATGGATGGATCAGGACAGGGAGACAGGATCAAGCAGGGGGCAACCAGGCTGCAGAGCAGGGATCAGGACAGACACAACAGGTTCAGGTTCAGGTTACAGGAATCGAGGTTCAAGTAGACAGGCTACAGGTCAGGGCACAAGGACGATACCAGGGCAAGGAGTGCTTGTGCTCGCCGGGTATTTATAGGAAGGCTAATTGGCTTCAAGTCACAGCTGACCACAGGAAGTGCTGCCTGTCCCATACTGCCATAATACACCCGCTGGTGGATGCCGGTACTGCAGTCCATGTATCATGCATTACCACCAGCAGGTGAGATCCTCCAACAAGGATATTGGCTGCAGGAGGACACCTGCTGGCAGACACTAGTACTGCAGTCCAAAGGACCAACAGCACCACCAGCGGGTGAAGCCTTTCCTGACATCCTGCCTCCTCCCCAAGACACAGCCACGCTCCGTCCCCTCTCTCCACTGCCTGGCTGTGGAGCTCACAGGAAATGTTAAACCGCTGCTGGCCAGAGCTTAACGCCGCAGCAGCATTGTTCTTCGATTAGGCAGGTGCAAGGCCCTTGTGAGTGGGAGGCCTTAGGCGACCGCCTAAGACTGCCCATAGACAACAATGCATCTGTGTTTAATTGCAGAAAAAAAAATGCTACATGGCTAAAAATGCAATTTATTCACACGTGTGCAAGAGGCCTTTGTCACATAGGGACAGCAATGAGAATGGCATGTTGGCAATGCAATATGCCAGCCTGCCGTCCTCCTGTATGCCTAGCACATCTGTTCTGAGGCCCAGCAGAGCTGAATGCTGACACTAACCTGCTGCACAGGCACAGCAGTGGGTGCTTGGCCCACCCACACTCTGTCGAAGGCATTTACTGTTAATGGGAAGGCAACACCTGTTATCAATGCTGTTCTCCCACTACAGGTCAGTGCAGTTCATAAAGAGAGAGAGCCTGATACTGCTGGGTATGTCCACAAGTCTGCCGTGCTGATGGCGCAATGGCAAGTTTATACAAACTGGCCTTTAGATTTTTTACAGTTCTCATTATGTAACATTGCTTACTGCTGTAAAACTTTAAATCCCAACATTCCAGGCTACAGAATACAACTGAGATGGACTACAGCTCCCAACATGCTAGGATGTGCTGTGTCATAGATTGCAAATCACACCATGCAAGCTTGCACAATCAATTTGCATAGTGATATTGTTAGCTTAATTGCGTATACATAATGTATGCAAATCATGCAAATACATGGACCTTAAGGGAGGGGGGGGCACCTAATGCACACTTTGTGGGTGCAGTCCACACCTGGTTTCAACACTTACAGGTTGCCCTGGTGCAATATGCAGAGTGTCAGCGATGTACTGGTTATTGTAAAGCTCCTTGCATTCCTGCACATGGCACTGAAAGGAGTCTCTGTTCAGACACTAAGAGAGGGGGGGGGAGGTGCAGGCCTCTCTGAGCTGCAAAGTATCCTATCGGAAGCCCAATCATTAATACTGCAGTCTCCCTCTGATACCCAGAAAGGACTTCAGGTAATCAGAGGGAGAGGAATGCCAGCTCAATGCAGTGCTCTGAGGCCCAACTAACATAGCAATGACATGCTTTGGCATGCTGTCACTGTATGAAGTGAGCATGGGAAAGGAGGGTAGGTAAGTAGTGAATTTATGTTTCTTTAGGGAGTGCCCACCAGACCACCAGGGAATATAAGGGACACTTTAGAGCCAACCACTAACCACCAATGCTGGGGAGATATCTTTACAGCCAGCCACTGACCACCAATGCTGAGGGGTATTTCTGCAGCCAGCCGCTAACCACCAGTGCTATAGGGAGTTATTTTTACAGCCAAACACTACTGATCACCAATACTTTTGACCCAGGTGCTTACTGTAGTTGCTGGCTGATTTTTAAAATTATAGTGCTCAATGTTGTATGTGTCTGTTAGACCCCTTTCACACTGGGGCGGTTTGCAGGCACGGTGGAGTGGCCCTAGCAGGACCGCTCCAAAAGTCCTGCTAGCCGCATCTTTGGAGCGGTGAAGGAGCGGTGTGTTTACCGCTCCTCCACCGCTCCTGCCCATTGAAAGCAATGGGACACCGCAGCTATACTGCCGGCAATGCGCCTCTGCAGAGGCGCATTGCCGGCGGTATTAACCCTTTTCGGACGCTAGTGGGGGGTAAAACCGCACTGCTAGCAGCCAAATACTGCCGTAAATCCGACAATAAAGTGCCGCTAAAAATAGTGGTGCTTTACCGCCACCGCACCTCCCACCCCAGTGTGAAAGGGGCCTTAGACAGACTTTTTTTAACTATGCCCCCTTAAGACCTTCCAACAATCTGGCCACACCCACTACTTGGTGTGGCATGCTAACCTTGGTGAAACTATTGAAAATGATTTATTTGTATGAGGAGTGGGAGGTGTACACACTTACCTGGCTAGTTGAGTGCAGAGTTGCATCCCCTATTACAGGCTCATAGGGGGGGGGGGGAACAACGACCTAGTTAAGATCTTGCACACAACCAACTGCATTCAGTAAACACCCAAACTGGAGAAGGCACCATTTCACACTTTGCCTCAGGTAGCAAAAAGGCTAGGATCACCCCCTGAGTATACTACTGTTTCTAACTCCTTGGCACCGGGCGCATGTAATGGCTTCATGGCATCTGGTCCTTGGCGCAGAGGGGCCGCAAATTTGCGTGAATTGCTGTGCAAACAACTTTGCTGAGAGCGCGTGCGGTGCATGCTCCCAGCACAGTTACCGGTGCCTACCTGACCCTGCTTACGACCGGGAGTTTTCAGATCACGTGACCGCCGTGACAGCCAATCATGGCAGTCATGTGATCCTAAGCCCTGCCCACCTCCCGGCATCATAAATCTCTTAAAAGGCCAGGAGGCACTGGCGTTAAGAAGTATTATCTATGCATATAGATTACAGTAATTGACATGTTCCTTTATCTTGAGTCAGGATGGTGTGGTAGCAGTATCAGAGCATCAGTATCAGAGTAGCTTCAGGTGGTAATAACAGTAAAAATTAAGGCTTAAGGCTGGGTTCACACTGATACAACACGACTGTTGTACGACTATCATCCTACTTTGCCCTGCTACATCTGTCGGTCCTGCTTCGGTCCTACTTTCATCCGACTTGAATGAACAAGATAAGATTTTGCTCCGACTTTGAGATAGAACGACTTGTCCTTTGACCAATCAAAACAATCCCAGAGTGACATAAATTCTTTTTACTGCTGCTGTAATCACCATGTCGGATGTCACAAGTTGGATGGTTAGGACAAGGATCCTACTTCAATGATATTCAATGGGCTGAAGTAGGACCAGATTAGTGTAGGGAGCATTTTCAAAGTTGGACCGATTTGTGTAGGACCAGTTAAAACGGCTCTCATAGAGAAACATTGGTTTACACACGTCATGCGACATGAGCTCCCAAAATCGGAGTGTTTTTTTGTACCAGTGTGAACCCAGCCTTAGCCCACGTTCACACTGGGGCTGCGGGAGTGAAGCCTGCGAGCTGAACTCGCACGGTTTCACTCCCGATTTCAGCCACGATTTCAAAGACATCTGAAACAGATGTCAATGTAAATCGCGGCTGAAATCGCAAAAAGTAGTACAGAAACTACTTTTTGTAATCGGTGCAGCGACATGTCAAATCGCATGTCAAATCGCACCAGTGTGAACCAGGGCTTAGATAAGGAAATCTATTTCTTAGCAGCTGCTGATGTTGTTAATTAGCAATGACAATGATGACAACGATGGTGGAGTTTCTAGCTTGCAGCATTCAAACGGCAATAAATCCAAAACCAAAGATGTAATGTATTGCAGGTTACCAATCATTAGATGTGGTGGCTGCATCAGTTTTCTTTTATTTGGCTTTTCCACCTCTATTTTTGCTTGGTGATATGGCCAGTAATGCACCTCACTCAGCTTTTATTTATTTATGTATTCTCTCACAAAAGGACAAAACAGTTTGCTGTAATTTCTTGCAGCGCTACCCCCAAATGAGCCACTGGATTTTAGGCATGTTTCCCCCTTACAGCACCTACAGCCAGGCAAACACACCTCGTACGTGACGTAACGGCATAGGGAAAGGATTGCGGCATCACATCCAGGATTACAAACAGCAGAACAACAGTAAGATGGCGTTTTGCACGCCGCGATTCTCTGTATTTGCCTTTATCTTTTTGTTGTGATGTAAGAGTCCACCCTCTTATTCTGAATAAACCCTATATATTTTTACCTTAATACTACACTATTGGAGGTTTCTTTTCTGCTCCCCTGCTGGACCCTGGTTTGGAGGTCTGTTCCCCCTCCCCCTCCCTTCCATTTGCAGATAGCGTGAGTGGTGGTGGTCAGATTATTTTGGTTATCTGAGTGAAGACGATTGAAAGAGAAAGACAAGACCCCATACTAAGCCAGTTGTATTCCTCATTGAGGTGAGCATATTGAGAGACAGGTGGAGGATTTATCAGTGGTTCAATACTCCAATTGGAATCCTACCTAGAAGACCCTGATCCCAATTAAGGACTACACTAATTTGTTCACCTTTATTATTTATCTATGGACTTTATGAGCTCATACAACATTTCACCATTGCATTATTGAACCATCACGTTCAGTGTGTTTATTTGTTTAGGTTCACTGATTTGCATGCTATTATTGCACCGGTGTTTATACCAACTTCATTTATTGGATATAGATTATTTATTTCTCTCTCATTATGGTTAGAGATACTGTGTTATTTTGATATGCACTTTATTCTTGCACTTTATACATGCACTTTATTTTTGTCACTTTGTCACGTAGTATGTTGATTTAGTAATATCACACATTAGCGCAAATCCCCCCCCCCCCCATTTCCTAAGAGAGAGAAGGGTGGCCCCAGGACCAGTGGGCTGGCCTCATTGCTCCTTTTCTCACCGGAGATCCTCAAAAAGCCTACTTCGACCTGCCACCAGATGATGCTAAAGATTGTAAAAAGCTAAAGGCAGAAATTCTGGCTCGTCTGGGGGTGACTACGGCTGTTCGGGCCCAACGAGTGCACCAATGGAAGTATTGTCCAGATCGGCCACCCCGGTCTCAAATGCATGACCTGGTGCAAATAGTGAAAAAATGTCTGCCACCCGAGGTGTTGTCCGGCCCCCAAATCGTGGAACTATTTGTGCTGGACCGATACCTGAGGTCCCTGCCAGACGATCTTCAATGGTGGGTCAGCCATGGAGACCCCAAAACAGTAAACCTCCTTGTCGAGATGGTGGAATGATATACAGTGGTGGAGGACCTGCTCGGCCCTACCAAGCGCCAAGGGCCCAGTCTGCCACGGCCTGTTCAATCAACTGCTGCCCTTCGAAAGGATGTTCTAAGGAGCACTGGAGCAAACACCCCGAAGGCCAATAGTCACTCCCGGTACCTCCTCAGCATTCTGTTCCTATTTGGAGAGGAGGGGATGTACAATGTTGGCAATGTCATTCCTGGGGTCATACCCGGGCACACTGCCCACTGCAAGAGGAGCCCATGGAATGCGGGGTTCTCCGGAGGGGGTCTTTTTATGCCCATAAAGTATGCACCACACATCTCGACCTGGGTGAGGAACAATTTGAGTGTGAAGTCCAAGTGAACCACCTCCCTGCTCGGGCTTTGTTGGACTCCGGAAGCATGGTAACCCTGGTTCATCCTAGAGTAATTGGGAAGATCGGTCCGGTAAGCAAAACTTTACAGGTGGTGTGCATTCACGGGGACACTAGAGAGTACCCTCTCATCTCGGTGTCCATCTCCACAGCATGTGGCACTGGTACTCAAGAGGTGGGGGTGGTAAAGAACTTGGTACATGATGTTATAATAGGACGAGACTGTCCATTGTTTAAAAAACAGTGGGAACAAGGAGAACGGTTCAGAGACTGGGGAGAAACTAGTCCCTCTGTTCCTGCTGCTGAGAGGAATAACCCTGAACTGCCAAATGTTCTTAATGTGGATCCAGATGATGAAGATGCTAATGATTTGGTTAATGGTGATGAAAGTAATGCTGATACTGTTGAGAATGTCAAGATATGTGGTCCACAGACCTACCAGAACAATGAGGGGGGGGAACCTTCCCCACTTCAGGTAATGCTGGGGAAGAGGATGAGGAAGTGGCCTCTACCCCTGCCCTACCAGATTTGGGTGTTCCCCAGGGGGCATTTGGTACTGCTCAGATGCAGGACCCCACTTTGGCCCATGCACGGGAACAAGTGGTAGTAGTAAATGGGATTCCCCAAGAGCCAGGTGCGAATGAGCAGTGGCCACATTTCGCAATATATAATGAATTGCTCTATCGGGTTACCAAAGTGTGAGAAAATGTGGTAGAACAATTGTTGGTACCCCAACAATATAGACAAAAGGTTCTGGACCTGGCCCATGACGATGTGTTAGGGGGACACCTGGGAGTTGAGAAAACTGAGGCACGGATCACTGACCGGTTCTACTGGCCAGGTCTGAAAGCAGAGGTAAAGAAATACTGTACCTTTTGTCCCACCTGTCAGTAGACCGGTTCGGTGACTCACTTCCGGAGCCCTTTGGTCCCTCTGCCCATAATTGAGGTCCCATTCGAGAGGATAGCCATGGATATAGTGGGTCCTTTTGTAAAGTCGGCTCATGGTCACTCCTACATACTGGTGATTCTCGACTATGCCACCCGATATCCTGAGGCGCTACCTCTGTGGAATACCTTCTCTAAGGCTATTGCCCAAGAATTATTCCAGTTGTTTACACGGACTGGTTTTCTCAAGGAATTACTCACAGACCAGGTCACCCCATTTATGTTGAGGGTTATGGCCGATGTGTGAAAGCTGTTCCGGATTAAACAGCTGCGCACATCGGTCTACCATCCCCAAACGGACGGGTTGGTGGAACGCTTTAATAAGACCCTTAAGTCTATGCTCAAGAGAGTGGTACAAAGGGATGGGAAAGACTGGGACTGCATGTTACCAGCTCTCCTGTTTGCTATCTGGGAAGTGCCCCAGGCCTCCACTGGGTTTTTGCCCTTTGAGTTGGTGTATGGGCGGAGACCTCGCGGACTACTTGACTTTATTAAAGAGAAATGGGAAAGTGAACCCGTTCAGCATAAGAGTGTTCTTGAATATGTCTCCCAAATGCAGGAAGGGATCCAAACCGTGATGCCACTAGTCAAAGAGCATTCGGAAAAAGCCCAGGAGGCTCAATGATGGGTCTATAACAGGGCTGATAAAATAAGGCACTTCCAAGTGGGGGATTGAGTAGCGGTGCTGATTCCCACTCTGGAAAGTAAATTCTTGGCCAGATGGCAAGGTCCCTTTTGAAGTTGTGGAAAAAGTGGGAGAGTTAAATTATAGAGTCCACCAGCCAGGCAAGAGGAAACCGTATCAAATATATCATGTCAACTTGTTAAAGCCCTGGACAGACAGGGAACCGGTGACCTCCCTGGCTAGGGCAAGACTTGAGCCTCAGGTTGGGGGAGAGAGTGTCCAAGTAGCAAATACCCTGTCTAAAATCCAAAATCAGCAGGCAAAGGAGTTCTTGCAGAGAAATAAAGAAACATTTTCAGACTTGCCAGGGCTAACTAGTGTCATAGAGCACGATATTATCACGGAACCAGAAGTCAAAGTTTTTGTTCGGCCCTACCGCATCCCAGAGGCTCAAAGGAAGGCTGTTTCAGAGGAAGTGAAGAAGATGCTAGACCTGGAGATTTTTGAAGAATCGCAGGGTGAGTGGTTGAGCCCGATTGTGTTGGTACCAAAGCCCAATGGGACTCTGCAACGATTTCCGGAAACTTAATGAGGTTTCACGGTTTGATGCCTACCCCATGCCCCAGGTAGATGAGCTTATTGAGAGACTAGGTCAAGCCAGGTATATCACTATATTAGACCTTACCAAGGGGTATTGGCAAATCCTGTTGACTAAGGCTGCTAGAGAGAAAACTGCTTTTTCTACCCCAAAGGGGAGTTTTCAGTCCAAAAGAATGCCTTTTGGACTGCAAACTGCTCCAGCCACATTCAACGAGCAATGGATAGGATTTTACAAACACACCGGGAGTATGCCTCAGTGTACTTGGATGACATAGTCATTTTTAGCAGAGACTGGGAATCACACTTGCCCAAAGTCCAGGCAGTGCTGGACCCTCTTTGGAAGGAGGGGTTTACAATAAACCCTGAAAAATGTACTTTGGGAATGGAGGAGGTGAAATACCGTGGGGGGTAGAGGGGTGGTGGGGTGGTGAAACCTCAGGTCAGCAGAGTAGAGGCTATACAGAATTGGCCCCGCCCCCTCACAAAAAAAGCAGGTACGTGCATTCCTGGGCATGGTGGGATACTACAGGAAGTTTGTACCCAACTTTGCCACATTGGTGGCCTCCATTGATCGATCTGACTAAGGGTCGGAAATCGGTCATGGTGGAGTGGAATGCAGACGCTGAAAAGGCTTTTTTGGAGCTCAAGTCAGCACTGTGCCAACACCCTGTCCTGATAGCACCCAATTTTTCAAAAGAGTTTGTTGTCCAGACTGATGCTTCCGATGTAGGATTGGGAGCAGTGTTGTCACAGGTTGTTCATGGCGAGGAGTACCCGGTAGTCTTCCTCAGTAGGAAGTTGACACCACTGGAGAAAAAATATGCTATAATTGAACGAGAGTGTCTGGCCATTAAGTGGGCTCTGGAATCCCTCAGATATTACCTCTTGGGGAGGAAGTTTAGGCTGATTTCTGACCATGCCCCTTTAACATGGATGAGGCAAGGTAAAGGGACTAATGCCAGGATTACCCGTTGGTTCCTGGCGCTCCAGGAATTTAAATTTGTAGTGGAGAATAGGCCCAGGAGACTGCATCAAAATGCAGATGCCCTCTCCCGAGTCCATTGTTTTTGCTCCTCTGTTGCCTCCACCTCCTTGGCGTTGGGGCACAGGGGGGGATATGTACAGGAAGCCGTGGCTGGGTCCTGGAAGGACGCTATATTTCCCCTCTTTTTGGACTGTGGCCCTTTAAGGGAAAAAAAGGGTTAACCACTTAACGACCGCTCACTGTATATATACGTCGGCAGAATGGCACCGACAGGCACAATCACGTAGAGCATACGTGATTGCCTTTGTACAGTTGGGGGGTCCGATCGGACCCCCCTCCTATACAGTGAGCGGTGGCTAAGTGTCCGGGAGCGTTCCGGGATGAGGGGGCAGCCATTCGTTTCTGGCCACCCCCTCGCGATCGCTCCCGGCGAATGGAAATGCCCCCTCTGTCTGTGTCAGACAGAGGGAGCAGGAGGAAGTGATGTCATCTCTGGTGCGGCGCTCACATATACCGAGCGCCGTACAAGAGAAGATATCAGGTTAGTGCACACAACACTACACTGACACCAGGACACATAGGGACATAAATCGCCCCCCCAGGCCCCCCAGATCACCCCAGATCACCCCCCAGATCACCCCCCAGCCCCCAGTCACAGTGTCACTGATTGCAGTGACCATTTATTTAGTGATCACTGCAATCAGTGACATTTGTGACTGTAAAAGTGTCACCAAAGTTTAGTCTTAGGTCCAGTGTAGCCCCCTAACCCCCCCTAATAAAGGTTTAACCCCCTGATCACCCCCCAGATAACCCTTTCACCGCCTATCACCACTGTCGCTTAGCGATCATTTTTCTGATCGCTGTCTTAGCGTCAGTGATGCCGATCGGCAGCCAGTAATTTTTTTTAGGTTCGCCGCAGGTTTTTATAGCGTCAGGTACCCCAATATATTATCTAATAAAGGTTTAACCCCCTTGATCGCCCCCCAGGTAACCCTTTCACCCCCTATCACCACTGTCACTAAGCGATCGTTTTTCTAAACGCTGTCTTAGTGTCTGTGATGCAGATCGGTAGCCGGTAATTTTTTTTAGGTTCGCCGCAGGTTTTTATAGCGTCAGGTACCCCAATATATTATCTAATAAAGGTTTAACCCCCTTGATCGCCCCCCAGGTAACCCTTTCACCCCCTATCACCACTGTCGCTAAGCAATTGTTTTTCTAAACGCTGTCTTAGTGTCGGTGATGCAGATCATAGCCAGTAATTTTTTTTAGGTTCGCCGCAGGTTTTTATAGCGTCAGGTACCCCAATATATTATCTAATAAAGGTTTAACCCCCTTGATCGCCCCCCAGGTAACCCTTTCACCCCCTATCACCACTGTCACTAAGCGATCGTTTTTCTAAACGCTGTCTTAGTGTCTGTGATGCAGATCGGTAGCCGGTAATTTTTTTTAGGTTCGCCGCAGGTTTTTATAGCGTCAGGTACCCCAATATATTATCTAATAAAGGTTTAACCCCCTTGATCGCCCCCCAGGTAACCCTTTCACCCCCTATCACCACTGTCGCTAAGCAATTGTTTTTCTAAACGCTGTCTTAGTGTCGGTGATGCAGATCGTAGCCAGTAATTTTTTTTAGGTTCGCCGCATGTTTTTATAGTGTCAGGTACCCCAATATATTATCTAATAAAGGTTTAACCCCCTTGATCGCCCCCCCAGGTAACCCTTTCACCCCCATCACCACTGTCGCTAAGCAATCGTTTTTCTAAACGCTGTCTTAGTGTCGGTGATGCAGATCGGTAGCTGGTAATTTTTTTTAGGTTCGCCGCAGGTTTTTATAGCGTCAGGTACCCCCATATATTATCTAATAAAGGTTTTAACCCCCTGATTGCCCCTAGTTACCCTTTCACCAGTGATCACCATATAAGTGTTACGGGTGATGCTGGTTAGTTAGTTTGCTTTTTATAGTGTCAGGGCACCCGCCGTGTATATAACCCAATAAAGGTTTAACCCCCTGATCGCCCGGCGGGTGATATCAATTAGGTTTTAGCGTCAGAGAGGGTCTGAGTCACACCCCAGGCAGCGTCAGGTTAGTGCCAGTAACGCTAACACCCACGCGTGAAGCATACACCCCCCTTAGTGGTATAGTATCTGAACAGATCAATATCTGATCTGATCAGATCTATACTAGCGTCCCCAGCAGTTTAGGGTTCCCAAAAACGCAGTGTTAGCGGGATCAGCCCAGATACCTGCTGGCACCTGCGTTTTGCCCCTCCGTCCAGCCCAGGCCACCCAAGTGCAGTATCGATCGATCACTGTCACTTACAAAACAAAAACACACATAACTGCAGCATTCGCAGAGACAGGCCTGATCCCTGCGACTCCAGTGCTGTAGGAGGTGATTTCACCACCACAGTTAAAAAAAAAAAGCAAATATGCCGAAGCATTGGGGCAGCAGGGGCGGAGGAGCGATTTTGCTCCTAATGCCGCGTACATACGGTCGAAATTCCGACGGAGGCTTGCCCGTGGAAAAGTCCGACCATGTGTGTGCGGCATAACTTTTTTGCGGGAGGATGCCCCCATGCTTCGGCATATATAAATGGTGCGTGTATGCCCATCATTGGAAGTGGGTGGATGAAGGGCGGTATTCTAATGGTGGGCATACCCACCGATCAATCTCTTTTTTCGTTCAGCCAACTGGCTGCATGAAAAAAAAAGATTACAATACATGTCCAACAAGGACCAGCAACGTACTGGTATGTTGCTGGACTTTGAATGTTTATACCAGAATGATGCCTGCGGGTTTAGGTATCATCTTGGTATCATTCTTTTCAGCCTGCGGCCGGCTTTCATGTAAAAGCAATCCTAGCGGCTAATTAGCCTCTGGACTTCTTTTACAAGCAGTGGGAGGGAATGCCCCCCCCGGATATAAAAAGCGCCATTGGGAAATTGGGAAAGCATTTTATCACACCAATCTTGGTGTGGTCAGATGCTTTGAGGGCAGCGGAAAAATCTAGGGTCTAGAAGACCCCAGTTTTTTAAAAAAAAGAGTACCTGTCATTACCTATTGCTATCATAGGGGATATTTACATTCCCTGAGATAACAATAAAAATGATAAAAAAAAAAATACTTGGAAGGAACAATTTAAAAATAAAATAAAAAAGCAAAATTAATAATAAAAAAAAAAAAGAAAAAAAAAAAGCACCCCTGTCCTGCCCTGCTCTTGCCCAATGGCGAACGCAAGCGTCGGTCTGGCGTCATATGTAAACAGCAATTGCACCATGCATGTGAGGTATCACCGCGAAGGTCAGATCGAGGGCAATCATTTTAGCAGTAGACCTCCTCTGTAAATCTACTGGGGTAACCTGTAAAGGCTTTTAAAGGCTTTTAAAAATGTATGTAGTTTGTCGCCAATGCGCGTTTGTGCGAAATTTTAAAGCATGTCGTGTTTGGTATCTATGTACTCGGCCTAAGATCATCTTTTTTATTTTATCAAACATTTGGGCAATATAGTGTGTTTTAGTGCATTAAAATTAAAAAAAGTGTATTCTTTAACCCAAAAAATGCGTTTAAAAAATCGCTGCGCAAATACTGTGTAGAAAAAAAATGCAACACCCACCATTTTAATCTGTAGGGCCTTTGCTTTAAAAATATATATATAATGTTTGGGGGTTCAACATAATTTTCTTGCAAAAAAAAAAAATGTTTTCATGTAAACAAAAAGTGTCAAAAAGGGCTTTGTCTTCAAGTGGTTAGAAGAGTGGATGTAAGCTTCCTAATGTTGTGTATAAAATGCCAGAACAGTTCAAAACCCCCCCAAATGACCCCATTTTGGAAAGTAGACACCCCAAGCTATATACTGAGAGGCATGTCGAGTCCATGGAATATTTTATATGTTGACACAAGTTGCGGAAAAACGACATTTTTTTTTTTTTTTTGCACAAAGTTGTCACTAAATGATATATTGCTCAAACATGCCATGGGCATATGTGGAATTACACCCCAAAATACATTCTGTTGCTTCTCCTGAGTACGGGGATACCACATGTGTGAGACTTTTTGGGAGCCTAGCCACGTACGGGACCCCAAAAACCAAGCACCGCCTTCAGGCTTTCTAAGGGTGTAAATTTTTGATTTCACTTCTCACTGCCTATCACAGTTTCGGAGGCCATGGAATGCCCAGATAGCACAAAACCCCCCCAAATGACCCCATTTTGGAAAGTAGACACCCCAAGCTATTTGCTGAGAGGTATTGTGAGTATTTTGCAGATCTCGCTTTTTGTCACAAAGTTTTGAAAATTGAAAAAAAAAAAAATATATATATATATATTTTCTTTCTTCATTTTCAAAAACAAATGAGAGCTGTAAAATACTCGCCATTCCTCTCAGCAAATAGCTTGGGGTGTCTATATTCCAAAATGGGGTCATTTGGGGGGGTTTTGTGCGATTTTGGCATTTTATGGCCTTCGAAACTGTGATAGGTAGTGAGGAGTGAAATCAAAAATTTGTGCCTAGAAATCCTGAAGGCGGTGCTTGGTTTTCGGGGTCCCGTACGCGGCTAGGCTCCTAAAAAGTCCCACACATGTGGTATCCCCGTACTCAGGAGAAGCAGAAAAATGTATTTTGGGGTGTAATTCCACATATAACCATGGCATGTGTGAGCAATATATCATTTAGTGACAACTTTTTGTAATTTTTTTTTTTTTTTGTCATTATTCAATCACTTGGGACAAAAAAAAATATATTCAATGGGCTCAACAGGCCTCTCAGCAATTTCCTTGGGGTGTCTACTTTCTAAAATGGGGTCATTTGGGGGGGGGGTTTGTGCTATTTTGGCATTTTATGGCCTTCGAAACTGTGATAGGTAGTGAGGAGTGAAATCAAAAATTTGCGCCCTTAGAAATCCTGAAGGTGGTGCTTGGTTTCCGGGGTCCCGTACGCGGCTAGGCTCCCAAAAAGTCCCACACATGTGGTATCCCCGTACTCAGGAGAAGCAGCAAAATGTATTTTGGGGTGAAATTCCACATATAACCATGGCATGTGTGAGCAATATATCATTTAGTGACAACTTTTTGTAATTTTTTTTTTTTTTTAGTCATTATTCAATCACTTGGGACAAAAAAATAAAAAATTCAATGGGCTCAACATGCCTCTCAGCAATTTCCTTGGGGTGTCTACTTTCCAAAATGGGGTCATTTGGGGGGGTTTTGTACTGCCCTGTCATTTTAGCACCTCAAGAAATGAGATAGGCAGTCATAAATTTAAAGCTGTGTAAATTTCAGAAAATGTACCCTAGTTTGTAAACTCTATAACTTTTGCGCAAACCAATAAATATACGCTTATTGACATTTTTTTTACTAAAAACATGTGGCTGAATACATTTTGGCCTAAATGTATGACTACAATTGAGTTTATTCGATTTTTCTTATAACAAAAAGTAGAAAATATCATTTTTTTTCAAAATTTTCGGTCTTTTTCCGTTTATATCGCAAAAAATAAAAATCGCAGAGGCAATCAAATACCATTAAAAGAAAGCTCTATTTGTGGGAAGAAAAGACGCAAATTTCGTTTGGGTACAACATTGCATGTCCGCACAATTTACAGTTAAAGCAGCGCAGTGCTAATTCTGAATTCACCTCTGGTCCTCTAGCTACCAAATGGTCCGGGGCTTAAGTGGTTAACTCACCTGTCAAAGGAAGTGGGTTTAAAACAAGACAGGAAGTTGTAGGGGGGTGTGGAGGAGTATAGTGAAGACTGTGGATGGTGGATGGTGAATAATGAACAGCGGACGGCGAATAGCTGTTGAAGCGCACGGCAGTGTCCTGCCTGAAAAACCTACTAGCAGCGAAAGTTATCTGCGATACAAATTAAGGACTGTTTAACTGCGACAGCAGTTTTGAGCTCTGCAAGGCGGTGAGATTGTTATTTCTTTTGTTTTTGCTGCTTTGAAGCTATTTAAGTTTAATAAACCTCTTTTTGGATTGAAAAGCCTGTGTCCTGCGATCTGGCTGGTTCCCCGAACTTTACAGTAGATACACATACTACTCCCATCCCCACCAAACCTCTTCACGGATGGACCACATATTTTTAATTTTTTTTTATGATTCCTGAAATACTCACAGCTGACATAATTCCCATCCCATGGTCTGACCATAATGCAGTACTCACTTTAATTAAATCCACAATACCCAAAGGTCATGACCCCACTTGGTACCTCCCAGATATTATGCTCAAACACCCATTTCCCTGCCAAACCATCGAACAAGCCCTAAAAGAATATCTATCACTTAATACCAGCCCAGAAATAACCACATTAACACTCTGGGAAGCACATAAACCTGTGTTACGTAATATAATTCAGAAACAATTTGCTATATTCAAACGTGAACAAAAAACCCTTGCTGGTATAACAAATAAGACAATCTATACGAATATATAATCTCCTTCATACCTTTGATCAGTTAAAGGGGTTGTAAATATTTTATTTTTATTTTTTTAAATAACAAACATGTTATACTTACTTCCACTGTGCAGCTCGTTTTGCACAGAGTGGCCCCGAACCTGGTCTTCTGGGGTCCCTCGTCGGCTGTCTTGGCTCCTCCCCGCAAGAACTCACCACATATATGCGAGCGAGCTTGCATGGTGGTCCAGTGATACAGCCGGCGGCTATAGCTGCTCACTGTATCACTCGGCCCCGCCTCCTGGTGCGCGGGCGTCATTGGATGTGATTGACAAAAGCGTGAGCCTATGGCTGCGCTGCTTTCAATCCATCCAGTGTAGCCAATCAACGGCCAGGCTCAGAAACGAGGATAATGACGGGGCGAGCACGATACTTTCGAGGGCTCAGGTAAGTAAAACGGGGGCTCGGGGGGGGGGGGCGGTATTGTCGGATGTTTTTTCACCTTAATGCATAGGATGCATTAAGGTGAAAAAACTTTAACCTTTACAACCCCTTTAATAACCAAATGTTAAATTGAAGATAGTGTACAGATCACCTATCTGTAGATAAGTTGTATGCCATTGGTTTTTACCATTTTTGTCATATTTATAATATTTATTGTACCCACTATGTAATAGACATTTTTGTTCAATCAATAATAATCTTTTGACAAGGAAAAAAAAAAAAATTGCTTGAGTTATGCTGTTCTTTTTTCCAGCAGAAAGAATTTTTGAGAAAATAACAAATATAAAAATGGCTGTTTTAAACGTACAGTTTCTATTGCTTTTGTGTTTTTAGCTTGAAGCCCTCAGTTAAAGGAATTAGTAAATTCTATAAGGAAAAGTGTACTTTAATTCCAGTGAGAACATATAGGAGTTAGCATTTCTCTGTTGATTTTAAAGGGGTTGTAAATATACATGTTTTTTCACCTTAATGCATTCTATGCATTAAGGTGAAAAAACATCTGAGCATTAGCGGCCCCCCAGCCCCCCGTTTACTTACCTGACCAATCGAAAGTCCCATGCCGTGAACGCGCAGGCTTCTCGGTCGGCTTCTTGTCTCATTCATTGGTTGATTGAAAGCAGCGCAGCCATTGGCTCGCGCTGCTGTCAATTATATCCAATGACGCGGCGCGCCGGGGGGCGGGGCCGAGTGATACAGTGAGTGGCTATGGCCGCTGGCTGTATCACAGGAGCGCGCCTGCAAGAACTTTCCACCATGCGAGCTCGCTCGCATGAAGGTGGAAAGTTCTTGGGGGGGGGGGCTGAGACAGCTGACTGGGGACCCCAGAAGACCAGGTTCGGGGCCACTCTGTGCAAAACGAGCTGCACAGAGGAGGTCAGTATAACATGTTTGTTATTTAAAAAAAAAAAAAAAAAAACTAAGCTTTAGTGTTCCTTTAAAGTAATGCTTTACATTGTATATTTTATTTTTACATTCTTGCATTGCCATAGTTTTTATTAAACAAGAAAAAAGTGAAAGTGCAGCGCTAAAAAAACACCAATAATGGAATTATAAATAGGTGATGGTAATATAAAGGATATAAATGAATGATATTCAATTAAACTAATTATTAAACCAAACTTGGAGAAAAAATTAGGAAAATTATATAGGTGAAAAAAGAAAAAAAACTAATGCAGAGTCTCCAAATGAATGAATATATACAATTAGTAACAGGTGATATTGAAAAAAAAATTTGAGTGAAAAAAATTAATGAAATGAAGTCCCAAACAAAATAAGTGGTAGTGAAAATTCCAATCAGAAAGTGTCCACAGTGAAGGTAGAATGGATCAATCTTCCCAAGAAAACTTCAGGTATAACACCCTTGTGGTAAAAGATCTGCTTACCAGAATGCCGTGACTGTATTTAAAACAGTCTCTCCCAGCACAGGGAATAAGTTTCCCCAAGACCTCAAAGTCTTCACGACAGTACTGCAGATAATGGTAGTCCTCACACGCTCATGTGGAAAAAAGGGATATGCCCATAGTGTAATATGCAAAACCAAGTACTTTATTGAAAAAAGGAATGCACTTACAATGTAGTAGATAAATTATAGCGGTGACGGTGGTGGATCGAAGCGGCGTCTCAATGGATCCTGTGCATGTGTGTTCCTATGGCGTCCGCGGCACCTCCTCTCAGTAATGTATTGCGTGATGACGTCAGTGGCCCCCTACGCACGTTTCGTCACAAGTAGGACGTCGTCTGGGGATTGGCCTACTTGTGACGAAACGTGCGTAGGGGGCCGTCACCGCTATAATTTATCTACTACATTGTAAGTGCATCCTTTTTTCAATAAAGTACTTGGTTTTGCATATTACACTATTCTACCTTCACTGTGGACACTTTCTGATTGGAATTTTCACTACCACTTATTTTGTTTGGGACTTCATTTCATTCATTTTTTTTCACTCAAAATTTTTTTTCAATATCACCTGTTACTAATTGTATATATTCATTCATTTGGAGACTCTGCATTAGTTTTTTTTTCTTTTTTCACCTATATAATTTTCCTAATTTTTTCTCCAAGTTTGGTTTAATAATTAGTTTAATTGAATATCATTCATTTATATCCTTTATATTACCATCACCTATTTATAATTCCATTATTGGTGTTTTTTTAGCGCTGCACTTTCACTTTTTTCTTGTTTACCATTTATAAGTTTCTTGTACCGAACTTATAGTGCTAGCAGCTATTATTTTGGATGTTTTTTAAACAAAACACATTGCTACAACTTGTCATATAGCGCAGCGTTAGCCTTAGGGCTTTCCTCTTCCTGCATAGTTTTTATTATTCTACCAAATATAGAGACTCTATAGGGAACTCTCAGTGGATCAGTACCATCATTCTGTTAAAGTGGTAGTAAACTCGTTTTGCCTATTTTTACCTACAGGTAAGCTTATAATAAATCCAGTAAGGATTCTGCTGGACTGGACACGAGTGAGCTCTGGAGTACCATCGGTATCATCGGTATGTTATGCTATTTGGTACAATGACCAATATCTCCTTTTTCTTTGCTCTCGTTTTTCTTATCAATTCTTCTATGTAGTTTGCTATAAGACGCGTTTTTTCTTCTCTTTTTATAGTGCTGTCTTACTCTGTGGTGTGAGTTATTATACCTCACTCACACAGCTTCTGACCATTCATCCCTTGGATGGTGGAGGGTCCTTTACTTTTAAGCACCCGGTCCTCAGGTATATATATATGCATTTTTTATATGTGTGTAGTTAGGCCTTGTATTGTCACTAGTTTGGTAGTACCTGGGTCTCACATATCCCCTTATATATTTGGGGCATTGATACCCATCTGGAGCTGTAGTTATTATTTATTAGATATATATAATTACGGGGTTTACCATTGAATTGTCACACCAGCTGGGATCATTAATCAGCAATTATGCCAGTCACACAAAAAAGCTTGGGTATTCTAACCATCATCCAATTGGGTTGGCTTACTACAAAAAAACTATTCTAAGGTTATTTTTCAATCCCTATATTTTTCATATATTTTTAATAATTTTCTATGCCCCATACTGTATGGGGGTTATTTTAACTAATTTTGTGGTCGCTATTCTAGCTTTCTGTCCAGACTCCATATCACTCGTTGAGTTCCGGTCCAGTTTAAATGCTTTTCTGGATATCTTCTTGAAAAGTAGCTTGCCTTACAACATATCTATATGTACTTTTAACCAATTGGTTTATGTTTATCGAGTTATAAATCAACATGGGGCAGCTTTCGCTACTCCCATGTATACTGTAAACAATGGCCCGGTTAGTCTTTCTAATCGATGCAATTACTTTTTCTACAGCTACTGTGAGCATCTCCGTATTTGTCCACGTGTTGGTGCATGGTTGGTTGTTTAGCTGCAGCGCTCCACATTGGAGTTTAGGCCTCCTCCTTTTTTGGGGTCATCCCTCTCCCCGTGTAGTTTGCACAGAGGTTGGAAGGTCGCAACAATTTTATTACTCTCACTCCCTACAGATATTGTGGTGAGTGATTAGAGTTCATTAACTATATATCAATATTATGTGTAATAAATAAATGTTTTTTGTACCAAAACTATTAAATCTTTTCTTGTACATTTAGAAGCTCTTGAGGAAGCGATTAGATCGCGAAACATGTCGAGCTCCAAGTTTTAAAGTGCATCAACACACAGTGAACCTCTATCCAAGGGACCATCGCAATTCTGTGGGGTATCTCCTTGGCAATGTCCACACTATATGTGTTGTAACTGATGTAATTGTGTCTATTTAGCTATTTACATGCCATTTATTATGTACCTACTATTGTCCTGGTGACGTAGGTCAAATTCATGTTATGTATTGTGACAGCAGGAAGGTAAAGTCACCTGGTTGCATCCAGGGGGGTAGATATATTTCGCCCAGATTCAGGCTTTATGCCGACTTATACAACTAGGTGGAGAGTTGTATAAGGCTAGTGGGCTCATGGATGACTCATACCTCTAGGGAGAGTGTGGGGCGTCGTGCAGACAGAGATGAGGAGACCAGCTGAACCTTGTCAGCTCATTTAGGCCTCTATAAGAACTCCCAGCTTCATTAGATGTTAGCTCATGCCTGGAACCAGACCTGTGTGGACTGTCTAGGGAGAGTGAACCCCTGTGCGGTGAGACAAAGCCTGTGTGGCTATTTGCTTGGACATTTAAAACCAGGGACTTAGGGACTAGGACAGCACTAGGCTGATCCCAGTTGTTAGTTAGGAAACCTGTATGTTTAGTCAGAGGTCAAGTTGACCAGGATTTATTTTGTTTATGTTTCTTTTGCTTTGCTGTGTTTTGTCACTGTAAATAGAAAATAAACCGCACCTTTTTGATTTTGAAAACCACAACCTCCGTTTGCTGGGCCTGTTTTTGTGTGGGGAGCCCATCTCGGGGGTCACACACACCCGCTGCCGAGCTAACCCCCTCACAGTTGGTGGAGAACCAGTGGCAGTTTTTTTTTTTAAGCCAGCATGGAGGAGATACTGAAGCAGCTGGCTCTAGCAAATGCCAATCAACAGCAGACAAATGCAGGTTTGCAAAAGAACTTCGCAGCCCAGCAGCAAGCTCATCAACAGAGCCTTGCAGCCCAGCAGCAGACAAACGCAACTTTGCAACAGAGTCTGGAGGCTCAGCAACAAGCCCAGCAGCAATCTGAGGCCCGCTTCATAGACCTGTTGCAGAAGCAAGAGCAGAGACTACAACAACAGATGGAAGCAGTAATGCAGCAACGTCCGCAGACCAGTGAGGAAAGCCGTCCCACTAATACCGCGTCCTTTGGGGTGAGTCGTTTATTGACAAAAATGACTGGAGAGGATGATCCAGAGGTATTTTTGACCACATTTGAAAGGACCGCTGAAAGAGAAAAGTGGCCTGAGGAGCAGTGGGCTGGACTGGTGGCTCCTCTGTTAACTGGTGAATCGCAGAAAGCTTACTATGACCTAGAGCCTAACCAAGCAAAAGACTATGTGATGCTAAAAGCTGAAATATTGGCAAGGCTGGGTGTCACCCAGGCTGTCCGGGCTCAGCGTGTGCATAACTGGACTTTCCAGCTTGGAAAACCCCCCAGGTCTCAAATGTATGATCTCATTCACCTGAGCAGAAAGTGGCTACAGCCAGAGACTTTGTCCGCACCAAAGATTGTGGAACGTGTTGTAATGGATCGGTTTTTGAGAGCTCTTCCTACTGCCATCCAAAAGTGGGTAAGCCATGGAGACCCAGAGACGGCCGATGGTCTTGTGGATCGTGTGGAGAAATACTTGGCTACAGAGAACCTGACGGCCTCTTCCAGAGACACTCAGACTTTCCACCCTAAGACCAGACCATCCCCAGGGGCAGATAAGAGGATTCCAAGGGGTGAGGGTGGAGAGAGTGAGAGGGTGGGAGCTCTACCCCAAGTTTGGCGAGAACAGCCTGGGAAATCAGCGAATCAAGAGGCCGCAAGAAGGATCGTTTGCTACCGCTGCCGGCAAGCGGGACATATTGCAGCCAATTGCCCGGTTGTGGAGGAACCCATGCAGTGTGACTTTCTGACGGGCAGACGTCAGTCGCTGTGTGCGACAGTCGCATGCACTGCCATTCGAGGAACTGAGAAACATTTATGCAAAATGTGTGTTAATGGTAGAAATGTTGTGGTATTGTTGGATTCAGGTAGCCTTGTGACCCTGATAAAGGCTGAGTTAGTTAAAACAGAGGTCTCTGGGAATAGCAAGGTAGCTGTTATTTGTGTGCATGGGGACACCCGAGAGTATCCAGTGACTACAGTGTGTTTCCAGACCCCCAAAGGTACCCTCTCTCATCCAGTGGGCTTAGTATCTCAGTTACCGCATGACGCCATTGTGGGAAGGGATTTTCCGAAGTTCTGGGAACTGTGGGATGATCCTGAGCCCCCCACTGGTGCCCCTATGTACCAGGAATGTGATAGCCAGAACTCCCCTGAGAGTGGTGAGGACTCTCCGGAATTTCCCTTATCAGTATTGGCAGGGGAGACTCAAGAAACTGGAGAGGAGCCCACCTCCTCAGACGAAAACCTACCGTCTGTGGAGTTTTCTGATCTTGAGGTTCACAGGGAAAACTTTGCCACAGAACAGTTGAAAGACCCCGCCCTAATAAAGGCACGGGAAAACGTAGTGAAAATAGATGGCGAGTTAGTGAACCCAGATAATACCTGCACTTACCCATACTTCAGCGTAGAGAAGGACCTACTGTATCGGGTGGCAAAAAGGGCAGAAGAAACCGTTGAGCAGCTTGTGGTGCCCAAACCTTACAGGAAGTTGGTGTTGGAGTTGGCCCATGGGCACATTCTTGGAGGTCATCTGGGGACAGAGAAAACCCGAGAGAGGGTATTACAGAGATTCTATTGGCTGGGGGTGATGAAGGACATAGAAAATTATTGTTCCTCCTGCCCTGTGTGTCAGAGGTCGGCCCCGATGCCACATTTCCGTAGCCCGCTGGTCCCTCTACCCATCATTGAGGTCCCGTTTGAGAGGATCGCCATGGATTTGGTAGGTCCTATAATCAAGTCCGCTAGGGGGCACCAGTACATATTAGTTATAATGGACTATGCCACCCGTTATCCAGAAGCGATCCCTCTCCGAAATACCTCGGCCAAAACCATAGCCAAAGAGCTATCTCTTGTGTTTAGCCGGGTGGGTATTTGTAAAGAACTGCTTACGGACCAAGGTACACCCTTTATGTCCCGGGTTATGAAGGAGCTGTGTAAATTGTTCAAAGTGACGCAATTACGTACATCTGTGTATCACCCCCAAACCGATGGGCTGGTTGAAAGGTTCAACAAAACCCTAAAACAAATGTTGAAGAAAGTGGTGGATAGAGATGGAAAGGATTGGGACTGTCTACTTCCTTATCTGATGTTTGCTATTAGGGAGGTGCCCCAATCCTCTACGGGATTCTCCCCCTTTGAGTTACTGTATGGGAGACACCCAAGAGGGCTGTTGGATATTGCCAAGGAAACTTGGGAAAGTGAGAGTTCTCCCCACAGGAGTGTGATTGAGCATGTCGCCCTGATGCAAGACCGAATTGCACAGGTAATGCCCATCGTGAAGGAACATTTGGCCCAAGCGCAGTTAGCACAGCAGAGAGTGTACAACCGTGGAGCCAAGACCCGTACCTTTTCCCCGGGGGATAGGATACTGGTACTTGTCCCTACGGTTGAAAGTAAATTCCTTGCCAAATGGCAAGGCCCCTACGAGATAATGGAAAAAGTGAGCGAAGTGAATTACAAGGTCAGACAACCAGGAAGGCGAAAGCCCGAACAGATCTATCACGTTAATCTGTTGAAAGCCTGGAGGGATAGAGAGTCCCTAGTCGCAGACACTTGGTCACCAGCTCAAACTGGTTGCGTGATTCCTGAGGTTGGAATAGCAGCCACCTTGTCACAACCCCAACAACAGGAGGTTAAGGAGTTTGTGCTTCGCAACAAGGAGGTATTCTCTGAGCTGCCGGGACAAACATCTGGGGTAGAGCATGACATCATTACCCCGCCCGGTGAAAGGGTGAAGTTAAAACCCTATCGGATCCCAGAGGCCCGACGGGAGGCAATACGGGAGGAAGTACAGAAAATGCTGAACTTAGGGGTGATAGAGGAGTCCCAAAGTGATTGGTCTAGTCCCATTGTGTTGGTGCCTAAACCGGATGGGAGCTGGCGATTTTGTAACGATTTTCGTCAGTTGAACAAAGTTACAAAATTTGACACCTACCCCATGCCACGTATAGATGAGTTGATCGACCGGCTGGGAACAGCCCGATACATGACGACTCTTGACCTCACAAAAGGGTATTGGCAAATCCCCCTGGCCAAGTCGGCCAAAGAGAAAACCGCATTTGTAACCCCAGACGGGGCGTTCCAATATAAAAGAATGCCGTTCGGGTTACAGAATGCGCCGGCCACATTCCAGCGGAAAATGGACCAGATGCTGAGGCCCCATCGGAAGTATGCTGCGGCTTACCTGGATGACATAATTGTCCATAGCACAGATTGGGCCTCACATCTGCCAAAAGTGCAAGCAGTCCTGGACTCTGTTCGGGAAGCGGGGTTTACGGCTAACCCCAAGAAGTGTACCATTGGGCAGGAGGAGGCCAAATATCTTGGGTACACCATTGGGAGGGGAGTAATAAAACCCCAACTCAACAAAGTCGAGGCCATCCAGAGTTGGCCACGTCCCAACAGCAAGAAGCAGGTACGAGCCTTTCTGGGAATCGCTGGGTATTATCGGCGATTCATTCCCCACTTTGCTTCTAAGGCTGTGCCCCTAACCAACCTGACGAAGGGGAAAGGGTCGGTCATGATTAAATGGACCCCCGAGGCTGAGGCAGCATTCCAATTCTTGAAACAAGCCTTATGTAGCCAGCCAGTGTTGTACTCACCCGACTTCTCTAAAGACTTTGTCGTACAAAGTGATGCGTCAGATGTGGGGTTAGGAGCAGTATTGTCCCAGGTCTGGAACGGGGAAGAGCACCCAGTCATTTACCTCAGCAGGAAGTTGAAGTCCCATGAGGTAAATTACGCCACCGTTGAAAAGGAGTGTTTAGCGGTGAAGTGGGCTCTAGATTCCCTTCGGTACTACCTGCTAGGTAGGCACTTTGACATGGTTACGGATCACGCTCCGTTAAAGTGGATGGCTCAAAACAAGGAAACAAATAGAAGAGTGAATAGGTGGTTCCTGGCCCTCCAGGAATTCAACTTCACAGTAAAGCATCGCCCTGGCGTTCAAATGGGGAATGTGGATGCTTTGTCTCGAGTACATGAATGCCTGATTGCTGGTGTTCCAACCCCGAGGTTAAAACAAGAGGGGGGGGGTATGTGACAGCAGGAAGGTAAAGTCACCTGGTTGCATCCAGGGGGGTAGATATATTTCGCCCAGATTCAGGCTTTATGCCGACTTATACAACTAGGTGGAGAGTTGTATAAGGCTAGTGGGCTCATGGATGACTCATACCTCTAGGGAGAGTGTGGGGCGTCGTGCAGACAGAGATGAGGAGACCAGCTGAACCTTGTCAGCTCATTTAGGCCTCTATAAGAACTCCCAGCTTCATTAGATGTTAGCTCATGCCTGGAACCAGACCTGTGTGGACTGTCTAGGGAGAGTGAACCCCTGTGCGGTGAGACAAAGCCTGTGTGGCTATTTGCTTGGACATTTAAAACCAGGGACTTAGGGACTAGGACAGCACTAGGCTGATCCCAGTTGTTAGTTAGGAAACCTGTATGTTTAGTCAGAGGTCAAGTTGACCAGGATTTATTTTGTTTATGTTTCTTTTGCTTTGCTGTGTTTTGTCACTGTAAATAGAAAATAAACCGCACCTTTTTGATTTTGAAAACCACAACCTCCGTTTGCTGGGCCTGTTTTTGTGTGGGGAGCCCATCTCGGGGGTCACACACACACGCTGCCGAGCTAACCCCCTCACAGTATATATGTACGTAATTAAAATTGTATTATTTTTCTAAAACTACGTGTGCCTATAAAGTCCATTTTTTCCACAATCCCTTGTTCAATTCTTATAGGATGTGGCACATTCCTTACCAATAGGTGTAGATTACCACCTGAGGGCCAAGTGTAATCAAATATTTTCAAATCTTACTTATAGGTAAAATGAATATCTCTTGAACGGTGCACGATTAGGAGATATTCCAGCGAGCAGCAGCTGGTGACTTCACGGCGCATGCGCTCTGAAGGAACAGCATACCTGTGCCATTCCTTCAGACCTCTGTGCCATGCCTGAGGACGTCATTGCGGCTCAGCAAATTAGAAGGCCGGAGTCTGCGAACCCAGAGGGAAGACCAGGTGAAGATGGAAACCCTGTTAGCAGTGACAGGGCGCCACTGGAGGGCTTTGTTTTAAGGCAAGTATTTCATAATGTGCTAGTATGTGATGAATACTAGCACATTATGATATTACCTTGCAGGGTAATACAAATTTGTTTTTCAACAAGCTTTGCTACCACTTTTAAACTGAACTCAACGTCATCATCTCTTTTTCACTCCAGGCTGGCCCACCCTTTTTATTCATTGAATTTAAAGCGGAGGTCCACCCTAAAATAAACTTTTCATGAACAGCTGTCTTTTAATTAAAAAAAAAAATAATAATAATTTTTGGACACTTCTATCTCTTTGTTGCTAGGCAGAATACGTTTTCTGCCTAGTTCCTAGTCCGCGGTGAGAGAACTTCCTGTCCTAGGATGCATTGCCTCCTGGGAAATTATTACAGTCATTTCCTCAGGAATATCTAGGCATTACTTTGCCTAAAATCGTCATGGTTATAACTACCTTATCCAAGCGCTGCACAGACTGCTTGGAAAGGGGATGGGACTTTTATTGTAATGTAGCTTTTGTTACAACGGGGCGGGACGTTCCTCCGTCGCCGCCCGATGTTATGGCTACATAAATAAACAAACAGCGCTACGAGCGCCGTTCGAATGCGATGGTTACCCAGCATGCAATGCTGGATGAATTCCAGGAAGGAAAACGAGCTGGGCTTCACAATGCCCACACTCATCATGGATGCGGCCAGATCAGGAGCTGAAACAAACAAGGTGACTGATAAACTATTTTAACTAAATGGCTGGGGAGCGATTCCTATGTTATGTGGAATATGATAGGTAGCAATTCCAATCAGTGCAAAAAAAAAAAAATTTTTTTGACCGGATCTCCGCTTTAAAGCGGAGTTCCACCCAAATTTTGAACTTCCGCTTTATACACTCCTCGCCCCCTTACATGTCACATTAGGCATGTAATTTTTTTTGGGGGGGGAGTGGGGGCTTCAGTAGGAGTGGGACTTCCTGTCCCACTTCCTCCTTCCGCCCTGGGCTCGCCTAGGCGATACGTCACATCGCCTTGTGGCGGCCCCTCCCTGTAGGCGATCACCTGGGACGTGACAGGTCCCAGGCGATCGCCTGTCCATTCAGAGAGCGCTGCGCTGTTCGCGCATGCGCAGTGAGTGCCCGGCTGTGAAGCCAGAAGCTGTCACGACTGGGTGCCCACACAATGAATGGAAGCGCCGGCGGAGAAGGGGGGGAGAGGAGCGGAGCTCCAGGCGGCGCGGCGCTGGACAGTGGAACAGGTAAGTGTATGTTTATTAAAAGCCAGCAGCTACACTTTTTGTAGCTGCTGACTTTTAATAAACATAAAAAAAGGGTGGAACTCCCCTTTAAGTTCTTTCAATCATGGATATTGACCATCACTTAAAGTAGTAGTGCTTCAAGAAAAGGAATGAACCAGGAAAAGAAAAACATAAACAGATTTAATTTCAGCTTTAACCACTTCATCCCCGGAAGGTTTTACCCCCTTAATGACCGGGCCACTTTTTGCGATAGGGCACTGCGTTACTTTAACTGACAATTGTGCAGCCGTGCGACACTGTACCCAAATAAAATTGATGTCCTTTTTTTCCCCCCATAAATAGAGCTTTCTTTTGGTGGTATTTGATCACCTCTGCGGTTTTTATTTTTTGCGCTGTAAACAAAAAAAAGAACAACAATTTTGAAAAAAAACACAATATTTTTAACTTTTTGCTATAAAACATATCCAATAAAACAATGTAAAAAATTGAATATCGCAATAAGCGTATATTGATTGGTTTGCGCAAAAGTTATAGCGCCTACTAAATAGGGGATATATTTATGGCATTCTTATTTATTTCTAAAAATGTTTTACTTGTAATAGGGGCGATTGTCGTTTTTTTGCGTGACTGCGACATTGCGCGGCACTTTTGACACTTTTTTGGGGAACCAGTGACCTTATTACAGTGATCAGTGCTAAAAATATGCACTGGCATTGTACTAATGACACTGGCAGTGAAGGGGTTAACTTCAGGGGCGATCAAAGGGTTAACTGTGTTCCCTCAGTGTGTTTCTAACTGTGTGGGGGGATGGGCTTACTGAATGAACACTCTGATCCGCGTTCCTAAATAGCGGGAGTGATTGACCCCCCTGTGGCCAATCAGCATGCGATTGCAGCTCCAGCGGTGCACGTACCCCCCAGTGGCCTTTGAAAAAAATCACATACAGATATGTGATTTTGCACAATAGAGCTGCCTTGCCATAGTATATGTACAGCAGGCGGTCAGGAAGTTAAAGGGTTAGCTCACCCTTTAAAACAGGGGTGTCAAACTAAATTTAATCGCAGGCTGCATAATCATTATGGTTGCCCTCAAAGGTATCTGTAAGTCTATATAAACTCTTTATCATATTAGCAGATGATGCTAGTCTGAAAAGGAAGGAATGAGACTGCTTAGAGAGAACATGGTTCTCTCATGGTGTTCTGTCTGAGTAGTCTCCAAAAAAAATTCTTGTGGATGATACCAGCAATGTGCAAACCTCCTTTTCAAATGACACAGCATTGTATTATTCTAATAATAATTATAAGTAGATGTCTAGAGCACCCCACCCCTCCTTATATCAGATGTCAAAAGCCCCCTCACCATCAGAAGTCGAGAGTCTTCCACCCTCCCTTACTTTACAGTTACAGTTCACCCCGCTTGTGTTGCTTCCAGGCAGGAGCTGGGGGTGGAGCTGGGAAGCAGAAAGTGCAGGGTCTGGAGGAGAACCAGAGGAGAGATGGAGTCAGCTGCCAGAGCCTGCTGAATACTGAAACCAGGGGAGACAGGGGGGAGGTGGTGCTGTGGCTGCAAAGAGAAGCCTAGGATCTAAAGGAGGAGTTCTGATCTCCTCTCTGCTGCCGACTGCTGAGACAACGTGGGAGCAGAGACAAGAGGGATGCCACAGGTACAGGTGCGAGGGCCACATGAAATGGCCTGGAGGACCTATTGCACACCCTATTGCAATAGGCTGAGCACACCTATGACTGCTCCAGAGAGCCAGCTAACTTTAAAGTATCAATTTTTGCTTACATTGTAACAAGCACTGGACATCTTTCTTCTGTTCTGATCACTGCTGAAATTGCTGCTGATGGCAGTTCTGCTACACAGATCAGGGCCTTTGCTTTCAAACTGAAATGAGGTCCTAGTAGCCAAACATAGTCATCTGCTTAGCTGGTACAATAGTTCCTACAAGGTACTGTATGTTCTAGTCCCCTAATTACCTAAACCCTTTATTAAAGAGGAAGTAAACCCTGATGGGTTTTACTTCCTCTTTTGCTCCCTGCAAAGCCTGCAAATGAAAAGCATAATGGGCTAGTATGCATCGCATACTAGCCCATTATGTGACACTTACCTGCAAAAGAATCCAGCGATGTCCCCTGTGTAGGCAGCGTCCATCTTCTGGTCCCTCTTCCTTCCGGGCCGTGGACTCCGGCTCTGTGATTTACCGGAGCCGTGTGACATTGCTCCCACGCATGCACACGGGACCCGCCATTAACGGCTCATGCTAGGGAAGTAACGGCACTTAGTTTCGTTTCTTCCCCGCACATGCGCCGTTAACATTTTCGGCGGACTACAAGTGAAATATCTCCTAAACGGCGCACGTTTAGGAGATATTTCCACTACCTATAGGTAAGCCTTACTCTAGGCTTACCTATAGGTAGAAGTCCAACAAAAAGGGATTACAACCACTTTAAAAGTGAATTAGCTCCCTGTGCCTCAAGTATCAACATCAAAAATTAACAGCCAAAGAAGTATCTGCATACAAAAAAAATCTATTGCTTTGCAGTAAATTTTATAAACACAGGAAAATAAAGGATCTTTTAGGGAACTAAGGTGAAAAAAGATTTAGGAAACCAAGTTATGTCAACATTGGAAGAGCTGTACATTTTTGAATCCCTCTGTATCAGTATTTGCAGTGAATATGTACTTGGGAAAGTAACTTTTTAATTGATTCCCATTGTTGTGTTTTGGTAATACCATGGAATCTAAAACATAAAATTGCACAATATGTCTATTTAGAGTAAGAAGAACAAAAAAATTAAAAGATGTGAAATTGGTGAGCTGGATCTTCTTTCATATATCTGATAAAAAAGAGTAAGCCAAATGGAGCATTATAATAATAAAACAGAGAGAAAATGAAGAGAGGTTTATTCAAGTATAAAATTCACAGGTGTCTAGACACAAAAAGCTCCATCTAGTTTGAGGCATATTTTCAAACATCTATGATTGAGAATGCATATCTTTCAGAGCAGAAATATTTTTCATATTAAAATTTGATGGATATTAAATACGTTGTAATGTGCTTACAACAGCATATGCCAACAGATGTATGCTAAAAATATCAGTTTGAACTAACACACGGCTTATAACGCTTCCATACTTTTGAGAGACTTAAAGAGATCATTGAATCAACATACGTCAAAAGTTATTACAATCATAGTGTTGAGTCCATCTGCTCTGACCTAAGAAAGAGACCTGCTGCTTCTGCCTACACTGGAGCTTAGACAGTGGTTTTGGGAAAGCTGTTCTAGATGTAGCTGAGATTGTTATTTTTTTATCAAAGGTGTTTATGACTTAACTGAAAAAAAAAGTACAAAAGACTAAACAGGTACAACCCATATGGTATAAACAATTGAAAAAAAAACATATAGGGTTTGATTTACAAAAGTGAAGAGCGCAAAATCTGGTTCAGCTCTAAACAGAAACCGATCAGCTTCTAGGTTTATTTGTCAAAGCTAGGGATGAGCTCGGTGTTCGAGTCGAACATAAGTTCGACTCGAACATCGGCTGTTCGACTGTTCGGCGAACATCGAACGATTTGGGCCGTTCGCGCCAAATTCGAGTGACGCGAACGGCCCACAATACACTGCGCCATCGCAGTGCAATCCCGGCGCTGTGATTGGCCAAGCATGCACTGTGACCCCGCATGCTTGGCCAATCACAGCGCCGGCAGCTAGGAGAGCCATAATTGGCCACAGGCAGGTTGCCTGTGGCCAATTATAGCTCAGGGGGTTTAGCACACGCCCCACACTATAAAAGGCCGCCAGCGCGGCGGCCTTGTGTAGTGTGTTCCGGCGCAGGGAAAGAGTTACATAGGCAGGGACAGTGTCAGTGCTATTTGTACCTCAAACTTGTGTGTAGGGAGAGAGAAGGATCGGCAGGGAGAGTGTCAGTGTCATATTCTTTGATAAACCTTGTGTGCAGGGAGAGAGAAGGATAGGCAGGGGACAGTGTCAGTGTCACATTCTTTGCTAAACCTTGTGTGCAGGGAGAGAGAAGGATAGGCAGGGAGAGTGTCAGTGTCATATTGTTTGATAAACCTTGTGTGCAGGGAGAGAGAAGGATAGGCAGGGGACAGTGTCAGTGTCATTGTCATTGTTGCTAAGCCTCCTGCACATTATACACCTGAAGTTAGCCCGTATTGCTGCTTTTTCCTGGTGTGTTACACCAACAGGCATTTGCAGCACTTACAGCGGGCGGAGTGTGCCTCCTGCACATTATACACCTGAAGTTAGCCCGTATTGCTGTGTTTTCCTGGTGTGTTACACCAACAGGCATTTGCAGCACTTACAGCGGGCGGAGTGTGCCTCCTGCACATTATACACCTGAAGTTAGCCCGTATTGCTGTGTTTTCCTGGTGTGTTACACCAACAGGCATTTGCAGCACTTACAGCGGGCGGAGTGTGCCTCCTGCACATTATACACCTGAAGTTAGCCCGTATTGCTGTGTTTTCCTGGTGTGTTACACCAACAGGCATTTGCAGCACTTACAGCGGGCGGAGTATTGCCTCCTGCACATTATACACCTGAAGTTAGCCCGTATTGCTGTGTTTTCCTGGTGTGTTACACCAACAGGCATTTGCAGCACTTACAGCGGGCGGAGTGTGCCTCCTGCACATTATACACCTGAAGTTAGCCCGTATTGCTGTGTTTTCCTGGTGTGTTACACCAACAGGCATTTGCAGCACTTACAGCGGGCGGAGTGTGCCTCCTGCACATTATACACCTGAAGTTAGTCCGTATTGCTGTGTTTTCCTGGTGTGTTACACCAACAGGCATTTGCAGCACTTACAGCGGGCGGAGTGTGCCTCCTGCACATTATACACCTGAAGTTAGCCCGTATTGCTGTGTTTTCCTGGTGTGTTACACCAACAGGCATTTGCAGCACTTACAGCGGGCGGAGTGTGCCTCCTGCACATTATACACCTGAAGTTAGCCCGTATTGCTGTGTTTTCCTGGTGTGTTACACCAACAGGCATTTGCAGCACTTACAGCGGGCGGAGTGTGCCTCCTGCACATTATACACCTGAAGTTAGCCCGTATTGCTGTGTTTTCCTGGTGTGTTACACCAACAGGCATTTGCAGCACTTACAGCGGGCGGAGTGTGCCTCCTGCACATTATACACCTGAAGTTAGCCCGTATTGCTGTGTTTTCCTGGTGTGTTACACCAACAGGCATTTGCAGCACTTACAGCGGGCGGAGTGTGCCTCCTGCACATTATACACCTGAAGTTAGCCTGTATTGCTGTGTTTTCCTGGTGTTACACCAACAGGCATTTGCAGCACTTACAGCGGGCGGAGTGTGCCTCCTGCACATTATACATCCGAAGTTAGCCCGTATTGCTGTGTTTTCCTGGTGTGTTACACCAACAGGCATTTGCAGCACTTACAGCGGGCGGAGTGTGCCTCCTGCACATTAAACACCTGAAGTTAGCCCGTATTGCTGTGTTTTCCTGGTTTGTTACACCAACAGGCATTTGCAGCACTTACAGCGGGCGGAGTGTGCCTCCTGCACATTATACACCTGAAGTTAGCCTGTATTGCTGTGTTTTCCTGGTGTTACACCAACAGGCATTTGCAGCACTTACAGCGGGCGGAGTGTGCCTCCTGCACATTATACACCTGAAGTTAGCCTGTATTGCTGTGTTTTCCTGGTGTTACACCAACAGGCATTTGCAGCACTTACAGCGGGCGGAGTGTGCCTCCTGCACATTATACACCTGAAGTTAGCCCGTATTGCTGTGTTTTCCTGGTCTGTTACACCAACAGGCATTTGCAGCACTTACAGCGGGCGGAGTGTGCCTCCTGCACATTATACACCTGAAGTTAGCCCGTATTGCTGTGTTTTCCTGGTTTGTTACACCAACAGGCATTTGCAGCACTTACAGCGGGCGGAGTGTGCCTCCTGCACATTATACACCTGAAGTTAGCCTGTATTGCTGTGTTTTCCTGGTGTTACACCAACAGGCATTTGCAGCACTTACAGCGGGCGGAGTGTGCCTCCTGCACATTATACACCTGAAGTTAGCCCGTATTGCTGTGTTTTCCTGGTGTGTTACACCAACAGGCATTTGCAGCACTTACAGCGGGCGGAGTGTGCCTCCTGCACATTATACACCTGAAGTTAGCCCGTATTGCTGTGTTTTCCTGGTGTGTTACACCAACAGGCATTTGCAGCACTTACAGCGGGCGGAGTGTGCCTCCTGATCATATTACACCGGAAGTTAGCCTGTATTGCTGTGTTTTCCTGGTGTGTTACACCAACAGGCATTTGCAGCACTTACAGCGGGCGGAGTGTGCCTCCTGCACATTATACACCTGAAGTTAGCCTGTATTGCTGTGTTTTCCTGGTGTTACACCAACAGGCATTTGCAGCACTTACAGCGGGTGGAGTGTGCCTCCTGATCATATTACACCTGAAGTTAGCCTGTATTGCTGTGTTTTCCTGGTGTGTTACACCAACAGGCATTTGCAGCACTTACAGCAGGCGTAGTGTGATTCCTGCAAAATATACTCCTGAAGCTAGGCCTTATTGCCGGTTTTCCCATCTCCCTGCAGGCCATTAGAATGTCTGGAAGGCAAACAAGGAGAGGCAGACAGTCAGTAGCCAATAAAAGAGGGCAAGCAGGCTCTGTGTCTAGAGACAACAGTGCTGGTCGTGGATGCGGTGCATCGCCATCAGCACGTGGCCATGGGATACGCTTGTCCTTCTTTTCGGCAGCTGGACGTGTTGAGCCGCATCATGCCGAAGACTTGGTAGAGTGGATGACCAAGCCCTCCTCATCCTCCTCATCCTCTCTCACCCAGGCTCAGGGTACTGGCAAAGCAGCTGCCAAAGCGTCCTCTTCCCTCGTATCAATGTCATCATCAGTCACTCCTTTCCTAGACCAACCATGTCCTCCTGAGGAGTCCCCCGAACTGTTTGAGCACAGTGTTGGGTACATGCTCCAGGAGGATGCCCAGCGTTTCGAAGGGTCTGATGATGATACCCAGCTAGAGGAATGCAGTAGCGTGAGAGCAGAGAGAGGGGATGCTAAAGAAGGACTCCAATCTGGCAGTCATGTTCCAGCAGCTGCAGCATACTGCCAGATTGGCTCCAGTGATGAGGAGGGAGGGGATGATGAGGTCACTGACTCCACGTGGGTGCCTAATAGGAGAGAGGAGGATGAGGAGGAGGCACATCTCCAACGAGGCAGGATGCCCTCGGGGGGCCAGCGTAAGGGCAGCACACCAACAGAATCACACCGCAGAGCTCCGCCTGTGCAGGGCGCTGCCTCTGCCCATTATTCAAAAAGTTCTTTGGTGCGGCCCTTTTTTGAGTCGAGTGCATCAGATCGCACAGCTGCTGTTTGCAACATATGTCTCAAGCGTAGTGCACAATGACTAAAAACCAGCAACAAATAAAAAATGAATTAAATTAAAGTATTATACTCATGAATTGCAGTAGTGAATAGATTACTAATACCATAAATCCATAGATGATAGAAAAGTGCAATGTGCAAAAAATGCATAAACATAAAACTAATGTGGATACTTCAGTGCAAATCTGCTAAATGTGCAATATAGCGTATAGTTAAAAGTACCAGTAACATGCACTGTACAAACAACAAAATGTGCAAACGTGAAAAAATGCAAAGTGCAAAATGCAAATGAGTGCTAAAAGTGCAAAAAAAGTCCAATAGACTATGCAACCAATTGTTGCAATCCAAAAGTTCAAAAGAAACCACAACAAGCAGTGGAAAATAGCAACAGGATGCTCTCTTCACAGTGGGGGTTCTTTTTGTGCACAGGTGATGGGATGTTGGAGAGATTCTGTTTCGTGTATCACACACAAAGGTAAAGCTGGCCTCTTACCTTGCGGTAATGAGGTAACCGCATGTGAAATATTGGGAGAACTGGTTCCTCTGGCGTGGTCCTGGCAGTAATAAGTAACCGCAATCTCGGATGCTGGGCGCAGTGGTTCCTCAGATATGGTTTAAACCAAAAGGTAGATCATGAATGGTGCTTTCTATCTCTCAATGGCAGCGGTGTTTGGGATGGGGAAAAAAGGAAGGATCCCGATCGTGAAGTACGTTTTTAAACAACACGGTGTATTTATTAAAGGTTAACAATGAGGGTACTCACATAAAACTCACATTAAAAATGTATAATAGCAGACTTATCTCCTTACGAGCGGCGAGCTCGTTAGCCTCCGTCTATCTGAGTGCCTTTCCGTCCCTACGCGTGGCGTCACGATCACGTGACTTCATCAGGGGATGATGGGAAGGCAAAAAGAAAGTCTTTATATAGTGTTCCTATTGGAATGAATGGGGCGGCCATTTTCTTGGAGCCCTATGTTAATCTTCATTGGCGGCCATTTTGCCTAAGATAGTGTCTGTCTATAAGCGCGGCCATGTTTATGGTTATCCAAAACGTAAACATTGGCGCGGCCATTTTCTTTATGATTTTAATCTGGGAAATTCTTGCGGACATAAATTAGAAGTCCATATGTCGGTACATATACTTATGTAATAACAATTAGATAGTACCTTACTGGCCAAATAAACGGAGCAAAATAAAAGGGGGCAATATACTATATTATAAATAACGATGGATAAACGCAATAAATATTAAAATAAAATTAAGGAAAACTTGAATGTGGTCAAGCCCCATAAGATGAAAATTGGTCTCCATAATGTGAAGACCAAAAATGTCACTTACACCTGGTATGATCTGTAGGTGTGGTGAAGATCAGATAGACCAGTGGTTCTCAACTCCTGTCCTCAGGATCCACTAACAGGCCAGATTTTAAGTATTACCTTGGTGAGATGCAGACTAGAATACTGCAATCCCTGAGCAGAAAATTATATCACCTGTGATGCATTTCAGTTATCTTGCAAACTTGGCCTGTTGGTGGGCCCTGAGGACTGGAGTTGAGAACCACTGAGATAGACGTTTGCTTATATATAAAACAACACAGAATGAGCTGCACTAATATGAAAAGAGACATAAATTATAAAAATATAAAATAAAAGATCCATAAAATTAAATTAAAAGACAAATATGTCAAGAGTTTAAAAGGGGAGTATTTCATTATAGATGATGGAATAGCATGTATGTGGTATAGAATTGTGTAGAAAATACCTATAAGACACATAAAATAAAATAAAATTATGTGTAATGAATGGATGGGGGGTACTAAAAATCGCTCAAAAAACAATTGAGATCAAACTCAACATTGAGTCCTCTTGATACAAAAGTGTCAAGAGTGACTATCCATTTGGACTCTAATTGACTAAGGGTCCTCACCTTATGACCCCCCGCCAGTGTTTAACGTAAGGTTCAATGCCCCAAAATTTGAGCTCTGTGGGTCTTTGTTATGATGTAGGAGAAAATGTTTGGATACGTTGTTTGTCAAAACCTTTTATTATATTTTGAACGTGCTCCTTAATGCGTGTTTTTAGGGGTCTTTTTGTACGCCCTATGTATTGGAGGCCACAGCTACATTCAAGGGCATATACTGCCCCTTCAGTGTTGCAACACACAAAATCTTTGACCTCATAGGTATCTCCTGTACTAGTAGATGTAAAATAGATTTTTTTCTCATTTGGTCTCTTAGTTCTTGTACATGCAAAACACTGTTTGCAAGGGTAGAAGCCTTTCAATGTAAAGAAGGAGAATGGTTTATTCAGTGGATCTGGTACACTTTTTACTTTTTTATCTCGTATTGTCGGTGCCCTTTTGTATATAAATCTTGGATTAATTGGTATTGTATCTTGTAATTGTTTATCCGCCAAAAGTATATGCCAATGTCGTTTGATAATACTTTCAATTTTTTTATATTGTACATTATAGTCCAGGATAATTGATGTTACTGTTTGTGTAGATTTCTGTCTCATTTTGTCGCCGATAAGCTCATCTCGATTCATTTCTGTTACTTCAGCTATCCTTTCTTTAATGAATACATTGTTATATCCTTTTGTGATAAATCTTTGTCCCATTTCTTCCGCTTGTTCTCTGAAGGTGTCTAAACTAGTACAATTTCTTCTTAGTCGCATATGTTGACCCTTCGGGACATTGAAAAGCCAATTCTTATGGTGGCAGCTCTCTATAGGTAGATAGCTATTTCTATCTACGTTCTTGAAGTGAGTCTGCCGCGCTTGGGGCAAACTTAGCTCCCATCGCTGATGGTAATAGTTTTTATTATACCAAAAATAGTTATTTTTGAGACAGAAATCTAGACATATATATATAGTATATAAAGAGTGGAATCCGCAAACTCACAAGAAGGAAGGACCTTGTTATAAGACCAGCAGATAAAGGGGGAGCAATTGTGGTGCTTTCTAAAGAACAGTACCACAATAGCATGAAAGAGATGCTGGAAGATGCCAACACATACAACAAGCTACTCAGCAACCCTGTGTTCAGGTGCAGGAATGCACTTGAACAAGTAGTGCATTTAGATTTCTGTCTCAAAAATAACTATTTTTGGTATAATAAAAACTATTACCATCAGCAAACTGGTGTTGCGATGGGAGCTAAGTTTGCCCCAAGCGCGGCAGGCCTATTCATGGCCCAATGGGAAGAAGAATCTATTTTTAAAAATAAACCAGACAAATTAAAAATATATAAACGATACATTGATGATGTTTTTATCCTATGGAAAGGGGAAGCCTGCCAATTGGTATCTTATTTAGAAAACCTGAACATAAATGATAGGAATATTAAGTTATCATGGGACATCAGTCAAAAAAGCATAGTATTCCTAGATCTAGAAATTATACAAGAAGATTCAGGTTTGAAGTCGCAGACTCACTTCAAGAACGTAGATAGAAATAGCTATCTACCTATAGAGAGCTGCCACCATAAGAATTGGCTTTTCAACGTCCCGAAGGGTCAACTTATGCGACTCAGAAGAAATTGTACTAGTTTAGACACCTTCAGAGAACAAGCGGAAGAAATGGGACAAAGATTTATCACAAAAGGATATAACAATGTATTCATTAAAGAAAGGATAGCTGAAGTAACAGAAATGAATCGAGATGAGCTTATCGGCGACAAAATGAGACAGAAATCTACACAAACAGTAACATCAATTATCCTGGACTATAATGTACAATATAAAAAAATTGAAAGTATTGTCAAACGACATTGGCATATACTTTTGGCGGATAAACAATTACAAGATACAATACCAATTAATCCAAGATTTATATACAAAAGGGCACCGACAATACGAGATAAAATAGTAAAAAGTGTACCAGATCCACCGAATAAACCATTCTCCTTCTTTACATTGAAAGGCTTCTACCCTTGCAAACGGTGTTTTACATGTACAAGAACTAAGAGACCAAATGAGAAAAAATTCAATTTTACATCTACTAGTACAGGAGATACCTATGAGGTCAAAGATTTTGTGTGTTGCAACACTGAAGGGGCAGTATATGCCCTTGAATGTAGCTGTGGCCTCCAATACATAGGGCATACAAAAAGACCCCTAAAAACACGCATTAAGGAGCACGTTCAAAATATAATAAAAGGTTTTGACAAACATAACGTATCCAAACATTTTCTCCTACATCATAACAAAGACCCCACAGAGCTCAAATTTTGGGGCATTGAACCTTACGTTAAACACTGGCGGGGGGGTCATAAGGTGAGGACCCTTAGTCAATTAGAGTCCAAATGGATAGTCACTCTTGACACTTTTGTACCAAGAGGACTCAATGTTGAGTTTGATCTCAATTGTTTTTTGAGCGATTTTTAGTACCCCCCATCCATTCATTACACATAATTTTATTTTATTTTATGTGTCTTATAGGTATTTTCTACACAATTCTATACCACATACATGCTATTCCATCATCTATAATGAAATACTCCCCTTTTTAAACTCTTGACATATTTGTCTTTTAATTTAATTTTATGGATCTTTTATTTTATATTTTTATAATTTATGTCTCTTTTCATATTAGTGCAGCTCATTCTGTGTTGTTTTATATATAAGCAAACGTCTATCTGATCTTCACCACACCTACAGATCATACCAGGTGTAAGTGACATTTTTGGTCTTCACATTATGGAGACCAATTTTCATCTTATGGGGCTTGACCACATTCAAGTTTTACTTAATTTTATTTTAATATTTATTGCGTTTATCCATTGTTATTTATAATATAGTATATTGCCCCCTTTTATTTTGCTCCGTTTATTTGGCCAGTAAGGTACTATCTAATTGTTATTACATAAGTATATGTACCGACATATGGACTTCTAATTTATGTCCGCAAGAATTTCCCAGATTAAAATCATAAAGAAAATGGCCGCGCCAATGTTTACGTTTTGGATAACCATAAACATGGCCGCGCTTATAGACAGACACTATCTTAGGCAAAATGGCCGCCAATGAAGATTAACATAGGGCTCCAAGAAAATGGCCGCCCCATTCATTCCAATAGGAACACTATATAAAGACTTTCTTTTTGCCTTCCCATCATCCCCTGATGAAGTCACGTGATCGTGACTCCACGCGTAGGGACGGAAAGGCACTCAGATAGACGGAGGCTAACGAGCTCGCCGCTCGTAAGGAGATAAGTCTGCTATTATACATTTTTAATGTGAGTTTTATGTGAGTACCCTCATTGTTAACCTTTAATAAATACACCGTGTTGTTTAAAAACGTACTTCACGATCGGGATCCTTCCTTTTTTCCCATCCCAAACACCGCTGCCATTGAGAGATAGAAAGCACCATTCATGATCTACCTTTTGGTTTAAACCATATCTGAGGAACCACTGCGCCCAGCATCCGAGATAGCGGTTACTTATTACTGCCAGGACCACGCCAGAGGAACCAGTTCTCCCAATATTTCACATGCGGTTACCTCATTACCGCAAGGTAAGAGGCCAGCTTTACCTTTGTGTGTGATACACGAAACAGAATCTCTCCAACATCCCATCACCTGTGCACAAAAAGAACCCCCACTGTGAAGAGAGCATCCTGTTGCTATTTTCCACTGCTTGTTGTGGTTTCTTTTGAACTTTTGGATTGCAACAATTGGTTGCATAGTCTATTGGACTTTTTTTGCACTTTTAGCACTCATTTGCATTTTGCACTTTGCATTTTTTCACTTTTGCACATTTTGTTGTTTGTACAGTGCATGTTACTGGTACTTTTAACTATACGCTATATTGCACATTTAGCAGATTTGCACTGAAGTATCCACATTAGTTTTATGTTTATGCATTTTTTGCACATTGCACTTTTCTATCATCTATGGATTTATGGTATTAGCAATCTATTCACTACTGCAATTCATGAGTATAATACTTTAATCTAATTCATTTTTTATTTGTTGCTGGTTTTTAGTCATTGTGCACTATATTTATTTATAGCCAGTCCACCATTAGTAACAGCGCAGCACCACCTCCCCTTTATCTATACTTATATATGGGTTCGGATTAACCCCTTCGGTGCGTGTGACAGTTACCCCTGTTTTATTCTATATTTGGTAGCGCAGGAATAACCACTTACACAATATGTCTCAAGCGTATATCGTGTGGCCAAAACATCACCCGCTTGGGCACCACATGCTTGACCAGACATATGTTGACCTGCCATGCAGCTCGTTGGCAAGCCTACCTTAAAGACCCACATCAAAGAACAAAGCGGACCTCTCCTTGCACCGCATCAGCTGGGATCTCCAACCCCACTATACCTTCAGTCCTCTCTGAAACCTGCACTGAGAGGAATGAAGTGTAGAATTAGGTGTGTCACAGCCAAGTACTTGCGGGCACTCTGCTAGCAGTACACCGACGTCCGATTCTAGCAGGCAAATTTCCCTGCCCCAGCTGCTGGACCGTCGAAAGAAGTTCACTCCCAGCCATCCACATGCCCAGCGGTTGAATGCTAGCTTGGCTAAATTGCTAGCGCTTCAACTGCTGCCTTTTCAGTTGGTAGACTCGGCCCCCTTCCGTGAGTTTGTGCAATGTGCGGTTCCTCAGTGGCAGGTTCCCAAACGCCACTTTTTCTCACGGAAGGCGATTCCGGCTCTCTACCGGCATGTGGAAGGCAATGTCTTGGCCTCGCTAGACAGGGCGGTCAGCGGTAAGGTGCATATTACCGCTGACTCATGGTCCAGCAGGCATGGACAGGGACGTTACCTTTCTTTCACGGCCCATTAGGTCACTCTTTTGGCAGCTGGGAAGGATGCAGGACAAGGTGCAGTAGTGTTGGAGGTTGTTCCGCCGCCACGCCTCCAAAATGCTACTACTGGTTGTGACACACCTCTCTCCTCCACCCCCTCCTCTTCTTCTTCCTCCATGGCCTCTTCCTGTGCTTTGTCCTCGGAACCAGCGGTGCTCCGTAGGCATTCAAGGGGCTACGCAAGTACGCAGGCAAAAAGGTGCCATGCGGTGCTTGCGCTGGTGTGTTTGGTGGACAGGAGCCACACTGGGGCAGAGGTTCTGTCTGCTCTGCAGGGGCAGGCCGAGAGATGGTTGACGCCCCACCAGATTAAGCCAGAAATGGTGGTTTGCGACAATGGCACCAACCTCCTCTCCGCCCTCCGACAGGGACAACTGACCCATGTGCCCTGTGTGGCTCACGTCCTTAACCTGGTGGTGCAGCGGTTCTTGGGCAGGTACCCGGGCTTACAGGATGTCCTGAGGCAGGCCAGGAAAGTCTGTGTGCATTTCCGCAGATCTTATAATGCCAGTGCTCGCCTGGCTGAGCTGCAAAAGGAGTTGAACCTGCCCAAGAACCACCTTATATGTGACATGCCCACCAGGTGGAACTCAACGTTGGCCATGCTCCAGCGGCTGCACACGCAGCAGAGGGCCATCAATGAGTGCCTGTGCGACTACGGCACCAGGACAGGGTCAGGGGAGCTCGTTTTTTTTTCACCACGCCAATGGGGCATGATCAGGGATGCATGCACTGTCCTGGCACCATTTGAGGAGGCCACGAGGATGGTGAGCAGTGACAGTGCATGCATCAGTGACACTTTACCTCTTGTCCACCTGTTGGAACATACGCTGCGTGGAATAATGGACAGGGCACTTGAGGCAGAACAGAGGCAGGAAGAGGAGGACTTCCTTGCCTCTCAAGGCCCCCTTTACCCAGACAGTGTTTTTATCTGTCCCACCCATCGCACAGGAAGAGGAGGAGGAGGAGGAGGAGGAGGATTGTGTCAGCATGGAGGTGGAGCCTGGCACTCAGCATCATCAGCAGCAGTCTTTTAGGGATGATTCACAGTCCCAAGAAACCAGTGGACTTGTACGTGGCTGGGAGGAGGTGGCTGCGGATCATGTCATCCTTAGTGACCCAGAGGACTCCGGACCGAATGCCTCAGCTAACCTACGCTGCATGGCCTCCCTGATCCTGCAAAGTCTGCGGAAGGATCCTCGTATTCTTCGGATCAAGGAGAGGGACCATTACTGGCTGGCCACTCTCCTTGATCCACGGTACAAGGGTAAGGTTGCGGACCTTATCTTACCGTCGCAGAGGGAGCAGAGGATGAGACAACTCCGGGAGGCCTTGCAGAAAGGTCTGTGCAACGCGTTCCCAGAGACTGGGAGGTTACAAACTCCTGGTCCTGGACAACGAGTTGCTGAGGCTTCGGTCAGTCAAAGAAGGAGCAGTGGGGAAGGTGGCCATCTGACCAATGCATTCAGACAATTCTTTAGTCCGCAGCCCCAAGGTATGATCAGTTCCAGCAACCATCGCCAGCGTCTGATATACATGGTGCAGGAATACCTAGGGGCAAGGTCAGACTTGGATACCTTCCCCACCGAAAATCCTCTGGCTTACTGGGTCTTGAGGATGGATCACTGGCCAGAGCTTGCACAGTATGCAATTGAGCTACTGGCCTGTCCTGCATCCAGCGTTCTTTCAGAACGCACATTCAGTGCTGCTGGAGGATTTGTCACGGATCACAGGGTGCGCCTGTCCACCGACTCGGTTGATCGACTGACCTTCATAAAGATGAACCAGTCTTGGATCACCACCAGCTACCAAACACCTGAAGCTGATATAACAGACTAATTTATTTTCAAATGTCACATCCCTTCAAGACTGATGCTGATGCTGAGAGACTGTCCTGTTATGTTGACTGACTATCCTCCTCCTCCTCAATGATCCGATTGATGATGATAGCTTGGAAGAACATTTTTTGTTTCTGGGTGCCGCCACCAGTGGCTAAGGCCCAATTTTTCAGCCCCTGTTTAACAGGGGCATGTAATTACAATTTTTTATGCAATGCTTTGCAGCAGGGCTCATTCCTGCACTCCAACTAGAGTATCTGGGAGAGGTTGCAGTGTCGTGGCACCAGCACCAGTGCCTAAGGCCCAATTTTTCAGCCCCTGTTTAACAGGGGCGTGTTATTACAATTTTTTATGCAATGCTTTGCAGCAGGGCTCATTCCTGCACTCCAACTAGAGTATCTGGGAGAGGTTGCAGTGTCGTGGCACCGGCACCAGTGGCTAAGGCCCAATTTTTCAGCCCCTGTTTAACAGGGGCGTGTAATTACAATTTTTGATGCAATACTTTGCAAAAGGGCTCATTGCTGTGCTCCAAGTACAGTATCTGTGAGGGGTTGCAGTGTTGTCGCACCAGTGCCTAAGGCCCAATTTTTCTGCCCCTGTTTAGCAGGGGCATGTAATTACAATTCTTGATCTAATAATTCACAGCAGGGCCCATTCCTGCGCCCACCAAGAGTAACTGTGAGGGCTCACAGTGTTGTGGCAACACCAACATGTAAGGGGCAAATTTCAGCTGAGTATATACGGCAGGCCCCTACTTTCAAACATCCAACTTACAAACGACTCCTCCTTGCAAACGGAAGGATACAACAGGAAGTGAGAGGAAATCTACCCCTAGGAAGGCAAATTCTCTCCTGTAAGAGTTAATATGGGAAAAAAGTGTCTCCTCTCCACTGAGGCTTTATCACCAATTCTTGTTTCAATAAAAACCCAAAATTTTCAAAAAACATTTGTCATTAGGACGGAAAGTGAGGTGAACTGTTCTGAACAGGTGCACACTGCACAGACAGCAAAACAAATGTTACAGGGGTGATAACCCTTCCCTATGTTTTCCAAAAAGCTTAAAAATAGATTTTTGGGCTGGAGCTACACTTAAACAATGTACCTGTTCAAAATTACAAACAGATTCTACATAAGAACAAACCTACAGTCCCTGTCTTGTATGCACTGCCTGTATACGGCTTTTCAGAGTATATAGGGCCTTTCTTATTTTGTGTGCGGGGTTCCCCTTAATATCCATACAAGACCGAAGGGGCTGGTAATGGGCTGGGGTGGGGGGGTGTGATGGGGTAGCTATGCCATTTTTCTTAAAGATTTTCATCCATATTACCGGGACCAGACATTACATTAAAGCCGCAAGCAGTTTTAAATGGCTTTTTTTCCTTAAGAAATGTAATTTTGTGCAGGGACAGTTCTAAACACGGGAAACACGTGGCACTTCACAGGCATACTTTAGACACCCCCCAGGTACGATATTTAAAGGAATATTTGACTTTTTTTTTTTCACTTTATGCATCATTAAAATGACTGCTCCCGAAAAACGGCCGTTTTTAAAACTTTTTTTTGGATTGATACATGTCCCCTGGTGCAGAACCCGGGTTCCCAAACCCTTTTTAGGACAATAACATGCATAATAGTCGTTATAATTAGCACTTTAGATTTCAAACGTTCGCATCCATTGTACTTAATAGGGTTCTAAAGTTTGTGCGAACTTTCGATCCGTTCGCGGGTTCTGGTGCGAACCGAACCCGTGGTGTTCAGCTCATCACTAGTCAAAGCCTAATTCAACAAGCTGAAGTTAGAAGCTGATTGGCTACCATACACAGCTGCACCAGATTTTGCACTTTGTAGTTTTAGTAAATTAACCCCACATTCTCACTCAACCCAAACTTGCATGTTAGGCAGAGAAAAGAGAAATTTAAGTATTTCCAGTATCTGGGGTAGTCAAGCTCTACCAAATTTTATGGAAATGACATGGACATACCCATGCTTCATAAATTAGTTTAAACTTGTGGATGGCTACATTTACCAGTCAGAGTCAGTAACATTCCGGTAGTGGGAGGGGTGGAGTCTCTCCAGCTCAACAAAATTGATTTATAGATTTAAACTGGATGTAAACTAGACTTGTGCACAACGGAAAAATTCGTTTAGTTTTGGTTAGTTTTTTGTGCACAACGGAAAAATTCGTTTAGTTTCGGTTCGTTTCTTTTCGGTCCTGTTGATTCGTAATCATTCGTAATTTTGCTAGACGGGATTTTTCGTGTTCGGACTAATTCGTATTTTCGCAAGCGTCATTTTTCGTTGAATTTTTAGTTGATTTATAATTCGTACTTTCGGCAGGGTACGTTGTTTTTCTTTGATTCTGGACAACACTCCTACTTTTGTAACTTTTTTTGGGTTCGTTGATTCGTAATTTTCCGTGTCTCTCTCACAACGACGCTGCCTATTATGCCTAATGTGCTTCAAATGGATTTGTACTTTTCTAAATACATAGCGGTTATTTGTAACGATTCGAAATCTCGTATTTTACTTTCGTTTTTTACATGTGGCTATAGCCTCCGCCCCTGTACACCATTTTGAGAGGGTTCAGCACGGTGAGGGAGAAGCAGAGAGCAGAGCAGAGTGTTATTGTGCTTCGAATGGATTCAAAATCTCGTATTTTACTTTCGTTTTTTCATGCGGCTATAGCCTCCGCCCCTGTACACCATTTTGAGAGGGAGTTCAGCATGGTGAGGGAGAAGCAGAGAGCAGAGTGAGTGTTATTGTGCTTCGAATGGATTCGTACATTCGTAACTTTTTTCATAACGAATTATGCCTAGGACATTCGGGCATTCGCTATTTTGCGGTATAATTTATTTCGAATTCGGTTTTATTCGTAATTGCTTTGTTCGGAAATTCGAATGCTTCCGAATGTCCGAAAGTTGCTAAATTCGGACGAATTTCGATTCGTTACGAAACGAATTGCACAAGCCTAATGTAAACCCGATTCAAAAATTTGACCTGGGCACGTACATCAGTAGTATATACTTATCTGTCTCCAAAGCCCTAAATCCTGTGCCCTAAGTCTGTGGCTTCATTCCTCTGTTATCAGCATAACTTCTGACAAGTTATCTTCACAGGAGATAAAAGCAGCTGAAAATTTGTGTCGGAGAGGGTACTATAAATAGATTAGCAGAGAGCTGATCTATTCAAAGCACAGCTCTGCAAGTTCCTTTCTTCCTCTGCCTATGTGGAGGGGGGGTGTGTGCTTTTCCTTCAATCAGCTGTCACACAGTGTATGCCAAGCATAGGCGTGCGCACAGGGTGTGCCAGGTGTGCCTGGGAAAAACCCTAATCACCCTGTGCTGGGCAGATTCTCTGTCCCCGGTCCCTTTCTTTGTCTCAAAAGTGAGACATCAGGGGCCTGTTTAGACCCCTGATATTTCACCAAAGCCCCCCAATGGGGAACCTAAAAAAAAATCGTAAAAAAATAAAATAAAAATTATTGGATAAAATTATTATAAAAAATAATACAATTGTAAAAATGTAAATTGAAAAATAAACTACAGACACCAACCTCTGCCCTACTGACATCTTCCACTGCTCTACCAACGATATCCATTGCCCTATATAGTTATACACACACACACGCAAGTGTGTTTGCGCTTTAGGGTGCACACCCTAATGCAATAGGCTGCGCACACCTATGATGCCAAGCCCCCCCCCCCACTGCTGAAAGTGGAAGTAAAAATTCTAACACTATGTTGACTTTCTAAAAGCTGAAAGCTGAAGGCAGCAGATATATATGTAAAACTTACATAGGGAGTTTTGTTTAATTTCTGTGTATCATCTGAGGCTGTTCACTTCACTGGGTATGGGGGAGGGTTTACATCCACTTTAAAGCAAAGTAGTTTAAGCCAGGTTCTTTTGTCACAGTGAGAGGGTAAGGGTTCCAGGACACCTAATAGCCACACTTCTGGGGTATTAGGTGTAGCAGTTTACATTATACAGGTCCTTCTCAAAAAATAGCATATTGTGATAAAGTTCATTATTTTCTGTAATGTACTGATAAACATTAGACTTTCATATATTTTAGATTCATTACACACAACTGAAGTAGTTCAAGCCTTTTCTTGTTTTAATATTGATGATTTTGGCATACAGCTCATGACAACCCAAAATTCCTATCTCAAAAAATTAGCATATCATGAAAAGGTTCTCTAAACGAGCTATTAACCTAATCATCTGAATCAACGAATTAACTCTAAACACCTGCAAAAGATAACTGAGGCTTTTAAAAACTCCCAGCCTGGTTCATTACTCAAAACCGCAATCATGGGTAAGACTGCCGACCTGACTGCTGTCCAGAAGGCCATCATTGACACCCTCAAGCAAGAGGGTAAGACACAGACAGAAATTTCTGAACGAATAGGCTGTTCCCAGAGTGCTGTATCAAGGCACCTCAGTGGGAAGTCTGTGGGAAGGAAAAAGTGTGGCAGAAAACGCTGCACAACGAGAAGAGGTGACCGGACCCTGAAGAAGATTGTGGAGAAGGACCGATTCCAGACCTTGGAGGACCTGCGGAAGCAGTGGACTGAGTCTGGAGTAGAAACATCCAGAGCCACCGTGAACAGGCGTGTGCAGGAAATGGGCTACAGGTGCCGCATTCCCCAGGTCAAGCCACTTTTGAACCAGAAACAGCGGCAGAAGCGCCTGACCTGGGCTACAGAGAAGCAGCACTGGACTGTTGCTCAGTGGTCCAAAGTACTTTTTTCGGATGAAAGCAAATTTTGCATGTCATTCGGAAATCAAGGTGCCAGAGTCTGGAGGAAGACTGGGGAGAGGGAAATGCCAAAATGCCTGAAGTCCAGTGTCAAGTACCCACAGTCAGTGATGGTCTGGGGTGCCATGTCAGCTGCTGGTGTTGGTCCACTGTGTTTTATCAAGGGCAGGGTCAATGCAGCTAGCTATCAGGAGATTTTGGAGCACTTCATGCTTCCATCTGCTGAAAAGCTTTATGGAGATGAAGATTTCATTTTTCAGCACGACCTGGCACCTGCTCACAGTGCCAAAACCACTGGTAAATGGTTTACTGACCATGGTATTACTGTGCTCAATTGGCCTGCCAACTCTCCTGACCTGAACCCCATAGAGAATCTGTGGGATATTGGGAAGAGAAAGTTGAGAGACGCAAGACCCAACACTCTGGATGAGCTTAAGGCCGCTATCGAAGCATCCTGGGCCTCCATAACACCTCAGCAGTGCCACAGGCTGGTTGCCTCCATGCCACGCCGCATTGAAGCAGTCATTTCTGCAAAAGGATTCCCGACCAAGTATTGAGTGCATAACTGAACATAATTATTTGAAGGTTGACTTTTTTTGTATTAAAAACACTTTTCTTTTATTGGTCGGATGAAATATGCTAATTTTTTGAGATAGGATTTTTGGGTTTTCATGAGCTGTATGCCAAAATCATCAATATTAAAACAAGAAAAGGCTTGAACTACTTCAGTTGTGTGTAATGAATCTAAAATATATGAAAGTCTAATGTTTATCAGTACATTACAGAAAATAATGAACTTTATCACAATATGCTAATTTTTTGAGAAGGACCTGTATTATGGAGCAAATTTGAGTCCAGTAGTACTGGATCTGAGGACAGGACCCACAAAATATGGAAATGTATTGAACATTATTTTATTGGGGATATCATGGATAACTTGAGGTGTCTGAAGCAAAACTGCCAGTGGAAAATAGGTAGGAAATATTCTTAATTCCTCCTTTGGACCACCAAGTAGTGCCCAAGTGATCATATAATTCAGCTAAATTAGGGTTAAATGGTATAACAGAGATTTAAGCGGTGGACCATGTGAGTTTAATTTTAGGAAACACACACAAATATTAGTCTCAAAACATGTTCTTTTCCTCTTTATTTTAAAAAAAAGTAAATAATAAGATACAGTGCAACTGTTTTACCTGAAAGATAAAGTATTGCACTCAATAGACTGCATTGTAATGACTATTGATTTTGTAGTATAACAAACTTGCTGATTACAGCAGTTTAACTGCGATGGGCCAGTCCTAAAAGGTAGCTATTGTGTATGAAATTCTGTACAACACTTCATCCATGTTGTTCTCCCTGCTCTCCTCCGCAAGTAACAAACATCTACCTGGTAATGCTGGTACTGATTTGCAGGATAACATTCTCTCTACTTGTTTCTTTCTCGTACATCACGGGACACAGAGCGACATAGTCATTACTAATGGGTTATATAGTTACCGTCAGGTGCTGGCACTGGCAACTTCCAAAACCGGAAGTACCCTCCCCTATATAAGCCCCTCCCATCCGGGAGCACCTCAGTTTTTTGCCAGTGTCTAAGGTGTTGGCCAAGAAGAAACATGTGTTTTTCACTGAGCTTGCGTACAGGTTCTTTTGGGCCTCAGTAAGCTATTCCGGATCCGACCAAAAAAGCTTCATAGCTAAACGGTCGGTACCCGGGCCTTGCAAAGAGAAGAGCAAGGTTTTGCCTGTAATGCTTCTCTTAGGAGAGCTGGACCCTGGGATCCAGAGCTCTGGTCATACCCACGACCAAGATGTTTTCTGTGCAGGGTGCTATACAGGTCCAGGGGAGTGGAATCCTTGGGAACCCGGTCCCTGAAGGTTTGATTACAATGCCTGCCGTGATAGGTGAAGTTTGGGCTTTTGTGGACCAAACAAAGTCCTGCGGCGAGGAACAGGTAAGTGGGGGCCCCCAGGAACTTGGTTCTATTGGGGGACCCCCAAGCCTAATTTGTCTTTCTGTCTGTTACCTAATGGTATTCCCGCAAGATTCTGTGCATGCCTGTAACTACTAAAAAAATGTAATAATTTTTAATGGTGGTCAAGAAAAAATAAAATAAAAAATGTTTTTTTATATATATATTTAGTATATTAGACTGCGGTACCTGTGTTTGTCCACTAGAGGCCGCTGTGGAATGTTTTCTTGTCATGTGGACTAGTTTCTTCTCAGCGAGCAAAGTCCAGGCAGTTGGTGAGTTCTCCTATAGGAAACTGCTTCCTCTGCCATGTTGCAGTGCTCGTCCATCCCCCGGCCTGCGGCAAAGAGGGGCCCTGGCTCCTGTCCCTGGTTTCCATGTTTGAAATTAGCGCCGAGGGCGCACGTGGCCGCGCGCGTGCGCGTGCACGCGCCTCTATATATAGAGGTGAGCCGGAAAAGGGGGCGGAGCCTGGGGGATGACGCTCTGTGCGCGCCGCAGCGCTTCTGCGCATGTGCGGGCGTCCCAGCAGGTTTTAAAAAGCCATAATATTGTAGTAAGCTGGCTATGAAGTACAGAGACAGAGCTGGCAACATTTAAAGGCATACAGCAAGCGGTTGATACAGGCATCCCCTAGAAAGGCACATTAGTAGACACCAACTGTTTATTATAGCAGCATTTATGCTAGACTATTATCAGTAACTGGTGTATTTCGGCTGGAATACCTCAGCTTTGTGGCTTAGGAATATGCCGTCTAAAAACTCCGGGACTAGAAATTCCAGGAGGAATAGGGGGTCTCCATCGGGCTCTGAGGATCTTGGGCATGCTTTGGCTGCACCAGTCTCCCCTGAAGAATCAGAGGTTAGTGACCGTAGGGCACCCCCAGGAGTACCTGGTACTGTGGCTGTCCTCAGTTCACCTGCTCCTGTGTATGTAACAGAGGAGGTTTTTTCCTCAGCTCTGGGAGGACTGGAAGAGAGATTGTCAGCATTAATCGCTGCTTCCCTGTCACAGGAGAAAAGCGCTCGATCTCCGTCTCCTCCCTCAGAGTGCCTGTTAACAGAGCAACAGTCCCATACAGAGAACGACCTACCTGAGGGGGATCAGGATGAGGTTGATTCGGTTGTAGAGGAATCAACAGTGGAAGAGCCGTTCTCAGCATCACATGCTGAGAGGTTATGGGTTCAGTCCCTGACTAATATGGTCCGATCAGCATTTAAAATGCCACTTGCGGAGCCATCCTCCACTTCTGTCTCCTCATTGGGGTCGCTAAAAGCTCCCCAGACTGTTTGTTCCTTTCCGATCCATCCTTTACTGGAGGGGCTCATTTACCAGGATTGGGAGCATCCTGACAAAATATTTACTCCCCCCAAGAGATTTCCGGTGGTCTATCCCATGGAGGATAAGTTCATCAGAAAATGGAAGGTCCCTACAGTGGACGCAGCCATCTCTTGTGTGAATAAATCACTGACATGTCCGGTGGAAAATGTCCAAATGTTCAAGGACCCAATAGATAAAAAATTGGAGTCATTATTGAAATCTGCTTTTTCTACAGCAGGATTGGTGACACAACCAGCAGTGGCAGCTATAGGGGTATGCCAAGCAGTGAAGGATCAGTTGAAACAGGTCTTAAGAGACTTGCCGGATCAGCAGGCTCTTGCCCTAGCTGATCTACCTAGAGCCTTATGCTTTGCGGTGGACGCTATAAAGGATTCAATCCATCAGGCCTCCCGCCTTACGCTGTCTGTAGTACATATGCGCAGGCTTCTATGGCTCAAAAACTGGTCTGCTGAAGCTCCCTGTAAAAAATTGCTGGTCAGCTTCCCATTTCATGGGGAGCGCTTATTCGGGGAAGACCTGGACAAGTATATCCAGAGAATTTCCAGCGGTAAAAGTACACTTTTGCCGGTTAAAAATAGAGTTAGAGGTCCCTCCTTTAAGAGGCCGGCTTCTCCAGTCCCTAGGACATCGGCTGTGAAACAGTTCCGACGGCCTCCCCGGTCAAATCCCGGAGGTAAAAATCAGGGACAGTTACAGGGTAACAAGAAGCCCTGGAGCAGGAGAGGTACAAAACCTCCCCCAAAGTCAAATGCATGAAGGGTTGCCCCCACCCAATCGGGTGGGGGGAAGACTTCAGTTGTTCACAGAAACCTGGCGGGACACGATCCGAGACAGATGGGTGCTCTCCGCAGTAAATCTGGGATACAAATTGGAGTTAAAAAACTCCCCTCCTTCCCGCTTTATAGGGTCAAACGTGCCAAGGGATCCCCAGAAGAGAGGATCCCTCCTGTTGGCACTAGAACAATTATTGCTTCAAGCAGTAATTATAGAGGTTCCCCTGGAAGAATGGGGGTTCGGGTTTTACTCAAACCTCTTTACAGTTCCGAAGCCAAACGGGGACGTGAGGCCCATATTAAATCTAAAAGGGCTAAACAAATTCCTACATATCAGGACTTTCCGGATGGAGTCGATCCGATCGGTAGCCACTGCCCTACAAGGGGAGGAATGGTTAGCCTCGATCGACATCAAAGATGCTTATTTGCACATCCCCATCTTTCCAGCCCACCAAAAATTTCTACGCTTTGCGGTAGAAGGGCGCCATTTTCAGTTCAGAGCCTTACCCTTCGGTCTGGCCACAGCACCAAGAGTGTTCACAAAAATTCTGGCCCCATTATTGGCCAATCTAAGAACACGAGGTGTAACGATAATGGCATATCTAGACGACTTGTTGCTGATAGACCACTCAGTGGAAAAACTAGAAGTGGTTGTTCACGAGACAATCAAGTATCTGGAATATCACGGTTGGATTATCAACCGAGACAAGTCAGCCCTAAAACCAGTCAAAAGTCTGGAATACTTGGGGCTAAGGCTGGATTCAGACCAGAAAAAGATTTTCTTGCCTCAAGAAAAGGGGTCGTCTTTGAGAGATTTGATCCACTTAGTGGGTTCAAAAAGACAGCCATCCATACGCCTGTGCATGAGGCTGCTGGGAAAAATGGTGTCATCATTCGAAGCAGTACCCTACGGTCAATTCCATTCAAGGAAGTTGCAAAGGGCCATACTGTCAGCCTGGAACAAAAAAGTTCAGGCTCTGGACTTACCAATGTCCTTGTCCCCTTCCGTTCGCAGGAGCCTCCGCTGGTGGTTGGTTCCCCAGAATCTGGAAAGAGGGAAATCCTTCAGTCCGATTTCCTGGAAGGTGGTCACTACAGATGCCAGCCTTATAGGCTGGGGAGCAGTACTGGAGCAATGGTCTCTCCAGGGCAGATGGTCGGATGCAGAAAAGGCCCTGCCCATCAATCTCTTAGAGATACGAGCAGCCCGGTATGCCCTAGTAGCATGGACATCCAAACTCCAAGGGTCCCCTGTCAGAGTTCAGTCAGACAATGCCACAGCAGTGGCATATATCAATCGTCAGGGGGGCACCAGGAGTCGTGCAGCCCAAAGGGAAGTAAATTACATCCTGAGATGGGCAGAAAGATATGTCCCAGCCATATCTGCGGTATTCATTCCAGGGGTGGAGAATTGGAAGGCGGACTTTCTAAGTCGCCAACAATTATGCCCAGGGGAATGGTCCCTTCATCCCGAGGTTTTCCGGACAATATGTCAGCGGTGGGGAACACCGGATGTAGATCTGCTAGCATCCAGATTCAACACAAAAGTGGACAGGTTTGTCTCTTGGGCAAGGGATCCCCTAGCGTGCGGCTCGGATGCCCTAGTGTTCCCTTGGGATCAGTTCAAGCTGATATATGCATTCCCACCGCCACAATTGTTACCTCGATTACTCCGCAGAATCAGGGTAGAAAAGAAACCAGTGATTCTGGTGGCTCCAGCGTGGCCCCGAAGAGCATGGTACGCGGAGATTGTAAAAATGTCTGTGGGGAGTCCTTGGACCCTCCCACATCGTCCGGACCTGCTTTCGCAGGGACCGATATACCACCCTTCCTTACCAGCCCTAGGTTTGACGGCCTGGCTATTGAAGCCCACATTCTAAAAAAGAGAGGGCTCTCTAATGCTGTGGTATCTACCATGATCAATGCCAGGAAGCCGGTATCCAGGCAGATCTACTATAGAATCTGGAAGGCGTACATCGCCTGGTGTGAGGCCAAGAAATGGCATCCACGTAAATACGTAATAGGTAGGATTCTGGACTTCCTACAATGGGCTGTAGATAGGAAGCTTGCCTTGAGTACTATCAAAGGTCAGATTTCGGCCTTGTCGATATTTTTTCAAAGGCCCTTGGCTTCGCATTCACTAGTCAAAGCCTTTATACAAGGAGTGATGCGTATTAGTCCTCCGGTTAATGTTCCCATATGTCCATGGGATCTAAACTTGGTTCTGTCGGTTCTACAGAAACAACCATTTGAACCATTACAGCATATTTCCTTGGTGCTTCTCACCAGGAAATTGATTTTTCTAGTAGCCATTTGTTCGGCTAAGAGAGTATCGGAATTAGCAGCTATGTCCTGTAAGGAGCCATATCTGGTTATCCATAAGGACAGAGTAGTGTTACTTCCTCATCCAGCCTTTCTTCCTAAGGTGGTATCGAGTTTTCATTTGAACCAAGATGTGGTTCTTCCTTCTTTTTTCCCCAAGCCTACTTCGGTAGAGGAAAAGTTATTGCATTCTTTGGATGTAGTAAGAGCAGTTAAAGCTTATCTAAAAGCCACTGCTCAGATTCGCAGAACGGATACTTTGTTTATTCTGCCGGAAGGCCCCAGAAAGGGTCAGGCAGCGTCAAAATCTACTTTAGCCAAGTGGATTCGACAGGTCATAATACAAGCCTATAGCTTGAGAAGTAGACCGCCTCCGTTCAAAGTTAGGGCGCACTCCACGAGAGCAGTTGGAACTTCATGGGCAGTGCATCACCAGGCCTCCCTGGCTCAAATCTGTAAGGCCGCAACATGGTCTTCGGTACACACGTTTACTAGGTTCTACCAGGTGGACGTTAGAAGTCAGGAGGATGTCGCCTTTGGGCGCAGTGTGTTGCAGGCCGCAAAAGATCCTCATGTCTGATAGCGCTCAGCTTATATATGGTGTATCCCCCCCCTCATTTGGCATTGCTTTAGGACATCCCATTAGTAATGACTATGTCGCTCTGTGTCCCGTGATGTACGAGAAAGAAAATAGGATTTTTATAACAGCTTACCTGTAAAATCCTTTTCTTGGAGTACATCACGGGACACAGAGCTCCCGCCCCTCTTTGGGGACACTTATTGCTTTGCTACAAAACTGAGGTGCTCCCGGATGGGAGGGGCTTATATAGGGGAGGGTACTTCCGGTTTTGGAAGTTGCCAGTGCCAGCACCTGACGGTAACTATATAACCCATTAGTAATGACTATGTCGCTCTGTGTCCCGTGATGTACTCCAAGAAAAGGATTTTACAGGTAAGCTGTTATAAAAATCCTATTATCCAGACCTCTGTGACTGGTCAGATGTGCATGGACTGCTGTGGCAAAACAAAAATAGATCCCTGCAAATGGACAGAATACTGTCTGAAAGACTGAATTTAGAGACTGGTAATTAATGATTTATATTTAGAATAGTCTAACATTATAATCTATGTGGTGTATCCCTAGGTTAAGTATTTAAGAGCATTGATTTTAAAAAATGTTTTATAGGTGATATAGAGTTTTGGATTAAAAGTAAGCACTAGAAGGCTATATAGTGTTTCAGTTTACTACCTACATCCCCCCATTTCTTAATTTGATCTTTACTTTCAGTTACGTTTAAAAAAGAATCACACAAAAAAATATAGGGTTGGGATTTAGTGTTTTAGGGTCTGGGTTTATTTTAGGTTTTTTGAGGCATACATTATATATTTTATTTTAATATAATTTTGCGATGGTCTATTTTTATATTTTTGAATCACCAGTGTGAAATTGTTTCTGTCACAGGTGAAACTTCCCTTTCTTTGCACAACATCACCACATACTAATGAAATATGGTTTAGTGCATTAAATCATCACACTGTTAAGTGCACCAAAGCCCAACATCGTCAATCCCCCTATTGCCATAGCTGCTAAAAATGCTACGCAATCCCTTGTATTAATTGTGTCTGGGAAAATTAAGGGGAGAAGTAGAGGATCTTAATGCACACTAAGTAGGGATCAAGCAGGTTATGCATCCTTAAGGACAGTGGTTCTCAACCTGGGGGTCGGGACCCCCTCGGGGGTCGAATGACGATTTGCCAGGGGTCACCGAATCCTGGGCTGTTCCTGAAGCCTGCATTGCTCTCTCAGCCTTCTTGCGGCCGCCCAGCTGGGCTGTTCCTGGAACCTGTGGCCGCCCAGCTAGGATGTTCCTGGAGCCCGTGGCTGCCCACTCAGCCTCTTCACAGTTGTCCATTCAGTTCATGGCATGGCTGGAGGGAAGAGACTAGGGGTCAGCTGACTGGTGAGGAATGTGAAGTGGGAGGGGCTGGAGGAGACCCTATCACCTGATTTTGGCATAGGTGTCACTGCTACGAGACACCACAAAGTCGGAGACACAGTGAAGCCGGAGACACAGTGAGTAACACTACCTGTGGTTATAGTTGCCATTAAAAGTCCCCACTACAGTTCTCAGATCAGCAGATGACCAGCACTGCCACTCATCCCAACTCCCAACAGCACTGCCACTCATTCCAACTCCCCCCAGCACTGCCACTCATCCCATCCCCCCCCCCACCAAGGAGTAAAAGAAGGAATAAAACATGGAGGGGAGAGGAAAAGAGGGGGAGGAACAAAGAAAAAGGGAGAGAAAGAACAAGAAAGATGACTAGAGAGAGGGATGGGGGAAAAAAACAAGAGATTAGGATAGAGAGAAAAAAGGGAAAGAAAGGAGAACAAAGAAAAAGTGTGGTACATCCTAAAATGTTCCAGAAGGGGTTTTAATATTGTACGAGTGGAAGGGACTCAGGGAGTGCTAAATGACCGTGGGTTAGGGGTGAAAATTACTTTCCTTGGGTGCTGACAACCCACGCTACAAATTTTTTTTTTACTGTTAGGGGTCCCCACAACTTGGGAAATTTTATCAAGGGATCGCGACACTACTAAGGCTGAGAACCACTGCTTTAGGACAAAGCGGCACTTTTGAGAGGCAGGGCCTGTCTGCCTTTTTCTTCTGGCAGTGGGATGGCTATACAACCAGAACATGAGAAGGAGGTCGTAGGGTTGCATTTTTCTCCGCATCTTCTTCCCCATCCTCAACAACAAATCCCGCCATTGCTCTGCAAGCTGGCATAGAAAAGTCGGCTGAAATATTTCAGCACTGCATCAGTTACTTGATGAAAGATGATGCTCAAGAATTCATCTTATCCGATGTTGAGGAAGAGAGCACCAGGAGCATGGTGCAGCAAAAGACCTGCACTCCTCTCCTTCATTCCTTACTTAGCACCCCACCCCCCCACGTGACAGGATTTTTCATCTGCTTCCATTGAAACATCTGAGGCCTCAAATGATAGGGAAAGAGGTATGACAAGGGATTTGATAGGCCTACCTTATGGCATGTCAAGCAGGATAAAGAGTATAGATGAGCCCGATGTTCGAGTCGAACGTAAGTCAGGTGTTCGCCCGTTCTGAGAATACTGAACATTATGGTATTCGCTGCAAATTTGAGCGCCGTGAAATGCCCCATAATGCACTGCGAGATCAGAAAAAAAGCCATCCATTGTTTACAATTGTCATGTGATCTGCTCTGATCGGTCACAGCGATCACATGACACTGGCAGGGGGCCGATTCAGTGATAAGTTATCGGATGTGTGCAGTGGACACAGCCGGTGACAGATCATGCCAAAGCACGGCCGTGCGAGAGGCGCGTTCTGGGAGGATGTAATATGATGTCATTCCAGAACAACAGTGCCATCATTTTACTATAGGTTGGATGAGAAGGTGTGAAGTACTATAATTGTTAAATATAACAAATGGAAAATTTACTTTAACATTTTCTACAGAATCAAAAGTAAAAAAGATCAGTTACATATAAATATTATATTGCATAGATATTGTATTAGCAAATTTCATCTTAATGCACTTTTGCTTTCTAGGCACTGAGACAGGCCATTTCATTAACTTTCTGATACCAAAGAAAGTAGGAATACTCATCACAATCACATGAGTAGGAAATTAGATTTCTGGGACTGTTCATTATCAAATAACCTACAGACCATTACCAGTGTTTACATGCTTATGTCACAGGGGCAGCTGAATTCTTTGTCAGGTTTAGAATGTCTTGACTAGCTACAGATTGAAATACAAAAGTCATTACTAATAAAACTATATTACTAAATAACCTGTGATAATTACATATATGATATAAATTGTAACACAACTGAAGTTTTCCTTTAAGGCTTCATGCCCACAGACGTTTTTAACAGCTGCGTTTTTTACAGCTTAAAAACGCCTGTCCTTGTTATTGTAAATTTTTTATTTTTTTTTTGAGAAAAAAAAAAAAAAAACGTCGGAGCTAAAAAACGCGACCGCGCGTTAGTGCGCGTTTTTGAGCGTTTTTGAGCGTTTTTTGACGCTCGCGGTTTTTTCTGCCTAACTCCGACGCTGAGGAACGCACTGGTCCTGGGGTTTTTTTACAGCTTAAAAACGTCTATGCTGTTTGCAGCTCAAAAACGTCTAGGTGGGCATGAAGCTATAGACTAACATGGACAGGCGTTTTTAAGCTGTAAAAAACGCTCAAAAACGCGGCTGTAAAAACGTCCGGGGGAATGAGGCCTTAATGTTGCAATGTTTTATATTCTGTATATAATTCCAACAAACTATTAATAAGTAAAAACTTTGTGCAGGAAATGAGTTAGATTGAATAAATATTATCAAATTGACAAATCCCAGAAATATGAATTGCAGTCACCCTTGCAAATGTGCAAGTGTAGAAATTCATGAACAAGTGAGCTCCATTTTGCTGGGGAGGGGGAAAGAACTCTACTAATCCCTGTTGGCAGTGCAAGCTTAATGTCAGTTAATCAGGTCTAAAGTGAGGATGTTGTTGAAAGTTTTAAATTGAAGACATAAATCATTGTGGATTGTCTGGCCATGAATGATTCAGGTATCCAGGCAACAACTCATATCCAATTTGCGATACATTCTCTCTTTAAAAATATTGGTTTCATTATTTTTCATGATGCCGCATATGTAGCCCACAATTTATCCTTCATGGCTTGTTAATGCCAATTTAAAACTACTGGACGTTGGTGTTAAAATGATATTATCTGTAATGTCTAATATTGGCACATTGCATGTGTATTACATTAAACTGCCCTGCATTACTTTTGTAATTGCTTAGAATTATTTTTTTTATACACTACTAAAGGGTTAAACATCTTTAATCTAAAAATGCACTGCTGCATGTGTATTTCTTGTTTAATAGGAAACATAATTAATTACTTTACAAGACAAAAGGGTATATTTAAACAGTAGTGGATATAACATTCACCAGGCATTCACTACAGGTGAAACATTCCCTATAATTTAAAACATGTGCACCAGGAAGATACTTTTGCAATGAATATTTGGTGAACTTCACTTTCACTTCTCTATATATGTGCCCCATTTCATTTAATGCAAACATGCCTGTTAACAAATGTCTCAAAATATCAAATGGACAGCCCCAGCCAATTGTGGGCATGTCATCCAAGAAACACTCCAGAAACCATCTGATAGAAGCTGTAAAAAGCATTATAAGTTTTGCTCAAAAGTAAAGTATTTTTTAATTGTGATATTGGGGAATTTTTAGCACAGTGGTAATAGTTTTTCAATGAGTCCATGCCAATCTAAACTGTGTTCTAAGGCTTGCCATCCCACTTTTATTAAACAAACAAAAGCATTTCTTAAAGTGTGTGTAACCCTAAAAAAAAAGTGATCCTGTTCCCTTATAGCAAAATAAACAGGACAGTGCTTGTGCTATCTAATCTGCCCCTCTCTTAACTGTAAAATAACCTGGCTGATCCTGCCACTTTCTGTGTCCTCCTCTGTGAGCTAGACATGTGCATTTCGTTTCGTTCCGAATCGAAATTCGGACGAATTTTTCATTATTCGGACATTCGGATGCATCCGAATTACCGAATTACAATACTAACGAATTTAACCGAATCCGAATTTTTTCGAATCTAAAAATTGCGGACGAAATTCGAACCGGATTCGAAAATATTTTTGACCCGACTTTGGGTCCACGTATCTCGGGGTTACTTGGTGATAGAAACCCCAAATTTGGAGATGTTGTAGTGCTAGTTCTTCTGTGTTTGCATACCAAATATGGGGTTTCTATAACTAAGTGACCCCGAGATACGTGGACCCAAAGTCGGGTCGCAAAATGTCAAGCACTTTACTGGAGCAGAGAATGACATTTTGCGACCCGATTTTGGGGCCACATATCTCGGGGCCACTTGTAGCTAGAAACCCCAAATTTGGTATGCAAACACAGTAGAACTAGCACTACAACATCTCCAAATTTTGGGTTTCTATCACCAAGTAACCCCAAAATACATGGACCCAAAGTCGGGTCGCAAAATATTTTCGAATCCGGTTGAAATAGTATCAACATGATTCGAAATTATTTCAACTGCATTTGAAACTATTTCAACCGGATTCGAAAATATTTTGTGACCCGAATTTGGGTCCATGTATCTCGGGGTTACTTGGTGATAGAAACCCCAAATTTGGGGTTATTGTTTTTCTAGTCTATTTTCTATTTTATTATAATCTTTTCTATCCAAAGTTAAAATTAATTAATTAAAAAATTTGAATTCATACTATTCGAAATTCAAATTTATTCTATTCGAAATTCGAATTTCAGAAGATGGTTGTATATTCTTTCTATTTTATTCTTCTAAATTATATTTTTTTTCTATTCTGTTCTAATCTTTTCTATTTGAATTATAAATTTTGGAAGAAGGTTATTTACTTACTTATATACATCTGTCACATAAAAAAAAAGATGTGAAATGGCTGTCACGGATGTCGATCGCAAGGCAAGTACATATACTGTATGTCATTGTCCACTTGCCACAACACCTGCCACGAGTGCCACGACACCGGCCACGAGTGCCACGACACCGGCCACGAGTGCCACGTGACCGGCCACGAGTGCCACGTGACCTGCCACGTGACCTAGTTGTGGATTGTCTACTTGCCACGTCACCTGCCACAAGTTATGGGGCTCCTAGCACCAAGTGACCCCCAGATATGGGCGATATGTCAAGTACTTTTCTGCAGCAGAGAATGACATTTTGTGACCCGACTTTGGGGCCACGTATCTCGGGGCCACTTATAGCTAGAAACCCCAAATTTGGTATGCAAACACAGTAGAACTAGCATTACAACGGGGTTACTTGGTGATAGAAACCCCAAATTTGGGGTTATTGTAGTGCCAGTTGTAATGTGTTTACATACCAAATATTTTGGGATTTCTAGCTATAAGTGGCCCCGAGATACATGGCCTCAAAGTCGGGTCACAAAATTTAATTCTCTACTGCAGAAAAGCACTTGACAGATCGCCCATATCTGGGGGTCACTTGGTGCTAGGAACCCCATAACTTGTGGCAGGTGACGTGGCAAGTGGACAATCCACAACTTGGTCACGTGGCCGGTCACGTGGCACTCGTGGCCGGTCACGTGGCACTCGGACAATGACATACAGCATATGTACTTGCCTTGCGATCGACATCCATGACAGCCATTTCACATCTTTTTTTTTATGTGACAGATGTATATAAGTAAGTAACTACCCATCTTTCAAAATTTATAATTCAAATAGAAAAGATTAGAACAGAATAGAAAAAAAATATAATTTAATAGAATAAAATAGAAAGAATATGCAACCATCTTATGAAATTCGAATTTCGAATAGAATAAATTTGAATTTCGAATAGTAGGAATTAAAAAAATGTAATTAATTAATTTTAACTTTGGATAGAATAGATTAGAATAGAAATAGAGAATAGACTAGAAAAACAATAGAATAGAATAGAATAGAATATAGATACTATCTATTTCATGTTTAATTTTTTTTGCAGATTACTATTTTTTACATAAGATCTCCTGCAGACTATTAGCATTTATTTTTATTTTTTTTGCAGATCTCCTGCAGACTATTAGTATCTATTTAGTTTTCTCACCAAGTCTCCTGCAGACTATTAGCATTTATTTTATTTTTTAGCAGATCACTTCTTCTTTTTTTTTGCAGATCTCCTGCAGACTGTTAGAATCAATTTCATTTTTTTTTCAAAGTCGGGTCGCAAAATATATTCGAATATATGTTAAATAGTATCAACATGATTCGAAATTATTTCAACCGCATTTGAAACTGTTTCAACCGGATTCGAAAATATTTTTGACCCGACTTTGGGTCCACGTATCTCGGGGTTACTTGGTGATAGAAATCCAAAATTTGGAGATGTTGTAGTGCTAGTTCTTCTGTGTTAGCATACCAAATTTGGGGTTTCTATAACTAAGTGACCCCGAGATACGTGGACCCAAAGTCGGGTCGAAAAATGTCAAGCACTTTACTGGAGCAGAGAATGACATTTTGCGACCCGATTTTGGGGCCACATATCTCGGGGCCACTTGTAGCTAGAAACCCCAAATTTGGTATGCAAACACAGTAGAACTAGCACTACAACATCTCCAAATTTTGGGTTTCTATCACCAAGTAAACCCAAAATACATGGACCCAAAGTCGGGTCGCAAAATATTTTCGAATCCGGTTGAAATAGTATCAACATGATTCGAAATTATTTCAACTGAATTTGAAACTATTTCAACCGGATTCGAAAATATTTTGGTCCCGACTTTGGGACCACGTATCTCTGGGCCACTTATAGCTAGAAACCCCAAATTTGGTATGCAAACACAGTAGAACTAGCATTACAACGGGGTTACTTGGTGATAGAAACCCCAAATTGGGGGTTATTGTAGTGCTAGTTGTAATGTGTTTGCATACCAAATATTTTGGGGTTTCTAGCTATAAGTGGCCCCGAGATATGTGGCCTCAAAGTCGGGTCGCAAAATTTCATTCTCTGCTGCAGAAAAGCACTTGACATATCGCCCATATCTGGGGGTCACTTGGTGCTAGGAACCCCATAACTTGTGGCAGGTGACGTGGCAAGTGGACAATCCACAACTTGGTCACGTGGCAGGTCACGTGGCACTCGTGGCCGGTCACGTGGCACTTGTGGCCGGTCACGTGGCACTCGTGGCCGGTCACGTGGCACTCGGACAATGACATACAGCATATGTACTTGCCTTGCGATCGACATCCATTTCACATCTTTTTTTTATGTGACAGATGTATATAAGTAAGTAACTAACCATCTTCCAAAATTTATAATTCAAATAGAAAAGATTAGAACAGAATAGAAAAAAAATATAATTTAATAGAATAAAATAGAAAGAATATGCAACCATCCTATGAAATTCGAATTTCGAATAGAATAAATTTGAATTTCGAATAGTAGGAATTAAAAATAATTAATTAATTAATTTTAACTTTGGATAGAATAGATTAGAATAGAAATAGAGAATAGACTAGAAAAACAATAGAATAGAATAGAATATAGATACTATCTATTTCATGTTTAATTTTTTTTGCAGATTACAATTTTTTACATAAGATCTCCTGCAGACTATTAGCATTTTTTTTGCAGATCTCCTGCAGACTATTAGTATCTATTTAGTTTTCTCACCAGGTCTCCTGCAGACTATTAGCATCTATTTCTTTTTTTAGCAGATCTCCTGTAGACTATTAACAGCCATTTCACTTCTTTTTTTTTTGTTGGAGATCTCCTGCAGACTGTTAGAATCAATTTGATTTTTTTTTTCAAAGTCGGGTAGCAAAATATTTTCGAATCCGCTTTAAATAGTATCAACATGATTCGAAATTATTTCAACCGCATTTAAAACTATTTCAACCGCATTTGAAACTATTTCAACTGGATTCAAAAATATTTTGCGACCCGACTTTGGGTCCACGTATCTCGGGGTTAGTTGGCGATAGAAACCCCAAATTTGGGGATGTTGTAGTGCTAGTTCTCCTGTGTTTGCATACCACATTTGGGGTTTCTATCACTAAGTGACCCCGAGATACGTGGACCCAAAATCGGGTCGCAAAATGTCAAACATTTCTGCAGCAGAAAATGACATTTTGCGACCCGAATTTGGGGCCACATATCTCGGGGCCACTTGTAGCTAGAAACCCCAAATTTGGTATGCAAACACAGTAGAACTAGCACTATAACATCTCCAAATTTGGGGTTTCTATTACTAAGTGATCCTGAGATACGTGGACCCAAAGTCGGGTCGCAAAATATTTTCGAATCCGGTTGAAATAGTTTCAAATGCGGTTGAAATAATTTCGAATCATGTTGAAATAATTTCGAATCCGGTAGAAATATTTTTGAATTCGGTTGAAATATTTTCGAATGCGACCGATTTTCGAATTCGGTCGAAAACAAAACGAAATCCGAAAAAGAATTTAACAAATTTAACGAATCTAACTAAACGAAATTAATTAATTAACGAATTAAAACTAAACGAAACAAATTTTTTCCTTTTGCACAAGTCTACTGTGAGCTGACCACGATAATCATGGCTGCTGAGCCCTGACTACCATGGTCAGCTTACGTGCCTCCGTCATCTGCTCTCGCCTCTGTCCTCCTCATCCCCCTACCTCCCTGCCTGTTAGCTCCTGTGTCTCTGTCTCCACCCCCCTCCTGCCGCTACTCGTAATAAAAAAAACATTAAAAATATTCTGGCAGCCCCTCTCCTTTATCTGGCAATAACTCACTCTTCGTGCTAGTTCACACCGGATGCAGTTCCGTGTGCTCTTTTTCTGCACTAAATATGCATGCAATGTTTTCCATGTATTCTCTATGGCGTTAGTACACAACAGTACAGTCAGTTTCCGGTCAGTTTTTGGTGCAGAAAAAAAGTAGAGCATGCTGCATTTTTTCCGCACAGAACTATACTGGAACCTAGCAAATTGTATCAAAAACCGACTGGAACTACACTGGAAATGCACTGGAATTGCAAGAGGTGGGAACTGTAAGCAAAAACGGATCCAGAATGTATGCATTTTTGTGGTGTGAACTGGCCCTAAAAATGCATGCACAGTGTTTTCCATGTATTCCATTGGCTCTAGTTTACACCAGTGCAGTCAGTTTCAGGTCAGTTTCCGGTCAGTTTCCGGAATACATGACACTGTGCATGCATTTTTAGTGCATAAAAAAAGTGCACGGAACTGCATCTGGTGTGAACTGGCCCTAAAAGAGTTTGTTTAAAAAGATGCCTCTAAACAGCTTTTTTCAGTTATCTTTGGGCTGGTCACGTGACTCCCAGCTGCTCTGCTACTAGATCCAAGGCTACAGTGGGAGGTGCCGAGCGCTCAGCACGGTGGTCACGTGACTCCCAGCCCATGTCAGAGGGAGATCTCGGCCCCACCCGCTGTAGCCCTGGATTGTAGTAGCCTTTTAGATGTAGCACCCTGCTGCATGAGCCCACTCCCTGGCCTCTCAGTTGGGGTTCTCCTGACACCCCGGGTTCTCTCACATCTCCAAGACCTCCAGATTCCCTCAGTGCCCTCGACTCACCTAGTCACCCTGGCTCTCTCAGTCTCCTAGGCTAACCTAGCCACCTCAATTCCCTCAGTTCTAGGAATAATGATTCTCTCCTCCAGCATGGAGTGCTGTCTCTTAAACAGAGCACGTCTGTCTTCTGGCAGGAGCTCTAAACTATGCCCAAGTCCTTCATTATAAGGGTTTTGTGCACCTGTGCAAGACCTGTAACCTGGAATGGAGATTTATTTCCTTCCAAAACTCTTTGAAATCTCTAAACTCCAGAACCCAAGCCATATTCTGGTCCCCTGCTCCGCTTATGTGTAGCCCCTGTGTCCCTTTTTCCTACTTTTACACGGTGGCAGGGTAGCAATCTGTCACACAATATATTGCTCATTTTAGTTAAAAGTGTATGTATAGCCAACACTCTTGAATTGGGCAGGGAAGGATTACTGTCAGTTGTTTTTTCTGGCTGTGCCCCGTTGAGAAGTCCCTTTACTTCCTATCCTGGTGGTGCAACAGGAAATGAGAGAAAAATCTTTCAAAATAATTGCATTCACTAAGAAGCACATCTAAAACCTTTTGGACTTTATCTACACACCCCACTTACACCATCAATTGTGAAAGGGAGTTCTACATCTTTACCGCTCTAACAGCAAAGAACCCGTTACACAGTTTAAGATTGAACCACTTCCTGTCCAAATTCATTGTGTGGCTGTTTGTCTTCTTTGGAGACCTAAGAATAAATAATGTAGTTTTCTCCCAATTATACAGTCACCATTTAAAGATTTGTATATTGTAATCATATCCACTGTTAAGCGCCTCCTCTCTATGGAGAATATGTTTAATATTTTAATATTCCTCATAATGGAGGTCCTCTGGCCCCCTTATTAACTTTACAACGAACAAAAATAGAAAACGTGCTGGTGTAACTAGTGAGAATATTGTTTAATATATTATATTTGTATGTACTTACCAGCTTTTTATCATGGGAGTAGAATGTGTATCATGTGTTTGCATTAAAGTTTTTAGTCGATTTACAATATGTGGCTTTCCCTGCTGCGATTACATGTGGATATTCGATTACATATATTCTCATCATTGTCTCTACTAATCTTGGAGAGCCAGCCTCACATATTGTAACCAATGGGTGTGAACTAAATGTTCCCGGTGGAAGTGTTTATAACAGGTGAATCAGACTCTGTAGTGGGGTAATTTCTAGGCTTGTGCAATTCGTTTCGTAACTAATCAAAATTCGTCCGAATTTAGCAACTTTCGGACGTTTGGAAGCATTAGAATTTCCGAACAAAGCAATTACGAATAAAACCGAATTCAAAATAAATTATATCGCAAATAGCGAATGCCCGAATGTCTACGACATAATTCATTATGAAAAAAGTTACGAATGTACGAATCCATTCGAAGCACAATAATGCAGCGTACACACGACCGTTTTTAATGACAAGAAAAATGCCATTTTTTAAAATGGTCATTAAAAATGATCGTGTGTGGGCTTCAGAGCATTTTTCACGACGTGAAAAATGGCCATGAAAAAATTGGAACATGCTCTAATTTTTCGCATCGTTTTTCACATCGCCGTTTTTCTCGTCATGAAAAACGGCCGCGTGTAGGCTTTAACGACGTGAAAAAAAATGCGCAAGCTCAGAATCAAGTATGAGACGGGAGCACTCGTTCTGGTAAAACTAGCATTCGTAATGTAGATAGCAGAAAAGTACAAATCCATTCGAAGCACATTAGGCATAATAGGCAGCGTTGTTGTGAGAGAGACACGGAAAATTACGAATCATCGAACCCAAAAAAAGTTACGAAAGTAGGAGTTGTGTCCAGAATCAATGAAAAACAATGTACTCTACCGAAAGTATGAATTATAAATCAACTAAAAATAAGGCATACATTATTACAAATCATTCCCATTCAACGAAAAATGTCGCTTGCGAAAATACAAATTAGTCCGAACACGAAAAATCCCGTCTAGCAAAATTACGAACGATTACGAATCAACAGGACCGAAAAGAAACGAACCGAAACTAAACAAATTTTTCCGTTGTGCACAAGAAACAAACCGAAACTAAACAAGTTTTCCCGTTGTGCACAAGTCTAGTAATTTCAGTTTGGTATGAGTGCATTTCTTACAATGGTGATGGCTTACATGGTAACTACATTTATGGAGTAGCACGACCTCTGCACAATATCAGTGGTGTTTTCCCCAAGACACATATTGGATTTGGACTATTTCATATACTTTATTTATCTTTGCCAGATTTCATTTTCATATGGACTTTGTTTTTATTTTCACTATGTTAGCGAGGCAACATCTATGATAAATACCCTGATTAACTTTGTTCTCCCTATCTGCACTCTCTCCAGTTCAAGCACATCCTTCCTGAGGATTGTTGACCAAAATGGACCACATACTCAAGATGTGGCGGAACCAGAGTTTTGTAAAGTGCTAGAGCCGGTTCACACCAGGGCAACACGACTTCCAGGGCGACTTTACAAGGCAACTTCGAGGCAACTTCGAGGCAACTTCGAGTTGCCTCCAGGACAAGCGACTTTGCCAGTGGCCAATCAAACAATAATCAGCTCTGTGGGAGGGAGGGGTTTGCCTGAGAAAACTATTTTCTCTTCCTGTAAAGTTGCTTCAGTTAAGACACTGATCCGACTTTAACGGCGACTTTCATTGAAATCAATGGGTACAAGTCGCCTAGAAGTCGCCTTGAAGTAGTACAGGAACCTTTTTTGAAGTCTGAGAGACTTCTGTAGTGTGCATAAAGACAGCTCCATAGACTAACATTACAGCGCGACTTGGGGCGTCTCGGGGCAACCTGAAGTCGGATCCTGAGTCGCCCTGGTGTGAACCGGCTCTTAGAACTATAGTTTTATTTTTTGAGTAAATAACCTATAATGCATGCTTATAGTAGGCTGGCTTGGTAAGTATATTCTTAGCTCTTAAGTACATTACCTTACATTTTTTCAATTTAGCTGCCTACCCCTCTATTTTCTCGAGTGCATTCTTTTAATGTTTTTATATCCTGCTGTGATGTTATTGCCCCGCTTAGCTTTGTATCATCTGTAAATACTGACATTAAACTAATTATTCCAACCTTTATATCATTTATGAACAACATAAACAGAATGGGTTCTAGTAAAAAAGCCCATGGGCACAAACCTAGACCATTCAAAGAGTTCCACCCTAAAAATGAACTTTCTATTAACAGCTTGCCTTTAATGTAAAAAAAACTTAATTTTTATTTTATTTTTTACTCACTTCTATCTGGCTGTTACTAGGCAGATTTCGTAATCTGCCTAGTTCCTAGTCCTAGGTGGTTCAACTTCCTGTCCTAAGACCCCATTGCCTCCTGGGAAATGATGACACTTATTTCCCAGGAGTCTCTGGGCATTACTGTGCCTAAAAATTGCCCAGCATGCACCTCTCCCTGAAAACCAGGAAGAAAAAGGAACTGGGCTTCACATGCCCACACATATGATGGATACGGCCACAACATGAGCTGGAGGATATAAGGCAAGTGTTTGCAATGATTTCTGGAATGATTGGGGAGCTATTAATATGTTTTAGGGAATATTTAATGTGATTAATTTTAGCTTGCAAAAAATAATTATGCCCGGAACCCCGCTTTAAAGGGGCCTGCACCAGCATCTAATCATGAGAAGAAGATGGGCACTCCAAAGAGTTACAAAGTGAATGTCTCTAGCAGGGCCTGTCAGATTTCAATGGTAGTGAGGCCTTGTAGACTGCCAACTCAGGGTTCCCCCAGGGCACAGAGTCTAATCCCCAGCCTGATTCTTCACCAGGGCTCCTGATGGTGGGGATGGACTTGCAGCAAGCTGGAACCAGGACATGGCCCCCAGGTACGTCCAGCTGAGAATGCGGAAACCATTCAAGTGCATATTACAATGGCAGGGGACAGAAAGGAATCCAAGACACAAGCCAAATTCAGGGCGGGCAGTAGACAAGCACAACAGTAAACGAAGCCAGGGTCGGTACACAGGTAGTCAGGCACAGGATACACTAGTATCAAGTGATTGGGAGCTCAGAGAACTGTGAAGTTGCTCAGGCAATGAGCGCTGCACTGAGAATGTATATATATATATATATATAGGGAAGCAAACTGGGAGGTGACCTAGGAAGTAATAGAAGGGAAAAGGATATAAACCCAGTGAAGCAGGCGACGCCCAAAGGTGAACAAAGAAGCCAGCAGCACATGTAAATGGTATCACAGATCTAGCAGAACACTGCAGCAAGGAGGTAAGAATTTCACAAACAGAACTCTGCAGGCTTAAAGAGGATAGACTGATGGGTTTTACTTCCTCTTTGTTCCCCTGCAAAGGTAAAGCATAATCACGGCATGACCCCATCTAGAAATGGCACAGCGTGCCCTTTCTAAAGTGTGAATGCGCCGAATATATCTGCGAATGCACAGAATAAATCATTGTACGGGGATTTGTAAATATCTCCTAAACCGTGTAGGTTTAGGAGATATTTCCAGCACCTACAGGTAAGCCATATGCTGCGTACACACAATCGTTTTTCTTGCCATTTTTTTTCTTGCCGTTTTTCACGTCGTTTTTTTTCATGTTTCCTCTCAAGCCTGTCTTGCGTACACACGATCATTTAAAAAAATGATCAAGCAAAGCGCAGTGACGTATACCACGTACGACGGCACTATAAAGGGGAAGTTCCGTTCTAATGACGCCACCCTTTGGGCCGCTTTTGCTAATTCCGTGTTACCGCGTGTTAGTATAAGTTTGGTGAGAGACGATTCGCGCTTTTCAGTCTTCGTGCTTTGAAGATCGTTTTGTGGAGTTCAGTTTGTGCTTGTGGGTTTGTATCTGTTTGGCAGGGCTTGTAGTCAGTTCGTATCTGTTTATTCAGTGCGTTCTCGTCTGCTCGTTCCTGTTTTTCAGCTCGTTCTTCAGAGGCCTTGCTGTTCTTCCGTGCGTTCTTCTAGTTCGTTCTGAGCTTGCGACCGTTATCTAGCCATGTTGCGGCTACGTACTCGTCGTAAAGTTCGTGCTGTAGTTGGTGCAGGGGTTCATGCTGTATCCCGACTCCATGCCATGAGCAGGGTCAGGAGGAGTTCATGGACCAAGAATTGGTTGCTCCAGCGGCACCAGTTCTGTCATATGCCTTTGTTGCGGGAAATCAGGGAGAATAATCCTGATGACTATAGGAATTTTCTCCGGATGTCTGACCCCGTATTTCAGCATCTGTTGGCTTTGGTGTCCCCCTACATTACCAGGCAGGACACCGTTATGCGTGAAGCCATCAGTGCTGAGCGGAGGCTCATTGCCACGTTGCGATACCTGGCGACTGGGAGAAGCCTGCAGGACTTAAAGTTCTCCACAGGCATACCCCCCCAGGCTCTGGGTGTCATTATACCAGAGACGTGTTCTGCCATCCTCCAAGTTTTGCAGGAGGACTATATTAAGGTAAGTGTTCTTATTTCAAACATCACATTGTATGTATTCATTTGAATGATTTTTTTGGGGGGGTTTATTAGCAGTCCCTAATTCCCATGATTCTTAGCTGCAGGGAATTTCCCCTTTCTCCACATGCTAATTTTTGTTTTTGAATTTTTTCATTAGGCCTACATTAACAGTTGCCTTACCTAACCTCTCCAGCATGCTATCCTGGGGCCATACCCACCTTGCATAGTCCGTTCCATGTATTTTAATCTATTTTTTTTTGTGTGTTTTTTTTTGTGTTTTTTTTGTTGCTTACTACTAATGTTTTAATTTTTTTGTTTCCCCCAATGATGGCCATGAATGATTTTCTTAAATCTGCTTTCAATGTTTCAGTCTCAAAGTATTAATTTATTTTTGATTTCATTCCACAGTTCCCTTCTACGCCACATGAATGGCAGAATGTGGCATCGGACTTTGCCCAACGATGGAACTTTCCAAACTGTGGAGGGGCCATTGACGGCAAACATGTTCGGGTCGTCCCACCACCCCATTCGGGATCCTTTTATTATAACTATAAGGGGTTCCACAGCATCGTCATGAGGGCAGTGGTGTCGGCCACCTACGAATTCCTCTATGTGGACGTTGGCAAGAATGGCAGGATGTCTGATGGAGGAGTTTTTGCACAGACGGAGTTTGGGGAACGGCTCCTTTTGGATCAGCTGGCCTTGCCACCAGCGGAGCAGAATGTGGAGGGACTCCCATTTGTGTTTGTGGCGGATGAGGCGTTTGGCCTGGGTCCCCATTTGATGAGGCCATTCCCGCAGCGCACCCTCACCCCTGAGAGGAGGGTGTACAACTATCGGCTGGCCAGAGCAAGAAGGGTGGTTGAAAATGCCTTTGGCATCATGGCCAGCCGCTTCCGCCTGTTCCTCACCTCCATCCACCTTGCTCCTTACAAATGGAACCATGTTGTAATGGCGTGTTGTGTCCTACATAATTATCTGCGGGTGCATTACACAAATTATCTGACTTTGACTGGGCCTGAGGCCACCTTAATGGAAGCAGAACATCTTGTGGCCCTGGAAGCTGGCCGTCCAGGCTTGGCCCCCCAAACCGGACGTGAGGTCCGTGACAAATATGTGGATTATTTTGTGGGTAGGGGGGCCATTGAAATGCCAAAGATTGGTTTCATGTATATTTTTAATAATGGTTTATGTTTTTCGGAGGTTTACCTAGTGGACTTGTATTGCCATGTGTATTGTGCATTCTTAATTAGCCTTCATTGTCAGTGTAAACACAAAACATTGCTTAGTTCACTTTGACAACATTTACATAATGAAGCCACAACTTCTTGATACCAAAATACCATTTTTTATTTTTGTATTGGACAAATCCTTTTAAATGTAGATGTCCCAAACATTTTTTGCTTGTTAAAACGCATGAACAGCCATGCATACAAAAAAAATATTAAAAAATATATAGGGAAAATTTTCATTTACTAGTCCTAAAAGGTTCATTGAAAAACATACCTGCCAAAACACAGCAAGTTCAACGTTAATTTTTCTAAAAACATTAGACACGCCCAAGCACAGCCATGATATTTTGTAGCCTTTCCTCCACCCGCTTGGTATTTTCCCTGATCTCTATCAAGTCTCCCTTTAATTTTTGAAGGTCACGACAGCAGACCATCAGGTATTGGATCAGGATCTGGGCACTGTGATGTGTCAAATTGTTGGGGTCTTCGGCCAGAACTGCACCTACATAAAAAAAAAAAAACATGTAGTATAGAATATGTAGGCCTACATCTATTAACCTGCATCTGTCTGGTTTGACACTGACCTGTTGAGGTGCCACTTTCCACTTTCACAACCTCACGTTCCTCTCCATCATGTGGGTCTGGGGCTATTGTTGAAGGTGTTGGATTTCGAGGCTCATCTGACGTAGCTTTTTGAAGCCCTATGGAGATTGCAAGAAAATGTATAGTTTCATTATTAATGTCGATTTTTTGGAGAAAAAAAAACCATGAGAAAATAATTTGCAAACATTCTTTTGAAGTGTGATCCATTTTTCAATGTACCCCCAGTGACAACAGGAACACATGATTGGATACATAGCCAAATACATAGCATATACCGTACTTGTTTTTTTTTTAAATGTCCTTTGGATTTGATCCCTAAAAATAATTGGGGACCAAATTTGCTACCCCAAAAAAACAAATTAAAATGGGTGTTCACACTGGATGATCCAAAAACATCGTTTGATGAACTGTACGGAGAATGAGGTTTAATACGTCCGTTTACTTTGCGGACAAATCTGAAAGATGGTATCTTTCACTGTACGAGATCAAAGACAAACATACACGACATAATACAAGTAATAATCTCTAGCAGGGAAAATAGCAATAAAAAACTTACTTTTTCGTATAACTTTCTTGATTCGTTTGTATTGGTCGGGCTCCCGCAACTTCAGATCAGACCATCGTTTTCTGAGCTGTTCCTTCGTTCTGCACACCCCGAATTTTTGGTGAAGACTTTTGACCACTTTGCCCATAATTTTTGACTTGACCAGATTCGGCCTTTTATACGGCCCATGCTTGGCATCATAATCCTCCCTCTTTAAAATGGCGACCATCTCCACCATTTCCTCGAATGACATGTTGGATGCCTTATATCTCCTGGATCGGGATTTGGGCTCCTCAGGAATTTCATCCTCTGTAGAGGTAATCTCAGCCACCTGTGTCTCCGCCATGTTGCTAAGCACTACGAAGAGCGAGAAGGGGCGGGGAAAGTACAATATCGAACGTCAGGGGCGGGGAAAGCGTGCGGAGTTCCATGCATGCGCAGTGTATATCAAGTGCCAATCCATGTGTCGAAAATACGTTCATTTGGCGGGAGAGGGAGTTCGCAACGAACGTGTTGACCAAGGTACATAACATTATAAGGATTTTGGGTTCCGCTGAGGAGGAGATTTGGGGCTTTTATATCTGTCCAAAATGCTGATTTGATGATTGTTGCCTGAAACATATGTCTTTTCTTGGTTCTTGATTTTACAGAGAGAATGAATACATTCAAAAACCCGGAGTTCATGGGGGAGTTCATTGACAAATGGAAAGAACTCCCTATCCTGTGGCAGACCAAAAGTGGTTCCAATAAAAACAAAACGGCCAGGACAGCAGCACTGGAGAGCCTGCTTGCATTTGTCCAAACCCAGATACCCACAACAACTCTCCAAGATGTGAAAACCAAAATTGCTACCATCAGGGGGACATACAGGACCCAGAGGAATATGGTCCTGAAGTCCCAGAGGTCAGGTGCTGGAGCAGATAAGGTTTATAAACCCAGTCTGTGGTACTACAGCAAGCTCTCTTTTCTGGATGACCAGCTGGAAGTGCGGGAATCTCTCTCCACCCTTCCCCCCAGAGGTCAATCCAGCCTTCCTTGTAGCCAGCCCTCCAGCCTTCCTTGCAGCCAGCCCTCCAGCCTTCCTGGCAACCCTGCTCTGGCTTCCTCTGAGGATCAAGATCAGGCCCTTGAGGAGGCAGATTTGGATATATGGAGCCAGGTAAAGTATTGATATCTCCATTTAGATGTTACAAAAGTGATGCATTTAAAATGAGGTTAGTATTGTTAGGTATTTAATGTAAAAAAAAGACCAAGATACAGTAAAAAAAAAAAAAGAAAAAAATTGTTTTTTTTTTTTTATATTATAGACTTAAAGATAGAGGCTACAGCCACAGAACTTTAATACATGCATACAATAGAGCCTCCAAATGCAATCGCAATGAGCTACTGTTTTCTACTCGAACCAAATCTTCTTTACAACCAATCAGATTAATTACGCAATATTCCAAACATCATGCATTTTTTAGAAACATCTTGACACAATATTGGCCCTTACTATTAGCTGATAGCTCCGCTGCTAAACACATTAACAACCATCCTGACATTACCTACAGACGTGCTCCCTCTTTGAGGGACAAACTAGTTCGTAGCCACTTTGACCCCATAGATCCTAGATGTAACATACAGACTGGTACTTTTCCCTGTAACAAATGTGACACATGTCCATTTATCCTAACTGGCCAAACTGTGATCCTTCCCAACGGCCTTACACACTCCATCGGTTATCGAGTATCTTTTCAAACTTTCGGTGTTGTCTACTTAGCCAAATGTCTCTGTGGCTGATTCTATGTGGGGAAAACAAAAAGACCCTTTTTCAAACGTATTAAGGACCACATTGGCCCCATTCGTAAACGACTTATGACCACTGCCATTAGCCGGCATGTAGGTAGCGAACATAACTTTGAAGTAAATATGATTACTTTTTCAGCTTTGGAACATGTACCCACTCATGCAAGAGGAGGCGGCATCGACCGCAAACTCCTGCAACTTGAAACTAAATGGATTCACCAATTAAAAGCCACACGTTACCCTGGCTTAAATGAGTTCATCAGTTTCAAGTCCTTCCTATAAAATACCAGTACATAAATCACTGTTCAATAATACTGTTTTGTAACTGCACTTGGTTACTTTCCATATTCACACTACTTCATCCGTGTTTCCTACCCCTATGTCTCTCCTAGGGGCATATATCATGCTCTCTCCGTGTCCTACAATTTTCTCAATTCCCTACACCTCTTATTCCCCTCTTCCTTCTCATTTTTCCCCCCTCCTCCTTCCTACGTTCAATATATATTTTTCTTATTTATTTTCACTCCAATTTGTATTCACTCTCATACCCATTTTTTTTCTCCCCTCCCCCCCCCCTCCCTCTCTTCCTTTTTGATTGCTGACCCCATAAATAATCTTTTGCATAATCATGATACTCTAGAAATGTACGAAAAAACACATGTGACTATGTATTTAAATTTACTTATATTATAATTTGTTTAAACTGCTGTCAGTTTTAATCTGTTTGTATGTGTATTCTCCGCATCACTGTTTTATGATCCAGCTATGTGAGCCCATATTCCATTCCTCTGTCCGGCGCTGAATGTCGCGCATGCAGCTTTTTGTTTCCCCCCTTCCTTCTGGGTGTGGTTCTCCCCTGTTGCCGTACCACGCTTTGGGGCTATACTGTTCTAGCCGCATGGACACCCAAGGGCTTCTGCCTATTAGAAGCCCGCCCCTGTGCCATTCCTATGCTATAGAGGCTACCACTTCTATAGACCAGCTCTTTCCTCCTCCCCGGCCCCCTCCCTTTTGGGTTGTCATGTATCCGCCTTAGCGCCGCCCATTAGCTCCGGTTAACATCAATGACACTGGCATACACTATTCTCGCCGCCATCACCACGGCGCATGCGTGCGCCGCGGAGCATTCTGGGGATTGTAGTCAGAGGCTGGCTTCATCTCCTATGCATAGGGACAGGCACGTAATTTGTCCGCTCTCGCTCAGTGACGTTAGCACGCCTGAGCGAGTGGGGGGTTTAAAATGCCAGCACAATCGCCATTCCACTCCAGGCGGTTGTATGGAGGCGATCTCACTTGAACCTCTCCAGACTCAGGTAAACTTCAAAACTGTATACCACTCTCCCAGGCTACTATATGCCGGCATACTGCATCCTTATGATGATGTGCAAACTAGCAGCCTAATAAATGCGTTTGCATGTGTCTCTACTTTAACACATGCAGCCGCACACTATGCTTTTATATACAATTTGGTTATCTATCTACATGTATGTATATCACATATATTACCAAGTTATATTATCTATGCCTGGAACAACATTCTTTTTAGAATCTTATTACTATCTTCTATCATATTTTAGGTTTTACCACACTACTAGATAGATCCTTCCGACATCCCCTTGAGTCATAGTATGGATACTGTTCTCTTGGTCGCCTCTGCCAGCATATTTCTTTTTAATACATATTGAACACAAGTAAGTAGTTTATTTCTTTCTCCTGAGCCCGCTGGCCCTTTATACAATTTTTATGTAAACTATATACCTATTTAAAATAATCATTATATTGGAAGGAATCAGTCATTAGGACCTGTCTTCCTTCCCAGCTAGGTCCTCTTAACCCCCTACGGCTGAACTTAGCCCCCTTCGTGGTCTGGCGGGTGTGGTGTACTATCTACATCCTATGCGGGATTCGCATGCGTGGCTTTCTCTGCCTGGGTCGAGTGAGGGCTGGGCTCCATATCTGGTAACTACAGTGATGTGGATCATAATGATGTAACAGCATAAAAAGTTATGATATCCAGTTATTTGTTTATTGTATATGTACTGACTTTGTTTTTGATTTTTTGTCAGAGCTGGATGATTTTTTGTCAGAGCTGGGTATACGCAAAAAATTTGGGCGGCTACAGTGTACTCCCCTGAAGAAGCCAAACCTGGCGAAATATATAGGGACATAACATCGTACCTGACCCCCGCCATACTGTACCTGGGTAAACCAGCAGCCCAAAAAAAGAACTTTAATTGTTCAAGTTGTGATTTTATCATCTTTGCTCTTTCATATATTTTGTATAATATCTATGAGATATTTTAATAAAAATTGTAAATGTATTTTGTTTATGTGACATTTTCTTACAAAGCACCGCTATAGTCCCACTTTTCTCATTCTTTGAGATGATACCAAGATACAGTAGTGGTCAATTTTGATGTGGACAAGGCAACAATATCAGGAGGCGGAATCTGTGAGACTTTCCTAAATTTTCACATTCAATTCAAAAATGTCTGGAGGGGAACAATGTGTGTGATTGATGGTGGCAAAAAAATAATAAAGTCCCTTTCTTTTTTTACAGCCAGAGCAGAGCCAGGAAGAGGGTGATGGTGGGGACCAGGAGGAGGCAGGGCCAAGTGGCACCCAGGAGGAGGCTGGGCCAAGTGGCACCCAGGAGGAGGCTGGGCCCAGCACAAGAGCCCAGATGCCTCCCCTGATAATGAAACCACGAGGGCCAAGGAGAGGTAGGCAGGTGGAGGAGGAAACAAGAGCCTTCATCAAAGAGGCTACTGCGGCCCTGAGAGAGGCACCCTCTGCTGAGGAGGGCTTTGCCGCAGTCCTGGCCAATAAGCTAGCCCAAATGGACCTGCGGCAAAAGCTGTATAGTAAGACACTCCTGTTGAAGGTGATCAACAAGGGATTGCTCGGTGAACTCACCAAGTTCACCGACATCACGGAGGTTGTCCCTACTCCTCCACCTCCTCCTCCTCCTACTACTACTCCTCCTGCCACAACCTCTCCTCCTGATCCCCAGCCTCCGTGGAAGAAACCAACCAAGGCTGCAGGGAAGGCTGTAGAGAAGGCTGGAGAGAAGGCTACAAGGAAGAGAAAAAAATAATGCCTGCTGTAGTACCACAGACTGGGGACATATATGACTTAGCTGCTGCGGTTCCTGACCTCTGGGAGTTCAAGCCAAGATTGGCCTCCTTTTTGGTTTTCACATCTTGGATGGTTGTTGTGGGGTCCAAGGGATGAACAAATGCAAGCAGGCTCTCCAGTGCTGCCATCCCCTTTAATTTGTTATGTTCCGAAATAAAGGATCTTTTTTTTGGCTTTAAATACTTGACTATGTGATTTGTATTTCAAAAGAGAGTTTGCTAGGGAGCAGGCAGGGACATTTCAAATAATATTATTGTTATTAACAAGGGACACAAACCTCCTTGAGGCAAAATTAGACAAATTTTGAAGGTCGGTGTGGGACATTTACCCAAACATAATTTAAGGAAAAAACAAAAAAGGCCCAGAAAAATGAAGAGGCTAACTTAATTACTAAAAAAAACTCCAAAAAGAACCAAAATAAAAAAAAAATCATCTTTACATTTCTTCATGAATTTATGAGGGAGATGTGGCTTGAAAAGAATATTTTTCTATCATTAAAAAAATTAGGAATTACTTTAGAAACAAGTTTGGCATAACTCTCAATGTCATTATCAAAAGAGGGTAATTGTTGAAGCATTCTCAAAAGAAGAACGGAATGCGCAGCATTAAAACAATGCTATTAATTCAACCGTGACGAATGTGCCATATCGATTCCCAACGCTAGCTTTACCAAAACGCTCCCGTCTCATACTTGATTCCGAGCATGCGCGTTTTTTTTCACGTCGTTAAAGCATACACACTATCGTTTTTCACGTCGTTAAAAAAAACGACATGAAAAACGACGTGAAAAAAGAGAGCATGTTCGAAATTTTTAATGGCTGTTTTTCACGTCGTTAAAAATGCTCTGGAGCATACACACGATCATTTTTAATGGCCATTTTTTTTAATGACATTTTTAACGGCATGAAAAACGATTGTGTGTATGGGGCATTAATCTAGGCTTACCTGTAGGTGAAAGTGGTTGTACAGGGTGTACAACCACTTTAACCATGACATGGACACAGACAGCAATGATAACATGACAAGTGTTTTCAACCTCTCACTTAGTATTCAAAAACCAAATATAAGAAGGGGTGTTTATAGACATGCTTTGAAGACAATCTTAGTTCATCTCTTAAAGGAGAAGTATAGCCAAAAAAAAATTGGCTATATTTCTCCTATGGATCACAGGAGTGCAGTTAATTATGCACTTACTGTGACCCATTTTAAGCCGACAGTGGGCTAAAGCCCTCGGTTGGATGACATCAGAGACCAAGTCCAGGCTCTGAAAAGAACCCAACCATATGGTTGGGATCTGCCCATAAGTCTGGATCAGCAACTGGCTTAGGCTCTCAGTGAGTTGCTGAGAGTCTGAGCCAGACGCTCCCACCCCCAAAGCTCAGAGCTCCAATGAGCACTGGTGAGGCAGAGCAGAGAGCCATGGACTGACAGTCACCAGCTCTCTGCAAGCTGAAGAGCAAGACCTGAGTAATTAGAGGTGTTTAATCACTCAGTTCTTGATCTCCCAGCTGTAGCTGGGATCGGTGCTACAGCTATCTAGGTGAGTATGATTTTATTTATTTTTTAAAAGCCCTGCTTCTCTTTTATTGTCCTAGCATTGTCTATTTTGCTATACAGTAAACATTTTAATGAAATCAACATTGCTACATAACTCCTACATACAGGGCTTAGGCATCATACTGTCCCTGCCACATCTAAATGATGAGACCCTTTTGTACCAGTGCTGTCCCTTTGTCTGCAGTTAGCTGAATGAGAGGAAGCCAGATATCTACTTTATTCAAGCCCAGCTGAACTTGCAGTTTAATTTAGCCAAATACAATCCAAGTGCATCAAAATGTAGGGGAGTAGGGGGTTGGGGTGAGTTTTTCTGGGCTACGCTAGGCACTTTGGATAGAGTCACTGCCTTACACATGGGGTACATTTGCTTGAACAGATGACTGTGCTCTAGTTAACTTTCTTGCTGTTAATACCACGGTCAGAGCCAAATACCTTTCCACCTGTCCAGCGTATCCAAGCTACCTCTCTCCCAGTAACGGAACGAGGTCCCGCTGTGCACCTAGCACAGACTCCATGCTTGCACACACTTTACTCTTTCTCTTCCATACCTGTGTACGGGCTGGGGACATCTGTGGTGCTGATCTGCTCCCTTTGCTATGGGAGATGGGCCTACTCATGGAGAGAGTGCTGACAACAACTACTCCTGCAAGAGGCTGCCCTACCTGTGACATGCACACACTTATGACAGGCTGCTAAAGAAACCTTCATTACCCTTGGTAACCACTTGCATCTTACACTGATGTGTTCATACCCCAATGTGTTTAGCTGACCCGAACTGTAGACTATGTGTATCGGTTACTTACATTACACCCCTTAAGTAACTTCAGATCAGGCAAAGACAAAGTTTCAAAAACTTTACTTAAATAACTTGGCATGACAATCAAACAAAGGCAGCAGTCTTTCTATAAACGAATCCCTAGCTCAGGCTCCTGACTGCCCCAGCATACCTGCACAGGATAGAGTCCCTAACTGGTTGAGTCCATGATGGTAGTATCCAGGATTGACATCTTCAGGGCTTACTGCAGGTCCCAGCAATTCCCCCAATGCTATAGAAGGCTGATGAAGCCAGATGTTCACTAGCAGGCACTCCGGTCTTGGCCTAATTCAGCAGGCTGACCGGATGGACTCCAGCAATGGTACCACTTTCTTAGGTCTGGACCCGTTGCTTTTATAACGCACAGAACTAGTGGGTCAAATTTAAAATAGCCCACCAACAAAAATAATTGGGAAACACAATTAACACTAACCCTCCTGGCTGGGCCAGCATAAAATTCTACTGTTCTACAAAAAAAAATGTGTGCAAAGTCTTACAGTTCATTGTCCTTAGAAGTTAGCAACAGTATGAGTAAAAAAGATTGCCCCCTGCCAGCATTCTGCAGAGAAGGACCCTTGCTCTCTATGTGGAAGTAGTGGTCTCTGATTTATCATGCCGCTAAATAAGAACTAGAGTTCTCTAATCAGCAAGGATCATGCATTTTGCTGAATCTAGAGCTCAGTAGGGGAAGTGTTGAACCTATGCAGATAGTCTACTGTTTTATGCAGAGATGCGTTTATGCAGCATGATAGCTTAGGATAGGCTTATATTATTGGCCTATGGCTGCTATCTAAATAAAACAAACTATAAGAAATCCCACACCTTTTCTTTTTTTTAAATATATTTGAACTTTTGTATAAGGCAAAATGCAGTAGAGGATAACATGTTTGCAAGATACAGTGCAAAAAGTGCATTAAGAAAAGGTCTCATATCCAGCTATCCTAGCTACTGACACACAAGTTTTATTGTAGTAACTACAGGCCTGGACGTATACAGTATTATTAAAAGTGCTGTTAACGCAGTTAATTATCTATACCTGTACAATATTTCATTGCAGTATTCTTCAAGTGATTCTGTTAACCTTCAAGCATACATCATAAATTTCATATTTTTATAATTAACATTCTTTTAAAATTGTTTAGTTTCCTGTTATATTCATTACCAATTTGATATTCATGACTGTTGACTACATTGTGTCAATATCTTATTAGGAGCATAATATTGATTTACCAAATCAGTAGTTTGTGTAGTACAAAATAGAAAATGCTTTGGCTTATAATTACATGTGTTAATCATATTCTGCTAAGCTATTACCGTTGTACAGAAGTTTTTGGGAGAAAATAAATTGACTTGACAACCAGCATAACATGCAGTGCATGAAGCATTTGATTGAATTAGGTTATGATACTTGTTTGAGTTGTTAGAAAGGATGATCTGTTTGTTGTGGTACATTTACATGATTCACTAAACTATGTCATCGTTACAAAACATGTGTTTGTAATATTGATATAATAACTGCCTATTTGGGGTAAAGGGAATCTTTTTTTTTTGTTGATAGCCATTTAGTTAACAGCAGATCACAATTTTAAGTGAGCTAAAGCTACATTGTCAAAGATTTGTGCATACCTTCCCTGTCACAAATAGTTGGCACTCATTTCCTTGAAGTTCAACATCTAAGGAGTGTCCAGGTTTTGGCGGAGACCTCCTCCAGGTTATATGATGTTCATTGTATCATACTTCCAGATTATTTCTTGCACTGGCAAACAGTTGAAAAAATAAATAGCCACACAAGTACCAACATGTCAGGCACAGTCTAGATACTGGCAAAATTTGGGGAAGGTGATGTTTATTCAGAAATAAAGGGCAGGCACCTGTCAAGGAAAGCAACATTCAAGTTTAATAATATCCAGTAGAGGGTTAATTTAGACAAACAGCTGAACAAAGTCCAGTAGAAGCCTCTTGCTTAAGCACTAGCCGAGTGGACTGTCCAGAATTTATAGTTATAGAATAAATTCATCTTTTCACAAAAAATGAAAAGGCAAACTAACACCTACACCCTTCCCCACCCTCTGGTCCCTGCTGCACTTACATCCATGGGGGATTATCTGTCACAGCTCGTGCAACTGAAGCAGCAGTCCAAAGTTTAGAAAGCCCCACTCTTCTTCCTCTCCTTCTTTAGGACTTCCATGATGGATCAGAGCAATGACTAGCACCTTACCACTTTGACAGACCTGTCCAGGAAACTCTAGGGAAAGAAGGGGAAAAAGAGTGGGGCTTTCAAATTCCCAGCCCTCTGCATCAGCTACGTGGGCAGTGACAGCTAATCACCCATGGAGCTAAATTATAAAGAGGTGCCATATATATATAAAAGATGTTAGAGTGGTACCTTCGTCCCATTAAAGTAGAGAGTAAAGATTGGGAGGAGGCTGTGTGTGGACTTTTATGGTACCGTATATTAACTGTTAGTTCAGTCAAATTTTGAAAATTACAAAAAGATTGTATTACAAAGTTTATGTATGTTAACATATTCATAGAATAGACAAATAAATCATGACAATCATGAAAAAAATGATTTTTACATCCCATCGTTTAACGCAAATCCCGGTAAGGCGCATGGACCTTTTGGGGAGTTTTCTCTATAAATTTGATGTCTTCTTTTTTATACAAAATCTGACCATATATACCCACAATAATGTATATTCAATAACATGTATGTGTTTTCTCTTTATTTTAGTTACATGACAATCCAATCTATTTACCACTTGATTATACAATAAAAGCTCCTGAAGAAGCGGCTAAACCCGCAAAACATGTTGAGCAACCAATGAGTATTTTTTGTGGATGTTCTATTGGGTAACAATAGGATGTAAAAATATTTTTTTCATGATTGTCATGATTTATTTGTCTATTCTATGAATATGTTAACATATATAAATTTTGTAATAAAATCTTTTTGTAATTTTCTAAATTTGACTGTACTATCAGTTAATATACGGTACCATAAAAGTCCCCACACAGCCTCCTCCCAATCTTTACTCTCTACATTACCAAATATAGTATTCCTAACCCAAAGTGGTGGACTAGTGGCTGCTCACAGAGCATGAGATTGCTAATCCCTTACATGCAAAAGGCACAACAAACCTCCTTTTTCTCCTTTTATGTTGTTCCTTTACACTGAGGAAATGCTTGTGATTTGATAAAAATACCACCTGCATTCTCTTGGCCATGATAACTGTGTAGCCCTCTTGCAGTTTACAGCATTTCATAAAGGAATCTCAGGAATGTTTTTTTAGGTGACTTTTTTAAGAATGCAAAGTATTGGGAATTGATGGCAAAGAAAGCATATAAAATAAATTACTGAATTTAATAACAATAAAAAATCAAACGACTTGAAAATAAGTATAGAACAATTGATAGTCAGCAAATAACTTCGAAAAATCTGATGCACGTGTTTTGTAAAATTGCATTAGGTAGAGTTTTGATACAAAATGTTTCATGGTCCTCTGTATCAAAATGTCTGTAATAGAAATATATGGAAAAAAATGTTTCATGGTGTAAAAACAACAGAACAGATATGGGGTGAAAAATTTGTTAAAGACTTATATTTAGGATATATATATATATATATATATATATATATATATATATATATATACGTAACTGTGGAGTAACTTGGAATTAATTATTATAATGCTCATAATCAAAAAATGCCCACTGAACAATATAGAGTTTAACCATATTTACCTGTGTCCACTGGAGCCAAATTAATTATTTATTCCAGTAAGTGTACACAGGTAATTTTTAAGACCTCATCCTCTGATTTCTTAGACATCCCACGTTTGATTCTATTAAACATAAAGCAATCCTTCATTGCAAAACCATTTTAACATATAAATCAAAATCAAAAGAGAATATTTTACAGAAAAGGTAGAAAACAAAAATGTTGCCGATTATAGTGTATTAAGGTGAAAAAACATTTACCTTTACAACCCCTTTAACTCTATATTATAGAGAGAAAAGATTCGACATCGAGAGAAAAGATCTCTGCTGGAATTGGGTGGGGGAAGTAAAATAAAAATAATGATGATGATGAATGTTATCGGCTGATTGGAACCAAAGAGGAGGAGCAGTAAAATAGCTAGAACTAACTTGACAATTCAGCATGAACGACGAAGATTCAACAAATTCGATCCCATTGGAAGAAGTCTTTTACAACAAAACTAGTCTGGGAGGAGCTACACAACAGTCACCTGGTGTGCAGCGTTCAGATCTTTCGACCACTCGTCGAATATACAATTTGGGGGTTTGGACGGAAGTTTGCAGTGGTTCGATTGCAGTGGAGAGGCAAGCTTACATGAAGGAGGGTGAGACACACATAGCTGTTTGATCCGACGAGACCGCAATACATTGCGGCTGCCTGTTGTATACTTGCCTGGCGTTTGGAGAAGTTTTATTGAAGTGCTTGATTTTTATCTGCCTAATGTGAGTTTAACCATTGAAGGTCACTTGTGCTGTGCTATTTTAATTAAAGTTGTGACATACTTCACTATTGGAGATACTTGTTTTTTTCCATGTGGGTAAATAAGCTGATTAGCCGAGCATGAGAGTGCGAGGCATATCCTATTAGTGAGTGCAAGTCCTTAGGGAGTGGAGTCACTGAGTGAGCACGGTGGTGTGGTGAAGGTTTTCAAGGACACACAGGAAAATATAATCCACACAATTTCGATTTGAAGTCACTATTTGGATGCAGTTTTATTTCTGGACTTACTTTTCAAACAATTTGCAGCAATTTAAAAAAAAAACACTGTTTTGAACGTTATGGACACTTGATGAGTTTATTATATGCACATTTTTCACAGGGTGTATATTGATAAATTTATATGTATGCATTTGTTCACAGAGTGTATATAATTTACCATTAGATGTGTGTTGCAATACACTGAGCGCTACTATTTTGGTTATTCAAAATCACTTTTCATTTCTATATTTTTAAAGTAGCAGCTGGTAGGGTTAATTGGTCCGGTACTTATCGGACGTCATTCCAAAGCGCAGTGGAGTGTATTAGGGAAAGAGGGCGATTTGTTTCTTATTACACTGTTATTTTCGAAGAGTCGACAAAGCATCGAAAAACATACAAACGTCAAATCTGTCATTGAAGGCTATGGTGTCTGTCGAAAGTTCTAAGAAGATTCGACGGAGCAGCTAAACTGTACAACGCTGCAATCGTACATTTCCGATCAAATGCATCCGCCCATAGGCTATAGAAAATTTCTAATGTTGGTTGGCTAGTAATAATAATTAAAAAATATAATTATTCCTAGTCATACAACATTAGAATTCTACTATAGCTAGCTTGTAGGCGGAACATTAGACTGGAAATGTACGATTGCGGCGTCGTACAGTTTCGCTGCTCCGTCGAATCTTCTTTGAACATTCGACAGACACCATAAGCCTTCAATGACAGATTCGACCATAATTAATTCAGATTTTTGGACGAATGCAATTTCTAACGAAAAACCAAATAAATAAAAACAAATTTCGAGAGTAATTAAATACATTTATTTTTCGGACGAAAACTAAATTCCAAAACAAAATATTTCAGTGTGCACATGTCTATTGCATACACACTGTCAGACCAAAGTCCGACCGTCCAAAACGTGGTGACGTACAACACGTACGACGGCACTATAAAGGGGAAGTTCAAATCCAAGGGCGCCACCCTTTGGGCTACTTTTGCTGATTTCGTGTTACCGCGTGTTAGTGAAAGTTTGGTGTTAGCCGATTCGCACTTTCCAGTCTCCGTGCTTTTCAGATCATTTTATGCGGTTCAGTTTGTGCTTGTGGGTTCGTATCTGTCTTTCAGTGCGTGTAGTCAGGTCGTATCTGTTTTTCAGTGCGTTCTTGTATGCTCGTTTCTGTTTTTCAGGTCGTTCTTCATAGGACTTTCTGCTTCTCAGTGCGTTCTGTTTAGTTCGTTCTGACCAGCCAACCGGATTCTAGCCATGTTGGAAGTACGTTCTCATCGTAGAGTTCGTGCTGCATATGGGCTTGGTGTTGAGGTTAATGCTTTGACCCGAGCTCAGTCCATGAACAGGGTGAGGAGGAGTTCATGGACCAAGAATTGGTTGCTCCAGCGGGACCAATTCTCTCATATGCCTCTGCTGTGGGAAATCCAGGAGAATAATCCTGATGACTTCAGGAATTATCTCCGGATGATTTGCTGTCCCCCTATATCACGGAGCAGGACACTGTGATGCGCCAAGCCATCACTGCCGAGCAGAGGCTAGTTGCCAGTGCCACGTTGTGATGCCTGGTGACTGGAAGAAGCCTGCAGGACCTCAAGTTCACGACAAGGCATCTCCCCCCAGGCTCTGCGGATCATTATCCCAGAAACCTGTTCTGCCATAATTCAAGTTCTGCAGAAGGACTATATTAAGGTAAGTTTTCTCTTTTAACATCATATTCTATGTATTTAATGTTTGCTAATGAATTTCTAGACTGTAAGCTCTAACGAGCATGGCCCTCTGATCCCTCCTTTATTGAATTGTATTGTGACTGTACTTTCTTCCCTGATGTAAAGCGCTGCACAAACTGTTGGCGCTAAATAAATCCTGTATAAAAATAATAATAATAATAATAATTGTTTTTCTTTCATCATTCCCTAATTACCATGATTGTGATAAGCTGTGAATGTCCCCTTTTTCCCCATGCATGCTGTATGCTTTTAATGCTCCTTTTTTGGCCTACATGCATATTTGCCTTCACTAACCTCTCCAGCATGCTATCCTGGGCCCATACACCCCTAGCCTAGTCACTTCCCAATGTACTTTGTCAGCTCCATTGTAGTGCTTTACCCCCCCCCCTAAAATGTGTACAAATGTTTTTGTTCTCATTAAATTCAGGCAGAGTGGTAGAGGCTTTTTTTGGAGGGCCCCAAACTCAGCTAGAACCCCCCCCTAAAATGTGTACAAATGTTTTAGTTCTCATTAAATTCAGGCAGAGTGGCAGAGACTTTTTTTGGAGGGCCCAAAACTCATCTTGAACCCCCCCTAAATTTTTTACAATGGCCCATCAGAGGGGATGGTGAATCTCATAATAGGGCCTTCTATTTTTGTTTTGAAATACTCCTTCCTTTAAATAAATGTTATACTGATGTTGGCCAAGAATGTTTTTGTGTAATCTGCTTGCAATGTTATATGCAAAAGTACTATTTTCGTTTCTGGTTTGACTCCAGTTTCCTTCAACGCCACAGGAATAGCAGAATGTGGCTTTCCAGTTTGCCCAGCGGTGCGACTTCCCCAACTGCGGAGGGGCAATAGATGGGAAGCACGTCCGCATAGTGCCACCACCCCATTCAGGGTCATATTATTATAACTATAAAGGTTTTAATAGTATTGTGTTAATGGCGGTGGTGTCGGTCCAGTATGAATTTATGTATGTGGACGTCGGGAAGAATGGCCGGATGTCAGATGGTGGTGTGTTCACACAGACGGAATTTGTCCAACGTCTCCAGACTGGTGGCCTGGTACTGCCACCTGATGAAGACAACGTAGAGGGCCTTTTGTTTGTTTTTATCGCTGATGAGGCTTTCGGACTGGGACCACACCCGATGAGGCCATTCCCCCTGAGAACCCTCACCCCGGAGAGGAGGCCAGATCCCGAAGGGTTGTTGAAAATGCCTTCGGGATAATGGCCAGCAGGTTCCGCCTGTTCCTTACATCCATACACATGGCGGACTACAAACTCAATCATATAGTTTTCTGCTGCTGTATCCTGCACAACTATTTGATGAGAAATTCAGCAAATTATCTAACAACAGTTACTGACCGGACTTTCTGACAATCCCATGACGGGCCTGGATATAGGTTGTACTGGCTTGGCCCCCCAAAGCGCCCGTGAAGTGCGGGAGAAATATGTAGAGTATTTTAAGGGTAGGGGGGCCATTTCTATGCCGAACAATCTCTGATTTTTTTTTAAAAAAGAAAAAAAAAATTAGGTGAAAAACTAGATTTTTTTTTTGTCTCCCAGGTTTTCCTAGTGCACTTTAACTGCCAAGTGGATTTGTCTTTAGTAAATAACCACCATTGTCACTGTAAACAACAACTTAATTTTTAAACTGGTATTGAGCATAGAAAGAAGAAGCCACACATTGTTGCTTAGAAAACTATTTTTACTCTGTGCACGTTCACATGTGCGTTATAAAATTCCTGTGAAAATTCAAACCATTTTTTTTTTATTTAAAACATTTTTTTGGGGGGTTTTGCATAAACAGGCATGTTTCAAAAAATAAAACATATAAAACTATGGAACTTACAAAGTTCAACCTTTGAAAAACTGAAGGCAATATCAGACATTATATAGTGTTTAAAAAAATGTGTTGCTGTTGCCTTCATGAGATGGGGTGATGTCACCCCTGAACAAGCCACATTTTGAAGATGCACACAAATTGTGCATCAAAATGGGTATTTTCCTCCTGATCCCATGCCAAATGTCAACATGTGCTATCTTCCATCATGGGGGATCAATGGACGTGTTTTGGGGGTGCAAACCCTTCCTCTCACCTACTTGAGTTGCGAGGAAGGGGTGGCACCCTCAAAACACGTACATTGATATCCCCTGATGGGAGATAGCACATGTTGACACACTGTGTGCATCTTGAAAATTTGGCTTGTTAACCACTTAAGCCCCGGACCATTACGCAGCTTGATGACCAGAGGTGTTTTCACAATTTGGCACTGCGCTGCTTTAACTGGAAATTGTGCGGACATGCAATGTTGTACCCAAACTAAATTTGCGTTCTTTTCTTCCCACAAATAGAGCTTTCTTTTAATGGTATTTGATTGCCTCTGCGATTTATTTATTTTGCGATATAAATGGAAAAAGACTGAAAATTTTGAAAAAAAATGATATTTTCTACTTTTTGTTATAAGAAAAATCAAATAAACTCAATTTTAGTCATACATTTAGGCCAAAATGTATTCAGCCACATGTCTTTAGTAAAAAAAATGTCAATAAGCGTATATTTATTGGTTTGCGCAAAAGTTATAGGGTCTACAAACTAGGGTACATTTTCTGGAATTTACACAGCTTTTAATTTATGACTGCCTATCTCATTTCTTGAGGTGCTACAATGGCAGGGCAGTACAAAACCCCCCAAATTACCTCATTTTGGAAAGTAGACACCCCAAGGAAATTGCTGAGAGGCATGTTGAGCCCATTGAATATTTTTTTTTTGTCCCAAGTGATTGAATAATGACAAAAAAAAAAAATTACAAAAAGTTGTCACTAAATGATATATTGCTCACACATGCCATGGTTATATGTGGAATTGCACCCCAAAATACATTCTGCTGCTTCTCCTGAGTACGGGGATACCACATGTGTGGGACTTTTTAGGAGCCTAGCCGCGTACGGGACCCTGAAAACCAAGCACCGCCTTCAGGATTTCTAAGTGCGCAAATTTTTGATTTCACTCCTCACTACCTATCACAGTTTCGAAGGCCATAAAATGCCAAAATAGCACAAAACCCCCAAATGACCCCATTTTGGAAAGGAGACATCCCAAGCTATTTGCTGAGAGGCATGGTGAGTATTTTACAGCTCTCATTTGTTTTTGAAAATGAAGAAAGAAAATATATATATATATATATATATATATATATATTTTTCAATTTTCAAAACTTTGTGACAAAAAGTGAGATCTGCAAAATACTCACCATACCTCTCAGCAAATAGCTTGGGGTGTCTACCTTCCAAAATGGGGTCATTTGGGGGGGGGGGGGTTGTGCCATTTGGGCATTCCATGGCCTCCGAAACTGTGATAGGCAGTCAGGAGTGAAATCCAAAATTTACACCCTTAGAAAGCCTGAAGGCGGTGCTTGGGTTTTGGGGTCCTGTACGGGGCTAGGCTCCCAAAAAGTCTCACACATGTGGTATCCCCGAACTCAGGAGAAGCAACAGGATGTATTTTGGGGTGTAATTCCACATATGCCCATGGAATGTTTGAGCAATATATAGCGTTTAGTGACAACTTTGTGCAAAAAAATAAAAAATAAAAAAAGAATTGTCTTTTTTCCGCAACTTGTGTCAACATATAAAATATTCCATGGACTCGACATGCCTCTCAGCAAATAGCTTGGGGTGTCTACTTTCCAAAATGGTGTCATTTGGGGGGGGGTTTTGAACTGTCCTGACATTTTATACACAACATCAGGAAGCTTACATCCACTCTTCTAACCACTTGAAGACAAAGCCCTTTCTGTCACTTTTTGTTTACATGAAAAAAAAAAATTTTTTTTTGCAAGAAAATTACGTTGAACCCCTAAACATTATATATATTTTTAAAGCAAAGGCCCTACAGATTAAAATGGTGGGTGTTGCATTTTTTTTTCAACACAGTATTTGCGCAGCGATTTTTCAAACGCATTTTTTGGGGAAAAAATACACTTTTTTTAATTTTAATGCACTAAAACACACTATATTGCCCAAATGTTTGATGAAATAAAAAAGATGATCTTAGGCCGAGTACATGGATACCAAACACGACATGCTTTAAAATTTGGCACAAACGCGCAGTGGCGACAAACTACATACATTTTTAAAAGCCTTTAAAAACCTTTACAGGTTACCACATTAGATTTACAGAGGAGGTCTACTGCTAAAATTACTGCCCTCGATCTGGCCTTCGCGGTGATACCTCACATGCATGATGCAATTGCTGTTTAAATATGACGCCAGACCGACGCTTGCGTTCGCCTTTGCGCAAGAGCAGGGCGGGACAGGGGTGCTTTTTTTATTATTATTATTTTTCCTTTTTTATTTTATTTTTAAACTGTTCCCTCCATATTTTTTTTATTTTATTATTTTTTTATGTTACCTAAGGGAATGTAAATATCCCCTATGATAGCAATAGGTAGTGACAGGTACTCTTTAAAAAAAAAAAAAAGGGGTCTATTAGACCCTAGATCTTTCCTCTGCCCTCAAAGCATCTGACCACACCAAGATCGGTGTGATAAAATGCTTTCCCAATTTCCCAATGGCACTTTTTATATCCGGGGGGGACATTCCCTCCCACTGCTTGTAAAAGCAGTCCAGAGGCTAATTAGCCGCTAGGATTGCTTTTACATGAAAGACGGCCGCTGGCTGAAAAGAATGATACCAAGATGATACCTAAACCCGCAGGCATCATTCTGGTATAACCATTCAAAGTCCAGCAACATATCAGTACGTTGCTGGTCCTTGTTGGACATGTATTGTAATCTTTTTTTTCATGCAGCCTGTTGGCTGAATGAAAAAAAGAGATTGATCGGTGGGTATGCCCACCATTAGAATATCTCTCTTCATTCACCCACTTCTAATGATGGGCATACATGCACCATTTATATATGCCGAAGCATGGGGGCATCCTCCCGCAAAAGTTATGCCGCGTACACACGGTCGGACTTTTCCACGGGCAAGCCTCCGTCGGAATTTCGACCATATGTACGCGGCATTAGGAGCAGAATTGCTCCTCCGCCCCTGCTGCCCCCATGCTTCGGCATATATGCTCTTTATTTTAACTGTGGTGGTGAAATCACCTCCTACAGCACTGGAGTCGCAGGGATCAGGCCTGTCTCTGCGAACGCTGCAGTTATGTGTGTTGTGTTTTGTAAGTGACAGTGATCGATTGATACTGCACTTGGGTGGCCTGAGCTGGATGGAGGGGCAAAACGCAGGTGCTAGCAGGTATCTGGGCTGATCCCGCTAACACTGCGTTTTTGGGAACCCTAAACCGCTGGGGACGCTAGTATAGATCTGATCAGATACTATACCACTAAGGGAGGTGTATGCTTTGCACGTGGGTGTTAGCATTACTGGCACTAACCTGACGCTGCCTGGGGTGACGCAGACCCTCTCTGACGCTAAAACCCAATTGATATCACCCGCCGGGTGATCAGGGGGTTAAACCTTTATTGGGTTATATACGGCGGGTGCCCTGACACTATAAAAAGCAAACTAACTAGCTTCACCCGTAACACTTATACGGTGATCACTGGTGAAAGGGTTAACTAGGGGCAATCAGGGGGTTAAAACCTTTATTAGATAATATATGGGGGTACCTGATGTTCTAAAAACCTGGTGGCGAACCTAAAAAAATAACTGACTACCTAGCGCATCACCGACACTAATACACCGATCAGAAAAACGATCGCTTAGTGACAGTGGTGCTAGGGGGGTGAAAGGGTTACCTGGGGGGCGATCAAGGGGTTAAACTTTATTAGGTAATATATGGGGGTACCGGACGTTATAAAAACCTGCGGCGAACATAAAAAAATAACTGACTACCTAGCGCATCACCGACACTAATACACAAAAACGATTGCTTAGTGAAACTGGTGATAGGGGGTGAAAGGGTTACCTGGGGGGCGATCAAGGGGTTAAACCTTTATTAGGTAATATATATGGGGGTACCTGACGCTATAAAAACCTGGCGGCGAACATAAAAAAAATAACTGACTACCTAACGCATCATCGACACTAATACACAGATCAGAAAAAGGATTGATTAGTGACAGTGGTGCTAGGGGCTGAAAGGGTTACCTGGGGGGCGATCAAGGGGTTAAACCTTTATTAGGGGAGGGGTTGGGGGGCTACCCTGGACCTAAGGGACCTAACACTAACTGCCCTTACACTTTTACAGTTACAAATGTCACTGATTGCAGTGATCAGTAAATAAATGATCACTGCAATCAGTGACACTGTGACTGGGGACTGGGGGGGTGATCTGGGGGGTGATTTGGGGGTGTCTGGGGGGCAATTTATGTGCCTATGTGTCCTGGTGTCAGTGTACTGCTTGTGCACTAACCTATGTGTCTTCTCTCCACGGCACTCAGGTATATGTGAGCACCGCAGGAGAGATGACATCACTTCCTGCTGCTTCCTCTCTGCCTGTGTTTACATTACACAGACAGAGGAAGCATTTGATTCGCCGGGAGCGATCGCGAGGGGGTGGCCAGAAACCAATGGCCGCCCCCTCATCACGGATCGCTCCCAGAGCGATCCCGACCATCCACTGTACCGGAGGGGGGTCCGATCGGACCCCCCACCCATACGAAGGCAGGCACGTACAGGAACGTGATTGTGCCTGTCTGTGCCATTCTGCCGTCGTATATATACAGTGGGCGGTCGTTAAGTGGTTAAATTACACTAACATTTTGGAAATTAGTCCACAAAAACGTTAAATTGTGGCATTACAAAGATCTTTAGACTCTCCCCAACACATCAATCATGTTCTTAATTTGTTGGTCAAAACAATTGTGTTTGTGCCTCATAATGTCGATTTCATGACTCATAACCATGAGGTCCTGGATTAGGATTTGTGCGCTACCACTTGAGAAAGGAGGAGATTGTTCTTCAACAAGCAGCACATCACCTAAAAACAAAAATTTAAAAAACATGTCTTATAAATATGCATGCAGGCATCTATTCCCTGAATCTGTGGTGACAGACACTGACCTGTTGTGGTGACAATTTTGCACAATTCCTCTACCTCTCCTTCCTCCACCCTCTTCTTCCTCCACCCTCTTCTTCCTTCACATCCTGAGGTTGGGGTTCTCTCTGAGGTTGGGGTTCACTCTGTTCTTTCCGAGGTGTGTGGTTCCTGTGCTCCTCCAAGTCTTTGCTCCCCTATGAGAATGAAACAAAAGGTACACTTTAGCACACAGATATTTGAGGGCAGAAATAGGAATATGAAACATTGCTTGGAAGTGGGGTACAATTGTCTGTTTTGGCAGAGTTCCAAGATGAAGACATGATTTTTTATTTTTCCAAAGCTGGAATACTTACCTTTCTGGACAAGTTTCACACATGGAGACAACCCAAGAATCCACTGGAGCATCTGAGTGTGACACCCTAAAAAGGTTGTTCTGGTGTCCCACACTAGTGCTCCTGAGTCCAGATGTGTAAACAGCTGCTGAGTGTCCTCTCCTTTACACGGAATCAAGTTTGCATTTCACATTCTAGTTACAAACACATCTAGACAACAATGTTTATGTAGCACACGGATCCCTGTCCTGCTTACCTTCACTGGCAGGTTAGGACACACCATGCCACATGCCCAGTATCCTCCATTTTTGCAGAGGGTGAGCGGTGTTAACAGTTTTGAGTCCTGCAGCGAGTTACCTCCTTCCGTTGGTTCTCATCCCTAGAATGTATGGAGGATTGGGCAAAAATCCCTGCTGCAGTGTGTGCAAACCTGGTCAAGAACTACAGGAAACATATGATCTCTGTAATTGCAAACAAAGGTTTCTGTACCAAATAATAAGTTTTGCTTTTCTGATGTATCAAATACTTATGTCATGCAATAAAATGCAAATTAATTACTTAAAAATCATACAATGTGATTTTCTGGATTTTTGTTTTAGATTCCGTCTCTCACAGTTGAAGAGTACCTATGATAAAAATTATAGGCCTCTACATGCTTTGTAAGTAGGAAAACCTGCAAAATCGGCAGAGTATCAAATATTTGTTCTCCCCACTGTACATACTGTCACAGATCAGCAGCACAACATATCTGTATCTTACTGGTTGCATACATGTTTTACCTTTTGCTGTTGTAGGTCTGCTGGCACCCGTGGTTCCACAAGCTGGTGCTCTGCTGTTGCTGCACTGTCTTAGCAGCTATGGGTGTCGCCTGCTTCACCTGATGGTTAATATACCTTCCTTCTTGCTACTTCCTGTCCAGCCTCCCATGTGTCTCCCTATTTAAATTCCACTTAGACCAGTTTCTGGTTGCTTGTACAACACTTGTTCCTGAGCCCCTTCTGTGCAATCATTCCTAACCTGACTTCTCGTGGACTGATCTCTTGTGTACCAAACTCGGCTAGTTCTGATTACGTTTGTCTGCTGCCTGCCCTGACCTTGGTCGTTATCCGGCTCCCCTTTTGCTCATCCATCTATCTGTGCCTGCACTGTCTCTTCAGTTACTCTTCTCGTGAGCAGGGTGAACCTGGGGGTCGTGACCTGGGGTCAGCATGCAGCTAAGTCCAAACTCCAGTGAGGGGGTCCCTGGCAGAATTCCGGCTGGCTCTTAAAATCCACACCCTGGGGGATCCCGTGTCACCTGCTCATCTGTGGGCTCACATCAGTAGCACCGTGACAGTTTTCTCAAGCCATGAGCTCCTCAGAGAGTCCGTCACCGGCCGAAGACCAAATGCAACACCTAGCTCAGAGACTTAACTCCCAGCAAGCAAATCAAGAGCAAATAATTCTGTTTGTACGGGATCTTACTTCCTGCCTGGATCATCTGCAAGCCATTGTAACCTTGACTTCTTCAGCCCCTGCCTCTGCCTCATCTGCTCCCATGTTACCTGCAACACCTGACAATACCTGCCTCCCTTTGCCATCACCACCTCGCTTTTCTGGTGACCCCAAGGTTTGTCGTGGCTTCATTAATCAGTGAAAAGGGGGGGTGATTGGCAAATGTATGCTTGTGCCACATCCAGTATATATGAGAAAAGAAAAAGGGGGTTCCCCTGGGTAGACTTTTAAGGCACTAATAGTATTAATTCCAAATATACGGGATATTGAAGTAAAAAAAAAAATATATTCACAATTATACATATTTATCAAAAAATGAAATATTAAATTAAAATATACATTTCCAAAGATTGTCACCATATAGGTAAATACATGAAAACCTTCTTTACAACCGACGCATTTTGGGGTAACCTTCTTCAGGGGTGTGTAGAGAAGGACAATTAGTTCATGTATTATAAATGTAGTAGAAGTATGATGAATATTTCATTGAATGCAATTTTTTAAAAGCATTGAAAATAAAAACAGCATGCTGGGTTCTGTCAATGAGGATGGCAGTCAAGCAAGAAGTGGGTATCAGAATATACAATTATTGCAGGTTTGAGAAGGACATTGATAAGGAACAGGTCTTCATCCCATTAGGGAGAAATTATTCCAAAGATCGAGAAGCCGGTGGATCAACCAGAAGAGATATACTGCTGAGATATACCGCTGTCAAACAGTACACTGTATTATTGACAGAGTCAACCTCACACCATGACAAACCAGCATTCCTTGCTGGTTTGTCATGGTGTGAGGTTGACTCTGTCAATAATACAGTGTACTGTTTGACAGCGGACATTATTAGGTCTTTTACGGATCTCATATACTCAGGGACCTCTATCCCAGTCCCAGTATATCTCTTCTGGTTGATCCACCGGCTTCTCGATGTTTGGAATAATTTCTCCCTAACGGGATGAACACCTGTTCCTTATCAATGTCCTTCTCAAACCTGCATTAATTGTATATTCTGATACCCACTTCTTGCTTGACTGGCAACATCATTGACAGAACCCAGCGAGCTGTTTATATTTTCAATGCTTTTAAAAAATCGCATTCCAATGAAATATTCATCATACTTCTACTACATTTATAATACATGAACTAAGTGCCCTTCTCTACACACCCCTGAAGAAGGTTACCCCGAAACGCGACGGTTGTAAAGAAGGTTTTCATGTATTTACCTATATGGTGACAATCTTTGGAACTGTATATTTTAATTTAATATTTCATTTTTTGATAAATATGTATAATTGTGAATAAAAATTATTTTTTACTTCAATATCCAGTATATTTGGAATCAATACTATTAGTGCCTTAAAAGTCCACCCAGGGGAACCCCCTTTTTTCTTTTCTTCATTAATCAGTGTTCAATTCACTTTGAACTTTCCAGCCACCATTTTCCAACAGATCACACCAAAGTGGCATATATCATCCTCCTTCTTTCTGGTGATGCCCTAGCTTTGGCCTCCCCACTCTGGGAATGACACGATCCTAGCACCACCAGTCTCAAGAAGATTTTGGATGCATTCCGGAAAACTTTTGATGAGCCCGGCAGAGCATCTTCTTCTACTGGGTTTCTCCTCTGTCTTCGTCATCAAGGAATGACAGTCAGCCAATACGCATGTCAATTCCGTACGCTGGCCGCTGAACTCACATGGAATAATGAGGCCCCTTACCACTACCTTCTGGCAGGGCCTATCTAAGCATGTAAAGGATAAACTCGCTGGATGCACCATTCTCACCACACTTGATGTTTTAATCGCTTTGAGCATTCAAATAGACATTCGCTTTCAGGTGTAGGCCCTAGAAAGAACCAGATCGTCCCCCTTCTGGCTGTCGAGCACAGGTTTTCCAAAAACGCATGGAACCCTCTTTGTCTACAACCTCTCAAACCTTGGAAGAACCTATGCAGCTTGGGCGAATTTGCCTCACTCCAGAGGAACGCACTCGTCGCATGTGTTTGGGCTTGTGGCTTTACTGTGGCGGTAAAGGACATCTTTTGAACTCCTGTCCAGCTCGTCCGTGAAACTCCAGGGTCTAGGTCACTCTGAGGGAGGTGATCTTGACCGATCCTTTAATTCTGTCAGCTTCCTTCATTTCACCCTACCCGTGTCTATCCATTGGGCTCAAAATTCTTATCAACTCTCTGAATACGTGGACTCTGGAGCAGCTGTGAATTTCATTGAACAACATTTGGCCTTCGAGTTGGGCATTTCCATTGTTGCCCTGACTATATCCCTCTCCGTGACCGCAGTAGATGGCTCCTTTTTGCCAATTTGCCCATCCGGTTTCAAACCTTTCCTATTGCGTTACACACATTGGGGTTTTGCATGGTGAGGAAACGTATTTCCTAATTCTGCCTAAATCCTCCATTCCCATCATTCTGGGCCTCCCGTGGTTGCAGAAACACTTACCGTATCTAGATTGTATCTCTGGACAAGTATTGGCTTAGGGGCCTCAGTGTCATGAACGATGTGTGTCCAAGGTACTATCACCTCTTTCCATCCCTCTGGCTGAAACCTTCACAACTCCCATTTTGCCTTCTCAATATCAGTCCTTCCATGATGTTTTTTGCAAAAAGTCCACTTCTCACAGAGACTATGACTGCTCCATTGATCTGTTACCTGGAACCTCTCCTCCCCGAGGCCGAGTCTACCCTCTATCTATCCCAGAAACACAAGCCATGTCTGAATACATTCAGGAAAACCTGCAAAATGGGGATATCTACCATAAGGTTTCCCCATTGCATCACCATCTATACTGATCATAAAAATATGCAATATTTACGATCTGCAAAACGCTTGAACCCACAACAAGCTCTATGGGCTTTCTTTTTCACCCGGTTCAACTTCAACATTACCTTTCATCCTGTTTCCAAAAATGTTTGTGCCAATTCCTTGTCCAGGTCATTCAATGTCAATGATTCTTAGAATCACCTAGATCCTGGCCCCATCATCCGTTCGCACCAAATTCTAGCCACTACTCAGCTCCTGCCTACACAGCCTCCTGCAGGTAAAGCATTTGTGGTTCTCACACTTTGTCCCAAACTCCTTGCGTGGGCACATGACTCCAAGTTCTCTGGACATCCTGGTATACATTGTACCTGTGACCTTCTTCAGTGTCACTATTGGTGGCCCTCTCTTTGTAAGGACGTCAAAGAGTACATTCAAGCTTGTACGGTTTGTGTACTATCTAAGTCTTTCACGTCTGCCCCTGCAGGGCTGCTTCTACCCTTACCAGTTCCCAATATACCTTGGCGTTGTATTTCCATGGATTTTATCTCAGATCTGCCCCCCTCAGCAGGTTCTATGGTCATCTGGGTAGTGGTGGATCGGTTCTCCAAAATGTGTCACATGATTCCTCTCCCAGGTCTACCTACAGCTACCAATCTTGCCATGATTCATCAAGGAGATCTTTTGTCTCCATGGGATGTCTTCACACATTGTCTCCAACAGGGGAGTTCAATTTACAGCTTGGGTGGGCAGCGGCAGTTCTGTTTCATCTCAGAACTTTGCCTTTTTTGTTTTTAAAATAGAAAATACACCGATACGAATAACTTTATAAGTAGGGTTGAGCAAACCCGAACTGTAAAGTTCGGGTTCGTACCGGACTTTTGGATTTTTGGTACCCGAACCCGAACCTGAACAATAACTTTATAAGTAGGGTTGAGCAAACCCGAACTGTACTGTTCGGGTTCGGGTTCGGTGTTCAGTAATGTAATGGCACATTTTAAAAAGCTGCAGGGCAGCCAATCAACATTTGTTTAACTTGTGTGCCCTTAGAAGCCATCACAACCATGCCTACTAATGGCATGGCTGTGATTGGCCAGCGCAGCATGTGACCCAGCCTCTATATAAGCTAGAGGCACATAGCACAGCACATCACTCTGCTTCAGTTAGTGTAGGTAAAGTTTGCTGCTGCTGATGCTGCTTTGAGGGAGAGAATTAGATAGGAGTCCTGATCCAGAAATAAAATTACTCAGTGATCTACCTTGCTTTTGTTGTGTGGGTGCAGTGCACAATCTTTTTATCCGGCCCTGAGCCCAGTGGCAGAGAAAAGATAACTTTTATCCATCTGTTAGTTAGGTTGGCTTCGGCGGGCATTTTATGCAAGCTCAGTGCACCAGCACTGCATATGTTACTCTGAGATACACACTTTTTGCTGCGTATTCTGCCATAAAAATGTATTTTGGTGCATTTTCTGCATACCTGTACATGTGAGATACACACTTTAGATACTGTTCTCCTATTCTACTCTTCAAAAAAATAATAATTTAGGGCAAAAAAAAATTTTTGGTGCGTTCTCTGGCCCAAAAAATTTTTTGGGTGCCTTTTTTCCATATCTGTACGTGTGAGATACACACTTTAGATACTGTTCTCCTATTCTGCTATTCCAAAAAATAATAATTTAGGGCAAAAAAAAAATTTTTGGGGTGTTTTCTGGGCAAAAATTTTTTTTTTATGCATTTTCTGCATATCTGTACGTGTGAGATACACACTTTAGATACTGTTCTCCTATTCTGCTATTCAAAAGAATAATAATTTAGGGCAAAACATTTATTTTTAGTGCGTTTTGTGGGCCAACATTTTTTTGGGTGCATTTTCTGCATATCTGTATGCTTGAGATACACACTTTAGATACTGTTCTCCTATTCTGCTATTCAAAAAAAATAAAAAATTTAGGGCAAGAAAAAATATTTTGGTGCGTTTTCTGCCCCCCAAAAATTTTTGCCTGCATTTTCTGCATATCTGTACATGTGAGATACACACTTTAGATACTGTTCTCCTATTCTGCTCTTCAAAAAAATAATAAATTAGGGCCAAAACATTTTTTGCTGCGTTTTCTGCCAAAAAAATTTTGGGGTGCATTTTCTGCATATCTGTACGTGTGAGATACACACTTTAGATACTGTTCTATTCTGCTCTTCAAAAAAAGAATAATTTAGGGTAAAAAAAATTTTTTTGGTGCGTTTTCTGCCCAAAAAAATTTTTTTGCTGCATTTTCTGCATATCTATACATCTGAGATACACACTTTAGATACTGTTCTCCTATTCTGCGCTTCAAAAAAAAAATAATTTATTGAAAAAAATAATTTTGCTGCGTTTTTTGGCCCAAAAATTTTTTTGGGTGCATTTTCTGCATATCTGTACATGTGAGATACACACTTTAGATACTGTTCTCCTATTCTGCTCTTCCAAAAAATAATTAATTTAGGGCAAAAAAAAAAAAATTGGTGCGTTTTCCGCCCCAAAAAAATGTTTTGGTGCATTTTCTGCATATCTGTATATGTGAGATACACACTTTAGATACTGTTCTCCTATTCTGCTCTTCAAAAAAAAAAAATTTAGGGCAAAAAAAAAAAATTTGGTGCGTTTTCTGCATATCTGTTCCTGTGAGATACACCCTTTAGATACTGTTGCTCTATTCTGCTATTCAAAAAACACCCATTTAGGGCAAGATCCTAAATTTCAGAAATATGAGGAGACCGTCAAATAAGGGATGTGGTCCTGGTCGTGGTGCTGCTGGTGGAGCTCCTGCTGCACTGAGAGGACGTGGTCGATCTGTGGCAGCTACACGCACAAGTGAAACACCTTCCTCAGGTGCGAGTAGGTGACAGAGCCTGCAGCGGTATTTGGTCGGGCCTAATGCGGCTCTACGAATGTTGAGGCCAGGCCCAGGACAAGTATAGGTGATAGTAGATTGGGTTGCTGACAGTGCCTCCAGTTCCTTCACATTGTCTCCCACCCAGTCTACTGCTGAAATATCAGAGTTGGCACCTGCAGCCAATGTCCATCAGTCTTTCACCTCACCCCCTTGCAAATCAGGCAAGCAGTCTGAGCCCCAAGTCATGCAGCAGTCTCTTCTGCTTTTTGATGACTCTGTTAGCAGGGTTTCCCAGGGCCATCCACCTAGCCCTGCCCCAGAAGTGGAAGAGATTGAGTGCACCGATGCCCAACCACTTATGTTTCAAGATGAGTACATGGGAGGACCATCGCAGCACGTCTCGGATGATGAAGAAACACAGGTGCCAACTGCTGCTGCTTTCACAATTGTGCAGACCGACAAGGAGGGCACATGCTGGCCAGACTGTGCGAGCAGCAGCAGGTGATAGTGGAGTTTCAGCTGCAGCATGCACGCGTGAGTCACTCTGCGGAACAGCACCACTTCACCACCAATAACTGGGCCTCCGTGCGAGACCTGTGTGCCTTGTTGCGCTGTTTTGAGTACTCCACCAACATGGCCAGTGCCAATGACGCCGTTCTCAGCGTTACTATCCCAGTTCTATGCCTCCTTGAAAAAAACGCTTCGGGCGATGATGGAAGAGGATGTGGCACAGGAGAAGGAGGAGGAGGAGGAGGAAGAGGGATCATTTTCAAGGCTTTCAGGGCAGTCATTCACAAGTGGTTCCAAGGGTGGGTTTCTGTACCAACAAATGCCAGGTACACAATTGTCCAGCAAGGGCACAGTTTTGGAGGATGACAAGGTGGAGGATGAGGAGGAGGAGATGGAGGAGGAGGAACCATGTTCAAAGCAGGGTGGCACCCAGACCAGCTCATGGCCATCACTGGTGCGTGGCTGGGGGGGATACAGAGGACACAGACGATACACCTCCCACAGAGGACAGCTTTTCGTTGCCTCTGGGCAGCCTGGTACACATGAGCGATTACATGCTGCAGTGTCTCCGCAACGACTGCCGAGTTGCCCACATTCTAACAGGTGCTGATTACTGGATGGCCACGCTGCTGGATCCCCGTTACAAGGACAACGTACCGTCCTTAATTCCCTCAGTGGAGCGTGATTGTAAGATGCGCGAGTACAAGCGCACACTGGTAGATGCGCTGCTGGTGGCATTCCCACCTGACAGCGGGGGCACAGTGGAAGCACAAGACAAAGGCAGAGGAGGAGGAAGAGGTCGCCAAAGCAGCCGGGGCACCGCCAGCACCTCAGAAGGCAGGGTTAGCATGGCCGAAATGTGGAAAAGCTTTGTCAGCACGCCACAACAACCAGCACCACCAGCTGATATGGAACGTCTTAGCAGGAGGCAGCATTTCACCAACATGGTGGAGCAGTATGTGTGCACACGCCTACATGTACTGAATGACGGGTCTGCCCTTCAATTTCTGGGTCTCCAAATTGGGCACATGTCCTGAGCTTGCCCTTTACGCCTTGGAGGTGCTGGCCTGCCCTGCAGCCAGTGTATTATCTGAACGTATTTAGCACGGCAGGGGGCATTATCACAGACAAGCGCAGCCGCCTGTCCAGAGCCAATGTGGACAAGCTCACGTTCATTAAAATGAACCAGGCATGGATCCCACAGGACTTGTCCGTACCTTGTTCAGAATAGACAGGTATACCGGCCTTACCCAGCCATTGTTGTATTTTTGATCTTTCTCACTTTTTTGGGGGTGTACCCTAATTTTAAAAAAAAAAAAGTGTTGGCTACCTCGTCCTCCTCCACCGCTGCTTCCACCTACACCGCCCCATCCACCGCCACCTCAACCTCCTACTCCATATGGACCTCGTCCTCCTAGGTCAAGATTATTATTTTTTATTTTTATGTATTTTATGTTATTTTAAGTTATTATTTCCCTATCCACATTTGTTTGCAGAGCACTTGCCATGCTCTTAACAACATTTTTCTACCATTTGCAGCCCTCTAGCCCTTTCCATTACTTTTTTAGAGCCATTTTAGTCCTCAAAAGTTCGGGTCCCCATTGACTTCAATGGGCTTTGGGTTTGGGGTCAAGTTCGGGTCCCAAACTCAAACTTTTTTCCCGAAGTTGGGCCGAACCCGTCAAACCCGAACATCCAGGTGTCCGCTCAACCCTATTTATAAGTCCAGTACTGGTATGTATCCCGGACATGCTTTTGTGCCTCAGTGTTATTGCTGTTTTGGAACATTGTTTTGAGTCCTTTCCCTTTTTGCTCTATTTCAGAATATATTTACTTTCTCCTGCAGTGTCTCTGAAGAAAGGTCAAAACCTGAAACATGCCAGACCAAAGGAGAAAAATATTTTTCCGACTGTAAACTGTTTAACCACTAGAGGCCCGCCCTATAGCCGAATGATGGCTACAGCGCGGACCTAGAATGCCGGGAGGACGTCTATTGACGTCCTCCCCTTTCCTAGTTCCCTTTCCTTGTTCCCCACGCGCGCTCCAGAGCGCGCATCAGGGAACTTCTGTGCCCGCCGCGTCACGTGGGTGCCGATGCGCGTGCCTGGCGGCAGTGATGTCTGCCAGGTACCCGCGATCGCCATTTACAGAGACAGGGACGTGGATCTCTGTGTGTAAACACAGAGATCCACGTCCTGTCAGGGAGAGGAGACCGATGATGTGTCCCTTGTACATAGGGACAACTATCGGTCATCTCCCCCAGTCAGTCCCCTCCCCCCACAGTAAGAATCACTCCCTTAGGTACACTTAACCCCTTCAGCGCCTCTAGTGGTTAACCCCTTCACTGCCAGTGTAATTTTTACAGTAACCAGTGCATTTTTATAGCACTGATCGCTGTAAAAATGACAATGGTCCCAAAATGGTGTCAAAAGTGTCTGATGTGTCTGCCATAATGTCGCAGTCGGAATAAAAATCGCTGATCGCCGCCATTGCTAGTAAAACAATTATTAATAAAAATGCTATAAAACTATGCCCTATTTTGTAGACGCTATAACTTTTGCGAAAACCAATCAATAAACGCCTATTGCGATTTTTTTTTAACCAAAAATATGTAGAAGAATACGTATTGGCCTAAACTGAGAAATATATATATATATTTTTTTTTAAATTGGGATATTTATTATAGCAAAAAGTTAAAAATATTGTGTTTTTTTCAAAATCATCGCTCTTTTTTTGTTTATAGCGCAAAAAATAAAAACCGCAGAGAAGATCAAATACCACCAAAAGAAATCTCTATTTGTGTGAAAAAAAGGACGTCAATTTTGTTTGGGAGCCACATGGCACGACCGCGCAATTGTCATTCAAAGCATGACAGTGCTGAGAGCTGAAAATTGGCCTGGGCAGGAAGGGGGTTTAAGTGCCCAGTAAGCAAGTGGTTAAACTCATTCGTATATAAGTTTGTATTTTCAACAATGTAATTTTAATGTAAACCATTGATATATAGATATATTTGATATTTGTATATACATTTTAAAAAACTATTTTTCTAAATAAATGATATTTTTATGATATTAGATCTTTTTTGTGTTCGCCTACAAAGTCCCTTTTGTACCGGGGGGCACCAATGCCCTTTTAGGGTTTGTACCTATATATTTGGGATGCTGGCAACAATTTAGGGAACAATATTTTGTTTACTTTTCCCTGTGGTTCATCACCAATACTCAATTTACAGCTTGGTTTTGGAGAGCTTTGGCCAGCTCCTTCGGGATAAAATTGGATTTCTGCCTTTCATCCCCAGGCAAACTGAACGTCTTAATCAAAATGTAGAACGTTATCACCATGCCTTCATCTCAGCACACCAAGATGATTGGGTGGACCTTTTGCCCTGGACAGAGTTTGCCTTAAACCACCACTCCACTGCCAGGACTGGAAAATCTCCCTTCTTCACTGTTTACAGGCAGCATCCATCCGTTCCCTTTCCTGTTCCAATCTCTTCTCTCATACCAGCAGCAGCTCAAACCCAAAGGACCTTAAACTCAATCTGGGAAGAAGTTTCTAAGAATCTTCATCTGGCTACTTCCAGATATAAAACGGCGGCAGATCGTCATTGTCGTCCTGGTCCTAAGTTCTTACCTGGCGATAGAGTTTGTCTCTCTACCAAGCACATTCAACTCCGGGTTTGACTCCTATTCTCCATCAGATCAATCCAGTTGCTTTCATCTTATGATCCCCAATGCCTTACATGTCTCCCTGCTCAGTCCACTGATCCTCAATCGCTTCTCTCACCCTTCTTCTCACCCTGCTCCTGTTGCAGATACAACGGATCAATATAAGATTAAATAAATATTGTACTCCATATTCTCCCAGGGGAGGTTACTCTATCTGATTGATTGGAAGGGCTATGGCCCGGAGGAGAGGTCTTGGGTTCCTGCTGCTGATGTCTCAGCCCTACGCTTGGTGACCAATTTTCATCGTAAATTTCCCTCCAAGCCAGCCCCTAGATGTGTGTGGGGACCTCGTAAGCACGGGGGGGGGGGGTTACTGTCACAGATCTGCTGTGGATCTGTGTCTTACTGGTTGCATACGTTTTTACCTTTTGCTGCTGTAGGTCTGCTGGCACCTGTGATTCCACAAGCTTGTGCTCTGCTCTTGCTGCACTGACATAGCAGCTATGGTTGTCGCCGGCTTCACCTGATGGTTAATATACCTTCCTTCTTGCTACTTCCTGTCCAGCCTCCCATGTGTCATTGGCTACAGCAGAATAAAGTGAAGGTTCTGGAGTCGCCACCTCAGTCTCCTGACCTCAATATCATTGAGCCACTCTGGGGAGATCTCAAATGTGCAGTTCATGCAAGACAGCCCAAGAATTTACAGGAACTGGAGGTTTTTTGCCAAGAGGAATGGGCAGCTTTACCATATGAGAGGATAAAGAGCCTCATCCACAAATACCACAAAAGACTTCAAGCTGTCATTAAAGCTAAAGGGGGCAATACACGGTATAAGGAACTAGGGAAGGTAAACTTTTGATCAGGGTCATTTGGGTAGTTTCTGCTGTCATTATGATTTAAAAAGAGTAAACACAGTTGATTGATAATAAATGGCTTCAGCCAAACACTAACTATGAGTGAAAGAAAAGTCTTTGGCCTCGTACACACGACCGATTTTCTCGTCGTAAAAAACACGTCGTTTTTTTCGACGAGATTCTTGTTAAGCTTGTCGATTTTCTCGTCAAGCTTTCTATGCGTACACACTGTCATTTTCCAATTTCCTCGTGGTTCTCTGCGCTCATGTCCAGCACGTACGACGGCACTATAAAGGGGAAGATCTTTTTTCTTGGCGCCACCCCTTGGGCTGCTTTTGCTGATCTCGTGTTACCGCGTGTGAAGTAAAAGTTTGGGAAGAGACGATTCGCGCTTTTCAGTCTTCGTACTTTTCAGATCGTTTTCTGCCGTTCAGTTTGTGCTTGTGGGTTCGTATCTTGACTTTCAGGGCGTCTAGGCAGGTCGTATCTGTTTTACAGTGCGTTATTGCCTGTTCGTTTCTGAATTTCAGTTCGTTATTCATAGGCCTTGCTGTTCTAAAGTGCGTTCTGTTCTGTACGTTCTGATTAGACGACCGTTTCCTAGCCATGTCGCCTGGACGTTCTCGTCGTCGAGTTCGTGCTGTGCGTGCGCTTGGTGTTGGTCTGCTTGTTTTGGACCAAGACCAGTCCATGAATGGTGTGAGGAGGAGTTCATGGACCAAGAATTGGTTGCTCCAGCGGGACCAATTCTGCCACATGCCTCTGCTGCGGGAGATCGTCGAGAATAATCCTGAGGACTACAGGAATTTTCTGAGGATGTCTGACCCCGTTTTTCAGGAACTGTTGGCTTTGGTGTCCCCCTATATTACCAGGAAGGACACCGTTATGCGGGAAGCCATCAGTGCTGAGCAGAGGCTCATCGCCACGTTGCGTTACCTGGCGACAGGGAGAAGTCTTCAGGACTTGAAGTTCACCACAGGCATCTCCCCCCAGGCTCTGGGCCTCATAATCCCAGACACCTGTTCTGCTATTATACAAGTCCTGCAGGAGGACTATATTAGGGTAAGTTTTCTCCCTTAACATCACATTTTATGTATTACATGTATGCTAATGTATTGTATTTCTTTCATCCTTCCCTAATTACCATGATTGTAATATGCTGAGAATGTCCCCTTTGTCCCCATGCATGTTGGAAGCTTTAGATTGCCCCTTTTTTTTCCTCCCTAAATATTTCCCCTCACTAACTTTTCCAGCAGGGGCGCCTGTTGCTCCAAATGTTGGGGGGTTCCAACCCCAATTTCGGAAATAAACTTCCTCCTTTTTTGCTCTGTTGCCTAATAAACGCCCCCAGTTGTCCCCTCCAATGCAGCCATTTAGTCCCCTCTAATGCAGCCAGTTTCCCCCCAGCCCTGCACTTACCTTCTTGTGGTCAGCGCCATCCTTCTTCTGTCCTTGATGTCTTCTCCTTCCCTTCATGTTGCATCAGCCAATCATGTTACCATTAAACAGACTTGGTGAACATGATTGCCAGAGCAGCCTGTCAGTGTTTACACAAGGAATGCCCCCCTCCTTGCGTCCCCGATTTTTCTTTGAGGAAGCCAATTACATCCCTCAGGTTGTAATTTGCAAGACTTTTTTAATACCTGTTTCTGCTCTGCAATTTTAACCCCCTAAATGACGCAATTATTCATATGTCGGTCGCTTTACAAGAGGCCATCCACCTGAATAGTGGGTGGCATAGACAATACATAGGTTCATGCAACGCATGAACCTATGTATTGTTCTGAGTGATGGGCACAGGAGAGAGGGGACAGTGCTCCAGCGCCCACTCTGGACGCACCGCCACTGCAATGCTATCCTTTGGCCAAACACATCTCCCCCCCCCCCCAAAATAATTTAGTAATGGCCCATCAGAGGGGGTGATGAATATGATAAATGAGCCTTCCATTATACTTTTTTTACACACCTTAATAAACGTATAATTTGATTGATGTTGGTCTCTAATTTTTTGGGATAGAATTTCCTTGTAATGTATGCCTTTGTTTTTCTAATATTATTTCATCTTGTTTCACTCCACAGCTTCCTTCCACGCCACAGGAATGGCAGACTGTGGCATTGGAGTTTGCCACGCGGTGGGACTTCCCCAACTGCGGTGGTGCCATAGACGGGAAGCACGTCCGCATCGTGCTGCCACCCCGTTCTGGATCCTACTACTACAATTACAAGGGGTTTCATAGCATTGTGCTGATGGCGGTGGTGTCAGCACGGTATGAATTCCTCTATGTTGATGTAGGGAAGAATGGCCGGATGTCCGATGGGGGATCCTTCATCCAGACGGAGTTTGCCCTCCGTCTCCAGAGTGACGACCTTGCATTGCCACCGGATGCAGGGAATATTGAAGGACTCCCCTTTGTTTTCTTGGCTGATGAAGCCTTCGGACTCGGACGGCATCTTATGAGGCCATTTCCACAGAGGACCCTGACCCCAGAGAAGAGTGTGTTCAATTACCGGCTGGCCAGGGCCCGAAGAGTCGTTGAAAATGCCTTCGGCATAATGGCCAGCCGGTTCCGCCTTTTTATGACTTCCATCCACTTGGCGGACTACAAAATAAACTATGTAGTGTTATGCTGCTGTGTGCTACACAACTTTCTGAGCCAAAAATCACATTCCTATATGGCCTCAGTTTTGCCAGAGGCTGGACTTTCCCCTGCAAATCCCCTTCCGGGCCTGGAATCTGCCCGTCTTGGCTTGCCCCCCCAAAATGCCCGTGTGGTTCGTGACAAATACATGGAGTATTTCACGGGTAGGGGGGCAATTCCTATGCCAGCCTATGTCTAAGTATCCCAATAAAAATCTTGTTTAAACCTTTAATTATTTGTTCTTTCCTGTCTCCTAGTTTGTCTTTGTGCATTTGTAGTGGCAAGTGTATTTTACTTTAGTAAATAACAACCAATTTCACTATGTTACCTTACAAAAGAACCAAATAAGCTTAGAGAGTATTATAAAAAGAAGCTACACGTTGTTTGTGGTCAAAAATTTTACTCTCTGCACATTTTTTTTTTGTTTTACTTTGGGGTTGGCCTGGCCACAACCCGGCAAATTTTGGCTTATGAAAATACAAAAATACCACTTGCATTTCTAAAATGACAACATTGGATACCTCTGAGCAATCTGAGACATTCAGTTACACAAACTATGTCTCTATGTGCCCGTCCTAATATGGGGTCCTGCCACCCCTTGCCCAGCCCAAAATTCAATATGCACACATTTTTACTTTTTTGCAAATAGGAAGTTTACAATCCTGATCCCTATTGTCAACATGTGCTATCTGCCATCAGGGGTGATCAATGGACGTGTTTTGGGGGTGCATCCCCTTCCTCAGTTCACCGACTTTTGATACGAGGAAGGGGTTGCACCCACAAAAGACGTACATGGATATCCCCTGATGGCAGATAGCACATGTTCACACACTGTGTGCATATTCAATTTTTGGCTGTTTTGTTACTTAAAAAATTAGAAAAAATATACAAACAAACATGTAAAAACAAATGTGTTTGGATGGCTTATTGAATTCTCCCCAAAACATCGAGAATGTCTTTAAATGTTTGTTCCATCACATGGATTCTTTGTTTAATTAGGTCCAGTTCCGTGCTACATTCCATCACTTGCTGGATGAGGCGGAGGGCACTGTCAGCAGAGAACGGTGTGCTATCCTTCACAACATTTCCATCCCCTAAAAACCATAAAAAAAAAATAATCAAACTCTGCAGGCCTACCTCGCTTACCTTAAGCTGTGGTGTCAGATACTGACCTGTTGTGGTGACCAGATCCACAACGTCATCCACCTCTCCTTCCTGCACTTCTCCTTCCTCCACCTCAACTTCCTGCACATCTTTCGGTTGTGGATCTTTGGGAGTTTGGGGTTGCTTGGAAGTTGTGGGGTGCATGTGCTCCCTGGAGTGTCCTCCTCCCAGGCTTCTCTCCCCTATGAGAATAAAACCAAAGGTCTATTTATCACACTGTAAAAATCTCATTGTTAAACTTAAAACAGGCTAAATTGTTTGGAAGTGGGGTACAAGTGTGTGTTTGTGCGGAATTTAAAGAAAAATGCATTATTTATGACCCCAAATATGTTTAGTATTCACATTTGGATGTAATTTTTTGGACATGGAGGCACCACAAATAAACTCTGATGCACCTGTGTGGGACACCCAAAAAAGGCGGGTCTGGTGGCCCACACTATAGTGCTCCAAAGTACAGATGTGGAAGCAGCTGCTGAGTGTCCTCTCCTTTACACTGATTAAAGTTTGCATTTCATTCTCCTTACAAACACATCATCTAGACTTAAAAAATATCCACAATACTTGGTCAAAAATGGCAGATGTCTAATTACTTTTGGGGGTCTTAAATAAGCCAAAACCGCGGATAGTGGCCGAACGAAGTGTCGGTAACGTAACGAACGATTACTGTGCCCAACCTAGTTCAAAATATTACATTTTGGAAGGGAGTACAATATGCTAAAAAAAAAAAAAATGACAGTTTCTAAAAAGATTAATAGCAGAAAGGTCGTCATTTTACTTACTTTTAGCGAGCATCCTCTTTATGATCCTCAACTGGTCTGGCTCCCTCAGTTTGAGGTCTGACCACCTCTTTCTGAGCTGCTCATTTGAGCGTTTCACCCCGAACTTCGCCCTCAGACTCTTCACAACTTTAGTGAGGATTTTGGCCTTCCTTCTATTTGGTTTGATATACGGCCCATGCTTGGCATCATAATCAGCCTTGACCAAGATGTCCACCATCTCCGCCATCTCCGCCAAAGACATATTCGATGCCTTGAATCTCCTCCTTGATCGTGACGTGTCCTCGGTCTCCGGGCTTGTCTCTTCGCTAGTTGCGGAATTATCAGACACCTGCTGTAACTCCGCCATATCTGTCTGCGCGCCGAAAGAGAAGGGGCGGGGAAAAGATGTTAGTTAGAACGTCATGGGCGGGCGACGTGTGCGGAGCGACGTGTTCGAATTTGGACGCATGCGTGGTGTGTATATAGCAAACACACATGTGACTATAGTACGTTCGGTGTGCGGAGAGAGGAGTTCAAGTGACGGACGTGCGAACGAAGGTATGTGATTTTGTGAGACTTGTAAAAATTGTTGGCCTATACTGTCTTGAGATTGGTGGAGGATATATATGGTGACTAGGATGTGAAGGAGGTTAGACTGTTTGCCTCACATTATTTAAATATAATTTATTTTACTTGCAGATACAATATGAATGTCTTTATTAGCGACAAAGAGTTCCTGGCGGAATTTATTGACCGGGTAAGGGAGCTGCCGGCTCTGTGGGAGACCAAAAACCCCATCCATAAAAAAAAAGGGGTGAGAAAAGCAGCGCTGGAGAAGCTGCTCCCATTTGTGCATACCAAGGTGCCCACAGCCACAGCAAAACAAGTGGACACTAAAATTGGGAGCTTGAGAGGTACCTACAGGACTGAACGCTCTAAGGTGCTGGCTTCTCAGAGGTCAGGAGCAGCAGCAGATGATGTTTATGTCCCGATTTTGTGGTACTACAGCAGGATGTCCTTCCTGGATGACCACATTGAGCCAAGGCCATCACTCTCCACTCTTCCCCCCAGACTTCCCTGCAGCCAACCTGAGCCTTCTCTGGAGCAAGAGGAGGCAGCCATCCTGGATGATCCTGATTTGTCCATCTGGAGCCAGGTATAGTATTAACTGAAAATGTAGTGGGATAAAATTAATGTTTCCCAAATATGTCAGGATGAGAAACATACATTATTTTGTATTACACAAGTGAAATCATGATCTGTAGACATTATTCTGCACTTAATTGTGTGGTAAATAGTCAAGCTGATGTAGTGGTAAATTTAAAGCAAGGATTTATGCATTTACATTCTAATTGCTTCCATCAGGATTACAAAGTTTGATGCAAAGATTAAACCAACATATTAAACTATGTTTCTTTTTCATACACAGGATGAAATCAGCCAGGAGGAGGGTCTGGAAACTGTCAGGCAGGAGGAGGAAGGGCCCAGTGGCAGCCAGGAGGTGGCAGGGCCCAGTACCAGCCAGGAGGTGGCAGGGCCCAGTGGCAGCCAGGAGGTGGCAGGGCCCAGTGGCAGCCAGGAGGTGGCAGGGCCCAGTGGCAGCCAGGAGGTGGCAGGGCCCAGTGGCAGACAGGAGGTGGCAGGGCAAAGGAGAAGCACCAGATCCCAGGTGCCTCCCATCAGGCTTCACAAAAGAGGCAGGAGGGACAGGACCACCAGTGAGGCAGCAATGGCCCTTATTAAAGAGGCCCATGCCACCCTCAAGGAGCCCACATCCCCTGAAGAGGCCATTGCCGGCCTAGTGGAGGCTAAGTTCAAGGTGATGAGCATGGAGCAACGCCTCCTATGCGAACCCCTGCTCATCACCTTGCTCAACAAGGGGGTGATGGAGCAAATTACCCCCAATACCGCCATATGTGAGGTGGCCCAACTGACCCAACCTCAACCTCCACCTCCACCTTCCTCTTCTGCCCCACCCCCTTCTGCTACACCTCCACCTTCTGCCCCACCCCCTTCTGCTACACCTCCACCTTCTGCCCCACCCCCTTCTGCTACACCTCCACCTTCTGCCCCACCCCCTTCTGCTACACCTCCACCTTCTGCCCCACCCCCTTCTGCTACACCTCCACCTTCTGCCCCACCCCCTTCTGCTACACCTCCACCTTCTGCCCCACCCTCTTCTGCTACACCTCCACCTTCTGCCCCACCCCCTTCTGCTACACCTCCACCTTCTTCTTCTGCCCCACCCCCTTCTGCTACACCTCCACCTCCTCCTCCTGACAGGAGTACCCCTCCAGTGGGCCAGCCTCCAGCTAAACGAAGAAGGAAGGCTGCAGGAAAGGCTGCAGGAAAGGCTTCAGGAAAGGCTTCAGGAAAGGCTGCAGGAAAGGTTGCCAGGAAGAAGAGGAAGTGATGGCCTTGCTTCATTGTGGTCGCACTGGTCGGACAGAAGGCAGCCTGTTGTAGTACCACACACTTGGGACATATATCTCACCTGCTGCTGTTCCTGACCTCTGGGAGGCCAGCATCAGATTGTGTTCTGAAATGTGGGCCTTCTCAAGCTCCCAATTTTAGTGTCCACACAGGGTTGCTGTGTGCTCTGGGGTCCCTGGGATGCACAAATGGCAGCAGCTTCTCCAGCGCTGCCTTCTCTTTATTTAATTTATAAACATGAATAAATGTGTTTTTTGTTTAAGTTCATACTTGACTATGTGTATTTTTAAATAAAAAAAAACAAGCTTTGGAGTAAGCAGATACATTTGACTGACAATAAAAGGCACAGATATCACCCCCCCAAAAGAATAACTAAATCTGATTAGCTCAAAAACATGGTGTGAAATTTTAAAAATATAGATTAGAAAATTAAATGGGAGATCGCTATCAAAACATTGAGAAATTATAATTAACATCATTTTGAAAAATCTAACCATTTAAATTATTCCTAAAAACTTGCACGATATAATACACATAAATCTTATAAAGAGCAGCATGAAAAAGGTTAAAAATAAGGCAGAACTCTGTGTGAATATCAGCAGCAAAAGAAGGTCTCTCGTTTTGATTAATGTAACATTCTAACGAAGAATTCAATGCAGAACATTTAAACGATGAAATATTTATGAGCGTGACGAATGTGCTCTCTCCATTATGAAGGCTTGTTTTACCAGAAGATGCGCTCCCGTCTCATAGTTGCTTGTGAGCATGCGCGCTTTTGGAAGAGTCGTAAAAGCATACACACGAACCATTTTCTCGTCACAAAACAGGCCGACGAGAAACACGACGAGGAAATCTGGAATCCTGACGAGAAAATAGAGAGCAGGTTCTCTATTTTCTCGTCGAGATTCTCGTCAAGTTTCTCGTCGTAAAACCATACACACGAACGTTTTTCTAGACAAAAAAACTCGCGCGGCACTTTTCTTGACTGTTTTGGACGAGAAAATCGGTCGTGTGTACGAGGCCTTTGTGTTATCATTCATATTCTCTGAAAATTAGAAATCATAAATTCTGCCAGGCTATGTAAACTTATGAGCACAACTGTATATAATAGAGATGTAAGATACACACATTAATTGTATCTATTCTATATTTGTTCTGGAATTGTATTTGGTCTCATCTTGTTTGTAAAGTCACAAAAATGTCACTGGCTGCTGTACTGAACCCTGAATAACCAAAATATAATATGCCTCATTAAATGCTTTGGTATTTGCTGCGCTCATTAGTGATATACTATGTTATTAGTTGCACATTTCTACAGTTGCTATCTTGTTTTGTTTGTTATTTAAGAATTCATACATTTTTGTTGCATAGTGCTTGCATTCCGTTAATATTTAAAGGGAAACTTCACTTATTTTTACATTTTTTCTAATTAAAAGTCAGCAGTTACATATTGTCAGGTGACAGATGCACACCGTTGGAGTCAGTAGTGCACCACTAAGGTAGTGAACCCTGTAGCTGACTCCTGCGAATGGAACACTCGGTGATTTAGGAAGGCAGGTCCACTGGAGCACTAACAGGGATCCCACAGGGAGCTAGAGCTTAAGATTCCCCAGGGCGCAGAGTCTAAGATCCAGCAGGTGTTCACCAGAGCCTCTAGTGGTGAGGATGGACTGGGCTGCAACTGGATGCAGGTCGCGGCCCCCAGAGTCCCCCAGCTCACAGTAGGCTATAGAGGATAGAGGGAAGCAGCAGCTCAGGATACAAGAGATAGTGAGGGGATAAGCCAAACGTCGGGGCGACTAGCAGACAAGAATAAACAAAGGACAAGCCAAAGGTCAAGGTCACAAGCAGACAGGGATAGTCGAGAACAAGCCAAGATTGGTAAAACAGAGACAGATGTAGCACACGGCAAGCAGGAACCCAAACACACAATAGCTTAACAAACAACGTTGATCAGCACACCTGGCTTGCAGTGCACAGGTTAATATAGTGTTCCCTGGTAGGGCCTGGGGTGGAGCCATGCTTGGAGGAGAGATTATTTAAGCAGCCAGGTGAGAGTGGCTGGCCTCTAAGGTGAACACATGGAGAAGGGGTAAGCTGAGAGACAAACATTACTGCATAACCATGACACATATCCATTATTGTTACATACATTATTGTTTGTAACAACTTTTTATATTAAGTTTTTTTGCACATGACTATGAATGCAATTCACTGCAATTCTTGGTAGGTGCCCTACAACTCAGGTGCATTGGAGTGCCATTCCCATGCACAGTGACACACGCATTACCACAATGTGTGAGTATGAATGTGGCCTCAAAAGCTGAAAGCAACTTCAACTGCAAAACGTACATATTCATTGAAATACCTGTCAGTTTCAACTTCAAAGAAAATATGAAAGCTTCACATAGACAAAATGTATTATTTATATGTTTAAATATTTGAAAACCCAAAAAGGCTCACATAAGCTCATATTTGTAATACCCTATTCAGTTCTATTTAAACATGTCCTCACCATTACACAATCATTGAACAACTATCATTTGAAGCAGGATGACTAGCTTATCCTTTTTCCTGATGAAAATGCCCTCAGCTGAGCATTAAGATGTTGTAACCGCGCATCATTTTTTAACGTATGATTAGGGAGAATATAGAATCCCTGCAGAAACATAAACTCATATTTGTAGGTGTTTTTTTCCCAACAGAGAAATACTGCATTTTCCTGCTGTAAAATTGTTAAAGCTAAACTCATAAAGAACAATCTTTCATTGTCTAATCTAAGAGCTGTTTCATGTTGCCCAGGGCATATATTATTGTTTGTAAGCCACAACTTTTTATATTACTTTTTTTGCGCTAAACAATCATATACATGTGTATGACATCAAGAACTCTGAAGCCACCAATAGGCAGATACTAAAACCGCCACCCAAAAGCAAACGTGAAAATTAGGAAATGCAAGACCCCCCAGACGCGTTGGAAGAGATAACGTAGATTTAGCCAGATGGACGGGTTGCGCCATTTAAAAAAAAAGAGCCCACACAACGATCTATCTCTTTAAAAATAAAATTTAGGGACCCAGGTCCTGCAATGTCCAAGTATATAGTTATATTTCGGGAGGATCATCATCTTAATCAGGTTGATCCGACCTTAAGGTTCAGCGGGAGCCCAGGCAATGATGACAATTTTTTTTAAGCAATGATACCAGGGGAAGAAGGTTACGGTCAAATAGGTAGGATGTCTAGCGACCTGCACCCCCAGGTATCTAAATTCATCTACCCACTGCAGAGGGACCCCAAACTGACTGTCCAATCATCAATAGGAAAGAAAATTGATTTGGGGGGCGTGGCTTGGCGCGCAATGAAGACGGCAGCTTAACTGAGGAGCTCCGCCGACCTCTCAGCCTACAACCCGTCTTTCTGCACACTATTCCCGCAGGATGCACAAAAGGTCTTACGGCACCCCGCTGACGAGATCCCGCCGCTCTTCATCTGCCTGTAAAGGACGAGACCTTGCAAATATATCTTCAGATTCCACTCGGCCTCCCAGAACGAAAAGGTAAGAAGCAAAATGGCGCTGCCGCACGTGGAGGAGGACTGCAGTGAGGACTCCCAATCTGCAACAGAGAAGAATGGTAAGGGATCCTTACGCAACAATCGCCCTCTCACATATGGGGAAATGACTAGTTTCGCAGCGGACATCAAGTCCACATTCTCGGCTGCCATCACGGACCTAAAGTCAAACCTCCTGGTGCCTAATGAGAAGATGGCGTTGGCGGAAGCCGCGGGGAGACACAGGGACAGGGAGATACGCAGGCTGGAAAAGGTCACGGTCTCCCATTCCTCACACCTTATTGAGGTTATGGGAGAAAAAGAAACCCTGGACTGCCACCCTTCCCTGCATGCACACCATCTGCATTTGTTGTTTTGGATTTATGGATTTATTTTGAATTTGGATTTTTTACCTGAAATTTTGGAATAAATAACTGTCTATACAGAGTGCGGCAGTCCAGGGTTTCTTTTTCTCCCATGCATCAGTGCAGAGCCAGCACCTGTGTGAGTGACCGGGCGGAAGCAGCTATTTGGTGAATTCTCAAGCTTTTGAGCGGTACGTTTTTCCTTTCCTCTGTTTCTACCTTATTGAGGTTAATAGACACTTAGAAGACCTGGACAATAGGGGGCGGAGGTGCAATGTCACGGTACGGGGGATCCCGGAGTCCGTTGAAGCGGACCAGATAATGATGGCGCTGCAGAGGGTATTCAATAGCCTGCTGGATAGGCCCGAGGACACGGCCATTGAATTTGTCAGGGCACATAGGGCACTCCGAGCTAGAGGACCTGATTTCCAACCCCCTGGTGACATAATCTGTTGCCTCCAAAGCTTCTCCCTGAAGGAGGATATAATGAAGAAAGCACGCAGAAATGACCGAATAATCTTTAATGGGGAGACCATCATGCTCTTCCAGGACCTCTCTCAAATAACTTTGATGAACCGCAGGGCGCTACGCCCGCTTCTGGATAAGCTCAGAGAAAGAGATCTTAAATACACATGGATGTTCCCGTTTGCTCTCCTGGTGAACCACAATGGCAGACAACATCTACTAAGATCCCCGGAGGACCTGCCGGAGTTCTGCCATGCTTTGCAGCTAGATCCGATTGAGCTCCCGGAATGGTATCAGGACTTTCGTTTGCCACCTTTGGAGAAAAGCCAGCCTGACTCGCCGTTCTCTTCTCCTGACAACAGGACCTCAAAGAAGCTGAAAGCCTCTCGCCGGGGGGGCTCCCACGCTGGATCACAGGCGGGAACCCCAAACCTCAAGTCCCGCTCATCTAGGGCCCTGGATGAATATTGATTGTGATACGGATCCCTCCTCCTAGTTCCCATCTCCCCCAGATCTATCATGGTGCCGGCTTGTTTATCTGTACACTCCTTCTGCACACTGAAGCCTGCTTGGATGAGTATACCCCTCCCTGGCATGTACTATCACTGGACTCACTCTACTGCTCTCCTCAGCAAACGTGTTACTCTGGACCGTTTTTCCCTTTTTTCACTTTTATTTTTATTTTCCTCCTTACTTTTTATTTCTGGTCTCTGAGTCCTTGTGAAGGTCTAGCAACCACTATCCGCAGAATGGAGCTCTGCATTCTCCACCTCTGCTCACCTAGTCGCACCGACGTGCCTTCTCCTTGAACTACCCAGGTTCTACTTCATGTTGTTTGTTTTATTTGAATAAGGCAGAACACCCTCGTGACTAACTGGAGAAAGAGTTCTCCTACCTCTCCGGTCCATGCCGTTGATATACCTCCAGCCCCTAAAGTCTCGTACACACGGTCGGACTTCCATTGGACTTTTCCGTGGTTTTTTGTCCGAACGGAGTTGGTCGGGAACACCCATAGCATACACACGCTGGGACTTTTCTGCAAACTTTCCCAAAACTTTTTGCAACATCACGTGTTTTTTTTGCTCTTTTCTGCTCTTTACCGCCACCCTTTGGTCAACCTCTGCTCTTGTTGGTTGATTTTAACATTAGTTGTTTAGTCCATCGGACAAAAGTCCGATGGTTTCCTGTACACACGGTCGGACTTTGCTCCATCGGACTTTTGTTGGGCAAAAGTTTGTCCGTTTGCAGACCCAACTTTTGTCTGATGAAATCCAAAACCAAACGAAAAAAGTTTTTCTCCGATGGACCGTACACACGGTCGGATTGTTGGTCCAACTTGCTCAAAATGAAGTTTGTTGGCCAAAAGTCCGACCATGTGTACGGGGCTTAACTTTGGCTGGAGAACTGCATGATGCTCTATGTTTGATGCGGGGAGGGAGGGTTCTGTGCAGTCACATGTCCCGCAGCTACCGATGTATTCCATACTAACAGCCGTCAGCTGTGCATAAGGAGACTGGGGGGAGAATGTTCCCCGACTTCTGAACTGTTTGGGGAGGAGGATGTTCGTATTTACTTTTGCTCTGTTGATCTGTTTTGCCTTTTACAGTTGATGTTTCAGTGCATTTTAGCTATTGTGTCTATGTCCTGGTTCTATGAGTCTTACGAGCACTGGGACCCAAGCAGGATTCTAAATTTTTGCCCACTCGCATCTATCCCATATTGCTCATAGTGTGCAGTGATGACCCATTTACACCTGTCTATTGTTTTGTTTTTTTGGCTGAGAGGCAGGCACCTCAGGTCACACGATACTTAGAACTACTTTACATTAGCATCTGTTGTTAATTCACAGACCTGTCGTAAAGCCGCCTTCCTATCCCCCGAATAGTGCATGCTGGGTGAACTTCATTGATTACCCGGGACTCACTACTTAGAGTTCCCTGTGGGTTTTTTCTAACCCCAAGGAAGATAACCATTTCTCCATTCTCTGACCCTTTCCTCAGTACTCCTAACCCTTTCACCCCTCGTCTGAGTCTAACCTTCCCCTCTCTTGCCCCCCCCCTCCTTCTTCTTTCTGTTGTCTCCGAGCATTCCTCAATTGTAACAGACTATTTTTATTTCTTTTTTTGTACTATCTTTGCATTGACCTCACGCATTATCTGCTTGTTTTTTGGTCAGTCTTTTTGTTAGCCGCAGATCACCAGCTCTCTCTGAATACTAGCCATGGCGTACTCATCTCTTGGCCGCAACCCGACAGTGGTATCTCATAGCGCAAAGGGACCAAATATCCCAGAGAAGCGCACGACTCTCTTAAGAGAACTCAAAAAAGGTAAGCCTCGGTTTGTCTTCCTGCAGGAGACGCACTTCAGAACCTCTCACGTCCCCAAGCTCACTGACTCCTATTTCACTGAGGCATTTCATGCCACAAATAATGTAGCAAAATCCAAAGGTGTGTCTATCCTGATAAGTAAAACCGCCTCTTTTGAAATCACTGACAAACTTGTGGACCCTGAGGGACGTTATGTCTTCCTGAAAGGGAAATGCTGCGGTGTGCCCTTGACCTTAGATAATGTTTACTTCCCCAACACAGCCCACCTCACATTTTGCAAACACATGATATCACAGTTAAAGGGATTTGGCACTGGATGTGTAATTCTAGGAAGGGACTTCAATATTCCACTGAACCCCCTGGTCGACACTTTCTCTGGTAAATCTTATATCACGTATACGATTCTTAAAAAAATCAAATCCCTCCTAAGTTCTTTACAGCTGGTAGACTCATGGCGCCTCCTACACCCAGACGACAGAGATTACACATTCCACTCCATCCCTCATAACCGGTACTCACGAATTGATTACATCTTCACATCAGAAAGAGACCTCAATCTGATAGCAGAGGCCAATATAGGAATTCAGTCCATTTCCGACCATGCGCCAGTTTCACTCACCTTGGACCTGACTAGACCCCCCCCTAAACCTAGCACCTGGAGACTGAACCCGGCCCTCTTAACAGACCCACAAGGGCTCCCTGGAATTTCCAAAGCCATTAAAGAATTCTTTACACATAATGTCACACCAGACGCAGACCCTATGATGATTTGGGAGGCACACAAATGCACCATAAGAGGGGAATTAATCAAAATAGGGGCTCACTGTAAAAGGGACCAGGAGAGGACTATCAGACAGCTTTCCGACAAGATTTATTCTCTAGAAGCGCTACATAAACAATCTTTGTCGAAGCGCTCTGCGAGTTCTCTTTTGGAAGCTAGGAAAGTGCTCCAGCAACTTTTGGACTCAAAGACCAAAAGATTTTTGTTTTTCAGAAAGAAGGTCTATTACGAGCATGGAAACAAACCCGATAGGTTTTTGGCCAGTGCTTTGAAGGATGCCAAATCGACTCAGAATATACTGGGCATTAGAAACAATAATGGCACAGTAGACATTACTTCAGAGAAAATTGCCAAACATTTCCATGAATACTACGCTAGCCTTTATAGTCTACCCACCTAGGGAAACCCCCCACACTCACCAAAGTCTAGACTTCAAGTGATCCAGGTCTATTTAAGAAATTCCAACTTACCTACTTTGACAGATGAGATCACCCGACAACTAGATAGTCCTATTAATAAGTCAGAAATCCAGCAATCCATTAAAGACCTTAAAGCTGGGAAAAGCCCAGGACCGGACAGATTCACCTCCATTAATTACAAGACCTTTACTGACCTGCTCCTTGACCCCCTACACAAAGCTCTGAACTCCCTATCGTCGCCTAGGAAGACGCCGCCGGCATTCCTTTCTGCCCACATAACTGTCATACCGAAACCGAATAAAGACCCCCAACTGTGCGCCAGCTATAGACCTATCTCTCTCCTTTACATTGATGTCAAGCTCTTGGCTAAAATAATTGCTAACAGGCTTAGACCACTGCTGCACGATATCATTGGCCCCGACCAGGCTGGCTTTATGCCGGGCAGGGAGACCAAGGATAGTGTGACAAAAGCACTCAACCTAATTTATGCGGCGTTTTCACGGAAGATTGAAGGCTTTCTCCTGTCCACAGACGCGGAGAAGGCCTTTGATTGCGTGGCATGGGATTACATGCTGGAGACATGCCAACACATTGGTCTGGGCTCTCGCATGATGTCATGGATCACGTCACTCTATTCAAACCCATCAGCACAAGTTAAGATCAATGGTTCACTGTCGGATACGGTTCACAACAAAAATGGGTCGAGACAGGGCTGCCCCCTCTCGCCCCTCCTCTTCATACTATCACTAGAACCGTTCATCAGAAAGGTTTTGGTGGAGGAAGCTTTACAAGGCTTTACGATAGCAGGCCGTGAATTTAAGATCGCGGCCTATGCGGATGACCTGCTCTTCTTCCTAACTAATCCCCACGTTACCCTACCGTCTCTATTGCGTGAATTCTCCATATTTGGCCGTATCTCTAACCTCAAAATTAATTTCTCCAAGTCGGAAGCCCTAAACATAACTCTACCCGCAGACTCACTTGATAGACTCAAATCTAATTGTCCCTTTAAATGGGAGACATCAGCCCTTAAATACCTAGGGATTTGGATGACTCCTAACATTGCTCAAATTTATGAACGAAACTTCCCGCCCATTTTTAAGATAGTATACCAAGAGCTTCAAAAATGGCACACTCGTAATTTTTCCTGATTTGGTCGGGCCGCCATTTGTAAAATGGCTATCTTACCAAAACTCCTCTACCTTTTCCACAATTTACCAGTCAAGGTCCCCCAAAACTGTCTCTGGTATACAATTACGGTTTATCTGGGCACACAAACCCCCCAGAATCAAATCCTAACTACTAACGAGGTCCAAACTTAACGGAGGGATGGTTATACCGGATTTTATAAACTACTACTATGCAGCCCACATCACCAGAATCATTGACTGGCACTGTCACCATACACACAAGTATTGGATCCAACTAGAGAATGATCTCAGTCCCTTGCTCCTAAGATTCTCCCTGTAGATCCCTTGGTCTAGTTATCCCACACCACTTAAAGCTCACCCCTTCATAGGTACCTCGCTGGGAATCTTTCATAAATTGACCAAACAAACAGACCTCCCTACCCCACTAAGTCCGTTGACGCCCCTATTCAATAACCTAAACTTTCTACCGGGAATGGGGAACCGCTTCCTCTGCTCCCCCCATGCTGCCACACCGTTACTGGACAGAGACTGTTTCCATAACGGCAGTTTCAAAGATTTCAGACGGCTTACTACTGAGACTGACACACCTACCCTTCCACTGTAGACATACTTCCAGATTAGACATTACCTAAACCAACCTTCTAGGAGGAATTCCTTTGGTAGGGAACTAACAGAGCTGGAGTCAGTGTGCCTGGCGGGTGAACACGTGCTGAGAGCTACCTCGATTTCATACGCATGGCTACGAGACCAACCTGTGCAGGGAGATGACAGATTCAGAGAGAGCTGGTCACGGGCCCTGAATAGGCCCATTTCTGCTAAACAATAAAAGAGAGCTTGCTCTTTTGCACATAAGTGCTCCCTCAGCTCCAGAACACAGGAACCAGCCTATAAACTCTTGACCCACTGGTATGCAACGCCTGCTAAAATCCACACCTGGTTCCCACAGGTTCCAGACACGTGCTGGAGATGGGGGAAGGAACGAGGTGATCTCCTCCATATTTGGTGGCAGTGCCCCGTGATTGCTCCTTTCTGGAAGGTTGTTTGTGAAAAGATACGGGCAATCACGGAAACCTCGATTAAGCTAGATGAGGCTTGCTGTCTGCTCCATATTTATGATGTTTCCTTCAAAAGATATAAGAACTCCCTGACCAAACACCTGCTGAATGCGGCTAAAGCACTCATACCGCTATTTTGGAAATCCACCAGAATCCCCTCATTCCGGGACTGGCTTCACAGAGTTTCCGAGATATGTGATATGGAAGATACGGTAGCCCAGTCTACAGACAACATTGACAAATTTTTTGATACTTGGTCCCCCTGGATACAATTCAAATTCTCACAAGAATACAGGGACACGATGGCAGTAGACTTGGCTACCTAGTCCCTCTTTACTGGTCCTGAGAGGCTCTGCGCCTCTGAATTTGGCCACTGGCCCTTTGAATTGCTTGACGAGTGGCGGTGCCTGACATCGCCCCTCTTATATATGTACATCCTGATGATAATTGAACTTGACTTGTCTGTGTATATCTATATCTGTCTCTTCTTATCCCCTATTTCACTACATGTCCTCCCTATAGCTTCCGGTGATACTATCACCACTTCAGTACCTTGTTCTACTCTTATACCTGCCCCTTCCCACGATCTCTCCTTTCTTACCACCTTTCCCCCTCCCACCCCTTTGATCAACTATGTCTCATACGCCTGCAGTATTTTATCAATCTTCACCTTGCCACTAGCATACAACCCAAAACCAAATCCCGCTTTTAACTAAGGAATATTCGTTCGATCAATATAGATCTTAATGTTTATCTATTTCTTAACCAATACTGTACTGATTGCCTTTTAGGGAGCTGCGTCTCCCAATCTGACCCCTTTTGTATGACTTTTCAATAAACTTGATGTTATAAAAAGAAAATTGATTTGGACCAATTAATTGGAATGCCAGAAAATGAGCAAAAAGTATCAAAGATTGGTAAGGCTGCCAGAAGTGATGGTTCCGCATCGTTAAGGTAGAGTAGGGCGTCATCCGCATATAGGGAACAACTTCTCCACCAACTGTCCCACCCGTAAGCCTCAGACCTCAGAAGAATTCCCATCAAAATGGCCAGGGGTTCCAAGGCCAGGGCAAACATAGTAGGTGACAATGGACACCCCTGCCGCGTACTGCGGTACAAAGGAAATGCCTCAGAAATCCAAGCATTGGTACGGACCTGCGCCTTGGGATCCCTATAGAGCAGTCTAAGCCAATAAAGGTATCTGGGTCCAAACCCATACCGACTCATAACCTTCCATAGATAGACCCATTCAAATGAGTCAAACACCTTCTCAGCGTTTAGTGAGGTGATTACTTTAGTACCCGTGTTGTCATGCGGTAAAGAAAGATTCAGAAAAAGGCGATGCACATTTAAATCAGTTCCCTTCACAGGCATGATACCAGTCTGGTTAACATGGATCAAGTCCTCAATCATGGTAGACAGACGGCCAGCCAATATCTTCGCCAAAATCTTTTTATCTACATTAAGAAGGGAAATTTGCAGATAAGATACACAATCTTATCTTACCTTACCTGGTTTGGGAACTAACATAATAACGGCCTCCTCAGGGACTCTAGAGAAGACAGATCTGAAAAGAGGGCCATAAGCTTAGGAGCTAGCAGTATCTGACATTTAGTCAGCCATATCATCTAATCAGTTTCACCAATGATGCCCCTGTAGTTTGTTCAGGCCTCCTGTCTATCTAGCCACTTCTGCCCGCAATGCTGCTTCCTAGACAGTGGACTTATGGTTCCAAGTGCTAGGACTGTTTCTGGTTATGTGATGTTTTTTCATATGGGACAGTGTCACAAGGTAAGTCTATAGTGCAGTGTGCTCTGCAGTGAAATTGAGTAGAGGTCTGCAGACTTTTGTGGAGGAGGTCCATTGGATCGGGTGCAGCCGCCACCATTCTAACTAAGGGAAACCAGCAGTGGAGCCTTCAGGCTTCACCGCTGGTTTTCTATTGTGCATGCGCAAGTCGTGCCGCACTTCCTGAATGGCTCCGTCCTCTTCTGGGACACACATAGGTCCCAGAAGGCAGCGGGCGAGCAGCAGAGAATAATGATGCCCTGGGCTGCGGCGATTCTGGGGCAGAAGTACACAAGGTACTTCAATAAAGGTAGGAGGGAGAAAGAAAAAAAATCAATAGCCAAAAACGAGTGGTGGAGGGGTAGTCTTTTCTTTAAGATCTAGTTGAAAAAGTGTGTGGAACTCCGCTTTAAGTAGCAAAAGGGGGGTGAGGATCTGGGGTCTGAAGACTTTAAGGAGGAAAGGGGTTTCACAGAGTATGCCCCCCAGGGAATTTTGGGGCCCCTTACACAGCTTCAGGCATGGGCCCCCTGGAGCCGAGGAGAACTGGGGGGGGTGCTGCCGCTGTGAATTGAGAAGCGGGGGGGCTGCCGCAAATTGAGAAGCGGGGGGTGCCACGAATTGATAAGCAGGGGGTTTGGGTGCTGACGAACACAAAATAAACAGAAGAACAAAAAAACAAAAAAAAAGGGGGGTTGCCATCCAGGGCCCTGGGGACCTCTGGGCCCCTTACAAAAAAATAAATTATAAAAAAATAAATAAATAAATAATTTCTATAAAAAAATAAAAGGAGGTTTCCATCCAGAGCCCTGGGGACCTCTGGGCCCCTTACAAAAAAAATAATTAAATAAAATAAATAAATAAAAATAAATTTAATAAAAAATTTATAATAAAAAATAAATAAAAAAAGGGAGGATTCCATACAGGGCCCTGGGGACCTCCAGGCCTCTGGGGACCTCTGGGCCCCTTACAAAAAAAATTAACTAAAATAAATAAATAAAATAAAAATATGAATAATAAAAAAATATATAATTGTTTTTTTTAAAAAGCAGCCATTTTTCAGGTATCTACAGATTAGGCACGCTTTGGGAAAGCAATTTAAAGAAAGGGCATTAGAATCAAGTAAGATACCCTTGTTTCAAAAATTTATTAATGCAAGTGCCTCCAAGGGGTTAATTTCTTGCATGTACCCACACATATACAAGGGGACCATGGAGGGGGCAGGAGCTCTACCGAGTAAGAAGAAGTGGAAACAAGACGTAGGTAATATAACTGAAGAGCAGTGGAGTCGAATATTGGAACTGGGGCCATTGGTATCACTATCTCCCTCGCAAAGAATGTCACATTTATTTCTGTTACATAGAACATACTATAGCACTCAAAAGCTGTTTTGGTTTGGCCGGAAATCCAATGCCCGTTTCCCCAAGGTGTGGGAATACGGAAGGGGACTTCAGTCATATGAAATGGAGGTGCCCCAAGTTGTATCGGCAATGGAAGGAGGTCCTTCCATTGGAACTATAAACCTGGTATTTGTGATATTTTTATGCACAGAAGTAGGGTTATGTGTGTTGGGTTACATAGAGGGGGAAGGTGACCCTGGGTCTACCCAAATGGCAGTGCTCAGATGCTTATTCCAAGCAAGGAAATTGATAGCGCAGAGATGGCTATCAGAGTTACCTCCGACCTATAGAGAATGGGAACAAATTATGAACGAGACAATATGGAAAGAAAAGTCAGTGTATATAAAATGAGGATGTATAAAGAAATATGAAAAAATATGGAAATCCTGGTGGGATGTAAAGGGGTGCCCCTCGTAGAGTACTGGCATGATACTAAGAAATACAAGGAATGGGTTATTAGAGAAAGAATAGGAAAGGAAGAGGAGAGAAAAAGAAAAGAGAAAGACAACTAAAATGTATCAATGGATCAATGGATAGGATGTGATATAGGAGAACGAAGGAATGAGAATGAATGAGTGGAAGAGACGGTGAAGGATGTAGAACTAGTGAGAAGAGTGGATAAGAAGACTAGAGTGTAAGAATGTTTGGGGTGGGAAAGATTATTAGAGAGGTGTAAGACTGATTAAGAATATGGGATAATTACATTATACACATAAGCAGTTGGTTGTGAATATGTCTCTTCCTCTTTATTTATATTCCTTTTTTATTAGGGGAGTGGTTGGGGAAGAAATGAAAGGGATTTGTTTAAATGGAAAAATAAAGAATATAAAAGTAAAGAAAAAAAAGGAGGAAAGTGGGGTTCTGATTTCAGATATGAAAGGATAAAAAGGAAAGGGGGTTGTTGATCTGAAGTCTGAAGAGGTTGAAGAGGAAAGGGGTGGGGGTGATATGAGGTCTGAAAGGTTTAAGGAGTAAAGGAGTGTGCTGATCTGACGTCTGAAGGGATTAAGGAGGAAAGGAGCTATTGATCTGTGGTCTGAAGTGGTAAAAGAGGAAAAGGAGGAGGATAATCTGAGGTCTGTAGGGGACAAGAAAAAATGGGTTGGATACACACACACACACACATTTTTCATTCCACTGACACAGACTTATTTGTTACTCCCACGGACACTAGTCTTTTTCACATTAACACAAGGACATTTTACCAACATTTTTTTTTTATGCTATGCCATTTTTTTTACTAACACATAGCAATTTTAACTTCCACTAATCCTGGGTCATTTTTTCCAGCCAATGATCCTGAAGCATTTTCCCTCCCACTGTTCATTGGCACCAGACATCCTTTTCCTACCACTGATATGCAATGTTTCTTTCACTGACTGATAGTGCTGGACATTTTTTCTTTCACTGAATAATGTCAAGCATTTTTTCTCCCAATGACCATCAACAGTGGGGCTTTTTTTAATCTACTGACCAATGACATCTGCCATTTTTCCCTACTATCCAATGTTGCTGGCCATTTTTTTCCTACAAATCTCCAATGTTAGAGCAGGGGGGCATTGTGCTACATAATACTAACTGCTGAAAGCTTTACAATGTGTTGTATGTTACATATTCTTGACTAGGGATGAGCTTTATGTTCGACTCGAACATGAGTTTGACTCGAACATTGGCTGTTCACCCTTTCGGCGAACAGCGAACAATTTGGGGTGTGTGCGGCAAATTCGAAAAGCCGCGGAACACCCTTTAAAAGTCTATGGGAGAAACCTAAAGTGCTAATTTTAAAGGTTAATATGCAAGTTATTGTCATAAAAAGTGTTTGGGGACCCGGGTTCTGCCCCAGGGGACATGTATCAATGCAAAAAAAGTTTTAAAAACGTCAGTTTTTTCGGGAGCAGTGATTTTAATAATGCTTAAAGTGAAACAATAAAAGTGAAATATTCCTTTAAATTTCATACCTGGGGGGTGTCTAAAGTATGCCTGTGAAGTGGCACGTGTTTCCCGGGTTCGACGGGTTCGGCCGAACTTTGCAAAAAAGTTTGAGTTCGGGACCCGAACTTGACTCGAACTTACCCCGAACCCGAACCCCATTGAAGTCAATGGGGACCCGAACTTTTGAGAACTGCAAATGGCAGCAAAATGTTGTTAAGAGCATAGCAAGTGCTCTGCAAACAAATGTGGATAGGGAAATAACTTAAAATAACATAAAATACATAAAAATTTAAAATAATAATCTTGACCTAGGAGGACGAGGTCCATATGGAGTAGGAGGTTGAGGTGGCAGTGGATGTGGTGGTGTAGGTGGAAGCGGCGGTGGAGGAGGACGAGGTAGCCAACACTGGAGGCAAACTAAAGCGCCCTGCAATCGGTGGTGGAAGGACATGCGCCAAACTGCTATCTGCCTCAGGCCCAGCCACCACTGCATTTTTTTTGAATAGCAGAATAGAGCAACAGTATCTAAAGGGTGTATCTCACAGGTACAGATATGCAGAAAATGCAGCAAAGTTTTTTCTTTTTGCCCTAAATTATTATTTTTTGAATAGCAGAATAAAACAACAGTATCTAAAGTGTGTATCACACATGTACAGATATGCAGGAAACATTGCAAATTATTTTTTTGCCCTAAATGTGTTTTTTTTTAATACCAGAATAGAGCAACAGTATCTAAAGGGTGTACCTCACACGTACAGATACAGACTAGGCCGCAATTTAAGATTTTTCCCCTAAATGTGTTTTTTTTTGAATAGCAGAATAGAGCAACAGTATCTAAAGGGTGTATCTCACAGGTACAGATATGCAGAAAACGCACCAAAATTATTTTTTTTTGCCCTAAATTATTATTTTTTGAATAGCAGAATAAAACAACAGTATCTAAAGTGTGTATCTCACATGTACAGATATGCAGGAAACACTGCAAAATATTATTTTTTGCCCTAAATGGGTGTTTTTAGAATAGCAGAATAGAGCAACAGTATCTAAAGGGTGTATCTCACACGTACAGATATGCAGAAAACGCACCAAAAAAAATGTTTTCTGCCCTAAATTTTTTTTTTTTTTTTTAAATAGCAGAATAGGAGAACAGTATCTAAAGTGTGTATCTCACACATACAGATATGCAGAAAACGTTGCCAAACACCGTTGCCATAAAATGCCCGCCGACGCCAACCTAACTAACAGACGGATACAAGTTATCTTTTCTCTGGCACTGGGCTCAGGGCAGGGTAAAAAGATTGTGCACTGCACCCACACAACAAAATCAAGGTAGATCGCTGAGTAATTTGATTTCTGAATCAGGACTCCTATCTAAGTCTCTCCCTCAAAGCAGCAGCAGCAACCTCTCCCTACACTATCTAGAGCAGAGTGCTGTGCTATGTGACTCTAGCTTATATAGAGGCTGGGTCACATGCTGCACTGGCCAATCACAGCCATGCAATTAGTAGGCATGGCTCTGATGGCTTCTAAGGGCAAACGAGTTAAACAAATGTTGATTGGCTTCCCTGCAGCTTTTTAAAATTCGCCATTACATTGCCGAACACCGAACTCGAACCCGAACATACAGTAAATTGTTCGGGTTCGGGTCCGGGTACCAAAAACCCAAAAGTCTGGTATAAACCCGAACTTTACAGTTTGCTCAACCCTATTCAAGAGTATATTCAGATACCATTGACCTTGCTATCTTTTATTGTTCCAACTCTCTCGGGATACTGAATGTTTACAATGTATACTATGATTGTTATACATATATGTTAGGCCTGAAATTTTGTGATGATTCCTTTAGATTTTTTTGTGTTTTACTGATTTTGCTCACACTCTGAATGCAACTACTCTGTATATGGTTTTCCATAATAAAAATGTATGGAAATGTTAAATGTTGAATATTCCTTAATAAAAACATAATAATGAAAAAAAAACATACGGTAACGGCCACAAAACAGCACCCATGTTTCTGTCTTACAGGACCTTACTTATTTCATGATTACTACACACTAAATGGGTTTTTATACAAAAACTACCATCCCCCACGTGACATTGATTCACATTACAAAATCCCTGATGAAGAACAACATTGTTAAAATCAATACATCACAATAAACATAATTGTAAACTTGTTGGAAATATTCAAAGCAGCATGTGATAAGTCTACACATGTTAAACCAATTTAACCTCCCTGGCGTTATGATTATGTCAGATTTTAGGTGCTGAAAGCGGCACCATTATTTTGCATGGAAATTTGGCGTTTTATATTGTAGGCCTGCAATTCTTAGGAATAAGACACTTAAATCTGTCCAAACAAGAGTCTAGTAGACAACTCGGGTATAATAAAGTTCAAAAAACAAAATCATGAATTATAATATAATAAATAACTATAAAATAATTATAACAAATAATAATATAATAATAATAAAAGTGTTTTTCAGTGCTTGATGACAAATTTCCCCACAAATCACTATCGCTCAATTCTGCAAGTGATTCTAATTTATTATCGCTGTTTTCTAGCTGGTTTAAAACCACTTTTGATGTAAAGGGACACTTTTTGGTTGCTATGGACAATCTCCAGTTTCCAGGCAGAAAGAACAGTTTACAGATTACAGTGTACTGTATGTGTATTGTGTGTTTCACTTTTTGAATTTGGCGCCGAACTCCGCCCCTGTGTGCCGCAACGTCGCAGGGAACGGAGTTCGGCGGCACTTGGCGGTGTGAATCGAGGGAGATGACAGCTCGCTCACACAGCGGGGACACATCGCAGGATCCAGGGAACAAGGTACAGTAAGTAACTTCCCCTGTATTCTGCGATGCGATCCCGAGTCTGGCTCGGGGTTACCGGTTTAGGTACTGAAATTCAACCCCGAGCCAGACTCGGGAATACCGCTAGGCGGGTTAAAAAAAGGTCATACATGGTACATAGCATCTTAAAATCGTCAATGGATATTGTTTTTTTTTTAATGTTTGATTTAACCCCTGTTGGGATCATGTCTTGAGCTTACATATCCATAAGGCTTCTACGGATTTCTATAGATATTACCCACCTGTCACGTACCTGGAGGTGCAGTCTGATGTGGAGAGGAAGGCGATCTCTTACACATCTGGCCTAGTACCCCTGATAAAGTAAATAGGAGGCACAAAAGCCTGGAGTGGCATGAGTGCCTAGAAGTTCAGATGGTGAAGGCTGCACATGAGAGATATGTGCGTACTTGGATGCAGGCTGGATCGTGACGCAGGGCAGCAGGTACTTGGAAGGCTGGCAGGTTGCAGACAGCAGATACTTTGCAGGCAGGCAGGTCACAGGCAGAAGATGCTTAGCAGGCAGGCAGGACACAGGCAGCAGGTGCCTGGCAGGCTGGCAGGTCACAGACAGCAGGTCTAACTCGAACATTGCCTGTTCGCCCGTTCGCCGAACAGCGAACAATTTGGGGTGTTCGCTGCAAATTCGAAAAGTCTATGGGAGAAATCTAAAGTGCTAATTTTAAAGGCTTATATGCAAGTTATTGTCATAAAAAGTGTTTGGGGACCCGGGTCCTGCCCCAGGGGACATGTATCAATTAAAAAAAAAGTTTTAAAAATGGATGTTTTTTCGGGAGCAGTGATTTTAATAATGCTTAAAGTGAAGCAATAAAAGTGAAATATTCCTTTAAATTTCGTACCTAGGGTGTGTGTATAGTATGCCTGTAAAGTTGCGCTTGTTTCCCGTGCTTAGAACTGTCCCTGCACAAAGTGTAATTTCTGAAGGAAAAAAAGTCATTTAAAACTCACTCGCGGCTATAATGAATTGTCGGCTCCCGGCAATATAGAGAAAAGTCATTGATAAAAAATTTTAAAAATGCGTGGGGGTCCCCCCAAATTCAATTACCAGGCCCTTCAGGTGTGGTATGGATATTAAGGGGAACCCTGCCGCAAATTTAAAAAAAAATGCGTGGGGTTCCCCCCAAATATCCATACCAGGCCCTTCAGGTCTGGTATGGATTTTAAGGGGAACTCCACCCAATATAAAAAAATAGCGTGGAGTTCCCCCAAAAATCCATACCAGACCCTTTATCTGAGCACGCAACCTGGCAGGCCACAGGAAAAAAGGGGAGACGAGAGAGCGCCCCCCCCTCCTGAACCGTACCAGGCCACATGCCCTCAACATGGGGAGGATGTCCCCATGTTGATGGGGACAAGGGCCTCATCCCCACAACCCTTGCCCGGTGGTTGTGGGGGTCTGCGGGCGGGGGGCTTATCGGAATCTGAAAGACCCCTTTAACAAAGGGGACCCCCAGATCCCGGCCCTCCCCTATGTGAATTGGTAATGGGGTACATTGTACCCCTACCATTTCACAAAGAAAGTGTAACAAATTGGAAAAAAAAAACAGACACCGTTGGGAAAGTCCTTTATTAAAAATAAAAAAAAACATTCCAGCGATGAAATCCAGTGTCCTGCGGTGATCCGATGTCCAGCGCTGTCCACACGAAAAGTCATTGGCTGAGCCTGAGCAGACCTGATGGGGAACTTCCTGCGCAGTGCACTAAATGAATAGACCCGCCTCTTCTAAAGTTTCCCATAAGGTCCGCTCAGCCAATGACGTAGGTGTAAGGCTAAGCGGACCAGATGCCGAACGTGAGAAGGGGCGGGTCTATTCATTTATTACACTGCGGAGAAAGTTCCCCATCAGGTCCGCTCAGACAATGACGTAGGCGGGGTCTGACATACGAGGGGGCAGACCTGATGGGGAACTTCCTCCGCAGTGTAATAAATGAATAGACCCGTCCCTTCTCACGTTCCGCATCTGGTCCACTTAGCCTTACACCTACATCTATTTATTTATTACACTGCGGAGGAAGTTGGGCCTGGTATGGATATTTGGGGGAACCCCACACATTTTTTTTTTATTTGCGGCAGGGTTCCCCTTAATATCCATACCAGACCTGAAGGGCCTGGTAACTGAATTTGGGGGGACCCCCACGCATTTTTTTTTTTACCAATGACTTTTCTATGTATTGCCGGGAGCCGACAATTCATTATAGCAGCGAGTGAGTTTTAAATTACTTTTTTTCCTTCAGAAATTACACTTTGTGCAGGGACAGTTCTAAGCATGGGAAACAAGGGCGACTTTACAGGCATACTATACACACACCCTAGGTACGAAATTTAAAGGAATATTTCACTTTTATTGTTTCACTTTAAGCATTATTAAAATCACTGTTCCCGAAAAAACAACAGTTTTTAAAACTTTTTTTTGCATTGATACATGTCCCCTGGGGCAGGACCCGGGTCCCCAAACACTTTTTAGGACAATAACTTGCTAATTAGCCTTTATAATTAGCACTTTTGATTTTGAACGTTCGAGTCCATTGTATTTAATAGGGTTCTAAAGTTCGTGCAAACTTTCTGTCTGTTCGCAGGTTCTGGTGCGAACCAAACAGGGGGGTGTTCAGCTCATCCCTAGCAGGTAGCAGACAACAGGTACTTGTCAGGCTGGCAGGTAGCAGACAGCAGAATTAAGAATGGCTGGTCATGGAGCAGGGTCAGGCAAGCCGGGTCAGTCACTAGCATGCACTTCAGGAACAGAGCAGTAGGCAGCAGAGTAGTCAGGTTCAGGCTGGAATTGGCAATGGCAAACAGACAGACAGAGGTATCAAGCAGAGACGAGGTGGAAGAGGAAGCCAGGTGTTAGTTCAGGTAGAGTACACGCATGGTCAGACGGATCAGAACGGTAACAGGATCAAACACAAGAAACAGGTATCAGGTAGCAAAAGCTGTAGACCATAAGGCAAAATCCTAGTACACATGTGCGCACGTGCATGCGCGCAGGTCAGGCTAACGGGAATTCTTTGTCCATGGGTTGGGCTAATAGGTTTTCTTCATCTGTGGATTTGGCTAACAGAAATTCTCAGCTTGCACATAACTATGTGCCTTGGCATATTTCTTCTTTCCTGACACCACCATTGCATTGTAATAATATTCACTCTCCACCCTGAAATGTTATCTCTATAGATGTGAAAAAAATGGCAGCAGGCATCAGAAGAGTACACTGCTTTATGATTCTGGGCATCAGTATATTGCTTCCTAGTTTGTGTCTTTAACTGTTGTGTGGTTCACCCCAAATATTTTGAATTGCATTGGATGTTAAACACAATATCATATATAGAACATTATTATTCCCTTAATTAATAAAATGCCATAAAAGAAACCCTTCTCATAAAGTTGTAGATCATACAATTTTATCTGAGTATGTGTTTTACACAACCAACCACATCTAAAATAGTTCTTTATAGAGAGCCATGTATTACTTCTCTTATTACTGGGGTCAGTGAACAAGGAGAAGGACAGAAAGGACACCAATGTAGGAGTTCTTCTGCTTGCAAATTTGCAACCAGCTTTTAAAGTGGTTGTAAACCCTCCTGAAAAAAAACGCCAACCTAACTAACAGACGGATACAAGTTATCTTTTCTCTGGCACTGGGCTCAGGGCAGGGTAAAAAGATTGTGCACTGCACCCACACAACAAAATCAAGGTAGATCGCTGAGTAATTTGATTTCTGAATCAGGACTCCTATCTAAGTCTCTCCCTCAAAGCAGCAGCAGCAACCTCTCCCTACACTATCTAGAGCAGAGTGCTGTGCTATGTGACTCTAGCTTATATAGAGGCTGGGTCACATGCTGCACTGGCCAATCACAGCCATGCAATTAGTAGGCATGGCTCTGATGGCTTCTAAGGGCAAACGAGTTAAACAAATGTTGATTGGCTTCCCTGCAGCTTTTTAAAATTCGCCATTACATTGCCGAACACCGAACTCGAACCCGAACATACAGTAAATTGTTCGGGTTCGGGTCCGGGTACCAAAAACCCAAAAGTCTGGTATAAACCCGAACTTTACAGTTTGCTCAACCCTATTCAAGAGTATATTCAGATACCATTGACCTGGCTATCTTTTATTGTTCCAACTCTCTCGGGATACTGAATGTTTACAATGTATACTATGATTGTTATACATATATGTTAGGCCTGAAATTTTGTGATGATTCCTTTAGATTTTTTTGTGTTTTACTGATTTTGCTCACACTCTGAATGCAACTACTCTGTATATGGTTTTCCATAATAAAAATGTATGGAAATGTTAAATGTTGAATATTCCTTAATAAAAACATAATAATGAAAAAAAAACATACGGTAACGGCCACAAAACAGCACCCATGTTTCTGTCTTACAGGACCTTACTTATTTCATGATTACTACACACTAAATGGGTTTTTATACAAAAACTACCATCCCCCACGTGACATTGATTCACATTACAAAATCCCTGATGAAGAACAACATTGTTAAAATCAATACATCACAATAAACATAATTGTAAACTTGTTGGAAATATTCAAAGCAGCATGTGATAAGTCTACACATGTTAAACCAATTTAACCTCCCTGGCGTTATGATTATGTCAGATTTTAGGTGCTGAAAGCGGCACCATTATTTTGCATGGAAATTTGGCGTTTTATATTGTAGGCCTGCAATTCTTAGGAATAAGACACTTAAATCTGTCCAAACAAGAGTCTAGTAGACAACTCGGGTATAATAAAGTTCAAAAAACAAAATCATGAATTATAATATAATAAATAACTATAAAATAATTATAACAAATAATAATATAATAATAATAAAAGTGTTTTTCAGTGCTTGATGACAAATTTCCCCACAAATCACTATCGCTCAATTCTGCAAGTGATTCTAATTTATTATCGCTGTTTTCTAGCTGGTTTAAAACCACTTTTGATGTAAAGGGACACTTTTTGGTTGCTATGGACAATCTCCAGTTTCCAGGCAGAAAGAACAGTTTACAGATTACAGTGTACTGTATGTGTATTGTGTGTTTCACTTTTTGAATTTGGCGCCGAACTCCGCCCCTGTGTGCCGCAACGTCGCAGGGAACGGAGTTCGGCGGCACTTGGCGGTGTGAATCGAGGGAGATGACAGCTCGCTCACACAGCGGGGACACATCGCAGGATCCAGGGAACAAGGTACAGTAAGTAACTTCCCCTGTATTCTGCGATGCGATCCCGAGTCTGGCTCGGGGTTACCGGTTTAGGTACTGAAATTCAACCCCGAGCCAGACTCGGGAATACCGCTAGGCGGGTTAAAAAAAGGTCATACATGGTACATAGCATCTTAAAATCGTCAATGGATATTGTTTTTTTTTTAATGTTTGATTTAACCCCTGTTGGGATCATGTCTTGAGCTTACATATCCATAAGGCTTCTACGGATTTCTATAGATATTACCCACCTGTCACGTACCTGGAGGTGCAGTCTGATGTGGAGAGGAAGGCGATCTCTTACACATCTGGCCTAGTACCCCTGATAAAGTAAATAGGAGGCACAAAAGCCTGGAGTGGCATGAGTGCCTAGAAGTTCAGATGGTGAAGGCTGCACATGAGAGATATGTGCGTACTTGGATGCAGGCTGGATCGTGACGCAGGGCAGCAGGTACTTGGAAGGCTGGCAGGTTGCAGACAGCAGATACTTTGCAGGCAGGCAGGTCACAGGCAGAAGATGCTTAGCAGGCAGGCAGGACACAGGCAGCAGGTGCCTGGCAGGCTGGCAGGTCACAGACAGCAGGTCTAACTCGAACATTGCCTGTTCGCCCGTTCGCCGAACAGCGAACAATTTGGGGTGTTCGCTGCAAATTCGAAAAGTCTATGGGAGAAATCTAAAGTGCTAATTTTAAAGGCTTATATGCAAGTTATTGTCATAAAAAGTGTTTGGGGACCCGGGTCCTGCCCCAGGGGACATGTATCAATTAAAAAAAAAGTTTTAAAAATGGATGTTTTTTCGGGAGCAGTGATTTTAATAATGCTTAAAGTGAAGCAATAAAAGTGAAATATTCCTTTAAATTTCGTACCTAGGGTGTGTGTATAGTATGCCTGTAAAGTTGCGCTTGTTTCCCGTGCTTAGAACTGTCCCTGCACAAAGTGTAATTTCTGAAGGAAAAAAAGTCATTTAAAACTCACTCGCGGCTATAATGAATTGTCGGCTCCCGGCAATATAGAGAAAAGTCATTGATAAAAAATTTTAAAAATGCGTGGGGGTCCCCCCAAATTCAATTACCAGGCCCTTCAGGTGTGGTATGGATATTAAGGGGAACCCTGCCGCAAATTTAAAAAAAAATGCGTGGGGTTCCCCCCAAATATCCATACCAGGCCCTTCAGGTCTGGTATGGATTTTAAGGGGAACTCCACCCAATATAAAAAAATAGCGTGGAGTTCCCCCAAAAATCCATACCAGACCCTTTATCTGAGCACGCAACCTGGCAGGCCACAGGAAAAAAGGGGAGACGAGAGAGCGCCCCCCCCTCCTGAACCGTACCAGGCCACATGCCCTCAACATGGGGAGGATGTCCCCATGTTGATGGGGACAAGGGCCTCATCCCCACAACCCTTGCCCGGTGGTTGTGGGGGTCTGCGGGCGGGGGGCTTATCGGAATCTGAAAGACCCCTTTAACAAAGGGGACCCCCAGATCCCGGCCCTCCCCTATGTGAATTGGTAATGGGGTACATTGTACCCCTACCATTTCACAAAGAAAGTGTAACAAATTGGAAAAAAAAAACAGACACCGTTGGGAAAGTCCTTTATTAAAAATAAAAAAAAACATTCCAGCGATGAAATCCAGTGTCCTGCGGTGATCCGATGTCCAGCGCTGTCCACACGAAAAGTCATTGGCTGAGCCTGAGCAGACCTGATGGGGAACTTCCTGCGCAGTGCACTAAATGAATAGACCCGCCTCTTCTAAAGTTTCCCATAAGGTCCGCTCAGCCAATGACGTAGGTGTAAGGCTAAGCGGACCAGATGCCGAACGTGAGAAGGGGCGGGTCTATTCATTTATTACACTGCGGAGAAAGTTCCCCATCAGGTCCGCTCAGACAATGACGTAGGCGGGGTCTGACATATGAGGGGGCAGACCTGATGGGGAACTTCCTCCGCAGTGTAATAAATGAATAGACCCGTCCCTTCTCACGTTCCGCATCTGGTCCACTTAGCCTTACACCTACATCTATTTATTTATTACACTGCGGAGGAAGTTGGGCCTGGTATGGATATTTGGGGGAACCCCACACATTTTTTTTTTATTTGCGGCAGGGTTCCCCTTAATATCCATACCAGACCTGAAGGGCCTGGTAACTGAATTTGGGGGGACCCCCACGCATTTTTTTTTTTACCAATGACTTTTCTATGTATTGCCGGGAGCCGACAATTCATTATAGCAGCGAGTGAGTTTTAAATTACTTTTTTTCCTTCAGAAATTACACTTTGTGCAGGGACAGTTCTAAGCATGGGAAACAAGGGCGACTTTACAGGCATACTATACACACACCCTAGGTACGAAATTTAAAGGAATATTTCACTTTTATTGTTTCACTTTAAGCATTATTAAAATCACTGTTCCCGAAAAAACAACAGTTTTTAAAACTTTTTTTTGCATTGATACATGTCCCCTGGGGCAGGACCCGGGTCCCCAAACACTTTTTAGGACAATAACTTGCTAATTAGCCTTTATAATTAGCACTTTTGATTTTGAACGTTCGAGTCCATTGTATTTAATAGGGTTCTAAAGTTCGTGCAAACTTTCTGTCTGTTCGCAGGTTCTGGTGCGAACCAAACAGGGGGGTGTTCAGCTCATCCCTAGCAGGTAGCAGACAACAGGTACTTGTCAGGCTGGCAGGTAGCAGACAGCAGAATTAAGAATGGCTGGTCATGGAGCAGGGTCAGGCAAGCCGGGTCAGTCACTAGCATGCACTTCAGGAACAGAGCAGTAGGCAGCAGAGTAGTCAGGTTCAGGCTGGAATTGGCAATGGCAAACAGACAGACAGAGGTATCAAGCAGAGACGAGGTGGAAGAGGAAGCCAGGTGTTAGTTCAGGTAGAGTACACGCATGGTCAGACGGATCAGAACGGTAACAGGATCAAACACAAGAAACAGGTATCAGGTAGCAAAAGCTGTAGACCATAAGGCAAAATCCTAGTACACATGTGCGCACGTGCATGCGCGCAGGTCAGGCTAACGGGAATTCTTTGTCCATGGGTTGGGCTAATAGGTTTTCTTCATCTGTGGATTTGGCTAACAGAAATTCTCAGCTTGCACATAACTATGTGCCTTGGCATATTTCTTCTTTCCTGACACCACCATTGCATTGTAATAATATTCACTCTCCACCCTGAAATGTTATCTCTATAGATGTGAAAAAAATGGCAGCAGGCATCAGAAGAGTACACTGCTTTATGATTCTGGGCATCAGTATATTGCTTCCTAGTTTGTGTCTTTAACTGTTGTGTGGTTCACCCCAAATATTTTGAATTGCATTGGATGTTAAACACAATATCATATATAGAACATTATTATTCCCTTAATTAATAAAATGCCATAAAAGAAACCCTTCTCATAAAGTTGTAGATCATACAATTTTATCTGAGTATGTGTTTTACACAACCAACCACATCTAAAATAGTTCTTTATAGAGAGCCATGTATTACTTCTCTTATTACTGGGGTCAGTGAACAAGGAGAAGGACAGAAAGGACACCAATGTAGGAGTTCTTCTGCTTGCAAATTTGCAACCAGCTTTTAAAGTGGTTGTAAACCCTCCTGAAAAAAAACGCCAACCTAACTAACAGACGGATACAAGTTATCTTTTCTCTGGCACTGGGCTCAGGGCAGGGTAAAAAGATTGTGCACTGCACCCACACAACAAAATCAAGGTAGATCGCTGAGTAATTTGATTTCTGAATCAGGACTCCTATCTAAGTCTCTCCCTCAAAGCAGCAGCAGCAACCTCTCCCTACACTATCTAGAGCAGAGTGCTGTGCTATGTGACTCTAGCTTATATAGAGGCTGGGTCACATGCTGCACTGGCCAATCACAGCCATGCAATTAGTAGGCATGGCTCTGATGGCTTCTAAGGGCAAACGAGTTAAACAAATGTTGATTGGCTTCCCTGCAGCTTTTTAAAATTCGCCATTACATTGCCGAACACCGAACTCGAACCCGAACATACAGTAAATTGTTCGGGTTCGGGTCCGGGTACCAAAAACCCAAAAGTCTGGTATAAACCCGAACTTTACAGTTTGCTCAACCCTATTCAAGAGTATATTCAGATACCATTGACCTTGCTATCTTTTATTGTTCCAACTCTCTCGGGATACTGAATGTTTACAATGTATACTATGATTGTTATACATATATGTTAGGCCTGAAATTTTGTGATGATTCCTTTAGATTTTTTTGTGTTTTACTGATTTTGCTCACACTCTGAATGCAACTACTCTGTATATGGTTTTCCATAATAAAAATGTATGGAAATGTTAAATGTTGAATATTCCTTAATAAAAACATAATAATGAAAAAAAAACATACGGTAACGGCCACAAAACAGCACCCATGTTTCTGTCTTACAGGACCTTACTTATTTCATGATTACTACACACTAAATGGGTTTTTATACAAAAACTACCATCCCCCACGTGACATTGATTCACATTACAAAATCCCTGATGAAGAACAACATTGTTAAAATCAATACATCACAATAAACATAATTGTAAACTTGTTGGAAATATTCAAAGCAGCATGTGATAAGTCTACACATGTTAAACCAATTTAACCTCCCTGGCGTTATGATTATGTCAGATTTTAGGTGCTGAAAGCGGCACCATTATTTTGCATGGAAATTTGGCGTTTTATATTGTAGGCCTGCAATTCTTAGGAATAAGACACTTAAATCTGTCCAAACAAGAGTCTAGTAGACAACTCGGGTATAATAAAGTTCAAAAAACAAAATCATGAATTATAATATAATAAATAACTATAAAATAATTATAACAAATAATAATATAATAATAATAAAAGTGTTTTTCAGTGCTTGATGACAAATTTCCCCACAAATCACTATCGCTCAATTCTGCAAGTGATTCTAATTTATTATCGCTGTTTTCTAGCTGGTTTAAAACCACTTTTGATGTAAAGGGACACTTTTTGGTTGCTATGGACAATCTCCAGTTTCCAGGCAGAAAGAACAGTTTACAGATTACAGTGTACTGTATGTGTATTGTGTGTTTCACTTTTTGAATTTGGCGCCGAACTCCGCCCCTGTGTGCCGCAACGTCGCAGGGAACGGAGTTCGGCGGCACTTGGCGGTGTGAATCGAGGGAGATGACAGCTCGCTCACACAGCGGGGACACATCGCAGGATCCAGGGAACAAGGTACAGTAAGTAACTTCCCCTGTATTCTGCGATGCGATCCCGAGTCTGGCTCGGGGTTACCGGTTTAGGTACTGAAATTCAACCCCGAGCCAGACTCGGGAATACCGCTAGGCGGGTTAAAAAAAGGTCATACATGGTACATAGCATCTTAAAATCGTCAATGGATATTGTTTTTTTTTTAATGTTTGATTTAACCCCTGTTGGGATCATGTCTTGAGCTTACATATCCATAAGGCTTCTACGGATTTCTATAGATATTACCCACCTGTCACGTACCTGGAGGTGCAGTCTGATGTGGAGAGGAAGGCGATCTCTTACACATCTGGCCTAGTACCCCTGATAAAGTAAATAGGAGGCACAAAAGCCTGGAGTGGCATGAGTGCCTAGAAGTTCAGATGGTGAAGGCTGCACATGAGAGATATGTGCGTACTTGGATGCAGGCTGGATCGTGACGCAGGGCAGCAGGTACTTGGAAGGCTGGCAGGTTGCAGACAGCAGATACTTTGCAGGCAGGCAGGTCACAGGCAGAAGATGCTTAGCAGGCAGGCAGGACACAGGCAGCAGGTGCCTGGCAGGCTGGCAGGTCACAGACAGCAGGTCTAACTCGAACATTGCCTGTTCGCCCGTTCGCCGAACAGCGAACAATTTGGGGTGTTCGCTGCAAATTCGAAAAGTCTATGGGAGAAATCTAAAGTGCTAATTTTAAAGGCTTATATGCAAGTTATTGTCATAAAAAGTGTTTGGGGACCCGGGTCCTGCCCCAGGGGACATGTATCAATTAAAAAAAAAGTTTTAAAAATGGATGTTTTTTCGGGAGCAGTGATTTTAATAATGCTTAAAGTGAAGCAATAAAAGTGAAATATTCCTTTAAATTTCGTACCTAGGGTGTGTGTATAGTATGCCTGTAAAGTTGCGCTTGTTTCCCGTGCTTAGAACTGTCCCTGCACAAAGTGTAATTTCTGAAGGAAAAAAAGTCATTTAAAACTCACTCGCGGCTATAATGAATTGTCGGCTCCCGGCAATATAGAGAAAAGTCATTGATAAAAAATTTTAAAAATGCGTGGGGGTCCCCCCAAATTCAATTACCAGGCCCTTCAGGTGTGGTATGGATATTAAGGGGAACCCTGCCGCAAATTAAAAAAAAAATGCGTGGGGTTCCCCCCAAATATCCATACCAGGCCCTTCAGGTCTGGTATGGATTTTAAGGGGAACTCCACCCAATATAAAAAAATAGCGTGGAGTTCCCCCAAAAATCCATACCAGACCCTTTATCTGAGCACGCAACCTGGCAGGCCACAGGAAAAAAGGGGAGACGAGAGAGCGCCCCCCCCTCCTGAACCGTACCAGGCCACATGCCCTCAACATGGGGAGGATGTCCCCATGTTGATGGGGACAAGGGCCTCATCCCCACAACCCTTGCCCGGTGGTTGTGGGGGTCTGCGGGCGGGGGGCTTATCGGAATCTGAAAGACCCCTTTAACAAAGGGGACCCCCAGATCCCGGCCCTCCCCTATGTGAATTGGTAATGGGGTACATTGTACCCCTACCATTTCACAAAGAAAGTGTAACAAATTGGAAAAAAAAAACAGACACCGTTGGGAAAGTCCTTTATTAAAAATAAAAAAAAACATTCCAGCGATGAAATCCAGTGTCCTGCGGTGATCCGATGTCCAGCGCTGTCCACACGAAAAGTCATTGGCTGAGCCTGAGCAGACCTGATGGGTTCATTTATTACACTGCGGAGAAAGTTCCCCATCAGGTCCGCTCAGACAATGACGTAGGCGGGGTCTGACATACGAGGGGGCAGACCTGATGGGGAACTTCCTCCGCAGTGTAATAAATGAATAGACCCGTCCCTTCTCACGTTCCGCATCTGGTCCACTTAGCCTTACACCTACATCTATTTATTTATTACACTGCGGAGGAAGTTGGGCCTGGTATGGATATTTGGGGGAACCCCACACATTTTTTTTTTATTTGCGGCAGGGTTCCCCTTAATATCCATACCAGACCTGAAGGGCCTGGTAACTGAATTTGGGGGGACCCCCACGCATTTTTTTTTTTACCAATGACTTTTCTATGTATTGCCGGGAGCCGACAATTCATTATAGCAGCGAGTGAGTTTTAAATTACTTTTTTTCCTTCAGAAATTACACTTTGTGCAGGGACAGTTCTAAGCATGGGAAACAAGGGCGACTTTACAGGCATACTATACACACACCCTAGGTACGAAATTTAAAGGAATATTTCACTTTTATTGTTTCACTTTAAGCATTATTAAAATCACTGTTCCCGAAAAAACAACAGTTTTTAAAACTTTTTTTTGCATTGATACATGTCCCCTGGGGCAGGACCCGGGTCCCCAAACACTTTTTAGGACAATAACTTGCTAATTAGCCTTTATAATTAGCACTTTTGATTTTGAACGTTCGAGTCCATTGTATTTAATAGGGTTCTAAAGTTCGTGCAAACTTTCTGTCTGTTCGCAGGTTCTGGTGCGAACCAAACAGGGGGGTGTTCAGCTCATCCCTAGCAGGTAGCAGACAACAGGTACTTGTCAGGCTGGCAGGTAGCAGACAGCAGAATTAAGAATGGCTGGTCATGGAGCAGGGTCAGGCAAGCCGGGTCAGTCACTAGCATGCACTTCAGGAACAGAGCAGTAGGCAGCAGAGTAGTCAGGTTCAGGCTGGAATTGGCAATGGCAAACAGACAGACAGAGGTATCAAGCAGAGACGAGGTGGAAGAGGAAGCCAGGTGTTAGTTCAGGTAGAGTACACGCATGGTCAGACGGATCAGAACGGTAACAGGATCAAACACAAGAAACAGGTATCAGGTAGCAAAAGCTGTAGACCATAAGGCAAAATCCTAGTACACATGTGCGGATTGTGCGCACGTGCATGCGCGCAGGTCAGGCTAACGGGAATTCTTTGTCCATGGGTTGGGCTAATAGGTTTTCTTCATCTGTGGATTTGGCTAACAGAAATTCTCAGCTTGCACATAACTATGTGCCTTGGCATATTTCTTCTTTCCTGACACCACCATTGCATTGTAATAATATTCACTCTCCACCCTGAAATGTTATCTCTATAGATGTGAAAAAAATGGCAGCAGGCATCAGAAGAGTACACTGCTTTATGATTCTGGGCATCAGTATATTGCTTCCTAGTTTGTGTCTTTAACTGTTGTGTGGTTCACCCCAAATATTTTGAATTGCATTGGATGTTAAACACAATATCATATATAGAACATTATTATTCCCTTAATTAATAAAATGCCATAAAAGAAACCCTTCTCATAAAGTTGTAGATCATACAATTTTATCTGAGTATGTGTTTTACACAACCAACCACATCTAAAATAGTTCTTTATAGAGAGCCATGTATTACTTCTCTTATTACTGGGGTCAGTGAACAAGGAGAAGGACAGAAAGGACACCAATGTAGGAGTTCTTCTGCTTGCAAATTTGCAACCAGCTTTTAAAGTGGTTGTAAACCCTCCTGAAAAAAAACGCCAACCTAACTAACAGACGGATACAAGTTATCTTTTCTCTGGCACTGGGCTCAGGGCAGGGTAAAAAGATTGTGCACTGCACCCACACAACAAAATCAAGGTAGATCGCTGAGTAATTTGATTTCTGAATCAGGACTCCTATCTAAGTCTCTCCCTCAAAGCAGCAGCAGCAACCTCTCCCTACACTATCTAGAGCAGAGTGCTGTGCTATGTGACTCTAGCTTATATAGAGGCTGGGTCACATGCTGCACTGGCCAATCACAGCCATGCAATTAGTAGGCATGGCTCTGATGGCTTCTAAGGGCAAACGAGTTAAACAAATGTTGATTGGCTTCCCTGCAGCTTTTTAAAATTCGCCATTACATTGCCGAACACCGAACTCGAACCCGAACATACAGTAAATTGTTCGGGTTCGGGTCCGGGTACCAAAAACCCAAAAGTCTGGTATAAACCCGAACTTTACAGTTTGCTCAACCCTATTCAAGAGTATATTCAGATACCATTGACCTTGCTATCTTTTATTGTTCCAACTCTCTCGGGATACTGAATGTTTACAATGTATACTATGATTGTTATACATATATGTTAGGCCTGAAATTTTGTGATGATTCCTTTAGATTTTTTTGTGTTTTACTGATTTTGCTCACACTCTGAATGCAACTACTCTGTATATGGTTTTCCATAATAAAAATGTATGGAAATGTTAAATGTTGAATATTCCTTAATAAAAACATAATAATGAAAAAAAAACATACGGTAACGGCCACAAAACAGCACCCATGTTTCTGTCTTACAGGACCTTACTTATTTCATGATTACTACACACTAAATGGGTTTTTATACAAAAACTACCATCCCCCACGTGACATTGATTCACATTACAAAATCCCTGATGAAGAACAACATTGTTAAAATCAATACATCACAATAAACATAATTGTAAACTTGTTGGAAATATTCAAAGCAGCATGTGATAAGTCTACACATGTTAAACCAATTTAACCTCCCTGGCGTTATGATTATGTCAGATTTTAGGTGCTGAAAGCGGCACCATTATTTTGCATGGAAATTTGGCGTTTTATATTGTAGGCCTGCAATTCTTAGGAATAAGACACTTAAATCTGTCCAAACAAGAGTCTAGTAGACAACTCGGGTATAATAAAGTTCAAAAAACAAAATCATGAATTATAATATAATAAATAACTATAAAATAATTATAACAAATAATAATATAATAATAATAAAAGTGTTTTTCAGTGCTTGATGACAAATTTCCCCACAAATCACTATCGCTCAATTCTGCAAGTGATTCTAATTTATTATCGCTGTTTTCTAGCTGGTTTAAAACCACTTTTGATGTAAAGGGACACTTTTTGGTTGCTATGGACAATCTCCAGTTTCCAGGCAGAAAGAACAGTTTACAGATTACAGTGTACTGTATGTGTATTGTGTGTTTCACTTTTTGAATTTGGCGCCGAACTCCGCCCCTGTGTGCCGCAACGTCGCAGGGAACGGAGTTCGGCGGCACTTGGCGGTGTGAATCGAGGGAGATGACAGCTCGCTCACACAGCGGGGACACATCGCAGGATCCAGGGAACAAGGTACAGTAAGTAACTTCCCCTGTATTCTGCGATGCGATCCCGAGTCTGGCTCGGGGTTACCGGTTTAGGTACTGAAATTCAACCCCGAGCCAGACTCGGGAATACCGCTAGGCGGGTTAAAAAAAGGTCATACATGGTACATAGCATCTTAAAATCGTCAATGGATATTGTTTTTTTTTTAATGTTTGATTTAACCCCTGTTGGGATCATGTCTTGAGCTTACATATCCATAAGGCTTCTACGGATTTCTATAGATATTACCCACCTGTCACGTACCTGGAGGTGCAGTCTGATGTGGAGAGGAAGGCGATCTCTTACACATCTGGCCTAGTACCCCTGATAAAGTAAATAGGAGGCACAAAAGCCTGGAGTGGCATGAGTGCCTAGAAGTTCAGATGGTGAAGGCTGCACATGAGAGATATGTGCGTACTTGAATGCAGGCTGGATCGTGACGCAGGGCAGCAGGTACTTGGAAGGCTGGCAGGTTGCAGACAGCAGATACTTTGCAGGCAGGCAGGTCACAGGCAGAAGATGCTTAGCAGGCAGGCAGGACACAGGCAGCAGGTGCCTGGCAGGCTGGCAGGTCACAGACAGCAGGTCTAACTCGAACATTGCCTGTTCGCCCGTTCGCCGAACAGCGAACAATTTGGGGTGTTCGCTGCAAATTCGAAAAGTCTATGGGAGAAATCTAAAGTGCTAATTTTAAAGGCTTATATGCAAGTTATTGTCATAAAAAGTGTTTGGGGACCCGGGTCCTGCCCCAGGGGACATGTATCAATTAAAAAAAAAGTTTTAAAAATGGATGTTTTTTCGGGAGCAGTGATTTTAATAATGCTTAAAGTGAAGCAATAAAAGTGAAATATTCCTTTAAATTTCGTACCTAGGGTGTGTGTATAGTATGCCTGTAAAGTTGCGCTTGTTTCCCGTGCTTAGAACTGTCCCTGCACAAAGTGTAATTTCTGAAGGAAAAAAAGTCATTTAAAACTCACTCGCGGCTATAATGAATTGTCGGCTCCCGGCAATATAGAGAAAAGTCATTGATAAAAATTTTTAAAAATGCGTGGGGGTCCCCCCAAATTCAATTACCAGGCCCTTCAGGTGTGGTATGGATATTAAGGGGAACCCTGCCGCAAATTAAAAAAAAAATGCGTGGGGTTCCCCCCAAATATCCATACCAGGCCCTTCAGGTCTGGTATGGATTTTAAGGGGAACTCCACCCAATATAAAAAAATAGCGTGGAGTTCCCCCAAAAATCCATACCAGACCCTTTATCTGAGCACGCAACCTGGCAGGCCACAGGAAAAAAGGGGAGACGAGAGAGCGCCCCCCCCTCCTGAACCGTACCAGGCCACATGCCCTCAACATGGGGAGGATGTCCCCATGTTGATGGGGACAAGGGCCTCATCCCCACAACCCTTGCCCGGTGGTTGTGGGGGTCTGCGGGCGGGGGGCTTATCGGAATCTGAAAGACCCCTTTAACAAAGGGGACCCCCAGATCCCGGCCCTCCCCTATGTGAATTGGTAATGGGGTACATTGTACCCCTACCATTTCACAAAGAAAGTGTAACAAATTGGAAAAAAAAAACAGACACCGTTGGGAAAGTCCTTTATTAAAAATAAAAAAAAACATTCCAGCGATGAAATCCAGTGTCCTGCGGTGATCCGATGTCCAGCGCTGTCCACACGAAAAGTCATTGGCTGAGCCTGAGCAGACCTGATGGGTTCATTTATTACACTGCGGAGAAAGTTCCCCATCAGGTCCGCTCAGACAATGACGTAGGCGGGGTCTGACATACGAGGGGGCAGACCTGATGGGGAACTTCCTCCGCAGTGTAATAAATGAATAGACCCGTCCCTTCTCACGTTCCGCATCTGGTCCACTTAGCCTTACACCTACATCTATTTATTTATTACACTGCGGAGGAAGTTGGGCCTGGTATGGATATTTGGGGGAACCCCACACATTTTTTTTTTATTTGCGGCAGGGTTCCCCTTAATATCCATACCAGACCTGAAGGGCCTGGTAACTGAATTTGGGGGGACCCCCACGCATTTTTTTTTTTACCAATGACTTTTCTATGTATTGCCGGGAGCCGACAATTCATTATAGCAGCGAGTGAGTTTTAAATTACTTTTTTTCCTTCAGAAATTACACTTTGTGCAGGGACAGTTCTAAGCATGGGAAACAAGGGCGACTTTACAGGCATACTATACACACACCCTAGGTACGAAATTTAAAGGAATATTTCACTTTTATTGTTTCACTTTAAGCATTATTAAAATCACTGTTCCCGAAAAAACAACAGTTTTTAAAACTTTTTTTTGCATTGATACATGTCCCCTGGGGCAGGACCCGGGTCCCCAAACACTTTTTAGGACAATAACTTGCTAATTAGCCTTTATAATTAGCACTTTTGATTTTGAACGTTCGAGTCCATTGTATTTAATAGGGTTCTAAAGTTCGTGCAAACTTTCTGTCTGTTCGCAGGTTCTGGTGCGAACCAAACAGGGGGGTGTTCAGCTCATCCCTAGCAGGTAGCAGACAACAGGTACTTGTCAGGCTGGCAGGTAGCAGACAGCAGAATTAAGAATGGCTGGTCATGGAGCAGGGTCAGGCAAGCCGGGTCAGTCACTAGCATGCACTTCAGGAACAGAGCAGTAGGCAGCAGAGTAGTCAGGTTCAGGCTGGAATTGGCAATGGCAAACAGACAGACAGAGGTATCAAGCAGAGACGAGGTGGAAGAGGAAGCCAGGTGTTAGTTCAGGTAGAGTACACGCATGGTCAGACGGATCAGAACGGTAACAGGATCAAACACAAGAAACAGGTATCAGGTAGCAAAAGCTGTAGACCATAAGGCAAAATCCTAGTACACATGTGCGGATTGTGCGCACGTGCATGCGCGCAGGTCAGGCTAACGGGAATTCTTTGTCCATGGGTTGGGCTAATAGGTTTTCTTCATCTGTGGATTTGGCTAACAGAAATTCTCAGCTTGCACATAACTATGTGCCTTGGCATATTTCTTCTTTCCTGACACCACCATTGCATTGTAATAATATTCACTCTCCACCCTGAAATGTTATCTCTATAGATGTGAAAAAAATGGCAGCAGGCATCAGAAGAGTACACTGCTTTATGATTCTGGGCATCAGTATATTGCTTCCTAGTTTGTGTCTTTAACTGTTGTGTGGTTCACCCCAAATATTTTGAATTGCATTGGATGTTAAACACAATATCATATATAGAACATTATTATTCCCTTAATTAATAAAATGCCATAAAAGAAACCCTTCTCATAAAGTTGTAGATCATACAATTTTATCTGAGTATGTGTTTTACACAACCAACCACATCTAAAATAGTTCTTTATAGAGAGCCATGTATTACTTCTCTTATTACTGGGGTCAGTGAACAAGGAGAAGGACAGAAAGGACACCAATGTAGGAGTTCTTCTGCTTGCAAATTTGCAACCAGCTTTTAAAGTGGTTGTAAACCCTCCTGAAAAAAAAAAACACCCTGCAAGATAAAGGCATAATGAGCTAGTATGCTATGCATACTAGCTCATTATGAATTACTTACCCAAGAACGAAGCCCCCGCAGCCATCCTCGTCTCCCCCTCCGGCCGGTGACATCTATCCTGGAGGTTACTTCCGGGTATCGCGGCTCCAGCGCTGTGATTGGCCGAAGCCGCGATGACGTCACTCCCGCGCATGCGCGCTGGAGCTGCCGGGAACAGTACAGTACAACTGAAGTAACGGCACGTACGTGCCATTGCTTCAGTTGGCTTAAGTTCGCATTTGCCGCATTACGTTGGCGCATGCAAATACAGGGATATCTCTTAAACCATGCAGGTTTAGAAGATATCCAGTACAGCTACAGGTAAGCCTAATTATAGGCTTGCCTGTAGTTTAAAGTGGTTGTAAAGGGTTTACAACCACTTTTTAATGTGTCATAAATTGTATTATCACTATAAAGAACTGGAGGATTTTTTTATTTTTTTATTATTTGTACTATCTGTTCTAATACCTTTGAAAAGGTAGTCACAAATGTAGACAATGATTTTAGATTATTCTGTTTTTACATTACCAAACAGTTCACTTGACTATAAGTTTCAAATATTGCCTGCTCTTTATCCCTCTGGATGATGCAGTCAGAGTAACCTCTGGGTTAAAGACATGAATGGACACAATTGGCTTCAGTAAAAAAAAGTTATTCAAAGGAACTGTTCATTTTTGGAAAGGTTGGTTGTGTGGCTTGGTGACAAAATAAAAGCAAGCACCAACATCCCTAAATAGACAATATGTATACAAGGATTTTTAAGGGGATTTTTTAGGTGCTGAGATATTAAAACACAATTTAAAAAAAAAAAGGTAATTATTTTATTATAAATAGAAAACAATTAAAAAGGTTTGTTCATAGATGACAAACATTAAAATCAATACAGCTTGTTGAAGGCATTCTATACATGAGAGTATCTTATAATGCTGGTGACAATAGTGTAATTCTCCTGACATGTTTCGCCACTTTGGGCTTCCTCAGGGGATATGATTTGTAACACGATATGCGTCACTGAACATAGAACGGAAGAAACACATCATGGCATTATTAGGTGACATGAAACAATTTGAGAATTCATAAAAACAGAAGCTTGTCCGCCAAAACTCAACAGACCCCCACTCACCTGACTCTAGCTCCCATAGGCTCTCAATACAGGCCAACGCCAATGCGGCAAGCCCCAAGGGTGCACACAGAATGGTCAGAAGAGGCCCAGATGGACTGAGCTATGAAGATTGATAAAGTTTAGATCAGTTAAATTCTCTAATAAGGATAGCAAGTGATCAAAAATATCAGTCCTGCTAAAGTAGCAGCTGATTCATTGGAAGGCATGTGGTGAGTGAGTGAGTGAAAAACTTGTATAGCGCTAACAAATGCAAACTAAATCGCCTCAAGGCGCTTTGCATCCAGTAGCTTCATGATCCAGTATACTTACTACAAAGCTGTTGATATTGAAATAAATCAAGGGTGCCATATAGTGTAAAGAACACTAATTATCTGATATACAGCAGCTGGAAAATGGAGGCTAAAAAAATCAATAGGAAAAATTAAATGAAATACAATGAACTGAGGGTATATTGTGAATGAAACTTTTTTTACCAAAAATCCTAAAAAAAATAAAAAAATAAAATTTGGAAAAAAAAAAATTTTACTTACCAGAAATAGCGGTTGCTATGCGGAAGTCCCTAATCTGCATCTTCATCATCCGTGGCTGGTCTTCTTCCTCCATTCTACTCACGGTGTCTTCTGGTGAATGGGGTGCACTGCCTTCTGGGAACTGAGTGTATCCCAGAGAGCAGCCGGCCCATTCACAAAGCGCCGCACAGCTCGCTCATGCCAGTAGGAAATGGGCAGTGAAGCCGCACGGCTTCACTGCCTGTTTCCCTTACTGAGGATGGTGGCGCCGGGAGCTGCCTGGATCGAGAGTTCGGCCTCGGGGGGGCTGACATCGCGGGCACGTAGGTCCTTATTAAAAGTCAGCAGCTAGTGTTTGTAGCTGCTGACTTTTAAAAAAAAATTGCGGGTGGAATCCCTCTTTAATTAAATTGTCTACTAGGCAAACTATTATTAAAGGTAAAGTTCCTTGGCTGATTTCACAAAATCTCCCTCATTAGTACAATTTCTTCTTATACAAAGTTATTGACTATAGGGTATGCTTTTAAGTAGTGAAACAGGATGCAAACTAGTCGCATGTAGTAAAGTGTTTCCTGTGGACGTTTTTCTAAATTGGGAGGAGCCTAAAGACCAGTCCCCATTTAGATAAATTTCAAGATCCAAAAAATTGATTTTGGAGTAATCAGATGTCATTGTGAATTTTAAGTTGTAGTCATTGTTACCAATGATGGTCATAAATATGTCTAGTTCTTTTTTGGTGCTAGTCTAAAATAATAAAACATCGTCAATATAATGATGCCAAGATAGGACATGTCTAAGTATATCTGACAAATCATCTCAAGCAAAAAGTTTGGGTACAGGGCTATAGGTTTGTGCAGGGGACACTGGAGGCATTGGAGTTCTGAGTAACTGGAGTACACAGGGGCCACAATCTCCAGAGGAACAAGAGTGCAGGGGATGCTGGAGATATATGGGTGCTTTGGTATGCTGGGGGCACAGGAAATCATGGACTTTCACTTTAAACTAGCAGTTTATTATTGGTTATATTTTTCTTATATTATACTCAGAAATTAACCATAGACTGAACAAAACTATTCCACCCTAATAACATAATCATAGCACAATAATTTGCTAATATATTATATTTTTTGTCTGTATTTCATATGTTCTTCCCATCACTGTGAATCATTGACAAACTCCCAATCATTTTATACCAAAGAAAGGTATCTACTTGCATTCTGCATTACTACCTCTAACTAATCTATGTGGCCTTGAAATAGCAGCCTATTGTGCTAAAAAATTAAACAAATCAAAGTAAGAAATTGTAGGGCCATACCGACCAGTCACAAGGATGTTTGGAAAAGGAAGATATTAAAGGAACATACATTACTTCCAAGCCAAATAACAAGCTAATGCATAAGATTAAAAAGTGACACTGGATGTAAGCTATTTACAATGATGGGACAGTTGCTTGCCTAATTATTATCAATAGCTGGATTTAAAGCATCAAGGGTTCTGACTGCATGGAAATATCCTACACGCAAGGAACCATACGTAAGCTATTCTTTTTCAGTTTTATGTGCTGATTGATATCTTATTTTTTATTACTGGCTGGAGTTACATTTTAAGAAACTATTTATATATTTAAGAAAAAACATCAATAATAAGACTGCTTGCATTTCATTTATTTCATAATCCTTATAAAATAAGGCAAAGCATGTATGAAAAAATAATCATCTGGATTAAATGCTTGGCTGTTTCTTCAAACAGTAGCATATAAGACAATCAGCTTCAAAAGAATAATTGTCTTAATTTCCTTTATGTGGATCTAGTGATTTTACTTTTATGTGATATGCAAATGTGTGTAATGATCACACAATAACCAGATTCATCTCTAAGTGATCAGCATCCTACTCTGGAGTTAAAATATATCCTCTGACCACTTCAGCCAAAAGAGATGTGTCAAGTGTTGCTAAAGCTCAAATGCCTTCAAAGCAACTCCTGTTCTCATGGATCAGGATAAAAAAGACATTTCTATTTTGAACAAAGATGTCACAATAAAGAACTTATAACTCAAAGATCAGTGATAATACTTTAGCTGCTACATTTGTATCACTGAGTATGTTTACCTCTGTTCATTGTAGAAACAATTTTTCTCTGTTAAAAAAAACATGCAGATGTGGGGCCTGCTTTACTAAGGTCTTAAACTCATTAGCTAAGTATTCAATCTGAAGTGCACATTGCTGCACATTTTCATATGTGTTGCTTTTGGAATGGGATAAAAAGGATCCCATTTAATTGACTTGATCAGCAAAATACAGATCAAAGCACCATAGCATGCAATATTTTTCTACCAGTGTTGGTTGGAATGGATTCCATTGAAAATAATGTATTTTCTCTCATCCATTTTGCTTTTGACGCAGAATTCATTACAAAATGTACAGTGAGAACAAGATCTAAAAGTGAATTTGTCATGGTTGTGACAGGCTATTTCTAGGTGTAAATCGCCTTTCCTCACAGTGGCAAGAGAAAAATAATATCAGAATTGAATAATATTATTTTTATTTTTTCTTGCCATTTTAAAGCTAGGCAGATATAAAAATACATTTTAGTCCAGTATTTTTTTCATTCTAAAAAGTTACATTTATTTTATATAAAACTAACATTAAAGAGGAAGTAAACCCGTTTTTGTTTTTCCTGCAAAAAAAAAACCCTGCAAGAGAAAGGCATAATGAGCTAGTATGCATAGCAGTGTTTTCTGCAAATATCTCCTTAACCGTGTAGGTTAAGGAGATATTTCTTGCACCTACAGGTAAGCCTTAATCTAGGCTTACCTGCAGGTGCAAATTGTCAGAGTGGGTTTACAACCACTTTAACACCTGAAACTGTTCTAGCGTTGCAAACCTCCTGTAGCATTTTTTACTGACAAAACATAAAACATTTACTGACAGAGCACATGTTTTACTGATAACCAGAAAAAAATGACAGAACTCCTATTAAAAAACTGAGACAATTGATATTTAACCAGTATAAACACACTATGCTAAGACTGACAATACCCATAACAAGTAATTTGCCTGGTTTATTTGCCTTTTAAAAGTCAACACAAATGATTAGCCCCTGATACTTACAGACAGTTGTAAAAATCACAGTTTTTTTTACAAACTGTCAGTAAATTTACTGACGGTTGGCAACCCTGATCTGTTCTGATATCATCTTTCTCTGAATACCCTGTGCAATGGCCCCAATGAAAGAATAGCATTTTCTTGCTTTGTATGATGTTCTCATTCAAGAGCCTTAACATGCCTACAGGAAGAAAAAAAAAGAGATGATCTTATCAGTGTTCTGCTTCTACTTTAAATGGGCCTTGCATGCAAATACAAGGTCCGCAGTATTGATAGCCAATAGGGATGAGCCGAACAGCCCCCCGGTTTGGTTCACAGCAGAACATGCGAACAGGCAAAAGACTGTTAAAGTCTATGGGACGCGAACGTGAAAAATCAAAAGTGCTAATTTTAAAGGCTTATATGCAAGTTATTGCCATAAAAAGTGTTTGGGGACCTGGGTGCTGTCCCAGGGGACATGTATCAATGCAAAAAAAGTTTTAAAAACTGCAGTTTTTTCGGGGAGCAGCAATTTTATTTAAGCTTAAAGTCAAACAATAAAAATTAAATATTCCTTTAAATATCGTGCCTGGGGGGTCTCGTTAGTCTGCCTGTAAAGTAGCGCATCTTTCCCATTTTTATAACAGTACCACAGCAAAATGACATTTCTAAATTTAAAAAAATCATCTAAAACTGCAGCTGTAATGTATTGTCGGATCCCGGCAATATAGATAAAAAAAATTGAAAAAAATGACGTGGGTTCCCCCCCAGTCCATTACTAGGCTCTTTAGGTCTGGTATGAATATTAAGTTCAACCCCGCTCCAAAAATACCCAAAAGAATGACGTGGATGTGCCCCCGGGCACTATACAATCTGAACAGCAATATATATACTATACGGCCTGCCCTATATACTCTGCAGACAAATTGGGCCTTAGGTGTTGGTGGTGGCAAAACACTGTAACCCCTTACAGTTAATCTTGTTGGGCGCAGGAATGGGCCCTGCTGTGAAATATTATATCAATTTTTTTAATTACATGCCCCTGTTAAACAGGGGCAGAATAATTGGGCCTTTTGTTTTGGTGGCACCAGAACACTGTAACCCCCCACAGTTACTCTTGTTGGGCACAGGAACGGGCCCTGCTGTGAAATATTATATCAAAAATGTTAATTACATGCCCCTGTAAAACAGGGGCAGAAAAATTGGGCGTTGGGTGGTGGTGCCACAACACTGTAACCCCTCTGAGTTACTCATGCTGGGCACAGGAACGAGCCTTGCTGTGAATTATTATATAAAAAATTGTAATTACATGCCCCTGTTAAACAGGGGCAGAAAAATTGGGCCTTGGGTGATGGTGCCACAACACTGTAACCCCTCACAGTTACTCTTGTTGGGTGCAGGATCGGGCTCTGCGTTGAAATATTATATCAAAATTTGTAATTACATTCCCCTGTTAAACAGGGTTAGAAAAATCGGGCCTTAGTTTTGGTGGTGCCAGAACACTGTAAGCCCTCACAGTTACTCTTGTTGGGCGCAGGATAGGGCTCTGTGTTGAAATATTATATCAAAAATTGTAATTGCATACCCCTGTTAAACAGGGTTAGAAAGATTGGGTCTTTGGTTTTAGTGGTGCCAAAACACTGTAAGCCCTCACAGTTACTCTTGTTGGAGGGCAGGAATGAGCCTTGCGTTTAAATATTATATCAAAAATTATAATTACATGCCCCTGTTAAACAGCGGCAGAAAAATGGTGCTTTGGGTAGTGGTGGTGGTGCCCTAAACCACCATATTTTTGGAAGCTAGGGATCCCACATCCATAGCAAATTCAATCAGTTACATCAGCACCAGGTGCTTGATAGCTGCTGATCCAAGACTGATAATTTTTTATGAATGTGAGCCTATCAGCAGAGTCTGTGGACAGGCGCACTCTTTGATCCATTACAAACACTCCAGCAGCACTGAATGTGCGTTTAGAAAGCACGCTGGATGCAGGACAGGCCAGTAGCTCAATTGCATATTGAGCAAGTTCTGGCCAGTGGTTCATCCTCAAGACCCAGTAACCCCGTGGATACTCTGTTGGAAAGGTCTCCAAGTCTGCTCTTGCCCCTAGATATTCCCGCACCATATAATGAAGACACTGGCGATGGTTGCTTGAACCGATCAGACCTTGGCGCTGAGGACTGAAAAATTGTTTAAAGGCATCAGTCAGCTGGCCACTTTCTCCACCACTCTTCCTCTGACTGAACGAAGCCTCAGCAACACGTTGTCCAACACCAGAAAATGGTAACCTCCCAGGGTCTGCAAATGCGTTACACAAACCTTTCTTCAAGGCCTCCTGAAGATGTTTCATCCTCTGCTCCCTCTGCAAAGGCAGGATGAGTTCTGAAACTTTACCCTTGTAACATGGATCAAGAAGGGTTCCCTCTCCTTTATACCACAAATTCTAGGGTCCTTTTGCAGGCTTTGCAGAATCAGGGAGGCCATGCAGCGTAAGTTTGCAGAGGCATTCAATTCTGAATCCTCTGGGTCACTAAGGACTCACATTATCTGTAACTACCTCCTCCCAGCCACGTACAACTCCTTGGGTTTCTGGGGACTGAAAACCATCCCTTGAAGACTGCTGTTGAGTGTTATCCTCTACATCCATGCTGACACAATCCTCCTTCTTCTCCTCCTCCTCCTCTTCTTCCTGTGTGTTTGCCAGGCCCACAGGAATGCTATATGGATAAAGGGGGCCTTGAGAGGAAAGGAAGTCCTCCTCTTCCTCCCGCTGTTCTGCCTCAAGTGCCCTGCCCATGATTCCACAAAGCGTGTGCTCCAGCAGGAAGATTAGAGGGACAGTGTCACTGATGCATGCATTGTCGCTGCTCACCATCCTTGTGGCCCCCTTAAATGGTGACAGGACAGTGCATGCATCCTTGATCAGTAGCCACTGGCGTGGCGAAAAGAAGCCAAGCTCCCCTGACCCTGTCCTGGTGCCATACTCGCACAGGTATACATTGATGGCCCTCTGCTGTGTGTGCAGCCGCTGCAGCATTGCCAACGCTGAGTTCCACCTGGTGGGCATGTCACAAATGAGGCAGTTGGTGGGCAGGTTGCATTCCCTTTGAATGTCAGCCAGCCGAGCACTGACATTGTATGACCGGCAGAAATGACTATAGACTTTCCTGGCCCGCCTCAGGAGATCTTGTAAGCCTGGGTACCTGGTCAAGAACCACTGCACCACCAAATTCAGGACGTGTGCCAAACATGGAACATGGGTCAAGTGTCCCTGTCGGAGGGTGGAGAGAAGGTTGGTGCCATTGTCGCATACAACCATTCCTGGCTGAAGCTGGCATGGCCTCAACCACCTCTGAGCCTGCCCCTGCAGAGCTGACAGAATCTCTGCCCCAGTGTGGCTCCTGTCCTCTAGGCAGACCAACTCAAGCACTGCATGGCATCTTTTAGCCTGACAGCTTGCATAGCCCCTTAAACGCTTATGAAGCACTGCTGGTTCAGAGGACAAATCTGCAGAAGAGGCCATAGAGCAAGAAGAAGAGGAGGGGGCGGAGGAGAGAGCTGTGTCAGAATCACCACTAGGATTTTGTAGACGTGGTGGCGAAACAAGCTCCAACAACACTGAACCCTGCCCTGCATCCTTCCCAGCTGCCAGTAGAGTTACCCAGTGCGCCGTGAAAGAAAGGTAACATCCCTGCCCATGCCTGCAGGACCATGAGTCAGCAGTAATATGAACCTTACTGCTGACCGCCATGTTCAACGAGGCCAAAACATTGCCTTCCACATGCCGGTAGAGAGCTGGAATGGCCTTCTGTGAAAAGAAATGGTGCTTTGTTACCTGCCACTGAGGTACAGCACATTCCACAAATTCACGAAAGGGGGCAGAGTTTACCAGCTAAAAAGGCAGCAGTTGCAGTACTAGCAATTTGGCCAAGCTAGCATTTAGACACTTAGCATGTGGATGGGTGGGACCGAATTGATTTTTACAGTTCAGCAACTGGGGTAGGGAAATTTGCCTGCTAAAATCAATTGGTGATGTACTGCTAGCAGATTGGCTGCAAGTACTTGGGACACCTATTGCTATACCTTCATTCTTCTCAGTGCAGGTTTTTGACAGGACTGGAGGTACAGTAGGTGCCGCCGATATTGTGTCAATATCGCCGCTTCTAGCGGCGATATTGACACCCTATGAGCTCCGTCGCGAGAGCCAGCGCCGAGCTGTCTCGTCATCGGGAAAGGAAAAAATTTTCCTTTCACGATGAGCGACACGCATTGCCGATAGGCGGGGATCCGACGTGAATTCCCGCCAATACCAGGCACTGCGTTTGGTATGAATCCTGAGCGGGAACTCCACGCCAATTTTTAAAGAAAAAAACGGCGTGGGTTCCCCCTCCAGGGGCATACCAGGCCCTTGGGTCTGGTCTGGATTTGAAGGGGAACCCTACGCCAAAAAATCGGCGTGGGGGTCCCCCTCAAGATCCAAACCAGACCCTTATCCGAGCACGCAACCTGGCAGGCCGCAGGGGAAGAGGGGGGGACGATAGCGGCCCCCCCTCCCTCCTGAACCGTACCAGGCCACATGCCCTCAACATGGGGGGTTTGGTGCTCTGGGGCAGGGGGGCGACCTGCGGCCCCCCCACCCCAGAGCACCCTGCCCCCATGTTGATGAGGACAGGGCCTCTTCCCAACAACCCTGGCCGTTGGTTGTCGGGGTCTGCGGGCGGGGGGCTTATCGGAATCCGGGAGCCCCCTTTAATAAGGGGGCCCCCAGATACCGGCCCCCCCACCCTATGTGAATGAGTATGGGGTACATCGTACCCCTACCCATTCACCTGGTGGAAAATAAATGGAAATAAAAACACAACACAGTTTTTAAAAGTATTTTATTGCACCGCTCCGGAGGTCTTCTTCCGACTTCGGGGGTCTCCGGTGTCGTCGCCGTGCTCTCCGGTTCTTTCTTCTGCCGGGCCTCCGCTAACTTCTTTTTAGCTCTTTTGCTAACGGAGGCCCGGTCTTCTCCGTCGACTTCTTCTTCTCCCGTTCTCCGGTTCTTCTCCCGCTCTCCGGTGTCGTCGCCGCGTTCTCCGGTTCTTTCTTCTGGCGGGCCTCCGCTAACTTCTTTTTAGCTCTTTTGCTAACGGAGGCCCGGTCTTCTCCGTCGTCTTCTTCTTCTTCTCCCGCTCTCCGGTTCTTCTCCCGCTCTCCGGTGTCGTCGCCGCGTTCTCCGGTTCTTTCTTCTGCCGGGCCTCCGCTAACTTCTTTTTAGCTCTTTTGCTAACGGAGGCCCGGTCTTCTCCGTTGTGGTAAATCTTCGGTCCGCAGAGATTAATATAGGCTTCACATGACGTCACAGTCACATGCTCCAGGGCACATGTGCACATGACGTCACAGTCACATGCTCCAGGGCACATGTGCACATGACGTCACAGTCACATGCTCCAGGGCACATGTGCACATGACGTCACAGTCACATGCTCCAGGGCACATGTGCACATGACGTCACAGTCACATGCTCCAGGGCACATGTGCCCCGGAGCATGTGACTGTGACGTCATGTGAAGCCTATATTAATCTATGCGGACCGAAGATTTACCATTACTGCGAGAGGAAGCGACGAGTCAACATCGAGGAGGAGAAGAGGGAAGAAGACGCCGACGGCGACGACGGAGAAGACCGGGCCTCTGCTAGCAAAAGAGCTAAAAAGAAGTTAGCGGAGGCCCGGCGGAAGAAAGAACCGGAGAACGCGGCGACGACACCGGAGAGCGGGAGAAGAACCGGAGAGCGGGAGAAGAAGAAGACGATGGAGAAGACCGGGCCTCCGTTAGCAAAAGAGCTAAAAAGAAGTTAGCGGAGGCCCGGCAGAAGAAAGAACCGGAGAGCGCGGCGACGACACCGGAGACCCCCGAAGTCGGAAGAAGACCTCCGGAGCGGTGCAATAAAATACTTTTAAAAACTGTGTTGTGTTTTTATTTTCATTTATTTTCCACCAGGTGAATGGGTAGGGGTACGATGTACCCCATACTCATTCACATAGGGTGGGGGGGCCGGTATCTGAGGGCCCCCTTATTAAAGGGGGCTCCCGGATTCCGATAAGCCCCCCGCCCGCAGACCCCGACAACCAACGGCCAGGGTTGTCGGGAAGAGGCCCTGTCCTCATCAACATGGGGGCAGGGTGCTCTGGGGTGGGGGGCCGCAGGTCGCCCCCCTGCCCCAGAGCACCAAACCCCCCATGTTGAGGGCATGTGGCCTGGTACGGTTCAGGAGGGAGGGGGGGCCGCTATCGTCCCCCCTCTTCCCCTGCTGCCTGCCAGGTTGCGTGCTCGGATAAGGGTCTGGTTTGGATCTTGAGGGGGACCCCCACGCTGTTTTTTCGGCGTAGGGTTCCCCTTCAAATCCAGACCAGACCCAAGGGCCTGGTATGCCCCTGGAGGGGGAACCCACACCGGTTTTTTCTTTAAAAATTGGCGTGGAGTTCCCGCTCAGGATTCATACCAAACGCAGTGCCTGGTATTGGCGGGAATCCACGTCGGATCCCCGCTCAATACAGTGTCGCGTCTCCTCGCTATTGCAGCGAGCGCGACACGTGTCGCCACCCTGCTGCCGACATCTCGGCACTCCTGTCGCCGAGAATCTCGGCGATGGGAGCGCGATAGAAACACAATATCGGCGGCACCTACTGTATAGTAGGGTTGGAGGTCAAAGAAGAGGAGCAAGGAAAAGTATGCCTTTTTCTATGATGTAGGTCTTTCAAGTGAGTGCTGTTGCCAACGGACTGGCAGGTCATCATATGTCTGGTCAAGCATGTGGTGCCCAAGCCGCTGCTGTTCTGGCCACGCTTGATCCGCTTCAGACACAGGTTGCAACCAGCAACGGTGCAATCTGCTGCACACGTGTCGAAAAAGGCCCACACCAAGGAACTTTTAAAAGTCAGCGGGGAGTCAGCAGCGCCCTGCACCTGCGGAGCTCTGCAGTGTGATGCAATAGGGTGGCTGCCCTTAAGTTTCCCCTAGAGGACATCCTGCCTCAGAGTTTTGTCTTCTCCTCCTCCTCTCTTCTCTCAGGTACCCAAGTACAGTCAGTGACCTCATCATCCCCTCTCTCCTCGTCACTGGAGCAAACTTAGCAGTGTGCTGCAGCTGGGGGAACATGACTGCCAGTTCCTTGTCCTTCTGTGACACCCCCTCTCTCTAGGCTCACGTTACTCCCTTCCTCAACCTGTGAACCAACATCGGAGCCTTCAACTCCCTGCGCATTCTTCAGCAGCATATAACCGACACTGTGGTCAAATAATTCTGGGGACTCCTCTGTGCATGATGGTGGGGCTACAGAAGGAGTGACTGTGGACAAGGAGCCTGTGGAAGAGGCTGCTTGGAAGGCAAACTACTCTGAGCCTGGGTGACAGAGGATGAGGAGGATGAGGACGGCTTCGTTATCCACTCCACTCAGTCTTCTGCATGTTGTGGCTCAATAACATGGCCAGCAGCAGCAGAAAAAAAGGACAAGTGTGCCCTACAGCCACCTGCAGAGGATGCACCATGTCCACGACCACCATTGTTTACTGTAGATATAGGCCACACTGGATGCAGGGATGCAGAGTATATTTATATATATATATATATATTGTGAGGGGGTTAGCTCGGCAGCGGGTGTGTGTGACCCCCGAGATGGGCTCCCCACACAAAACAGGCCCAGCAAACGGAGGTTGTGGTTTTCAAAATCAAAAAGGTGCGGTTTATTTTCTATTTACAGTGACAAAACACAGCAAAGCAAAAGAAACATAAACAAAATAAGTCCTGGTCAACTTGACCTCTGACTAAACATACAGGTTTCCTAACTAACAACTGGGATCAGCCTAGTGCTGTCCTAGTCCCTAAGTCCCTGGTTTTAAATGTCCAAGCAAATAGCCACACAGGCTTTGTCTCACCGCACAGGGGTTCACTCTCCCTAGACAGTCCACACAGGTCTGGTTCCAGGCATGAGCTAACATCTAATGAAGCTGGGAGTTCTTATAGAGGCCTAAATGAGCTGACAAGCTTCAGCTGGTCTCATCAACTCCCTGTCTGCACGACGCCCCACACTCTCCCTAGAGGTATGAGTCATCCATGAGCCCACTAGCCTTAGCTGGGCTTATACAACTCTCCACCTAGTTGTATAAGTCGGCGTAAAGCCTGAATCTGGGCGAAATATATCTACCCCCCTGGATGCAACCAGGTGACTTTACCTTCCTGCTGTCACATACCCCCCCCCCCTCTTGTTTTAACCTCGGGGTTGGAACACCAGCAATCAGGCATTCATGTACTCCAGACAAAGCATCCACATTCCCCATTTGAACGCCAGGGCGATGCTTTACTGTGAAGTTGAATTCCTGGAGGGCCAGGAACCACCTATTCACTCTTCTATTTGTTTCCTTGTTTTGAGCCATCCACTTTAACGGAGCGTGATCCGTAACCATGTCAAAGTGCCTACCTAGCAGGTAGTACCGAAGGGAATCTAGAGCCCACTTCACCGCTAAACACTCCTTTTCAACGGTGGCGTAATTTACCTCATGGGACTTCAACTTCCTGCTGAGGTAAATGACTGGGTGCTCTTCCCCGTTCCAGACCTGGGACAATACTGCTCCTAACCCCACATCTGACGCATCACTTTGTACGACAAAGTCTTTAGAGAAGTCGGGTGAGTACAACACTGGCTGGCTACATAAGGCTTGTTTCAAGAATTGGAATGCTGCCTCAGCCTCGGGGGTCCATTTAATCATGACCGACCCTTTCCCCTTCGTCAGGTTGGTTAGGGGCACAGCCTTAGAAGCAAAGTGGGGAATGAATCGCCGATAATACCCAGCGATTCCCAGAAAGGCTCGTACCTGCTTCTTGCTGTTGGGACGTGGCCAACTCTGGATGGCCTCGACTTTGTTGAGTTGGGGTTTTATTACTCCCCTCCCAATGGTGTACCCAAGATATTTGGCCTCCTCCTGCCCAATGGTACACTTCTTGGGGTTAGCCGTAAACCCCGCTTCCCGAACAGAGTCCAGGACTGCTTGCACTTTTGGCAGATGTGAGGCCCAATCTGTGCTATGGACAATTATGTCCTCCAGGTAAGCCGCAGCATACTTCCGATGGGGCCTCAGCATCTGGTCCATTTTCCGCTGGAATGTGGCCGGCACATTCTGTAACCCGAACGGCATTCTTTTATATTGGAACGCCCCGTCTGGGGTTACAAATGCGGTTTTCTCTTTGGCCGACTTGGCCAGGGGGATTTGCCAATACCCTTTTGTGAGGTCAAGAGTCGTCATGTATCGGGCTGTTCCCAGCCGGTCGATCAACTCATCTATACGTGGCATGGGGTAGGTGTCAAATTTTGTAACTTTGTTCAACTGTCGAAAATCGTTACAAAATCGCCAGCTCCCATCCGGTTTAGGCACCAACACAATGGGACTAGACCAATCACTTTGGGACTCCTCTATCACCCCTAAGTTCAGCATTTTCTGTACTTCCTCCCGTATTGCCTCCTGTCGGGCCTCTGGGATCCGATAGGGTTTTAACTTCACCCTTTCACCGGGCGGGGTAATGATGTCATGCTCTACCCCAGATGTTTGTCCCGGCAGCTCAGAGAATACCTCCTTGTTGCGAAGCACAAACTCCTTAACCTCCTGTTGTTGGGGTTGTGACAAGGTGGCTGCTATTCCAACCTCCGGAATCACGCAACCAGTTTGAGCTGGTGACCAAGTGTCTGCGACTAGGGACTCTCTATCCCTCCAGGCTTTCAACAGATTAACGTGATAGATCTGTTCGGGCTTTCGCCTTCCTGGTTGTCTGACCTTGTAATTCACTTCGCTCACTTTTTCCATTATCTCGTAGGGGCCTTGCCATTTGGCAAGGAATTTACTTTCAACCGTAGGGACAAGTACCAGTATCCTATCCCCCGGGGAAAAGGTACGGGTCTTGGCTCCACGGTTGTACACTTTCTGCTGTGCTAACTGCGCTTGGGCCAAATGTTCCTTCACGATGGGCATTACCTGTGCAATTCGGTCTTGCATCAGGGCGACATGCTCAATCACACTCCTGTGGGGAGAACTCTCACTTTCCCAAGTTTCCTTGGCAATATCCAACAGCCCTCTTGGGTGTCTCCCATACAGTAACTCAAAGGGGGAGAATCCCGTAGAGGATTGGGGCACCTCCCTAATAGCAAACATCAGATACGGAAGTAGACAGTCCCAATCCTTTCCATCTCTATCCACCACTTTCTTCAACATTTGTTTTAGGGTTTTGTTGAACCTTTCAACCAGCCCATCGGTTTGGGGGTGATACACAGATGTACGTAATTGCGTCACTTTGAACAATTTACACAGCTCCTTCATAACCCGGGACATAAAGGGTGTACCTTGGTCCGTAAGCAGTTCTTTACAAATACCCACCCGGCTAAACACAAGAGATAGCTCTTTGGCTATGGTTTTGGCCGAGGTATTTCGGAGAGGGATCGCTTCTGGATAACGGGTGGCATAGTCCATTATAACTAATATGTACTGGTGCCCCCTAGCGGACTTGATTATAGGACCTACCAAATCCATGGCGATCCTCTCAAACGGGACCTCAATGATGGGTAGAGGGACCAGCGGGCTACGGAAATGTGGCATCGGGGCCGACCTCTGACACACAGGGCAGGAGGAACAATAATTTTCTATGTCCTTCATCACCCCCGGCCAATAGAATCTCTGTAATACCCTCTCTCGGGTTTTCTCTGTCCCCAGATGACCTCCAAGAATGTGCCCATGGGCCAACTCCAACACCAACTTCCTGTAAGGTTTGGGCACCACAAGCTGCTCAACGGTTTCTTCTGCCCTTTTTGCCACCCGATACAGTAGGTCCTTCTCTACGCTGAAGTATGGGTAAGTGCAGGTATTATCTGGGTTCACTAACTCGCCATCTATTTTCACTACGTTTTCCCGTGCCTTTATTAGGGCGGGGTCTTTCAACTGTTCTGTGGCAAAGTTTTCCCTGTGAACCTCAAGATCAGAAAACTCCACAGACGGTAGGTTTTCGTCTGAGGAGGTGGGCTCCTCTCCAGTTTCTTGAGTCTCCCCTGCCAATACTGATAAGGGAAATTCTGGAGAGTCCTCACCACTCTCAGGGGAGTTCTGGCTATCACATTCCTGGTACATAGGGGCACCAGTGGGGGGCTCAGGATCATCCCACAGTTCCCAGAACTTCGGAAAATCCCTTCCCACAATGGCGTCATGCGGTAACTGAGATACTAAGCCCACTGGATGAGAGAGGGTACCTTTGGGGGTCTCGAAACACACTGTAGTCACTGGATACTCTCGGGTGTCCCCATGCACACAAATAACAGCTACCTTGCTATTCCCAGAGACCTCTGTTTTAACTAACTCAGCCTTTATCAGGGTCACAAGGCTACCTGAATCCAGCAATACCACAACATTTCTACCATTAACACACATTTTGCATAAATGTTTCTCAGTTCCTCGAATGGCAGTGCATGCGACTGTCGCACACAGCGACTGACGTCTGCCCGTCAGAAAGTCACACTGCATGGGTTCCTCCACAACCGGGCAATTGGCTGCAATATGTCCCGCTTGCCGGCAGCGGTAGCAAACGATCCTTCTTGCGGCCTCTTGAGCCGCTGATTTCCCAGGCTGTTCTCGCCAAACTTGGGGTAGAGCTCCCACCCTCTCACTCTCTCCACCCTCACCCCTTGGAATCCTCTTATCCGCCCCTGGGGATGGTCTGGTCTTAGGGTGGAAAGTCCGAGTGTCTCTGGAAGAGGCCGTCAGGTTCTCTGTAGCCAAGTATTTCTCCACACGATCCACAAGACCATCGGCCGTCTCTGGGTCTCCATGGCTTACCCACTTTTGGATGGCAGTAGGAAGAGCTCTCAAAAACCGATCCATTACAACACGTTCCACAATCTTTGGTGCGGACAAAGTCTCTGGCTGTAGCCACTTTCTGCTCAGGTGAATGAGATCATACATTTGAGACCTGGGGGGTTTTCCAAGCTGGAAAGTCCAGTTATGCACACGCTGAGCCCGGACAGCCTGGGTGACACCCAGCCTTGCCAATATTTCAGCTTTTAGCATCGCATAGTCTTTTGCTTGGTTAGGCTCTAGGTCATAGTAAGCTTTCTGCGATTCCCCAGTTAACAGAGGAGCCACCAGTCCAGCCCACTGCTCCTCAGGCCACTTTTCTCTTTCAGCGGTCCTTTCAAATGTGGTCAAAAATACCTCTGGATCATCCTCTCCAGTCATTTTTGTCAATAAACGACTCACCCCAAAGGACGCGGTATTAGTGGGACGGCTTTCCTCACTGGTCTGCGGACGTTGCTGCATTGCTGCTTCCATCTGTTGTTGTAGTCTCTGCTCTTGTTTCTGTAACAGGTCTATGAAGCGGGCCTCAGATTGCTGCTGGGCTTGTTGCTGAGCCTCCAGACTCTGTTGCAAAGTTGCGTTTGTCTGCTGCTGGGCTGCAAGGCTCTGTTGATGAGCTTGCTGCTGGGCTGCAAGGCTCTGTTGATGAGCTTGCTGCTGGGCTGCGAAGTTCTGTTGTTGAGCTGCAAGGCTCTTTTGCAAACCTGCATTTGTCTGCTGTTGATTGGCATTTGCTAGAGCCAGCTGCTTCAGTATCTCCTCCATGCTGGCTTAAAAAAAAACTGCCACTGGTTCTCCACCAACTGTGAGGGGGTTAGCTCGGCAGCGGGTGTGTGTGACCCCCGAGATGGGCTCCCCACACAAAACAGGCCCAGCAAACGGAGGTTGTGGTTTTCAAAATCAAAAAGGTGCGGTTTATTTTCTATTTACAGTGACAAAACACAGCAAAGCAAAAGAAACATAAACAAAATAAGTCCTGGTCAACTTGACCTCTGACTAAACATACAGGTTTCCTAACTAACAACTGGGATCAGCCTAGTGCTGTCCTAGTCCCTAAGTCCCTGGTTTTAAATGTCCAAGCAAATAGCCACACAGGCTTTGTCTCACCGCACAGGGGTTCACTCTCCCTAGACAGTCCACACAGGTCTGGTTCCAGGCATGAGCTAACATCTAATGAAGCTGGGAGTTCTTATAGAGGCCTAAATGAGCTGACAAGCTTCAGCTGGTCTCATCAACTCCCTGTCTGCACGACGCCCCACACTCTCCCTAGAGGTATGAGTCATCCATGAGCCCACTAGCCTTAGCTGGGCTTATACAACTCTCCACCTAGTTGTATAAGTCGGCGTAAAGCCTGAATCTGGGCGAAATATATCTACCCCCCTGGATGCAACCAGGTGACTTTACCTTCCTGCTGTCACAATATATATATATATATATATATATATATATATATATATATATATATATTAATACACCGCCTGAAGTGTATTAGAAACAGTACACCACTGAATACACTGTAGATATAGGCTACACTGGATACGGAGTATATATATATATATATATATATATATATATATATAGTGGGTACGGAAAGTATTCAGACCCCCTTAAATTTTTCACTCTTTGTTATATTGCAGCCATTTGCTAAAATCATTTAAGTTCATTTTTTTTCCTCATTAATGTACACACAGCACCCCATATTGACAGAAAAACACAGAATTGTTGACATTTTTTCAGATTTATTAAAAAAGAAAAACTGAAATATCACATGGTCCTAAGTATTCAGACCCTTTGCTCAGTATTTAGTATTTGCACCCTTTTGATCTAATACAGCCCCCAAATCCAGGTGTGAAAAACTTGTTCCATCATTCCCAAAAAGACTCATGGCTGTATTAGATCAAAAGGGTGCAAATACTAAATACTGAGCAAAGGGTCTGAATACTTAGGACCATGTGATATTTCAGTTTTTCTTTTTTAATAAATCTGCAAAAATGTCAACAATTCTGTGTTTTTCTGTCAATATGGGGTGCTGTGTGTACATTAATGAGGAAAAAAATGAACTTAAATGATTTTAGCAAATGGCTGTAATATAACAAAGAGTGATTTTTTTTTAAGGGGGTCTAAATACTTTCCGTAACCACTGTATATATATATATATATATATATATATATATATATATATATCAAATACACTGCCACTAACTGAATAACCTGCCCGCTTAATCTAACTTAAGCTATCTCTCTGTCCACGCCAACAACACTACACACGGACGCTATGTAAGCAGGCTGATATAGTGTGGGGTGTGGACCCTGCCTTTGGCCAATTATGGCTCTCTCAGCACAGAGCACTGTGATTGGCCAAAGCAGGCAAGTCAGGTGCATTTTACCTTTCTTTTGATTCCCTCTGCTGCTTTTCCTTTTTCTTTCCCCCTCCCCCTCCCCTTCCTCCCCCCCCCCTCTCTCCTCTCCCTCCCCATTCTTTATTTAACATCTTACTTATCGCATCGGAAGCTCCGATCGGATCAGGCCACGCTCCCTAGGACAGCCTGAGTGATATGCATAGGGAGTCCATCGGTCAGCGAGTGGGGTATATTACCCCCATCCCGATAGTCCGATCAGGATGTGCAGTGATCTGGCAGTGAGTGGGGTGTTCAATCCCCATTTGTCTGTTGGTCTGGTGATCACCCCCCCCTCTAGTGATTGATCAGCTTCCTGTGACCACTCTCATGGGGACACCGCCATATATTGGTACACTGTTCCAAATGAAGCAACCACCCATACCATGTGACATGTCTTGGACTCGCTTTTCATTGGCAGCTGCCTTTGGCGGGAACTAGTTTGTTTCGTTTGGACCTCTGATTGGTCCAGAGCACCCTGTTAGTGATGCCTGTTAAGTGGGTAATTTTTCCATTTATATTTTTATAATTTTCTATTTATCACTTGATAGTATGTCATTTTAGATATTATATGTTAATAGGCATCTACATGTAACTTTGTATATCTCTACTGTGGAATTCATGTGAGTTGAGTGCGGAGATTTTGATGTAATTTCCTGTCTTGACTCCGCCTCTCAGGGGTGGATCAACCTTTCTCATAGTTTATAAATGTTGGCAATATGCCCCTGTTGAAGACTTTGAAGTCAAAATGCGTCAGATTTTGCTGTACCCCACATAGCTTTTAAGATTGTGATCACTGTTTTATCCTTTGTCAACATCATGTATGACAATTTTATGGAAATAAACCTGATACGCTTTTTTTTTACCTGCACCATTGGGAGCTTCCCCTTTTTTGTCTTTATTTCTTTCATCTGTGTACCCTTGGAGCCTATATGCTGGAGGAGTTTCTACTAGACATTCAGTGCATCGGATTACCCTTTCCTGGACGGTTTGAGACATCCAAGGCATCCTGTTACATCATCCATGGTCTTTGAGACTTCAAGCCTATCTGACTCACTATTGTACGGTAGATGAGTCCACCATTTGTGGTAAGAGTACCCCACTTGTCTATTGTCTCAAGTATTGATTTGAATTCATCAGACAACAGTTTGGTTCTTCACATGTGTTTACTCCGTGGGAAGTTATCCTTGAAATGGGTCTGAGGTGTTTTGACTTTATGTCAACTTATTAGTTCATCCTACCTTCAGAGTTGTTGTGCTCACCTTTAGGTTGGTGCACTTTCAACACACACAAAGACCCCCTTTTTTGTATCTACTATATGGACTTTCCTGAGTCATAAGTCACTTCATTCATTTGTTTGGACTATTTATATGCACCTGTGTTTGTTCACGGTAGTACTTTTAGTGTGTGGACTCCCTTTGTGGAGATACCAACACTATACTTATTTGATTTGTGGTTTATTTGATTATGTAATGTTCACTGCATTTTTTTTCACCATATGTTTGATTATCACTCCTTTATTTAGCAATATCATTCACTAGGCACAGCACCGCACTACCCTGTTTTTTAATTTCCATCTTACTTTATATTTCCTCTCTCCTGCCTTTTTCTTTCCTTACGATTATATGGTGGGCTCCAAAGCTTAGTTGGTTATACGATGGAAAACCTATTATTCTATTTCTAGCACATTCCGGCCACGTGTGTCTGTTTCCTGCCCCTCATGCTCGCTGTGGGAGAGTGCCTTAAGGCATCCTGGTTGTGCCTGTCTTCCTGCTTGGCTTGGATAAGTGCCATAGTATTTAATACCTCCCCTCCTTGTTACACAGTTTGCTATATTGAAATTATATTGTACTGCTTTTTCATAGATGATTTGTATGTAATTCCTCCTGAGGAAGCGGTTTTCTGTGCAAAACATGTAGAGGACTCAGCATACTTTCAAGTACTTCCAAGAGCATAGATATCCTCAGCCTTATTTGAGGACAGTGTCTTCACAGCAACACCAGCTCGAAGTAGTGATCATTTTGGAAATGTTGCTTTAACCAATGCTTTTTAATTCTATTTACATATGTCATGACTGATTTTAATTGTGGATAAATAAAATTGTATAATAAAAATAAAAAAAACATGATTGTAATCCTTGGGTACTGAGATAGTAAAGTCTGCTCTTTTTGGTGGGCAAATGAGGGATGTCCCTAAATCTTTTCTTGATTATTAATATTAGGATGATGGTACCCCCATACCCTTTTCCATATGTTTAAACCTCTGAGGCCTATTCTTCATTTATACTTTGTGGAGGCAGCAGTGACATCTCAGTTCCTCAATGTTGCCCCCTGGCAAAGTTGGGTGCTCGGAAATCCCATGTAAATGAGCCCCAGTGCACTGTAATAGTGCCTCTAAGAAGTGGATGGAAGCAGGAGCCAATGTAAGTAAATTAAAAATTATAAATTGAAACTTTATTATTGGCAGCCTTTTAAAATGTTTTTAACCACTTGCCGCCCGCCCTATAGCAAAAAGATGGCGGCAAAGTGGTTTCAATATTCTGACTGGACGTCATATGACGTCTTCAGGATATTGAGCTGCTGCGCGCCCCCGGGGGCGCGCATCGCGGCGATCGTTGTTGCGGGATGTCAGTCTGACATCCCGCAACACCGATCTAGGTAAAGAGTCTCAGACGGAGACTCTTTACCACGTGATCAGCCGTGTCCAATCACGGCTGATCCCGATGTAAACAGGAAAAGCCAGTGATCGGCTTTTCCTCAATCGCGTCTGTCAGACGCGAGTAGAGGAGAGCCGATCGGCTGCTCCTCTGACAGGGGGGGTTTGTGCTGATCAATTATCAGCACAGCCCCCCCGAGGATGCCCACACTGGACCACCAGGGATGCCACCAGACCACCAGGGATGCTCACCATAAGGTAAGCAACCCTAGACCACCAGGGATGCCAATCAGTGCCCACTAGAAATTCCTAATGGATGCCAATCAGTGCCCACAATGGATGCCAATCAGTGCCCACAATGGGCACCACTGATTGGCAGGCATAATTGTTTGGCACTGATTGGCATCCATTAGTACAACACATTAGAGTACAGTGCCACCTATCAGTGCCCATCCATGCCACCTATCAGTGCCCATCCATGCCCATCCGTGCCACCTTTAGTGCCCATCCATGCCGCCTATCAGTGCCCATCCGTGCCACCTATCAGTGCCCATCCGTGCCACCTATCCATGCCACCTATCTGTGCCCATCCGTGCCACCTATCTGTGTTCATCCGTGCCACCTATCTGTGCCCATCCGTGCCCATCCGTGCCGCCTATCGGTGCCCATCCGTGCCACCTCATCTGTGCCCATCAGTGCCGCCTTATCAGTGCCCGTCAGTGCAGCCCCATCAGTGCCCATTAAAAGGAAGGATAAAACTTACTTATTTACAAAGTTTTGTAACTGAAACAAAAAAATACTTATTTTTTTCAAGATTTTCGGACTTTTTTAATTTTTTTAGCAGAAAATAAAAATCGCAGAGGTGATCAAATACCACTAAAAGAAAGCTCTATTTGTGGGGAAAAAATTACAAAAATGTAGTTTTGGTACAGTGTAGCATGACCGCGCAATTGTCATTTAAAGTGCAACAGCGCAGAAAGCTGAAAATTGGTCTGGGCAGGAAGGTGTATAAGTGCCCTGTATGGAAGTGGTTAAAGTGTAATTAAAGGCATTTTTTTTATTTTGGATAAAGTAAGGGATTGCTATAACCCCTGGACATTTTATTTTTGACATTTGTGTCCCATAAGGGAGATTTCCCTTCACTTTCTGTCCCATAGTCAAAACTGGAAGTGAGAGGAAATCTCTCCAGAGTGAATGTGTTTGTTTTCTAGCTTTGTATTAACTGTTTGCCTGAAGTTCAGATTTTTATGCTAGTGATTCTTAAGTGATGCAGCTTGTTCTGTTTTCTTAATGCATGCATTACTAAGATGCGCCATTTCTATAATAATGTTCATTAATACTACTGAAGCACATGATTGCATTCATTTTTCTTACATTGTTACGTGGGTGTGATTAGCTAAGTTCGTCATTACTAGTTAAACAATGTGAAAAAGATGGATTGCTGGCGTTCACTTTAAACAAATAACCCCAAATTATACATGAATTTCTGAATTTAATATATGAAGTGCCACTGTCAGAGAGCTGGGAGAAAATGATCTGGCTGCCTTTGGCTCTTGACACAGAGCATTATTCACTTTTATGAGAGGAAAATGAGAAGCTGAATTTCCTGACTTTTCCATTTTCATCTGTGAAGTAGGCGTCTCTTCTCACCTTGATTCAGAAACATTTATGGTAACCTACTGTCAAAGCAGCAAGAGACTTTAATTACGCTTTGCACTGTCAGGACATTGCGCCTGTCTTATACAGCTTCCAAGCAAGGGAGATGGTGAAAGCAAATAATAAGTTCCTTTGTTAGCCTAGTATAGTTGTGGCAGATATAGTTACGGATGGCAGCTGATCCGTATCATGTTAACATTTTAGTGTCAGAGATTCAAGTTTTAAAATAGGAAAAAGACTGAAGCTTTACAATGTTATTTAAAGACTGAATAGAGCACAGCGCAGATTAGACCTTGATCATTTAATCTGTATAAGTAACCCTTTATATGAGTATGAATATAAAGTTATTGATAATTGATGTTAACACTATTTGTATATAAATATGGTATACCGGGTTTAAAAGGGCCCATACTCAAGGACAATTGGCTATAGAAAAGAATATCCCTAAAGTATAAAATCCTTGGATGGGTTGGGTAATGTGCTTACATTATATTACATTACACTTTAATACTCCTTGATGGTTCAAATAAAGCCAGTGTTACTGTGTTTTAAAAGGCTCTGGACATACAGTGAAGTAGACAAAAATGGGTGCAAAAGTAATCTTTCAAGGGTTTGATTGTCCTTTTAGCTGAAGACATTGAGTTTGGGCGTCCTTGTACCTATATTTTCATATACTAATTAGGACAGGTTTGTACCTCCTTGAATAATGATGATGATGTTTATTATTATATTATTGTTTATTATTATTATTATTATTATATTATTATTTATCATCATCATCATCTGTGTTCTTTTAGTGCTGTGAATTAAATAATTTAGAAGTTTTCAAACCAGAACAGAGATCAAACTGCATGCATGTGGATATAATATGGAGGACTTCTAGCAAGCTGCAGCTCTAGTGGTCTCACACAATGATACTTGTGTTAGGCCTAATGTACACTGCAGCTGTTAAACACGCATTTTACAGGCGTTTGACTTTTTTTCTCTGCTCCCAAATGTCCCTTTATGTTAGTCTATTCTGTGCACTACAAGTGCACTTGGAAGTGCAGTTGCTCTAGATCTGAGGGGAACATGCAAGGAAAATAAAAAAGAGCAGTTTTGCTTGCACATGATTGAATGATAGCAATCAGCAGAGCTTCCCCTCATTTCAGATCTTTCCCTTTAGATCTAGACCAACTGCACTTCCAAGTGCACTTCCAGTGCATTTGTAGTGCACAGTTGGGGTTATTTATGAAAAGGAAAATCCACTTTGCACTACTACAAGTGCAAAGTGCACTTGGAAGTGCAGTCGCTGTAGATCTGAGGGGGACATGAAATGAAAATAAAAAACAGAATTTTAGCTTGCACATGATTGGATGATATAATCAGCAGAGCTTCCCCTTATTTCAGATCTACCCCTCAGATCTACAGCGACTGCACTTCCAAGTGCACTTTCAGTGCAATTTCAAGTGCACTTTGCACTTGTAGTGCAAAGTGGATTTGCCTTTTGTAAATAACCCCCACTATATTTGCCTTTAATAAATCAGCCTCCCTGTGTCCATGCACACACAGGCCTTTAGAGCAGTTTAGAGACAGGAGTGTTTAGGAGCAGAAATCTGAATGCACCAAAATCAAGTTCAGGAGAGGAACGTTTTAGCAAAAAAACCTGCAAAATGTGCCCAAGCGTTTAATTTATTGGCCAGAATAAATGAATGTTCTAGCCAATAAAATGTTTAAAAGCCCAAACTTTTGGCAAGCCTGAATGCATCTAAACATGCCTAAATGTGTTTTTAAAAAAATCAGCTTTAGGTTAGTTTTTAACGCTGCTTTTCTAGCGTAAGGAGCCTAGTGTGCATGAGGCCTTAAAGTTAACATTAAAGTTACACACCGTTATAGAACATTTCTGTCTTGATAAAACAAAAAAAAAAATTGCTTTACTACTCTATAGCATTAAAATGACAAATCTCTTTTACCCATGTTCAAGTTGACACAATGCCCTAAAAATTAGCAGGTCTCCTCACAATTGATAAATTTGTTGAATTTTTATCTGGGTAAGGTAATTCTGTAAGTGGAAGTTCTGCAGGCCTTCCTCTGGTAGAGTTCCTTTGGTGCATAGTAGGCATATTCCTATGTCTGTACCTCCTCCTCATCATTTGAAGCAGTTATATTTTCAATGACGTGCTAATCCTAAAGGGTGCTCCCAGTAAAGTGACAATCTTGTATGAATGTAGCTTTTGGTGTATGTTTAAAGAATATTGCTGATTGCAATCCTGCTAATCCTGTAACTTCAATTGGAGTTTGGCAGTGATGTTATGAAAGATTTTATTTGCTAGCTGGAGACTTCTGGATATTGTAAAGTAGATTACAGTCAGCAGAGATGATTATACCTTGAAATCGAAGCCATGGTTCGTTTTTTCAGTGGTATTCTTTTTCAGGTGGCTGATTTGTCTTTCTAATATTAGCTACATCAGTTTAAAAGCATACTGTATTTCATGTCTTCGGCAATATCAGACCAATACAACATCATTTTTACACTTCAGAGCACTGAATTCCTTGGTGAGCTGTGTTACAGTTTTTATCTGAGGGACACCATTTATAAATAGTGAATTATTGCTTATGAAGCTACAGTATATAATCATTGGAAAAATGGTATCCTTCTGAGTCTTTTCTTTTTAAACTGGGTTTTATTGAAAAATTTTAGTCAGACATAGACAAATGAACTAGTACAGGAAAAGTACAGGAGTACTGTTGTGAGGAAAACAGTCCCCAACAGAATACAGGAGTTACAAAGTGATACATCAAGAAATATGTAGGACATTTTCCACAATAAGTGTCTGAAACACTTCATATACAGTTGCAAATGAGTAAGGCCCCTTTCACACTGGGGCAGTGGGTGCGTCGGCGGTAAAGTGCCGTAAATTTCGCTGCGCTATTTGGCCGCTAGCGGGGTGCTTTTACCCCCCACTAGCGGCCGAGAAAGGGTTAAAACCACTGGCGGTATAGCTGCGGTGCCCCATTCATTTCAATGGGCAGGAGCGGTGAAGGAGCGGTATACACACCGCTCCTTAGCCGCTCCAAAGATTCTGCTAGCAAGACTTTTATTACCGTCCTGCTAGCGCACCGCTCCAGTGTGAAAGCCCTTGGGACTTTCACACTGGAGAGACAGCAGCGGCTGTTTCAGGGCACTTTGCAGGCGCTATTTTTAGCGTTATAGCGCCTGCAAAGCGCCCCAGTGTGAAAGTGGCCTAAGAGATCATAAAAGTATATATATATATATATATAAAAAGGGAGAAACAAAACTGGTAGAAACATCTTGCGCACAACCCACCCCCCCTCCTGCACAACCTTGGCAATTATTATCCACGTCCCCCATAGGAGATTTACTGCTACAGGACAGCCATTCTGCACATATATATATATAAATGATTCTGCACTTCCGCCTAGGGGACACGCCGCTTCTGTTGTGATTAGTCAGAGCAGAAGCCGATCAGCGGGTACCTGTGAATAGACGTCTGCTGGCACCCGCCGATCATTGGGAAGAGAGGCTGGACAGAGCTCTGCCTATGTAAACAAAGCAGAGCTCTGTCTTGACAGCAGGGATGTCATGGATTTTTTTCCCTACAAAGCAGGGAAAGAAAATCCATCACATTCCTTAATAAAAGCACCTCACATAGTACACAAAAATACTGGTTAGGCACACATTTAACCCTTTCCTTGCCCTAGATGTTTAACCCCTTCCCAGCCAGTGTCATTAGTACAGTGACAGTGCATATATTTAGCACTGATAACTGTATTAGTGTCACTAAATCCCACAAGGGTGTCAAAAGTGTCAGTTAGTGTCCGATTGACGCCACAATATCACAGTTCACCTATAAGTCGCTATTCGCCACGAGGGATGAACTTGGTGTTCGAGTCGAACCCATGTTCGACTCGAACATCGGCTGTTCGCCGAATTGCAAACATTATGGGCCGTTCGCGCCAAATTCGAGTGGTGCGTCACGGCCCATAATTCACTGCAGCATCGCAGTTCATTGCTGGCTGATGATTGGCCAAGCATGCACTATGACCCGCATGCTTTGGCCAATCACAGTGCGGTAAGAACGGAGAGCCGTAATTGGCCAAAGCCAGGGTGGCTTTGGCCAATCATGGCTCAGAGGAGTAGGTACACGCCCCACACTATATAAGGCCGCCGGCTTGGCAGCCTTGTGTAGTGTGTTGGTTAAAGTAAAGAGACAGAGAGAGAGAGAGACAGTGTCATTTATATTCAGTTAGCTGCAGTTACAGTGTGTAGAGGATATACATGCATCCTAGGTGTTGTGTATATATATATTTATACACTGTATTCAGTTTAGCTAGATCCGTTCCTGTTATTCTCTATACTGTGACAGGCAGGCAGGTGATTGTGCTAGCTGCAGTCAGTGTTTCACTTAGTGTATTGTGTGCTTTGCATAGCGTTCACCTAAAGCTTACCTGAATACAGTTAGTGGTGTTCTCATAATAAAACCACAGGCAGGGAGCTGCATTAATTTCTATCCTTTGCACATCGTTCACTTAAAGGAACCTGAATACAATTTGTGGTGTTCTCATAATAAAACCACAGGCAGAGAGCTGCAAGTATTTTCAGTTAGTGTACTGTGTCCTCTGCACAGTGTTCACCTAAAACTAACTGAAGACAATTGCTGCTTTTCTCATACTAATACCACAGTAGGCAGTTGATTCTGATAGCTGCATTATCAGTACAGATATATATATATATATATATATATATATATATATATATATATATATATATATACATCCCACCTCTGTGCAGCTACATCTCACTGCAGGCCATTAGTATGTCTGGAAGACAAACAAGGAGAGGCAGACAGTCACGAGGCAATAAAAGAGGGCAAGCAGGCTCTGTGTCTAGAGGCAACAGTGTTGGTCATGGACACGGTGCATCCTCATCAGCACGTGGCCGTGGGACACGCTTGTCCTTCTTTTCGGCAGTTGACCATGTTAAGCCGCAACATGCCCAAGACTTGGTAGAGTGGATGACCAAGTCCTCATCCTCCTCCTCCTCTCTCACCCAGGCTCAGGGTACTTTGTCTGGCAAAGCAGCTGCCAAAGCGGCCTTTTCCCTCGGCTCAATGGCATCAGTCACTCCTTCCCTAGCCCTACCATGTCCTCCTGAGGAGTCCCCCGGGCTGTTTGACCACAGTGTTGGGTACATGCTCCAGGAGGATGCCCAGCGTTTTGAAGGCTCCGATGATGGAACCCAGCTAGAGGAAGGCAGTAACGCGAGCCCAGAGAGAGGGGGTAGTAACGTGAGCCCAGAAAGAGGGGGTGCCCAACAAGGACTGCTATCTGGCAGTCATGTTCCCCAAGCTGCAGCATACTGACAGATTTGCTCCAGTGATGAGGAGGGAGGGGATGATGAGGTCACTGACTCCACGTGGGTGCCTGATAGGAGGGAGGAGGAGGAGGCACATCTCCAATGAGGCAGGATGCCCTCCAGGAGCCAGCTTAAGGGCAGCACACCGACTGCATCACACCGCAGAGCTCCACATGTGCAGGGTGATGCTGTCTCTGTGCGTTATTCCAAAAGTTCTTTGGTGTGGGCCTTTTTTCAGACGTGTGCAGCAGCAGATCGCACCTTTGCCATTTGCAACATATGTCTAAAGCGTATCTCGCGTGGCCAAAACATCAGCCGCTTGGGCACCACGTGCTTGACCAGACATATGTCGACCTGCCATGCAGTTCGTTGGCAAGCCTACCTAAAAGACCCACACCAAAGAACAAAGCAGACCTCTCCTTTCTCCTCATCAGCTGGGATCTCAAACCCCACTATACCTTCAGTCCTCTCTGAAACCTGCACTGAGAGGAATGAAGGTGTAGAATTAGGTGTGTCACAGCCAAGGACTTGCGGGCAATCTGCTATCCGTACACCGACGTCCGATTGTACCAGGCAAATTTCCCTGCCCCAGCTGCTGCACCGCCAAAAGAAGTTCGTTCCCAGCCATCCACATGCCCAGCGGTTGAATGCTAGCTTGGTTAAATTGCTAGCACTTCAACTGCTGCCTTTTCCGTTGGTAGACTCTGCCCCCTTCCGTGAGTTTGTGGAATGTGCGGTTCCTCAGTGGCAGGTTCCCAAATGCTAATTTTTCTCACGGAAGGCGATTCCGGCTCTCTACCGGCATGTGGAAGGCAATGTCTTGGCCCCACTGGACAGAGCGGTCAGCGGTAAGGTGCATATTACCGCTGACTCATGGTCCAGCAGGCATGGACAGGGACGTTACCTATCTTTCACGGCGCATTGGGTGACTCTGCTGGCAGCTGGGAAGGATGCAGGACAAGGTGCAGTAGTGTTGGAGGTTGTTCCGCCACCACGCCTCCAAAATGTTACTACTGGTGATTCTGACACACCTCTCTCCTCCACCCCCTCCTCTTCTTCTTCCTCCATGACCTCTACCTATGCTTTGTCCTTGGAACCAGCGGTGCTCCTTAGGCGTTCAAGGGGCTACACAAGTATGCAGGCAAAAAGATGCCATGCGGTACTTGAGTTGGTGTGCTTGGGGGACAGGAGCCAAACTGGGGCAGAGATTCTGCCAGCTCTGCAGGGGCAGGCTCAGAGGTGGTTGACGCCACACCAGCTTAAGCCAGGAATTGTGGTTTCCGACAATGGCACCAACCTCCTCTCCGCCCTCCGACAGGGACAACTGACACATGTGCCCTGTTTGGCTCACGTACTTAACTTAGTGGTGCAGCGGTTCTTGGGCAGGTACCCAGGCTTACAGGAGGTCCTGAAGCAGGCCAGGAAACTCTGTGGGCATTTCCACTGGTCATATAATGCCAGTGCTCGGCTGGCTGACCTGCAAAAGGATTACAACCTGCCCAAGAACCGCCTAATCTGTGACATGCCCACCAGGTGGAACTCTACGTTGGCCATGCTGCAGTGGCTGCACATGCAGCAGAGGGCCATCAATGAGTATCTGTTGCAATATGGTACCAGGACAGGGTCAGGGGAGCTTGGATGTTTTTCCCCAAGCCAGTGGGCCATTATCAGGGATGCATGCACTGTCCTGGCACCATTTGAGGAGGCCACAAGGATGGTGAGCAGTGACAGTGCATGCATCAGTGACACTGTCCCTCTTGTCCACCTGTTGGAGCACACGCTTCTATGGAATAATGGACAGGGCACTTGAGGCAGAACAGAAGCAGGGAGAGGAGAACTTCATTATATCTCAAGGCCCCCTTTATCCAGACAGTGTTCCTGCTGGCCCGGCTATCACACAGCAAGAGGAGGAGGAGGAGGAGGAGGAGGAGGAGGATTGTGTCAGCAAGGAGGTGGAGACTAGCACTCAGCATCAGCAGCAGTCTTCAAGGGAACAATTACAGTCCCAAGACATCCGTGGACTTGTACGTGGCTGGGGGGTGGTGGCTACGGATCATCTCGTCCTCAGTGACCCAGAGGACTCCACACCGAATGCTTCAGCAAACCTACACTGCATGGCCTCTCTGATCCTGCAAAGCCTGCGGAAGGATCCTCGTATTCATGCGATCAAGGAGAGGGATCATTACTGGCTGGCAACCCTCCTTGATCCACGTTACAAGGCTAAGGTTGGGGACCTTATCTTGCCATCGCAGAGGGAGCAGAGGATGAAGCATCTTGGGGAGGCCTTGCATAAGGTCTGTGCAACGCGTTCCCAGAGACTGGGTGGTTACAAATTCCTGGTCCTGGACAACGTGTCAGTCAAAGAAGGAGCGGTGGAGAGGATGGCCGTCTGACCGATGCGTTCAGACAATTTTTTAGTCCGCAGCCCCAAGGTATGATCGGTTCCAGCAACCAGTCTGGTTTACATGGTCCAGGAATACCTAGGGGCAAGATCAGACTTGGACACCTTTCCCACCGAAAATCCTCTGGGTTACTGGGTCTTGAGGATAGATCACTGGCCAGAGCTTGCACAGTATGCAATTAAGCTACTGGCCTGTCCTGCATCCAGCGTTCATTCGGAACGCACATTCAGTGCTGCTGGAGGCTTTGTAACCGATCACAGGGTGTGCCTGTCCACTGACTCGGTCGATCGACTGACCTTCATAAAAAGGAATCAGTCTTGGATCACCACCAGCTACCAAGCACCTAAAGCTGATGTAACCGAATATTTTTTTTTTAAATGTCAGATCCCTTCAAGACTGCCTATGCTGATGCTGAGTAGGGATGAGCTCGGTGTTCGAGTCAAACGTATGTTCGACTCGAACATCGGCTGTTCGCCTGTTTGGCAAAACCAGAACTTTGTGGGCCGTTCGCGCCAAATTCGTGTGATGCGAATGGCCCACAATGCACTGCGCCATCGCAGTGCATTGCCGGCGGTGTGATTGGCCAAGCATGCACTGTGACCCCGCATGCTTGGCCAATCACAGCGCCGGCAGCAAGGAGAGCCATAATTGGCCACAGACAGGATTCCTGTGGCCAATTATAGCTCAGGGGGGTTTAGTACACGCCCCACACTATATAAGCCCGCCAGCGCGGCGGCCTTGTGTAGTGTGTTGGCATGCAGGGAGAGAGAAGGATAGGCAGGGACAGTGTCAGTGATATTCTTTGCTAAACCTTGTGCATTTACAGTGTGTTGGCGTGCAGGGAAAGAGAAGGATAGGCAGGCACAGTGTCAGTGTTATTCTTTGCTAAACCTTGTGCAGTTACAGTGTGTTGGCGTGCAGGGAGAGAGCAGGATAGGCATGGACAGTGTCAGTGTTATTCTTTGCTAAACCTTCTGCACAGTATACACCTGAAGCTACCCCTTATTGCTCGTGGTGTTGTTCTGTTGTGTAACACAGACAGGTATCTGCAAGCAGTTACAGTGGGTGTAGGTGCCTCCTGCACAGTATACACCTTAAACTACCCCGTATTGCTGGTGTTTTTCTTTTGTGTAACACTAACAGGCATCTGCAAGCAGTTACAGTGGGTGTAGGTGCCTCCTGCACAGTATACGCTACCCCTTATTGCTCGTGGTGTTGTTCTGTTGTGTAACACAAACAGGCATCTGCAAGCAGTTACAGTGGGTGTAGGTGCCTCCTGCACAGTATACATTACCCCTTATTGCTTGTGGTGTTGTTCTGTTGTGTAACACAGACAGGCTTCTGCAAGCAGTTACAATGGGTGTAGCTTCCTCCTGCACAGTATACACCTGAAGCTACCCCGTATTGCTGGTGTTTTTCTTTTGTGTAACACTAACAGACATCTGCAAGCAGGTACAGTGGGTGTAGGTGCCTCCTGCACAGTATACATTACCCTTTATTGCTCGTGGTGTTGTTCTGTTGTGTAACACAGACAGGCATCTGCAAGTAGTTACAGTGGGTGTAGGTGCCTCCTGCACAGTATACACCTGAAGCGACCCCTTATTGCTCGTGGTGTTGTTCTGTTGTGTAACACAGACAGGCACCTGCAAGCAGTTACAGTGGGTGTAGTGTGCCTCCTGCACAGTATACACCTGAAGCTACCCCGTATTGCTGTTTTTTTTTTCTTTTGTGTAACACTAACAGGCATCTGCAAGCAGTTACAGTGGGTGTAGGTGCCTCCTGCACAGTATATACCTGAAGCTACCCCTTATTGCTCGTGGTGTTTTTCTGTTGTTCAACACAGACCAGTGTTGCCAACCCCCTGAAGTGAAATTTACTGGCAAGGATGCCAAAATTTCTGTACGGCAGCAATTTCTTACTGGCAAAAATCATGAAAATTGCTGGCAGAGCCGCATTTTTTACTGACGCTGCAAAAAAGTACCTACAATCACTGTTTTTAGTGCTAAACAGTGCAAATATCAATATTTGAACTATAAACACACAGCTAATGCTATTTATCAATGTGTTTAAGTTAAACAAAAGTAAAAAAACATTTTTCTCAATTTACATGAAGGTCAGGTTACTATAACCCGGCCAGCACAGAGTTCCCTCTTACATCAGAGTCTGCAGGATGCCCCCTTACAGTGCAAGGGAACTCTTATGTAAAGGGGAACGCTGCAGATCATGATGTAAGGGGGAACTCTGATGTGGAGGGGGGCTCTTACCTTAGTGTATTCACCTTCCGCAGAGTGAATACACTAAGGTAAGGGGGGGGGGTATTAATATAAGGGGGAAACCTTTATATCAGTGCCCCCTTACATTATTGTATTCATTCACCTGCTTACATCAGTGACCCCCCCCCCCTTAGAATGGCCTGGCGGCACTGTCACTTACCTCCTCTCAGGTGCACAGTGTGGGGCTCAGTCAGACGGCTCCAGCTTGGTGGCTCTGATCTCCTCTCCCCAGTCCACACGTCTGTTTCTTCCCGGGCCGTAACCCCCATCCCGGCGGCACTTCCACTCTTGACTTCTTTCTAGGATCCCCTCAGAGACTGTAGACATGATAAAAGACAAGAGATGGTCAGAGGCTGCGGACATACTACAGGAGGTGGACACTGGACAGAGACTGCGGACATACTACAGGAGGGGGACAGAGGCTATGGACCCACTACAGGAGGTGGACAGAGGCTGCGGACACACTACAGGAGGGGGACAGAGGCTGCGGACACACTACAGGAGGGGGACAGAGGCTGCGGACACACTACAGGAGGGGGACAGAGGCTGCGGACCCACTACAGGAGGGGGACAGAGGCTGCGGACCCATTACAGGAGGTGGACAGAGGCTGCAGACATACTACAGGAGGGGGACAGAGGCTGCAGACATACTACAGGAGGGGGACAGAGGCTGCAGACATACTACAGGAGGTGGACAGAGGCTGCGGACATACTACAGGAGGGGGACAGAGGCTGCGGACATACTAAAGGAGGTGGACAGAGGCTGCGGACATACTACAGGAGGGGGACAGAGGCTGCGGACATACTACATACTACAGGAGGGGGACAGAGGCTGCGGACATACTACAGGAGGGGGACAGAGGCTGCGGACATACTACAGGAGGGGAACAGAGGCTGCGGACATACTACAGGAGGGGGACAGAGGCTGCGGACATACTACAGGAGGGGGACAGAGGCTGCGGACATACTACAGGAGGGGGGACAGAGGCTGCGGACATACTACATGAGGGGGAACAGAGGCTGTGGACATACTACAGGAGGGGTACAGAGGCTGCGGACACACTACAGGAGGGGGACAGAGGCTGCGGACACACTACAGGAGGGGGACAGAGGCTGCAGACACACTACAGGAGGGGAACAGAGGCTGCGGACACCACCATATTACTTCTGCACATCATCAGTGTGCTGTGTCCTCCTCCTGTGCCCCTTTCACCACTCCACAGGTCAGGGCAGCACTGTGCTGCCCTGACCTGTGAAGAGGTGAAAGGGACACAGGAACCAGAGGAGGATACAGCACACTGATGACGCTGTCCCCTTGTATCCCCCCCTGTTTCACTGACCTTGAGTCCGTCCTCCTCACTCCTGGCTGGGCCCTGTCAGTGCTCCGAGTCCTCCACAGACCACCTATGATGAGTGCATGGCATGCACTCACTTCAGGTGTCCCGCCACTGCCGCCAGCCACTGTGGCCTTTTCAAAAATGGCGCCAGCGGCGCCATCACGTTACTGCGTGTGCGCCGCCGCCGCTCGGCCGAGTTCCGAATGCGCTCGGCCGGCGCATTCGGAACGGCGCATGCGCAGTTGTATGGCCGGCTCGCGGCCATCTTTTTTATGGGCGCCGGTGCCCATAAACGGACTTTTACGTACAGCCCGAAAAAGGGGTTAAATCGCGGGCTGTACGTAAATCTACGTACGGTTGGCAACACTGACACAGACAGGCACCTGCAAGCAGTTACAGTGGGTGTAGATGCCTCCTGCACAGTATATACCTGAAGCTACCCCTTATTGCTCGTGGTGTTGTTCTGTTGTGTAACACAGACAGGCACCTGCAAGCAGTTACAGTGGGTGTAGGTGCCTCCTGCACAGTATACACCTGAAGCTACCCCGTATTGCTGGTGTTTTTCTGTTGTGTAACACAGACAGGTATCTGCAAGCAGTTACAGTGGGTGTAGGTGCCTCCTGCACAGTATACACCTGAAGCTACCCCTTATTGCTGGTTTTCCCATCTCTCTGCAGGCCATTAGAATGTCTGGAAGGCCAACAAGGAGAGGCAGACAGTCACGAGCCAATAAAAGAGGGCAAGCAGGCCCTGTGTCTGGGGGCAACAGTGCTGGTCGTGGACGCGGTGCATTGTCATCAGCACGTGGCCATGGGACACGCTTGTCCTTATTTTCGGCAGCTGGACGCGTTGAGCCGCATAATGCCGAAGACTTGGTAGTAGGGATGAGCCGAACACCCCCCGGTTCGGTTCGCACCAGAACCTGCGAACGGACCGAAAGTTTGCGCGAACTTTAGAACCCTATTAAATACAATGGACGCGAACGTTCAAAATCTAAAGTGCTAATTATAACGGCTAATATGCATGTTATTGTCCTAAAAAGGGAATGGGGACCCGGGTTCTGCCCCAGGGGACATGTATCAATGCAAAAAGAAGTTTTAAAAACTGACGTTTTTCGGGAGCAGTCATTTTAATGATGCATAAAGTGAAAAAAAAAAGTGAAATATTCCTTTAAATATCGTACCTGGGGGGGTGTCTAAAGTATGCCTGTGAAGTGGCATGTGTTTCCCGTGTTTAGAACTGTCCCTGCACAAAATGTTATTTCTAAAGGAAAAAAAGCCATTTAAAACTGCTTGCGACTTTAATGTCATGTCTTGTCCTGGCAATATGGATGAAAATCTTTGAGAAAAATGGCATGGCTATCCCATCATCCCCCCCCCCTACCCCAGCCCATTACCAGCCCCTTTGGGTCTTGTATGGATATGAAAAAAGGAAATGAAAAAAAGGCCCTATATACTCTGAACAGCAGTATACAGGTGCAAACAAGACAGGGACTGTAGGTTTGTTTTTAAGTAGAATCTGTTTGTAATTTTGAACAGGTACATTGTTTAAGTGTAGCTCCAGCCAAAAAATATATTTTTAAGCTTTTTGGAAAACATAGGGAAGGGTTATCACCCCTGTAACATTTGTTTTGCTGTCTGTGCACCTGTTCAGAACATTTCATCTCACTTTCCGTCCCAATGACAAATGTTTTTGGAAAAGTGGGGTTTTTATTGAAACAAGGATTGGTGATAAAGCATCAGTAGAGAGGAGACACCTTTTTCCCATATTAACTCTTACAGGAGAGAATTTCCCTTCCTAGGGGTAGATTTCCTCTCACTTCCTTTTGTCTCCTTCCGTTTGGAAGTAGGAGTTGTTTGTAAGTTGGATGTTTGAAAGTAGGGGCCTGCCGTATATACTCTGCTGAAATTTGCCCCTTAGATGTTGGTGTTGCCACAACACTGTGAGCCCTCACAGTTACTCTTGGTGGGCGCTGGAACGCCCTGCTGTGAACTATTATATCAGGAATTGTAATTACATGCCATTGTTGAACAGTGGTAGGAAAAATTGGGCCTTTGGTGGTGGTGCTGGTGCTACAACACTGTCAGCCCTCACAGTTACTCTTGGTGGGCGCATGAATGGGCCCTACTGTTAATTATTAGATCAATAATTGTAATTGCATGCCCCTGTTGAAGAGGGGCAGAAAAATTGGGCCTTTGGTGGTGGTGGTGGTGTTGCCACAACACTGTAAGCCCTCACAGTTACTCTTGGTGGGCGCAGGAATGGGCCCTGCTGTGAATTATTAGATCAAGAATTGTAATTACATGCCCCTGTTGAACAGGGGGAGAAAAATTGGGCCTTAGGCACTGGTGCCACAACACTGCAACCCCTCACAGATACTGTACTTGGAGCACAGCAATGAGCCCTGTTGCAAAGTATTGCATCAAAAATTGTAATTACACGCCCCTGTTAAACAGGGGCAGAAAAATTGGGCCTTAGGCACAGGTGCCACAACACTGCAACCCCTTACATATACTGTACTTGGAGCACAGCAATGAGCCCTGTTGCAAAGTATTGCATCAAAAATTGTAATTACACGCCCCTGTTAAACAGGGGCTGAAAAATTGGGCCTTAGGCACTGATGCTGGTGCCACGACACTGCAACCTCTCCCAGATACTCTAGTTGGAGTGCAGGAATGAGCCCTGCTGCAAAGCATTGCATAAAAAATTGTAATTACACGCCCATGTTAAACAGGGGCTGAAAAATTGGGCCTTAGCCACAGGTGGCGGCACCCAGAAACAAAAATGTTCTTCCAAGCTATCATCAGGAATCGGATCATTGAAGAGGAGGAGGATAGTCGGTCAACATAACAGGACAGTTACTCAGCATCAGCATAGGCAGTCTTGAAGGGATGTGACATTTCAAAATAAATTATTCTGTTATATCAGCTTCGGGTGCTTGGTAGCTGGTGGTGATTCAAGACTGGTTCATCTTTATGAAGGTCAGTCGATCAACCAAGTAGGTGGACAGGCGCACCCTGTGATCCGTGACAAAGCCTCCAATAGCACTGAATGTGTGTTCCGAAAGAACGCTGGATGCAGGACAGGCCAGTAGCTCAATTGCATACTGTGCAAGCTCTGGCCAGTGATCCATCCTCAAGACCCAGTAAGCCAGAGGATTTTCGGTGGGAAAGGTGTCCAAGTCTGACCTTGCCGCTAGGTATTCCTGCACCATGTATATCAGACGCTGGCGATGGTTGCTGGAACTGATCATACCTTGGGACTGCGGACTAAAAAATTGTCTGAACAGATCGGTCAGATGGCCACCTTCCCCACCGCTCCTTCTTTGACTGACCAAAGCCTCAGCAACTCGTTGTCCAGGATCAGGAGTTTGTAACCTCCCAGTCTCTGGGAACGCGTTGCACAGACCTTTCTGCAAGGCCTCCCGGAGATGTCTCATCCTCTGCTCTCTCTGCGACGGTAAGATAAAGTCCGCAACCTTACCCTTGTACCGTGGATCAAGGAGAGTGGCCAACCAGTAATGGTCCCTCTCCTTGATCAGAAGAATACGAGGATCCTTCCGCAGACTTTGCAGGATCAGGGAGGCCATGCAGCCTAGGTTCAGATGAGGCATTCGGTCCGGAGTCCTCTGGGTCACTAAGGACGACATGATCCGCAGCCACCTCCTCCCAACCACGTACAAGTCCACGGGTTTCTTGGGACTGTAAATCATCACTAAAAGACTGCTGCTGTTGATGCTGAGTGCCAGCCTCCACCTCCATGCTGACACAATCCTCCTCCTCCTCCTCCTTCTCGTCCTCTTCCTGTGCGATGGGTGGGACAGAAGGAACACTGTCTGGGTAAAGGGGGCCTTGAGAGGCAAGGAAGTCCTCCTCTTCCTGCCTCTGTTCTGCCTCAAGTGCCCTGTCCATTATTCCATGCAGCGAATGCTCCAACAGGTGGACAAGAGGTACAGTGTCACTGATGCATGCACTGTCACTGCTCACCATCCTCGTGGCCTCCTCAAATGGTGCCAGGACAGTGCATGCATCCCTGATCATGCCCCACTGGCGTGGTGAAAAAAAACTGAGCTCCCCTGACCCTGTCCTTGTGCCATATTGCAACAGATACTCATTGATGGCCCTCTGCTGCGTGTGCAGCCGCTGCAGCATGGCCAACGTAGAGTTCCACCTGGTGGGCATGTCACAGATTAGGCGGTTCTTGGGCAGGTTGTAATCCTTTTGCAGGTCAGCCAGCCGAGCACTGGCATTATATGACCAGCGGAAATGCCCACAGATTTTCCTGGCCTGCTTCAGGACCTCCTGTAAGCCTGGGTACCTGCCCAAGAACCGCTGCACCACCAAGTTAAGTACGTGAGCCAAACAGGGCACATGTGTCAGTTGTCCCTGTCGGAGGGCGGAGAGGAGGTTGGTGCCATTGTCGCAAACCACCATTCCTGGCTTAAGCTGGCGTGGCGTCAACCACCTCTCGGCCTGGCCCTGCAGAGCAGACAGGACCTCTGCCCCAGTGTGGCTTCTGTCCCCCAAACACACCAGCGCAAGCACGGCATGGCATCTTTTTGCCTGCGTACTTGCGTAGCCCCTTGAACGCCTATGGAGCACCGCTGGTTCTGAGGACAAAGCACAAGAAGAGGCCATGGAGGAAGAAGAAGAGGAGGGGGTGGAGGAGAGAGGTGTGTCACAACCAGTAGTAGCATTTTGGAGGCGTGGCGGCTGAACAAACTCCAACACTACTGCACCTTGTCCTGCATCCTTCCTAGCTGCCAAAAGAGTGACCCAATGGGCCGTGAAAGAAAGGTATCGTCCCTGTCCATGCCTGCTGGACCATGAGTCAGTGGTAATATGCACCTTACTGCTGACCGCCCTGTCCAGCGAGGCATGGACATTGCCTTCCACATGCCGGTAGAGAGCCGGAATCGCCTTCCGTGAGAAAAAGTGGCGTTTGGGAACCTGCCACTGAGGAACCGCACATTGCACAAACTCACGGAAGGGGCAGAGTCTACCAACTGAAAAGGCAGCAGTTGAAGTGCTAGCAATTTAGCCAAGCTAGCATTCAACTGCTGGGCATGTGGATGGCTGGGAGTGAACTTCTTTTGACGGTCCAGCAGCTGGGGCAGGGAAATTTGCCTGCTACAATCGGACGTCGGTGTACTGCTAGCAAAGTGCCCGCAAGTACTTGGCTGTGACACGCCTAATTGTACACCTTCATTCCTCTCAGTGCAGGTTTCAGAGAGGACTGAAGGTATAGTGGGGTTGGAGATCCCAGCTGATGAGGAGCACGGAGAGGTCCGCTTTGTTCTTTGGTGTGGGTCTTTAAGGTACGCTTGCCAACGAGCTGCATGGCAGGTCAACATGTCTGGTCAAGCATGTGGTGCCCAAGCGGCTGATGTTTTGGCCACGCGAGATACGCTTGAGACATATGTTGCAAATAGCAGCGGTGCGATCTGATGCACTCGACTCAAAAAAAGCCCACACCAAAGAACGTTTGGAATAACGAGCAGAGGCAGCGCCCTGCACAGGCGGAGCTCTGCGGTGTGATTCAGTTGGTGTGCTGCCCTTACGCTGGCCCCCGGAGGGCATCCTGCCTCATTGGAGATGTGCCTCCTCCTCATCCTCCTCCTCCTCCTCTCTCCTATCAGGCACCCACGTGGAGTCAGTAACCTCATCATCCCCTCCCTCCTCATCACTGGAGCCAATCTGGCAGTATGCTGCAGCTGCTGGAACATGACTACCAGATTGCTGTCCTTCTTGAGCATCCCCTCTCTCTGCGCTCACGCTACTGCCTTCCTCTAGCTGGGTATCGTCATCAGACCCTTCAAAACGCTGGGCATCCTCCTGGAGCATGTGCCCAACACTGTGCTCAAACAGTTCGGGGGACTCCTCAGGAGGACATGGTGGGTCTAAGGTAGGAGTGACTGATGATGACATTGATACGAGGGAAGAGGACGCTTTGGCAGCTGCTTTGCCAGTACCCTGAGCCTGGGTGAGAGAGGATGAGGAGGATGAGGAGGGCTTGGTCATCCCCTCTACCAAGTCTTTGGCATGATGCGGCTCAACACGTCCAGCTGCCGAAAATAAGGACAAGCGTGTCCCATGGCCACGTGCTGATGACAATGCACCGCGTCCACGACCAGCACTTTTGTCTCTAGACACAGAGCCTGCTTGCCCTCTTTTATTGGCTCCTGACTGTCTGCCTCTTCTTGTTGGCCTTCCAGACATAGTAATGGACTGCAGGGAGATGGGAAAACCAGGAATTGGAGTAGTGTATATTGTGCTGGAGGCACACAACACCCACTAACTCCTGCAGATGCCTTTATTAGAGAACACCAGCAATAAAGGGTAGATACAGGTGTATACTGTGCTGTGCTGGAGGTACACAACACCCACTAACTCCTGCAGATGCCTTTATTAGAGAACACCAGCAATAAAGGGTAGCTACAGGTGTATACTGTGCTGTGCTGGAGGCACACAACACCCACTAACTCCTGCAGATGCCTTTATTAGAGAACACCAGCAATAAAGGGTAGATACAGGTGTATACTGTGCTGTGCTGGAGGGACACAACACCCACTAACTCCTGCAGATGCCTTTCTTAGAGAACACCAGCAATAAAGGGTAGATACATGTGTATACTGTGCTGTGCTGGAGGGACACAACACCCACTAACTTCTGCAGGTGCCTTTATTAGAGAACACCAGCAATAAAGGGTAGATACAGGTGTATACTGTGCTGTGCTGGAGGGACACAACACCCACTAACTCCTGCAGATGCCTTTATTAGAGAACACCAGCAATAAAGGGTAGATACAGGTGTATACTGTGCTGCGCTGGAGGGACACAACACCCACTAACTCCTGCAAATGCCTTTATTAGAGAACACCAGCAATAAAGGGTAGATACAGGTGTATACTGTGCTGGGGCACACAATACCCACTAACTCCTGCAGATGCCTGTATTATAGAACATCAAAAAAGTGTAGATACAGGTGTATACTGTGCTGGGGCACACAACACCCACTAACTCCTGCAGATGCATGTATTATAAAACAGCAAAAATGTGTAGATACAGGTGTATACTGTGCTGGGGCACACAACACCCACTAACTCCTGCAGATGCCTGTATTATAGAGCAGCAAAAAAGTGTAGATACAGGTGTATACTGTGCTGGGGCACACAACACCCACTAACTCCTGCAGATGCCTGTATTATAGAACAGCAAAAAAGTGTAGATACAGGTGTATACTGTGCTGGGGCACACAACACCCACTAACTCCTGCAGATGCCTGAGAAAAGAACACACTGTCCCTGCCTATCTAGCTTAGAGAACAGAAATAAAGGGTAGATACAGGTGTATACTGCGCTGGAGGCACACAACACCCACTAACTCCTGCAGATGCCTGAGAAAAGAACACACTGTCCCTGCCTGCCTATCTAGCTTAGAGAACAGTAATAAAGGGTAGATACAGGTGTATACTGTGCTGGGGCACACAACACCCACTAACTCCTGCAGATGCCTGAGAAAGGAACACACTGTCCCTGCCTGCCTATCTAGCTTAGAGAACAGTAATAAAGGGTAGATACAGGTGTATACTGTGCTGGGGCACACAACACCCACTAACTCCTGCACATGCCTGAGAAAAGAACACACTGTCCCTGCCTATCTAGCTTAGAGAACAGCAATAAAGGGTAGATACAGGTGTATACTGCGCTGGAGGCACACAACACCCACTAACTCCTGCAGATGCCTGAGAAAAGAACACACTGTCCCTGCCTGCCTATCTAGCTTAGAGAACAGCAATAAAGGGTAGATACAGGTGTATACTGCGCTGGAGTCACACAACACCCACTAACTCCTGCAGATGCCTGAGAAAAGAACACACTGTCCCTGCCTGCCTATCTAGCTTAGAGAACAGCAATAAAGGGTAGATACAGGTGTATACTGCGCTGGAGTCACACAACACCCACTAACTCCTGCAGATGCCTGAGAATAGAACACACTGTCCCTGCCTGCCTATCTAGCTTAGAGAACAGCAATAAAGGGTAGATACAGGTGTATACTGCGCTGGAGGCACACAACACCCACTAACTCCTGCAGATGCCTGAGAAAAGAGCACACTGCCCCTGCCTGCCTATCTAGCTTAGAGAACAGCAATAAAGGATAGATACAGGTGTATACTGCGCTGGAAACACACAACACCCACTAACTCCTGCAGATGCCTGAGAAAAGAACACACTGTAGAACACACTGTCCCTGCCTATGTAGCTCTTTCCCTGCACGCCGGAACACACTACGCAAGGCCGCTGCGCTGGCGGCCTTTTATAGTGTGGGGCGTGTACTAAACCGTCCTGAGCTATGATTGGCCACAGGCATCCTGCCTGTGGCCAATTATGGCTCTCCTCGCTGCCGGCGCAGTGATTGGCCAAGCATGCGGGGTCACAGTGAATGCTTGGTCAATCACAGCGCCGGCAATGCAGTGCGATGGCGCAGTGCATTGTAGGCCGTTCGCGTCACACGAATTTGGAGCGAACGGCCCACAAAGTTCTGGTTTCGCCGAACAGGCGAACAGGCGATGTTCAAGTCGAACATGCGTTCGACTCGAACACCGAGCTCATCCCTACTTGGTAGAGTGGATGACCAAGCCCTCCTCATCCTCCTCATCCTCTCTCACCCAGGCTCAGGGTACTGGCAAAGCAGCTGCCAATGCGTCCTCTTCTCTCGTATCAATGTCATCATCAGTCACTCCTTCCCTAGACCCACCATGTCCTCCTGAGGAGTACCCCGAACTTTTTGAGCACAGTGTTGGGTACATGCTCCAGGGGAATGCCCAGCGTTTTGAAGGGTCTGATGATGATACCCAGCTAGAGGAAGGCAGTAGCGTGAGCGCAGAGAGAGGGGATGCTCAAGGAGGACAGCAATCTGTCAGTCATGTTCCACCAGCTGCAGCATACTGCCAGGTTTGCTGCAGTGATCAAGAGGCAGGGGATGATGAGGTCACTGACTCCACGTGGATGCCTGATAGGAGAGAGGAGGAGGAGGAGGATGAGGAGGAGGCACATTTCCAATGAGGCAGGATGCCCTCCGGGGGCCAGCGTAAGGGCAGCACACTGACTGAATCACACCGCAGAGCTCCGCCTGTGCATGGTGCTGGCTCTGCGCGTTATTCCAAAAGTTCTTTGGTGTGGGCCTTTTTTGAGTCGAGTGCATCAGATCGCACCGCTGCTATTTGCAACATATGTCTCAAGCGTATCTCGCGTGGCCAAAACATCAGCTGCTTGGGCACCACATGCTTGACCAGACATATGTTGACCTGCCATGTAGCTCGTTGGCAAGCGTACCTTAAAGACCCACACCAAAGAACAAAGCGGACCTCTCCTTGCTCCTCATCAGCTGGGATCTCCAACCCCACTATACCTTCAGTCCTCTCTGAAACCTGCACTGAGAGGAATGAAGGTGTAGAATTAGGTGTGTTACAGCCAAGTACTTGCGGGCACTCTGCTAGCAGTACACCGACGTCCGATTGTAGCAGGCAAATTTCCCTGCCCCAGCTGCTGGACCGTCAAAAGAAGTTCACTCCCAGCCATCCACATGCCCAGCGGTTGAATGATAGCTTGGCTAAATTGCTAGCACTTCAACTGCTGCCTTTTCAGTTGGTAGACTCTGCCCCCTTCCGTGAGTTTGTGCAATGTGCGGTTCCTCAGTGGCAGGTTCCCAAACGCCACTTTTTCTCACGGAAGGCGATTCCGGCTCTCTACCGGCATGTGGAAGGCAATGTCCATGCCTTGCTGGACAGGGCGGTCAGCTGTAAGGTGCATATTACCGCTGACTCATGGCCCAGCAGGCATGGACAGGGACGTTACCTATCTTTCACGGCCCATTGGGTCACTCTTTTGGCAGCTGGGAAGGATGCAGGACAAGGTGCAGTAGTGTTGGAGGTTGTTCCGCCACCACGCCTCCAAAATGCTACTACTGGTTGTGACACACCTCTCTCCTCCACCCCCTCCTCTTCTTCTTCCTCCATGGCCTCTTCCTGTGCTTTGTCCTCGGAACTAGCGGTGCTCCGTAGGCGTTCAAGGGGCTACGCAAGTACGCAGGCAAAAAGATGCCATGCCGTGCTTGCGCTGGTGTGTTTGGGGGACAGGAGCCACACTGGGGCAGAGGTTCTGTCAGCTCTGCAGGGACAGGCCGAGAGGTGGTTGACACCACGCCAGCTTAAGCCAGGAATGGTGGTTTGCGACAATGGCACCAACCTCCTCACCGCCCTCCTCAGGGACAACTGACCCATGTGCCCTGTGTGGCTCACGTCCTTAACCTGGTGGTGCAGCGGTTCTTGGGCAGGTGCCCGGGCTTACAGGATGTCCTGAGGCAGGCCAGGAAAGTCTGTGTGCATTTCCGGCGATCATATAATGCCAGTACTCGGCTGGCTGAGCTGCAAAATGAGTTGAACCTGCCCAAGAGCCGCCTTATATGTGACATGCCCACCAGGTGGAACTCAACGTTGGCCATGCTGCAGCGGCTGCACACGCAGCAGAGGGCCATCAATGAGTACCTGTGCGACTACGGCACCAGGACAGGGTCAGGGGAGCTCGTTTTTTTGCACCACGCCAGTGGGGCATGATCAGGGATGCATGCACTGTCCTGGCACCATTTGAGGAGGCCACGAGGATGGTGAGCAGTGACAGTGCATGCATCAGTGACACTGTACCTCTTGTCCACCTGTTGGAGCATACGCTGCATGGAATAATGGACAGGGCATTTGAGGCAGCACAGAGGCAGGAAGAGGAGGACTTCCTTGCCTCTCAAGGCTCCCTTTATCCAGACAGTGTTCCTTCTGTCCCACCCATCACACAGGAAGAGGACGAGGAGGAGGAGGAGGATTGTGTCAGCATGGAGGTGGAGCCTGGCACTCAGCATCAGCAGCAGCAGTCTTTTAGTGATGATTTACAGTCCCAAGAAACCCGTGGACTTGTACGTGGCTGGGAAGAGGTGGCTGCGGATCATGTCGTCCTTAGTGACCCAGAGGACTCCGGACCGAATGCCTCAGCTAACCTACGCTGCATGGCCTCCCTGATCCTGCAAATCCTGCGGAAGGATCCTCATATTCTTCGGATCAAGGAGAGGGACCATTACTGGCTGGCCACTCTCCTTGATCCACGGTACAAGGGTAAGGTTGCGGACCTTATCTTGCCATCGCAGAGGGAGCAGAGGATGAGACATCTCCGGGAGGCCTTGCAGAAAGGTCTTTGCAACACGTTCCCAGAGACTGGGAGGTCACAAACTCCTGGTACTGGACATCGAGTTGCTGAGGCTTCGGTCAGTCAGAGAAGGAGCGGTGGAGAAGGTGGCCGTCTGACCGATGCGTTCACCCCCCAGGTATGATATTTAAAGGAATATTTCAATTTTTTTTTCACTTTATGCATCATTAAAATCACTGCTCCCGAAAAAACAACAGTTTTTAGAACTTCTTTTTGCATTGATACATGTCCCCTGGGGCAGGACCCGGGTCCCCAAACCCTTTTTAGGACAATAACATGCATATTAGCCGTTATAATTAGCACTTTACATTTCGAACATTCGCGTCCATTGTATTTAATAGGGTTCTGGTGTGAACCGAACCGGGGGGTGTTCGGCTCATCCCTAATGCTGAGTGACTATCCTGTTATGCTGAGTGACAATCCTCTTCAATGATCATGCTGATAGCTTGTAAGAACATTTTTGGTTCTGGGCACAGCCACCAGTGGCTAAGGCCCAATTTTTCAGCCCCTGTTTAACAGGGGTGTGTATTTAAAATTTTTGATGCAATGCTTTGCAGCAGGGCTCATTGCTGCGCTCCAACTACAGTATCTGTGAGGTGTTGCAGTGTTGTGGCACCAGCACCTGTGCCTAAGGTCCAATTTTTCAGCCCCTGTTAAACAGGGGCGTGTAAATAAAAATTTTGATGCAATACTTTGCAGCAGGGCTCATTCCTGCACTCCTAATAGAGTATCTGTGAGGGTTTGCAGTGTTGTGGCACCAGCACCAGTGCCTAAGGCCCAATTTTTCTGCCCCTGTTTAACAGGGGCGTGTAATTACAATTTTTGATGCAATACTTTGCAGCAGGGCTCATTGCTGCGCTCCAAGTACAGTATCTGTGAGGGGTTGCAGTGTTGTGGCACCAGTGCCTAAGGCCCAATTTTTCTCCCCCTGTTCAACAGGGGCATGTAATTACAATTCTTGATCTAATAATTCACAGCAGGGCCCATTCCTGCGCCCACCAAGAGTAACTGTGAGGGCTTACAGTGTTGTGGCAACACCACCACCACCACCACCACCAAAGGCCCAATTTTTCTGCCCCTCTTCAACAGGGGCATGTAATTACAATTCTTGATCTAATATTTCACAGCTGGGCCCATTCCTGCGCCCGCCAAGAGTAACTGTGAGGACTTACAGTGTTGTGGCACCAGCACCACCACCAAAGACCCAATTTTTCCTACCACTGTTCAACAATGGCATGTAATTACAATTCTTGATATAATAGTTCACAGCAGGGCGTTCCAGTGCCCACCAAGAGTAACTGTGAGGGCTTACAGTGTTGTGGCAACACCAACACCTAAGGGCCAAATTTCTGCAGGCAGGCCCCTACTTTCAAACATTCAACTTACAAATGACTCCTACTTTCAAACGGAAGGAGACAACAGGAAGTGAGAGGAAATCAACCCCTAGGAAGGGAAATTCTCTCCCTAAGAGTTAATATGGGAAAAAAGTGTCTCCTCTCCACTGATGCTTTATCACCAATCCTTTTTTCAATAAAAAACCCAAATTTTCAAAAAACATTTGTCATTGGGACGGAAAGTGAGGTGAAATGTTCTGAACAGGTGCACACTGTACAGACAGCAAAACAAATGTTACAGGGGTGATAACCCTTCCCTATGTTTTTCAAAAAGCTTAAAAATAGATTTTTGGGCTGGAGCTACACTTAAAAAATGTACCTGTTCCAAATTACAAACAGATTCTACTTAAGAACAAACCTGCAGTCCCTGTCTTGTTTGCACTGCATGTATACTGCTGTTCAGAGTATATAGGGCCTTTTTTTTTATTTGGGTGCAGGGTTCCCCTTAATATCCATACAAGACCCAAAGGGGCTATGTGGCCCTCGCACCTCAAAAGGTTGGGCACCCCTGGCTTAGGGCTTGGGTGCTCTGTAATCTGTTGTAAGTATTGTTTGAAAAATATTTAACTTTCAAATAATTAACAATTAAAATTGCTCTCACATTAGTCTTCACTCCCATACAATGCCTGGATTTAATCACAATGGCACATATTTATTATAGATGTGGCATTTAAGCACCGTGTTTATATAAAAAAAAAATGTGTGTCATATGAAAGTGCATATTTTTGTCTCTGTGGCAATAGCATGCACTAACTATTGAATAAATCTCTGGTTCTTCCGAAATGGGGCTTAAAATGTTTGTAGAAGTGTATCTCACGCAATCCTTTTTTTGTGAATATTTTTTAAACGGGTTGGTTTTTGCACTTTCATGGTTTCTGTTTTAATTGTAGAATATAGCATACTCCATCATTGATGGACAGGTAATCAAATGACCAACCTATAGCAAAATGATGGCTGGGCAGGACTTTCAATCTGGGTGGACGTCATATGACGTCCTCCCGAAACACGCCTCACTTGGGGCCACGCTGCGGCACGATCTGTCACTGGCTGTGTCCATCAGACACAGCCAATGACTGATCAGTGTATTGGCTCGCTGCTGGTACCGCTGCCAATAATCACAGCAGCTAGCTGGTCACAGTGATAGCATGCTACAGACAGGGCCAATCACAGCCCATCTGTATCATGTGATTAGCTCTGACCAATCAAAACTAATCACAACAAAACAAACTGAAATAATCGATTTTGTTCAGTAAAATGCTTGCTTATAGCAATGAAATTTACTGGTATAAGCAATCATAATGTGTAAAAGAAAAAAAAAAAACCTTGATTACTTCCCCAGAATAGTTCAATGTTACTATGGTAACAATATATTGCTCTGCTCACAGTGTGTTAAAAATATCATTAAAAAATAAAAAATAAATAACAAAAAAAAAGGATTATTATTTTTTTGTACCGTCACCAGTCAGTGTCCTTGATCACTGCCAGTTTTATGATGATGATGTACTGCATTGGTGACAGTATGTAAAAAAAAAATCTTAATTTTCCCCAAAAAATAAATATGACTTCACCATGCCTACTTTCCAAAAAGGAGTCATTTAGAGGATATATGTACTATCCTGAAATTTTTGGGCCTCAAATTAGGCCATCCGTACATCAGGATTGATCCATTTTCAGATATATACTATAGTCTGTGGACTCTATAACTTTCCTACAGACTAAATAATATACACTGATTTGGGTTATTTTCACCAAAGAAATGTACCAGAATACATTTTGCTCGAAATTGTTTAAGGACAATTATTTATTTGCAAAATTTTATAACAGAAATTAAGAAAAACATGTTTTTTTCAAAATTTTCGGTGATTAACCACTTAACGACCGCCCACTGTAAATATACGTTGGCAGAATGGCAGAATCACGTACCTGTACCTGCCTGCCTTCGTATGGGTGGGGGGTCCAATCGGACCCCCCTCCGGTACAGTGAGCGGCCGGGATCGCTTCGGGAGCGATCCATGATGAAGGGGCCGCCATTCGATTCTGGCCACCCCCTCGCAATCGCTCCCGGGGAATCAAATGCTTCCTCTGCCTGTGTAATGTTTACGCAGGCAGGAGGAGGTGATGTCATCCCTCATGCGGCGCTCACATATACCGAGCGCCGCATGAGAGAAGACACAGAGGTTAGTGCACAAACACTACACTAACACCAGCACACATAGGCACATAAATCGCCCCCCCAGGCCCCCCCAGACACCCCCAGATCACCCCCCAGATCACCCCCCAGCCCCCAGTCACAGTGTCACTGATTGCAGTGAACATTTATTTACTGATCACTGCAATCAGTGACATTTGTGACTGTAAAAGTGTCAGGGCAGTTAGTTTTAGGTCCAGTGTAGCCCCCTAACCCCCCCTAATAAAGGTTTAACCCCTTGATCGCCCCCCAGGTAACCCTTTCACCCCCTAGCACCGCCGTCACTAAGCAATCGTTTTTCTGATCGCTGTTTTAGTGTCGGTGATGCCGATAGGTAGCCAGTTATTTTTTTTAGGTTCGCCGCAGGTTTTTATAGCGTCGGGTACCCCCATATATTGCCTAATAAAGGTTTAACCCCTTGATTGCCCCCCAGGTAACCCTTTCACCCGTGTCACTAAGCAATCGTTTTTCTGATCGCTGTCTTAGCGTCGGTGATGCCGATAGGTAGCCAGTTATTTTTTTTAGGTTCGCCGCAGGTTTTTATAGAGTTGGGTATCCCCATATATTACCCAATAAAGGTTTAACCCCTTGATCACCCCCCCAGGTAACCCTTTCACCCCCTAGCACCGCTGTCACTAAGCAATCGTTTTTCTGATCACTGTCTTAGTGTCGGTAATGCCGACAGGTAGCCAGTTATTTTTTTTAGGTTCGCCACAGGTTTTTATAGCGTCGGGTGCCCCCATATATTACCTAATAAAGGTTTAACCCCTTGATCGCCCCCCCAGGTAACCCTTTCACCCCCTTTTGCCAGTGTCACTAAGCAATCATTTTTCTGATCGTTGTCTTAGTGTCGGTGATGCCGATAGGTAGCCAGTTATTTTTTTTAGGTTCGCCGCAGGTTTTTATAGTGTCGGGTACCCCCATATATTACCTAATAAAGGTTTAACCCCCTGATTGTCCCTAGTTAACCCTTTCACCAGTGATCACCATATAAGTGTTACGGGTGACACTGGTTAGTTAGTTTGCTTTTTATAGTGTCAGGGCACCCGCCGTATATAACCCAATAAAGGTTTAACCCCCTGATCGCCCGGCAGGTGATATCAATTAGGTTTTAGCATCAGAGAGGGTCTGCATCGCCCCAGGCAGAGTCAGGTTAGTGCCAGTAACGCTAACACCCACGCATGAAGCATACACCTCCCTTAGTGGTATAGTATCTGAACAGATCAATATCTGATCTGATCAGATCTATACTAGCGTCCCCAGCAATTTAGGGTTCCCAAAAACGCAGTGTTAGCGGGATCAGCCCAGATACCTGCTAGCACCTGCGTTTTGCCCCTCTGTCCCGCCCAGGCCACCCAAGTGCAGTATCGATCGATCACTGTCACTTACAAAACACAACACACATAACTGCAGCGTTCGCAGAGACAGGCCTGATCCCTGCGACTCCAGTGCTGTAGGAGGTGATTTCACCACCACAGTTAAAAAAAAAGCATATATGCCGAAGCATTGGGGCAGCAGGGGCGGAGGAGCGATTTTGCTCCTAATGCTGCGTACATACGGTCGAAATTCCCATGGAGGCATGCCCATGGAAAAGTCCGACCATGTGTGTGTGGCATAACTTTTGCGGGAGGATGCCCCCATGCTTCGGCATATATAAATGGTGCATGTATGCCCATCATTAGAAGTGGGTGGATGAAGGGAGGTATTCTAATGGTGGGCATACCCACCGATCAATCTCTTTTTTCGTTCAGCCAACAGGCTGCATGAAATAAAAAGATTACAATACATGTCCAACAAGGACCAGCAACGTACTGGTATGTTGCTGGACTTTGAATGGTTATACCAGATTGATGCCTGCGGGTTTAGGTATCATCTTGGTATCATTCTTTTCAGCCAGCGGCCGGCTTTCATGTAAAAGTAATCCTAGTGGCTAATTAGCCTCTGGACTGCTTTTACAAGCAGTGGGAGGGAATGTCCCCCCCCGGATATAAAAAGCGCCATTGGGAAATTGGGAAAGTATTTTATCACACCGATCTTGGTGTGGTCAGATGCTTTGAGGGCAGAGGAAAGATCTAGGGTCTAATAGACCCCAGTTTTTTCAAAAAAAGAGTACCTGTCACTACCTATTGCTATCATAGGGGATATTTACATTCCCTGACATAACAATAAAAATGATAAAAAAATAAATATGGAAGGAACAGTTTAAAAATAAAATAAAAAAGCTAAATTTATAATAAAAAAATAAATAAAAAAAAAGCACCCTTGTCCTGCCCTGCTCTTGCGCAATGGCGAACGCAAGCGTCGGTCTGGCGTCATATGTAAACAGCAATTGCACCATGCATGTGAGGTATCACCACGAAGGTCAGATCGAGGGCAGTCATTTTAGCAGTAGACCTCCTCTGTAAATCTAACGTGGTAACCTGTAAAGGCTTTTAAAGGCTCTTAAAAATGTATGTAGTTTGTCACCAATGCGCGTTTGTGCGAAATTTTAAAGCATGTCGTGTTTGGTATCTATGTACTCGGCCTAAGATCATCTTTTTTATTTCATCAAACATTTGGGCAATATAGTGTTTTAGTGCATTAAAATTAAAAAAAGTGTATTTTTTCCCCAAAAAATGCGTTTGAAAAATCACTGCGCAAATATTGTGTGGAAAAAAAAAATGCAACACCCACCATTTTAATCTGTAGGGCCTTTGCTTTAAAAAAATATATAATGTTTGGGGGTTCAACATAATTTTCTTGCAAAAAAAATATATGTTTTCATGTAAACCAAAGGTGTCAGAAAGGGCTTTGTCTTCAAGTGGTTAGAAGAGTGGATGTAAGCTTCCTAATGTTGTGTATAAAATGCCAGGACAGTTCAAAACACCCCCAAATGACCCCATTTTGGAAAGTAGACACCCCAAGCTATATACTGAGAGGCATGTCGAGTCCATTTAATATTTTATATGTTGACACAAGTTGCAGAAAAAAGACAATTTATTTTTATTTTTTATTTTTTTTGCACAAAGTTGTCACTAAATGATATATTGCTCAAACATGCCATGGGCATATGTGGAATTACACCCCAAAATACATTCTGTTGCTTCTCCTGAGTACGGGGATACCACATGTATGAGACTTTTTGGGAGCCTAGCCGCGTACGGGACCCCAAAAACCAAGCACCGCCTTCAGGCTTTCTAAGGGTGTAAATTTTTGATTTCACTCCTCACTGCCTATCACAGTTTCGGAGGCCATGGAATGCCCAGATGGCACAAAACCCCCCAAATGACCCCATTTTGGAAAGTAGACACCCCAAGCTATTTGCTGAGAGGTATGGTGAGTATTTTGCAGATCTCGGTTTTTGTCACAAAGTTTTGAAAATTGAAAAAAAAAAAATGATTTTCTTTCTTCATTTTCAAAAACAAATGAGAGCTGTAAAATACTCACCATGCCTCTCAGCAAATAGCTTGGGGTGTCTACTTTCCAAAATGGGGTCATTTGGGTGGGTTTTGTGCTATTTTGGCATTTTATGGCCTTCGAAACTGTGATAGGTAGTGAGAAGTGAAATCAAAAATTTGTGCCCTTAGAAGTCCTGAAGGCGGTGCTTGGTTTTCGGGGTCCCGTACGCGGCTAGGCTCCTAAAAAGTCCCACACATGTGGTTTCCCCGTACTGGGGAGAAGCAGCAAAATTTATTTTGGGGTGCAATTTCACATATAACCATGGCATGTGTGAGCAATATATCATTTAGTGACAACTTTTTGTAATTTTTTTTTTTTGTCATTATTCAATCACTTGGGACAAACAAAAAAAAATATTCAATGGGCTCAACATGCCTCTCAGCAATTTCCTTGGGGTTTCTACTTTCTAAAATGGGGTCATTTGGGGGGGTTTTGTGCTATTTTGGCATTTTATGGCCTTCGAAACTGTGATAGGTAGTGAGGAGTGAAATCAAAAATTTGCGCCCTTAGAAATCCTGAAGGCGGTGCTTGGTTTTCGGGGGCCCGTACGCGGCTAGGCTCCCAAAAAGTCCCACACATGTGGTATCCCCGTACTCAGGAGAAGCAGCAAAATGTATTTTGGGGTGCAATTCCACATATAAAAATGGCATGTGTGAGCAATATGTCATTTAGTGACAACTTTTTGTAATTTTTTTTTTTTTTAGTCATTATTCAATCACTTGAGACAAAAAAAAAAAATATTCAATGGGCTCAACATGCCTCTCAGCAATTTCCTTGGGATGTCTACTTTCCAAAATGGGGTCATTTGGGGGGGTTTTGTACTGCCCTGCCATTTTAGCACCTCAAGAAATGAGATAGGCAGTCATAAATTAAAAGCTGTGTAAATTCCAGAAAATGTACCCTAGTTTGTAGAGCCTATAACTTTTGCGCAAACCAATAAATATATGCTTATTGACATTTTTTTTACTAAAGACATGTGGCTGAATACATTTTGGCCTAAATGTATGACTAAAATTGAGTTTATTCGATTTTTCTTATAACAAAAATTAGAAAATATCATTTTTTTTCAAAATTTTCAGTCTTTTTTGGGTTTGGGTACAACATTGCATGTCCGCACAATTTCCAGTTAAAGCAGCGCAGTGCCAAATTCTGAAAACACCTCTGGTCCTTTAGCTACAAAATGGTCCGGGGCTTAAGTGGTTAAATACCACCAAAAGAAAGCTCTAGTTGTTTGAACATCCACGAGGTCCATATTTTGCAAAAAACATATCCACCATGCGTTAAGAACATCTCCAGGAATGAACCAGCCACAGAAACAAGTGCTGGGAGGAGATGGATAGAGGTGTGTTATAATGAGAACATATACCGCCTTGAGATGAACTTTAAAGGCAGTATATTGATAGAACAGATATGTGAATAGTCTTCCTGGTCTTTGATACCTTTAAGGTCTTGTTCTCATTTAGAAATGAAAGGGTGGCTGTTAGGGCTTTTAAGATTTTTCAACTGTGTGTAAATTATGGAAATAATTCTGGTGGGGGGGGGGGGATTATACAGTGGCAAATGTGCTCAAATAGTGAGAATTGGGACATAAGTTTTTTCTCCTCATTTATTGTAATTATTTATAAATGTATGTCACACTATACACTTAGGGACATGTTAATCAAGAGTGAAAGTATAACTAAATGTCAATTTTTTTATATATTTTTTAATATATATTTTTCAATGTGTGTGTATATATATATATATATATATATATATATATATATATATATATATATTTATACTGTAGATTAGAGTAGAGTAGAGTAATGAGGTTTGTATTGCTGACTGTGTTACCATTAGGGAGGTTTAGTCTTCAATTTTCCATATTACCGATGTTAGCAGTGATGATAGTAAGGCTAAATCCACCATTTGGACTTTCCACCGGAACAGGAATGGAGGGGAAATCTTTTAATGGAAGGGCTTTTTCTAGTGACAAATGTTCAATAGGGGACTTCTCCCACACTGCAAAGATAATGTACTCCCTCCTTTTATTAAAGTGGAACATGGAAATGCAATTATTTTTGTAAATATAAACTGCTAAATACCTTTTCTCATCAGCAGTATATAGCAGTCTTGTGACTTCTATCAGTGTCTGGTTAAAGCTTGTAGGAGGAGTTTTCATTTTCCCACAATTGTCCAATGAGAATGCAGAACCCCTGACCCTCTGTCTGGACAGTGCTGATTGGCCACTGAACTGATCACATTCACTCTCCCCAGAAAAAAAAACTCTCTAGCAATACACACCAAACTGAGCATGTGCAGCCTGTCCCCTGGCTCTGTTAATAGCAGGTTATTTTTTGGAGACAGTGGAAGAAAGAGATGATCAGAGGAGACAGGATTGAACAGCCTTTTTACACAATTGACCCCTTAGGTTCCACAGTGAGTATAACAAACATGCTTTACTGCATATACAGACTTATTTTGCTGTTGTGGGTTTAGTAACACTTTAAGTCTACAGGTGAGAAAGTAACGGAAAATCCCCCAAATGAGTCATATATGTCAATATTTTCTTTATAGAGGATACTGTTTTCAACATATATACAGTATATACTGTATATATTTGGTCTTGGACACTAATTACACAGCATTATTACTAAAACATTATAGCTGTATAGCAGCCAGAGAAGAAACTGTTACAAAAAGAATGATGGTTCAACGCCTTAAGTGGGCACTTTAAACCAATGTCAGTGTGCTAAATTTATGATCTTTCACTGTGGCTGGCAGACGCACACTTAGCAAAAATAAAGCTACCACTGCATGGGCAAGCTATAAGCAAATCTAAGATCTCTGAGTGTAGCCACTATTGCATCTTGCTTTTTGTCAGCACTTTAATGAATTTAGGTCTATTAATCATGTTTTTTGACTAAAAAGTACTGCAATTTGCACTTATAAGATGTATACCACCTTTTAATTACAAAATCAGTTTCAAAAAGTGGATCGCCACTACCTAGCCCCAGGATTTTCAGAAGCTGCAGGCACACCCCGAACCATGAATCTGGCATTCCTACCATGAGCTGCTATGTCAGATTAGTGATAGCCATCCAGAGCTGGCAGATATGTGACAGCAATATTAAATTATCTCCTATGTCTTTAATAGTTAAATCTGTATAACAGGTGTAGCGGGGCTTTAAAATCTAAGGGAATGTTTGAGTGGTAGTTGTACTCAAACACAGTTTGATAGGGTTCTGTAAAACCCATTTTGTACTACAGGTGGGATGCTGGTGTATAGCTCCCTGTGGCCTGTTGGTGGCGCTGCCATCGGAGGCCAGGGTTGAACCGCTGGTACAGTGCTGTGCCTTGGATGTCCCCTTTTGGCGGTGGTATGGTGGGCGTGTCGGCCTGCTGTGCATCCCAGGAGGGGATATAAAAGGGACAGACCCTGTCTGTCGGTGTGTGAGTTCCCGGGCATCCGCCCCCGGGAGCGTGTGATTCTGTTCGTGGCCACCCCAGGCACCTTTAGCCCTGGGGTGGAGTTCCTGGACCGGTACACTGGCGGATCAGTCCCAGGCACCTTTAGCCCTGGGGCTGCAACCGGAGGCTTTGGGTCCAGCACCTTCGGCTGGAGCCCACGGAGGGAGGAGGAATCCCAGGGTGCTGCCTTGCGAGGAGACCCGCATCTAGATGAGGTGGCCGGGGGAGGACCGTTCCGAAGGACTGGTGAGAGATCACAGTGAAGGAAGGGGCCCGGTAACTCTCTGGAGGGATGTAATTTTCCCGTTAGAGGCCTAAAACCAGAACCAACGTTCACCAGGTCTGTGGCAGAGACTGTGTGTAATCTGATTCGGCATCATTCCGGCTGCTAGGATCCACTCCATTTGGAGACTATCTGGATGAGCTGAGTCTACCTGAAGATATGGGTAGTGAATAAGTATTCGTATGTGCCTGGACCTATTCCAACACCTCTTGCTGTCCTGATCTTCCTCCAACCTTTCCTGTTCAACAATTATGCATAAGAGAGAAATAAACTCTACGTTGGAGTTGCAATTGGTGTGGACCTTGAAGTTATTGGGGAGTAGAGACTTGTCTTTATCACAGTGAAGACGGGAGCCATTCTCTGGGGGAACCTGACCATAGAGACTCAGGTACATTACACCGCTCAACCTCTTCACACAGGAGGGTAAAGGCATGTGGCATAGGTGTGCCCCTTCTCCCACGAGTGAGCCAAAGGGAGAAGGGGTGGTGAGTGCTACACAGGTATAATTTGTCTTTGTGCAATTTCTGTTTTTGTTTTAATGGCTTTTCTTGTCTCAACATACAAAATCTATCCCGTGATTTTTTTTTACCTGCACACATATATCATGTTGCTGTAAGTGCCCAATCTTACTTTATTTGTAATTGTTGACTTGCACAAGGGCCACCTGCAAATTTTTTTTTAATATTCAATATGTTTGCCTATTGCCTCATTCATGTCTGTTGGTTGTAATTTCTGTGTAAATGTTTTTTTCCTTTACTAGTTTGAATGACCTTGCCTGTAAATATCAGCTACTCCTGACTCATGACCTGTTAGCCAGGGAAGGGTAAACAATGCAACTATGGAGAGGCTGTTATTCATTTACTTAAGGTGATACTAAACCCACAACAGTAAAATCAGTCTGTATATGCAGTAAAGCATGTCATATTCACTGTGGAACCTAAGGGGTTAATCATCTGAATTGTGTAAAAAGACTGTTTGATCCTGTCTTCAGTGATCCTCCCCTTCTTCTACTGTCCCCAAACCATCTCCTGATAGAACAGAGTTTTGGGGGAAGCTGCACGTGCTCAGTTTGGTGTGTATTTCTTGAGAGTATTTTCTTCTTGGGAGAGTGCATGTGATCAGCACAGGGCCAATCCACACTGTCCAGATGGAGGGTCAGGTGTCCAGAAGCCTCATAGGACAATCAGGGGAGAATGAAAACTCCTCCTATAAGCTTTAACCAGTGCTTAGCCATACACTGATAGAAGTTACAAGACTGCTATATACTGTATAAATATATATATCATTTTTTTTTTTACTAAAACTTTTCATTTCAATATTATGTGTACTGTGGGAGACCACATATAGTGAATGCAGGGTCCTGGGTTTAACCACTTAAGACCCGGACCAATATGCAGCTTAAAGACCTGGCCACTTTTTGCGATTCAGCACTGTGTCGCTTTAACTGACAATTGCGCGATCGTGCAATGTGGCTCCCAAACAAAATTGACGTCCTTTTTTTTCCCACAAATAGAGCTTTCTTTTGGTGGTATTTGATCACCTCTGCGGTTTTCATTTTTTGCGCTATAAACAAAAATAGAGCGACAATTTTGAAAAAAAAACAATATTTTTTACTTTTGCTATAATAAATATCCCCAAAAATATATAAAAAATTTTTTTTTCCTCAGTTTAGGCCGATACGTATTCATCTACATATTTTTGGTAAACAAAATCGCAATAAGCGTTTATTGATTGGTTTGCGCAAAAGTTATAGCGTTTACAAAATAGGGGGTAGTTTTATGGCATTTTTATAAATTTTATTTTTTATTTTTTACTACTAATGGCAGCGATCAGTGATTTTTTTTCGTGACTGCGACATTATGGCGGACACATCGGACAATTGTGACACTATTTTGGGACCATTGTCATTTTTACAGCGACCAGTGCAATCGAAATGCACTGGTTACTGTAAAAATTACACTGGCAGTGAAGGGGTTAACCAGGAGGGGGCGCTGTAGGGGTTAAGTGTGCCCTGATTTGTGTTTCTTACTGTCGGGGGGCGTGGCTTAGCGTGTGACATCACTGATCGTCGTTCCCTATTACAGGGAACAGACGATCAGTGACAGGCTCACTAGGAAGCACGGGGAGAGGTTTGTTTAAACTTACCTCTCCCTGTTTTTCCTCTCTGTGACCCGATCGCGGGACACCAGCAGCGATCGGGTCCGCTGTTCCTGTGGGGACGGTCACGGGGAAGAGGACCGAGTTGCGTGCGCGCTCCCGGCGGCGCGCTCGCGACCCACGGCTGGGCTCCTTAAGGGGACATACCTGTACGCCCATGTGCCCAGCCGTGCCATTCTGCCGACGTACATCGGCGTGCGGCGGTCCTCAAGTGGTTAAAAACACTTTAAGACTTCACATAAGAACAGAGAATGAAGTGCCTGCATATGAAAACAATGTAGTACATTTTTAGGAGACTGCATGGTTTATGTACTTTCTAGTCCTTGTCATCTTAAGCTGTTTAAATATCATTTAATTCAAAGTTTAATATAGCACAGCATTATTAATTTGTTTATTGTTATCAATCCTAGGGATTCTTCACACAATTCTTTTCCAGGTCAATTTCTTTACAGTATTTTCAAAGATAAAAACTAGAGATAATTGAACACAATAAGAAATGGGCAATCCCATAATCTCAAATGTTCAGTCTTAGACTACAACCGACACTCTCCACAAATGTCTGTTTTATTTATTTCTACCATACAGGTAAAACTGGCACCCAGCAGTAAGACCTGGATAACAGCCTGAAAGAGAGAGATAATGTAATGTGCTATGAAAGGGAAAATTATGTCCTTATCGCTAATGTTTGCCCACACAATGATAAGCTGTTTGGGAATATAGCTGCACACATTTCTACATAAAAAAAAAACAGAAATAATTAAAAGAGAATATTGCTGCTTTGGTTAATGTCCTCTCTTCAGGTTTCATGTGCATCCATTTTAGGAAAAACCTTAAATTAAAAAAATTGGAGAAGTAAGGTATTATTATCATTATTATTATTTTAGGTAATAATATAGCGCTGTCAATTTACGCAGCGCTTTACATATACATTGTACATTCACATCAGTCCCTGCCCTCAAGGAGCTTACAATCTAAGGTTCCTAACTCTCATTCATACCTACTAGGGACATTTTTTTTTTAGACAGGATCCAATTAACCTACTAGCATGTCTTTGGAGTGTAGGAGGAAACCTATCATGTAAATCGATCAAAAACAGCATCAAGAGGAGGCGCATGTGCGGAGGCTAGCAAAGCAGACATGCATAGCTAGAGCTCCGCTCAGCTGAGGAGAAAAAGCCGAAATTAAAACAGAGACAGCGGGATATAAAGGTACCAGACAGAAAGACTAAGTACCCAGGAATGGGCTGGTACAATTTGGACCAGAAAAATGGTTCTGGGAGGCAGCCGTGGCAAACCAAAGAATCTCCCCACAAAGGACACTCAGGCGCGCACAGCAGCTAAAATGGCGACAGACATCTCCTCATACACTGCCTCAGTGCGCTCGCACAGACAGAAGTTAACTAAACCAGACTCTCCAGGAGAGTCTAAAACAGAACAACATCCTCACAAATCTCCTCACAAGTCACCTCAGCATCTCCAGCTTTACTACAGCAATTTGAACGTACCCTCCATAAAGCATTGAAGCAGACTTCAGAACAGATAACTAATAGCCTTACAAAGGAAATTAGGGAACTGGGAAACCGCACAACTGCACTAGAAATCAAAGTAGATGAAATTGAAATTAATTCACAAGACTGTATGACTGAATTGGAAAACCTAGAAGAAGAAAATGTAACACTCCAATCCAGATTGGAAGATTATGAGAACAGGGCCAGACGTTCCAATCTTCGCATAAGAGGAATCCCTGAATTAGTGACAGATTTGCAATCCACAGTCAGAGCTCTATTTCAAGAGCTTCAACCAGCTATTCCTATCGAGCGCTTGGAAATGGACAGGATTCATCGAGCACTCACAGCCAAGAAAGCAGATGGCCGTTCACGGGATATAATCACAAAATTACACTACTACAGAACAAAAGAACAACTAATGGCTGCTGCAAGGGATAAAAAAGATTTAATCTTCCAAGGCCATAACTATCAATTTTTCGCTGACATATCCCAACTCACCATTGCTAAATAGCGCTCTATGAAACCTCAGCTAATGAAGCTGCAATGCCACAACATAACTTACCAATAGGGTTTCCCCTTTTAAATTTGGTTTTCCTACCAAGGTAAAAAGATACACGTGCAGATCTGCAGAAGAGCTACAACAGACCCTAATAAAACTACATCTGATGGAAACCCCAATCATATCCTCTCCATCGCGTAGAAGAACAGCCTCATCCTCACCTACAAACAACACTTTGCAATCCTGGGAGAAAAAAGGAAGCTACCATTCCCACAAGAGATGTCGCTATGCCACTTCCCCAGTTGAACCAGAAGACTCCATGGACTGACTAATATTACCAGCTATAATTTCCTACTACTGAACTTCCTCAGACTTGGCTCTTTAAAAGGCTGATTGAACAAAAACATTATTTCTTACCATAGTCTCATAGCCTAAGCAAGGCTAGGCTTACTATTAGCCCTAAGCCTAATTCTGGTTAACCTCTTTTTTCTATTTTATTAAAGTGTTCTCCTAAAGTCCCATAGGATGCTTCTTCCCCACCAATTCAAAACTTATGAAAATAACGAATGTGTGTAAAACATTTACTGCATAAATGCAGAACAGAAGTTGGATGATTACAGGGATTTCCATAGATCATATACACTCAATCCCAACCCACCCCCTTTATAACCCTATTATTCCAGTTGACCTGTATTTATCCCCCAAATAGTCTGAAAAACGATGGTAACTCTAATTAGGTATGTTTAAAAAAAATTGACCGTATGATAGTTATTTTATGTAAAATAAAATTCGGTAGTAAGTATATTGAGTATGGAAGCAAACTACTTAAATCTTATCTCCTAGTTATTCTAAAGTCCTACTTTAACTTCTAAAGTTACATATCTCAATTGTTAAAATCACTAGTTAATAGCCCCCATTCCTACTAGACATGTGCATTCGTTTTCGTCCGAATGCATTTTCGTCCGAATTTCAGCTATTTTCGTTATCGTTTTAACAAACGAAAACGAAAGCACAGAATCCGAAAACCGAAAGATCCGACATAAACAAATGCTTTATTTTCGTTTTCGTTGCTACAACAGTTCGATATAGATAGGAGATTCGACGTGACGCTGACAATAACAATCTGTGTCTATCGAATCTGTGGTCGAATGTGCCTAACCTTAACTCTATTAGTCCAAGATTATTCTACATAGGAGAGAAAAGATTTGACATTATAGAGAGAAAAGATTCGACATAGGAGAGAAAGATTCGACATAGGAGAGGAAAGATTCGACATAGGAGAGGAAAGATTCGACATAGGAGAGGAAAGATTCGACATAGGAGAGGATAGATTTGACATAGGAGAGGAAAGATTCGACATAGGAGAGGAAAGATTCGACATAGGAGAGAAAAGATTCGACATAGGAGAGAAAAGATTTGACATTATAGAGAGAAAAGATTTGACATTATAGAGAGAAAAGATTCGACATAGGAGAGAAAAGATTTGACATTATAGAGAGAAAAGATTCGACATAGGAGAGAAAAGATTCGACATTATAGAGAGAAAAGATTCGACATAGGAGAGAAAAGATTCGACATTATAGAGAGAAAAGATTCGACATAGAGAGAAAAGATCACTGCTTGTGGGCGGAACATTCGACCGGAAATGTATGATTGCAGAGTCGTACAGTTTCGCTGCTCCGTCGAATCTTCTTTGAACATTCGACAGACACCATAAGCCTTCAATGACAGATTCGACCTTAATTAATTCAGATTTTCGGACGAATGCAATTTTTAACGAAAAACGAAATAAATAAAAACGAATTTCGGGAGTAACTAAATAAATTTATTTTTTGGACGAAAACGAAATTTCGAAACGAAATATTTCAGTGTGCACATGTCTAATTCCTACCATGACTTTAAATGGTACCAAAAATTAAACTGACTAACACAACATGGGATTAACCCTCACGATTAACTGCAATATATAGCATAACATACATTGTATTCGCTGTGCTCCAATTACTCAGGCATCGTTATGATGCTTTCTTTATGGAGCTTTTCTCCTGTACGCGGAAGATCCGTGTGCCCTCCTTAACCTTCCTTGTACGCCCATCTATAATATGTGGGTGTCCAACGGAGGCATTTTTTCCCCTGATAGGGATTTATACCCCCTGTCACAGGCCATTTGTGAAACTTTATTTATATTAAGACAAGGAATGTATCCTTTGTGGATAAGAAAGGTTACCCCAGGGGGCTTTGCATTGCAGCAAAAAATAATGCAGTAATGTTATCAAAAATATGATTTTTTTTTCAAGAAGATTTGCCACAGGGAGAACATATGTTGGGTACAAAACAAGAGCTCCAAATGGGTGTAATAAAACATATACATGAATTGATTAAAATACAGCCGTAAGGTACATGTGACATAACTTAGCATTGGTATCCTATAATAAATTAATGCCCCAACGCGTTTCGACCTTGTCGTGGGCCTGGTGAACTTGTCCGTTCACCTGTAGCCGGGCTGTTTCCACTATGCCCCCCCCGTCCACGTGGGCCGCCGGCCACAGCCACGGGATCCTTGGTTGGTTTTAAAACTCAACACACGGGGAGTTCTCTTCCCCAGCCGTTATTTGGTAATAATACTCAACTATACTAGGATTATACATTGTAGATGTTCCATTGTTGATAGGGCTCTTGTTATTTGTAACAACTTCACCTACATAGTGTTTTTTTATTTCAGAGCATCTCTTACTTTCCCCCTGAAGATGACCTTCCTGACAAGGTCGAAACGCGTCGGGCATTAATTTATACCAATGCTAAGTTATGTCACATGTACCTTACGGCTTTATTTTAATCAATTCATGTATATGTTTTATTATACCTATTTGGAGCTCTTGTTTTGTACCCAACATATGTTCTCCCTGTGGCAAATCTTCTTTAAATAAATGTCATATTTTTGATAACATTACTGCATTATTTTTTGCTGCAATACAAAGCCCCCTGGGGTAACCTTTCTTATCCACAACCATTTGGGGTGTGCAGCACATCTACCCACTGCCAGTAACGCTTTTCTCTTGCAAAGAAATGTATCCTTCAAACTTAATTATTCCTAATTTTTTCTTCACTCCAGGCTCCGCTGGATTTTTTCTACTTTCTTACTTTTCAAGTCCACACAGGTCGACCCACCCAATCAGAAATGCATAGTATTCGGTAAGTTGTACAGTAGGTGCCGCCGATATTGTGTCAATCTCGCCACTTCTAGCGGCGATATTGACACCCTATGAGCTCCGTCGCGAGAGCCAGCGCCGAGCTGTCTCGTCATCGGGAAAGGAAAAATGTTCCTTTCACAATGCGCGACACGCATTGCCGGTAGACGGAGATCCGACGTGGATTCCCGCCAATACCAGGCACTGCATTTGGTATGAATCCTGAGCGGGAACTCCGCGCCGGTTTTTAAAGAAAAAAACGGCATGGGTTCCCCCTCCTGGAGCATACCAGGCCCTCGTTTCTGGTCTGGATTTGAGGGGGAGCCCTACGCCGAAAAAACGGCGTGGGGGTCCCCCTCAAGGTCCAAACCAAACCCTTATCCGAGCACGCAACCTGGCAGGCCGCAGGGGAAGAGGGGGGGACGAGAGCGGCCCCCCTCCCTCCTGAACAGTACCAGGCCACATGTCCTCAACATGGGGGTTTTGGTGCTCTGGGGCAGGGGGGCGACCTGCGGCCCCCCCACCCCAGAGCACCCTGCCCCCATGTTGATGAGGACAGGGCCTCTTCCCGACAACCCTGGCCGTTGGTTGTCGGAGTCTGCGGGCGGGGGGCTTATCGGAATCCGGGAGCCCCCTTTAATAAAGGGGCCCCCGGATCCCGGCCCCCCCACCCTATGTGAATGAGTATGGGGTACATCGTACCCCTACCCATTCACCTGGTGGAAAAAAATTGCAATTAAAAAAAACAACACAGCTTTTTAAAGTATTTTATTGCACAGCTCCGGGGGTCTTCTTCCGCCGCGCTCTCCGGTTCTTTCTTTCTTCTGCCAGGCCTCCACTAACTTCTTTAGCTCTCTTGCTAGTGGAGGCCTGGTCTTCTCCGTCGCCAGGCCCAGTCTTCTCCGTCGCCTTCTCCCCTCTTCTCCTCTCTGGTTCGTTCTTTCTTTCTTCCGCCGGGCCTCCGCTAACTTCATTAGCTCTCTTGCTAGCGGTGGCCTGGTCTTCTCCGTTGCCAGGCCCAGTCTTCTCCGTCGCCTTCTCCCCTCTTCACCTCTCCGGTTCGTTCTTTCTTTCTTCCGCCGGGCCTCCGCTAACTTCATTAGCTCTTTTGCTAGCGGAGGCCTGGTCTTCTCCGTCGTCTCGTCCGGCTCTCCGGTGTCCTTCTGCCAGCCCCTCCACTAACTTCTTTAGCTCTCTTGCTAGTGGAGGAGCCGGTCTTCCCGTCGTGGCCGTCGGCGTCTTCTTCCCTCTTCTCCTTCTCGATGTTGACTCGTCGCGTCCTCTTGCAGAAATGCTAAATCTTCGGCCCGCAGATATTAATATAGGCTTCTCATGACATCACAGTCACATGCTCTGGGTGGCCCCGGAGCATGTGACTGTGACGTCAGGGGAACATGTGACTGTGACGTCATGAGAAGCGTATATTAATATCTGCGGGCCGAAGATTTAGCATTTCTGCAAGAGGACGCGATGAGTCAACATCGAGAAGGAGAAGAGGGAAGAAGACGCCGACGGCCACGGCGGGAAGACCGGCTCCTCCACTAGCAAGAGAGCTAAATAAGTTAGTGGAGGGGCCGGCAGAAGGACACCGGAGAGCCGGACGAGACGACGAGAAGACCAGGCCTCCGCTAGCAAGAGAGCTAATGAAGTTAGCGGAGGCCCGGCGGAAGAAAGAAAGAACGAACGAACCGGAGAGGAGAAGAGGGGAGAAGGCGACGGAGAAGACTGGGCCTGGCGACGGAGAAGACCAGGCCACCGCTAGCAAGAGAGCTAATGAAGTTAGCGGAGGCCCGGCGGAAGAAAGAAAGAACGAACGAACCGGAGAGGAAAAGAGGGGAGAAGGCGACGGAGAAGACTGGGCCTGGCGACGGAGAAGACCAGGCCTCCACTAGCAAGAGAGCTAAAGAAGTTAGCGGAGGCCTGGCAGAAGAAAGAAAGAACCGGAGAGCGCGGCGGAAGAAGACCCCCGGAGCTGTGCAATAAAATACTTTAAAAAGCTGTGTTGTTTTTTTTAATTGCAATTTTTTTCCACCAGGTGAATGGGTAGGGGTACGATGTACCCCATACTCATTCACATAGGGTGGGGGGGGCGGGATCCGGGGGCCCCTTTATTAAAGGGGGCTCCCGGATTCCGATAAGCCCCCCGCCCGCAGACCCCGACAACCAACGGCCAGGGTTGTCGGGAAGAGGCCCTGTCCTCATCAACATGGGGGCAGGGTGCTCTGGGGTGGGGGGGCCGCAGGTCGCCCCCCTGCCCCAGAGCACCAAAACCCCCATGTTGAGGGCATGTGGCCTGGTACGGTTCAGGAGGGAGGGGGGGCCGCTCTCGTCCCCCCTCTTCCCCTGCGGCCTGCCAGGTTGCGTGCTCGGATAAGGGTTTGGTTTGGACCTTGAGGGGGACCCCCACACCGTTTTTTCGGCGTAGGGCTCCCCCTCAAATCCAGACCAGACCCGAGGGCCTGGTATGCTCCAGGAGGGGGAACCCATGCCGGTTTTTTCTTTAAAAACCGGCGCGGAGTTCCCGCTCAGGATTCATACCAAACGCAGTGCCTGGTATTGGCGGGAATCCACGTCGGATCCCGTTCAATACAGTGCCGCGTCTCCCTCTCGCTATTGCAGCGAGCGCGAGATGTCGGCATCCTGTTGCCGAGATCTCGTCACTCCTGTCGCCGAGAATCTCGGGAATGGGAGCGCGATAGATCTACAATATCGGCAGCACCTACTGTATCTATTTAATCAGTTACCATGGCACCATTGAACATCCTTTCCCTGAACGTTCAGGGCAGAAAGATTCCTCAGAAAAGGACCAAAGCATTTCACATGTTCCAAACACGAAAGGAACACATTGTATGCTTACAAGAAACTCATTTCACCAAGCAATCCACTCCCAAATTCATGTCACCATTCTACAGACAATTTTTCATGGCCTCTGCCAACACCAAACAAAGGGGGACCCTGATAGCGTTCCATCGGTCCACTCCATTCACCCTTGCAAAATAAATTATAGACCCAGAAGGAAGATACATATTACTTATGGGACACATAATGGACACGGCAGTCACGATAATCTCATATTATGCCCCTAACAAGCAACCCATTTCCTTTCTCTCTCACCTAAGGCAAGTGATCAACACCCATAAGTTTGGAACAGTGATCATGTGTGGGGACTTGAACCAGGTCCTCCTCCCATTTCTTGAAAAATCTCCATATACCCTGTCTAAAAACCCAAATAAATTACCTTTCTCACAGCTCCTTTCAAAATATAATATGGCTGATTCATGGAGAGAAAATAACCCGACAAAAAAAAGATTTACCTACTTCTCCCACCCACATAAATCCTTCACTCGAATTGACCATGTCTTTTTTACCATCGGAATGATTCCAGAAATACTTGAATCTGCCATAATTCCCATACCCTGGTTTGACCATAATGCGGTATACACAACTATTGCCTCCACCATACCAAAATCACATGACCCAACCTGGTACCTTCCAGACATCCTGCTCAAACACCAATCTTATCGCACAAAAGTTGAACAAGCTTTAACCACTTCTCTACTGGGCACTTAAACCCCCTTCCTGCCCAAGCCATTTTTCAGATTTAAGCGCTGTCACATTTGAATGACATATCAAAAAAGGGAGGGCAGAATTCCCCCCAGAAAAGGATTCTTCAAAGAGAAACAATGGGTTATAAAGAATTAATTTATTATTTATATATTAAAAAATCCACCATATATATTTAAAAAAAATTACAGTATGACACCTTCACCATAAAAATTTGAGAATAATAACGTTATCAGAATCACAAACTAGAAAACACCTGTTCATCCACATAATTAGCATTCATTCAGATATTGCTACACAGTTATTGCATGAAATCACATAAATGATCCTTAGAAATTAGAGTATTTTCCTCAGGGCTGTGAAAGTTCAAAGAGGCCTTTGGTCACATATATTGCCGAAGGAAATAAGGAGAAAATTAGGGGTAATGGGATTCCTGCTGCTGTAGTATATCTTATATGAATGAAGATGTTAACTCAGTCCGGTATAGATTGACCTAAATGGTTATCCTGTTAGGATCTGAATAAGTGTCAGTCTCTGGTTCCATATAGTCAGGTCAAAAGATATTATCTCCCCTATAAAGGATGGATAGTATTCGCTACACTGAGATTGTCATAGATGACCGAGCTTTATAATAAATCAGGTAGTGGGACATATATCAGAAAGTAAAACTGTAAAAGATAAGTTCCTTTGCTTACCCCGACCTGTATATGGAAATACAGGGAGCCGGGAGGTATTCAGTTTATTCCGCTGTGTGAAGAGATCTTGTGCGATGTCACTTTGATTTATTGATGTGGTCGGTTGGTGTATGATAGCACGGAGACCTGTCTTTAACAGAGAGTGTTTACTCATGCACCTCAGAGGGATTGTAAGTCCTTGCCGCGATCGGTTCGTATGGAACTCCTTCAGGTGCAATAAATCTGTTTGGACACTGATGTCTTATTTTCTTTTTAGCCAGCAGAGGAGATAAGGGGAATGGAGGTCTTTTCAGCTGTTCAGATCCCAATGGATTTGGATTATTCCGCTGTGTAGATACAGTCAAGGGAGTCCTTCCAAGTTCCCTCTCCAGATGTATATAAGGTAGTGTGTGTTCAGTGTCTCCGAAAGTGGTGTAGCTAGTTTTACTCTATGAAGTTTATTTTAAGTCCATAGAGATAGGGGAAGAAAAAAATACCGGAGTTGTGGAGATTTTTTGGAGTGGTAAATCCCCGGAGGTGATTTAAAGTCCGTGATAGGAGATGAAAGAGATGCAGCTATAGTAGAGGCATCTAGCAGGCTGACGCGTTTCCTTCGTCCAATGAGACAAGTTCTTCAGAGCTAATGTGAAGTGTGTTTCAGGTTCTATTTAACGATGAGCCCATTACGTAAATCAACAGTAGGGATGAGCCGAACACCCCCGGGTTCGGTTCGCACCAGAACCCGCAAACGGACCGAAAGTTCGCACGAACGTTAGAACCCTATTAAATACAATGGATGCGACCGTTCGAAATCTAAAATGCTAATTATAATGACTATTATGCATGTTATTGTCCTAAAAAGGGTTTGGGAATCCGGGTTCTGCACCAGGGGACATGTATCAATGCAAAAAGAAGTTTTAAAAACGTCCGTTTTTCGGGAGCAGTCATTTTAATGATGCATGAAGTGAAAAAAAAAAAAAAGTCAAATATTCCTTTAAATATCGTACCTGGGGGGGGGGGGGGGGTGTCTAAAGTATGCCTGTGAAGTGCCACGTGTTTCCAGTGTTTAGAACTGTCCCTGCACAAAATGACATTTCTAAAGGAAAAAAAGCCATTTAAAACTGCTTGCGGCTTTAATGTAATGTCTGGTTCCGGTAATATGGATGAAAATCTTTAAGAAAAATGGCATAGCTACCCCATCACCCCCCCCCTACTCCAGCCCATTACCAGCCCCTTTGGGTCTTGTATGGATATTAAGGGGAACCCTGTACACAAAATAAAAAAGGCCCTATATACTCTGAACAGCCGTATACAGGCGGTGCATACAAGACAGGGACTGTAGGTTTGTTCTTATGTAGAATCTGTTTGTAATTTTGAACAGGTACATTGTTTAAGTGTAGCTCCAGCCAAAAAATCTATTTTTAAGCTTTTTGGAAAACATAGGGAAGGGTTATCACCCCTGTAACATTTGTTTTGCTGTCTGTGCCCCTGTTCAGAACATTTTACCTCACTTTCCGTCCCAATGACAAATGTTTTTGAAAAGTGGGGTTTTTATTGAAAAAAGGATTGGTGATAAAGCATCAGTAGAGAGGAGACACCTTTTTCCCATATTAACTCTTACAGGAGAGAATTTCCCTTCCTAGGGGTAGATTTCCTCTCACTTCCTGTTGTCTCCTTCCGTTTGCAAGTAGGAGTCGTTTGTACGTTGGATGTTTGAAAGTAGGGGTCTGCCCTATATACTCTGCTGAAAGTTGCCCCTTACATGTTGGTGTTGCCAAAACACTGTAAGCCCTCACAGTTACTCTTGGTGGGTGCATGAATGGGCCCTGCTGTGAATTATTAGATCAAGAATTGTAATTGCATGCCCCTGTTGAACAGGGGCTGAAAAATTGGGCCTTTGGTGGTGGTGGTGTTGACACAACACTGTAAGCCCTCACAGTTACTCTTGGTGGGCGCATGAATGGGCCCTGCTGTGAATTATTAGATCAAGAATTGTAATTGCATACCCCTGTTGAACAGGGACTGAAAAATTGGGCCTTTGGTGGTGGTGGTGGTGGTGTTGACACAACACTGTAAGGCCTCACAGTTACTCTTGGTGGGCGCAGGAATGGGCCCTGCTGTGAATTATTAGATCAAGAATTGTAATTACATGCCCCTGTTAAACAGGGGCAGAAAAATTGGGCCTTAGGCACTGGTGCCACAACACTGCAACCCCTCACAGATACTGTACTTGGAGCACAGCAATGAGCCCTGTTGCAAAGTATTGCATCAAAAATTGTAATTACACGCCCCTGTTAAACAGGGGCTGAAAAATTGGGCCTTAGGCACTGGTGCTGGTCCCACGACACTGCAACCTCTCCCAGATACTCTAGTTGAAGTGCAGGAATGAGCCCTGCTGCAAAGCATTGCATAAAAAATCGTAATTACATGCCCCTGTTAAACAGGGGCTGAAAAATTGGGCCTTAGGCACTGGTGCTGGTGCCACGACACTGCAACCTCTCCCAGATACTCTAATTGGAGTGCAGGAATGAGCCCTGCTGCAAAGCATTGCATAAAAAATTGTAATTACATGTCCCTGTTAAACAGGGGCTGAAAAATTGGGCCTTAGGCACTGGTGGCGGCACCCAGAAACAAAAATGTTCTTCCAAGCTATCATCATCAATCGGATCACTGAGGAAGAGGAGGATAGTCAGTCAACATAACAGGACAGTCACTCAGCATCAGCATCAGTCTTGAAGGGATGTGACATTTGAAAATAAATTAGTCTGTTATATCAGCTTCAGGTGTTTGGTAGCTGGTGGTGATCCAAGACTGGTTCATCTTTATGAAAGTCAGTCGATCAACCGAGTCGGTGGACAGGCGCACCCTGTGATCCGTGACAAATCCTCCAGCAGCACTGAATGTGCGTTCTGAAAGAACGCTGGATGCAGGACAGGCCAGTAGCTCAATTGCATACTGTGCAAGCTCTGGCCAGTGATCCATCCTCAAGACCCAGTAAGCCAGAGGATTTTCGGTGGGGAAGGTGTCCAAGTCTGACCTTGACCCTAGGTATTCCTGCACCATGTATATCAGACGCTGGCGATGGTTGCTGGAACCGATCATACCTTTGGGTTGCGGACTAAAGAATTGTCTGAACGCATCGGTCAGAAGGCCACCTTCCCCACCGCTCCTTCTTTGACTGACCGAAGCCTCAGCAACTCGTTGTCCAGGACCAGGAGTTTGTAACCTCCCAGTCTCTGGGAACGCGTTGCACAGACCTTTCTGCAAGGCCTCCCGGAGTTGTCTCATCCTCTGCTCCCTCTGCGACGGTAAGATAAGGTCGGCAACCTTACCCTTGTACCGTGGATCAAGGAGAGTGGCCAGCCAGTAATGGTCCCTCTCCTTGATCCGAAGAATACGAGGATCCTTCCGCAGACTTTGTAGGATCAGGGAGGCCATGCAGCGTAGGTTAGCTGAGGCATTCGGTCCGGAGTCCTCTGGGTCACTAAGGACGACATGATCCGCAGCCACCTCCTCCCAGCCACGTACAAGTCCACAGGTTTCTTGGGACTGTAAATCATCCCTAAAAGACTGCTGCTGATGATGCTGAGTGCCAGGCTCCACCTCCATGCTGACACAATCCTCCTCCTCCTCTTCCTATGCGATGGGTGGGACAGAAGGAACACTGTCTGGGTAAAGGGGGCCTTGAGAGGCAAGGAAGTCCTCCTCTTCCTGCCTCTGTTCTGCCTCAAGTGCCCTGTCCATTATTCCACACAGCGTATGTTCCAACAGGTGGACAAGAGGTACAGTGTCACTGATGCATGCACTGTCACTGCTCACCATCCTCGTGGCCTCCTCAAATGGTGACAGGACAGTGCATGCATCCCTGATCATGCCCCACTGGCATGGTGAAAAAAACCCGAGCTCCCCTGACCATGGTGCCGTAGTCGCACAGGTACTCATTGATGGCCCTCTGCTGCGTGTGCAGCCGCTGCAGCATGGCCAACGTTGAGTTCCACCTGGTGGGCATGTCACATATAAGGCGGTTCTTGGGCAGGTTCAACTCCTTTTGCAGCTCAGCCAGGCGAGCACTGGCATTATAAGATCTGCGGAAATGCACACAGACTTTCCTGGCCTGCCTCAGGACATCCTGTAAGCCCGGGTACCTGCCCAAGAACCGCTGCACCACCAGGTTAAGGACGTGAGCCACACAGGGCACATGGGTCAGTTGTCCCTGTCGGAGGGCGGAGAGGAGGTTGGTGCCATTGTCGCAAACCACCATTCCTGGCTTAAGCTGGCATGGCGTCAACCACCTCTCGGCCTGCCCCTGCAGAGCAGACAGAACCTCTTCCCCAGTGTGGCTCCTGTCCCCTAAATACACCAGCGCAAGCACGGCATGGCATCTTTTTGCTTTCGTACTTGCATAGCCCCTTGAACGCCTACGGAGCACCGCTGGTTCCGAGGACAAAGCACAGGAAGAGGCCATGGAGGAAGAAGAAGAGGAGGGGGTGGAGGAGAGAGGTGTGTCACAACCAGTAGTAGCATTTTGGAGGCGTGGCGGCGGAACAACCTCCAACACTACTGCACCTTATCCTGCATCCTTCCCAGCTGCCAAAAGAGTGACCCAATGGGCCGTGAAAGAAAGGTAACGTCCCTGTCCATGCCTGCTGGACCATGAGTCAGCGGTAATATGCACCTTACCTCTGACCGCCCTGTCCAGCAAGGCCAATACATTGCCTTCCACATGCCGGTAGAGAGACGGAATCGCCTTCCGTGAAAAAAAGTGGCGTTTGGGAACCTGCCACTGAGGAACCGCACATTGCACAAACTCACGGAAGGGGGCAGAGTCTACCAACTGAAAAGGCAGCAGTTGAAGCGCTAGCAATTTAGCCAAGCTAGCATTCAACCGCTGGGCATGTGCATGGCTGGGAGTGAACTTCTTTCGACGGTCCAGCAGCTGGGGCAGGGAAATTTGCCTGCTAGAATCGGACGTCGGTGTACTGCTAGCAGAGTGCCCGCAAGTACTTGGCTGTGACACACCTAATTCTACACCTTCATTCCTCTCAGTGCAGGTTTCAGAGAGGACTGAAGGTATAGTGGGGTTGGAGATCCCAGCTGATGCGGTGCAAGGAGAGGTCCGCTTTGTTCTTTGGTGTGGGTCTTTAAGGTAGGCTTGCCAACGAGCTGCATGGCAGGTCAACATATGTCTGGTCAAGCATGTGGTGCCCAAGCGGCTGATGTTTTGGTCACGCAATATACGCTTGAGACATATGTTGCAAACAGCAGCGGTGCGATCTGATGCACTCGACTCAAAAAAGGCCCACACCAAAGAACTTTTTGAATAACGGGCAGAGGCAGCGCCCTGCACAGGCGGAGCTCTGCGGTGTGATTCCGTTGGTGTGCTGCCCTTACGCTGGCCCCCCGAGGGCATCCTGCCTCATTGGAGATGTGCCTCCTCCTCATCCTCCTCCTCCTTAGGGATGAGCTCGGTGTTCGAGTCGAACATACGTTCGACTCGAACATCGGCTGTTCGATCGTTCGACGAAGATCGAACGATTTGGGCCGTTCGCGCCTAATTCGAGTGACGCGAACGGCCCACAATGCACTACGCCATCGCAGTGTCATCCAGGCGCTGTGATTGGCCAAGCATGCACTGTGACCCCGCATGCTTGGTCAATCACAGCGCCGGCAGCGAGGAGAGCAATGATTGGCCACAGGCAGGATGCCTGTGGCCAATTATTGCTGAGGGTGTTTAGTACACGCCCCACACTATAAAAGGCCGCCAGCACGGCGGCCTAGTGTAGTGTGTTCCGGAGCAGGGAAAGAGAAGCATAGGCAGGGACAGTGACATTTTTTTTTCTTGCTTAACCTGGATTCCTTTAGTTTAGGGAAAGAGAAGGATAGGTAGGGAGAGTGTCAGTGTGTTTTACTGTGATAATCCTTGTTTCTAGGGACAGGGAAGGACAGTGAGGGAAATTCTCCTTGTGCTATAGTGTGCTAAAGCATTGATCATCAACCATCTTTAAAAAAACATTTTTTCTAGGGACAGAAAACTATAGGTAGGGAGAGTGTCAGTGTGTTTTACTGTGCTAATCCTTGTTTCTAGGGACAGGGAAGGACAGTGAGGGAAATTCTCCTTGTGCTATACTGTGCTAAAGCATTGATCATCAACCATCTTTAAAAAAACATTTTTTCTAGGGACAGAAAACTATAGGTAGGAAGAGTGTCAGTTTCTTTCACTGTGATAATCCTTGTTTCTAGGGACAGGAAAGGACAGTGAGGGAAATTCTCCTTGTGCTATAGTGTGCTAAAGCATTGATCATCAACCATCTTTAAAAAAACATTTTTTCTAGGGACAGAAAACTATAGGTAGGAAGAGTGTCAGTTTCTTTCACTGTGATAATCCTTGTTTCTAGGGACAGGGAAGGACAGTGAGGGAAATTCTCCTTGTGCTATAGTGTGCTAAAGCATTGATCATCAACCGTCTTTAAAAAAACATTTTTTCTAGGGACAGAAAACTATAGGTAGTGTGAGGGGGTTAACTCGGTAGCGGGTGTGTGTGACCCCCTGGTTGGGCTCCCCACACAAAAACAGGGCCAGCAGACGGAGGTTGTGGTTTTCAAAATCAAAAGGTGCGGTTTATTTCTCTATGTACAGTGACAAAAACACAGCAAAGCCAAAAAGAAACATAAACAAAATAAATCCTGGTCAGTTTGACCTCTGACTAAACATTCAGGTTTCCTAAACTAACAACTGGGATCAGCCTGGTGCTGTCCTAGTCCCTAAGTCCCTGGTTTAGTAAAAGTCCAAACAAATAGCCACACAGGCTTTGCCTCACCGCACAGGGGTTCACTCTCCCTAGACAGTCCACACAGGTCTGGTTCCAGGCATGAGCTAACACCTAATGAATCTGGGAGTTCTTATAGAGGCCTAAATGAGCTGACAAGCTTCAGCTGGTCTCATCAACTCCCTGCCTCACGACGCCCAGCACTCTCCCTAGAGGTATGAGTCATTCATGAGCCCACTAGCCTCAGCTGGGCTTCATCAACTCCCTAGTTGTATAAGTCGGCATAAAGCCTGAATCTGGGAGAAATATATCTACCCCCCTGGATGCAACCAGGTGACTTTACCTTCCTGCTGTCACATACCCCCCCCTCTTGTTTTAACCTTGGGGTTGGAACACCAGCAATCAGGCATTCATGTACTCGAGACAAAGCATCCACATTCCCCATTTGAACGCCAGGGCGATGCTTTACTGTGAAGTTGAATTCCTGTAGGGCCAGGAACCACCTATTCACTCTTCTATTTGTCTCCTTGTTTTGAGCCATCCACTTTAACGGAGCGTGATCCGTAACCATGTCAAAGTGCCTACCTAGCAGATAGTACCGAAGGGAATCTAGAGCCCACTTCACCGCTAAACACTCCTTTTCAACCGTGGCGTAATTTACCTCATGGGACTTCAACTTCCTGCTGAGGTAAATGACTGGGTGCTCTTCCCCGTTCCAGACCTGGGACAATACTGCTCCTAACCCCACATCTGACGCATCACTTTGTACGACAAAGTTTTTAGAGAAGTCGGGTGAGTACAACACTGGCTGGCTACATAAGGCTTGTTTCAAGAATTGGAATGCTGCCTCCGCCTCGGGGGTCCATTTAATCATGACCGACCCTTTCCCTTTCGTCAGGTTGGTTAGGGGCACAGCCTTAGAAGCAAAGTGGGGAATGAAGCGCCGATAATAACCCGCGATTCCCAGAAAGGCTCGTACCTGCTTCTTGCTGTTGGGACGTGGCCAACTCTGGATGGCCTCGACTTTGTTGAGTTGGGGTTTTATTACTCCCCTCCCAATGGTGTACCCAAGATATTTGGCCTCCTCCTGCCCAATGGTACACTTCTTGGGGTTAGCCGTAAACCCCGCTTCCCGGATAGAGTCTAGGACTGCTTGCACTTTTGGCAGATGTGAGGCCCAATCTGTGCTATGGACAATTACGTCATCCAGGTAAGCCGCAGCATACTTCCGATGGGGCCTCAGTATCTGGTCCATTTTCCGCTGGAATGTGGCCGGCGCATTCTGTAACCCGAACGGCATTCTCTTATATTGGAACGCCCCGTCTGGGGTTACAAATGCGGTTTTCTCTTTGGCCGACTTGGCCAGGGGAATTTGCCAATACCCTTTTGTGAGGTCAAGAGTCGTCATGTATCGGGCTGTTCCCAGCCGGTCGATCAACTCATCTATACGTGGCATGGGGTAGGTGTCAAATTTTGTAACTTTGTTCAACTGACGAAAATCGTTACAAAATCGCCAGCTCCCATCCGGTTTAGGCACCAACACAATGGGACTAGACCAATCACTTTGGGACTCCTCTATCACCCCTAAGTTCAGCATTTTCTGTACTTCCTCCCGTATTGCCTCCCGTCGGGCCTCTGGGATCCGATAGGGTTTTAACTTCACCCTTTCACCGGGCGGGGTAATAATATCATGCTCTACCCCAGATGTTTGTCCCGGCAGCTCAGAGAACACCTCCTTGTTGCGAAGCACAAACTCCTTAACCTCCTGTTGTTGGGGTTGTGACAAGGTGGCTGCTATTCCAACCTCCGGAATCACGCAACCAGTTTGAGCTGGTGACCAAGTTTCTGCGACTAGGGACTCTCTATCCCTCCAGGCTTTCAACAGATTAACGTGATATATCTGTTCGGGCTTTCGCCTTCCTGGTTGTCTGACCTTGTAATTCACTTCGCTCACTTTTTCCATTATCTCGTAGGGGCCTTGCCATTTGGCAAGGAATTTACTTTCAACCGTAGGGACAAGTACCAATATCCTATCCCCCGGGGAAAAGGTACGGGTCTTTGCTCCACGGTTGTACACTCTCTGCTGTGCCAACTGCGCTTGGGCCAAATGTTCCTTCACGATGGGCATTACCTGTGCAATTCGATCTTGCATCAGGGCGACATGCTCAATCACACTCCTGTGGGGAGAACTCTCACTTTCCCAAGTTTCCTTGGCAATATCCAACAGCCCTCTTGGGTGTCTCCCATACAGTAACTCAAAGGGGGAGAATCCCGTAGAGGATTGGGGCACCTCCCTAATAGCAAACATCAAATAAGGAAGTAGACAGTCCCAATCCTTTCCATCTCTATCCACCACTTTCTTCAACATTTGTTTTAGGGTTTTGTTGAATCTTTCAACCAGCCCATCGGTTTGGGGGTGATACACAGATGTACGCAATTGCGTCACTTTGAGCAATTTACACAGCTCTTTCATAACCCGGGACATAAAGGGTGTACCTTGGTCCGTAAGCAGTTCTTTACAAATACCCACCCGGCTAAAAACAAGAGATAGCTCTTTGGCTATGGTTTTGGCCGAGGTATTTCTGAGAGGGATCGCTTCTGGATAACGGGTGGCATAGTCCATTATAACCAATATGTACTGGTGCCCCCTAGCGGACTTGATTATAGGACCTACCAAATCCATTGCGATTCTCTCAAACGGGACCTCAATGATGGGTAGAGGGACCAGCGGGCTACGGAAATGTGGCATCGGGGCCGACCTCTGACACACAGGGCAGGAGGAACAATAATTTTCTATGTCCTTCATCACCCCAGGCCAATAGAATCTCTGTAATACCCTCTCTCGGGTTTTCTCTGTCCCCAGATGACCTCCAAGAATGTGCCCATGGGCCAACTCCAACACCAACTTCCTGTAAGGTTTGGGCACCACAAGCTGCTCAACGGTTTCTTCTGCCCTTTTTGCCACCCGATACAGTAGGTCCTTCTCTACGCTGAAGTATTGGTAAGTGCAGGTATTATCTGGGTTCACTAACTCGCCATCTATTTCCACTACGTTTTCCCGTGCCTTTATTAGGGCGGGGTCTTTTAACTGTTCTGTGGCAAAATTTTCCCTGTGAACCTCCAGATCAGAAAACTCCACAGACGGTAGGTTTTCGTCTGAGGAGGTGGGCTCCTCTCCAGTTTCTTGAGTCTCCCCTGCCAATACTGACAAGGGAAATTCTGGAGAGTCCTCACCACTCTCAGAGGAGTTCTGGCTATCACATTCCTGGTACATAGGGGCACCAGTGGGGGGCTCAGGATCATCCCACAGTTCCCAGAACTTCGGAAAATCCCTTCCCACAATGGCATCATGCGGTAATTGAGATACTAACCCCACTGGATGAGAGAGGGTACCTTTGGGGGTCTCGAAACACACTGTAGTCACTGGATACTCTCGGGTGTCCCCATGCACACAAATAACAGCTACCTTGCTATTCCCAGAGACCTCTGTTTTAACTAATTCAGCCTTTATCAGGGTCACAAGGCTACCTGAATCCAGTAATACCACAACATTTCTACCATTAATACACATTTTGCATAAATGTTTCTCAGTTCCCCGAATGGCAGTGCATGCGACTGTCGCACACAGCGACTGACGTCTGTCCATCAGAAAGTCACATTGCATGGGTTCCTCCACAACCGGGCAATTTGCTGCAATATGTCCCGCTTGCCGGCAGCGGTAGCAAACAATCCATTTGGCTGCCTCTTGAGCCCCTGACTTCCCAGGCTGTTCTCGCCAAACTTTGGGTAGAGCTCCCACCCTCTCACTCTCTCCACCCTCACCCCTTGGAATCCTCTTATCCGCCCCTGGGAATGGTCTGGTCTTAGGGTGGAAAGTCCGAGAGTCTCTGGAAGAGGCCGTCAGGTTCTCTGTAGCCAAGTATTTCTCTACACGATCCACAAGACCACCGGCCGTCTCTGGGTCTCCATGGCTTACCCACTTTTGGATGGCAGTAGGAAGAGCTCTCAAAAACCGATCCATTACAACACGTTCCACAATCTCTGGTGCGGACAAAGTCTCTGGCTGTAGCCACTTCCTGCTCAGGTGAATGAGATCATACATTTGAGACCTGGGGGGTTTTCCAAGCTGGAAAGTCCAGTTATGCACACGCTGAGCCCGGACAGCCAGGGTGACACCCAGCCTTGCCAATATTTCAGCTTTTAGCATCACATAGTCTTTTGCTTGGTCAGGCTCTAGGTCATAGTAAGCCTTCTGCGATTCACCAGTTAACAGAGGAGCCACCAGTCCAGCCCACTGCTCCTCAGGCCACTTTTCTCTTTCAGCAGTCCTTTCAAATGTGGTCAAAAATACCTCTGGATCATCCTCTCCAGTCATTTTTGTCAATAAACGACTCACCCCAAAGGACGCGGTATTAGTGGGACGGCTTTCCTCACTGGTCTGCGGACGTTGCTGCATTTGCTAGAGCCAGCTGTTTCAGTATCTCCTCCATGCTGGCTTAAAAAAAACTGCCACTGGTTCTCCACCAACTGTGAGGGGGTTAACTCGGTAGCGGGTGTGTGTGACCCCCTGGTTGGGCTCCCCACACAAAAACAGGGCCAGCAGACGGAGGTTGTGGTTTTCAAAATCAAAAGGTGCGGTTTATTTCTCTATGTACAGTGACAAAAACACAGCAAAGCCAAAAAGAAACATAAACAAAATAAATCCTGGTCAGTTTGACCTCTGACTAAACATTCAGGTTTCCTAAACTAACAACTGGGATCAGCCTGGTGCTGTCCTAGTCCCTAAGTCCCTGGTTTAGTAAAAGTCCAAACAAATAGCCACACAGGCTTTGCCTCACCGCACAGGGGTTCACTCTCCCTAGACAGTCCACACAGGTCTGGTTCCAGGCATGAGCTAACACCTAATGAATCTGGGAGTTCTTATGGAGGCCTAAATGAGCTGACAAGCTTCAGCTGGTCTCATCAACTCCCTGCCTCACGACGCCCAGCACTCTCCCTAGAGGTATGAGTCATTCATGAGCCCACTAGCCTCAGCTGGGCTTCATCAACTCCCTAGTTGTATAAGTCGGCATAAAGCCTGAATCTGGGAGAAATACATCTACCCCCCTGGATGCAACCAGGTGACTTTACCTTCCTGCTGTCACAGTAGGAAGAGTGTCAGTTTCTTTCACTGTGATAATCCTTGTTTCTAGGGACAGGGAAGGACAGTGAGGGAAATTCTCCTTGTGCTATAGTGTGCTAAAGCATTGATCATCAACCGTCTTTAAAAAAAACATTTGTTCTAGGGACAGAAAACTATAGGTAGGAAGAGTGTCAGTTTCTTTCACTGTGATAATCCTTGTTTCTAGGGACAGGGAAGGACAGTGAGGGAAATTCTCCTTGTGCTATAGTGTGCTAAAGCATTGATCATCAACCGTCTTTAAAAAAACATTTTTTCTAGGGACAGAAAACTATAGGTAGGAAGAGTGTCAGTTTCTTTCACTGTGATAATCCTTGTTTCTAGGGACAGGGAAGGACAGTGAGGGAAATTCTCCTTGTGCTATAGTGTGCTAAAGCATTGATCATCAACCGTCTTTAAAAAAACATTTTTTCTAGGGACAGAAAACTATAGGTAGGAAGAGTGTCAGTTTCTTTCACTGTGATAATCCTTGTTTCTAGGGACAGGGAAGGACAGTGAGGGAAATTCTCCTTCTGCTATAGTGTGCTAAAGCATTGATCATCAACCGTCTTTAAAAAAACATTTTTTCTAGGGACAGAAAACTATAGGTAGGAAGAGTGTCAGTTTCTTTCACTGTGATAATCCTTGTTTCTAGGGACAGGGAAGGACAGTGAGGGAAATTCTCCTTGTGCTATAGGGTGCTAAAGCATTGATCATCAACCGTCTTTAAAAAAACATTTTTTCTAGGGACAGAAAACTATAGGTAGGAAGAGTGTCAGTTTCTTTCACTGTGATAATCCTTGTTTCTAGGGACAGGGAAGGACAGTGAGGGAAATTCTCCTTGTGCTATAGTGTGCTAAAGCATTGATCATCAACCGTCTTTAAAAAAACATTTTTTCTAGGAACAGAAAACTATAGGTAGGAAGAGTGTCAGTTTCTTTCACTGTGATAATCCTTGTTTCTAGGGACAGGGAAGGACAGTGAGGGAAATTCTCCTTGTGCTATAGTGTGCTAAAGCATTGATCATCAACCGTCTTTAAAAAAACATTTTTTCTAGGGACAGAAAACTATAGGTAGGAAGAGTGTCAGTTTCTTTCACTGTGATAATCCTTGTTTCTAGGGACAGGGAAGGACAGTGAGGGAAATTCTCCTTGTGCTATAGTGTGCTAAAGCATTGATCATCAACCATCTTTAAAAAAACATTTTTTCTAGGGACAGAAAACTATAGGTAGGAAGAGTGTCAGTTTCTTTCACTGTGATAATCCTTGTTTCTAGGGACAGGGAAGGACAGTGAGGGAAATTCTCCTTGTGCTATAGTGTGCTAAAGCATTGATCATCAACCGTCTTTAAAAAAACATTTTTTCTAGGGACAGAAAACTATAGGTAGGAAGAGTGTCAGTTTCTTTCACTGTGATAATCCTTGTTTCTAGGGACAGGGAAGGACAGTGAGGGAAATTCTCCTTGTGCTATAGTGTGCTAAAGCATTGATCATCAACCGTCTTTAAAAAAACATTTTTTCTAGGGACAGAAAACTATAGGTAGGAAGAGTGTCAGTTTCTTTCACTGTGATAATCCTTGTTTCTAGGGACAGGGAAGGACAGTGAGGGAAATTCTCCTTGTGCTATAGTGTGCTAAAGCATTGATCATCAACCATCTTCAAAAAAACATTTTTTCTAGGGACAGAAAACTATAGGTAGGAAGAGTGTCAGTTTCTTTCACTGTGATAATCCTTGTTTCTAGGGACAGGGAAGGACAGTGAGGGAAATTCTACTTGTGCTATAGTGTGCTAAAGCATTGATCATCAATCAGCTTTAAAAAAAACATTTTTTCTAGGGACAGAAAACTATAGGTAGGAAGAGTGTCAGTTTCTTTCACTGTGATAATCCTTGTTTCTAGGGACAGGGAAGGACAGTGAGGGAAATTCTACTTGTGCTATACTGTGCTAAAGCATTCCTCATCAACCATCTTTGAAATCCTTGTTTTTTGGACAGTCAGGGAAATTGTCGTTGTGCTATTCTGTGCGAAAGCAATCATCCTCAACCATATTTAGAAATCCTTAAGTAAAGGGACAGAGAAGGACACCTGAAGGTGGCCCTTATTGCTTTTTTCCCATCTCCCTGCAGGCCATCTATTAGAATGTCTGGAAGGCAAACAAGGAGAGGCAGACAGTCAGGAGGCAATAAAAGAGGGCAAGCAGGCTCTGTGTCTGGGGGCAACAGTGCTGGTCGTGGACGCGGTGCATTGTCATCAGCACATGGCCATGGGACACGCTTGTCCTTCTTTTCGGCAGCTGGACATGTTGAGCCACATCATGCCGAAGACTTGGTAGAGTGGATGACCAAGCCCTCCTCCTCCTCCTCATCCTCTCTCACCCAGGCTCAGGGTACTGGCAAAGCAGCTGCCAAAGCGTCCTCTTCCCTGGTATCAATGTCAGACTCATCATCAGTCACTCCTTCCCTAGACCCACCATGTCCTCCTCCTGAGGAGTCCCCCGAACTGTTTGAGCACAGTGTTGGGTACATGCTCCAGGAGGATGCCCAGCGTTTCGAAGGGTCTGATGATGAAACCCAGCTACAGGAAGGCAGTAGCGTGAGAGCAGACAGAGGGGATGCTCAAGAAGGACACCAATCTGGCAGTCATGTTCCAGCAGCTGCAGCATACTGCCAGATTGGCTCCAGTGATGAGGAGGGAGGGGATGATGAGGTCACTGACTCCACGTGGGTGCCTAATAGGAGAGAGGAGGAGGAGGAGGATGAGGAGGAGGCACATCTCCAACGAGGCAGGATGCCCTTTGGTGGCCAGCGTAAGGGCAGTACACCGACGGAATCACACCGCAGAGCTCCGCCTGTGCAGGGCGCTGCCTCTGCCCGTCATTCAAAAAGTTCTTTGGTGTGGGCCTTTTTTGAGGCTAGTGCATCAGATCGCACAGCTGCTGTTTGCAACATATGTCTCAAGCGTATATCGCGTGGCCAAAACATCAGCCGCTTGGGTACCACATGCCTGACCAGACATATGTTGACCTGCCATGCAGCTCGTTGGCAAGCCTACCTCAAAGACCCACACCAAAGAACAAAGCGGACCTCTCCTTGCACCGCATCGGCTGGGATCTCCAACCCCACTATAACTTCAGTCCTCTCTGAAACATGCACTGAGAGGAATGAAGGTGTAGAATTAGGTGTGTCACAGCCAAGTAGCTGCGGCCACTCTGCTAGCAGTACACCGACGTCCGATTCTAGCAGGCAAATTTCCCTGCCCCAGCTGCTGGACCGTCGAAAGAAGTTCACTCCCAGCCATCCACATGCCCAGCGGTTGAATGCTAGCTTGGCTAAATTGCTAGCGCTTCAACTGCTGCCTTTTCAGTTGGTAGACTCGGCCCCCTTCCGTGAGTTTGTGCAATGTGCGGTTCCTCAGTGGCAGGTTCCCAAACGCCACTTTTTCTCACGGAAGGCTATTCCGGCTCTCTACCGGCATGTGGAAGGCAATGTCTTGGCCTCGCTGGACAGGGCGGTCAGCGGTAAGGTGCATATTACCGCTGACTCATGGTCCAGCAGGCATGGACAGGGACGTTACCTTTCTGTCACGGCCCATTGGGTCACTCTTTTGGCAGCTGGGAAGGATGCAGGACAAGGTGCAGTAGTGTTGGAGGTTGTTCCACCGCCACGCCTCCAAAATGCTACTACTGGTTGTGACACACCTCTCTCCTCCACCCCCTCCTCTTCTTCTTCCTCCATGGCCTCTTCCTGTGCTTTGTCCTCTGAACCAGCGGTGCTCCGTAGCCGTTCAAGGGGCTACGCAAGTACGCAGGCAAAAAGATGCCATGCCGTGCTTGCGCTGGTGTGTTTGGGGGACAGAAGCCACACTGGGGCAGAGGTCCTGTCTGCTCTGCAGGGCCAGGCCGAGAGGTGGTTGACGCCACGCCAGCTTAAGCCAGGAATGGTGGTTTGCGACAATGGCACCAACCTCCTCTCCGCCCTCCGACAGGGACAACTGACCCATGTGCCCTGTGTGGCTCACGTCCTTAACCTGGTGGTGCAGCGGTTCTTGGGCAGGTACCCGGGCTTACAGGATGTCCTGAGGCAGGCCAGGAAAGTCTGTGTGCATTTCCGCAGATCTTATAATGCCAGTGCTCGCCTGGCTGAGCTGCAAAAGGAGTTGAACCTGCCCAAGAACCGCCTTATATGTGACATGCCCACCAGGTGGAACTCAACGTTGGCCATGCTGCAGCGGCTGCACACGCAGTAGAGGGCCATCAATGAGTACCTGTGCGACTACGGCACCAGGACAGGGTCAGGGGAGCTTGGTTTTTTTCTCCACGCCAGTGGGGCATGATCAGGGATGCATGCACTGTCCTGGCACCATTTGAGGAGGCCACGAGGATGGTGAGCAGTGACAGTGCATGCATCAGTGACACTGTACCTCTTGTCCACCTGTTGGAGCACACGTTGCGTGGAATAATGGACAGGGCACTTGAGGCAGAACAGAGGCAGGAAGAGGAGGACTTCCTTGCCTCTCAAGGCCCCCTTTACCCAGACAGTGTTCCTTCTGTCCCACCCATCGCACAGGAAGAGGAGGAGGAGGAGGAGGATTGTGTCAGCATGGAGGTGGAGGCTGGCACTCAGCATCATCAGCAGCAGTCTTTTAGGGATGATTTACAGTCCCAAGAAACCAGTGGACTTGTACGTGGCTGGGAGGAGGTGGCTGCGGATCATGTCGTCCTTAGTGACCCAGAGGACTCCGGACCGAATGCCTCAGCACACCTACGCTGCATGGCCTCCCTGATCCTGCAAAGTCTGCGGAAGGATCCTCGTATTCTTCGGATCAAGGAGAGGGACCATTACTGGCTGGCCACTCTCCTTGATCCACGGTACAAGGGTAAGGTTGCGGACCTTATGTTACCGTCGCAGAGGGAGCAGAGGATGAGACAACTCTGGGAGGCCTTGCAGAAAGGTCTGTGCAACGCGTTCCCAGAGACTGGGAGGTTACAAACTCCTGGTCCTGGACAACGAGTTGTTGAGGCTTCGGCCAGTCAAAGAAGGAGCGGTGGGGAAGGTGGCCGTCTGACCGATGCGTTCAGACAATTCTTTAGTCCGCAGCCCCAAAGTATGATCGGTTCCAGCAACCATCGCCAGCGTCTGATAAACATGGTGCAGGAATATCTAGGGGCAAGGTCAGACTTGGACACCTTCCCCACCGAAAATCCTCTGGCTTACTGGGTCTTGAGGATGGATCACTGGCCAGAGCTTGCACAGTATGCAATTGAGCTACTGGCCTGTCCTGCATCCAGCGTTCTTTCGGAACGCACATTCAGTGCTGCTGGAGGATTTGTCACGGATCACAGGGTGCGCCTGTCCACCGACTCGGTTGATCGACTGACTTTCATCAAGATGAACCAGTCTTGGATCACCACCAGCTACCACACACCTGATGTTGATATAACAGACTAATTGATTTTAACATGTCACATCCCTTCAAGACTGATGCTGATGCTGAGTGCCTGTGCTGTTATGTTGACTGGCTATCCTCCTCCTCCGAGTCCTCAATGATACGATTGATGATGATAGCTTGGAAGATCATTTTTGTTTATGGGTGCCGCCACCAGTGGCTAAGGCCCAATTTTTCAGCCCCTGTTTAACAGGGGCGTGTAATTACAATATTTTTAGCAATAATTTGCCATAGGGCTCATTGCTGTGCTCCAAGTACAGTATCTGTGAGGGGTTGGAGTGTTGTGCCACCAGTGCCTAAGGCCCAATTTTTCAGCCCCTGTTCAACAGGGGCATGTAATTACAATTCTTGATCTAATAATTCACAGCAGGGCCCATTGCTGCACCCACCAAGAGTAACTCTGAGGGCTTACAGTGTTGTGGCAACGCCACCACCACCACCACCACGAAAGGCCCAATTTTTCAGCCCCTGTTCAAAAGGGGCATGTAATTACAATTCTTGATCTAATAATTCACAGCAGGGCCCATTGCTGCACCCACCAAGAGTAACTGTCAGGGCTTACAGTGTTGTGGCACCAGCACCACCATCAAAGGCCCAATTTTTACTACCACTGTTCAACAATTATATGTAATTAAAATTCCTGATATAATAGTTGACAGCAGGGCGTTCCAGCACCAACCAAGAGTAATTGTGAGTGCTTACAGTGTTGTGCCAACACCAACAACTAAGGGGCCTATTTCTGCAGAGTATATACGGCAGGTCCCTACTTTCAAACATCCAACTTACAAACGACTCCTACTTGCAAACGCAAGAAGACAACAGGAAGTGAGAGGAAATCTACCCCTTGGAAGGAAAATTCTCTCCTGTAAGAATTAATATTTGAGAAAGGTGTCTCCTCTGTACTGATGCTTTATCAGCAATCCTTGTTTCAAGAAAAACACCACATTTCAAAAACAGTTGTCCTTGGGACGGAAAGTGAGGTGAAATGTTCTGAACAGGGGCACAGACAGCAAAACAAATGTTACAGGGGTGATAACCCTTACCTATGTTTTCCAAAAAGTTTAAAAATAGATTTTTGGGCTGGAGCTACACTTAAACAATGTACCTGTTCAAAATTACAAACAGATTCTACATAAGAACAAACCTACAGTCCCTGTCTTGTATGCACCGCCTGTATACGGCTGTTCAGAGTATATAGGGCCTTTTTTATTTTATGTGCGGGGTTCCCCTTAATATCCATACAAGACCCAAAGGGGCTGGTAATGGGCTGGGGTAGGGGGGGGGGGGGGGTCATGGGGTAGCTATGCCATTTTTCTTAAAGATTTTCATCCATATTACCGGGACCAGACATTACATTAAAGCCGCAAGCAGTTTTAAATGGCTTTTTTTTCCTTTAGAAGTGTCATTTTGTGCAGGGACAGTTCTAAACACGGGAAACACGTGGCACTTCACAGGCATACTTTAGACACCCCGCAAGTACGATATTTAAAGGAATATTTGACTTTTTTTTTTCACTTTATGCATCATTAAAATGACTGCTCCCGAAAAACGACCGTTTTTAAAACTTCTTTTTGCATTGATACATGTCCCCTGGTGCAGAACCCGGGTTCCCAAACCCTTTTTAGGACAATAACATGCATAATAGTCGTTATAATTAGCACTTTAGAATTCGAACGTTCGCATCCATTGTATTTAATAGGGTTCTAATGTTCGTACGAACTTTCGGACCGTTCGCGGGTTCTGGTGCGAACCGAACCCGGGGGTGTTCGGCTCATCACTACTCCTCCTCCTCTCTCCTATTAGGCACCCACGTGGAGTCAGTGACCTCATCATCCCCTCCCTCCTCATCACTGGAGCCAATCTGGCAGTATGCTGCAGCTGCTGGAACATGACTGCCAGATTGGTGTCCTTCTTGAGCATCCCCTCTCTCTGCTCTCACGCTACTGCCTTCCTCTAGCTGGGTATCATCATCGGACCCTTCGAAACGCTGGGCATCCTTCTGGAGCATGTACCCAACACTGTGCTCAAACAGTTCGGGGGACTCCTCAGGAGGACATGGTGGGTCTAGGGAAGGAGTGACTGATGATGACATTGATACCAGGGAAGAGGACGCTTTGGCAGCTGCTTTGCCAGTACCCTGAGCCTGGGTGAGAGAGGATGAGGAGGATGGGGAGGGCTTGGTCATCCACTCTACCAAGTCTTCGGCATGATGCGGCTCAACACGTCCAGCTGCCGAAAAGAAGGACAAGCGTGTCCGATGGCCATGTGCTGATGGCGATGCACCGCGTCCACGACCAGCACTGTTGTCTCTAGACACAGAGCCTGCTTGCCGTCTTTTATTGGCTCCTGACTGTCTGCCTCTCCTTGTTTGCCTTCCAGACATTCTAATGGCCTGCAGGGAGATGGGAAAACCAGCAATAAGGCCTAGCTTCAGGAGTATATTTTGCAGGAAGCACACTACGCCCGCTGTAAGTGCTGCAAATGCCTGTTAGTGTAACACACTAGGAAAACACAGCAATACGGGCTAGCTTCAGGTGTATATTTTGCAGGAATCACACTACGCCTGCTGTAAGTGCTGCAAATGCCTGTTAGTGTAACACACCAGGAAAACACAGCAATACGGGCTAGCTTCAGGTGTATATTTTGCAGGAATCACACTACGCCTGCTGTAAATTTTTTGTTTATTTTAAAAACTACTGCCAGTATATATACAAAAAGAAATAACATATACATTAAAGAAACCCTAACACATCAAACTAACACACGTTACCAAAACTCACCACCACCACCCTTACCCACTTTCCGACCACCCACACGTGGGTTTCTCATTATATATATCCGAAATCCTAAAATACAAGAAAAAGAACACATCACCCACTAATCTTACGAAATCCTAATACTAACACACATCAAACCTAACACTAACACCAGACCTAAACGCTAACACCAACCACCCACCGGCTACTTACAGGCGAGAACGCAAATAAGGTCTAGAATGCCTGCAAGCCCTATTTAAAAAAAAAAAAAAAATCTAAGGGGGGTGAAAAGGACAGAAAGAACCACCCCCCGAAAGAAAAATGCTCAGAGTCCTCAAGGAGGCCGGAAGGAGAAACCCCTCCACAGCCGGGCACTCCTATTGGCTCCAACCCTTTCCCTCTCAAGACTCCTTACCTTCACCAACTCCCGAAAGATATCACCCACCACCTCATGCGTGGACAGGACTTTGCCCCTAGTGGACACCAAACACCGAGCGTGCCATGTGTAATAGAGAGCCACTAAGCTAGCTAAATAAAGTGACGATAACTCAAACCCTCTGTGAACCCTAAAGTCGCCGTACACCACCTCAGAGTAAGTCAAGGACGAGAGTCGGGGATAACCAATGGCTTCCCCTGCCCCCTCGTGAACCTCAATGTTGAAGGGGCATTCGGCCAAAAAGTGGTCCATGGTCTCCAATGCCCCCCCACATTCTGCACGAGGACAACCTCTGTCCCCTAGGTTCCTAAACTTTAGGTTTCCACGGACATAGAGGCGTCCGTGGAAAGCCCTCCACGCAAGATCCCAAAACTTGCTTGGGACTCTTGGGAAATTCAGAAGGGCTAGTCCCTTCTCAAGGACTCTCTCCGGGCAATCCCTTAAAGACAGTGGCCTCAAAATGTCCGAGGCCATGACTCTTGAGTACAGCTCACGCCGACCCAAAGAGCCCACCTCCAGGGCAGTTATCCGCCACTGCCTCAGTACCTTCAAAGCTTGGGGGACATAGGACGGGAGATACCCGTGTGATCTACGAAGATCACCAGGCCGACCCCCATCCTCCCACCTACTCAGGAACAGCAAGAGCCAGTTCTTGCATGAGCGCTCCCACAGAGTAGGCAGGTCCACAAAGATGGACTGCAGGTTGAATTTCACAAATAAGGTGATGAAAAACACCACCGGATTGATCATATCCAACCCACCATGCCTCCTCTGTCGGTACGTGACTTCCCTCTTGATCAGATTTAGCCTGTTTCCCCACAACAGCAGGAAAAACAGGCCAGAAATCCGGGCATAGAGAGATGCAGGCAAAATACAAACATAGCTGACATAGAGGAACTCTGGCAGTAGGTACAGTGGGGCAAAAAAGTATTTAGTCAGCCACCAATTGTGCAAGTTCTCCCACTTAAAAAGATGAGAGAGGCCTGTAATTGTCAGCATAGGTATACCTCAACTATGAGAGACAAAATGTGGAAAAAAATCCAGACAATCACATTGTCTGATTTGGAAAGAATTTTTTTTGCAAATTATGGTGGAAAATAAGTATTTGGTCAATATCAAAAGTTCATCTCAATACTTTGTTATATATCCTTTGTTGGCAATGACAGAGGTCAAACGTTTTCTGTAAGTCTTCACAAGGTTGTCACACACAGTTGCTGGTATGTTGGCCCATTCCTCCATGCAGATCTCCTCTAGAGCAGTGATGTTTTGGGGCTGTCACTGGGCAGCATGGACTTTCAACTCCCTTCAGAGGTTTTCTATGGGGTTGAGATCTGGAGACTGGCTAGGCCACTCCAGGACCTTGAAATACTTCTTACGAAGCCACTCCTTCGTTGCCCGGGCGGTGTGTTTGGGATCATTGTCATGCTGAAAGACCCAGCCACGTTTCATCTTCAATGCCCTTGTTGATGGGAGGAGGTTTGCACTCAAAATCTCACGATACATGGCCCCATTCATTCTTTCATGTACACGGATCAGTCGTCCTGTTCCCTTTGCAGAGAAACAGCCCCAAAGCATGATGTTGTCACCCCCCATGCCTCACAGTAGGTATGGTGTTCTTTGGTTGCAACTCAGCATTCTCTCTCCTCCAAACACGACGAGTTGTGTTTCTACCAAACAGTTCTACTTTGGTGTCATCTAACCATATGACATTCTCCCAATCCTCTTCTGGATCATCCAAATGCTCTCTAGCAAACCTCAGACGGGCCCGGACATGTACTGGCTTAAGCAGGGGGACACATCTGACACTGCAGGATCTGAGTCCCTGGCAGTGTAGTGTGTTATTGATGGTAGCCTTTGTTACGTCAGTCCCAGCTCTCTGCAGGTCATTCACTAGGTCCCCCCGTGTGGTTCTGGGATTTTTGCTCACCGTTCTTGTGATCATTTTTACCCCACGGGGTGAGATCTTGCGTGGAGCCCCAGATAAAGGGAGATTATCAGTGGTCTTGTATGTCTTCCATTTTCTAATTACTGCTCCCACAGTTGATTTCTTCACACCAAGCTGCTTGCCTATTGCAGATTCAGTCTTCCCAGCCTGGTGCAGGTCTACAATTTTGTTTCTGGTGTCCTTCGACAGCTCTTTGGTCTTCACCATAGTGGAGTTTGGAGTGTGACTGTTTGATGTTGTGGACAGGTGTTTTTTATACTGATAACAAGTTCAAACAGATGCCATTAATACAGGTAATGAGTGGAGGACAGAGGAGCCTCTTAAAGAAGAAGATACAGGTCTGTGAGAGCCAGAAAACTTTCTTGTTTGTAGGTGACCAAATACTTATTTTCCACCATAATTTGCAAAAAAAAATCTTTCCAAATCAGACAATATGATTGTCTGGATTTGTTTCCACATTTTGTCTCTCATAGTTGAGGTATACCTATGATGACAATTACAGGCCTCTCTCATCTTTTTAAGTGGGAGAACTTGCACCATTGGTGGCTGACTAAATACTTTTTTGCCCCACTGTATGTTTTGACCAGGCTTACCCTTTCCCTCAATGACAGCTTCCAGCCCTTCCAGGCATTCACCTTCCGAGATGCACCGACCAGTCTGCGCTCCCAATTTAGCTTGGGGTAATCACCCGGGCCAAATAGGATGCCAAGAATTTTAACTTCTGGCTGGGGCTGGGGAAACACGTCCGGAAGAGCGAACTGCTCGCCTTCTTTCCCCAACCAGAGAACTTCGCTCTTGTCCCAATTGACCAACGAACCAGATGCCTCAGAGTAGCTCCCAATTTGCGTTTCCACAAATAGGGCCTCCTCACGGCTGGACACCACCACCGAGACATCGTCCGCGTAAGCCACCACCCTCACTGCCGGATCCAGACCAATGCAAGGCTCCACCGGAACCCCCCTCAAACGCTCACAGTCGAGCCTTCTCACAAAGGGATCGACGGCAAAAACGTAGAGAAGGGGGCTCAACGGGCAACCCTGCCTGACCCCAGAGTCCACAGCAAAGGCAGGACCCACCCAACCATTGACAAGAGGGAAGCTCACCGCCCCCCTGTACAATACTTTCAGCCAATTCACAAATTGCTCAGGCAAACCGTACTTTCTCAGAAGAAGCCAGAGGTACTCATGGTTCACCCGGTCAAAAGCCTTGGCCTGGTCTAATGCCAGCAGATACCGCCCATCCCCCGTTGCCCTGCACCTTTCCACGGCCTCCCGGACATTCAGGACGACACTAAAGGTGCTCCGGCCAGGAATTGCGCAGTGCTGGGAGACAGAAAGCATCTCGTCAGCGACTGCTGACATACGCAAAAAGTATATTTTCGCCAACAGCTTCCTATCTGTAGTGAGAAGGGCGATCGGGTGCCAGTTCTCAATCACAGTCGGATCTTTCCCCTTTGACAGCAGAATCAAGGCTGACCTTCTCATTGAGGGAGGGAGCAGGCCGCTGGCCAAACACTCATTGAAAACCTCCCTCAAATGAGGAGCCAAGAGACTCTTAAAGGTTTTATAAAATTCAGCCGTAAGCCCATCGGGCCCCGGCGACTTTTTCAAGGACAAAGAGTCAATGGCCTGCTCGATTTCTGAAACCGAGATTTCTGCCGTCAGAGAGTCCGGGAGATCAGGCCCCGCACGAAGCGGAGTCTCATCAAGAAACACCCTGGCTTTCTCCATATCTAAAGGCTTCCTACGAAGGAGGTCTGAAAAATGGTCCCTGATGATGCCCAGGATACCCGGTCTGGACCGGACCAGGGACCCCGAGGCATCCCTCAAGCCATGTTTGGCCTTCGAACTCACCGCCTCCCCACAGCTCTTGTAGGGATCCGGGGAGGAAAACTTCCCGTAATCCCTTTCAAGGACCAGGGAGGCAAGACGGTCATACTGACACCCCTTCATCTGAAGTTTCAGATCGGATATCTGTTCCTGAGGGCCCCCAGCTGAGACCAGGCGGTCTAACTGCCTGCGCAACCTCTGGTAGGCCAGGTACTTGGATGTCGCCCAGTACCTAGAGATCCTGCGGAAAAAGCCCTCCGACCTCTTCTTCACCACTTCCCACCATTCCCGGCGGGAGCAGCCGCTCTCAAGGAGCGAGGCCTGATCCGCAAAGAAGATCTCATAGGCCTCCCTAACTTCGAGATCCTCGAGCAGCGATCCATTAAGACGCCAGAAACCTCGACCCTTCTGAGGAGTGTAGGCCACATTCAAAGTCACAGAAACCATACAGTGATCGGAGAACTCCACCGCCTGCAGCACAGGTGCCGCAAAGGTAGAGCCCCCCTTTAAAAAAAACTATCTAACCTACTCCTACTATTACCTCGGGCATAGGTGAACCCAGTGTGGTTGGGGAGGCACTGAACATGTGCATCCACCAACCCGGCTTCCCTTACTATTCTATATAAGAAGATACTATCATATCCCAGGGGGCCTGAGGCGCCCGCCCGATCCTTTGATCTGGTGACCATGTTATAGTCACCACCAAAGACCACCTGCTGGGACGTAAACAAGTAGGGCTTGACCATCGTGAGGAGGCTCCTCCTGTCCCTCTTGGTCTGAGGGCCATAGAAGTTAATCAGCCTCAGGAATTGCCCCCTCACGACGGCGTCCACCACCAGGCACCTACCGACCTCTACCTCAATCACTCGTCGACAAGCCACCGGACCAGTCTTAAAAGGGACTGCAACTCCACTGCAGGGCTCGGCCGCAAGAGACCAGAGGGAGGGCCCGCATCTCCACTCCCTCTTTGCTAGATGCATCTCTGAAGATAAAATCGAAGGCCATGAAACGAGCCACCGCAGAACGCACACTTGCGACATTAATGGTCGCAACGCGTATTGGAGAGGGTACCGCCATTCTTAGTGATTTTGGCCCGCATTCTCCTCTGCGTTTTTGCCTATACCCCAGGGTCCTCCTCCGAGTCGGAGGAGGACCCGAAAAGCCTTAGGGCAGCGGCTGAATGGGTGGCCGGACACCCCACAGAGGTTGCAGACAATTAGTCTGCAAGTCTCAGGGGAGTGCCCAGGCCTGTTGCATCTGACGCACCGGGGTGTTGTGCAATCCGCACTCAAATGGGTGGGACTCCCACACTTGAAGCAGCGACGGGGCTGACCGGGGTAAAAGACCAGGATCCTATCTTTCCCAATAAACGCACTTCCGGGGACATGAGTCACACTAGTCCCCTGGCACTGGAGACGGATCCTGGCCAACCACGCCCCGGTCCAGACCCCACGCTCATCCAGGTTTTTGCGGAGGGGAGACTGCAGCTGCCCATACCTCCCCAACCAGGTGGCAATGTCCTCAGGTGGGAGGGATTCGTTCCTGACCAAAATGGCCAGGGACTTTATATCTTCCTGCCTGGACAGGGGGACCACCTTAAAGAACTTCCAAGGCTCCGACCTCTTCAGAAGCTCATAGACGGTGAGAAAGAGCTCCATTAGCACCAAGGAGGAGAAACTGACATCAAACTCCTTGGTGCCCGTGGGATGGATCACCGCGAAGAGGTTGGCTACCTTGAAGTTGGCCCCCTTCAGCAGGAGATCCACTACCTGCCCTCTGCTGGGGCACTGTCCAGGTCCCTCCCACCGCAGCTGCACGACATTGCGCCTGCGCCTCTCCGGACCCCCTGTACCCCTCGACCACGGGTTCACCCCCTGGAGCTGGTCTGCGGGGGGAACCCGGAAGTTTTGGGCACCAAACTGGTCGTACAGGGGGGCCAAAGGGACGCTGGTCCCTGCCACCCGGGCAAAAGACCTGGTCTCTCTAAGCGCCTCGAGTAGTACTGCCTCCTGGGCCTGCCCCAAAACACCCTCAGCCTGAGTGCCAGAAGTGCCCTCCGCCACATCACCAGGGGCACCCTCAGAGGGCACCCCAGCACCCATGGCTGACTCACCAACCGGGGGAACCCCCCGGCCTAATCCTGCCGGGGGGGTCCCTCCCATCCACCACCCCCCCGGAGCAAGCCACACCCACAACATCCCTCCTCCCAACACTGGGAGGAGGGTCCACCACTGAGGGCCCGCTGGAGCAGCAGGCACGAGCCCCAGGTGGCTCCCTCCCCTGCTCCTGCGGCCGTGACTGCTCCTTCCCCTTTACCTGTCTCCCCTGAGACTCCATGCCTCTGATAAAGGCAACAGCTGGGTGATCCCCGAGAAGTTCCCCAGCCTCAGCCTCGCTCCACCTGCCCACCCTCTGGGCTGGGCTCAGATCCCCTGAAGAAAATACTGGCACAACACACATTTCTCCCCCCCCACATACCTCCATCCCATCTTCACCTTCAGGGCCATCAATGGCCGCGGACCAGAAGTTCCCAACCACTTCTGGTTCAGGACTCACTTCCTGGTCAGCCCCCCCGCACACTTCCGGGTCAGACTGACCAGAAAAACCGGAAGTGGCCGCACTGACACCGCTAGCCCCTCCCACATCCTCCCACCGCCCAGACTCCCGCCCCAACTCCTCCCCCTGGCTCCCCAGCCCGCCCAGGCTCCGTCCACTGGCCACACCCCTACTGTCAGCAGTGGATGTCACACATCCCGGCGCCATAGTGTCCATTGTATGTGCGTTGCTTACAGCATCCAATCCTCCTCCATCTCCACTGGAAAATGGCGCCCCCCCACCCTCACCACCAAAATCCCCCACACCCACTGCAACCACCACCCCACCACCTCTAGTTTTTTCCCCCCCTAACACCGGCACACTTGCAGCCTCTGCTTTCCCAGTCTCTCCTGCAGCTTTTGGGATAATAACTTCTGTGGCAGTCTCTTTCTGCATAGCGAACCCCTCTCCCTCCTCCACAGCATGTGCAGTTTTTGTGCCACATAAAGGATTCACAGGGGTCCTGGGGGCCCTGCCATCTTGCCTGGCTGCTTCCTTTCTCCCTGCTTCTAGCCTGTCCCCCGGGAGAGGCGTTAGGACCACCACCGCAACTCCCCCCAATTTTCCCACTCCCAGAGTGCACCCGTCCTGGCCCTTCTTGGCTGTATCATGGGGTACCCTACCCGAGACTGCCTGCGTGCCGGCAGATTTTCCTGGCCGCAACGCTGCATGGACTCGGGGACCCTCCACAGCCGGGACCACAGGGACCACACTTCCCAGGGAGGGGGGAATGGGGGAGGGGGGAGGTCTTTCACCATCACCGGGGCTTACTACCTCCACAGGCTCTTGAGGTTGCGGATGGTCCTGCGTTTTTTTCTGGCTGTTACGCCTGGCAGCCTGGGAGCCCTCCTTACTCGCTCTACGGAACTCAGTCCTCACTTCTAGGAGGAATTCTGTCTCCCCACGGCCTCTCTCACATAGCCCACCAAGCAGGGCCCACAGGTCGTTATTTTGACCTTTTAAAAGTTTAATGTCCTCAGCATACTCGCCTCTTCTAAAGCTGCTGGCCCGGTCCCTTCTGTTCCTCAAATCCGTTAGGACTGCGGTCCTCCCACAGAAGGCCCGGCTGGCCTACTGGATCAAGTCCTTGACCCTTTCAACCCTTCTTAGCAACTTTGCAGGACCCTCCCCAGGCTGGGGCAGGGTCCAATCCATAAGCTCAAATTGAGTGCGTAGAAAAAGCATCTCCTCCCTGGATAAGTCCTTAATCCCCAGGGAGGAGGCAGCAACATCAGACTGGGAAAGCTGCCCCGATCCTGGGCTGGAGGAGGCCATCACACCCCCTCCTCCTGGAGCTCCAGGAGCTCCTTACAGGCACGTCCTCTCTCTCCAAGGTCTCACAGCTACTGACACCCCGCCCGCTGTAAGTGCTGCAAATGCCTATTAGTGTAACACACCAGGAAAACACAGCAATAAGTCCTAGCTTCAGGAGTATATTTTGCAGGAATCACACTACGCCTGCTGTAAGTGCTGCAAATGCCTGTTGGTGTAACACACCAGGAAAACACAGCAATACGGGCTAGCTTCAGGTGTATAATGTGCAGGAGGCACACTCCGCCTGCTGTAAGTGCTGCAAATGCCTGTTAGTGTAACACACCAGGAAAACACAGCAATACGGGCTAGCTTCAGAAGTATATTTTGCAGGAATCACATTACGCCTGCTGTAAGTGCTGCAAATGCCTGTTGGTGTAACACACTAGGAAAACACAGCAATACGGGCTAGCTTCAGGAGTATATTTTGCAGGAATCACACTACGCCTGCTGTAAGTGCTGCAAATGCCTGTTGGTGTAACACACTAGGAAAACACAGCAATGAGGCGTAGCTTCAGGAGTATATTTTGCAGGAATCACACTACACCTGCTGTAAGTGCTGCAAATGCCTGTTGGTGTAACACACCAGGAAAACACAGCAATACGGGCTAGCTTCAGGAGTATATTTTGCAGGAATCACACTACGCCTGCTGTAAGTGCTGCAAATGCCTATTAGAGTAACACACTAGGAAAACAAGGCAATAAGGCCTAACTTCAGGAGTATATTTTGCAGGAATCACACTACGCCTGCTGTAAGTGCTGCAAATGCCTGTTGGTGTAACACACCAGGAAAACACAGCAATACGGGCTAGCTTCAGGTGTATAATGTGCAGGAGGCACACTCCGCCCGCTGTTAGTGCTGCAAATGCCTGTTAGTGTAACACACCAGGAAAACACAGCAATACGGGCTAGCTTCAGGAGTATATTTTGCAGGAATCACACTACGCCTGCTGTAAGTGCTGCAAATGCCTGTTAGAGTAACACACTAGGAAAACACAGCAATAAGGCCTAGCTTCAGGAGTATATTTTGCAGGAATCACACTATGCCTGCTGTAAGTGCGGCAAATGCCTGTTGGTGTAACACACCAGGAAAACACAGCAATAGGGGCTAGCTTCAGGAGTATATTTTGCAGGAATCACACTACGCCTGCTGTAAGTGCTGCAAATGCCTGTTGGTGTAACACACCAGGAAAACACAGCAATACGGGCTAGCTTCAGGTGTATAATGTGCAGGAGGCACACTCCGCCCGCTGTAAGTGCTGCAAATGCCTGTTAGTGTAACACACCAGGAAAACACAGCAATAAGGGCTAGCTTCAGGTGTATACTGTGCAGGAGGCTTAGCAACAATGACACTGACACTGTCCCCTGCCTATCCTTCTCTCTCCCTGCACACAAGGTTTATCAAAGAATATGACACTGACACTCTCCCTGCCTATCCTTCTCTCTCCCTGCACACAAGGTTTAGCAAAGAATATGACACTGACACTGTCCCTGCCTATCCTTCTCTCTCCCTGCACACAAGGTTTAGCAAAGAATATGACACTGACACTCTCCCTGCCTATCCTTCTCTCTCCCTGCACACAAGGTTTAGCAAAGAATATGACACTGACACTCTCCCTGCCTATCCTTCTCTCTCCCTGCACACAAGGTTTAGCAAAGAATATGACACTGACACTGTCCCTGCCTATCCTTCTATCTCCCTGCACACAAGGTTTAGCAAAGAATATGACACTGACACTCTCCCTGCCTATCCTTCTCTCTCCCTACACACAAGAATAGCACAAAGAATATCACACTGTCCCTGCCTATCCCTCTCTTTCCCTGCGCCGAAACACACTACACAAGGCCGCCGCGCTGGCGGCCTTTTATAGTGTGGGGCGTGTGCTAAACCCCCTGAGCTATAATTGGCCACAGGCAACCTGCCTGTGGCCAATTATGGCTCTCCTAGCTGCCGGCGCTGTGATTGGCCAAGCATGCGGGGTCACAGTGCATGCTTGGCCAATTACATCGCCGGGATTGCACAGCGATGGCGCAGTGTATTGTGGGCCGTTCGCGTCACTCGAATTTGGCGCGAACGGCCCAAATCGTTCGATGTTCGCCGAACGATCGAACAGCCGATGTTCGACTCGAACACCGAGCTCATCCCTAATCAACAGCACCTGAGTGCATACACACAACATTTTCAGTTTGACATTGCAATCTGCCCTAGAAATACACCGTAAATTTAAAAAAGAAGGAGGTCGTTGGTAATAAAATGAATTACATGTATGTTATATAGTTTAATCCCTATTAGGGTAAAATGAAGCAGGGAATCTAATGAGCCAGAGAGTTTATGCTTTTAAGAGGCATAGTGACCAGAGAATATTTAATCTGACTATTCTAAATAGTGTGAATTAATAATGAGTATTGCATATCCCAGCTTTCCAATTATCCCGTGAAAATCCAACTCTAGGGAATTAACCGCTTTAATGACATAAGAAATGAAAAACAAAAATGAAAAACAAAAATATAATTAGATCATAAGTATTTTACAAATTAATCAGCTGACCGCATATCGCTGAATTGCATATCGATAGAGGACTATATAGAGGGGGATTATAGAAAGACTGTTTACGTATAGATACATATCCATATATTAAGTCTCAGTTCTAAAGGATTAATTAAGCAAAATGTTAAAATGGCAGCGGCCAACAGAGGAAGGAGTTTCACAGAGCAATTGGTATAAACATATATCCATACACATATCAGTTTAGATGTGCATAGGTATATGCCCTCTCAGGTATAGATGGATCCTAAGATTTGCAGGCCCAAGCCAAATAGATGTCTGCCATCACATTATGCTAAATTATATTGGATATGGTTCCAAACCGACCAATGAATATATACAGCAGTGAATGAAGGGTGATAGGGTGACAGGAACACTGAGAGGTTACATTCATTATTTAATCCTTGAGGCTGTAAAGCCTTAAGGAGAAAGATCCACATTTTTTCCTTCTGTAACAGGATTTTGTCGAAGTCGCCTCTCCTGAGTGGTAGGTTTAGTCTATAGATGCCTTTTACCTGAAGGCCCTGTGGATCCCCATTGTGAAAGAAAGTGCAATGCCACTATTCTTTCATCATCTTTTTTGATGATGCTATTGACGTGTTCACTGATTCTGATTTTTAATTGTCTTTTGGTCTTACCAATGTAAATTTTGCCACATGGACAGGTGATCATATAGATCACCCGTGTCGTAGAGCAGTTAATAAAGTCACAAATTTTATATTGTTTTTTATTATCAGAACCAGTGAACACTCTCTGTTAAAGACAGGTCTCCGTGCAATCATACACCAACCGACCACATCAATAAATCAAAGGGACATCGTACAAGATCTCTTCGCACAGCGGAATAAACTGAATACCTCCCGGCTCCCTGTATTTCCATATACAGGTCGGGGTAAGCAAAGGAACTTATCTTTTACAGTTTTACTTTCTGATATATGTCCCACTACCTGATTTATTATAAAGCTCGGTCATCTATGACAATCTCAGTGTAGCGAATACTATCCAACCTTTATAGGGGAGATAATATCTTTTGACCTGACTATATGGAACCAGAGACTGACACTTATTCAGATCCTAACAGGATAACCATTTAGGTCAATCTATACCGGACTGAGTTAACATCTTCATTCATATAAGATATACTACAGCAGCAGGAATCCCATTAACCCCTAATTTTCTCTTTATTTCCTTCGGCAATATATGTGACCAAAGGCCTCTTTAAACTTTCACAGCCCTGAGGAAAATACTCTAATTTCTAAGGATCATTTATGTGATTTCATGCAATAACTGTGTAGCAATATCTGAATGAATACTAATTATGTGGATGAACAGGTGTTTTCTAGTTTGTGATTCTGATAACGTTATCATTCTCAAATTTTTATGGTGAAGGTATCATATTGTAATTTTTTTTTTAATTTATATGGTGAATTATTTAATATATAAATAATAAATTAATTCCTTATAACCCATTGTATCTTTTTGAAGAATCCTTTTCTGGGGGGAATTCTGCCCTCCCTTTTTTGATATGCTTTACCGTGATTCAGAGAAACACACCACCTATTGACTCAACTTATTTCAGGTGTAGGGTTTTGTTATTTGGGTCACAGAGGGAGTGTTGGTCTATGCTGATTATATAACCCCTCTTTACCCAAATATAAATACAGGAAAATACTTCCATACTTCCCCTCCTTTCCCCCCCACCCTTCCCCCCTTTTTTCAAATACATTTAAATGACAATTGCGCGGTCGTGCGACGCTGTACCCAAATGAAATTTGCGTTTTTTCCCCCCCACAAATAGAACTTTCTTTTGGTGGTACTTGATCACCTCTACGGTTTTTATTTTTTGCGCTATAAACCAAAGAAGAGCTACAAGTTTGAAAAAAAACCCACAATATTTATTACTTTTTGCTATAATAAATATCAATTTTTGATTTTTTTTTATTTTCCTCAGTTTGGGCCGATACGTGTTCTTCTACATATTTTTTGGTAAAAAAAATAGCAATAAGCGTATATTGATTGGTTTGTGCAAAAGTTATAGCGTCTACAAAATAGGGGATAGATTTATAGCATTTTTTTTTTTTTACTAGTAATGGTGGCGATCAGCGATTTTTATCGTGACTGCTATATTGCGGCGGACACATCGGACACTTTTGACACATTTTTGGGACCATTCACATTTATACAGCGATCTGTGCTATAAAAATGCATTGATTACTGTATAAACATGACTGGCAGGGAAGGGGTTAACACTAGGGGGCGAGGAAGGGGTTAAATGTGTTCCCTATTAGTGTCTCTTACTGTGGAGGGAGGGCACTGACTGGGGGAGGAGACCGATCTGTGTCCCTATGTACAAGGGACACACCATCGGTCTCCTCTCCCTGACAGGACGTGGATCTGTGTGTTTACACACACAGATCCACGGTCCTGCTCGGTTACTGGGCAATCGTGGGTGCCCAGGCACGCGCATCGGGTGCCCAGTGATGCGGCGGGTGCACATCCCCTAGTGGATTTTAAAGGCGCAACGTCATATGACATCCGCCCAGAATAGCAGTGTCTTCCTGCCACCGTCAACTGACAGCGGCCGGTTGACAACTGGTTAAAGGAATATTTACTACACAACAGAACTCCTGACATTTCCCTTTTAACATTTTGGGAGGCTCATAAACCTGTGTTGCATGGTACCCTGCAAAGACAAATGGCTGCACTTAAACGGGAGCGCAAAATCCTTGCCTACAAATTAGAAACTGAATTCAATGCAGCATTCATATCTTTTCAAGATAACCCAACTCCAATTTCAAAAAAACACTTGGAAAAAACTTGATTAGAATATGATCTATTCCTCACGGAATCGGTCAATAAATACTACAAATGCTCTAGGAAACACAATTTATACACAAAAAGTAACAAACCAGGCACATACCCTATATATTCGAGTATAAGCCGACCCGAATATAAGCCGAGGCACCTCATTTTACCAAAAAAAACTGGGAAAACGTATTGACTCGAGTATAAGCCTAGGGTGTCCATCTGCATGCTTCACTGTGCCTCACTTTGCCTCACTGTGTCCATGTGCATTCCTCACTGTGTCCATGCCTCACTGTGTCCATGCCTCACTGTGTCCATGCCTCACTGTGTCCATGCCTCACTGTGCCCATGCTTCACTGTGTCCATGACTAGACTGACGTTTAACATGGGAGTCTATGAAAGGGGTGCCCGGCTTTGAAAAATGGGTGCTCCCCGGCCGTAGGTTCCCCAGACAAATAACTTTGCACACTTATAGAGGAGAAATAGAGCTACATGTGTGCTAAGTTTTGGGTCCAGGGGACCTACGACCGGCCAGTACCGCGTCCCCAAATTTACCAGAGAAATTACCGTTTAACATGGTAGTCTATGGAAGGGGTGCCTGGCTTTGAAAAATCGGTGCTCCCCGGCCGTAGGTCCCCCGGACAACAAACTTTGCACACTTGTAGAGGAGGAGTGGGGCTACATGTGTGCCAAGTACTGGGTCCCCAAAGTCCGGGAGATCAGGCGCAAAAAGGTGACTCGAGTATAAGCCGAGGGGGGCATTTTCAGCACAAAAAAATGTGCTGAAAAACTTGGCTTATACTCGAGTATATACGGTATATGGCACAGGCTCTAAACTCACTAAACAAAACATTTAAACCAATCCATCTGAAATTAGTAAAGGATATCTATACTAGCAACCCTGCCAAAATTGTCCACAAATTTCACTCCCATCTAGCTTCTTTATATGAGTCAACCAATAATATCAACCCCTCAGAAGCAGAATCTTTCTTTTCTCAGCTCACCCTACCAAAACTATCGCAAACCCAAAGGACTCTGATGGAGAAACCTATAACAACAGAAGAAGTAGCTTTTTCTATCAGTGACCTAAAAATAAATAAAAGACCAGGCCCAGATGGATATTCAGCATTATATTATCGAACATTTACAGAGATTCTTTCCCCCTTGTTAGCTGAGGCATTTAATATATTATTATATTATATTTATTATTAAACGGACGTTCTTTCACACAAGAAACACTAATGGCAATTGTTTGCATGATTCCAAAACCCCACTCTGATGACACCTTGTGCACGAACTACCGCCCCATTTCTCTTTTAAACCTAGATATTAAGTTGTTGGCAAAAATTATGGCAAAACGCCTTAATGGGATCATAAATAAACTCATACACAGAGACCAAGTGGGATTCATGCCAAATAGACAAGCGGGTGACAATGTGCGCAGAGCAGTATTCCTTGCGCACATTGCCAGAAAACTGCGTACTCCTCCTTGCTTTGTTTCCTTAGACATCAAGAGGGCTTTTGATAGAAGTGTCCTGGTCATATATGTATTACTCTTTACAGAAATGGGGGTTCGGCCCACACTTTATAACATGGATAGGAGCACTCTACAATAAACCTAAAGCATATATAAAATATGCCGGATACAAATCGGAATCATTTAAAGCGGAAGTAAACCCATCGATTTAACAGTTTCAAAAAGCAGCTACATTCCCGGCATGCCAGGAGTGCCAACTGTCACATTGGTTGTGCTCTCAACCAAACTGTCAAACCATCCAATGGCTGGTGTCATAACTGATCACATGTGCAGCATCATGGCAGTTGAAGATTAAACAGAGGCCAAGATGGCAGCTTCCTTGCCTGAAAATGATAGGAGGGTTTACTTCCACTTTAACATTAAAAGAGGCACACAACAAGGATGCCCATTATCTCCCCTATTCGCCCTATTAATAGAGCCACTAGCCCAGTACATTAGAACCAATCCTACAATAACTGGTATTGACATTGGAGGTCATCCACACAAAATCTGTATGTTTGCAAATTATATCCTGCTTTTCTTGTCATTTCCACAAGTGTCAGGACCTAACCTTCTACCCATTTTAGATAGGTTCGCAGCATTCTCCGGCCTTGTTATTAACCCTAAAAAATGCCTAGTTCTCAACATATCGCTTACAAATATTAATTCCAACAAAAGTGGTGCTCCCTTTTCCTGGGCAGAAAAATCTCTACCATACCTTGGAATCCAACTGACAGCCTCCATTACAGATCTATTTTCAGCCAATTACCCTCCTTTATTGAAACAGATTACCAACTTATTAAAGCAATGGACCCATCTTCCACTGTCCTGGATAGGTTTCTTTGGCCATCTGCGCTATGTTTTTGCGCATGCGCCTTTAAAGATTCCTCCTCTCACGTACTTCCGCCCTTCTCATCTGTGCTGGCAATCTAGTCGACGTCTGACGTCACCGCGCTTGCCGCGATGACGCCAGACGCCTCTGTGATCGAGGGCGTCCCTTCCCTGCGAGGGCTCCTCTCTCTCCTCTTCTCTTTACCTTGATGGGCTGAACATGGCTGACACAATCATGGATCCCGCCCCTTATTCCCCTCAGCTTCCTGGCGCGAATCTTCAGCCAGGTTATGATTGGCTACTCATACACTTGTGGCCATATATAAAGGCCAGTTAAATTTAATCACACTGCTGCATAGCCAGGATCTGGATGTCTGCCGTGCTTGTGTCCTCAACGTAAATAAAAATATATAGCTACTTTCTTGAATCTGAGTCGGTGTCCATGCACCGATTTGTATTAGATGCTATGCTATTTATATTAGCAGATATTCATCTGAACCACATATATATATATATATATATATATATATATATATTGTGACAGCAGGAAGGTAAAGTCACCTGGTTGCATCCAGGGGGGTAGGTATATTTCTCCCAGGTTCATTAGGTGTTTGCTCATGCCTGGACCCAGACCTGTGTGGACTGTCTAGGGAGAGTGAACCCCTGTGCGGTGAGACAAAGCCTGTGTGGCTATTTGTTTGGACATTTACTAAACCAGGGACTTAGGGACTAGGACAGCACCAGGCTGATCCCAGTTGTTAGTTAGGAAACCTGCATGTTTAGTCAGAGGTCAAGCTGACCAGGGTTTATTTTGTTTATGTTTCTTTTTGCTTTGCTGTGTTTTTTGTCACTGTAAATAGAGAAATAAACCGCACCTTTTTGATCTTGAAAACCACAACCTCCGTCTGCTGGGCCTGTTTTTGTGTGGGGAGCCCATCCAGGGGATCACACACACCCGCTGCCGAGCTAACCCCCCCACAATATATATATATATATATATATTATTTTTTTTTACTTTGCAGAGTTTGCGGTAGCCCTTGCTCCAATTGGGTTCTCCCTGCGAGCTTTGATGGGCTTTTTGAGTTTCTCCTCAGCATGCCCCTGTCTTATTATTGACATACTGTATCTCTTCAAGAGCTACATTTGAATTTACTTATCCGAAATCCTGTATGCATCACATTTTGGCTGGGCACTATGTCATCCGGATGATCCCTCCAAGCTGGTTGGTTTCTCTGCCCTTAAACCGAGACAGCTGTGTTTGTACACACGACAACTATCCATAGTGGGATGTAAGTATGTATCTACATGCTTATATAAATATGCCTGCATTTAGCACTGTGTAGATGTAAAATGTCTGCCCCCGAGCTTCCAACACACTGCATTTTAGATTTTGTATATTTAGTTTAGTTTTTTTCTTTTTCTATTTATATGTTTTGATACCCATGTGTGTTTAAATCATTCATGTATAGGAGATGTTTAAAGGAGAGAATATGCAACGGAAGTATATCACAATACATTGTCACTACATATTGCCTTTTTCTCTTTTTGGAAATACTGTCTGTACACCAATACATTAACCCTGAAGAAGGAAATTCAATGGAGGCTGTTATGAATACAGCCACCAGTATCCGAAACATGTTGGTTTTCTCTCGCTCATACATATATTGACCTACCTGTCATAACTACAGGGCGATTGTATGTATTTGGTTGCATACCAGTTATTTGTTTTAAACTTATTGTTTAGCTTAACTATGTATAATCTTGTACAATAAACATATTTTGTTACTTTTTTACAATTGTTGTTGGCAATCCACATTATTTTCCAGTCCGCACAATCCCAGGGGCACCTTTCTCTTAAAATTTCTCATTCGTTTAGATACGGCATTCTTTATTTCAGGTAATTCGTAACTTCAAATAAATTCGTACTCATTACGTTCACTAACAGCCAAATTTAAAAAGGAAGTTCCAATACCTATAATTTAATAGTTAGTAATAGTCAAGTTATTATTAGTCAGTTATTGTTTCAGATTTTCGAATTTCGAATTTCCGAAATTCCATAACTCACCAATTTTCTAATTTACGAGTTTTGGAATATTCAAATTTATGAATATTCTGAAAAATTAGTTAAACGGGTTTTCGGAAATTTCCAAATGAACGAATTTGTGGAAATTCGTTAAAAAATTGAATTTGGAATGAAATGAATTGCACATCTTTAGTTCCATCTCCACCTACTACATTTGGTTGCTTTGACACAAATACTTTTATTTTAGTGCTGGTTAGGTGGGAAGCTGCCGTACCCCAGTTTATGAATCTCCAAAGTATGTGGAATCAAAAAAAAAAAAGAAATCAGCCCAATATATTTTTAATCTTAGGGCATTTAATCTTAGGGCATTTAATTTTAGGGCAGCACAATGGTTAAGTGGTTAGCACTTTCACCTAGCAGCAAAAGGGTTGCTGGTTCAAATCCCAACCACGACACAATCTGCCTGGAGTTTGCATGTTCTCCTTGTGTCTGCGTGGGTTTCCTCCCACACTCCAAAGACATGCTGGTAGGTTAATTGGATCTTCTCCAAATTGGTCCAGTATATATGTGTGTCCCAAGCATGTCGAGATCCTACGGGGTAAAATGACCGCACCAGCCAAGCAGACACTGGCTGAAAAAAGCGTCTAGAGGCGATTGAGTTTGCATGTGTAGCGCTATACAAGTCATTCATTCATTGATCTTAACTGCTTGTGAGTAGTGATGAGCCGAACACCCCCGGGTTCGGTTCGCACCAGAACCCGCGAACGGACCGAAAGTTCGAACGAACATTAGAACCCTATTAAATACAATGGATGCGAACGTTCGAATTCTAAAGTGCTAATTATAACAACTATTATGCATGTTATTGTCATAAATAGGGTTTGGGAACCCGGGTTCTGCACCAGGGGACATGTATCAATGCAAAAAGAAGTTTTAAAAACGGTCGTTTTTCGGGAGCAGTCATTTTAATGATGCATAAAGTGAAAAAAAAAAGTCAAATATTCCTTTAAATATCGTACCTGGGGGGTGTCTAAAGTATGCCTGTGAAGTGCCACGTGTTTCCCGTGTTTAGAACTGTCCCTGCACAAAATGACACTTCTAAAGGAAAAAAAAGCCATTTAAAACTGCTTGCGGCTTTAATGTAATGTCTGGTCCCGGTAATATGGATGAAATTCTTTAAGAAAAATGGCATAGCTACCCCATGACCCCCCCCCCCCCTACCCCAGCCCATTACCAGCCCCTTTGGGTCTTGTATGGATATTAAGGGGAACCCCGCACATAAAATAAAAAAGGCCCTATATACTCTGAACAGCCGTATACAGGCGGTGCATACAAGACAGGGACTGTAGGTTTGTTCTTATGTAGAATCTGTTTGTAATTTTGAACAGGTACATTGTTGAAGTGTAGCTCCAGCCCAAAAATCTATTTTTAAACTTTTTGGGAAACATAGGTAAGGGTTATCACCCCTGTAACATTTGTTTTGCTGTCTGTGCCCCTGTTCAGAACATTTCACCTCACTTTCCGTCCCAATGACAACTGTTTTTGAAATGTGGTGTTTTTCTTGAAACAAGGATTGCTGATAAAGCATCAGTACAGATGAGACCCCTTTCTCCCATATTTATTCTTACAGGAGAGAATTTTCCTTTCTAGGGGTAGATTTCCTCTCACTTCCTGTTGTCTTCTTTCGTTTGCAAGTAGGAGTCGTTTGTAAGTTGGATGTTTGAAAGTAGGGACCTGCCGTATATACTCTGCAGAAATAGGCCCCTTAGTTGTTGGTGTTGGCACAACACTGTAAGCACTCAGTTACTCTTGGTTGGTGCTGGAACGCCCTGCTGTCAACTATTATATCAGGAATTTTAATTACATATAATTGTTGAACAGTGGTAGTAAAAATTGGGGCTTTGATGGTGGTGCTGGTGCCACAACACTGTAAGCCCTGACAGTTACTCTTGGTGGGTGCAGCAATGGGCCCTGCTGTGAATTATTAGATCAAGAATTGTAATTACATGCCCCTTTTGAACAGGGGCTGAAAAATTGGGCCTTTCGTGGTGGTGGTGGTGGTGGCGTTGCCACAAGACTGTAAGCCCTCAGAGTTACTCTTGGTGGGTGCAGCAATGGACCCTGCTGTGAATTATTAGATCAAGAATTGTAATTGCATGCCCCTGTTGAACAGGGGCTGAAAAATTGGGCCTTAGGCACTGGTGGCACAACACTACAACCCCTCACAGATACTGTACTTGGAGCACAGCAATGAGCCCTGTTGCAAAGTATTGCTTCAAAAATTGTAATGACACGCCCCTGTTAAACAGGGGCTGAAAAATTGGGCCTTAGGCACTGGTGCCACAACACTCCAAACCCTCACAGATACTGTACTTGGAGCACAGCAATGAGCCCTATGGCAAATTATTGCTAAAAAAATTGTAATTACACGCCCCTGTAAAACAGGGGCTGAAAAATTGGGCCTTAGCCACTGGTGGCGGCACCCATAAACAAAAATGATCTTCCAAGCTATCATCATCAATCGTATCATTGAGGACTCGGAGGAGGAGGATAGCCAGTCAACATAACAGCACAGGCACTCAGCATCAGCATCAGTCTTGAAGGGATGTGACATGTTAAAATCAATTAGTCTGTTATATCAGCATCAGGTGTGTGGTAGCTGGTGGTGATCCAAGACTGGTTCATCTTGATGAAAGTCAGTCGATCAACCGAGTCGGTGGACAGGCGCACCCTGTGATCCGTGACAAATCCTCCAGCAGCACTGAATGTGCGTTCCGAAAGAACGCTGGATGCAGGACAGGCCAGTAGCTCAATTGCATACTGTGCAAGCTCTGGCCAGTGATCCATCCTCAAGACCCAGTAAGCCAGAGGATTTTCGGTGGGGAAGGTGTCCAAGTCTGACCTTGCCCCTAGATATTCCTGCACCATGTTTATCAGACGCTGGCGATGGTTGCTGGAACCGATCATACTTTGGGGCTGCGGACTAAAGAATTGTCTGAACGCATCGGTCAGACGGCCACCTTCCCCACCGCTCCTTCTTTGACTGGCCGAAGCCTCAGCAACTCGTTGTCCAGGACCAGGAGTTTGTAACCTCCCAGTCTCTGGGAACGCGTTGCACAGACCTTTCTGCAAGGCCTCCCGGAGTTGTCTCATCCTCTGCTCCCTCTGCGACGGTAACATAAGGTCCGCAACCTTACCCTTGTACCGTGGATCAAGGAGAGTGGCCAGCCAGTAATGGTCCCTCTCCTTGATCCGAAGAATACGAGGATCCTTCCGCAGACTTTGCAGGATCAGGGAGGCCATGCAGCGTAGGTTTGCTGAGGCATTCGCTCCGGAGTCCTCTGGGTCACTAAGGACGACATGATCCGCAGCCACCTCCTCCCAGCCACGTACAAGTCCACTGGTTTCTTGGGACTGTAAATCATCCCTAAAAGACTGCTGCTGATGATGCTGAGTGCCAGCCTCCACCTCCATGCTGACACAATCCTCCTCCTCCTCCTCCTCCTCCTCTTCCTGTGCGATGGGTGGGACAGAAGGAACACTGTCTGGGTAAAGGGGGCCTTGAGAGGCAAGGAAGTCCTCCTCTTCCTGCCTCTGTTCTGCCTCAAGTGCCCTGTCCATTATTCCACGCAGCGTGTGCTCCAACAGGTGGACAAGAGGTACAGTGTCACTGATGCATGCACTGTCACTGCTCACCATCCTCGTGGCCTCCTCAAATGGTGCCAGGACAGTGCATGCATCCCTGATCATGCCCCACTGGCGTGGAGAAAAAAAACCAAGCTCCCCTGACCCTGTCCTGGTGCCGTAGTCGCACAGGTACTCATTGATGGCCCTCTGCTGCGTGTGCAGCCGCTGCAGCATGGCCAACGTTGAGTTCCACCTGGTGGGCATGTCACATATAAGGCGGTTCTTGGGCAGGTTCAACTCCTTTTGCAGCTCAGCCAGGCGAGCACTGGCATTATAAGATCTGCGGAAATGCACACAGACTTTCCTGGCCTGCCTCAGGACATCCTGTAAGCCCGGGTACCTGCCCAAGAACCGCTGCACCACCAGGTTAAGGACGTGAGCCACACAGGGCACATGGGTCAGTTGTCCCTGTCGGAGGGCGGAGAGGAGGTTGGTGCCATTGTCGCAAACCACCATTCCTGGCTTAAGCTGGCGTGGCGTCAACCACCTCTCGGCCTGGCCCTGCAGAGCAGACAGGACCTCTGCCCCAGTGTGGCTTCTGTCCCCCAAACACACCAGCGCAAGCACGGCATGGCATCTTTTTGCCTGCGTACTTGCGTAGCCCCGTGAACGGCTACGGAGCACCGCTGGTTCATAGGACAAACCACAGGAAGAGGCCATGGAGGAAGAAGAAGAGGAGGGGGTGGAGGAGAGAGGTGTGTCACAACCAGTAGTAGCATTTTGGAGGCGTGGCGGTGGGACAACCTCCAACACTACTGCACCTTGTCCTGCATCCTTCCCAGCTGCCAAAAGAGTGACCCAATGGGCCGTGAAAGAAAGGTAACGTCCCTGTCCATGCCTGCTGGACCATGAGTCAGCGGTAATATGCACCTTACCGCTGACCGCCCTGTCCAGCGAGGCCAAGACATTGCCTTCCACATGCCGGTAGAGAGCCGGAATAGCCTTCCGTGAGAAAAAGTGGCGTTTGGGAACCTGCCACTGAGGAACCGCACATTGCACAAACTCACGGAAGGGGGCCGAGTCTACCAACTGAAAAGGCAGCAGTTGAAGCGCTAGCAATTTAGCCAAGCTAGCATTCAACCGCTGGGCATGTGGATGGCTGGGAGTGAACTTCTTTCGACGGTCCAGCAGCTGGGGCAGGGAAATTTGCCTGCTAGAATCGGACGTCGGTGTACTGCTAGCAGAGTGGCCGCAAGTACTTGGCTGTGACACACCTAATTCTACACCTTCATTCCTCTCAGTGCATGTTTCAGAGAGGACTGAAGTTATAGTGGGGTTGGAGATCCCAGCTGATGCGGTGCAAGGAGAGGTCCGCTTTGTTCTTTGGTGTGGGTCTTTCAGGTAGGCTTGCCAACGAGCTGCATGGCAGGTCAACATATGTCTGGTCAGGCATGTGGTACCCAAGCGGCTGATGTTTTGGCCACGCGATATACGCTTGAGACATATGTTGCAAACAGCAGCTGTGCGATCTGATGCACTAGCCTCAAAAAAGGCCCACACCAAAGAACTTTTTGAATGACGGGCAGAGGCAGCGCCCTGCACAGGCGGAGCTCTGCGGTGTGATTCCGTCGGTGTACTGCCCTTACGCTGGCCACCAAAGGGCATCCTGCCTCGTTGGAGATGTGCCTCCTCCTCCTCCTCCTCCTCCTCCTCTCTCCTATTAGGCACCCACGTGGAGTCAGTGACCTCATCATCACCTCCCTCCTCATCACTGGAGCCAATCTGGCAGTATGCTGCAGCTGCTGGAACATGACTGCCAGATTGGTGTCCTTCTTGAGCATCCCCTCTGTCTGCTCTCACGCTACTGCCTTCCTCTAGCTGGGTTTCATCATCAGACCCTTCGAAACGCTGGTCATCCTCCTGGAGCATGTACCCAACACTGTGCTGAAACAGTTCGGGGGACTCCTCAGGAGGAGGACATGGTGGGTCTAGGGAAGGAGTGACTGATGATGAGTCTGACATTGATACCAGGGAAGAGGACGCTTTGGCAGCTGCTTTTCCAGTACCCTGAGCCTGGGTGAGAGAGGATGAGGAGGAGGAGGAGGGCTTGGTCATCCACTCTACCAAGTCTTCGGCATGATGTGGCTCAACATGTCCAGCTGCCGAAAAGAAGGACAAGCGTGTCCCATGGCCATGTGCTGATGACAATGCAACGCGTCCACGACCAGCACTGTTGCCCCCAGACACAGAGCCTGCTTGCCCTCTTTTATTGCCTCCTGACTGTCTGCCTCTCCTTGTTTGCCTTCCAGACATTCTAATAGATGGCCTGCAGGGAGATGGGAAAAAAGCAATAAGGGCTACCTTCAGGTGTCCTTCTCTGTCCCTTGAAACAAGGACTTTGACAGTGAAAGAAACTGACACACTCTCCCTACCTACAGTTTTCTGTCCCTAGAAAAAATGTTTTTTTTAAGCACAATTTAGCACAAGGAGAATTCACTCACTGTCCTTCCAGGTCCCTGGAAACAAGGACTTTGACAGTGAAAGAAACTGACACACTCTCCCTACCTACAGTTTTCTGTCCCTAGAAAAAATGTTTTTTTTAAGCACAATTTAGCACAAGGAGAATTCACTCACTGTCCTTCCAGGTCCCTGGAAACAAGGACTTTGACAGTGAAAGAAACTGACACACTCTCCCTACCTACAGTTTTCTGTCCCTAGAAAAAATGTTTTTTTTAAGCACAATTTAGCACAAGGAGAATTCACTCACTGTCCTTCCAGGTCCCTGGAAACAAGGACTTTGACAGTGAAAGAAACTGACACACTCTCCCTACCTACAGTTTTCTGTCCCTAGAAAAAATGTTTTTTTTAAGCACAATATAGCACAAGCACAAAACACACTGACACTCTCCCTACCTATCCTTCTCTTTCCCTAAACTAAAGGAATCCAGGTTAAGCAAGAAAGAAATAAAAGTCACTGTCCCTGCCTATGCTGCTCTATCCCTGCTCCGGAACACACTACACTAGGCCGCCGTGCTGGCGGCCTTTTATAGTGTGGGGCGTGTACTAAACACCCTCAGCAATAATTGGCCACAGGCATCCTGCCTGTGGCCAATCATTGCTCTCCTCGCTGCCGGCGCTGTGATTGGCCAAGCATGCGGGGTCACAGTGCATGCTTGGCCAATCACAGCGCCTGGATGACACTGCGATGGCGTAGTGCATTGTGGGCCGTTCGCGTCACTCGAATTTGGCGCGAACGGCCCAAATCGTTCGATCTTCGTCGAACGATCGAACAGCCGATGTTCGAGTCGAACGTATGCTCGACTCGAACACGAAGCTCATCCCTACTTGTGAGTGAGAAACCGAAGGACACTACACCATTGCTGGAAAAATGTTTTTACATTTGTTTTAGTTGTTGTGCTAGAATGTTTCTTTACACATTTACAGATCTCTTGTGTGTGCTCATGCAATTTATTATCATTATTAATATTTTATTTCATTTTGCTTTCACTGAAGACCTGATTCAGCCAGTTAGGATAGACAGAACACTGCTGACAAGTGAAATCACAAAGATTTTCGTTGTGTTTTAAGGTCGGTTAAAGCATCTTGCATAAACAGTTTGTCATATGTAAACACGGCGATTATAAACTAACTCAATAACAGCAGTTTAGAGTGGTGCAATTAAGTCCTATTACAACTTGTTAGTATAATGTAGAAAACAAATTAGCACAAACATAGGTGATTCAAACAAAGATCACACAGGACTGTCAACTTGTCAGCAGTTAACAAACATACCCAGAAGACTGTTCAAAGTCAGTTTTTACATGTACTCAGTAAAGTGTAAAAAAGATTTAAAAACAACCCTGACAATGTAATTATTCTACTCTCCCAATCAGAGGCGTATCTAGTGAAAATGGCGCCTATGGCAAGCACTGAAACTGCGCCCCTGTCAAAACATTTTAAGTGTATAGGGCCATGTTTTCACTGCATGAAAAGCACACAGATGTGCAGTACATGCACGGGCAGGCAGACCAATTCAAATCAATTGGGATGCAGCAGCTTCATGAACACAGCCCCTGCTTTCACCTTGATATCTGTTTGAGTGCAGGAAAATGCCCCTGAGCACAGATAGTGTGCATTCAAAGACACGCACCAGCACCCAAATGGATGTCAAATTGGTAACAATAACCCTCCCTTACGCCATCCAACAACTCTAATTCTACTTGAAGTATGAAGGAGACCTGTCCCTGCCCCTGCCCCAGGAAAGGTGCCCTCCATGACGGGTACCTGAGCAGAGTTTGGAGGTTTCAAAGAGCACATTGTCAGTCTCCAGGTCCTGGATCTTGAAGCAAGTGAAGTCAATCCTGAACACATTCTCCTTAGGTCTGCACAGATAATCTGATGACAGAAGACAAGTGACGTTAATGACGCACAGGGGTTGATTTACTAAAGGAAAATCCACTTTGCACTTGGAAGTGCACATGGAAGTGCAGTCGCTGTAGATCGCTGTAAATCTGAGGGGAAGCTCTGAAATTAGGGGAAGCTCTGCTGATTTTATCATCCAATCATGTGCAAGCTAAAATGCTGTTTATTTTCCTTGCATGTCCCCTTCAGATCTACAGCATCTGCACTTCCATGTGCACTTTTAAGTGCAAAGTGGATTTTCCTCTAATAAATCAACCCCACAGCGTCTAGCACAGGCCGGTAACAGGTCCTTGACAGTAAGACCCCTTTCACACTGGGGCATTTTTTAAGGTGCTTTTGGGCTAAAAATAGCACCTGTAAAGCGCCTGAAATATGGCTCCCCTGCAGTGTCAGTGTGATGCGCTGGCAGGATGTTAAAAAATGTCCTGCAAGCAGCATCTTCGGAGCGGTGTGTACACCTCTTCCACCGCTCTTGCCCACTGAAATGAATGGGCAGCGCGGCCAACCTGCTGGCAAAGCGCCGCTGCAGCGGTGCTTTGCCGGTGGTTTTAACCCTTTTTCGGCCGCTAGCGGGGTTTAAAATCACCCCACCAGCGGCGTAATACCTCTGCAAAAATGACGGCTCGTGCCCCAGTGTGAAAGCAGCGTAACTCACTCTCTGTGACCCGGCTCAGGCCTAGGACATGCTTCCGGTCTCAGCTCCTTCAGGCCTAACAACTCCTGTTTGGTGACCTCAGCCACTCCCCGGAGCTCCCCATCACCATCCTCCCTCTAATGCATGCGCCTTTATCCCAGTCAAAATGAACGGCCATCTGCAGGGTAGCAACAAGGCTGCCAGTTGGTCCCTCTGGAATCACTCCCATCCCTAGTGATCAACATTCTGTAGTATTCTGAGAGGAAGCAATTCCATAGAGGTAGGTGGGAGGTTCTCTGCCACTGAAGCGTTGTCACTAGCAACAGAGTCTCCCACCTGACATCAGCCTGAGAGGAAGGGGCTTCTCTGAAAAATGATATTGTGACAAAACAGAAATGCATTCATTCAGACTGGGAGGTAGAATGTGAGCTCTGATCCTATCTGCATACATGACTCTCTATCCCTCTCTGTCCTCCTCACTTCAGGACCTCCAGGATCCTGCTAGCTTCTTCCACCTGTAGGAAGCTGAGTTCCAGCTGGTCTATGCCCATGGGTCAGTCATATCTGTGGGGGGATCTTTCTATGTAAACACTTTGATGCTCACCGATGCACAGAGCAGCCTCAGCCATGGAGTGGGAGCGATAAGCAGGCACATCTACAGGGATCCCGGGGATGCCAAGCTCCATATAAGCTGGGCAGTGTTATTGTGATTTGTCCCGTCCTGCTGCTCTGTGTGCTGGGATGCCAGATCCCGGATTTATTACCTCCCCTCCTCCGATCTCAGCCTTCCTGCAGTGCACACACAGCGCCTTCTATAACTTTTCTCCAGCAGCCCAGGACACTCTGCAGACTGACAGTCTCCACAGCCAATCTGTGTGGAGCTCGGCACATGCAGCCACGCCCCCCTCTGGCTGTTACTTCTCAGAAGCACAGCACTCGCATCTCAGCACCTGAGGACGGGAGCAGGGCAGAGAATCACTCCGCCAATGAGCCGGGACTATTTGAGTAGCGGGGCGGCATGATGTACATGCACCCCGAAAATGAAGAAAAAGTCCCTCCTTTACGCTCACTTCCTAGGCCCCTATTTTGACCTGATGGGACCCAGGAAACTGTAATTGCTTCTCCCCATAAGCAAGTAGGAAGGGGAGAAGTTTAAAAAGCTCTAGTTTTAACTTCAGTGAAGAACTTTTATGCTGTATTCCCTGCTCACTAGCGCCCCCTTCATGTGTAGCGCCCATGGCACTTGCTATGGCTTGCCATACCCTAGATACGCTACTGCTCCCAATACAAGGTCATGGTGCAAATGAATCATAATACATCTATAAATATTAAGTGTTGTTTCCTGAAAAAAAATGTTGCTACAGTAGAAGTAAGAAACCTTTTAATACAAGCTTGTATCATGTGAAAATCCACAAAACCAACTTAATGATATGATAACAGGCAACCATCAGAGGTAGTGTACAGTTACAACAGACTTTAAGAAGCCTCCAATGGGACCTTAGTGCACCACTTGAAAGCTTTTTGGCTTTCAGTTGATACACTAAGATGCTCTTTAAAAAATACTAGAATGCAGTGTAGGTAATCCAGGATTTCCTGAAGAGCAAACACGAAGGTTAAACCTGCTCCATATACACTACTGTGCAAAAGTTTTAGGCAGGTGTGAAAAATTGCTGCAATTTAAGAATGTTTTTTAGAAATAGAAATGTTATTATTATTATTATTATTATTATTATTATTATTATTATTATTGATTAACCACTTGCCTACTGGGCACTTATAACCCCTTCCTACCCAGATCAATTTTCAGCTATCAGTTCTCTCACACTTTGAATGACAATTACTCAGTCATGCAACACTGTACCCATATCAATTTCTTGTCCTTTTTTCCATACAATTAGAACTTTCTTTTGGTGGTATTTAATCACCACTGGATTTAAAATTTTTGTGCTATAAATAAAAAAAAAGACCGACAGTTTTGAAAAAAAGAAGTAATTTTGTTAGTTTCTTTTGTAATTTTTTTTCATAAATTTTGCCAACATTTTATGCTGTTAAATTGCTTTAGTAAAAAATAACCCAAATAAGTGTATATTAGTTGGTGTTTGTGAAAGTTAGAGCCCTTTCACACTGCTGCCGCCCATAGCGTCGGCGGTAAAATAGCGGTAAAACGCTGCTATTTTACTATTGGATTTGCAGCGCATTTCGGCCGCTAGCGGGGTGGTTTTAACCCCCGCTAGCAGCAGAGAAAGGGTTAAAACCACCCGCAATGCGCCGCTACAGTGGCGCTGCCCATTGATTTCAATGGGCAGGAGCGCAGGAGCGCATTAGGAGCGGTGAGTTCACCGGTCCTAATGAGCTCCAAATAAGCTGCTGGCATATTAAGTCTTTTGAACATGTAATTTTTTATTACAAGTTTTTGAAAAGTGTGGAAAAAAGTGAAAACGCATTTTTTTTTACACAAAGTTGTCCATTTATACGATTTTTCCACACATATCATGTACATAGCAAAATTTACCCCCAAAATACATTCTGCTACGCCTCCTGATGGCACAGGCAGCACTAATTTGCGGCACTGTGTGACGCTGATGGCACTTTTGGCATTGTGACACTTATGGCACTGCGGCATTGATAAAAAAAGGGAAGAAGGAGGGCGCCCCGACCTTGTGCATTACCAGTGGTAAAATATTTTGTTAAAAGCATAAAAGCAATGTTTATACTCGTATGTAAAAAAGGCTTGTAAATTGGTCAGACTGCATCCCTTGACACCTGCAGACAGGACCTGATGTTGAGGGATCAGATGGTACCCCAAATTTCTGATGCGTTTCAAGGGCATACCCTTTTCCTCAGAGCCTAGACGGTCAGACTGTGGCATTGATGGCACTTATGGCACTGTGACACTGATGGCACTGGCAGCACTGACATGCGGCACTGTGTGACACGGATGGCACTTATGGCACTGTGACACTGATGGCAATGTGACTGATATGTGGCACTGTGTGACACTGATGGCAATGTGACACTGATGGTACTTATGGCACAGTGACACTAATGGCACAGTGACACTGATGACACTATGGCACTGTGACACTGATGACACTATGGCACTGTGACACTGATGGCACTGAGGCATGGTGAGGCACGGTGACACTGATGGAACTGAGGCACAGTGACACTGATGACACGATGACACTGATGGCACTGTGAAACTGATGGGGACTGATGGTAATGTGACACTGATGGCACTGATGCCACTGTGACACTGGTGCTACTGTGACACTGATGGCACTGATGACACTGATGGCACTGTTACACTGATGGCACTGACACTGATGGCACTGACACTTACCGAAACGTATATACGAAATTGATAATCATTAGCACCTATGTGATATAATTGTTTAATCATACTTCCTGAATCTAATCCTACAAAATCCCTGACTTTGTGCAAGGTTGATTTACTAAAGGCAAATATATTGTGCACTGCAAGTGCTCTTTTAAGTTCAGTGCAAGTACACTTTGAAGTGCATTTGCTCTAGCTCTGAAGGGAAGCTCTGAAATGGGGGGGGGGGCTCTGCTGGTTTCTACCATCCAATCATGTACCAACAAAAATTCTGTTTTTTTTATTTTTCTTGCATGTGATTGAGTATTCCTTGCAAAGTGAAGCTTTACCTCATTTACTGAGCTCTGGAGCAAGTGCACTTGCAGTGCACATTATAGTTGCCTTTAGTAAATCAACCCAAAGCCTACCAAATAACAAGTCTTCTCTCACCATCTTCACGTCCCAAAGCTTTAGAATACCCCATGATTGAATAACCCTAGGAAGACTGACTATCACTTCAGCACCCCATAGGGGTCATAGATGTGACTCCCACCAGGCAACCTTGTACCCAGATCACACCCCTAATCAGCCAAACCCACCTTGACCACTCATGCTGTGAGATGGCAGCACTTTCTAACAGGGCCTCCCCCCTTCACTCCTGCAAAATCTCAGTCCTCTCGCTCATCATTTGGCTCTGAGACAAAGGAGCCTTCTTCCTGGAAAGACTATATTTAATTTATTCCCTTGAAAAAAAAGACTCTTTATTGCTTGTCCAAGAAGTATGTGAAACATGCCACACTGAAACGAAAGCCCTGCAAGTAGATTTTCAACATCTTACTAACAGAGTTGAAACTATTAAGGCTACTTTCACACTGAGGCATTGCGCCATCGGCAGTAAAGCGCCACTTTACCGTAGTTTTTGCAGCGCTATTCGGCCACTAGCGGGGCGCTTTTAACTCCCGCTAGCAGCCGCTTGATTTCAATGGGCAGGGGCGCTTTATGAGCGGTGTATACTCCGCTCCTACAGCGTCTCAAAGATGCGGCTGGCAGGACATTTTTGAGCGTCCTGTCAGCGCACAGCTCCAGTGTGAAAGCCCTCGGGCTTTCACACTGGAGTGAGAGAAGAGGCTCTTTCACGGCGCTTTGCAGGCGCTATTTTTAGCGCTATAGCGCCTGCAAAGCTCCTCAGTGTGAAAGTAGCCTAAAGGTAAGCTTCAGTCTACAAAACAAGATATCCATACTGTCAGAGAAGCTAGTAGATCAGACTGTGTGACTGCACAGAGGAGACCCAAAACGCATATAGGTGAAAATATAATAATTTATTAAGATAAGTGAACAAACACACAACCACCTCCAACAGGACACAGTGCAATAAATCAACCAATAAACAGTGACCAAAAGATAACTATAGACAATATATACAATGATGGGAGATATCAGAATCGTAGTAAAAGCCGGGCCAAGGTCATACACAAGGGGATATAAGCAGATGGGTAAGGACGGGAGACCAATAGGAACAGGGAGGGGAAGGATGGATAGGCTGCAGAGCAGGGATCCAAAGTGATCAGGTAACAGGAGGACAGGTATCCGTGGTAATGAGGAGACAGGAGGGACAGGTACAGGATGGGCTAGGGATAGGGATCAGATCGGATCGGGTCAGGTAGGATGCAGGCTCAAAGTCAGGATTGCAGGCTCAAGGTCAGGGAGAGAGATACCAGGGCAAGGTGTGTTTGTACTTGCCAGGTATAAATAGGAATGCCTGTAATTGGCTTCAAGTTACACCTGAGCACAGAAGGTGCTGTCTGCTCCACACTGCCGGGATCCATCCACTGATGGACGCCAGCACTGCGGCCCAAGGATGACATAACACCAGCAGGGAGAAGTTCCCCTGACAGTTCAAAACTGCCAGGAGACACCTGCTGGTGGACCTCAGTACTGCACGCCAAATGATAGATATTACCAGCGGATGGAACCTTTCCTGACACATACTCTTCAAACTGAAGTCGCAACTAAATGTTCTGTTCTAAAGAACAGTTAAAGACATCTGCAAAACCTAGGTAATAGAAGCATCACAAACAATATCAGAATTAAAGGTCTCCCAGAAGCCACGGGACCAGTTGATTTTAAGTAGACCCACAAAAGCTCATACCATGCAATATAGAATTTGATGAAGTGTAAAACAACTATAGCCTAATATTTCATTGATTACTTTGCAACAACATAGACTGCTATTACAACGCTCAGCTACCATTAGAAATGTTAACATCCCCTACAGGTGAGATTCCCCAAACCCAATGGGGAGAAGATCCACCAGATTTAAGGTCATGGAAGATTTGCCACTCTTTTTGCAAAGGTCTGGATATTATGTGGCCAAAACTATGAGAATTGGGGCCTCAACCTACTCCTGTGAGAGAGTGTCTCAGCCTGGAAGACATCCTCGCCCCTTGGGGTCACAAGATGAATGATCTATGGACTTGTCTTTATTTGAAGCTTAGACTTAGTCTTTATTAGAAGCTTTAGTTCTGATCTTTAGACCCACTATTTGACATGGGACTGCTGCACTCACCTCCTCAAGGCATGTTATATTTAAAATATTCTTTCCCTGAATTATCTTTTGCTAACCTATTGTCAGGTCACCTGTGGCCAGGTGACAGATGCACACCATTGGGGGTCAGGAGTGCACCACAAGGTAGTGAACCCTATGGCTGACAGCTGCGGATGGGACACTGGGTGGTTGTGGAAAGCGGGACCAGTGGAGCACAACAGGGATCCACAGGGAGAGCCCAAGATTCCCCAGAGTCTAAGACCCAGCAGGTCTTCACCAGAGCCTCTAGTGGTGAGGATGTTACGCTGCAGCTGGGCCCAGGTCGTGGCCCCCAGAGTCCTCTAGCTCACACTCCATAGGGTAAGGAGGATAGAGGGAAGCAGCAGCACAGGATACAAGAATAGTGAGGGGAAAAGCCAAGGTCAGGGCAACAAGCAGACAGGGATGGTCGAGAACGTGCCAAAGGTCAGGGTCACAAGCAGGCGGGGATGGTCGGGAACACGCCAAGATCGGTAACAGAGACAAACGGCAAGAAGGAAACAGGAAACCAAAGAAACAATATTGCACGGCAAGGCTCTTCTATTCCTTCAGAGGAGTGGGTGATGTTGCCTATTGAGCATTGTGGAGGGCAACATGGGGAGACTACTCATTACATTTAACACTATAACCTGCTCCAAATGTATAAGCAAAGTCTGGTTATGGGAGGATGCTTTTAAATGTACCCATGTTTATTACCAACTAGGGGTAATAATATCAATGTTACGATGTTTTGCATTACAGTTAGACTGACAAGTTCTGAATTTGTCTCTTGCCTGACTATCCACTACCAACGCGTATTTAAAACCAGAGGAAATTTCTCCACTTATTCTTAAATTATACTATAGGCTCCAATTTTAACGAGGCCCACCTTACTGTTCCAGTGTTTCCTATTACCTATTAGACTACCTCTCACCTTGGCTTCATTTGGCGGCGTTGTTTACCCCTTGCTGATACCCCTTTTATTTTACCAGCTATAACACCTTGGGGGAGATTTACTAAAACTGGTGCACTCAGAATCTGGAGCACCTGTGCATGATAGCCAATCAGCTTCTAACCTCAGCTTGTTTAATTAAGCTTTAGCAATAAAACCTGGAAGCTGATTGGTTTCTATGAAGATGTGCACCTAATTTTGCACTCTCCAGCTTTATTAAATAAACCCCCTTATCTCATTCAGACAGGCACCAGAAATGAGAGCTACATGATACATCTGTTCACTATCTCCTCACAAACATAATGGTTCTATTTCTCTCACAGACTACATTTATACCCTCCCATATTTCAGTGCCGTAGCTATTTAGGTATCACTAGACATAGCTATTCAGGTATTACTAGCTCTACTGAGCCTTCAGTTACTTGTTTTAATGCCATTTTTGTTTTATCTGTTTTCTTTGTTTAGTTCATCATAAAAAACCTCTCCATGGTATTTGAAAGGTTCTGGATTTTTTTTCTATTGTCTAATCTCTTTCTGGATCCTTTTGTCCCAGAGATTCTGTCCGGATCCCTGCGATCTATTCTACATTGAAACACAGCTTCCAGACTGTTGCCATCATTCACCATTACAGATTTTTAGAAAAAACTTTAATTTCAGTTATGCAATACCCCACACCCTACAACAACCATGGTTAAGATCCTTTTCCTAAAGATACAGTAAATGGCCTAAATTCAAAAACTAAAGCCCCATACACACTATTAGATTTTCTGCAGATTTTTGTCTTCAGATTTACCAAAACAATTTAATATGAGGTCAGACCTTAAGAGTTTCAATTGGTAAGCAATCAGGCAGGCCCTTGCACTGCATGGTTTTGGTGAATCTGAAGACAAAAATCTGCAGAAAATCGAATAGTGTGTATGGGACTTAACCTCCCTGGCGGTATGATTCTGTCAGATTTTAGGTGCTGAAAGCGGTACCATTATTCTGCATGGAAATTTGGCGTTTTATATTGCAGGCCTGTAATTCTTAGGAATAACTCACTTAAATCTGTCCAAACCAGAGTCTAGTAGACATCCCGGGTATGATAAAGTTCAAAAAACAAAATTATACATTATAATAAAATAAATAACTATAAAATAATTATAACAAATAATAATATAATAATAATAATAAAAGTGTTTTTCAGTGTTTGATGACAAATTTCCCCACAAATCACTATCGCTTAATTCTGCGAGTGATTCTAATTTATTATCGCTGTTTTTTAGCTGGTCTAAAACCACTTTTGACATAAAGGGACACTTTTTGGTTGCTATGGACAATCTCCAGTTTCCAGGCAGAAAAAAAAAGTTTTTATTATATAAAAGTGCATGCAGGACACTGGTCAGACCACTAGGGACAAAGGGGATGTGTAATTATTACATACAGTACTGTAATCTGTAAGATTACAGTATACTGTATGTGTATTGTGTTTTAACTTTTTTGAATTTGGCGCCGATCTCCGTCCCCGTGCGTCGTAACGTCGCAGGGAACGGAGCTCGGCGGCATTCGGCAGTGTGTGAATCGAGCGAGATGACGGCTCGATCACACAGCGGGGAAGCATCGCAGGATCCAGGGGACAAGGTAAGTAACTCCTTCCTGGATCACTGCGACGCAGCCCGAGTCTGGCTCGGGGTTACCGCTTTTGGTGCTGAAATTTAACCCCGAGCCAGACTCGGGAATACCGCTAGGAAGGTTAAGAGATATTTGGTCTAAAGAGAATTCAGATGCTCAGATATAATCTTTGTTCATGGGAAATATGCTGACAAGATGGGCTCACTGAAGTTTGCATCCAGACATCAGATATCAGATATCATTTCCATGATATATTTGAATTCTAACTGAAATAAAAAGGAGTGGTGTTTCTTCTGATTAGGACATGCTCTCCATTCTACCTGACTACCTTGATTCTTGATAAAAATGGCTATTAGAGTTGGGCCAAACACCCCCCGGTTCTGTTCATGCCAGAACTCTGGAACATTGCAAAGTTCGGACCCAAACCGCAAACCTTATTAAAGTCTATGGGACCCGAACTTGAAAAGTCAAAAGTGATAATTTTTAAGTCTTATATGCAAGTTATTGGCCAAAAAAAGGATATGGAGGCCAGGGTACTGCCCTGGGGGACATGTAGCAACGCAAAAAATGTTTTTAAAAAAATACAGTTTTTATAGGAGCGGTGATTTTAATGATGCTTAAAGTGAAAGAATAAAAATTTAAAATTCATTTAAATATAGTCCCTGGGGGTCCCTTTAGTTTGCCTTAAAGTGGGGCATCTGTACTTGTGTAACAAAATGACATTTAAATTGATTTTGTCTGCAAGCTTTCTTTATTTTGTAAACAACGGCTTGGGGAGCCAGTCTGTATGATGAGGCCACATTTTAGTGCAATTGGAACAAGATTATAGTTATTTTGGATACATTCTGGTATATCTTTGGCAGGCTTTGGATGGAAATAACAAAGTTTGTGACCACAGTGAGCAAGCCTTATGTGAAGAAGCCAAATTATAGTACACTCAGGCCCAAGTTCATGGAAGAACATGACTGCCAATTTGTTGTTTATCAGTGTTATCCCCTCTCTGTAGGATATTCAGTGTAGAATCTATATTCAGTCAGTACAGGCAAGTGTATTTGATATGTCAAAAATTATTTATTGCGCTATCCGTGAACCACTCTAAAAAGTGATAATAAGTGTAGGTGAACTGCTGCAACTTCATGTGAGACACACACAATCAATAGACTAAAATAAAATAAGCTGCGCTAAATAAAATTCTGTGATCAAATTAAAGTGACATATTAATAACAACAGTGCATCAGAAACAAGAAAGGTTATGAACCCTCTGTGTAACCTGATATTACATCAATGCTGAAACATAGAAACTCATAAAAAATGCATACATCAAAATAAAGAGGCTGTATGAACCCTCTGAGTGTCCAATTCACTGTACTGAATTGCTGAAAGAATGTTCCACAAAATGCAAAGTTCAAAGTGACAATTCAAGTGAAGATTCCTCAACCCAATGTTCTGCATTGTATTTGATATATATATATATATATATATATATATATATATACAGCCTAGTATATACTCTGCATTTAGGTGTAGATTAGATATTCAGTGTAGAATCTATATTCAGGCAGTGTAGTAAATCTAATATAGTGTATTGAAGTAGTTAAGGGGAACCCTGTGCCAAAAATAAAAAAGTTGTGAGGTCCCCCCAAAATCCATACCAGGCCCTTTGAGTCTGATATGGATTTTAAGGGGAACCCTGCATCAAAAAAAAAAAAAAAGCATGTGGGTCCTCCCCAAAATTCATACAAGACCCTAGTTTGAGCATGCAAGCTGGCAAGCCACAGGAAAAGGGGGAACGAGATAGTGCCCCCCCTCCTGAACCATACCAGGCCACATGCCCTCAACATGCGTAGTGTGCTTTGGGGTTCAACATGGGGAGGGTGCTTTTGGGGTGTTAATGGGGGCAAGGGCCTCATGCCCACAACCCTTGCCTGGTGGTTGTGGGGGTCTGCGGGCGGGGGCTTATCAGAATCTGGAAGCCCCCAGATCCCCGCCCCCCTATGTGAATGGGTAAGGGGTACATCGTACCCCTACCCATTCACGAAAAAAATTGTAAAAAAAAAAATGACAGGAGACAGTCTTGGATAATTCCTTTATTAAAAAAAAATTCAGTTCTATTTTCATTCACGGTCCCAAAAAAAAAGGAAAAACTCTGCCGCCATGGGAGGCGTTCCGCCGACTGCCGTCTTTTTGCTTTGACAGTTTTTATATAGTCAAGGGCGGGGCCACCCGGTGACATAAACGGGTGACCCACCCCATCTGGCGTCACATGACATCAGAAGGGATGGGGTCACTCGGTTACATCAATGGGGTGGCCCGCCCTTGGCTATATAAGAGCTGTCAAAGCAAAAAGACATCAGTCAGCGGGACGCTTCCCATGAAGGCTGAGTTTTTCTGTTTTTTGGGGGGGGGGGGGGGTTCGTGACCGTTGGCGCCCTGATTGAAGATGGATGGACATCGCAAGACACTTTTTATTTTTTTTTAAATAAAGGAATTGTCCAAAACTGTCTCCTGTAATTTTTACTTTTTTGGCACTTTTTTGGTGAATGAGTAGGAGTATAATTTTCCCCATACCCATTTACATGGGGGGGCTGGGATCTGGGGGCCCCCTTGTTAAAGGGGGCTTCCAGATGCCGATAAGCCCCCCCCCTGCAGACCCATGTTGATGGGGACAAGGGCGTTATCCCCACAACCCTTGCCCGATGGTTGTGGGGATAAGGCCCTTGTCCCCATCAACATGGGGACAAGGTGCTTTGGGGGGGGGACCCAAAGCACCCCCCCATGTTGAGGGCATGTGGCCTGGTACGGTTCAGGAGGGAGGGCCACTCTCTCATCCCCCCTTTTCCTGCGGCCTGCCAGTTTGCATGCTAGGATAAGGGCCTGGTATGGATTTTGGGGAGATCCCCACGCCATTTTTTTTAAATTTTGGCACAATGTTCCCCTTAATATCAATACCAGACCCAAAGGGCCTGGTAATGGACTGGAGGGGAAACCTTGCCATTTTTTTCAATGATTTTTTATGTATATTGCCAGGATCCGGCAATACATTACAGCTGCAAGCAATTTTAAATTAAAAATTTTCCTTTAGAAATGTCATTTTGCTGTGGGGCTATTATGAACATGGGAAAAATGTTCTACTTTATAGGCAGACTAAGGAGACCCCCAGGCACGATATTTAAAGGAATATTTCATTTTTATTATTTTACTTTAAGCATTATTAAAATCACTGCTCCTGAAAAAATGGCAGTTTTTAAAACGTTTTTTTTTTTTGTATTCATACATGTCCCTTTGGGCAGTATCCAGGTCCCCATACACCTTTTATGGCAATAACTTGCAAATAGGCCTTTAAAATTAGCACTTTCGGTTTTTCACGCTCGTGTCCCATAGACGTTCGCACTGATGGTCCATGACAAGTGGCACTGGTGGTTCCTGACATGGTGGTCCCTGACATGGTGGTCCCTGACAAGCGACACTGGTGGTCCCTGACATGGTGGTCCCTGACAAGCAGCACTGGTGGTCCCTGACATGGTGGTCCCTGACAAGCGGCACTGGTGGTCCCTGACAAGCGGCACTGGTGGTCCCTGACTGGTGGTCCTTGACATGGTGGTCCCTGACATTCTGCAATGGTGGACACTAATAAGCTGCACTGGTTTTCATTTATATTAAATGCATTAAATTTATTAATTTAATTTAAATTTATTTATTAAATGCATTTAATTAATATTATATTAATATGCATTTATATTAAAATGCTTTGCATTTATAAGGCTGTAAGCTATCATATCGTGTGTTAAGTATGGCTTGCTGGCTGCAGAATGAGGGGTGTGATTTATGTTGAAGTGGGCGAGTTCACATTTACATGTACAAGCCTAGTGTACCTCCCACATTCACTCCCATCCCAAGGATTCATGGGAAATGTAGGCGGATTACAGTTAGAGAGAGAGAAGAGCATATGATGTAATCACTGTTCTAACAAATCCTCCCTGCCAGAAAAGATGATGCATTTTTTGAATCACAGAGCTGGCTTCCTGAAAATTAAATCAGTCATATCTCTTAAACGGTAATTTCACAAATGTAATAACTGTTTAGTGTTTTGTGTGTGGGGGGAGGGGGTGTACTAATGGGGGATTTTTTGAAAATCCCAGAGTTCTGCTTTAAAGGTTGTTGCAATGAGAAATTAAGGAGTGTGAGCAGTGTCAATTGACTGAGTGGAGAACGAAAGTTAAATAATTGAATAAAAAGATTCAATTATATGTAGTGTATTAAGTGAAGCATATAATAGGCAGAAAGATTATTAGAAAAATCGATATATGAAGAAAGTGGAAATAACTAGTTGGATGAAAGAAAAGGAAAAAAAAAAGAATAATCCAAGCTGAAAAAAAAAAAAAAGTTCTTTCTTTTAACCACTTAAGCCCCGGACCATTTGGTAGCTAGAGGACCAGAGGTGAATTCAGAATTTTGCACTGCGCTGCTTTAACTGTAAATTGTGCGGACATGCAATGTTGTACCCAAACGAAATTTGCGTCCTTTTCTTCCCACAAATAGAGCTTTCTTTTAATGGTATTTGATTGCCTCTGCGATTTTTATTTTTTGCGATATAAACGGAAAAAGACCGAAAATTTTGAAAAAAAATGATATTTTCTACTTTTTGTTATAAGAAAAATCGAATAAACTCAATTGTAGTCATACATTTAGGCCAAAATGTATTCAGCCACATGTTTTTAGTAAAAAAAATGTCAATAAGCGTATATTTATTGGTTTGCGCAAAAGTTATAGAGTTTACAAACTAGGGTACATTTTCTGAAATTTACACAGCTTTAAATTTATGACTGCCTATCTCATTTCTTGAGGTGCTAAAATGACAGGGCAGTACAAAACCCCCCCAAATGACCCCATTTTGGAAAGTAGACACCCCAAGGAAATTGCTGAGAGGCATGTTGAGCCCATTGAATTTTTTATTTTTTTGTCCCAAGTGATTGAATAATGACTAAAAAAAAAAATTACAAAAAGTTGTCACTAAATGATATATTGCTCACACATGCCATGGTTATATGTGGAATTTCACCCCAAAATACATTTTGCTGCTTCTCCTGAGTACGGGGATACCACATGTGTGGGACTTTTTGGGAGCCTAGCCGCGTACGGGACCCCGGAAACCAAGCACCGCCTTCAGGATTTCTAAGGGCGCAAATTTTTGATTTCACTCCTCACTACCTATCACAGTTTCGAAGGCCATAAAATGCCAAAATAGCACAAAACCCCCCCAAATGACCCCATTTTAGAAAGTAGACACCCCAAGGAAATTGCTGAGAGGCCTGTTGAGCCCATTGAATATAATTTTTTTTGTCCCAAGTGATTGAATAATGACAAAAAAAAAAAAAAATTACAAAAAGTTGTCACTAAATTATATATTGCTCACACATGCCATGGTTATATGTGGAATTACACCCCAAAATACATTTTTCTGCTTCTCCTGAGTACGGGGATACCACATGTGTGGGACTTTTTAGGAGCCTAGCCGCGTACGGGACCCCGAAAACCAAGCACCGCCTTCAGGATTTCTAGGCACAAATTTTTGATTTCACTCCTCACTACCTATCACAGTTTCGAAGGCCATAAAATGCCAAAATCGCACAAAACCCCCCCAAATGACCCCATTTTGGAATATAGACACCCCAAGCTATTTGCTGAGAGGAATGGCGAGTATTTTACAGCTCTCATTTGTTTTTGAAAATGAAGAAAGAAAATATATATATATATATATTTTTTTTTTTCAATTTTCAAAACTTTGTGACAAAAAGCGAGATCTGCAAAATACTCACAATACCTCTCAGCAAATAGCTTGGGGTGTCTACTTTCCAAAATGGGGTCATTTGGGGGGGGGGGTTTGTGCTATCTGGGCATTCCATGGCCTCCGAAACTGTGATAGGCAGTGAGAAGTGAAATCAAAAATTTACACCCTTAGAAAGCCTGAAGGCGGTGCTTGGTTTTTGGGGTCCCGTACATGGCTAGGCTCCCAAAAAGTCTCACACATGTGGTATCCCCGTACTCAGGAGAAGCAACAGAATGTATTTTGGGGTGTAATTCCACATATGCCCATGGCATGTTTGAGCAATATATCATTTAGTGACAACTTTGTGCAAAAAAAAAAAAAAAATTGTCGTTTTTCCGCAACTTGTGTCAACATATAAAATATTCCATGGACTCGACATGCCTCTCAGTATATAGCTTGGGGTGTCTACTTTCCAAAATGGGGTCATTTGGGGGGGTTTTGAACTGTTCTGGCATTTTATACACAACATTAGGAAGCTTACATCCACTCTTCTAACCACTTGAAGACAAAGCCCTTTTTGACACTTTTTGTTTACATGAAAACATTTTTTTTTTGCAAGAAAATTATGTTGAACCCCCAAACATTATATATATATTTTTAAAGCAAATGCCCTACAGATTAAAATGGTGGGTGTTGCATTTTTTTTTCTACACAGTATTTGCGCAGCGATTTTTCAAACGCATTTTTTGGGTTAAAAAATACACTTTTTTACATTTTAATGCACTAAAACACACTATATTGCCCAAATGTTTGATGAAATAAGAAAGACGATCTTAGGCCGAGTACATAGATACCAAACACGACATGCTTTAAAATTTTACACAAACGCGCATTGGCGACAAACTACATACATTTTTAAAAGCCTTTAAAAGCCTTTACAGGTTACCCCAGTAGATTTACAGAGGAGGTCTACTGCTAAAATGATTGCCCTCGATCTGACCTTCGCGGTGATACCTCACATGCATGGTGCAATTGCTGTTTACATATGACGCCAGACCGACGCTTGCGTTCGCCATTGGGCAAGAGCAGGGCAGGACAGGGGTGCTTTTTTTTTTTTTTTTTTTTATTATTAATTTTGCTTTTTTATTTTATTTTTAAATTGTTCCTTCCAAGTATTTTTTTTTTAATCATTTTTATTGTTATCTCAGGGAATGTAAATATCCCCTATGATAGCAATAGGTAGTGACAGGTACTCTTTTTTTGAAAAAACTGGGGTCTTCTAGACCCTAGATTTTTCCTCTGCCCTCAAAGCATCTGACCACACCAAGATCGGTGTGATAAAATGCTTTCCCAATTTCCCAATGGCGCTTTTTATATCCGGGGGGGCATTCCCTCCCACTGCTTGTAAAAGCAGTCCAGAGGCTAATTAGCCGCTAGGATTGCTTTTACATGAAAGCCGGCCGCAGGCTGAAAAGAATGATACCAAGATGATACCTAAACCCGCAGGCATCATTCTGGTATAAACATTCAAAGTCCAGCAACATACCAGTACGTTGCTGGTCCTTGTTGGACATGTTTTGTAATCTTTTTATTTCATGCAGCCAGTTGGCTGAACGAAAAAAGAGATTGATCGGTGGGTATGCCCACCATTAGAATACCGCCCTTCATCCACCCACTTCCAATGATGGGCATACACGCACCATTTATATATGCCGAAGCATGGGGGCATCCTCCCGCAAAAAAGTTATGCCGCACACACATGGTCGGACTTTTCCACGGGCAAGCCTCCGTCGGAATTTCGACCGTATGTACGCGGCATTAGGAGCAAAATCGCTCCTCCGCCCCTGCTGCCCCAATGCTTCGGCATATTTGCTTTTTTTTTTAACTGTGGTGGTGAAATCACCTCCTACAGCACTGGAGTCGCAGGGATCAGGCCTGTCTCTGCGAATGCTGCAGTTATGTGTGTTGTGTTTTGTAAGTGACAGTGATCGATCGATACTGCACTTGGGTGGCCTGGGCTGGACGGAGGGGCAAAACGCAGGTGCCAGCAGGTATCTGGGCTGATCCCGCTAACACTGCGTTTTTGGGAACCCTAAACTGCTGGGGACGCTAGTATAGATCTGATCAGATCAGATATTGATCTGTTCAGATACTATACCACTAAGGGGGGTGTATGCTTCACGCGTGGGTGTTAGCGTTACTGGCACTAACCTGACGCTGCCTGGGGTGTGACTCAGACCCTCTCTGACGCTAAAACCTAATTGATATCACCCGCCGGGCGATCAGGGGGTTAAACCTTTATTGGGTTATATACACGGCGGGTGCCCTGACACTATAAAAAGCAAACTAACTAACCAGCGTCACCCGTAACACTTATATGGTGATCACTGGTGAAAGGGTTAACTAGGGGCAATCAGGGGGTCAAAACCTTTATTAGATAATATATGGGGGTACCTGACGCTATAAAAACCTGCGGCGAACCTAAAAAAAATTACCAGCTACCGATCTGCATCACCGACACTAAGACAGCGTTTAGAAAAACGATTGCTTAGCGACAGTGGTGATGGGGGTGAAAGGGTTACCTGGGGGGGGATCAAGGGGGTTAAACCTTTATTAGATAATATATTGGGGTACCTGACGCTATAAAAACATGCGGCGAACCTAAAAAAAAATACTGGCTACGATCTGCATCACCGACACTAAGACAGCGTTTAGAAAAACAATTGCTTAGCGACAGTGGTGATAGGGGGTGAAAGGGTTACCTGGGGGGCGATCAAGGGGGTTAAACCTTTATTAGATAATATATTGGGGTACCTGACACTATAAAAACCTGCGGCGAACCTAAAAAAAAATACCGGCTACCGATCTGCATCACAGACACTAAGACAGCGTTTAGAAAAACGATCGCTTAGTGACAGTGGTGATAGGGGGTGAAAGGGTTACCTGGGGGGCGATCAAGGGGGTTAAACCTTTATTAGATAATATATTGGGGTACCTGACGCTATAAAAACCTGCGGCGAACCTAAAAAAAATTACCGGCTACCGATCTGCATCACAGACACTAAGACAGCGTTTAGAAAAACGATCGCTTAGTGATAGTGGTGATAGGGGGTGAAAGGGTTACCTGGGGGGCGATCAAGGGGGTTAAACCTTTATTAGATAATATATTGGGGTACCTGACGCTATAAAAACATGCGGCGAACCTAAAAAAAATTACTGGCTGCCGATCGGCATCACTGACGCTAAGACAGCGATCAGAAAAATGATCGCTAAGCGACAGTGGTGATAGGGGGTGAAAGGGTTATCTGGGGGGTGATCAGGGGGTTAAACCTTTATTAGGGGGGGGTTAGGGGGCTACACTGGACCTAAGACTAAACTTTGGTGACACTTTTACAGTCACAAATGTCACTGATTGCAGTGATGACTAAATAAATGGTCACTGCAATCAGTGACACTGTGACTGGGGGCTGGGGGGGTGATCTGGGGGGTGATCTGGGGTGTCTGGGGGGGCCTGGGGGGGGCGATTTATGTCCCTATGTGTCCTGGTGTCAGTGTAGTGTTGTATGCACTGACCTGATATCTTCTCTTGTACGGCGCTCGGTATATGTGAGCGCCGCACCAGAGATGACATCACTTCCTCCTGCTCCCTCTGTCTGACACAGACAGAGGGGGCATTTCCATTCGCCGGGAGCGATCGCGAGGGGGTGGCCAGAAACGAATGGCTGCCCCCTCATCCCGGAACGCTCCCGGACACTTAGCCACCGCTCACTGTATAGAAGGGGGGTCCGATTGGACCCCCCAACTGTACAAAGGCAATCACGTACACTCTACGTGATTGTGCCTGTCGGTGCCATTCTGCAGACGTATATATACAGTGAGCGGTCGTTAAGTGGTTAATTTTGTTTAAGTGTTTAACCACAAGGTTGACATGTTAAAGCGGAGGTCCACCGATTAAAAAAAAAAAAAATTACAAATACTGCAGCTGCTGACATTTAAAACAAGGACACTTACCTGTCCAGGGTGCCCGCGATGTCGGCACCCGAAGCCGATCTCTCCCTCGGCTCTTGGATGCTGCTGCCGCCATCTTCGGTAATGGAATCAGGAAGTGAAGCTTTGCGGCTGCGCTGCGCTGTCCGAATGGTCCCTGCTGTCTTCTGGGACCTGTGTGTCTCCCAGAAGACAGCGGGGGGGACAGAGGAGGAGTTGGACGTGGCATAGATACCCGCAGATAATGCGGATATCTTTTCCCAGAAGTGGGAGCAAATACTTGTATTACACAGGTATCTGGTCCCCCCTAAAAGGTGCCAGATGTGACAACGGAGGGGGGGAGAGTTCCGAAAAGCAGAAGTTCCATTTTTGGGTGGAACTCTGCTTTAAATGAAAATAGTTTTGAGGCATGCTTGCGATTTGTTTTTTTTTCTACACAATTAAACAATTGAATGAACATTTTCCAAGAGTGGTGATTCCATACTTTTTGCCAGGGTTTGTAGGTTCAGGGCAGCTTGAACAGGGGGTAAAACCCAGCGACGGATCAATGTACACAGAACCATGACACCTTCAACTCAGTATACACTTTCTGCTGATTTGAGATTGTTATTTCTTGCAGGGTGACTTTAACCCCTTCGCGCTAACCGTACGCAAATTTGTGTTCATGGCTTGAAGGGATTAAACTGGGGTGATGCCTGCAGCTGCAGACATCACCCCAGTATTGTTTTTGATAGCCAGCAGTTGGCTTTTTAGTTATAAAAACTGACAGGGCTAAAAGCCGCTCCACTGTTATCCTGAAGGAGTGGGAAGGGATGTCCCCCCCGCCAACTTCCATCGCTCTTCCCGGGCCACTGCTGAGACCCGAACAAAGCCAGATTCGGCTTTGATCGGGTCTCCGATGAAAAATCACGGAAGGGACGTCACGACCGGTTTACTCGGCTGCCAATGGCACAGATTAATAAAAAAAATTAAAGTATTCAAAATTGCAGATTTTGGCGATCTAAATACTTTGAAGTTCAAAGGAGGGATTTGGGGGTCTTTTAGACTCCAGATCTCTCCATAAAGAGTACCTATCACCACCTATTACTGTCACAAGGGATGTTTACATCCCTTGTGACAGCAATAAAAGTGATCAGGATTTTTTAAAGGGACAATGTAAAAAAATAAAATAAAATAAATAATTAATTTTTTTTTTTTTAAAGCGCCCCGTCCCTGTGTGCTCGCGTAGCAAAGAAAACGCATAGGTAAGTCGCTCCCGCAAATGTAAATGGTGTTCAAATCACACATGTGAGGTATCGCTGCAATCGTCAGAATGAGAGCAATAATTCTAGCAAAAGACCTCCACTGTAACTCTAACTGCTAACCCAGTGTTTCTCAACTCCAGTCCTCAAGGCGCACCAACAGGTCATGTTTTCAGGATTTCCCTCAGATGAAACAGCTGTGGTAATTACTAAGGCAGTGAAACTGATTACATCCCCTGTGCAAAATAATGGAAAGCCTGAAAACATGACCTGTTGGGGCGCCTTGAGGATTGGAGTTGAGAAACCCTGTGCTAACCGATAAAAAAAATTAAAACGTCACCTATGGAGATTTTTAGGTACCGTAGTTTGTCGCCATTCCGCAAGTGTGTGCAATTTCAAAGCATGACATGTTTGGTATCTATTTACTCGGCGTAACATCATCTTTCACATTATACATAAAAATTGGGCTAACTTTACTGTTTCGTTTTTTTTTGGATTCCTGAAGTGTCTTTTTTACCAAAAAATTGTGTTTGAAATTCCGCTGCGCAAATACCGTGTGACATACAATCGCCATTTTATTCTCTAGGGTCTCTGCTAAAAAAAATATATATATAGTTTTTTTGGGGGTTCTACGTAATTTTCTAGCAAAAAATATGGATTTGAACTTGTAAGCATCAAATATCAGAAATAGGCTCAGGCATGAAAGGGTTCATTTTTAAGCAGGCTTGATTTGTGTGGTGAATGGTAGTTAGCATTCAACACAAAGTATGACCAGCATGAAAACCTAGTGATTCCCCTTGGATTGTGCAAGTGCATACTATCAAAGGTTGGTGAATAAAATTTTCTGACATTTTTTGTACATCTACATATACAAGTGCATCTACATATACCTGAATTACATCTACCTTTTCCACAAATTCATGGTAAAGCTCTCCATCCTTTTTGAGGAAATGATCTAGGTATATGCAAACCTGGAGAAATGCCTTTTCAAAAGAACATATGCTTACTGGATTAACTTCAGTAAAAGCTTGGGTAGCAAGTGGCTCTGGTGAGTTTATCTCAATCTCTGCTGATTTCCTTTCTGTGTTCCTAGGTATTGCTGTTTTTAACCACTTCAGCCCCGGAAGGTTTTACCCCCTTCCTGACCAGAGCACTTTTTACAATTTGGCACTGCGTTGCTTTAACTGGTAATTGCGCGGTCATGCAATGCTGTACCCAAACAAAATTTGTGTCCTTTTTTTCCCACAAATAGAGATTTCTTTTAGTGCTATTTGATCACCTCTGTGGTTTTTATTTTTTGTGTTATAAACAAAAAAATAGCGACAATTTTGAAAAAGAAAAACAATATTTTTAACTTTTTTCTATAATAAATATCCCCAAAAATGTTTTTTAAAAACACATTTCTTCATCAGTTTAGGCGCATATATATTTTTTCTACATATTTTTGGTAAAAAAAATAAAATAAGCGTACATTGATTCGTTTGCGCAAAAGTTATAGCGTCTACAAACTATGGAAAAGATTTATGGCATTTTTATTATTATTATTTTTCTACTAGTAATGGCAGTAATCTGCGATTTTTAGCAGTATTGCGACATTGCTACGGACAGATCGGACACTTTTGACACATTTTTGAGACCATTGACGTTTATACAGTGATCGGTGCTATAAATATGCACTGATCACTAGGTACATGTCACTGGTAGGGAAGGGGTTAACACTAGGGGGCAATCAAGGGGTTAAATGTGTGTTCCCTCAGTGTGTTCTAATTGTATGGGAGTAGGAGAGGAGACATATTGCTGTTCCTACTTACTAGGAACAAATGACATGTCTCCTCTCCTCTGACAGCACAGGGATTTGTGTGTGTAAACATGCAGCGGGTGCGCCCTCTGGCGGCTCTTTAACCACTTAACCACTTCTCTACTGGGCACTTAAACCCCTTTCCTGCCCAAGCCATTTTTCAGCTTTCAGCGCTGTCACAATTTGAATGACAATTGCGCGGTCGTGCGACGCTGTACCCAAATGAAATTTGCGTCCTTTTTTTCCCACAAATAGAGCTTTCTTTTGGTGGTACTTGATCACCTCTGCGGTTTTTATTTGGGCTATAAACAAAAGAAGAGCGACAAGTTTAAAAAAAAAACACAATATTTTTTACTTTTTCTAGAATAAATATCCATAAAAAAATAAAATAATCAAATTTCCTCAGTTTAGGCCGATACGTACTCTTCTACATATTTTTGGTAAAAAAATCGCAATAAGCATATATTGATTGGTTTAAGCAAAAGTTATAGCGTCTACAAAATAGCGGATAGATTTATAGCATTTTTATTTTTTTAATTTTTTTTACTAGTATTGGCGGTGATCAGCGATTTTTATCGTGACTGCGATATTGTGACTGCGATATTGCGGTGGACACATCGGACACTTTTGACACATTTTTGGGACCATTCACATTTATACAGAGATCTGTGCTATAAAAATGCATTGATTACTGTATAAACATGACTGGCAGGGAAGGGGTTAACACTAGGGGCGAGGAAGGGGTTAAATGTGTTCCCTATTAGTGATTCTTACTGTGGGGGGAGGGGACTGACTGGGGGAAGGACACACCATCGGTCTCCTCTCCCTGACAGGATGTGGATCTGTGTGTTTACACACACAGATCCACGGTCCTGCTCGGTTACTGGGCAATCGCGGCTGCCGGGCACGCGCATCGGGTGCCCAGTGACGCGGCGCGCCCGCTAGTGGATTTTAAAGGCGCAACGTCATATGACGTCCGCCCAGGATAACAGTGTCTTCCTGCCGCCGTCAATTGACGGCGGCCGGTCCGGTTGACAACTGGTTAAGGAAACCCCTTACGGGTACAGGGTTTCGTGCAGGGGAGTCATTCTGCTACCGTAAATAGACGTGAGCCGGTCGGGAACTGGTTAAATAATTTGTAGCTTGCTGGCAGCAGCTGAAATTGTTATTATATTCAATCATATTCTGAAAGGTAAGTATGCTTTTAACAGCAAAACAGGCCTCAAATGCTTGTTATCATCCTGCAGTGGGTGTACCAGCTTGTAAAGGTCTGGTATCTCTTAGGGAAGGGAAGGCAAACTTTTTTTTTTAAGAAAAAAAAAAATAGTTAAAAAAAAAAAAGCATAATAGTGGATAATTAAATATTATGTTATTATATCAGCTGGTCATAAATTAATAAATTGGTATTTTTATATAACTCTTTTTTATTATTATATATTATTTCTATTTAATCTGGCATTCTATGCCCTGTTATTAAAATAATTTTTTTAGGAAGTTGTTACAAAGGTGGAGCAATTTACAGCAGCATATAACAAACCAATCATATTTTTTTCAAATCTGATGGGTTGCAAGGGGTTACTGTACACAAAGCCATTATACTTTTCCTTACCTTATCAAATACATTGTGTTCACATTTGAAAAACATCTAAACCCGCTTTCCATTTTCTCTTTCTGCTTTGTTATTAATTTCTGCCATATTATTTTTGTCCTTTTAAAAGTGTCCTTCTGGAGATAAGGACTTCCTATCTAATGTCAAGCTTCTAAATGTTTAGAATCGATCAATAAAACCACTGAAGCAAAAATTAAACATTAGTAGGAACACTTCATTGTAGTCCTTCTAATAAAAGAATCATTGCCATTCAAGCTCAGAAAAATATACAAATATTGATTACAATTACAAATAAATGAACACATAGAATTGTTCATTCAAATGAAACAAACACTTAAGAGGCTTTTATTTTATATGAGCTTTGGACAAATCATTATATAAAAAATTCTAAATACAAAAAACAACATGTGTATATATATATATGCATGCCTATGCATTTATTCAGTTTCTGATAAAAATACTCACCTTCTTGGATTTTTTTCCTGTTTTACTGTAAAGCCTGGTACGCACGATTGGATTTTCTGCGGACAAAACGTAGGACTTTTGTCCGAAGGGAGTTGGCCATGAACTTGTCTTGCATACAAACGGCAAAGAATTGTCGGCCAAAAAACATGAAACAACGTGGTTTTTCAGCTCTTTAGCGCCACCCTTTGGGCAAATTCTACTAATGTTGTGTTATGGTTAGCATTGCTTCTGAGCATGCGTGTTTGTACTTTGGATTTTTTTCTGGAGGACTTGTGTACACACGATCGGATAATCCGACAACACACATTTGTTGTCGGAAATTTTTAAAGCATGCTATCCAACATTTGTTGGCAGAAAATCTGACAACAATTGTCCGATGGAGCATACAAACGGTCGGATTTTCCGACAACAGCCTGTCATCGCACAATTCCCGTTGGAAAATCCGATCGTGTGTACGGGCCTTAATAGAACAAATTTGCCAGGGGTACGCTACCTTACAGTGCATCAATGATCATGCCACCAAATTAATAAGGCTCTGGATGGCTGTCTCTAATCCAACAAGGAAGCTTAGCATAGGGATGCTAGATTCACAATGATGGATTGGCGTGTGCCTGCAACTTCAAAGGTATTTTAGCTAGGTAGATGTCCACTTTTTGATACTGAATTTGTATGTGAACCTGTTGCTTTTCATGCATAAGTTTGTTAGATATGCAAATAGAAAAGTTGTATACATCTTATAATTGCAATTTATTGTACATTTTAGTCTGAAAACACGATAAACACACCTGAATACAACAGTGCTGCATGGTAGTAAGGAAGCAATCTTACATTAGATTTTTAATCACTCATGTAGAAACATAGAGAAGTGACGTCAAGAAAAAGACCAAGTGGTCCATCGAGTCTGCTGTTTTTATTTTTATATGTTTTGTATTTTTTTTGTTTTTGTTTTTTTTCCAACGTCTAGATCGAGTATAGATCTATGTTTGTCCCAAGCATTTTTGAAACCACTTACTGTGGACTGACTCACCTCTGATGGAAATCTATTCCAAGCATCAACTATTCATTCAGTAAAATACTTTCTAAGATTAGCTTTTAACTTTCCTTTAGTTAGTTTGTCCCGGTGTTCTTGGTTACATATTTAAAATACTGCCCTCTGGAACCCTATTCACCCCCTTAATGTATTTAAAGGTTTCAATTATGTCTCTCCTTTCCATTCTTTCCTCCAGACCGTACATATTGGGTTGATTTACTAAATCTGGAGAGTTGGAGAGTCCAAAATCTGGTGCATCTCTGCATTAAAAGCAATTAGCTTACAGTTTTTTTTTTTGTTAAATGTAATTGATTAACCACTTAAGCCCCGGACCATTTGGCTGGCCAAAGACCAGGCCACTTTTTGCGATTCGGCACTGCTAACTGTTAACTGACAATTGCGTGGTCGTGCGACATGGCTCTCAAATGAAATTTACCCTCTTTTTTTCCCACGAATAGAGCTTTCTTTTGGTGGTATTTGATCACCTCTGCGGTTTTGATTTTTTTCCGCTATAAACAAAAATGGAGCGACAATTTTGAAAAAAAATCAATATTTTTTACTTTTTGCTATAATAAATACCCCCAAAAAATATATATAAAAAAAAAATTTCCTCAGTTTAGGCCGATACGTATTCTTCTACATATTTTTGGTAAAAAAAAATCGCAATAAGCGTTTATTGATTTGTTTGCGCAAAAGTTATAGCGTCTACAAAATGGGGGATAGTTTTATGGCATGTCTTATTAATATTTTTTTTTTTTACTAGTAATGGTGGCTCACAGCAATTTTTATCATGACTGCGACATTATGGCGGACACATCAGACACTTTTTGACACAATTTTGGGACCATTGTCATTTTTACAGCGATTAGTGCTATAAAAATACACTAATTACTGTAAAAATTACACTGGCAGTGAAGGGATTAACCTGTAGGGGGCGCTGAAGGGGTTAAGTGTGACCTAGGGAGTGCTTCTAACAGTTAGGGGCCGTGGCTTGCCATGACACGTCACTGATCACTGTTCCCGATTACAGGGAACAGACGATTAGTGACATGTCACTAGGAAGAACGGGGAGATGTTGTGTTTACACTAACATCTCCCCGTTCTTCAGCTCTGTGACCAAATCGCAGGACACCGGTGGACATCGAGTCCACAGGTCCCACGAGCACGGTCACGGAGCTCATGACAGGGTCACGAGCACGCCACCGCGGAGCGCGCGTGACCACATGGTAGCAAATTAAAGGGGACACATATATATATGCCCATTTGCCTGTCCGTGCCATGCTGTCGACGTAAATCTGTGTGAGCTGGTCCTTAAGCGGTTAAGCTGAAGTTAGAAGCTGATTTGCTACCATGCATTAGTTTTGCACTCCAGTTTTAGTAAATCAACCCCATTAATTTCCTAAAGTCACTCTTGATGTTTTATCCCACGAACCTTTCACCATTTTTGTTGCCTGTTGTTATCTGTCTCTAGACTCGTTCTTTTCAATATATTTTTTTGTAGGGGTGGTCTTCAGAACTGGACACAGTATTCTAAATGAGGTCTCACTAAAGATCTATATAGGGGGATCAGGGCCTCCTTCCTCCTACTGGTGACCCTACAAGTAGTGCATCCTAGAATTCTATTTGCTTTTCCCACTACCTGATCACACTGTTTGCTCATTTTGCAATCATCTGAAATAAGTACTCCAATATCTTTTTCCTCTGTAGTGCTGGCCGACACTGTACCCCCAATGTTGTACTCTCTTAAAGGATTATTTTTCCGTAGGTGCATTATTTTACATTTAGAAACATTGAACTTCAGTTTCCATTGCTTTGACCAATCTTCCAGTAATGTCAAAACCTTTTATTATATCACTTACATATAGATTAAATAGAATAGGACCTAGCTCAGAGCCTTGTGGTATACCATTAGTGACTGGTCTCTGCTCCGTATTTAATCCCATTTAAAACCACATTCTGATATCTATCCTTTAGCCAACTCCATATCCACTGAATCACCCAAGGTTTAAGTCCTAGCTTGTACAACTTTTGTTTTAGATCATTATGTGGCACTGTATCAAATGCCTTGTTTAAATCAAGATATGCTATGTCCCCAGCACCACCATGGTCCAAAATGTTGGTAATATAGTCAATCAGATTAGTTTGACATGATCTGCCCTTAGTAAAACAATGCTGCTTTGGGTCCAGCAAGTTGTGTGTTTTTAAGTGATCAATGATCCTTCCTTCCAGAAGTGATTCCATTAACTTGACTACAAGCAATGTTAATTTCCAGCTTCTATCTTGCTGCCCTTCTTGTGGATGGGTATTAGCTGTGCACCAGTCATGGGGGACTTCTCCTGTTAGAAGAGATTGAGGATCCACTAATGGCCCAACGACAATACCTCAAAAGTTATTTTAGAACTCTGAGATGAATACCATCAGGACCAATTGCGTTCTTAAGCTTTACGGAGCCAGTTCCTCTGCTACCTCTGTCTCCAGAAATCCTAAATTGAACCGTCATTACTAGAACCAATAATATTCTCCAACTTGTTATTGCTGGTATAATTTATTTCTGAGAGATCATTTGTGCCAAGGTGCACAACAACATTAACACTCCTCACTAGCTTTTTTGCTAATTTTTAAAATGCACCTTTTATCTCTTCTAACAGTAGCACCGGGTAAACACCTAACTTTATTTGACATTTCAACATGATTTTCTAAAAAAACAGCTTTTACAATTGAGACGCCAACAAGAAGATGACTTTTCCTTTTAGGAGCCTAATCCACAACACTCGCATGGTTTGCAACCTCAGATAAAACAATTTCTTTTGGCAAAGCAACTTTTATTCTCAGGGTCCTCCTCTTTATGCAGAGAAGGGTTGCCAATCTCTCAAGCAGCTATGTTTGCAACCTGTGTACAGTATCTGTACACTAGAACACTAAAAGGGTTATGCAGTTCCACCAAGTGGAACTGGACTAAGTGGTGAGTTAAAAACCAGAGTTGAAAACAGGAGGTTATAACAGGAGTCAAAGTACCTGTGTAGTGTGAGTACCTGAGTGTTGTCTGAGTAGTGTGTGGATTGTTAGTACCCTGTGTATTGTGTATACTTGTGTATTGTGCGTACCTGAGTATTGTTACATAGTTACATAGTTAGTCAGGTTGAAAAAAGACACAAGTCCATCCAGTTCAACCATAAAAAAAAAATATATATATATATATATATATATATATATATATATATATATATATATTTATGGTCGGAGCCCTCTGTATGAAGAGATATGGATCACATAAACACGCCACAAGACTAACGACACAAATAGACCTGAAGTGTGGCCTGGCCTGCTGTATGGTATGCCGAAGAAGGGGCCATACCTGAGATAGAGGTTGTGGGAATTCTGTTAAGAATTGTATGTAGAGGAGTGCCCTATAAAGGGGGATATGGGTGGGAGGGTTCCGCGCACTAGAGCCGACACTGACCGTCGTGGACGGTCTGTTTAAGTACCCTTCGAACTCCTCCCATAACTTCAGGCTAGCTTTGCCAGCCTTCCTATTTATGGTCGGAGCCCTCTGTATGAAGAGATATGGATCACATAAACACGCCACAAGACTAACGACACAAATAGACCTGAAGTGTGGCCTGGCCTGCTGTATGGTATGCCGAAGAAGGGGCCAAAAGTCACACGAGGTTTAGGGAGAAATAGTTTTATTATGACAAGAAATGATTACATGGCGAGACTGTTAAAGGCTCGTGCTACTTCTGCCTGTGGATCGGGCACGTATCGTGCGAAGCACGAAGATTTCCACCTGCCCATGGTTTTGATGACGTGGTCCGGGACACCGTTTCGTGATGCAGCTGAGGCTGCTCCTATGCGAAAGGAATGCCCTGAGTATCTTCCCGGGTCATGTCCTAAAGTGTTCAAAAGTGTCCTGACGTGACTGACGAACTGGTTCCCGGTTAGGGGCTCGATGGGAAAAGGTAACAGTGGGCTGTCTCCGGGTAGGCCGGATAGTGTTGATACTAAACGGTCTAGTACGTCCACGGGGCACCAGATATTACGGGTCTGGAAGATTTTAATCTCTACCCCGGGACCGCTTTGTTGGGTTTTCGACACTGCTAGGTGCAGGACGAAATGACTCTGGTGGCGAGTCAGGTGGTGCTTCCGTAGAACCTGGCCATTAGGGCCGGAGACCGTGAATTCGCTGGGGCGGAGGAAGCCGTAGAAGGCTAAATACATGGCTGCCTGGATAACCAGGCTAGGTCGTACACCGAAAGGGGAACGTGCGAGGATAGTGGACATGCCCCGGAACATGGCGCTGGTAATAGGTAAGCGCTTAGTGCAGGTATGCGGTTGCTGCTTGTGGACGCCCCGTAAAATTGCTTTGACTGCATGGGCGGCGAACAAGGATGGTGTGGTAGGATCTTGCAGGGACGTGAAGTGCTGGATACCAGCTAGGTACAGCCTGATGGTGTTGGGTGACAGTTTGAGATGGGTGTGGCAGTGCGAAACGAAGGCCAGGACGTGGCTGAGGTTACCTGGGAGTGCCCCAGGGTTGGTGGCTAGAAATCTGTTATAGCTTTTCCAGGCGGATCGGTAGGCTTTTAGCGTGTTGGGAGCCAAAGACGAATTGATGAGGGCGGAAGCCCCCTGGAGGTGCTGTTTTAACCCAGGGTTAGCTGCGACCAGTGCGGGATGTGTGACATGGTCGGGTCGGCTCCAGGCTCCTGCGAAAAGAACGTATGAAAATTAAATCGAGACAGAGCGTCGGCTGAAGTATTGCAATGACCGGGGATGTGGACACAGAGAACGTTAAATTGATGGTGAAGGGAGAGAAGCACCAGCCTGCGGAGGAAGGACATGATGGCCAACGATTTGGACCTACCCTTGTTGATAATAGCGGCCGTGGCTTGATTGTCGGTGACAAAGGTGACGGTTTGACCCGCCCAGGCGCTGCCCCAAACTTGGGCTGCGGCAAGTATGGGGTAGATCTCGAACAGAGAGGAGGACTGGCTGAACCCGGGGATGGCGAGTATCTCCGGCGGCCATGGTCCCGCAAACCAGTGATGGCCAAAAATTGCCGCGAAGCCTGTGGAGGCTGCTGCGTCAGTGATTACTTGTGGGGAAGAAGGGGACGCTGCGGGAATGAACATGGACCTGCCGTTCCAGTCCTCGAGGAACTGGTCCCACATATTCAAATCTGCGATGGCGGCTGCGTCAAGTCTGACGGGTTGGTCGGGATCTTGTGCCTGGGAGAGGAACACTAGAAGACGAGAAATGAAAGAACGCCCTTGGGGGATGATCCTCATCGCGAAGTTCAGCATCCCTAACAGGGATTGCAGCTGTCTTTTGGTGCACCCTTGTGTGATAGTGAACGTGTGAACGACTGACCTAATGCGGTTCAATTTATCGAGTGGTAGACTAGCCTGCATGGTGCGGGTGTCGAGGTTGATACCCAGGAAAGTGATAAGTTGTGCCGGGCCTTCTACTTTGCTCTCTGCTATAGGCACATTGAGGTTCTTGAAGACCTCTCTTAGACTTCCTAGGTCTACGGGGGGCTTGCTGGGTGACTCAATGAGTAGGAAGTCGTCTAAATAATGGATAACTTCCTGGCAGTGTGCGTGGTGCACGAGGATCCAGGATAGGGATTGGGCGAACGCGTTGAAGAGCCAGGGGCTGCTTTTGGAGCCGAAGGTCAGTTTAGTTGCGAAGTAGTAGAGACCCTTCCACTTTATCCCGTGCCACCTCCATAGGTATGGTTCAATGGGCAGTAGTTTGAAGGCATCGGAGATGTCGGCTTTGGAAAGCCAGGCCCCAACCCCTGTTCTTATGATGGATTGGATAGCCAGGTCGACGGAGGAGTATTTGAGGGAGAACTCCTCTGAGGGTATGAGTGAGTTTAGGCTGGGTGTGGTGGAGGAATGAGGCGCGGACAAGTCATAGATCAACCGAAGTTTATTGGAGAATTTGCCCTTGACAAGCCCAATAGGGCTGACTCTCCATACAGAAAATGGGGACTGAGAAAAGGGGCCGATCATATATCCGCGGTCTAACTCAATTTGCAGAAGGGAGGAGATGGCTTCCTCGTCGGCGGCAGCCGAGAGTAGGTTTCTGCACTCGTACGTGGAGTCGGGTATCGTGATAAGTCCGGTGTGAAACCCTGTGCTGAACCCTTGTACCAGGAAGGCTGCTAGGGATGGGGTCGGGTGTGTGGAAAGGTAGAAGCCAAGCCACCCGACGTGCACCTGGCCTAGTCAGGACGGGCCCGGTTGTTTGAGGTTGCAGGTGGTCTTCGGATGAGCCTTCTGGCATAGGAGGCAGATGTGCAGTAGTCTGCATTGGGAGAAGAAGCAACCTTTGGTATTAAAATTGTTGCAGATGGCTGCGCCCCCTAACGCCCGGATGGGACGTCCTAGCCTGTCAGACTGGGACGACTGTATGGCTGTTGGCCAATTCTGGGGTGTGTAGGAGGTGGAAGGGAAGGTAGGGGGGCGTCTGCCGCTGGTCTCAGAGCACCAATTTGCCGTGTGGGAGGCCGATTGGCAGGTGGAACACAGAGGGGAGCGGAGGCCCGCAAAGTGGCTGCAAAACAGCTCGGTGTCCATGGCACTCCAGTTGGTGGAGAGCTGGAACTGGGCCAGCCTGGCTGCGGCTTTTGCCGAAAAAGAGCGATGGTAATCGTAGAACGAGCACCCGCCGTACTTGTGTCCTAGATCTACTAGCGCGTGGAGGTAGAGGTCCAGTTCTTCCCTCCTGTCGGGGTTGGCTGAGCACACCACGTCTCTGAACAGGCCGAAGGCCAAGACGAACTCCGCGATCGAAAGTTTGCGGTTAAGCCTAGGGTCTTTGGCCTTCAGGATGACGGAGACGTCCCCCCAGATGGGGGTAGTGGCGTCGGGCATACCTGAGGTTGTTGGGGGTATGGCGACGAGCGTGGCGATTGGGGTTGCTGGTGGCACGGCTGGGCGTGTTTCCAGAGCCCCTACTCTGGACTGGACGTCCGTAATGGAAGTAGCCAGTGCAGCCACTATGTCGTGCAGCTGAGTGATGGCAGATGATATAGACTGCAGGGACGCCTGGGGTTCTGGAGGAGTTGCTGGTGGTGTTGGAAACAGAAGGCGGAAGAGTTCGGCTTTCCTGGCCGTGGCCGGGTAGGGGATATCCCTACGGCGAAGTTCGGTCGTAAGCCTGGGGATGGTCCAAGCCCTGAGGGACTGTGTGGAGTCGTCCGCTGAACCCAAACGGGGTGATGGAGGGACGAAGGTGAAGTCATCACCATCGATTTGCGACATGTTGGGGGCTGGAGAAAAACGAGAAAGAAAAAGAGGGGGGGGAATGTATGTTTATAGAGTGAGATGCCAGGTATGGAGGGGATAGAGGAGGTACGAAGTGGGTAGAGAGAAGGAAGGGAGAATGGACAGAATAAGGAATGACAGGCGCAGAGGATAGCCAAGTTTTGCGTACGAGCGCTTGTTGAGTGAAATTTAGAAAACTCAAAAGAGTGCGTGGCAACCGAGGTGAGCCAGGAGGTGACTGGCTAGGTAACCGATAGCTCGGGTGCCGTCTGTGCTTGGCACGGACTGACGAACCAGAGCCCCCAGGGCGTACTGGGGCGGGTAGCTTAAAGTCTGGTACACTAAGTAGGAATGTTTCGATCTGTAGTTGAATGACGTGTGGTCGGTCTGCCAACTCCTGCACTGCCAGCAAGGTGGATGTTGGCGACCTTGTCTGCGTAGTGAAGGATCTCGGATCGGCTTCGAAAACAGAGTGTCGTGCGTAGAGGTATGTGACAGTTGCTAGCGCCTGGTGAGCGGTCGAATTGTGTATGTGAAGACAAATATATCGTGAAAGAGTGCGGAGAAAAAGCAAGGAGGGGCCTTGCGTTTACGCACCTGTCTTGAGCCCTGGTAGCTGAAGTCTAGGTTGAGGTCGAGACGGGGGTCGACCGGGACCTGTGAGGAGGGTGACATAGATACACGTGTGTATATTATTTATTTTTTTTTATTTTTATTTTTTTGTTTTTATTTTTTTGGGTAAGTGTGAGGAGTTGAAGGAGCGGTAGGTAGCTCCCAGGTGAAGAAGTGTGTAAGACCCCGTTTCCCCTTTTTTTTTGGGAAGCGTCGGACAGTGACGACGTAATTCCGCGCACTAGAGCCGACACTGACCGTCGTGGACGGTCTGTTTAAGTACCCTTCGAACTCCTCCCATAACTTCAGGCTAGCTTTGCCAGCCTTCCTATATATCGCACAATCCCATATACCCAATTCTATACCCACAGTTGATCCAGAGGAAGGCAAAAAAAAAAAAACCCAGCAGAGCATGATCCAATTTGCTACAGCAGGGGAAAAAATTCCTTCCTGATACCCCGAGAGGCAATCGGATATTCCCCGGATCAACTTTACCTATAAATGTCAGTACCCAGTTATATTATGTACATTTAAGAAAGAATCCAGGCCCTTCTTAAAGCAATATACTGAGCTGGCCAGAACCACCTCTGCAGGAAGTCTATTTCACATTTTCACAGCTCTTACTGTGAAGAAACCTTTCCGTATTTGAAGGTGAAATCTCTTTTCCTCTAGACGCAAAGAGTGCCCCCTTGTCCTTTGTGTTGACCGTAAAGTGAATAATTCAACAGCAAGTTCACTATATGGACCCCTTATATATTTGTACATGTTGATCATATCCCCCCTTAATCTCTTCTTCTCAAGAGTGAATAAATTCAGTTCCTCTAATCTTTCCTCATAGCTGAGCTCCTCCATGCCTCTTATCAGTTTGGTTGCCCTTCTCTGCACTTTCTCCAGTTCCCCAATATCCTTTTTGAGAACTGGGGTCCAAAACTGAACTGCATATTCCAGATGAGGTCTTACTAATAATTTGAACAGGGGCAAAATGATATCTCTCTCTCTGGAGTCCATACCTCTCTTAATCCAAGAAAGGACTTTGCTCGCTTTGGAAACCGCAGCTTGGCATTGCATGCCATTATTGAGCTTATGATCTACCAAAACCCCCAGATCCTTCTCCACTACGGATCCCCCCAGTTTTACTCCCCCTAGTATGTATGATGCATTCATATTCTTAGCCCCCAATGTTTATCAACATTAAACCTCATCTGCCACATAGTCGCCCAATTAGACAGAGCATTGAGGTCGGCTTGTAAATTGGCGACATCCTGTAAGGACGTTATTCCAGTGTATAAGGGAAATGAATTGCTCAGAGAAATGAGTGGATGTAAATGTCATCCAATCAGATTGGACAGTGTATGGGGAAAGAATTGTCCAGGATGCACAATACACAGACATGTGTTGAGAAGATGTTTTCATGGAAGTTTTGGCTCCACCAATGATTATAGACTATCACCATAAAATGCACAATTACAAGTCCAGTAAACATCTGCACAGTTGTTGATAGGAGGAAGATCTCTAGAATGAATATTGAGTTGTTTCAAAAAGAAATCAATGAAAGGAATAAAAGTGGAAGGAATATTCTCCATGTGATAAGGAAAAGCTCATTAACATGATCAGCATTACAATGAGCAAGTGCCCAATGTCTGTTTCATATTTAAGAATGTGTATGCGCCCGTACGCGCAACGCTTCCGCGAATCCGGCGCAAGTCGACAGAATGCGCCATGTCGCAATAATTATTCCTGCCTGCGCAAATGCGCCAACATTTTCTTAAATCAGCCCCTTTGTTTCTGTAAAATTTTGCTTTCTCCTTCACTGACGGGCACTGATGAGGCATATTATCCTTCTGGACGCCATATGATGCCCAGTCAGGATAACAGAACCACTTCCCAGCCGTCATTCTGCGTACAGCAGGCAGGAAGTGGTTAAAATAACAAACATGTCATAGTTGCCTGCTCTGTGCAATGGTTTTCACAGAGTAGCCCCGATCCTCCTGTTCTTGGGTCCCCCGCTTGTGCTCTTGGCAAGCCATTTGCTATAGGGACACTTGTGCATGCTCGCTTCCAAGCCGCCTCTGTGAGTCCATAAGATAAGCCCGTCCTGCACTGCCCTGCCCCCAATACCTCCTCACTGGCTGTTATTGCTGCTGTCTCTAAGCCAATGAGAAGTGAGAGAGCAGAGGTTGCCCTGTGCACATCACCGGATCAAGATCGAGTACGGGTAAGTATGGGGGGGGGCTGCACTCAGAAGGTTCATGTATTTACAACCACTTTATTAACAGGCTAAATCATAAAATAAACAAAAATCTGTTAATGCAACAGTAAATGACAGCATGCAGCATAACACATGCACAATGCCGCCAATAGATGTCAGTTATTAAAGTCCAGCTCAAGCTAAGACATTTTGTTTAGTTTTGTATAGGGTTTAAAATTTGTTTTTTATTGCCGAGTCTGTATTCGTAGGTGAGATACCGCCTAAGTTCTTTTTCCCCTGTCACTGTGACATGAAGTGAGGAGGAATCTCTCAAACAGGGAAATCACTAAAAGCACGCTTTGCATAGTGTATGAGGGTTAGATCTTCTATAGGTTGTTAATGAAGTGCGTGTCCCTACGGTGGAGATTGCCTATCACTTCCTGCCCCAAAGTGTCTGCCATGTTGTGACAGGGTGTCTGGAGAGGTATTCATACCTGATAGAGGTATTAATCCTACCACATTCTAAACACACTTAAAAAAAAGAAGTTGGGCTTAGAAAAAATAAAATAAAATTATTATTAACCAAAAACTTGCTAGGCATAGAAAGGGACAGTCGGTGTGCACCAAATATTTGTATAATGTTAAAATGCTATGCCTATGTGAAAAAACGTACATTTCTTCAGGTTAGATTTTAAAAGATATGCATTTGAATATGGGACTTTGTGCTGCCTTACATTTCTTTTGCTTTAGCATACTAATGAAGATGTTCACCTTTGTAGTTTCTCATTATTACCCATTTGCAGTCTCTTGGTTATTAATTTAAGTCCATGTTTTCAACATCTAGCATAATTGTCCTGTGATTTGCACAGCCAAATCACTCTTATTAAGTTTTTAAAGTTCAGTTCCATATTAAAACGTAACATATTTGTGAAACTTAGTTCATGAACCCAATTTTGGCCTAATATTTTATTACCACACAAATGTCATTTTATATATTTAGAAAGCCTAACAGAGCACATAATTTTTTCAGGACTTTATTTTCAAGCAGTGGTTAAGTACAGCATTCTCTGCCTATTTGCTGTGTTTTTGTTTTCTTTTTTTTCTCAATAGATTTTTATTGAAAATTTTTCAGGTTAAATAGATACATGAAACATACATTTTAATATATCTCATAAATTTGTGATTCTATAAACAATTGGTACAGTATTACACATGGAACCAATATCACGTCTGACTTAACGGTCAGTGAACACTCTCAGCTAAAATTGAGCATGTTAGAGCAGTTTAGTTGAACTACACATTTAGCAGGCACTGTGTTACCACAGAGTATTCGGGGTACATTGAAATAGATTACCATAAAGCTGATTTACCCATGGAAGAGGTTGGTGGAGGTCTCCCCTCTCGAGCACCCCTAAGGGGAGCATAACTGTGTCCTAGCAGAGACCCCCTCCCCCTCCTCCCCCTCAACAGGACCTGTAAACCCGTTTCAGGAATACTGATTAATGATAAGAAAAGGAAAACAAAACAGAACAGGTAGGAGCTACAACTCTGACTAACGATCAAAGATCAAAAACCCGTACTATTCCTGGGGATTCAACCCAGCCTATCCACTGCTTCCACATGTGAACAGCCCTTTGTGTGTTCGTATGTCGCAGCGCCAGAGTTTTTTCATGGGTGAAATGTACATGTGTGGTGTGAACCACATCTTTCAGCGTGGGAGGAAGTGGGTCTTTCCATTTTCTAGTTATGCTTATTCTTGCCGCTAATAGAATATGGGACAGAATGTTCCTTGTTGGGTTAGGGTATCTGTCAATAGATAAGGAAAGTAAGGCCAGAGAGGGTTTTTTTGGTATGTTTGTATGAGTCACGTCTGCAATCAGTTGGAATACTGAGTTCCAAAAGTGTGTAAGTTTGGGGCAGTTCCAAAGTATGTGCAATAGGCTACCTGTCCTTCCGCAATTCCTCCAACATCTGTCTGTTAGAGAGGGGTGGAATTTTGAGATTCTAGCTGGGGTCAAATACCAGCGGTAGGTTATTTTGTATGCTAACTCCCAAAGGGTTGAGCAGCTGGTGGATTTATACGTAGATTTACAAGCCGTTTCCCATTCATTATCAGAGAAGGTATGTCCCAAGTCTTTTTCCCAATTGATTAATGGTGTAGATTTGACGAATGTAGTTTTGTGTTTGAACAAATTGTAGAATATGGAGATACCCTTGCTGTGTTTCGGGGGTGAAGTTAGAAATATCCATGCTGTTTGGGGGATTGTACATGTCCAGGAACTAAGTGAAGTAATACAATGCTTGGTGCGAACATATAGAAAAATGTCGGAACTAGGAAGACAGTATTCTTCCTGTAACGAAGGAAACGATTTCATTACTTTTTTGACCATTAGATCGGAGAGATAGTTAATGCCCATCTCCTTCCATCTTATGAATGAAGTTGACTCCATTAAGTGGTGAAGAGTTTCGATGGGGATGCGTATATTGGAATTCACAGGACTGGAAGTTGAAAGTTGTGTGAGTTTGGCCCAGGCTTTGGTTGTAGCTACTATCGTTGGGGAAATGTGACGGGGAAGTTTCGCCCCTAGGGACAGCGCTATTAGCCAAGATAATAGGCATTTGCCCGGAATTGACGTTGATTCTTTATTCCCCCATAGTGAGGAATTTGGGGTAGGCGAAAACCATATTTTGGATTGGGTTAGAATGGATGATAAGTAATAATCTTGAAGATTGACATAGCCCGTCCCCCCCGCCAATCTGTGTTTAGACAATTGAGTTTGGGCGCATCTAGGTTTCTTTCCTTGCCATATGTATTTTGATAGGATTGATTGTAGTGAATTAAAGTAAGTAATAGGTATAGGGATAGGAATGGTCCTAAATAGGTAAAGAATTTGGGGGAGGTGGAACATTTTGAACGCCGCAAGGCGTCCCAACCACGAAAATTCAACTGACGCTAACCTGGTGAGGTCCTCCTGGAGCTTGGTACGGAGAGGTAAATAGTTAGATGCGAATAGATATTTTGTCGCTGAGGTGAGTTGTATTCCTAGATAACTTATGCTATTTTTCGCCCATATGTACGGGAATTGAGTTTTGAGTCGTTTACCAACATCCGCACCTACACCCAGATCCAGTATGTTCGATTTAGTTTCATTTACTTTATAATAGGAAATAGTGCTGAACCAGGTGAGCGTCTTTTGAACTTCCCGTAATGATCGTTCTGGGTCAGAGATAATGAGGATTACATCATCCGCAAATAAGCTTATTTTATGTTCCATATCAGCTATGGGGATACCTGTGATTTTAGTGTTAGATCTAATGCTCTCTGCAAGTGGTTCCATAATGAGGTTGAATATCAGGGGTGACAGTGGGCAACCTTGTCTAGTCCCATTGGTTATTTGGAAAGGCAACGATAGGGTTTCATCTGAGAACACCCGGGCTGAGGGGTTGGAGTACAGCGCCATTATGGAGTCATGAATTTGTCCTGTGAACCCAAATTTATTGAGAACCGCCGATAAATAACCCCAGTGCACCCTGTCAAAGGCTTTTTCGGCGTCAAGGGAAAGCAGGACGGAGGGGATTTTCTTGGATTCTACATAATGAATAAGATTAATCATTCGTCTAGTGGCATCAGATGCTTGGCGACCTTTGGTAAAACCAGATTGATCTTGATGAATAAGGGAGGGAAGAATGTTTTCTATTCTATTTGCAAGGAGCTTGGCGTAAATCTTCACATCCAAGTTAAGTACTGATATTGGTCGGAAATTTGTAGGTGAAGTGGGTTCCTTCCCAGGCTTAGGAAAAGTGACTACCCTAGCGCTAAGCATTTCCGCAGGAAAGGATGCGGAAGTGGCGGCTACATTGAAAGTTTGGCAGAGGGAAGGGGCCAAAATAGTTTGGAATAGTTTGTAATATTCCCCAGTGAACCCATCCGGGCCAGGGGATTTTGCAGAAGGAAGGTTGTTTATTACTCGTAATATTTCGTCTATCGAGAAGGGGCTATTTAGAGAAGAGAGTTGTAGTGAGGTCACAACAGGAAGATGAACCTTATCAAGAAAGGATTGTATACTCTCCGGGGAGGGTTGTGTGATGGAGGGATCATTCTTGAGGTTATAAAGATCCTCGTAATATGTGCTGAAGGCATTCGCGATATCGTGGGGTTTGAGGAGTTTCTCATTAGAGTGAGGGTGATGTAGGAAAGGGATTTTCGTTTTACTCCTATAACCTTTGATTCTGAGGGACATTGCTTTACCCGCTTTATTTCCCGTGGTGTACGATTTGGCTTTAAGCAGTCTGTATGTTTTTTCGTGTTTCTCGAGAAGGAGGGATTTCAACTCGTGGCGTAATGTAAATATTTTTGCTTGTAAGAAGGGGGAGGGTGTAAGCTTGTTTTGGGACTCAGCAGTGGACAAGTCTGCCGTCAGTTTGTCCAGTGTTTGGGTCCTGGCTTTCTTCGCTCTGGCTCCCATTTGTAAAAATACACCCCTCATCACAGCCTTATGGGCATTCCACACCACCACCGGATCTGCCACAGTCCCCTGATTGATTGCAAAGTATTCTTCTAGGTGTTGTTTGATAGGTAAGGAGTAGCAGGTGGTACGAAGGAGGTAGTCATTAACTCTCCAGATGTAGGAATTAGACTGGGGAGAATCCCCTGTTATAGACAAACTAACAGGGGCATGATCCGACCAGGTGGCGGTGTGTATAGTAGACTTAGAAACCCTCTGCAGCAAGACCTTATCAGTAAGAAATAGATCTATTCGTGAGTAGGTGTTGTGAGGCGCCGAAAGGAAGGTAAAGTCCCTCTCGTTCGCATGACAACACCTCCACACGTCATACAAATCATTGGAAGCAATAAAGCCTTCTAAAGGAGAAGAGCGTCTTTTAACACCTGACGTTGAGTCCATGTCATTGTTTGGGACCATGTTATAGTCCCCGCCCAGCAGAAGATGACCTTGTTGGAGCTTTCTGGCAATACGTATAGTCTTTTTAAGGAAAACCATTTGGCCGTAGTTAGGAGCGTACACAGAAACAATGGTATATGGGACATGGTTAATTGTGCATACCAAGATTATATACCGGCCATCCAGATCTGATTCACAGTGTTTAAGTTGAAAGTTCACTGTGTTTCTGATAGCTATCAGCACTCCTCGCTTTTTTTTGGGGTAAGAGGACGTGAACACATGGGGAAAAAGTCTGTGATGACAATTGGGAGTAGATTTGAGAGCAAAGTGTGTTTCTTGGACGCATAAAATGTCGCAGTTATGGGCTATAGCAGTATTCCAAAGGGAGGATCTCTTGGCAGGATGGTTTAACCCTTTCGCATTCAGGGAAAGAACATTGAACCCCATGTTAGGTGTCAGAGTGGAAGGCGAATGTGTGCCCACTTACAGTTCTGGAGAGCGTTGAGTCAGCAGCAGTGTAGTCAATCGATGTCGGATGAGAAGTCTTCCTCCGTCGCTTAATAAATTGAGAACAGTGGTTCCAGATGGAAACTATAGGGGTATATAATGGGTTAGATATGGCAAATTGCGACTAACAGGCAATTGGTCTGTGTTCACCGTGCGGAAATTATGTGTATTAACTGGTATAAACAGGAATATGAAACAGAGGCAACAAAAAGAGAACAAATAGTAGGACCAGTAACGGGTAGCTCACTGGAGCAACTGGTCAAATAATGGGGTATAGTTCAGCAAACGCAGAACCATTCCGGACGAGTCAGTCGCTCAGACGTAGCTGTGTGGGCAAACTAATCAGTGGTTACCTTTGTGGGATCTATGGCCCACACCAAATGTGAAGGGGTTCAGAACCCCAGAGGACTCTTGATGAGCAGGAGGGGGATCCAGTACTATCCCCCAGTCCCGTAGGAGCTTCATGCCTCCCTCAAGGGTGGAGATGGTATGGGGTATGCCGTTATAGGTAACCAAGATAGTGGCAGGGTGGCGCCATTTGTACACAATCTTGTGGTTGTTGAAGGCCTTAGTGATAGATTTAAGTTGTCTGCGCATTTGCAGCGTGTATCGCGACAAGTCAGCATAAAGTTGAATATCAGAGTAAGGTGCAGGTAGGGGGGATAGTTCTCTTGCTTTCATGAGAATTTGTTCTTTAGCTTGGAAAAAATGGACTCTGAGGAGGACATCTCTGGGTATGTCTGCCTCAAGGTGGCGTGGTTTGGGAAGTCTATGAATGCGGTCGATAGTAAGTTAGATCGGGGTCAATTCAGGAAGCATGCTAGAGAACATGGTGCTGGCAAAGTTATGTAATTCTTTGGGTTGAACAGATTCTGGGATACCTCGTATCTTAATATTATTGCGTCTGGAGCGGTCCTCGAGGTCCGCGAGTTTGGACTTAACCCATAGAGATTCATCTCTTTGATCATGGTATGCATCCACCAATTAATTTACTGTAACAGTGCACTCCTCCATCCTGTGTTCAATAAATTGCACCCTATTGTCCATTTGTTTCATTTCTAATGAAAATCTGTTAATCAGTGACGATAGGTTGGTCATGAGAGAGGATTGCAAGGACACAAGCATATCCTTCATAGTAGTGTCCAGTACTGGTTGCCCTAGGGTTGGAAACTGAGCTATTGAGGATTGTAAGGATGATATGGCTGCGTCATTGTGTAGGCCTGTACTCACAGTTTCTGAGGCCTGTCCTGTCAGATCCATCCGCATCCTCGATTTTGCTGGGCTCTGGGAGACTGGGGTTGCTGGTGACTGGTCATGAAGGAAGCTTGGGGGTATTCCCTGCTGCATTTCATGCGTACGATCCCCTGGGAGACCAGAGACATTCGATGGGTGCCGCGCTGTGCCTCCGGCGGCGCCATCTTGCCGCGTGTGGCGAGGCTGATAAGCAAAGGATTGCAGCCGCTTCGTACCTACTTCCTGGTTCCGTTTGCGGGACATCGCGGTAGCGGAGCTCGCTGGGTATGTCAGGAGGCAAAGTGGTGCTAAGGATGGTGCTGGAAGACCCACAGAGGTGCTTACGTCCGGTCCGGTGTGCGGAGCTCTCAGCTCAAGCAGCCATCCACGATCGCGCGCAAGCCCGTGTTTTTGTTTTCTAAATAGCATTAGCATCAGCAAATTACAAGTATCAATATAAATAAATAAATTTATACACACACATATATATATATATATATATATATATATATATTAGGGATGAGCTTTGAGTTCGAGTCAAACTCATGTTCGACTCGAACATTGCCGAACAGCGAACAATTTGGGGTGTTCGCGGCAAATTCGAAAAGCCGCGGAACACCCTGTTAAAAGTCTATGGGAGAAATCTAAAGTGCTAATTTTAAAGGCTTATATGCAAGTTATTGTCATAAAAAGTGTTTGGGGACCTGGGTCCTGCCCCAGGGGACATGTATCAATGCAAAAAAAAGTTTTAAAACTTCAGTTTTTTCGGGAGCAGTGATTTTAATAATGCTTAAAGTGAAACAATAAAAGTGAAATATTCCTTTAAATTTCGTACCTAGGGGGTGTGTATAGTATGCCTGTAAAGTAGTGCTTGTTTCCCGTGCTTAGAACTGTCCCTGCACAAAATGTAATTTCTGAAGGAAAAAAAGTAATTTAAAAGTACTCAAGGCTATAATGAATTGTCTGCTCCTGGCAATACAGAGAAAAGTATTGAAAGTCATTGATAAGAAAAAAAAATGCGTGGGGGTCCCCCCAAATTCAATTACCAGGCCCTTCAGGTCTGGTATGGATATTAAAGGGAACCCTGTGTCAAATAAAAAAAAATGGCATGGGGTTCCCCCCAAATATCCATACAAGACCCTTCAGGTCTGGTATGGATTTTAATGGGAACTCCGCGCCAAATTTAAAAAAAAATGGCGTGGAGTTCCCCCCAAAAATACATCACTTGGTAAGCCCGGGTTTTCCCTTGCGTCAGAGGGGGACTGGGTCACGTGACGGGTTGCCCCGTCCTCAGCTACATACGAGACCTGTCAGGCTGCCGCAACGTTATTCCCGGGGTGTCTCCGGTGGAGACAGGATGCTGTTCCTCGCTGCGCTGGACATCTCATCGCTGGAGCCTGGACCTGGAGAGGAGATCATCCATCGCAGGATACCGACAGCATTGGAGTGGAGACCGAGAGTGGATTACCACCGCTGGAATCTTTTTTTTTTTTTTTTAATAGGGCTGTTACTGATTAAAATTTTCGTATTCGATTAGTCGATTTTTTTTAATCGATTAATCTACTAATTTCGATTAATTATAACGCACATACAGATCCAACCACTTTTAGCTGATCTTCTTGCAGGTCGATTCCCAGTGCAGCTACCAACCACTGGAAAAATGGATAGCAGGATACAAAAAACACACAAAGGCAGCGCTCGAAGGGGAATAGCATTAAAACTTTTAGATTCTTCAAGTAGGTAACAAAATAAATATTGCACTGGAGATAAAATCAATGTAGCTACATAAACTGTAAAAATGGTGCGAGTAATACTAAACGGTAGCAAAAGCAGTCATAAAAACATGTAGCTATGTATGATACTGGTATAAAAATGTGTACAACGATATCACTGCTGAATACAGATGAGGAGGGGTTAACATCAGTCCATCGGCATGTAGATGTCCCGTGAATGGAACTATCACAACTCCCAGTGGATGGCTGTAGAATCCCAGGTTGAAAGAGGGAAGTGTAACAGCCCTTGCGTGTGACAGATAGTAAGGTCCCGCAGGCATGCAGATATGAAGGCACAGCAAAGGAGCCCTTCAGATGGACACAGCAAGCCCTGCTGGTGTCCGTGACATCACCGGATCTCCAACAGAACTCCCTGAAGACCCGGAAGCCGTCGGAGAGGTGAGTACTGATCAAAAGAATTTTGATCGATCAAAAAAATTAATCGATTAATCGAGGAATTATTAGTTAATTTCCACAGCCCTAATTTTTAATAAAGGACTTATCCCTTACCAATTCACATGGGGGGACGGGATCTGGGGGTCCCCTTTGTTAAAGGGGTCTTCCAGATTCCGATAAGCCCCCCGCCCGCAGACCCCCACAACCACCGGGCAAGGGTTGTGGGGATGAGGCCCTTGTGACCATCAACATGGGGACATGGTGCTTTGAGGGGGGACCCCCAAAGCATCCTCCCCATGTTAAGGGCATGTGACCTGGTATGGTTCAGGAGGGGGAGGGGGCACTCTCTCGTCCCCCTCTTTTCCTGCGGCCTGCCAGGTTGCATGCTCTGATAAAGGGTCTGGTATGGATATTTGGGGGGAACCCCACGTAATTTTTTTTTAAATTTGACGCAGGGTTCCCCTTAATATCCATACCAGACCTGAAGGGCCTGGTAATTGAATTTGGGGGGACCCCACACATTTTTTTTTTATCAATGACTTTCAATACTTTTCTCTGTATTGCCGGAAGCCGACAATTCATTACAGTCGCGAGTACTTTTAAATGACTTTTTTTCCTTCAGAAATTACACTTTGTGCAGGGACAGTTCTAAGCACGGGAATCAAGTGCTACTTTACAGGCATACTATACACACCCCCTAGGTATGAAATTTAAAGGAATATTTCACTTTTATTGTTTCACTTTAAGCATTATTAAAATCACTGCTCCCCAAAAAACGTTTTTTTTGCATTGATACATGTCCCCTGGGGCAGGACCCGGGTCCCCAAACACTTTATATGACAATAACTTGCATATAAGCCTTTAAAATTAGCACTTTAGATTTTTCGTGTTCGAGTCCCATAGACTTTAACAGTGTTCGGATGTTTGGACAAATTTATTGCCTGTTCGCATGTTCTGATGCGAACCGAACTGGGGAGTGTTCGGCTCATGCCTAATATATATATATATATATATATATATATATATATATATATATACTTTTTTTCAAAGTAAAAAACTACAGATGAACTGTGTGTCATTGTGAAACTGTCCTATGGCCTTTGTCTCCTGCATTGCAGTATTTCCTGGACTCTATGATGTCACTATGGATGAGCCCGATGTTCGAGTCAAACATCGGGTGTTCGCGGCAAATTCGAAAGCTTCGGAACACCGTTTAAAAGTCTATGGGAGATTAACATGAAACATCAAAAGTGCTCATATTAAAGACTTATATGCAAGGTATTGTCATAAAAGTGTTTGGGGACCTGGGTCTTGCCCCAGGGGACATGTATCAATGCAAATAAAATAGAAGTTTTTTCGGGAGCACTGATTTTAATAATGCTTAAAGTGAAACAATAAAAGTGAAAAATTCCTTTACATTTCGTGCCAGGGGGTGTCTATAGCAGTGTTTCTCAACTCCAGTCCTCAAGGCGCCCCAACAGGTCATGTTTTCAGGATTTCCCTCAGATGAAACAGCTGTGGTAATTACTAAGGTAGTGAAACTGATCAAATCACGTGTGCAAAATAATGGAAAGCATGAAAACATGACCTGTTGGGGCGCCTTGAGGACTGGAGTTGAGAAACACTGGTCTATAGTATGCTTGTAAAGTGGTGCATTTTTCCAGTGTTTATAACAGTCCTGCAGCAAAATGACATTTTTAAAGGAAAAAAAAGTAATTTAAAACTGACCGCGGCTGTAATGAATTGTCGGGTCTCGGCAATACAGATAAAACTCATTGAAAAAAATGGCATGGGTTCCTCCCCAGTCCATTACCAGGCTCTTTGGGTCTGGTATGAATATTAAGGGGAACCCTGAACCAAAATTAAAACAAAAAATTGCGTGGGGGTCCCCCCAAATTCCATACCAGGCCCTTCAGGTCTGGTATGAATATTAAGGGGAACCCTGCGCCAATTAAAAATAAATGGCGTAGGGGTCCCCCTCAAAACGGATTTTAAGGGGAACCCTGCGCCAAAATAAAAAAAATGGCGTAGGGGTCCTCCAAAAATCCATACCAGACCCTTATCCGAGCACACAACCTGGCAGGCTGCAGGAAAAGAGGGGGGATGAGAGAGCGCCCCCCCTCCTGAACCGTACCAGGCCACATGCCCTCAACATGGGGAGGATGCTTTGGGGTCTGACCCCAAAGCACCTTGTCCCCATGTTGATGGGGACAAGGGCCTCCTCCCCACAACCCTTGCCCGGTGGTTGTAGGGGTCTGCGGGTGGGGGGCTTATCAGAATCTGGAAGCCCCCTCTATGTGAATTGGTAAGGGGTACCCCTACCATTTCACCAATAAAAGTGTAAAAAAAAAAAAAGACAGTAGACACTTAGGGACAAGTCCGTTATTAAAAAATATAAAAATAAAAAGTCCAGTGATGTAAATCCATCTCGAGCCGCCTGACCAAAAAAGAAAGAAATAAAAGCCACAACAGTTCTGCCTCCATGGGAAGCTCCGCAGAGTGATGCTTTTCCCGCCGGTGACAGCTGTTATATAGCTGAGGGCGGGGCCACCTGGTGACGTAAACTGGTGACTCTGCCCCCTCTGACGCCACAGGGAAACCCCCGCGGTGTCAGAGGGGGGCGGGTCACCCGTTTTCTTCACCGAATAGCCCCGCCCTCAGCTAAATAACAGCTGTTAAAACAAGAGAAGCGTCACTCGGCGAGCCTCCCATGGAGGCGGAACTGTTGCGGCTGGGTTTTTTTTGGTCGATGGTGACGTGGATTTACTTCGCTGGACAATTTTTTTTAATAAAGGACTTGTCCCAAGCTGTCTCTTGTCTTTTTATTTTCCATTTTTGACACTTTTTTTGTGAAATGGTAAGGGTACCCCTTACCAATTCACATAGAGGGGGCAGGATCTGGGGGTCCCATTGTTAAAGGGGGCTTCCAGATTCCGATAAGCCCCCTGCCCGCAGACCACTGGGCAAGGGTTGTGGGGATGAGGCTCTTGTCCCCATCAACATGGGGACAAGGTGCTTTGGGGTCAGACCCCAAAGCATCCTCCCCATGTTGAGGGCATGTGGCCTGGTACGGTTTAGGAGGGGGGCACTCTCTCGTTCCCCCTCTCTTCCTGCGGCCTGCCAGGTTGCGTTATTAATTTGGGGCAGGGTTCCCCTTAAAATCCATACCAGACCTGAAGGACCTGGTATGGAATTTGGGGGGACCCCCACGCAATTTTTTTTTTATTTGGTTTTGGGAACCCATGCCATTTTTTTTCAATGAGTTTTATCTGTATTGCCCGTTCGCAAGTTCTGGTGCGAACCCAACTGGGGGGTGTTTGGCTCATCCTTAGATGTCACCCTAATCTAGACTCCTGCATTGGCATATACGTGGTTACACGGTCGGTGGCTGTGGACAAAAGTATGGTGACAAAGAGTCGGAGGTCTGCTCTATTTTCCTCCCACAGGGGCCCCCTGGAGCATGGGGCCGGGTCGCAATTGCGACCCCCGTAGGTAAGCTGGGGATCATCTCAGGTGGAGGGAATTAGGTAAGCTGGGGATCATCTCAGGTGGAGGGAATGCTTTAAAGCATTCCATTTCAAAAATTTATAGTGAAGAAAAATGTATTGTCCATTACAATCCATGTCTATTCAGTCACAAGAGAGCGCAGAGTCCCTGAGGGCCACAATCAACTCTCCCTGTGCATATAATGATAAAACAGAAAGGTAGGCTGATTAAATACAGCACCTTTCAGACAGTTTAGTGGTTTCAACAGTGGCATGTGACTCCTGGAGACAAATCATTGAGGAATTACATGATAGAGAGGTGACCCCTTGACATCGTTGTACTGTAGATAGGTGGCCCCTACAGGCACAGCAACATACCTGCACGTCACTGAATTCTTCCAAGTACAGGCCAACGTGCGTCCCACCACCGACTCCCGCTGTATTTAGACACAGCAGGATTTTGACAGTAAGGTCCTGGCCAATGATTCATCCCCTCAAAATAACTCAACACACAGCCATTAATGTCGAAACCGCTGGCAACAAAAGTGAGTACACCCCTAAGTGAAAATGTCCAAATGTCCAAATGTCCAAATTAGCCAGTTTCCCTCCCCAGTGTCATGTGACTCATTAGTGTTACAAGGTTTCAGGTGTGAATGGGGAGCAGGTGTGTTAAATTTAGTGTTATCACTCTCACTTTCTCATACTGGTCATTGGAAGTTCAGCATGGCACCTCATGGCAAAGAAACAAAATTCTCCTGCGCTCTGGTGTTTCGCAAGACACGGGTAGTGTAGTTCAGTCTTAAGGCAAGGTCTAGAGTCTTGCAGCCCTCCTCAGAACAATGGTGTTCATATGGCTAGAGAAAGAAAGAAAAAAGGAGCGCACCGACCTAGTGCATTACCACATAAAAAAGTTTTATTAAAAATAGAATAAAAGCAATGGTCCTACTCACAAAAGGAGCTTAGGTGAACGCTTTTTGACAGTTTAGCTGTATCTCTTGGCACCTGCCTGCCGGCAGTACTGGATGACAAGGAGGATCGGATGATACCTCAAAACGTCTGAACGGCTGACGCGTTTCTGGGGCGCACCCCTTTCTTCAGAGACTAGGTGGTCCATGGTAGCTCTCTCCTTTGTGCCCTCAAATATATATGCGTACACATGTGCAAAGAGGCCCCAGCTCAGGTGACCATCAATCAGCTAGCCCCACCCCTCAATTATGGCTTCTCCCTCCCATTGGGATGGGACTCCCACATTCCCACCCCCATGAGAGGTAGCCAATTGACAAACCATGGTGGTCAAAGTGGGGGCACTATGGCACCACCCCCTACTAGTGCTAGCCAATAGTGCAACTGTATACAATCTCCAATGGGCATAGCAGGCTGCAGCAAAAACTCCCCAGGAACAGGGGGGGAAGATCAAGAGATCCAGCTAAACTGTCCGAAAAGCGTTCACCTAAGCTCCTTTTGTGAGTAGGACCATTGCTTTTATTCTATTTTAAAAAAAAACTTTTTTATGTGGTAATGCAATAGGTCGGTGCGCCCTCCTTTTTTTTTTTTTCTTTCTACCTCATGGCAAAGAACACTCTGAGTATCTGAAAAAAAGAATTGTTGCTCTTAATAAAGATGGCCTAGGCTATAAGAAAATTACCAAGACCCTGAAACTGAGCTGCAGCACGGTGGCCAAGGCCATACAGGACAGGTTCCACTCAGAACAAGCCTCGCCATGGTCGACCAAAGAAGTTGAGTGCATGTGCTCAGCATCATATCCAGTGGTTGTCTTTGGGAAATAGATGTATGAGTGCTGCCAGCAATGCTGCAGGGGTTGGATGGGTGGGGGGTCAGCCTGTCAGTGCTCAGACCATACGGTACACAATGCATCAAATTGGTCTGCATGGCTGTCGTCCCAGAAGGAAGCCTCTTCTAAAGATGATGCACAAGAAAGCCTGCAAACAGTTTACTGAAGACAAGAAGACTAAGGACATGGATTACTGGAACCATGTCCTGTGGACTGATGAGACCAAGATAAATGTATTTGGTTCAGATGATGTCAGGACCTGGGCTTGAACCTGGGACCTCATCTGTGTCTAGCGTTGACTCTTCCCAGTGAGCTATCTGGGATGCTGGACAGCTCCCTGCCTGATCTGCTGGGCAAACCTGATCCAATGGACAACCCTGCCTTGAGTCTTGATTACTGTTGAACCTTGAACTCCTTGCTCCTCCCATGAACTTCCTATATAAAAGCCTTGTCTCAGCACTTCCTCTTGGCCAGGTTATTGTGCCTTCCCTGCCAGTGCCTTGCTGCTGTCTTTCCTGCTGCCATCTGTACCTACAACCACTCGTGATTGACCCTTGGCTTGTTCCTGGACTTCTCTACTGCCTGATCCCAATCTGCAACCACCCGTGTTTGACCCTCGGCCTGTTCTTGGACTACTCTACTGCTTGATCCCAACCTTCAGCCACTCGTGATTGATCCCTTGGCTTGTTTTCTGACCACGCTGCTGTTTCATCCTTGTCTGTTATCCGCTATTGGACCCCGGCTTGCTCACACCCTGGTGGGGCAAACTTGAGGACCGCAACCTTGTACTAGCTTGCAGCTAAATCCATCTCCACCATCCGGAGCTCTGTGAAAAAAACAGCTAGTACTTAGACTCCGCACCTACAGGTGAACCTGTGTCATCTACCAGAAGTGACTGCCTGTATACCTGTCCTGCCACTGCTATTGCAATTGGTCTTCAGCCCAGACGCCTGATCGTGACAGATGGTGTCAAGCGTATGTGGCGGCAACCAGATGAGGAGTACAAAGACAAGTGTGTCTTGCCTACATTCAAGCATGGTGGTGGGAGTGTCATGGTCTGGGGTTGCATCAGTGCTGCAGGCACTGGGGAGCTACAGTTCATTGAGGGAACCATGAATGCCAACATGTACTGTGACATACTGAAGCAGAGCATGATCCCCTCCCTTTAGAGTCTGGGCCGCAGGGCAGTATTCCAACATGATAATGACCCCAAACACCCTTCCAAGATGACCACTGCCTTGCTAAAGAAGCTGAGGGTAAAGGTGATGGACTGGCCAAGCATGTCTCCAGACCTAAACCCTATTGAGCATCCGTGGGGCATCCTCAAACGGAAGGAGGAGGAGAGCAGGGTCTCTAACATCCACCAGCTCCGTGATGCCATCATGGAGGAGTGGAAGAGGACTCCAGTGGCAACCTGTGAAGCTCTGGTGAACTCCATGCCCAAGAGGGTTAAGGCAGTGCTGGAAAATAATGGTGGCCACACAAAATATTGACACTTTGGGCCCAATTTGGAAATTTTCTCTTAGGGGTGTACTCACTTTTAGACATTAGTGGCTGCGTGTTGAGTTTTTTTGATGGGACAGCAAATTTACACTGTTATTCAATCTGTACACTAACTACTTTATTTTGTAGCAAAGGGTCATTTCTTTTAGTGTTGTCACATGAAAATATATAATAAAATATTTACAAAAATGTGAGGGGTGTACTCACTTTTGTGAGATACTGTATATATATCATATATAATTGCGAAATAAGCCATGTTGTAATTTAGTGTTATTAAAAATGTCCTTTCATTTTTAATCTGTGTGTGTGCGGAACACCTCCAGAGATGTAATTTCCTAATTGTGTTTGGCTGACTTATTTTGCCAGAAGTCTGCACTAAGATACAAGACAGATTTTAGGCATCCACTGCAACTAAAAAGTAATTTTTGGTGAGATGCTCCTAAAGGGTGAATAATTTCTAAAGGGATGCAGATCTTAGTGCACTGCGAGTGCAGCAGCTGATCAATAATGAAGAAGTCACTCCCATTCACAGTCAGTACCCAAAAGAAGGAACAAAGTTTGTTAAAGCGGAGTTCCACCAATATAAAAGTCAGCAGCTACAAATAGTGTAACTGCTGACTTTTATTAATAGGACACTCACCTGTCCCAGGTTCCAGCGATGTGGGCATACAAAGCCCCGATCGTCTCCCCCTCCTCTCTGCGGCGCCGGCATCGTGACTGTGGGTGCCCGGCTGTGGCTTCATAGCCGGGCACGCACTGTACATGCGCGAGCCGCGTTGCGCGCCGTGATTGGCCGGGCAATCATCTGGGACCTGTGACGTGTCCCAGATGATTGCCGAGAGGGAGGGGGGAGAGGTGAACTTCCTTTCAGCGCTGCGGAGCCCCAGGAGGAAGTGGGAGCTGGAACCCTCTAAAAATAGGGTTTCCGCTCCTCCTCCAAAAAAAATGATATGCCAAATGTGGCATGTCAGGGGGTCACCTTCCCCTAAAGCGTAAGTTCCATTTTTGGGTGGAACTCCGCTTTTATATCACTGCAATGTACATTAATTACCCAAAGGGTATTGTTTTCTTAACAGCAAAAGTGGAGTTACTTGTTAGGGCTTCCAGTACCCAAAAGTAAGAAAATTACTGCTTCCAGACATGAGGAAAGAGGATGGGTTTCATAAATTGGTAATTTGGGTGAGCTTGGTGTGCCTTACAATGACAAGGAGGCAGTGCATGGTGCGTTTAGAGACATCAGAGTTGGATCGGAAGATGCAACCAAGAATAAGACCAGGACTGTTGGTTGCATGATAAAGACAGAAAGGAACTGCAGAATCAAATGTTTGAGGTCACCACATCCCGAAATTGTATTAAAAAAAATGCTTAGCAGGTGGGACTTTGAAAGTGACCAGAAACAATAAATGTATAATGTAAAAGTTTATTTCAAAAGTATTCTAGTCAATAAAAACTGTGTCATAATAAAAGACAAAAATATACAATAGCATTAAAATTATATGGATTGCGATACATATACAGACACATGTGAGTTCTCTAATGAACCCGACGTTTCGGGCTTGATGCCCTTGCTCAGGGTTTTTTTTTAACATACAGAGCCAGGTGTCTATTAAAAGAGCACATATATCATTCATTATACAGGCAATATATGTACAGTACATCAAACAATAAGCACATAATGGGCAGAATGGGTCACATACCAAAGAATATCAGTAACCCATCCAGTATTGTAGGAACTGAGAAGGTCCTATATACCAAAGAGACTGGACGGATAACAGAAGCTCCCATGTGACCCCGACAATCCCACGGACAATCCCACAGATACCTCAGCGAAGGTTCAAAAAAGGAAGCAAAAAATCTGATCAAATGATCTGAAATAAAGAGCAGGGTATATAGTTCTATCTTGTCACAATCAAAATTATATAAGATTATAGATCTATACATACATAGGCATACTCAGCGTACATACCTCGATGGAAAGCATATAAGAAAATGTCACCCGAAACAAGAAACACATCCTGTATTTGCAAATCCCAGACTTGGCTGAAAAATTCCTATAAATATCCAGCCCAGGGAGTATACCTGTAGGGATGCACAGGTTGGATTCGGTTGTCATGGTCACTCACTTCCGACGTTGAACCATATGCCGATTTAAGGTATCAGAATAGAAAGGTGGGGAGAGGATCCCATTTAGGAATGGATAAACACTGTACTTTTAGATCTCTACAAAAGTGGGGGATATCCTGTGGTGCAATGCAGACATCTTATCATCTTTCTTATCTTTCAGACTGAAAAGAAAGTGACAATGTAAGTTAATGGAATTGTTGTACAGGATGTTGATTTATGGTTGGAGGGTACATCTTAGTTGTGGAGTGAGCCAAGATAAGTTTGGGAACAATTTCAGCAGCGTTTTGCACAATGAGCAGGTATATTTTCATTGAATGTTTCTTAATGTGGGGTACAAAGTAGAGCCCCTTAGGGTAAATATATCAGGGTGGCTACAAGTTCAGGATCTGGGGTCCACACTGTGTCTGAAGATGAGGCCTGTAGTACAGGCCCATAGTTTACCTTTTTAGTGGAAAACCATTGCACAGAGCAGGTAAGTATAAACCTTTACAAACACTTTAAATAATTCATTATGACAAAGTTATAGGATGAAATGGGATTGCTCATTTCCTGGGCCACTTGCTCAATTAAGAAAAAATAAAGGACATCAGTCTCTTGAATGTTTGTATTATTACAAAATTTGTACAGTGCAGCCTGGGCTAGTTTAGGCAGTAATCCCATGAGATATGGTCACTGAGATTAGAAACCTAAAGCAGGCATGCTAATTGGAAGAACAGTGATGATAACAGTTACCTACAATTATCTCAGTTCTTCTACAGCATCTAATCCATAGAGCATCAGAGCTAACATTGTTCACTGCAGATCATGCTGTGTTTACATGATAGAAGACACTACTTCAAATCTCTTTTCTTTTTTTTTACCTTTTTAGTCTAAATGATTTTTAGTAAGACCCTTCAAGTCTTAAATATCTTAATCTATTTGAAATACAACTGCCAATTCAATGAATTAAATGACCTTGTCAACAAAAGAACATTTGCTTAGGGTGTTAATTCAGGGGATCAATATTGCTACAATTAAAGTTAGGAGAATTCATATATTTCAAACAAATTGCAAGGAAGATCATAGCTTCTTTCCAACCTAAAAAAATATATAATCTGATGTAAAAACTGTACTATAATTTTAGCATAGAAAAGTGGAGATGGCAGCCATACATTAGGCATGAGAATAATAAGCATTACTAAACAACGGAAGTGTTTGTTATTGCACACCAAGTTTTTTCAACATGTTGATTTTTTGAATCGCTAAAAATATTGCTGCTTAGAATGAGCAATTCACTGCTTGTCCTGTGTAATAGAAATTTATGTCATGGACGAAAGCATTGCTAGGATTGTGAAAGACCTGGGGCACCCATGGATTCCCAGAGGAGAAATGAGTCACACCAAATGGTGAGTGTGAAAAAATTGTGCTGGCATGATTAAGCCCTTCCCACACATACTGTACATGGGGCCTCACGGAAGTGGGCTTTTTTCCGTGGGGCAACATATATGCGTAGCTCCCTTTGTGCTGGAAATGCACCACACAGCCCTTTTTTAGCACAGACTCCAGGTCTTGTACTAATGATCGGGAGTCTGAACTTTTGGTTCCGGATCATCTGAATGCTGTGATAGCCTCTGATAAGCTATCACAGTGATCAATCACTGTAAGTCCTCCCCTGTGTTTACTTCCTCTTCTGAATGAAGAGAAAGATATGTTGTATCTTCCTCTTCTCACAGAAGAGGAAAATATAAACAAATCAGTGTGTACAATAAATAAATAAATAAAATTAAATTTTTAAAGAAAAAAATAGCAAGATTAAGGTTTGCCAGGGTTAGTGGTAGGGTCAAGGTCAGGGACAAAGGTTACAGTGAGCATATTTTGGGTATTAAAAAAAGAACAAAAAAAGTTAAATTAGTATTGTTTTCTGTTAGTGTCAGTGTGTTTTAGGCAGGATAAAAGAAAAAAAAAAGAAGCAAAATGCGCACAATTGTTTTTGGGCTGTACTATGGGTACAAACAACAACTAACATACACATACAGGTAATATCACTGCAATGGCCAGGAGCAGGAGAATTTATTTTGGGTTGTTCCTTCCTATGATAATAGCAAAAAATATACAGCTCAATTAAAAAAATAAAATGTTTATTTACTATTTTGGGCTAGTTTTCCTATGAATAATTTTTTTTTTAAATAATAAAAATCAGGAGATTTCCGTCACCATATACCACCAAAAGAAAGACAAATTTATTCTGAAAAAGACTAGGTATAATCCACCTGGATGCACAAAGTAGTTGTGTCAGGAACCATGAATCAGACTGAGAGAGAAGTGCAGTAAAAATCACAGTTTTTAATAAGATAGTAAAATGGTATGGTGAAAGTTTTGAAGATCTCACATAAGCATATACAGTATTCAGGTTTCCTTGTTTGAGACAATCCAGTCTCATTCAAGGACTATTTTTGCACAAACTTTATTATTAGATGTTTATTTATGTATTAGTGCTGATCACTATCACCTGTCACTGGGTTTATTTATGTATACTGTTTAGCGCTACTATTTACTTTAGTTTACATTGTAAATACTTATTAATATAATTGGTACAATCACCTTTAGTTTTACCTATAACTGTAATGCAAGGGTTTATCTGATTGAATATAAATGTAACTACATTTTATTTTTTTAAATCAAATATTCTTTATTTATTTTGCACATAATTAACCACTTCCATACTGGGCACTTATACACCTTCCTGCCCAGACCAATTTTCAGCTTTCTGCGCTGTTGCACTTTGAATGACAATTGCGCGGTCATGCTACACTGTACCCAAACTACATTTTTATCATTTTGTTCCCACAAATAGAGCTTTCTTTTGGTGGTATTTGATCACCTCTGCGATTTTTATTTTCTGCTAAAAAATAAAAAAAATACCGAAAATTTTGAAAAAAATAAAGTATTTTTTTGTTTCAGTTACAAAACTTTGTAAATAAGTTAGTTTTCTCCTTCACTGATGGGCACTGATGGGGCTGCACTGACGGGCACAGATAAGGCGGCACGGATGGGCACCGATGAGGTGGCACGGATGGGCAACGATCGGCGGCACGGATGGGCAACGATCGGCGGTACGGATGGGCAATGATCAGCGGCACGGGTGGGCACAGATAGGCCGGCACGGGTGGGCACAGATAGGTGGCACGGGTGGGCACTGATGGGCACGGATAGGCGGCATGGATGGGCACTGATAGGTGGCACAGATGGGCATGGATGGGCACTGATAGGTGGCATGGATGGGCACTGATAGGTGGCACTGTACTGTACTAATGGATGCCAATCAGTGCCAAACAATGATGCCTGCCAATCAGTGGTGCCCATTGTGGGCACTGATTGGCATCCATTGTGGCACTGATTGGCATCCATTTGGCATTGGCATCCATTATCCCTGGTGGTCTAGGGTGGCATACCTTATGGTGGGCTTCCCTGGTGGTCTAGTGGCATCCCTGGTGGTCCAGTGGGCATCCTTGGGGGGGCTGTGCTGATAATGGATCAGCACAAACCCCCCCTGTCAGAGGAGCAGCCGATTGGCTCTCCTCTACTCGCGTCTGACAGACACGAGTGAGGAAAAGCCGATGACCGGCTTTTCCTGTTTACATCATGATCAGCCGTGATTGGACACGTCTAATCACGTGGTAAAGAGTCTCCGTCGGAGACTCTTTACCTAGATCGGTGTTGCGGGGTGTCAGACGGATTTTGAAACCACTTTGCCGCCGTCAATCCGCTATAGGGCGGGCGGCAAGTGGTTAAAACATATTTAAATTTCCTTTCATATACAATAATACATATAGAGCGATTATCACAAAAGCGATCTCCTTCCTCCCCCCTCCCCTCCATCCCCCATTCGCAACTTTCCACCCTCCTTACTCACTTAACCATCACCCACCCTTTAACGTGTTTCCACTTCTATCCATTTTTTCCACATTTTATTGAATTTCTTTTTGTTTCCTCTCTCGATATATATGACTTCCTCTTTTGCAATAGTATCTTCTATCACTCTCTCCCATTCTATCATTGTAGGGTTTTTTTACGCTTGCCACTTCTGCGCAATAAGTTTCCTTCCTTGAAACAAACATCTTATTATTGCCATTTGTTCGTCTCCTGACAATCCCCTCTCTTCCAGGAGAACCAGTACGCATAACCTGACCTCTGGCTGCAGAGATGTCGCAAACACAACATTTATTTTTTCTACAATTTGTTTCCAATATTGGTATAACTTGGGACACCTCCAGACCATGTGTATTAGGTCCCCCCTCTCATCTCCACATCTCTGACATTTCGCATCCAACCTCCTACCAAACTGGTACATCTTTTGGGGTGTGTAATACGCTCTGTGTATCAAATAGAGATGAGACGCTATTTGGGAGGGTGACAATGATACTCTGGGTCCTGTTGCTAGTATATGTTCCCATTGTTCTTGTGATAGTGGGCCTACATCTCTCTCCCATTTAGCCTTATTTTTAATAACTGATGTTTCCCCCTGATCTGCCTTTTCTAAAAATCCATATATATCTGAAATCATCCCTCTGGAGGTCTCTGCATTTACTATTTTCCTAAGAAGAGGTATATCATCCCATACTGGTAAGCCCTGTGTGAACTGCGCGTTCAACGCATGCCTAATTTGCAAATATCTATAGAAAGATCTGTTTGTAACTACATTTTCAGTTGGCTCGGCATAGTTGTTGGTTAATCTAAAGGAGATTGCATAGATACTGTACACTTATGTGGCCAGCCTAGCTATTATAGTTTGAGATCAGTGAGATTGCATGATAATCAATTGATATCTATAGGTAACTTTAGGTAGTTACTACATTAAAATGAACAGTAATAACCTTGTTAATTCCTCTTTCACTCAACCTTAACATTCACTAGGGATGAGCCGAACACCCCCCTGTTCCGTTCGCAGCAGAACATACGAACAGACAAAAAGTTTGTTCGAACATGCGAACACCATTAAAGTCTATGGGACACAAATGTGAAAAATCAAAAGTGCTAATTTTAAAGGCTTATATGCAAGTTATTGCCATAAAAATGTTTGGAGACCCGGGTCCTGCCCCAGGAGACATGTATCAATGCAAAAAAAAACAGAAAACTGTAAGCCATCACAGTTACTCTTGGTGAGCGCAGGAATGGGCCCTGCTGTGAAATACTATATTACAAATTGGAATTCCATGCCCCTGTTAAACAGGGGCAGAAAAATTGGGCCTTTGGTGGTGGTGCCACAACACTGTAAGCCCTCACAGATACTCTTAGTGGGCGCAGGAATGGGCCCTGCTGTGAAATATTAGATCAAAAATTGTAATTACATGCCCCTGTTAAACAGGAGAAGAAAAATTGGGCCTTGGGCAGTGGTGGTGGTGCCCTAAACCAAAAATATTGTAAGAAGCTAGCATCATCAAGATTGAGGAGGAATAGGATAGTCACTCAGCATAGGCAGTCTTCAAGGGATCTCACATCCATAGAAAATTCAATCAGTTACATCAGCATCAGGTGCTTGATAGCTGCTGATCCAAGACTGATTCATTTTTATGAATGTGAGTGTCAGGTCACCTGAAGCCAGGTGACAGATGCACACCGTTGGAGTCAGGAGTGCACCGCTAAGGTAGTGAACCCTATGGCTGACTGCTGCGGATGGAACTCTGGGTGTTTAAGGAAGGCAGGTCCACTGGAGCACTAACAGGGATCCCACAGGGAGCTAGAGCCTAAGATTCCCCAGGGCGCGGAGTCTAAGATCCAGCAGGTGTTCACCAGAGCCCCTAGTGGTGAGGATGGACTGGGCTGCAACTGGATCCAGGTCATGGCCCCCAGAGTCCCCCAGCTCACGCTCACAGTAGGCTATAGAGGATAGAGGGGAAGCAGCAGCTCAGGATACAAGAGATAGTCAGGGAATAAGCCAAACGTCGGGGCGACTAGCAGACAAGAATAAACAAAGGACAAGCCAAAAGTCAAGGTCACAAGCAGACAGGGACAGTCGAGAACAAGCCAATATCGGTAAAACAGAGACAGACGTAGCACACGGCAAGCAGGAACCCAAACACACAATAGCTTAAAAATCAACATTGATCAGCACACCTGGCTTGCAGTGCACAGGTTAATATAGTGTTCCCTGATAGGGCCTGGGGTGGAGCCATGCTTGGAGGAGAGATTATTTAAGCAGCCAGGTGAGAGTGGCTGGCCCCTAAGGTGAACACATGGAGAAGGGGTAAGTTGAGAGACAAACATTACTGCATAACCATGACAGTGAGCCTATCAACGGAGTCTGTGGACAGGTACACTCTATGATCTGTTAAACCCTCCAGCAGCACTGAATGTGCATTCAGAAAGAACGCTGGATGCAAGACATACCAGTAGATCAATTGCATATTGAGCAAGTTCTGGCCAGTGGTCCATCCTCAAGACCCAGTAACCCAGTGGATGCTCTGTTGGAAAGGTCCCGAAGTCTGCTCTTACCCCTAGATATTCCTGCACCATGAAATGAAGACGCTGGCGATGGTTGCTTGAACCGATCATACCTTGGCGCTGAGGACTGAAAATTCTTCTCCACCACTCTTCCTCTGACTGAACGAAGCCTCAGCAACACGTTGTCCAGCACCAGGAAATCGTAACCTCCCAGGGTCTGGAAATGCATGCACAAACCTTTCTTCAAAGATTTCTGAAGATGTTTCATCCTCTGCTCCCTCTGTGAAGGCAGGATGAGCTCTGCAATCTTACCCTTGTAACGTGGATCAAGAAGGGATGCCAGCCAGTAATGATCCCTCTCCTTGATACCATGAATCCTAGGGTCCTTTCATAGGCTTTGCAGAATCAGGGAGGCCACGTAGCGTAAGTTTGCAGAGGCATTTGATTCTGAGTCCTTCTCCCAGCCACGTACAACTCCTTGGGTTTCTGGGGGCTGAAAACTATCCCCTGAAGACTGCTGCTGAATGTTATCCTCCACGTCCATGCTGACACAATCCTCCTCCTCTTCTTCCTGTGTGTTTGGCGAGCCCGCTGGAATACTATCTGGATAAAGGGGGCCTTGAGAGGTCAGGAAGTCCATCTCTTACTCCCGCTGTTCTGCCTCAAGTGCCCTGTCCATTATTTCACGAAGCGTGCGCTCCAACAGGAAGGCAAGAGGGACAGTATCACTGATGCATGCATTGTCACTGCTCACCATCCTTGTGGCCTCCTTAAATGGTGTCAGGACAGTGCATGCATCCTTGATCAGTAGCCACTGGCATGGCAAAAAAAAAGCCAAGCTCCCCTGACCCTGTCCTGATGCCATACTCACACAGGTATCATTGATGGCCCTCTGCTGTGTGTGCAGCCGCTGCTGCATTGCCAATGTTGAGTTCCACCTGGTGGGCATGTCACAAATGGGGCGGTTGGTGGGCAGATTGCATTCCCTTTTAATGTCAGCCAGCCGTGCACTGGCATTGTATGACCGGCATAAATGACCACAGACTTTTCTGGCCTGCTTCAGGAGATCCTGTAAGCCTGGGTACCTGCTCAAGAACCGCTGCACCACCAAATTCAGGACATGTTTCAACTGTCAAACATGAAACATGGGTCAAGTGTCCCTGTCGGAGGGCGAAGAGAAGGTTGGTGCCATTGTTGCATAAAACCATTCCTGGATAAAGCTGGCGTGGCGTCAACCACCTCTGAGCCTGCCCCTGCAGAGCTGACAGAATCTCTGCCCCAGCGTGGCTCCTGTCCCCTAAGCAGACCAACTCAAGTACTGCATGGCATCTTTTTGCCTGACTGCTTGCGTAGCCCCTTGAACGCTTACAGAGCACCGCTGGTTCAGAGTACAAATCTGCAGAAGATGCCATAGAGTAAGAAGAAGAGGAGTGGGTGGAGGAGAGAGCTGTGGCAGAATCACCACTAGCATTTTGGAGGCGTGGTGGCGGAACAAGCTCCAACAATACTGAACCCTGTCCTGCATCCTTCTCATCTGCCAGCAGTTACCCAGTGTGCCGTGAAGGAAAGGTAACGTCCCTGCCCATGCCTGCTGGACCATGAGTCAGAGGTAATATGCACCTTACTGCTGACCACCCTGTCCAACGAGGCCAAAACATTGCTTTTCACATGGCGTTAGAGAGCCGGAATGACCTTCTGTGAAAAAAATTGGCGTTTTGGAATCTGCCACTGAGGTACAGCACATTCCACAAATTCACGAAAGGGGGCAGAGTCTACCATCTGAAAAGGCAGCAGTTTCAGTGCTAGCAATTTGGCGAAGCTAGCATTCAGACGCTGAGCATGTGGATGGCTGGGACCAAATTTCTTTTTACGGTTTAGCAACTGGGGTAGGGAAATTTGACTGCTAAAATCAGATGGTGGCGTACTGCTAGCAGATTGGCGGCAAGTACTTGGGACGCCTATTGCTATACCTTCATTCCTCTCAGTGTAGGTTTTTTAGAGGACTGTAGGTATAGTGGGGTTTGAGATCCCAGATGAGGAGCAAGGAGAAGTCCGCCTTTTTCTTTGATGTGGGTCTTTCAAGTGCTGTTGCCAACGGACTGCATGGGAGGTCATCATATGTCTTGTCAAGCATGTGGTGCCCAAGCGGCTGCTGTTTTGGCCACGCTTGATCCGCTTCAGACATAGGTTGCAAACAGAAATGGTGCGATCTTCTGCACATGTGTCAAAAAAGGCCCACACCAAGGAACTTTTCAAAATCAGTGGGGAGTCAGCAACGCCCTGCACCTTCGGAGCTCTGCAGTGTGATAAAATAGGGTGGCTGCCCTTAAGCTGCCTCCTAGAGGAAATCCTGTCTCGTTGGAGTTGTTCCTCCTCCTCCTCCTCTCTTCTATCAGGCACCCAAATAGAGTCAGTGACCTCATCATCCCCTCCCTCGTTGTCACTGGAGCAAACTTGGTAGTATGCTTCAGCTGGGGGAACATGACTGCCAGTTTCTTGTCCTTCGTGGGCTCCCCCTCTCTCTAGGCTCACGTTACTCCCTTCCTCAACCTGGGAAACAACATCAGAGCCTTCAAATCGATGCGCATCCTCCAGCAGCATGTACCCTTGTACCTCACACTGTGGTCGAATAGTTTGGGGGACTCCTCCGTGCATGATGGTGGGGCTACGGAAGGAGTGACTGTGGAAAAGGAGCCAGTGTGAAGGTAGTTTCCTGTCCGATGGCATTAAATAGTTTAGTCGTGTATGGGCTCAATAAGGGTTAAAAACTTTTAAAGTATTGTATCGAAAAACTATCTGGTCCAGGAGCCTTTCCGTGTTTTATTATTTGTATTGCTGTAAATATTTCCTCAGATGTAATGGGTGCTTCTAACTTTCTTCGAACCGGAGATGATAGTCGGGCTAATTGTGCGGAGGCTAGATATTCATCTAGAGACGAGTGAAGCAAAAGAGGTGTTAAATTGTACAATGAGGAGTAGTACTCCCCAAATTCCTGTGCGATATCTTTCGGGATCGAGAGTTTTTGGTCTCTTTTTCCCTTAATATAGGGTATATATGATCGTGTTTGTTGTTCTTTCAGTTTTTTTGCTAATAGTTTGCCGCACTTGTCTCCAGATTCGTATGTAACCCGTCTCCCTCTTTGTAGTACCGCCTTTGCTTTATATCGTAGGATATCTGATATCTGTCGTCTTAAATGTGCTAATTCATTTCCTACTCCCCTTTCTGATGTCTCTTTATGTAGTATCTCCAATTCTTGGATCTTTCCCAGTAACTCATTTATTTCCTTTTCTCTGGCCTTCTTTACTCGGGAACCATGTTTAATTAAGATCCCCATTATAACCTTCACACCAGATACATTAAGAGCATACATCACGATTCTGCCAAAGGAAGGTAAAGATCTGACATGCTGTAGTAGTTATCGACCGATATCTTTATTGAACACAGATTTAAAGATATTTACAAAGACCCTAGCTATTCGATTACAACCCCATGTGTCTCAGTTAGTACATTTAGATCAAGTGAAATTTATTCCCAAACGTGAAGCAAGAGATAGTACCATTAAAGTACTAAACTTAATTCAACAAGCAAACCAATTAAAAAACCCTAGTGTGTTCATAAACACGGATGCGGAAAAAAGCTTTTGATAGGGTGAATTGGAGATTTATGTTAGGAGTACTGAGACACATGGGGCTTGGGAATCGGATGCTACAGTGGATAACTGAGCTGTATTCGAAACCACAAGCTACGGTTAAGGCAAATGGAGTATATTCTAAAATATTCCCGATTTCAAATGGGACTCGCCAGGGGTGTCCCTTATCGCCACTCCTATTTGCTCTGACACTGGAACCCTTTTTGAATAAGACCAGACAGAACCCAGACATTGTGGGAATAAGAATAGGAGGAGAAGAATATAAGGTAGCAGCGTATGCTGATGACTTATTGTTTTCATTAGCTTCTCCACAAATATCATTGCCCAATTTGCTGAAGGAAATAGAACAGTACGGAGCTTTGTCTGGCTTCAGGATAAACTATAGTAAATCAGAGGCTATGGGAGTGGCGATGCAGGGACACCTAAGTAGAAACCTTCAACATAACTTTAAATTTAGATGGACGACAACGGCATTGAATTACTTAGGGACACAGATCCCCTCAAATTTAACAAAGATTTTTGATCTGAACTTCCGACCATTACTAATGACTGTCAGAATACTTCTAAAAAAATGGAACAAGGGCATGCATTCCTGGTTCGGGAGGTGTAACATTTTAAAGATGAATATAGTTCCTAGGTTTCTGTATTTGTTTCAGGCATTACCTATATATATTCCCAGGTCCTACTTTAATCAGATAGGGACAGAATTCTCAAAATTTATCTGGGCCTGCAGACGACCTAGGATTAACAGAAGCTTATAACTAATACCGAAGGAGCGGGGTGGAATTGCAGCCCCAGATATGTACAAGTATTATCAGGCAGCGCAGTTAGGTAGGATTATTGATTGGTGCAGGTACACAGCATATAAGGTATGGATCAGAATTGAACAACAAATAAGCATTATTCCATTGAGTAGAGCCATTTGGTGTTATACATCTTTACCTTCCTCATTGAAAACGCACCCTATAATGGGTCCTACACTTCAAGTGGGATATAAGATAAGTTGGAACCCTAGAATATCTACAGAACAGTCACCTTTGACACCAATCCTGGGGAACCCAGCGTTTCCACCAGGATTGGAGGTAAGAGGCTTTCAGGGACTTAGAGATAGAGGATTATATCAAGTATCACACTTTACGAACTTAGATAATTGGCCAACAATAGAAAATATGACCCAACAGGGTGGCTAATTTGAAATGTCAGCCTGGCAGGCACGACAAGTACGACATTTCTTGGTATCCCTTGGCCCAATGGAGAAATATTGTAGACCATGCACAGGATTTGAGACATACTGTGAAGAAAAGGAACCAATCTCCCATGTTATATCCAAAATATACGCTCTTCTGGTAACACCTCCAGAGGAGTATAAAATAAAAAGTCTGAGTAAATGGGAGAGAGATCTGAATCAAAGCTTCTCCTCAATACAGAGTAAGAAAATAGAACAACTGGCATTGAGTACCTCTAGATGTACCAAAATACAGGAATCTAATTATAAATTGTTAACACGATGGTACTATACACCAGCAGTTTTAAATAATTTTTTTACGGAAGAGTCAGATAGATGTTGGAGAAACTGTGGTGAACGGGGGACTATTTTTCATATTTTTTGGCAATGTCCAGTGATTAGACGGTTTTAGTTGGAAGTTCAGAGGATAACGCAAATGTTCACGGAATATCAGGTTCCGGATGATCCAGCCTTCTTTCTGCTACAAAGTTCCCAAATCCCGATGAAAAGATACAAAAACTCAATAATATGTCACATGGTGAATGCATATCTATATGTTGGAAGGAAATTCGAACACCCCCTATTTCTATGTGGCTGGAAAAAATTTGACGAATTTGGATAATGGAAAATTTATGGCCCAGCGCAATAGGAAAAAGGAACAAATTAATGAGATATGGGCACCATGGGAAGAATTTGCAAAATCGGAAGAGGGAAAAAAATTATTTGGAGAACATATAGAATGGGGCCTAGAAGCCCCTTAGGGGAGATGTCAATCTCGTCAATGAAGCCCAGCAGGCAAGGGTGGGGAATGGTATTTCCCCCCCCTTTTTTTTAAAATTATTTACTTTGGGGTTAAAGGGGATAGCGCAGATGACTGCGATACATAGAATGGGAGGGAGGGAGGGGTAAGTAAAGAAATAGACAATCAATACTCTCTACTCTGCTTTGCTTTTTGTTTTTTGTTTTTTTGTTTTTTTGATTTATTATAACATAATTGATTTGTAATATGTAAAATGCTTTGTATTATGGTTTCCATTATGTTGTTGAAATTGTCTATGGGAAAAGAAAAAAGCAGAAATAAAGAATTTATAAAAAAAAAAAAAAATGGAAAAGGAGCCGGTGGAATAGGAAGCTTTGGCAGCTGCATTGGAAGGCAAACTACTCTGAGCCTGGGTGACAGAGGATGAGAATGGCTTTTTTATCCACTCCACCAACTCGTCTGCATGTTCTGGCTCAATAACACGGCCAGCAGCAGAAAAAATGGACAAGCGTGCCCCTCGGCCACCTGCGGAGGATGCACCATGTCCACGACCAGCACTGTTGACTGTAGACACAGAGCCTGCTTGCCCTTTTTTAGTGGCCTGTGAGCGTCTGCCTTTCCTTGGTGGCCTTCTGGACATGATGTATATTTTGTTTTGCAACACCACACTACACTGTATTAGATACTGTGTACACCACCAGAAGTGTAGTAGAAACTGCTGTACGGCTGCACTGTATTGTGTACTGTGTACACCACCAGAAAAGTAGTAGCAACTGCACTACGGCTGCACTGTATTGTGTACTGTGTACACCACCAGAAAAGTAGCATCAAATGCACTACGGCTGCACTGTATTGTGTACTGTGTACACCACCAGAAAAGTAGCATCAAATGCACTACGGCTGCACTGTATTGTGTACTGTGTACACCACCAGAAGTGTAGTAGCAACTGCACTACAGTATGGCTGCACTGTATTGTGTAAGGTGTACACCACCAGAAGTGTAGTAGCAACTGCACTACGGCTGCACTGTATTGTGTATATTGCAGTTTTTAGTCTAAGAAATATAATTTAAATTACTTAAAAATATCATCATCTCATATTTAATGTTAATTAAGCCATATTATTCTTCTTCTTTTAAAGTGATTTTACTAAACTTTATAATGAACAAATTTACTGTGCTGTTGGATACTTGGAATTTGTACTATTTTTTATCACAAATGATTAAATGCCAGCAACTTTATTTGTTGTATGTGTGTGATTAAGAAGCAGCATTTTTAAAACGGAGTGCAAATTGTTTTTTTTTATATATTAGCACTTAGTTTACAGTCTCTTCTTTTCAGCTAATAATGAAGTATTGCATATAAATTGCATCTATGTAGAGGGGAAAAGAACCAACACAAACAACCGCTTTAACCACTTGACCTCCGGAAGATTTACCCCCTTCATGACCAGACCGTTCTTTGCGATACGGCACTGCTTTACTTTAACTGGCAATTGCACAGTCGTGTGACGCTGTACCCAAATAAAATATATGTCCTTTTTTCCTACAAAAAGAGCTTTCTTTGGGTGGTATTTGATCACCTCTGGGACTTTTATTTTTTGCTCTATAGACAAAAAAAAAAACGACAATTTAAAAAAAACAACATGTTTTACTTTCTGCTATAAAACATATTCAATAAAAAAAAGTAAAATCATCAATTTAGGCCAATATGTATTCTGCTACATATTTTTGGTAAAAAAATACAAATAAGCGTATATTGATTGGTTTGCGCAAAAGTTATAGCGTCTACAAACTATGGGATATATTTTTGGATTTTTTTTTTTTTTTTTTACTAGCAATGGCGGCGATCAGCATCTTATAGTGGGACTGTGATATTGCAGTAGACAAATTGGACACTAACTGACACTTTTGACACTTTTTGGGGACCAGTGCTAAAAAATATGCACTGTCAGTGTACTAATGACACTGGCTGGGAAGGGGTTAACATCTAGGGCGATCAAAGGGTTAGCTGTGTGCCTAGCCAGTGCTTGTGTAGTGTGTGAGAGGTGCTTTTACAAGGGGAAGGCATTGATCCATGTTCCTACTTTGCAGTTTGCAGGAACACAGGATCAATGACTTCTCTAGTGACAGAACGATGTCCTTGTTTACATAGGCAGATCATCATTCTGGCTCTTTGCCTAATGATCAGCGGATGTGGGTCGCCGGCGGCACGCATGCATGCCCCAGACCCGGAAGTGCAAGATCACGCCTTGCTGCCATATACAGTATGTAAGTTATATGGTCAGCAAACAGTTAACCACCTCAATAACAGGCAATTTTACCCTCTACCTGCCCATGCCATTTTTAAGTTTTCAGCGCTGTCACAATTTGAATGCCAATTACTCAGTCATGCAACACTGTACCCAAATTTAATTTGTATACATTTTTTGGGGACAGATAGAGCTTTCTTATGGTGGTATTTAATCACCACTGGATTTTTTATCTTTTACTAAATAAACAAAAATTTCCAACAATTTAGAAACAAAAACAAGTTTTTCTTAGTTTCTGTTCTAGGCCAAAATTTATAGTGCAAAATTTTTGGGAAAAAACCCCCCAAATCAGTATATATTATTTTGTCTGTGTGAACGTTATAGAGTCTACAACAGGGGTAGGAAAACTTTCAGAAGTTGAGATCTCCCTGGACAACATGGAGGAAATCAAAGATCCCGGGTAAAGAAGGGGGTGGGAACACCCTTTAATACAAAAAAAAAGCCATCAATCTCCAAATAAAAACAAAGTACAGTGTCCTCCTGTGCCCCACCCCGCACCCACAGTAGTGACTTCATAAAATAGTGCATGCAGCATTGTAGTCGTGTTTTTTTAGTGAATGACAAACAATTTTTGAGGAAAAATGCTTTGTGGTATCTTACCGCACACTTGGAAGTGGTAAGATACCGCTTTGTGAATGGAGTCCATTGTATCTTGTGTATCACACAAATCACCCAAATGTATCAATGTACTGTAATGGATGCTTCTATATGAGTGGTCAGGGAATGTAGCTTAGTGTATCTTCACCTATAGCAGTCCTAGTTCCTATAAGCCAAGCAAGCCTAGCCTACTGGTATGTGGCTGCCCCCAGGAATGTCATGGCAGAGAAGTAAAGGACAAATATGTGAGGAAAAAGTTGCGCTACCAAATAGTGACACAAATGTGGTGGGCTGCCAGCATTAACAATCAGACATATTGTAAACAAGAAAAGAAAATAAATAAATGCGGCGCCATGAACAAAGTAAATTTCAGAAATTGATATTCAAACCAATTCTCAAATTAAATGTACCTCACGTACGTTACGTGGGCAATTAGAATCTGTGAGAAGTGGAAACAAGTGACTGTAACTCTCATGTGAAGTATGGCCTATAAGGCCGTGACCACCATAAACCAAACTGATATACACAAAGGACCAAAATGCACATACATTGATCAATGAGCATATAGTCAATGATGGTGATAAAATATGATAATGTGAAACACAAATATATCAAAACATAGAAATGGGTGTGTGAAGTCCATCTATGAAGAACACATATGGGATATGCTGGGGTCAATATGACTCTATATCAATGTTGAGGCACGGTTTTACCACCCCTCAACAGCTACCCCCCATAGCTGCAGAGACAGCTTAACTTTGCAACTGTGGCAAGAATTATACCCCTTGTACACACGCTGACCGTGACCCATTCAAATTAATAGGGTTGCTTGTGCGGGGTCCAAGGGGTTAAAGCAGATGATGAGAAGGCAATGCAATGCCTCCTCAATGTCTGTTAAATGCTCTCTGAAAAGTGATTCAAACGAGATGGTTCTTCAGAGACCATCGTGCGTGCGACACACTGACTGCTGTGGCAGTGATCAGAGACACTGTGACTGCTGTGGCAGTGATCAGAGACACTAGTTGGTGTGGTGGTGATTGGGGACACTGTAACTGGTATGGCGGTGATCGGGGATACTGTAACTGATGTGGCGGTGATTAGGGATACAATAATTGGTGTGGCCGTGATCAGGAAAATTGTAACTGCTGTGGCGGTGATCAAGGATATTGTAACTGGTGTGACAGTGATTTGGCATAGTGTAACTGATGTGGTGGTGATCAGGGACACTGTAACTGGTGTGGCGGTGATTAGGGATACTGTAACTGGTGCGGTGAACCGCAGCTAATAAATCTATTTAGCGGCCTAAGAAGGAGCACAAACAGATTTATAAAAATATTAATTTAATTTCATATAGTATTGAAACTTTGCCAAGACAAACCAACATAACTTTTGCTATGCATGCCGGTAATTAGTTATCTGGTATCATAAAGAATACAATACCATTCACTACAATGCTTATTTATCAAATATTGAGAGTGTATGTATATTTCTCAAGGGTCAACGCGTTTCTCATTCAAGCTTCATCAGGACTCATGAATAGAGTTGAGCGGACTCCTGGATGTTCGGGTTTGACGGGTTCGGCTGAACTTCGGAAAAAAGTTCGGGTTCGGGACCGAACTTTAACCCGAACCCGAACCCGAACCCCATTGAAGTCAATGGGGACCCGGACTTCTAAGGACTAAAAAGGCTCTAAAAAAGTAATGGAAAGGGCTAGAGGGCTGCAATTGGCAGCAAAATGTTGTTAAGAGCATGGCAAGTGCTCTGCAAACAAATGTGGATAGGGAAATAACTTAAAATAACATTAAAAAAATAAAAAATAAAAAAATATGCTGGAGGCCCCCTTTTCAGCAGAAGAGGTACGGGAAGTCATTAAGAACCTCAGAAACTCAACGGCACGATGCCACACATATGGTGGGAATGCCCCAGAATACGCCCTTTCTGGAATAAATTATTCAATTTAATGGATAAGCTAGTGGGAAAATAAAATACTTTGAAATAAAAATGTAGCAGGGTGCTAACTTTAAGGGTAGTGTTTGAGTGGTAAATAGGCTCAAACACCCTAATTCTGTAGGATTTATGGACCATTTTGTCCTCGGGGGACAGTATTGGTGTGCAGTTCCCTGCGGCCTACAGGTGGCGCTGCCATGGTAGGCTAGGGTTGAACCGCCGATACAGTGCTGTGCCTTTTGTGTCCCCTCTTGGCAGTAGTACAGTGGGGCGGGGAACCTGCTGTGCATGCCGGGAGAGCATATAAAAGGGGCAGACCTTTGGCCTGGGGGCTGATGTCCAGTGGGGTCCACGCCCAGGTGCCTTCGGCCTGGGTGCATGTGTTCCTGTTCCATCTCGGGTACCTTTAGCCCGGGGTGAGGTACTATCCTGGAGTTCCTGTTGCCCTGGGTATGGAGGCCTAGGTGCGGGAGTAAAGCCTGGAGTCCAGAGCCTTCGTCTGGAGTCCACTAAGGGTCGAGGAGTCTTAGGGTGCCGCCTCGTGTAGGGGACCATGTTCCAGGGAAGGGAGGATCATTCTGATGGACCGATGCGGGAGTCACGGTGAAGGAAGGGTCTGTTGACTCCCTGGAGAGATGTCTTCCCCTTGATATGGGCTAGGTTCGTAGAAGGAGAAGCTCAAGGTCATCTTGACTGTATCAGAGGCCTTATTCACCCGGCCCGTGGCAGGGGCCTTATACACCCTGGTCTGTGGCAGAGACCAAAGTTCTCCAGGTCCGTGGCAGGGGCCTTGTACACCCGGTCTGTGGCAGAGACCAACCTCAAGGTCTGTGGCAGAGACCGTGCACCTAAAACTGTTTGAGAAACCTAAGCAGTGAAGTGAATGTGCTACGTTTGTGCCTGGACCTCCTCCACACCTTAAGCTGTCCTGTTTCTTTGCTCTAACCTTTTCTATCCGAGTAGAGTTTATTTTGCCATGAGAGAATAAGAGTTGCAATTTCAGCTGGTGTGGACATTGACTTTACTGGGAATTAAAGGACTTGCCTCTACCTACAGTAGAGGTGAGAATCATCCTCTGGAGGAGTTTTGACTCCGGCTGTGGACACGGCCCGTCAAGTACACCTGCGAGGAGCCAACAACATAAAGGCAGGTAAGGGGGAAAGGATCTGAGCGCTACAAAAAAATAAAATAAAAATTATAATCTTGACCTAGGAGGACGAGGTCCATATGGAGTAGGAGGTTGAGGTGGCGGTGGATTTGGCTGTGTAGGTGGAAGCGGCGGTGGAGGAGGACGAGGTAGCCAACACTGGTTCAAAAATACAACAATGGCTGGGTAAGGCCAGTGATGTGTCGAATTCTGTCCCCCGTCAAATAGTGTCCACCCTGTACTGCGCTTGCTCAGTATGTAGGACAAGGGGATTTCGAAAATCTCCCAAGACGAACGGCGCCTGCGTGGTGAGTTCAGGTGAAGGCCACACCATCCGTGGTTCAAGCCGAGCCAAGTGAGGCCGTGCACGAAGCGTGGCGATCGAACCGAGCCCGTGAGGGGCCCTGTTACTATGTGCTACCGTATGTCCACTTGAATGGTGGGGCTTGAACCTGCACTCACTGCGCAGGCGCCGTTCATCTTCGGAGATTTTGTGAATCTCCTTGTCCTCTGTACTGCGCAAGCGCTGCGCCTTCGCAGTATGGGCCGGACACAATCCGATGGCCGGACAGTTTTTGTCACAACACCGGTATACATGTCTATTCTGCAGAAGGTACGGACAAGTCCTGTGGGATCCATGCCTGGTTCATTTTAATGAACGTGTGCTTGTCCACATTGGCTCTGGACAGGCGGCTGCGCTTGTCTGTGATAACGCCCCCTGCCGTGCTAAATACACGTTCAGATAATACACTGGCTGCAGGGCAGGCCAGCACCTCCAAGGCATAAAGGGCAAGCTCAGGCCATGTGCCCAATTTGGAGACCCAGAAGTTAAAGGGGGCAGACCCGTCATCCAGTACGTATAGGCCTGTGGACACATACTGCTCAACCATGTTGGTGAAATGCTGCCTCCTGCTAAGACGTTCCATCTCAGATGGTGGTGCTGGTTGTTGTGGCGTGCTGACAAAGCTTTTCCACATTTCAGCCATGCTAACCCTGCCTTCTGAGGTGCTGCCGGTGCCCCGGCTGCGTTGGCGACCTCTTCCTCCTCCTCTGCCTTCGTCTTGTGCTTCCACCGTACGCCCGCTGTCAGGTGGGAATGCCACCAGCAGCGCGTCTACCAGCGTGCGCTTGTACTCGCGCATCTTACGATCCCGCTCCAGTGAGGGAATTAAGGACGGTACGTTGTCCTTGTAACGGGGATCCAGCAGGGTGGCCACCCAGTAATCAGCACCAGTTAAAATGTGGGCAACTCAGCGGTCATTGCGGAAACACTGCAGCATGTAATCGCTCATGTGTGCCAGGCTGCCCAGAGGCAAAGAAAAGCTGTCCTCTGTGGGAGGTGTATCGTCTGTGTCCTCTGTATCCCCCCAGCCACGCACCAGTGATGGCCACGAGCTGGTCTGGGTGCCACCCTGCTGTGAAAATGGCTCCTCCTCCTCCTCCTCCTCCTCCTCCATCTCCTCCTCCACCTCGTCATCCTCCAGAACTGTGCCCTTTCTGCCGGACAATTGTGTACCTGGCGTTTGTTGGTGCAGGAACCCACCCTCGTAGCCACTTGTGAAAGACTGCCCTGAAAGCCTTTGAAATGATCCCGCTTCCTCCTCCTCCTCCTCATCCTCCTGTGCCACATCCTCTTCCATCATCGCCCGAAGCGTTTTTTCAAGGAGGCATAGAACTGGGATAGTAATGCTGAGAACGGCGTCATTGGCACTGGACATGTTGGTGGAGTACTCGAAACAGCGCAACAAGGCACACAGGTCTCGCATGGAGGCCCAGTTATTGGTGGTGAAGTGGTGCTGTTCCGCAGAGCGACTCACGCGTGATTGCTGCAGCTGAAACTCCACTATCGCCTGCTGCTGCTCGCACAGTCTGGCCAGCATGTGCAAGGTGGAGTTCCACCTTGTGGGCACGTCACATATGAGGCGGTGAGCGGGAAGGCCGAAGTTATGCTGCAGCGCTGACAGGCGAGCAGCAGCAGGGTGAGAACACCGAAAGTGCGCACACACAGCCCGCACTTTCTGCAGCAGCTCTGGCATATTGGGGTAATTTTTAAGGAACCTCTGGACCACCAAGTTCAGCACATGTGCCAGGCAAGGGATGTGCGTCAAACCGGCTAGGCCCAGAGCTGCTACGAGATTTTGCCCATTATCGCACACCACCAGGCCGGGCTTGAGGCTCACTGACAGCAACCACTCATTGGTCTGTTGTTCCATGTCCCTCCACAACTCCTGCGCGGTGTGGGGTTTTTCCCCCAAACAGAAAAGTTTTAAAACTGCCTGCTGTCGTTTACCCCTGGCTGTGCTGAAGTTGGTGGTGAAGGTGTTACGCTGACCGGATGAGGAGGCGGTAGAGGATGAGGAAGCGGAGTAGGAGGAGTTAGCAACAGGAGGCAAACTGAAGCGCCCTGCAATCCTCGGTGGTGGAATGTAAGGATATGTACTTACCGAGGCCGAGATGCCGAGAGTGGTTCACCTTTGCGACTTGACGCACTCCACCCCCTGGAGTTGAGACAGGGAGTGGATGGCGAGAAGCGGCACCGGCTACCGGCAGGTGGTGAGTACTTGTAGACGGTCCGGTAGTGCTGAGTAGACTGAAGAACAGGCTTCAAGCAGGAACTAGCCGGATCGGTAAAGTTCAAACAGCAGGAGATAATTGAAGCCGGTGCAGGTTGAGTCCGGGTTGCAATTGCAAGGTAACAGTCCCGGCTGGGGGTCTAGCACAGTAAAAGGTAACAAGTCCAGAGAATACCGGGAACCAGGCAGGAGTTCAAAGGAAACGTGGAAGTCCAAAGGTACAAGCAGGAGGTCAAGGATTGTAGACAAGCAGCAGATCCGAGTCACAGACCGAGGGTCAAACACAGGAGAAGGCAGAAGTCCGTATAACAAGCCAAGGGTCAGGTCCAGGAGAGAGATCAGAGGAATCAAGCCAGTCCGGGTCACAAGTAGATTTTCAAGATAGTTTTCCAGAGTCTTGGGTATACAGGAAAGCTGACAAACCAGCAACTTGTCAGTGCAACTGGGTCTCTTTAAATAGGCCCGCCTGGATTCCTATTGGTGCGCCGCCGCACATGCGCGCGCGCCGCTGCGTCGGCGCGCGCACCCGAGAACGTAGAAGCGCCGTCCCGCGCACGCGCATGCGCCGAAGCATCATTCCGCCGCGCGTGCGCATTGGGCGCTGATTGGCGCTGTTGGACGGATTTCCCTGACAGTGCCCCCCTCCTAGGGGCGGACTCTGGACACCCAGACTAGACATCAACTCGGGATGTTCCTGGTGAAAGACTCTAATTAGGCGGGGAGCATGTAGGTTCCTAGATGGTTCCCAAGAGTTGTCCTCTGGGGGATACCCCTTCTATTTGATTAAATACTGTAATTGCCTGCCTCTTTTCCTGCAGCCCAAGATAGATTCCACCACGTACTCGTTTTCACCATCAACCTCCACAGGTGGAGGAGGCGGCTCATCCCTTCCCGGGAAGGAGCTGGAGACTACCGGTTTCAACAGAGACGTGTGGAAGACCGGGTGTATCCTGTAGGAGTCGGGCAATGCCAATTCAAAGGCCACAGGGTTGATTACTCGCTTGATTTTAAAAGGGCCTATAAATCTTGGTCCCAATTTCCGTGAAGGGATCGGCAATTTGAGGTTGGTGGCGGAGAGCCATACTTCCTCCCCAACTTTGAAGACTGGATTTTCCTTCCTACCCTTGTCATAGTGTCTCTTGTAAGACTCCTGGGCGTTTTGCATCATTTCCTGGAGTCTCAGAAAATTAGATTGAACAAAGGCTATCCGATCTTGAACAGCAGGAACAGAGCTCTCCGGAATGTCATCAGGGAGGAAGGAAGGATGGAAGCCAAAGTTGGCCCAAAAAGGAGTTTGACTGGTGGCTGAATGCACCGAGTTGTTATATGCAAATTCAGCGTAGGATAATAGGGAGGACCAATCATCTTGTGAGGCTGAGCAAAAACAACAGAGATATTGTTCTAGGGTTTGATTGGTTCTCTCTGTCTGTCCGTTGCTCTGGGGGTGATATGCCGATGATAGGCAAATCTTGACTTCTAAAGAATTGCAAAGTTCCTTCCAGAATTTCGACGTGAATTGAACGCCTCTGTCAGAGGTGACGCTCTTAGGCACCCCATGGAGCCTGATTATCTCCTGAAAGAAGGCTTTGGCTGTATCTGCAGCAGAGGGGGTACCGATCATGGGCACGAAGTGTGCCATTTTGGAGAGGCGGTCAATTACGACCAGAATCGTGGTAAAACCTCCAGAGGGCGGTAGATCTACAATGAAGTCCATGGACACATCTGCCCACGGACGTTCAGGGATAGGCAAAGGTTTGAGTAGTCCCCAACTCTTGGTTTTGGGTCCCTTATACCGTTGGCAACGGGTACAGGAGGCAACATAGGATTTGCAATCTTGTCTCCAACCAGGCCACCAGAAGGAGCGAGAGATTAGTTCCATGGTTTTTTTGGTTCCAAAGTGTCCAGCTAGTTTGTGGTCGTGGAAAGTTTTCAGAATCAGTTGCCTTGTTTCCAGAGGGACGAAGACTTTACCTTGGGACCAGAGCAAGTCATTACGCTTCTCTAGGGAAGGGGTTACTTGGTCAGGACAATGCTTAGAGGCAGCTTTTATGGAGGTTAGTAGATCAGCCTGTGGGATGAGCAGACATTTTTGTGCTGATAGGATGGTACTTGGTTCCTCTGCTTGAGGGGTCTCGGGAAACATCCTAGAGAGTGCATCCGCCTTCACGTTCTTGGAACCGGGCCTATAGGAGATATGAAAGTTAAACCTGGTGAAGAAGAGGGCCCATCGGGCTTGTCTGGGTCGAAGACGTTTTGCTGTTCTCAGATATTCTAGATTCTTATGATCCGTGAATATCATGACAGGGTGAGGGGCTCCCTCCAGAAGGTATCGCCATTCTTCCAGGGCGAATTTGATAGCTAATAGTTCCCGGTCTCCGACGTCATAATTACGTTCCGGAGAAGTTAGTTTACGAGAGGCAAAGGCTACTGGATGAAGAAGGGATTTGGGGCCCTGCCTTTGAGAGAGGATGGCCCCAGTGGCTGACTCTGAAGCATCTACTTCCAGAGTAAACGGCAGTAGCGGATCTGGATGCTTCAATACAGGTGCCGATGTGAATGCATTTTTTAGTTTATCGAAGGCATCCTGAGCTTCCGGTGACCAGTGAAAGCGGTAGCCCTGGCGTGTCAGTTGGGTTATAGGTGCCACAATAGAGGAGAACCCCACAATGAACCTCCTATAGAAGTTGGCGAAACCTATAAACCGTTGTACCCCTTTCTTGTCTGTTGGGGCTGGCCATTCCTGGATAGCTTTGACTTTCTGCGGGTCCATTGCGACCCCATTGGTAGAAATAATAAATCCCAAAAATTGCACAGTGGTTTTCTCAAAGTCACATTTCTCGGCCTTGAGGTAAAGTCTATGTTCTCGGAGAATAGTGAGGACCTTGATGACATGGATTCGGTGCAGTTCAGGGGAGGACGAGAAAATAAGAATATCGTCTAAGTAGACTACTAGGAAGTCGTCCAGGTGTTCACGGAAAATGTCATTGACCAGGTGCTGGAAAGTAGCTGGGGCATTGCAAAGCCCGAATGGCATGACCAAGTATTCAAAATGACCGAACCTAGATCTAAAAGCCGTCTTCCATTCGTCTCCAGCCCTGATCCGGATGAGGTTGTAGGCCCCTCGAAGGTCCAGTTTATATGAGGCTCATGTGCTTGCAACCAGGGGAGGCCCAGGATGATGGGAAACATGGGAGATGGGATGAGGTCAAATCGGAGGTATTCTTGGTGGCCTGAATCTGTGATAGCAAGGACGGGTTTTGTTTCTTGCGTAATTACCCCTGAACGAGGCAGGGATCCATCCGCCAGACGAACCTGAAGATAACGGTCCTTGGTTTGCAGAGGAAAGTGAAGTTGGGAAGCAAGTGAAGAGTCCAGAAAGCAGCTGCAGGCTCCTGAATCAATAATCGCTGGTAGGCGGGTTGCTCCTGTTGGTAGCTGTAGAGAAATAGAAAGAACAACATAAGTCTGTGGTAAGCCAGAAACTTGGTAGTTCAAAGTGTCTTTGAGGGTACACTTACTAGGTCTTACTGGGCAGCTCCGAAGGAAATGACCAGTACCCCCGCAGTAAAGACACAGATTGGCCTGACGCCTGTGCTGCTTTTCCTCAGGAGAAAGGGGAGGACGAACCAGACCAAGCTGCATGGGTTCAGGCTTGGGAGGAGAAGATGCTGTAGGAACTTGGATGGGTGGATAGGCAGAAGCTGATCGGGGCAAAGTCCAGTTTGGACGGGTAGTCTGGAAATGCTCAGAACGCCGCTCCCGCAGGCGTCTGTCAAGCTGAGTGACAGACTGGATCAAATCTTCCAGAGTAGTTGGAACACCAATCCTGGCCAGCTCGTCTTTAAGAGCCTCAGACAGTCCTTGGCGATATTGGTATTTAAGGGCCGTCTCATTCCAGCCAGTGTCAGCTGACCATTTCCGGAATTCTGCCGTGTAGTCCTCCACCGGCCTTCTCCCCTGGGTTAAACTGTGGAGAACAGACTCAGCTGTGGCTGATCACTGAGGATCGTCATACAGCTGCGCCATACTCTCGAAGAAGGCGTCCACGGAATCTAGTATGGGGCTGCTTTGCTCCATCAGGCCATGGGCCCAGGCCTGAGGTTCGTCGGTTAGAAGGGAGATGACGAACCCCACCTTTACCACTTCTGAAGAGAAAGTCCTGGGTTGAAGGGCGAGGTAAAGAGAACATGCGTTTTTGAAAGCCCGATATTTCTTACGGACGCCAGAAAATCGTTCAGGCAGGGGGACCCTGGGTTCAGGGGTAGCCATTACTACGGTGGGATTTGCCTGATTTTGAGACGTGGAGGCAACATTGGCAACGGTAGCAGCTGGTGATGCTGGTCCTGTAGCTCCAGTAAGTAGCTGAAAGCGGCCATCCATTTGGACATAACCTTCTTGTAATTTCTGAACCGCATCGGTTAGTGCGGTGACTTGCTGACATAGGGTCTCGAACGGTGAACGCACCCTGTCGGCCTCAGACATCTGGCTGGTTTGTACTGTAAGGATATGTACTTACCGAGGCCGAGATGCCGAGAGTGGTTCACCTTTGCGACTTGACGCACTCCACCCCCTGGAGTTGAGACAGGGAGTGGATGGCGAGAAGCGGCACCGGCTACCGGCAGGTGGTGAGTACTTGTAGACGGTCCGGTAGTGCTGAGTAGACTGAAGAACAGGCTTCAAGCAGGAACTAGCCGGATCGGTAAAGTTCAAACAGCAGGAGATAATTGAAGCCGGTGCAGGTTGAGTCCGGGTTGCAATTGCAAGGTAACAGTCCCGGCTGGGGGTCTAGCACAGTAAAAGGTAACAAGTCCAGAGAATACCGGGAACCAGGCAGGAGTTCAAAGGAAACGCGGAAGTCCAAAGGTACAAGCAGGAGGTCAAGGATTGTAGACAAGCAGCAGATCCGAGTCACAGGCCGAGGGTCAAACACAGGAGAAGGCAGAAGTCCGTATAACAAGCCGAGGGTCAGGTCCAGGAGAGAGATCAGAGGAATCAAGCCAGTCCGGGTCACAAGGAGATTTTCAAGATAGTTTTCCAGAGTCTTGGGTATACAGGAAAGCTGACAAACCAGCAACTTGTCAGTGCAACTGGGTCTCTTTAAATAGGCCCGCCTGGATTCCTATTGGTGCGCCGCCGCGCATGCGCGCGCGCCGCTGCGTCCGCGCGCACACCCGAGAACGTAGAAGCGCCGTCCCGCGCACGCGCATGCGCCGAAGCATCATTCCGCCGCGCGTGCACATTGGGCGCTGATTGGCGCTGTTGGACGGATTTCCCTGACATGGAAGGACATGCGCCAAACTGCTATCTGCCTCAGGCCCAGCCGCCACTGCATTTACCCAGTGTGCTGTTAGGGAGATATAACGTCCCTGACCGTGCTTACTGGTCCACGCATCCGTAGTTAGGTGGACCTTGCCACAGATGGCGTTGCGCAGTGCACACCTGATTTTGTCCCCCACTTGGTTGTGCAGGGAAGGGATGGCTCGCCTGGAAAAGTAGTGGCGGCTGGGCACGACGTACTGTGGGACAGCCAATGCCATCAGGCTTTTAAAACTCTGCGTCTCCACCAGACGGAATGACAGCATTTCAAAGGCCAGGAGTTTTGAAATGCTGGCATTCAGGGCCAGGGATCGCGGGTGGCTAGGGGGGTACTTCCTCTTCCGCTCCAATGTTTGGGAGATAGAGAGCTGAACGCTTCCATGGGACATTGTGGAGATGGTTGGTGACCCAGGTGGTAGTGTTGCTGGCAGATCCTCTGTTTGCGGGGTGGCAGGTGCCACTGTCACTACAGAGGTGGATGAAGAGGCCGAGACTGCAGCAGAAGAGGAAGCAGGAGGAGCCAGAGACCTTTCTTGGTTTTTGAGGTGTCTACTCCACTACAGCTCGTGCTTTGCACCTAGATGTCTGGTCATGCAGGTTTTGCTCAGGTTGAGAACGTTTATGCCTCGCTTCAGCCTCTGATTGCACAGCCTGCAAACCACTCGTGTCTTGTCATCAGCACATTGTGTGAAGAACTGCCACGCTAGGGAACTCCTTGGACCTGGCTTTGGTGTGCTCGGTCCCTTGCTGCGTTGGGCAGTAGCAGACATACTGTATAGGGGAAGGACGCTCCGCTTTTGCACCCTGCTCCCTCTTCTGCTGTGCTGGTGGCTCTGTGCGACCACCGCCTCTTCCTCCAAACTACACTGGTCACCTGCATAACGTTGATTCCATGTGGGGTCGAGGACCTCATCGTCCTCCACATCATCTTCCACCCAGTCTTAACCCCTGCCCTCCTTGTCTGTCTGCACAATTGCGAAAGCAGCAGCAGTTGGCACCTGTGTTTCGTCATCATCCGAGACGTGCTGCGATGGTCCTCCCATGTACTCATCATGAAACATAAGTGGTTGGGCATCGGTGCACTCAATCTCTTCCACTTCTGGGGCAGGGCTAGGTGGATGGCCCTGGGAAACCCTGCTAACATAGTCATCGAAAAGCAGAAGAGACTGCTGCATGATTTGGGGCTCAGACTGCTTGGCTGATTTGCAAGGGGGTGAGGTGAAAGACTGATGGACATGGGTTTCAGGTGCCAACTCTGATCTTTCATCAGAAGAGTGGGTGGGAGACAATGTGAAGGAACCCGAGGCACTGTCCGCAACCCAATCTACTATCGCCTGTACTTGTCCTGGCCTAAACATTCGTACAGCCTCATTAGGCGCGACAAAATACCGCCGCAGGCTCGGTCGCCTACTCGCACCTGAGGAAGGTGTTTCACTTGTGCGTGTATCTGGCACAGATCCACCACGTCCTCTCCCTGCAACAGGAGCTCCACCAGCAGCACCACGACCGGGGCCACCACGTCCCTTTGACCTTCTCCTCATATTTTCCAAATTTAGGATCTTGCCCTAAATGGGTGTTTTTGGAAGAGCAGAACACACCCACAGTACGTAACCGCTGAATCACACAGCTACGGAACTGCAGAAAATGCTATTCAAGAAAAATGTTGTTTTTTTAGTATAGCACAGTAGAAGAAAACTATATAGAAATTGTTTATTTCACACACCTCCACATATGTATAACACACAGCAAAATATTTTTTGTGGCCCTAAATGGCGTTTTTTGGAAGACCACAACACACCCACAGTACGTAACCGCTGAATCGCACAGCTACAGAACTGCAGAAAATGCTATTCAAAAAATTTTTTGTTTTTTTAGTATAGCACAGTAGGAGAAAACTATATAGAAATTGTTTATTTCACACACCTCCACATATGTATAACACACTGCAAAATATTTTTTGTGGCCCTAAATGTCATTTTTTGGAAGACCACAACACACCCACAGTACGTAACCGCTGAATCGCACAGCTACAGAACTGCAGAAAATGCTATTAAAAAAAAATGTTGTTTTTTTAGTATAGCACAGTAGGAGAAAACTATATAGAAATTGTTTATTTCACACACCTCCACATATGTATAACACACTGCAAAATATTTTTTATGGCCCTAAATGGCGTTTTTTGGAAGACCACAACACACCCACAGTACGTAACCGCGGAATCGCACAGCTACAGAACTGCAGAAAATGCTATTCAAAAAAAATGTTGTTTTTTTAGTATAGCACAGTAGGAGAAAACTATATAGAAATTGTTTATTTCACACACCTCCACATATGTATAACACACTGCAAAATATTTTTTGTGGCCCTAAATGGCGTTTTTGGGAAGACCACAACACACCCACAGTACGTAACCGCTGAATCGCACAGCTACAGAACTGCAGAAAATGCTATTAAAAAAAAAATGTTTTTTTAGTATAGCACAGTAGAAGACAAATATATAGAAATGGTTTATTTCACACGCCTCCACATATGTATAACACACTGCAAAATATTTTTTGTGGCCCTAAATGGGTCTTTTTGCAAGCGTACATTAAAGTGCAAATTTTTTTTTATTTTTTTTTTTGCCCTAAACGGGTCTTTTTTTGCACGAGCAAAATAAAATGCACATTTTTTATTTTTTTTGCCCTTAATGGGTCTTTTGGAAAAGAGCACAATAAAGTGCCTTTTTTTTCCCCCTAAATGGATCTTTTTCCAAGAGCAGAATACACCCACAGTATGGAAACGGTGTATCTCTCAACGTAATATATGCAGTGCTGGTGCACTGAGCTTGCAGATAAAAGGTATATTTTCTCTGACACTGGGCTCATGGCAGTGTAAAAAGACTGCACTGCAACACAAACAGGTAAACCTATGCAGATCGCTGAGTTATATCTCTGAATCTGGACTCCTATTCCTATATAATATATCTCTCTCCCTGAAAGCACCAACAGGAACCTGGCCCTACACTACACTGTCTCTCTATCTTTTCCCTCAGATTCCAGAATCAGGACTAACTCATGTATTTTTCAATCTCTCCCTAAAAGCAGCAGCAGCAGACAAGATCCTCTCCCTATCTATTCTGAAGCAGAGTGACGTGTGTGCTGTGTGCCTCTAGCTTATATAGAAGCTGGGTCACATGTTGCACTGACCAATCACAGCCATGCCATTAGTAGGCATGGCTATGATGGCTTCTAAGGGCACACCAGCTAATCAAAAGGTGATTGGCTGGCCCCTGAAGCATTTCTAACTGCGCCATTAGATTGCCGAACCCGAACCCGGACTTTCGCGCAAAGTCCGGGTTCGGGTTCGGGAAAAAGCTAAAGTTCGGTACGGACCCAAACTTTACAGTTCGGGTTCGCTCAACCCTACTCATGAAGAACGTTGTAGTGATAACTATAAAATACAAAACAAAAAGCATAATTATATAGTGCAAGTGCGTAAGTATGTTATGGCATCGGGTCACATACATACTGTATCTGAACTGCACTTCTATGCCTATGCACAGATGACACATCAGAAAGCTCCCTGGGTCGGCACCGGGAGATTAAGATGGACCAAACGCATATGGCAGCATAAGGTAATAATCCTTAATAAAAGAATGTAGAGATATAATATCTCAGTGTAAATATCCATAAATGTAGGCTTATGGTCACCTCCACTTACATGTTAAGCATGGTAAGCATGAAATACAGTGAGGGAAAAAGTATTTGATCCCCAAAAGAGCTGTCCAAGGACGTCAGGGACAAGAATGCAGGTCTACATTCTTGTCCCTGACGTCCTTGGACAGCTCTTTGGTCTTAGCCATGGTGGAGAGATTGGAATCTGATTAGTTGATTGCTTCTGTGGACAGGTGTCATTTATACAGGTAACAAACTGAGATTAGGGGCACTCCTTTTACAAGAGTGCTCCTAATCTCAGCTCGTTACCTGTATAGAAGATACCTGGAAGCCAGAAATCTTTCTGATTGATAGGGATCAAATACTTATTTCACTCATTAACCACTTCAATACAGGGCATTTTCACTCCCTTCCTGCCCAGACCAATTTGGCTGAATTGGGCTACAAGACCATCGCCAAGCAGCTTGGTGAGAGGGTGACAACAGTTGGTGTGATTATTCGCGAATGGAAGAAACACAAAATAACTGTCAATCTCCCTCGGTCTGAGGCTCCATGCAAGATCTCACCTCGTGGAGTTTCAATGATCATGGGAATGGTGAGGAATCAGCTCAGAACTACACGGGAGAATCTTGTCAATGATCTCAAGGCCGCTGGGACCATAGTCACAAAGAAAACAAAAGTTAACACACTACGCTGTGAAGGACTGAAATGCTGAAGAGCCCGCAAGGTCCCCCTGCTCAGCAAAGCACATGTACAGACCTGTCAGAATTTTGCTAATGAACAGCTGAATGATTCAGAGGAGAACTGGGTAAAAGTGTTTTGGTCAGATGAGGCCAAAGTCGAGCTCTTTGGCATCAACTCAACGTGTTTGGAGGAGGAGGAATGCTGCTATGACCCCAAGAACACCATCCCCACCATCAAACATGGAGGTGGAAACATTATGCTTTGGGGGTGTTTTTCTGGTAAGGGGACAGGACAACTTCACTGCATCAAAGGGACGATGGACGGGGCCAGGTACCATCAAATCTTGGGTGAGAACCTCCTTCCCTCAGCCAGGGCATTGAAAAAGGGTAGTGGATGGATATTCCAGCATGACAATGACCCAAAACACACAGCCAAGACAACAAAAGAGTGGCTCAAGAAGCACATTAAGGTCCTGGAGTGGCCTAGCCAGTCAAACCTTAATGACTTGGAAAGGATCTGCAAAGAGGAGTGGGACATTCCCTCCTGAGATGTGTGCAAACCTGGTGGTCAACTAAAAGAAACGTCTGACCTCTGTTATTGCCAGCAAGGGTTTTGCCACCAAATACTAAGTCATGTTTTGCAAATGGGTCAAATACTTACTTCACTTATTAAATTGCAAATCAATTGAGGGGCGTGGCCTGCGTGCAAGCTGAATGGCAGCATAGAACCGGAGCTCCTGTGATAACCAGGGAATAGCAGCACGAATCATCCCATCGGGACCCCAAAACATCATCCCCACAAGGCGATCTACCTGCGGATTACCTGGATTACTCCTGCAGCATGTCCAGGAAAAGAAAGGAGCCCCGCAAACCGCAGCGTCTGACGGACTTTTATCCTCATAAGCCACATGAAGGTAGGCAAGATGGCCCCCGGCCATCATCCACACCTGCAGACAAAACGGCCAACAACTTGCCTGATAAAGGCAAGAAACACACAAATAACAGCTCCCCTGCAAGCTCACAGCAGCACTCTCCCTCCCCTATCTCTGGCAGCCCAGCTAAAGCAAAACTCAGGCTGGATGGAGAGGGATACAGTCCCCAGGCCAGCCATGCCACAGACTCTGGAGATGAGACACATGATCTCCCTGATTCAATAGAATCGTTCCCAACCATGCACCAGCCTGTGATAGACACTGTACTGAAAGATATGCTGCTATCACTAAGGAGCTCACTACAATCTGATATGGCACAGTGCATGCACAGGTTCCACACTGACATACAAGCAGTGGAATCGAGGGTTGATCATATAGAGCAAAAAATGGGAGACTTTGTTGAAACCATCAATGATCTAGTAGACTCACATGAGGAGAGAGAAGGGGACACGGAATGGGTGAAAGCTAAGCTGGCAGATTTTGAAGACAGGAATAGGAGGAACAATATGAAGATCAGGGGAATCCCTGAGTCAATCCAGCCAGCTGACCTGCGTGATTATGCTACATCACTGTTTAAACTGCTCACCCCTAATCTATCTGGTCTCGAGCTAACGATTGACAGAATTCACCGCTTACCTAAGCCGTCTTTTTTGCCAGAGCAGGTCCCTAGAGACGTAATACTGCGCATGCATTTCTTTCATGCAAAGGAATTGCTGATGGTGACGATGCGTAAAGGTGAACAAATACCTGCACAGTATCAAAATTTACAGTTTTATGCTGACCTGTCGCAATATACACTTCAGAAACGAAAGACCCTGAATACCGTCAGCAAGATACTTAGGAATCATAAAATTGTATACAGATGGGGTTATCCCACAAAGTTATCTATTGTGAAAGATGGCCGAACATACACTATAGACTCTCTGGGAAAAGGCCTTTCACTTCTGGAGGAATGGGGTATACTGCCAGAGCATTCTGATGATTCCCCTGCTGTGAAGCCAAGGAGGTCTGCAGAACCAGATTGGAAAACTGTTACAAACAAAAACGCAAAATCGCACACTTGACCCGGATGGGTAACACTCCACTACTAACCCCTGGAGGAACGTACAGGAGCGCCATTAGGCCTGAACTTTACCCCCACCCACTTTGGGCAGCTTAACGCTGCATACGGGTATCCTGGTTCTAGTGCCCACTGAGAACTAGGACCTCTCTATTGTTTTCTATCAGTTGCTTGGTTATATTTTTCTATGTTTTTCTTTTTTCTCTCAGTTTTCTTGTTTTTACTGTTGAAAGATTTACAAGACGGAGTTCAAGTAATTACTGCTGGACCCTCCATGCAGAAATGCCACTCAACTTGGCCCAAAGTCCAAAATAGACAAACTCTCTGCGCATCACCAAATAGTAAGTACTTTTTGACTTTATGCACCATCATTTTCAGTTTCCCACCGCTATCCCAAATCCAACCACATGAGGGAGACATTGCACCAACAATGAATGTAAAGCAGCAATGTAACATAATCTTCACACTCCTGCAAGTATGGGGATAAAGATCATTTCTATAAACTCTAAAGGACTGAATCATCCTGCTAAAAGGCGTTTCTTATGGTCAGAAGCCCTCTCTAACAAAGCTGACATACTTTGCACTCAAGAGACACATTTCTCTGCTTCAACACCACCCAAATGTTCGCACAGGAACTTTCCACATCTTTTTACCGCAAATGCCCGCAATAAAACTAAAGGAGTCCTCATAGCAATACGTGACTCTGTAACTTTCACCCTACTTGAGGAAATTAAAGATGAAAATGGCCGGTATCTTATCCTGGTTTGTGAATACTCAATCACGTATACCATAGTAAATGTCTATTCACCAAACCAACGCCAGATTTATTTTTTTAATAAGCTGATGAAAAAGGTTAGGAAACACCACAAGGGAAGATTACTATTATGCGGGGATTTCAACGCCACCCCAGATCCTGTGATGGACTCTACCTCCGGCGCCAAACGCTATAGCCCGTCCTTACTACCCTCAATTCACAAGCACGATCTGTTTGACGCCTGGAGATGCTTACATGCGGGAGAAAAAGACTTCACATTCTTTTCATCACCTCACAGGACTTATTCCCGCATTGACCTTTTTCTTGTCGACCAACAAACACTAGCCAATGCATCCGCCACAAACATTAATGCCATTACGTGGTCTGACCACGCTTCTACTACTCTGTCTCTGGTGGACGGGACACCCAACACCGCACCTCCATTATGGAGATTGAACTCCTTTCTCTTACAGCAAGCGGACTATAAGTCAGTCATTGAAAACCAGCTAACTGAATTTTTTAAGAATAACGAATCCTCTGTGCAAGATAAATTTGTACTGTGGAATGCCCACAAAGCTTTTATTCGTGGCATTTTCATACAACAGGGAGCGAGGGTCAAGAGGCAGCGGCACAGGCAAATAAAAGAAATCACTGACAAAATATTCCTATTAGAGACTAGTAATAAGCAAAAATCTTCTCCCAAAATTTTGAGTCAAATTACCCAGCTGAGATGTGAGTTGCGGCTCCTTCTTTTAGAGAACTTTGAAAAAACATCAAAAAAACTTAAGATGACATACTACGCTACAGGTAACAAAGCGGGTAAGAATCTAGCTCAAAGGGTAAAGGGCATGAGACAAAAAACTCAGATTCCGTATATTATACACCCCGTTACCAAAAATAAATTGTATCATCCCCAAGAAATGGCGGACGCCTTTAGCCATTACTATGGCTCTCTTTACAATTTGAAAGATGATCCGAACACTACCCAACCAAATGTTGAAGCAATAAACGTGTTTCTTGGAAAATTAGACATTCCTAACATCTCACAGGAGCAACTATTGACCCTCAATCAGCCGTTCAGCATGGCAGAGATACATAGGGCGATAGACTCACTCCCAATTAACAAGTCTCCAGGGCCGGATGGATTTTCTGGTGACTATTATAAATCCTTCAAACATTTACTGACACCATATATGGAACAAATCTTTGCCGCTGCCGCCGCCTCGGCCTCATTCCCGCCTGAAATGTTGGGTGCTGTTATTGTGGCCTTGCTGAAGCCAGGGAAGGAGCCTGATTCCCCTCCAAATTTTAGGCCCATATCACTTCTCAACATCGACTTAAAGGTTTATGCTAAAATTGTTGCATACAGATTAATAGACATACTTCCCCTTATCATTAACCCTGATCAGACGGGCTTCACTAAGGGTCGCCAAACGTCCGATGCCACGCGTAGACTAATTAACATTATTCATCTAGCTAAACTGCACAAAAGGCCTTCTCTGCTGTTGGCATTGGACGCAGAGAGGGCCTTTGATCGTATTCACTGGATGTACCTCACCCAAGTATTACAAAGTTTTGGCTTCTCGGGTAATATACTGCAAGCAATATTAGCCTTATACTCTAACCCCTCGGCTCAGGTCTATACCTCAGGGGTGCTCTCCAAGCCGTTCACCATATCTAACGGCACCAGACAGGGGTGCCCACTATCCCCTTTAATATTTAATCTTTTAATGGAACCCCTGGCCATCTATATTCAAACTCACCCCAACATTAAAGGTTTCTCCATGCCCAACTCTACACACACGATTAGCCTATTCGCTGACGACATTATAATGATTCTCACAGATGTGGAGACTTCCCTGGCTTCTGTGCACTCGGCTTTAGCTATGTTTAACCAGTTGTCTTACTATAAGGTCAATGAAAGTAAATCGTATATAATGGGATTGGGTATTGATCTATCTGTCCAAACGCGACTTAGCGCACGGTTCCCATACATATGGAAGCAAGATGGGATAAAATACCTAGGGATTACCCTCACGGCATCTACAGAAGACCTAGTTACAGCTAACTTTACTCCCTTCCTCAATATTCTGACCAACAAGTTACAGGAACTGGGCAAGGTTGAGCTGTCCTGGACGGGACGGCTAGCGTCATTTAAAATGTTAGTCTTACCACAACTGTTATACCTCTTCCGATCACTACCAATCCCGATCCCTAATTCCTTTTTCACCAAGGCTCAGTCTATACTGAACAAATTCCTGTGGCGGGGTAGAAGAGCTAGGTGCGCTTTCAAAAAATTAATTAAAACTAGAAGTGCAGGAGGTATAGGCCATGTCCTATTACAAGATTATCACTCGGCTACTATCCTTTCTCAAACCAGAGCTTGGTTTAACCAGCGCCAAGGCCCTAAATGGTTGGACCTAGAAGCAGCCCAAACCTTGGGGCACAAATTGGCTGATATACTCCTAACATGCCACATTATACCCCAGGCATACCCACACATATCTCTAACTATGAAGGCCACACTTCAAGAGTGGAAAATGTTCACATCTCTAGACATCCCTGATCAACTTTTAAAGCCCTTACCTCTTAATATCTCTTGCTTCTCACTGATAATCCCAGACTTGTCTGTCACACATTGGGAGGCCAAAGGCATCAAAACTGTACAAGATATACTGGTAGGCCCGGCCCCAAAAACATTTAGAGCATTGCAAATAGAATATAATCTTGAGGACAGGGACCAATATAGATACATGCAAATAGTTCACTTTATTCGAACATTGTCCAATTTTGAAGTGTTGCTGCCATGGCGAGCATTGTTATACCTAACGAACAGTTGCACCACTATTAAAGGCATCTCACTGTTCTACTGTCTCTTACAGTCTAAAGCCTTATTTGAAAAATCCACTAATATAGTTGCATGGGAACGGGAACTAGGTGCAGAGTACTCAGAACTCCAATGGCAAAAAGCCCTAGTATATAATTTCACCGCGACTAAAAGCTCCAATCTCTGGGAAGTAACCCATAAAATTTTACTCAGGTGGTACCTTACACCATACAGAATGTCCAAATTTAAAGCTTCTGCCTCCTCTCTTTGTTGGAGGAAATGCGGAGAGACGGGTACTCTGCACCATATTCTGTGGAATTGCCATGCCCTGAACCCACTTTGGTCCGAAGTGTTCAATCTTATTTCTAGGTTGGCAGGGTCACACATTGCGCCTAACGCAGCACTAGCAGTATTATCATTAGGAATAGAACAAATAGCGCCACAAATAAGAACTGTAGTCACGCACATCCTTCTCAGCACTAGGCTGGTGATTCTGCGACACTGGCTAGCAGCAATCCCACCATCATTTAGAGAAATTGTAGAGACGACTAACACCCACGCCACGTACGAGTTAATGTTCGCAGCGTCTCAGGGCAAATACTTATCCACAAGAGACAAATGGTCTGCCTGGGAAATATGGTTTAAACGAAATTGGAAACCAGAGTAAAGCCGATCCTTATTTCTGATATATAGTTAAGAGACAATATTTTTTTTCAACAATGTTCTTATTATGAGTTATAAACCAATTTCTGAGTGTTAATTCTACCTCTTATCCTTCTATTTTATGCCTTAAATATAGTCGCGGTATAAGTACATCACATAGATGTCCAAATGTTGATGGCAAAGTTTATTGCGTTGTCTATTGTATGAACCTGACTTTATAATAAAAATTTATTGAAGTTAAATTGCAAATCAATTTATAATTTTTTTTTAAATGTGTTTTTCTGGATTTTTTTGTTGTTATTCTGTCTATCACTGTTCAAATAAACCTACCATTAAAATTATAGACTTATCATTTCTTTGTCAGTGGGCTAACGTACAAAATCAGCAGGGGAGAAAATACTTTTTTCACTCACTATAAAAGGTCAAACAAACAACGTGACACAGCACTTGAAAAATCCTCAAAGGTGCATAGAATTTTGATTCCACATGTCATCAAGTAAACTGGGAAATAACAGGAGGATGAACCCCTAGGTATAAGTAGTATGACCAGAAAGCTAAAATACAAAACAAAGTAATGGTACTAATATTATAATACAGTCCCATTGCCAATTCATGAAGCTTATCAGGATGCTCACTTAATTTAATGTTGTGGCCCCGCACACCAAAAGGCACGTATCCAACACATAAGAGTTTAAAAAGGTATACGAGGAACCTCATCCCAGATGATCCTAGCAGATATAAAAAAACAACATAGCCATATTACAAACTGTTGTGGTGGTGATCATGGATGCTGTAACTGCTGTGACAGTGATTAAGGATACTGTAACCGGTGTGGTGGTGATTAGGAACACTGTAACTGGAGTGGCAGTGCTTACAGATACTGTAACTGGTGTGGCGGTGATCAGGGACACTATAACTGCTGTGCCATTCAAGACAGTTTGTTTACATGTTATCTCTAAGGTTGAACACATAGATTACATGACACCTGGGATGCTCACAGCAATCGTGTGTCACAAGATCGCCCTGCTGAGCGCCCCAGTGAACGCCCTCCCTAGATGCCATCCTAGAACTGGGAAGCCACCACCGAAACATATTTTGACAATATGGTGGGTGAAAAGTGGTAAAAGCGATTGTATATCGCTGAATGTTTTTTTCCCCCCTGCAAGGTAATTGCATACTAACACATTATGTGAAACTTACCTTAAAACAAAGGTGTTCCAGCGCTGCAATGTCAGTGCTGCAGAGGCTCCCATTTTACCCATCTTGCTTCCGGGTTTGCGGGCTCCGGCTCTGTGACTGGGCGGAGCGGCAATGACGTCACTCCGTTGTATGCGAGCTGGAGCTGCTGTTCATGGCACAGGGTTCTGAAGGAACGACATGGGTGGCCGTTCCTTCAAGAGCGCATGCGCCAGTGATTTTGTTTGCTGCATCTAATGTAAATATATCCTGAACAAAGCACATTTTGGAAATATTTACACTACCTACAGGTAAGCCTTATTATAGGCTAACCCAGTGTTTCCCAACTCCAGTCCTCAAGGCGCCACAACAAGTCACGTTTTCAGGATTTCCCTCAGATGAAACAGCTGTGGTAATTACTAAGGCAGGGAAACTGATCAAATAACCTGTGAAAATACATGGGGGGAAAAAGATTTAACATATCTAGGAATAAAACGTACTCTATCTGTGGAAAAAATATACCAAGTAAATTATATCCTCTTACTAAATGAGATTTAAACGGAACTTAAAAAAATTGCGATGAAACCTCTTTTCTGGATAGGACGAATAAACATAATAAAGATGTTAATATTTCTGAAAATTCTGTACATATTTCAGATGCTGCCTATAGCTCTACCACAGATAGATTTTAAGACACTTAGAGGATTGATATTGAAATGTATTTGGCAGGGAAAGAAACGAAGAATACAGTATGCTCTGCTGTGTAAGGATAAAGCACACAAGGGATTAGCTGCACCAGACATTAGAAGGTATTATGAAGTGGTTGTATTATCACGAATGGTGGAAAAAATTTGAAAAGATGGGTGAAACTAGAGACTACACTGAGTGAAACACAACTAGATAGAAATATTTGGGCACCACACTAAGATAGAACACTAAATAAAACCGCACCTGAATTAACTAAAAATGCTTTTTCGAATTTGGGATAGAATGTATAATGGGAATATAATTCACCTTTTTATATCACTATCGGGCTCAAATATTTTTATCCCAGGGAATAAATTGCAATTTGGAGATTGGGTAAAGAACACATAGTTAAAATATATTCCAAAAAATTTAAAAATATGTTCACTTCAAGACTTGAAACACAGAAGTGATTTGAAAAAAATTAATGAATTTAGGTATTCCCAGTTAGAAACACTTTGTGGCAGGTCTTCCATAACCGATAAAATCGGAGGAAAAATTAAATGCAATGGAACAACTATGCAATCCTTGGAAGCTGGTCAAACATTGTATTGCACAGATCTATAAAATAATTACAGATATTGCGGAACCGAGAATACCTCCATTCATAGAAAAATGGGAAAGAGAATTGGGAACTCGGTTAATAGATGATCACATAAACAAAATATTAAGAGTGGTACATAGTTATTTAGTAGATATTAATAGCATATAAATGATAAATTCCTTGCTAGAAGATGGTATAGACAGTCAAAACACATACCGTATTTATCGGCGTATAACACACACTTTTTTCCCCTTAAAATCAGGGGAAAATCGTGGGTGCGTGTTATACGCCGATCCCCGCCGATCCCCTGCTGAAACGAGCAAGTGGAGCCGAGATACACAAAGCCGATGTACCCTCGGCTTTACTCGGCTCCTCTCGCAGTCCCGCCCATCTCCACTGATTGCGCGGCTGACATACAGAAAGCCGAGTGTAATTCGGCTAGTCTCGGCTCCTCTCGTAGTCCCGCCCCTGACTGTGAGCAGAGCCGAGTCTAGCCGAAGTACACTCGGCTTTCTGTATGTCAGCGGCGCAATCAGTGGAGATGGGCGGGACTGCGAGAGGAGCCGAGTCTAGCCGAAGTACACTCGGCCCCGCTCGCTCCTCTCCTAATCGGCGCAAATTTTAAATACCGGCGGTAATACAAAGAAAATGGCAAGGCTGCAAAGGCACTGGGCAAGGCTGCAAAGGCACTGGGCAAGGCTGCAAATGCACTGGGCAAGGCTGCAAAGGCACTGGGCAAGGCTGCAAAGGCACTGGGCAAGGCTGCAGATGGACACTGGGCAAGGCTGCAATGATGGACAAGGCTGCATTTAAATGTAAGTTTTTTTTCCTTAAACTTCCCTCCTAAAAGTTTTTTTCCTTAAAATTCCCTCCTAAACTTGGGGTGCGTGTTATACGCTGGCGCGTGTTATACGTCGGCGAGTGTTATATGCCGATAAATACGGTAAATATCAGGCAGGGAAATCTCCAATGTGTTGGAGGGGCTGTAACTCGCAGGGCACTATGACACATATATGGTGGGAATGCCCCAAGGTTAGAGAGTATTGACAGGAGGTGTGGCAATATATAAAGGAGATTACTAAAGAAGAGGTAACAGATGATCCATGGAGCTGTTTAATTCATAATACAAATAAAACAATGAAATAGTACAGAAATACATTACTACCGTATCTATTAACCACTTGGCGACCGCTGCATGACTATATACGTCGGCAGAATGGCACGCCTGGGCATATGGACGTATATATATACGTATATATACACCCCTTTTAAGGCGTGGCATTGTGGGCGCGCGCGTGCCACCGTCGGTGCGCGCGCACGCCCGCCGTGAGCTCTGTGAGTGTGACCACGGGTCCTGTGGACTCGATGTCAACCGGGAGTCCCGCGATCGTCTCACGGAGAGGAAGAACAGGGAAATGCTGATGTAAACAAGCATTTCCCCGTTCTGTCTAGTGACAGGACACTGATCACAGCTCCCTGTGATCGGGAGCAGTGATCAGTGTCGTGTCACACGTAGCCCATCCCCCTACAGTTAGAACACATCTCTAGGACACACTTAACCCCTTCAGCGCCCCCTACTGGTTAACCCCTTCACTGCCAGTCACATTTACACAGTAAACATTTTTATAGCACTGATCGCTGTATAAATGTGACTGGTCCCAAAATAGCACCAAAAGTGTCCGATGTATCCGCCACAATGTCGCAGTCATGATAAAAATCGCTGATCGCCACCATTACTAGTGAAAAAAAAAATATTAATAAAAATGCCATAAAACTATCCCTTATTTTGTAGACGCTATAACTTTTGTGCAAACCAATCAATAAACGCTTATTGCGATTCTTTTACCAAAAATATGTAGAAGAATACCTATCAGCCTAAATTGAGGAGAATTTTTTTTTTATATATATATTATAAAAGTGAAAAATATTGCTTTTTTTCAAAATTGTCGCTCTTTTTTTGTTTATAGCGCAAAAAATAAAAACCGCAGAGGTGATCAATTGCCATCAAAAGAAAACTCTATTTGTGGGGAAAAAAGGACGTACATTTTTTTTGGGAGCCATGTTGCACGACCGCACAATTGTCAGTTAAAGCAACGCAGTGCCGAATCGCAAAAAAGTGTTCTAGTCTTTGGGCAGCCAAATGGTCCAGGGTTGAAGTGGTTAAATGCAGCCAAAGCAGTTTTTCCAAAAAACTGGTGGGATCCAGAAAAACCTACAGTGATGGAATAGTTTAAAATAATTGATTATATATTTAGTAAGGGGATATGAGAAAAGTGGATGGATGTCAAAAGAACAAATAAATATATAAAGAACTTTGTGGAAGTATAGGTATCTGAGAGGGGGAGAGGGAAGGGGTCTGGGGGTCTATGGCATGGGGTAAGGAGCATGGGGTAAGGAGGGGTGGGGTGGAAGACAAAAGGATAAATGATGCAAAATAATATATTTGTGTTTTAAGATTGTATATTGTAAAATAATAAATCTTAAATACAAAATAAAAAATAAATCACCTGTGCAAAATAATTAAAAGCCTGAAAACATGAACTGTTGGGGCGCCTTAAGGACTGGAGCTGAGAAACACTGGGCTAAGCTATAGGTAAAAGTTAGTAAATTAAGTTTACTTCCTCTTTAAAGTGGTTGTAAAGATATAAGTCTTTTTACCTTAATGCATTTTATGCATTAAAGGAGAAGTCCAGCCTGAGCTTTTTAGGCTGGGATTTTCCTCTGGGTCACAGGAGTGCAATTCGTTTTGCACTCCTGTGACCCGTTTTCAGCGGAGAGCCGTCTGAAGTCTGCTCTCCGCTGATGTCACTACCATCAGTCGAGGCAGCGCGTCATCACGAATTCCGAGTCGGGATCCGCCAGCTGCCTTGATTGATGGCAGTCTCAGCGAGCCGCTGAGACGGCTGAGACAGCCACCCCCCACACCTCCATGGCTCAGCACTCCAATGAGCGCTGAGAAGTAGAGCAGAAGCAATGCTGACTGACAGTCAGCATCGCTCTGTTCGGGGAGGAGCGAGAACCGAGCCATTGGCGGTTTTCGGTGGCTCGGTTCTCAGTGCAGAGACGCCGGGGGACAGATGTAGCATCAGCCTGATGCTGCATCTACCGAGGTAAGTATAACTATCAAAAAAAATAAACATACTTATTTGTTTGCTTGTGCCTCCCCCAAACACTTACCTGACACCACTCTCAAACCAGTGCTGCCCCTGCCAACAGCCTCACACTGCTCTCTTTTCCTGCATTTGCGCCTGGTTGGGAGGAGCAAGAGCCATTGTCTCCTGCTGCTGTCAGTAAAATCCAGTTAAAAGGGATCGGGGACAGGACCAAACTGCACTGTCTGTTTCAATAGGCGCACACAACCCACCTCGGTATTGAGCCTACACAAGTGTCCCTATAACAAGAAGCTTGCTATGTGGAGGAGGAGCCTAGAGCACTAGCTGGGGACCTGAGAATAGGAGGTTTGGGGTCACTCTGTGGAATACCATTACATTGAGCAGGTAAATATAACATGTTTGTTATTTTATTAGCAAAAATAAATAAATAACTTTACAATTACTATAAAGGGACGCTCTCAAGGCTACAAAGATTCTTGGTAGGCCCAACCTCTGCATCTAGCATCCTGCTTATCTCAACTCTATCCACGGTACCAAGGCCTCTCTTTCTTCTAGTGGCCATTACTTAGCATCAGACATCTCACTTCCAGTAGACAGTTCCCTAAACTCCACTCATATAGTTCTTGTATGGCAGAACAATGTTACGTTTAAATAAAAAACATATGAAGGTTGTTTGTGACAACTTTTCTTTGCTGAAACAGATTTTGGTTCACCAGACATAACAGTAGCATGGGAGATGCTTTCAGATTTTTTCTAGAACCATTCATCACCTAGCAGTCATTGACATCACATTCCAAAATATCTCAAATGTGTTTTTTTTTATCTATTTGTAGCATATTTTAGGTATTTTGTAATATATTTAAACTTTTGTTTAGTGAAGGAGTCCCCCTGTTGCAGATTTTATCTATTTGTAGCATATTTTAGGTATTTTGTAATATCTTTAAACTTTTGTTTAGTGAAGAAGTCCCCCTGTTGTAGATTTTTCATGACAACAGTACATGTTTGTCATTTGGTTGTAATAAGAATGTCTTCCTATCCTGCAATCCTCGCTCTATGACTAAGCTCCTTATGGAGTGAAACATATAGGAGCAGGTGGATTTTCCCTGTATTGGAGGACATCAATAAACATATCCTGGACTTTCAGGCCTCATGCACACTGAACATTAGAAACATGCCTGTAGGGTTAGCTGTAGCAAGCTGTAGCTGTAGAATGGGGAAAAAAAAGGGGGAGTAATTTTAGGCCCCCCTTCCCTCATGGGATCACGGCATCGGCATTAGGACATTAGTTAAAGGGGTGTTTATAGGTTTTAGCTATGATTGGTCAAGAAGGGTCATGTGACAATAAGGTCTATAGAGGTCAGGGATGGATCAGTTAGGTCAGGTAGCAGTGAAGGTTCTGGAAGGTTAGCAGCTTAGTTAGGGATTGGTCATTTAAGGTCAGGTGGGTTAGAGGTTTCTAGAAGGTTAGAAGGTCGAGCAGGGATTGGTTAATAAGGTCAGATGACCATATAGAAAATTCTAGAAGGCTGTTTCTGGCCTATTTAAGAAAGGGTTCTGTTTGGGTCAGTGGCAGTCGTTGGAGAGAATACAGCACAAGTGAGCTCCCCGCAAGAGGCATGATAATGAAGACCCTGGTTCGGCAATTATTGGAGTGGGCAGAGGTAGCGGGAGGAGAGGATTGGATACAGCATTGCCTCACCTTACCTGCGAATCTAGTTGCAGAAGTTGGCGAGAGATAGGAAGCAACGCCAGGACATAGCAGGGAAGGTGGCTCTCAGCAGCGGCCATGACGGTTGGATGAAGAGGAGGAGTTTCTAGATGAAGACGTTCCGGAGGTCATGAGGAGAGGTTGCACCACACAAGAGGAAGAAGATGGGCGTAGAACAAGCAAGAGGAAGCGTCCACAGCGGAGGAATTTCCGCCTACGAGAGACGTCGGAAGGAGGGAAAGGTCGTCTTCATCTTCTAGAGGTCGGCGTGCATGCGCAGCATCAAATGGCAGAGGAGGTGGATAAAGAGCCGAGTGACAACAGCTTTGGTCGGAAGATCACCACGGCAACGCAGTATGCCCAGTAACCAACTGGGGTTTCAGAGGAGCAGAGGAGAAGATCGCGGGGATCTGAGTGCGGTTCCCCAGTATGATGTACAACAAGCCGGCACTAGTATCCCTGTGCGGTGTGGGTCGCCTATGGCATCTCCTGGAGTAAGTGGTACTCAGGGGAGCAATGGTGAGTGTGCTAGTTTATCCCAGCTTTCCGCATCTTCTTCTTTGGAGCAGCTGATCTCCATTATATGTACACAGTCTTTTTCTTTGGACAATAGTGTAGCAGGAGTTTGGTCGGCTGTTTCATCTGACCCAAAGTCTATGCCTCCATCTTCTTTTGTTATAGCTAAAGATACTGATAATGGTTTAGGTATGAATGTGCCAGATAAAGTTGGTAAGGAGTGCATGCCATGTTTTCTTTCTCCCCTGGGTTTTCATTTGAATGCACCTATTAAGGAGAAGATCTGGAAGTAGGATTATATTGATTTAAATTTGATGCTTCCTCCGGTTTCTTTCTCTCTGGCTTTTGTCTAGGGGTACCTTGGAGGAGAGAGTGTGGGGTCACCATGCCAAGCTTTCACCGCAGATGTTTGTGTGGTGTGAGCAAAGTTTCTTTACCTTCGGGTCGGTGTTCGGTGTTTGGAGCCTCCGCTTCTTCTGTGGAACAGTGTCTGCCAGTAAATGAGCCCCACACCAATAAAAGTCCAACACTCCTTTATTTTCCAATGTCAGGATGAAACACAATCAGTTAGACTCCCTCAACAAACAGACAGGGGGTGTGGATACAAGTAGGCCCAGGCACAATGAACTCTCCTATTCCTTTGCTAGCGAATAGGCCTGGCGCACGGTCTCTGCCACCGACCGTGTGTTTTGGTCGCTGCCACCGACCGGATGAACCATTGAGGCCCCTGCCACAGGCCTAATAGCAGGTGTCTGCCACTGACCTGAGTTGAATAGCTGGAATGCTGCCACCGGTCATTGAACATGAACCACCTTCCTCTCTGAACTTGGCCCCTGTTCGGGAAAGATATCCCTCCGGGCGGTCTCCAGAGGTTCACCCAGGACTGGCAATCTGCTGCACCAGGTCTTCGGGTGAGTAGCTCCTCCGGTCCCTTACGCCTCTGAATTGACACAATATCGGCGGCACCTACTGTAGAGCAACAATTCTTTTTTTTTAGATCCTCAGAGAGTTCTTTACCATGAGGTGCAATGTAGAACTTCCAGTGACCAGTATGAGAGAGTGAGAGCAATAACACCAAATTTAACACACCTGCTCCCCATTCACACCTTAAACCTTGTAACACTAACGAGTCACATGACTCTGGGGAGGGAAAATTGCTAATTGGGCCCAATTTGGACATTTTCACCTAGGGGTGTACTCACTTTTGTTGCCAGCGGTTTAGACATTAATGACTGTGTGTTGAGTTATTTTGAGAGGACAACAAATTGACACTGTTATACAAGCTGTACACTCACTACTTTACATTGTAGCAAAGTGTCATTTCTTCAGTGTTGTCACATGAAAATATGGGGTGTACTCCCCCACAGCACTCTTTTTTTCTTGGCATTAAATGTATTCAGTTTGAGGACTGGCATCATTCAAACAACTTCTTCTGAGCCCAGATCAACCTTGATTGCATCACAATAAAATTACACTGTATCCTTCTCAAACAAGTGTCTCTCAATCGTGAATAATCTCACCAGAATTCCAGGACTCTTTATTTTAGTAAGTGGGTCTAACATGCCTATTGTAACTCAGGATCAGAGTTTTTCAGTTCCTCCTTCCAGTAGTAAGAGCAGAAAGCAGAGGACAAATCATCACATAAAACCATAAAAATGTCTATATATATATATATGTATTACACTCACATGTCATAATGTCATGCCTGGCACTCTGGAATCTACTGTATGCTCAGTAGCCTTTTGGTGCTGCACACTGCTAAGAATATCCTTCCTCCCTATGCGATCCTGCAGGCTTTTATGTTATATAACTGCAAGTGTCTAGACCTGCACAAAGACTTTCATCACTAGGACATCAGGTATGGAATGGACTCTCTGTGCACTGCTTATATGTACTGGCATTAACCCATACTTAACAGTTCTCATTATAATAATATAATGCATTAATCCTAACTAAAACCTACAAACATTTCTCCTAATACAATTTCTCTTCCCATCATGTTCTTCCTACATACTGTACTCCACACGGACACCTCAATATGTAGGTGACATATGTGCTATCAACATATTAATTCTTTGATCCTTTGTGTTTCAAAATCCTCCTCTAGATAGATACTTAAAAATTAAAAATTCTGACCATTTGACCTTGTCGGCGCTAACCTGATTGGTTCCTTGTTTTGCTTTTTCCTCTCATACTCCAGCTCTGCTGTGCAAGGACTGTAAGAGGCTGATACAGGTCAATTCCAGATACTTACTCTGCTTGCATTTACAAATATACAAGTAATGATGCATTAATGATTGCAGAGCTGTATTAATTTGTCTCTTTTATATCTGCCTGAAGTTCAGCTCTAGGGATTTAGAATATATCTGCTATTTTCTTTATTTTCCTGGTGCAAAATGTAAAATTATTTTTATTATTATACAAATGCTTTCTAGTTTTATGAATATAGAAACATTCACAAGCAATGTGATTATACATCTCATATAATGTTCAAAACCATATCATTTATTATAATAAACTATAAGAAGACAAATGTATATTTTAAGCCACTTTGATCAAAAACTACTGAAAAATGCTTCAAGGCAAATATATCATGCCAAGCCAATCCCATTTGATCTTGATCCCTTAGTGAGAAACTGTCTTTAGGCCAGCAGACAGCGAGGAAGTAGAAATAATATTTTTGAACTTTATAAACTCTTTTGATAAAGATTCTTATTCGGCAGCATAGACTCCTGATATGTTCTTAAATAATTGTAAGATTTAAAAAAAAAAAAAAAACTAATGATTAAGGAAGTTAGAAATCCCTGAAAGTCTTTGAAAACAGGATGGGTTGGGAGACTGAAAGGGAGACATTTTACATAACTGCACTATCTAATAGGTTTATCAACCAAATAACCATCCCATGGGATTTAATTTAAATTAAAAAATGCATTGTCTTCATGATTTTGGACAATTGGGGATACAACAGTATAGTGGCATATTTGAACTTCAGATTCATCATTATAATCTGTAAAAGAAAGGTTTCTTTGCCCAATGTAAAAGCTTTAAACATGTCAGCTTTCCGCTGTTCATGGCTTTCATAGTAAAAATATGACTTTTCCTATGTACAAAAAGTATTGAAAGGTAGAAGGTTAAATTCAAAGTTTTGTAATGGTCATTATAGCTGTAGTCTACAATATAAAAGACTGTACATCAGGAATTCAAATGCTAAAATAGAGGTATCCCAGCACAATGTGCAAAGTGATGTTCTCTTGAAGAGAAATTGATTATTAATAGAAGAAAAGCATTGTGTTAAAAACTGGAGAAAAAGAATGTGAGATGATACACTTAAGGTTACAGGATCAGCTGCTGGTAGCAGTATAGATCTCAGACCTATAGGTTGTAGTTGCAATATCCACCAGCGGGTGTCTCTCAGCAGCCAGCAGTTACTGGCAGTTAATCGTCACCTGAAGTTGCTACCCTCCTCTGCTACTCCATCCTGCCTTGGTGTTCTGCTGTGTGCCCTTGATCAATGTGCCTCATGACCTGCTACCCTGTTCCTGATCTTTCACCAGCCTGCTAGTTCCTGCTCTGATGTTTCCTCTCCACGTAAATACAGCTGTTTTGCGAAGCCCTCAGAGGTTTGTTAGAGAACCTTAGTGAAAAAACAGCATCATTAAGGCCAAGAAACACACCATACAGGTCAGGGATAACATTGTAGAGAAGTTCTAAGCAGCAAGATAAAATCTGTGTGTATTTATTTAACAGAAACAATGCATTTGTCTGTGCTTTTGAGCTAGCTACCACCAGTTTGTGATTCTACATTCACATTTAAATAAATAAATAAAAGGAATATGTGAGCATTGTACATATTTATTTTACTTATTTCTAAACAGATGCAGACCCTGCGTTTCCTTATTAGAACACTGCAAGTGCACCAGCTGATTATTAAGGAAAAGTCTCTCCCATTCAGATTCACTCTGCACAAAACAAATAGCTTTTTCTTCAGAGCAAAAACAGGTAGAAATCTGCAATGTAGTTTGTTAAAATAATTTCAATGTACATTGATTGCCCAGAGTGGATTTTTTTTCTCAACTCTGAAGCCCCGTACACACGATCGGTTTGACTGATGAAAACCGTCCGATGGATGGTTTTCATCAGACCAACCGATTGTGTATGGTACCCATCGGTCTTTTTTCCATCGGTTGGAAAAAATAGAACTTGTTTTAAAATTTTCCGATGGATAAAAAAACGATGGGAATTTCCGATCGTCTATGGGCAAGTCCATTGGTTAACCAATTGGCAACCACCTGCCGACAAATAACGTCGACAAGGTGGTTGCTTAACTCTGGGAGGACGTTATATAACGTCCTCCCAGAATCGCGCTCCCGCACACGGGAATCTCCGATAGCGGCCGTTTACCACGTGATCGCTCCGTCAAATGACGGAGCAATCACTTGTAAAAAGACCGGCGTCATGTGATGACGCCGGTTCCTCTCTCCCCTCTCTGTACCGATCGGTAGAGTGTGAGAGGAGAGGGGAGGGAGCGGATCATGTCAGCTCCCTCCCCCATGTCAGCTGTGGGCTGGATCTGTGACAATTGCAGTCACAGATCCAGCAATCCATCCATCCCTGCTCTGCCATCCCTGCGCAATACTCTGCAAATTACCCTGCACAATACTCTGCAAAATACTCTGCAATACCCTGGTGCAATACTCTGCAATACCCTGGTGCAATACTCTGCAATACCCTGGTTCAATACTCTGCAATACCCTGCGCAATACTCTGCAAAATACTCTGCAATACCCTGCGCAATACTCTGCAATACCCTGCGCAATACTCTGCAATACCCTGCAATACCCTTCGCAATACCCTGCGCAATACTCTGCAATACCCTGCGCAATACTCTGCAATACCCTGCGCAATACTCTGCAAAATACTCTGCAATACCCTGCACAATACTCTGCAATACCCTGCACAATACTCTGCACAATACTCTGCAATACCCTGCACAATACTCTGCAATACTCTGCAATACTCTGCGCAATACCCCCTGTGCAATACCCCGTGCAATACCCTGCAATACTCCGCAATGCCCTGCAATACTCCGCAATGCCCAGCAATACTCTGCAATGCCCAGCAATACTCCGCAATGCCCGGCAATACTCTGCAATAACCACTTCCCGCCCGCCAACCGTCATATGACGTCCTTGACTATGTGCGGGGATATCTGAATGATGGGAGCAGCTACAGGCATCATTCAGATATCAGCTTTTTCAGCCGGCGATTCCCTACACCATAACAACAATCATAGCAACTGTTCTGCCACTTGATCATTCTTACGGGAGGCGAGAGGGGATGTCCCCCCCCCGCCACCCTCCGGTGCTTCTACCGACTCACCGCTACGATCAAAGCCAGGATTGTTTTTTGTTTTTTTTGTTTTTTTTCAGGCTTCCCAGCCTAGAGGTGAGATGTGGGGTCCTATTGACCCCATATCTCACTGTAAAGAGGACCTGTCATGCCATATTCCTATTACAAGGGATGTTTACGTTCCTTGTAATAGGTATAAAAGTGATCAAAAAATTTTTTGGGGCGGAAAAACATGTCAAACTAAAATAAATAAAGTAAAATGAACAATAAAAAAATATATATATATTTTTAAGCGCCCCTGTCCCCGTGAGCTCGCATACAGAAGCGAACGCATACGTAAGTCCCGCCCACATATGAAAACGGTGTTCAAACCACACATGTGAGGTATCTCTGCAAACGTTAGAGCGAGAGCAATAATTCTGGCCCTAGACCTCCTCTGTAACTCAAAACATGTAACCAGTAAAAATATTTAAAACGTTGCCTATGGGGATTTTTAAGTAGCGAAGTTTGGCGCCATTCCACGAGCGTGTGCAATTTTGAAGGGTGACATGTTAGGTATCTATTTACTTGGCGTAACTTCATCTTTCACATTATGTAAAAACATTGGGCTAACTTTACTGTTTTTTTTTTTTTTAGCACAAAACTTTTTTTTTCCATAAAAAACGCGTTAAAAAAATTGCTGCGCAAATATCGTGCGAGATAAAAAGTTGCAACGACCACCATTATATTCTCTAAGGTCTTTGCTAAAAAAACATATATAATGTTTTGGGGTTCTATGTAATTTTCTAGCAAACAAATGATGATTTTTACATGTAGGAGAGAAATGTCAGAATTGGCCTGGGTGCTCCAGAACGCCTGAAGGTGCGCCCTGCATGTTGGGCCTCTGTATGTGGCCACGCTGTGTAAAAGTCTCACACATGTGGTATCGCCATACTCGGGAGTAATAGCAGAATGTGTTTTGGGGTGTAATTTGTGGTATGCATATGCTGTGTGTGAGAAATAACCTGCTAATATGACAATTTAGTGAAAAAAGAAAAAGAGAAAAAAAAATCTTGATTTTGCAAAGAATTGTGGGAAAAAATGACAACTTCAAAAAACTCACAATGCCTCTTTCTAAATACCTTGGAATGTCTTCTTTCCAAAAAGGGGTCATTTGGGGGGTATTTGTACTTTTCTGGCATGTTAGGGTCTCAAGAAATGAGATAGGCCGTCAGTACTTCAGGTGTGATCAATTTTTAGATATTGGCACCATAGCTTGTGGACTCTATAACTTTCACAAAGACCAAATAATATGCACCAATTTGTACTTATTTTTACCAAAGATGTGTAGCAGTATAAATTTTGGCCAAAATTTATGAAGAAAAAATAGTAATTTGCTAAATTTTATAACAGAAACGAAAAAAAATCATTTTTTTACAGAATTTTCAGTCTTTTTTCTCTTATAGCGCAGAAAATAAAAAACCCAACGGTGATTAAATACCACCAAAAGAAAGCTCTATTTGTGTGAAAAAAAGGACAAAAAATTCATATAGGTACAGTGTTGTATGACTGAGTAATTGTCATTCAAAATGTGAGAGCACCGAAAGCTGAAAATTGGTCTGGTTATTAAGGGGGTTTAAGTGCCCAGTGGTCAAGTGGTTAAAAAACCCACGCATGCTCAGACTGAATTAGGAGACGGAAGCGCTCGTTCTGGTAAACCTAGCGTTCCTAATGGAGAGAGCACATTCGTCATTCTGCAAGTTATTGCTTCGTTTAATGCAGCGCATGTTTTTTTGCTTTAGAACGGTCTTTAAAATGTCATTTTGGCAGCAGATCTTTCTCATGAGTTCTGAGAAACGTATGTCTTTCTTCTTTCTTGTGATCTTAGGAATAATTAGTTTAATTCTTCAAGGCTGACCTCACAAATTACACCTTTTTTTTGTTTTTTGTCTTAAAATTTGTTGTGCATTTTTTGGTGTGTCAATTTCTCCGAACAACATATTTTTTTTATTTTTTACTCATGGAGGTTGGTGTCCCTTGTTATTAATTACACATTGTATTTATGAAATCTTATTGCTACTTCAAAAAAAAAAAACACATCAGGCATGTATGTTGGCTGAAATCAAATTTTCCTTTATTTTGGAAAAAAAACAAACAAAAACCGAAGGGCAACTATTCAGAAATTAGCAGAGAATATCAAGTCATTAGATCCCAAATGCAGACCTGACTATGATCAATAATAAAATCAACAACAGCATGAAATCAGGAGCAGCAGCCAAAGACATACATCATCCCAAGCTGTGGTACTCCATCAACCTTCAATTTCTGGATGAGCAGCTCGAGGCCAGGGAATCACCTCCTGCTCTTCCCTGTAGCCTTCCTTCCACACCTCTCTGCAGCGTTCTCTCCACGGCCCCGTCCATGCACCCTTGCAGGCTGGGCCACTGTGGGTGGTGATGTGGCAGGAGGAGGAGGAGAAGGAGGAGAGGGATTGGCCTGCTGCGAGATATGGGTGGCCTCAGTCAGCAGCCCCCTCGCCCCCATGTGTACGGCCATATATATGAGGTGCTCACAAAGGGCCCGTTGTCCCGCCTCCATTCTGAGCAACTTATCTGCCAGATAGGTGCTAAAGCCCTCCGTAGGGTTGAGGGGGGCCCTCATAATGGCAACAGCCTCCTGAATCATCTTTAGTGACTCCTCCTCCACTTGTGTCATCCGCCGTTGTTTTGGCGGTCTGACGTGGAGGGGAGCCACTTGGGAGACGGTGCTGCCACTAGGCCTGGGGGCCTGCTGAGTCCCACTTGGCCCTGCCTCCTCCTGCCTGCCACACTCCTGACCCTCTTCCTCTTGGCTTGCCTCATCCTGTTTTTAAAATAAAATGAAAAATTGGATTATTTGGGGAATCTATCACACACAATTTTGATCTCATTACTGTTTTTTTTTGGGGGGGGGATGATATGATTTATGGCTAATCCAAACAGTTCAACACAATATTACTTAGTGGACAATAATTATGATCAAAAATACTATACCTGGCTGAAGATGCGAAGATCTGGCTCTTCTAGCTCGGGAGGCTCCTCCTCCACCTCTGCAGGGGTGGAGGGAAGGGTGGAAGGAACGCTGGAGGGAAGGGTGGAAGGAAGGGTTGAGGGAAGGCTGGAAATAGATTCCCTGGCCTTGATCTGGTCATCCAGAAATTGAAGATGTCTGTAGTACCACAGCTTGGGCTTTACTACATCGTCGGCTGCTGCTCCTGATCTCTTTGACTGGCGCACTTCCTTGTATTTTTTTTTAGAGGAATTACGCAGGTTGTTGATTTTATTATTGATCATAGTGTAGTCTGCATCTGGGATCCATGGCTTCATATCCTCTGCTAATTTGGTAATAGTTGCCCGACGTACATCACTCTTGTGGTACGCAGGGTGTTTCAGTTCCCACAGGTTGCGCTGTTCCTTATATTTTTCAATAAAAGTCAGCATCACCTCCGGCTCTCGTAGTTTATGCATCTTTTTGGATCAGCAAGTTAAAAAAAAAGTAAAAAAAAGAAAAGGATCAGAATTGATTCTCCTCAACTTATCACAATATTGCCCTTTACAATCATGAACCATTATAGGCCACTACAGGCCCGAGTTCCCTTCTTACCTTAGTTCACTTTGTTGGTTCACTTCTGGTCGTCCTTACTCCGCGCATCCCTAATAACTTCTTTCCCCTTTTTATACCCTGCGCATGCGTGTAACTCCGCCCTCGTCGCCCGCCCATGACGGACTTTTTCAGCATTTCCCCGCCCCTTAACGATCGGCGCACAGTGTGAGACGGCAACATGTCGCAGACACAGGTGGCTTCTTTAGTTGAAATTACCGACGAGGAAAGCCTGGAGGCGGAAACGTCCCGATCCAGTAAAAAAAGATACAAGGCGACTAATATGTCTTTTTCTGAGATGGCGGAGATGGTGGACATTCTGCGGAGGAAGGATTACGACGGCAAGCATGGCCCATTCGACACCCCTAATCTCCGGAAGTCACAAATTATGGACAAAGTGGCGAAGACTCTCTATAAAAAATATGGGGTCAGGAGATCCAAGGAACAACTCCGTAAAAGGTGGTCAGACCTGAAGCTCAGGGAGCCGGAGCAGTATAGGAAGCTTATAAAAAGCACTGAAAAAAGTAAGTATATTTTACTGTGTTCTTTCACATTGTAATATGTATTCTTCCATGTTTTGGAACATGTGCTTGGCTTGACTGGTTTCACATTTTAAAATCTCAACTTTTATGTTAAGTGGAGAGTCCACTTATTTGCTAAATGTGTGGAAAAAATAATTGCTGCTCTTCCCCCAAACATGTTTGGCACATATCCACGTAAACTACATGTGGGCATGCCTCATTTTACTTCAACAATGTTTATCTACACATTGTTGGCTAGATGATGTGTTGTAAGGAAATGTAGAATGTGAATGAAAGGATAAACTGTATTCTGGGTAAAGGAGATGACACTCCAGCAGTTGTGTACTCTTATTTGTTCTTCATCAAGATACTATACTCTGGGCCACATGACCAAATTTCTTAACGGTGTCACACACAGGTGGTCCAGTGGATACCTTGGTGGTTATCCAAGTGTATTTGTGAGTGTCCTCCAAAATAACATGTTGCTTTGTTGAGTTTGCAAGATCTCATATGTTCATCTTGAAGCTCAGGGCCAAATATCAATTGGACCCCACTTTAATACATTGAGAATCCATTTTCAGGCCTAAAAAGTCTGTGTGCTAAAGGATACATTTTTTTTTCTATTCCCATAGGGGAGAGGAGAGTGGGAGGACACCATGCTCAGGAGACGAGGAACCTAACACCACAGAAACTCCCCGAAGATCCCAAAGCAGACCAAGTTCAGCAGGTTCAGGAAGCGGAGGGGGAGAAAGTGGAGGTGGAGGAAGGGGAGGTGGAGGAAGGAGAGGTGGAGCTTATCAGCACAACAGGTCAGTGTCTGTCACCACAACTTCAAGGTAAATACAGATGTAGGACTGCCTAGTGTAAAACCTTTTTTTTTGTTTTAGGGACTGAACGTGGGGGTGTGTCAGGAAGTCCAAATCCTCCATTCTCGAGTGCCAGCGCCAAAATAATCATTCAGGAAATCATGGAATGCAGTAGCGAAATGGACATTATGAGAAAGAGAATGATTGTGATTGAGCAAAAATATAAAAACATGATAGATATTTTGGGGAGAATAGTGTGAACCCCCCCCCCTTTTTGTGTGTTTTGTTATGCGTTGGAAATTTTCTATGGGATTTCCACCAGCCCAAATGTGAGGATGCACAAACTGAAGACTCAACATGTGCTATCTGCCGTCACAGGATATCTATGTCCCTGTTTTGGGGGTGCAACCTCTTCCTCCCTCCTCAAGTAGGGGAGAGGAAGGGTTTTCACCCCCAAAGCACGTCCATTGATCCCCCATGATGGCAGATAGCACATGTTTACCCTAGCCATGGGATCATGTTGAAGATACCCATTTGAGCCCCAAAAAGAAAGTGTGGTTCTTCACATTTGGGATGGATCAGGGGTAACATCACCCCATCTCCTGTTTGTATTTTTCACTGTGTTATTTTATTACTTTTTCAGAAAAAAAAATGTGGCTTTTGACCCATGCATGTTTCTGCAAAAAAAGCCGCACAAAATAAAAAAAAAATTATTTCGAAAAAAAAACAAAACTGTGGTGCAATCAATAAAAACATTTGGAAAGTCTAAAAAAGGTGTGCCTTTCTATGCTCAATAGCAGTTCTGAAGATGCAAAAAGAGTGTTTTTACCTCTGAGATTGGAGGCTATTTACTAAGGACAAATACACTTGGCACTACTAGAACCTGGGAGACACATAAACCACAAATAAAAGAATGACAACACAAGTTTGTAGTAAATCAAATATTTTTGTTTATTTTAAAAAGGTAAAATCAAAGGTCAGATGTGGTCTGGCATTGCGATGGCCCCCCTACCCGTGATGTACTCTACATATTTCTGACGTACTTCACGGGCACTTTGGGGGGCCAAGCCAGTACGGGCAGTGCTGAGGCCGGTCAGATTTATCAGTTCAGAGGGACCGGCCTCAGGCCCAACTGATGACACATAATTTGTGGAGAATTTCCGTAAAAAATTGTGCAACAAGCAGCAGCAGTAGACAATGTTGTTGAGTTTATAATCCGCTAAATTTATAGCTGTCTGGAACAGGCGGAACCGGCTGGCCATTATCCCGAAGGCATTCTCCACAACTCTCCGGGCTCTGGCCAGCCGGTAATTAAAAACCCTCCTCTCCGGGGTGAGGGTGCGTTGGGGAAACGGCCGCATGAGGTGTGGTCCTAGTCCAAAAGCTTCATCCGCAATGAAAACGAACGGTAGCCCTTCCACATTCTCTGCATCTGGAGGCAGTGCAAGACCCCCAGCCTGCAGACGGTGAGCGAACTCCGTCTCTGCGAATGCTCCGCCATCGGACATCCGGCCGTTCTTCCCCACGTCCACATATAGGAACTCGTACCGTGCCGACACCACCGCCATTAACACAATACTATTGAAACCTTTATAGTTAAAATAGTATGACCGCGAACGGGGGTGGCGGCACTATGTGGACGTGCTTCCCATCAATTGCCCCTCCGCAGTTGGGGAAATCCCACCACTGGGCAAATTGGGAGGCCACAGTCAGCCATTCCTGTGGTGTGCTAGGGAACTGTGGAGTCAAACAAAAAGAAGACATTAGTACGGTTTATGTTTACAGTGCAAGCAGATTACACGCAAAAACATTGTTGGCCAACATCATTCTAACATTATTATTTAAGGGAGTTTTTCCTACCAATAAACAAAGGCCCACTTAGCAGATGCCTCACCCCCGCTGAGTGGACATTCTAAAATAATCTAAGGGGGGGGGGCTAAGGTGATTGTGGGGATCCAAAAAAAGGCTCAACCACTCTGCTGAGCTTGATTGAGAACTACATTTTTTTTTACATCTTTAGGGGGGGGAGGGAGGGTTGTCAAACTACGCGGGCAATGACCCCAAAAAAATGAAAAGGAAAATAGAAGGCTAGCTGGGTTTGCGCCCACGATAGCATGCTGGAGAGGTTAGTGAAGGGAAATAGGCATGTAGGGCCCAAAAAGGCCTTTACAGGTAAAAACATGCATGGGGAAAATGGGGACATTACCAAGATATTACAAACAGGCAAATTTGGGTTAGGAGGGAAAAAATAAGAAGATTCTAAAACAATCAAAACATATAATGTGAGGTAAAAGGAGCAAAATTACCTTCATATAGTCCTTCTGCAGGACCTGAATGATGGCCGAACACATCTCAGGGATAATGATCCCGAGAGCCTGGGGGGAGATGCCTGTTAAGAACTTGAGGTCCTGCGAGCTTCTCCCAGTCGCCAGGTATCTCAACGTGGCAATAAGCCTCTGCTTGGCAGTGATGGCCTGGCGCATCACAGTGTCCTGCCTCGTTATATAGGGGGACAGCAAATCCAACAGACGGTGAAATACGGGGTCCGTCATTCTGAGATAATTCCTGAGATCATCAGGATTATTCTCATGGATTTCCCGCAGCAGAGGCATATGAGAGAATTGGTCCTGCTGGAGCAACCAATTCTTAGTCCATGAACTCCTCCTCACCCTGTTCATGGACTGAACTCGGGTTACAGTGTTAACTGCAACACCAAGCCCAAAGCCAGCACGAGCTCGAGAACGAGAACGCACTTCAAACATGGTTTTAAACCGGTCGGCTGGTCAGAACGCACTCAAACAGAACGCACCGTGGAACAGCAAGGCCTGAGAAGAACGACCTGAAAAACAGTAAACGAACGGCCAAGAAGGCACTGCAAGGCAGTAACGACCTGACTGCACGCACTGAATCACAAATACAAACCCACAAGCACAAACTGAACACCAGGAAACGATCTGCAAAGCACGGAGACTGAAAAGCGCGAATCGGCTCTCACCAAACTTTTACTAACACGCGGTAACACGAAATCAGCAAAAGCAGCCCAAGGGGTGGCGCCATTAGATTTGTTCGGCCCTTTTATAGCGCGTCGTACGTTTTGTACGTGCCGTCGTTTTCTTGCCGTCGGTTTTTTAACTGATGGTGTGTGGCCAAGACTGATGAAAAACAGTTTCATCGGATTTCCGATGGTCAAATCCATCGGACGAAAATCCATAGGTTATCCGATCGTGTGTACAGGGCTTTACTCTTTAAGCTAACATACCGGGGACATTCATTATTTAGTATGTTGCTAGGGAGGCATAAAGAGAGTTTAAAATTAGGCTTAGAATATCTGTTTGTAAGACAAAGAGAATATATATACCTACATGTAGTTAATCAAAATGTTCTTTCTACAAAGGAAAACCTATAATATAAAAACTAAAATGTGGTCAACAGTTGTATTGAACAGGCAAATAGACTGTTCACTTTGCAGGGTAATTTCGCCTTGGTGTATTGCATATGGTTACAATTCCCCTTTGCAAATATCTTTTAATCTCATGCAAAAAACAAACAAAAAAAAAACGGAATTTTAGTTTGCACATGATTGGATGATGTAAGTCAGAAGAGCTTTACCTCATTCACTTTTGTAAGTAAAAATCCACTTGCAAATTGAAAATTCCCTTGCAAATGAACAGCCCAATTGTCTTTAGTACATTAACCCCTAGATTTATCTGATTTTTTTGCTTATTTGTCAAATGTTTTTATTGAAGTTTCAATAGGGGAACATAAATTGTGGGAGGAGAGAAAAAAAAAAGGGGAAATGTACTGAAATACATAGGCATACATATATCTGGGTTACCCTTATAGTACCAAGTACAACACATTTAATCAATACATCTACAGTTAACTATTCACTATAATTAACCACTTAAGCCCCGGACCATTTTGTAGCTAAAGGACCAGAGCTGTTTTCAGAATTTTGCACTGCGCTGCTTTAACTGTAAATTGTGCTGACATGCAATGTTGTACCGAAATGAAATTTGCGTCCTTTTCTTCCCACAAATAGAGCTTTCTTTTAATGGTATTTGATTGCCTCTGTGATTTTTATTTTTTGCGATATAAACGGAAAAAGACCGAAAATTTTGAAAAAAAAAGATATTTTCTACTTTTTGTTATAAGAAAAATCGAATAAACTCAATTTTAGTCATACATTTAGGCCAAAATGTATTCAGCCCCATGTCTTTAGTAAAAAAAATGTCAATAAGCGTATATTTATTGGTTTGCGCAAAAGTTATAGCGTCTACAAACTAGGGTACATTTTCTGGAATTTACACAGCTTTTAATTTATGACTGCCTATCTCATTTCTTGAGGTGCTAAAATGGCAGGGCAGTACAAACCCCCCCCCCCCCAAATTACCCAATTTTGGAAAGTAGACACCCTAAGGAAATTGCTGAGAGGCATGTTGAGCCCATTGAATATTTTTTTTTTGTCTCAAGTGATTGAATAATGACTAAAAAAAAAAAAATTACAAAAAGTTGTCACTAAATTATATATTGCTCACACATGCCATGGTTATATGTGGAATTGCACCCCAAAATACATTTTGCTGCTGCTCCTGAGTACAGGGATACCACATGTGTGGGACTTTTTGGGAGCCTAGACGCGTATGGGCCCCCGAAAACCAAGCACCGCCTTCAGGATTTCTAAGGGCGCAAATTTTTGATTTCACTCCTCACTACCTATCACAGTTTCGAAGGCCATAAAATGCCAAAATAGCACAAACCCCCCCAAATGACCCCATTTTAGAAAGTAGACACCCCAAGGAAATTGCTGAGAGGCCTGTTGAGCCCATTGAATATTTTTTTTTTTTTGTCCCAAGTGATTGAATAATGACAAAAAAAATAAAAATTACAAAAAGTTGTCACTAAATGATATATTGCTCACACATGCCATGATTATATATGGAATTACACCCCAAAATACATTTTGCTGCTTCTCCTGAGTACGGGGATACCACATGTGTGGGACTTTTTGGGAGCCTAATTGCGTACGGGACCCCGAAAACCAAGCACCGCCTTCAGGATTTCTAGGCACAAATTTTTGATTTCACTCCTCACTACCTATCACAGTTTCCAAGGCCATAAAATGCCAAAATAGCACAAAACCCCCCAAATGACCCCATTTTGGAAAGTAGACACCCCAAGCTATTTGCTGAGAGGCATGGTGAGTATTTTACAGCTCTCATTTGTTTTTGAAAATGAAGAAAGAAAATTTTTTTTTTTTTTTCAATATTCAAAACTTTGTGACAAAAAGCGAGATCTGCAAAATACTCACCATACCTCTCAGCAAATAGCTTGGGGTGTCTACTTTCCAAAATGGGGTCATTTGGGGGGGTTTTGTGCCATCTGGGCATTCCATGGCCTCCGAAACTGTGATAGGCAGTGAGAAGTGAAATCAAAAATTTACACCCTTAGAAAGCCTGAAGGCGGTGCTTGGTTTTGGGGTCCCGTACGCGGCTAGGCTCCCAAAAAGTCTCACACATGTGGTATCCCCGTACTCAGGAGAAGCAACAGAATATATTTTGGGGTGTAATTACACATATGCCCATGACATGTTTGAGCAATATATCATTTAGTGACAACTTTGTGCAAAAAATAAAAAATAAAAAAATAAATTGTCTTATTTCCGCAATTTGTGTCAACATATAAAATATTCCATGGACTCGACATGCCTCTCAGTATATAGCTTGGGGTGTCTACTTTCCAAAATGGGGTCATTTGGGGGGGTTTTGAACTGTTCTGGAATTTTATACACAACATTAGGAAGCTTACATCCACTCTTCTAACCACTTGAAGGCAAAGCCCTTTTTGACACTTTTTGTTTACATGAAAACATATTTTTTTTTGCAAGAAAATTATGTTGAACCCATAAACATTATATATATTTTTAAAGCAAAGGCCCTACAGATTAAAATGGTGGGTGTTGCATTTTTTTTTCTACACAGTATTTGCGCAGCGATTTTTCAAACGCATTTTTGGGGAAAAAATACACTTTTTTTAATTTTAATGCACTAAAACACACTATATTGCCCAAATGTTTGATGAAATAAAAAAGATGATCTTAGGCCGAGTACATAGATACCAAACACGACAAGCTTTAAAATTTCGCACAAACGCGCATTGGCGACAAACTACATACATTTTTAAAAGCCTTTAAAAGCCTTTACAGGTTTTGCCGTTAGATTTACAGAGGAGGTCTACTGCTAAAATTACTGCCCTCGATCTGACCTTCGCGGTGATACCTCACATGCATGGTGCAATTGCTTTTTACATATGACGCCAGACCGACGCGTGCGTTCGCCATTGGGCAAGAGCAGGGCAGGACAGGGGTGCTTTTTTTTTTATTATTAATTTTGCTTTTTTATTTTATTTTTAAACTGTTGCTTCCATATTTTATTTTTTTTATCATTTTTATTGTTATCTCAGGGAATGTAAATATCCCCTATGATAGCAATAGGTAGTGACAAGTACTCTTTTTTGAAAAAACTGGGGTCTATTGGACCCTAGATCTTTCCTCTGCCCTCAAAGCATCTGACCACACCAAGATTGGTGTGATAAAATGCTTTCCCAATTTCCCAATGGCGCTTTTTATATCCGGGGGGGGGGACATTCCCTACAAATGCTTGTAAAAGCAGTCCAGAGGCTAATTAGCCACTAGGATTGCTTTTACATGAAAGCCGGCCGCTGGCTGAAAAGAATGATACCAAGATGATACCTAAACCCACAGGCATCATTCTGGTATAAACATTCAAAGTCCAGCAACATACCAGTACGTTGCTGGTCCTTGTTGGACATGTATTGTAATCTTTTTTTTCATGCAGCCTGTTGGCTGAACGAAAAAAAAAGATTGATCGGTGGGTATGCCCACCATTAGAATACTGCCCTTCATCCACCCACTTCTAATGATGGGCAAACATGCACCATTTATATATGCCGAAGCATGGGGGCATCTTCCCGCAAAAGTTATGCCGCGTACACATGGTCAGACTTTTCCACGGGCAAGCCTCCGTCGGAATTTTGACCGTATGTACGCGGCATTAGGAGCAAAATCGCTCCTCCGCTCCTCCGCCCCTGCTGCCCCAATGCTTCGGCATATATGCTTTTTTTTTTTAACTGTGGTGGTGAAATCACCTCCTACAGCACTGGAGTCGCAGGGATCAGGCCTGTCTCTGCGAACGCTGCAGTTATGTGTGTTGTGTTTTGTAAGTGACAGTGATCGATCGATACTGCTCTTGGGTGGCCTGGGCTGGACGGAGGGGCAAAACGTAGGTGCTAGCAGGTATCTGGGCTGATCCCGCTAACACTGCGTTTTTGGGAACCCTAAACTGCTGGGGACGCTAGTATAGATCTGATCAGATCAGATATTGATCTGTTCAGATACTATACCATTAAGGGGGGTGTATGCTTAACGCGTGGGTGTTAGCGCTACTGGCACTAACCTGACACTGCCTGGGGTGTGACGCAGACCCTCTCTGACGCTAAAACCTAATTGATATCACCCGCCGGGCGATCAGGGGGTTAAACCTTTATTGGGTTATATACGGCGGGTGCCCTGACACTATAAAAAGCAAACTAACTAACCAGCTTCACCCGTAACACTTATATGGTGATTACTGGTGAAAGGGTTAACTAGGGGCAATTAGGGGGTTAAAACCTTTATTAGGTAATATATGGGGGTACCTGACGCTATATAAAAACCTGACGGCGAACCTAAAAAAAAATTACTGCCTACCTATCGGCATCACCGACACTAAGACAACGATCATAAAAACGATCGCTTAGCGACAGTGGTGATAGGGGGTGAAAGGGTTACCTGGGAGGCGATCAAGGGGGTTAAACCTTTATTAGATAATATATGGGGTACCTGACGCTATAAAAACCTGCGGCGAACCTAAAAAAAAATATTGGCTACCGATCGGCATCACCAACACTAAGACAGCGATCAGAAAAACGATTGCTTAGCGACAGTGGTGATAGGGGTGAAAGGGTTACCTGGGGGGCGATCAAGGGGGTTAAACCTTTATTAGATAATATATGGGGGTACCTGACGCTATAAAAACCTGCGGCGAACCTAAAAAAAATTATTGGCTACCGATCGGCATCACCGACACTAAGACAGCGATCAGAAAAACTATTGCTTAGCGACAGTGGTGATAGGGGGTGAAAGGGTTACCTGGGGGGCGATCAAGGGGGTTAAACCTTTATTAGGTAATATATGGGGGTACCCGACGCTATAAAAACCTGCGGCGAACCTAAAAAAAATTACTGGCTACCGATCGGCATCACCAACGCTAAGACAGCGATCAGAAAAACGATCGCTTAGCGACAGTGGTGATAGGGGGTGAAAGGGTTACCTGGGGGGCGATCAAGGGGGTTAAACCTTTATTAGGTAATATATGGGGGTACCTGACGCTATAAAAACCTGCGGCGAACCTAAAAAAAATTATTGGCTACCGATCGGCATCACCAACACTAAGACAGCAATCAGAAAAACGATCGCTTAGCGATAGTGGTGATAGGGGTGAAAGGGTTACCTGGGGGGCGATCAAGGGGGTTAAACCTTTATTAGATAATATATGGGGGTACCTGACGCTAAAAAAACCTGCGGCGAACCTAAAAAAAATTACTGGCTACCGATCGGCATCACCGACACTAAGACAGCGATCAGAAAAACTATTGCTTAGCGACAGTGGTGATAGGGGGTGAAAGGGTTACCTGGGGGGCGATCAAGGGGGTTAAACCTTTATTAGGTAATATATGGGGGTACCCGACGCTATAAAAACCTGCGGCGAACCTAAAAAAAATTACTGGCTATCGATCGGCATCACCAACGCTAAGACAGTGATCAGAAAAACGATCGCTTAGCGACAGTGGTGATAGGGGGTGAAAGGGTTACCTGGGGGGCGATCAAGGGGGTTAAACCTTTATTAGGTAATATATGGGGGTACCTGACGCTATAAAAACCTGCGGCGAACCTAAAAAAAATTACTGGCTACCGATCTGCATCATCGACGCTAAGACAGCGATCAGAAAAATGATCGTTTAGTGACAGTGGTGATAGGGGGTGAAAGGGTTATCTGGGGGGCGATCAAGGGGGTTAAACCTTTATTAGGTAATATATGGGGGTACCTGACGCTATAAAAACCTGCGGCGAACCTAAAAAAAATTACTGGCTACCGATCTGCATCATCGACGCTAAGACAGCGATCAGAAAAATGATCGTTTAGTGACAGTGGTGATAGGGGGTGAAAGGGTTATCTGGGGGGCGATCAAGGGGGTTAAACCTTTATTAGGTAATATATGGGGGTACCTGACGCTATAAAAACCTGCGGCGAACCTAAAAAAAAATACTGGCTACCGATCTGCATCACCGACGCTAAGACAGCGATCAGAAAAATGATCGCTTAGCGACGGCGGTGCTAGGGGGTGAAAGGGTTATCTGGGGGGCGATCAGGGGGTTAAACCTTTATTAGGGGGGGTTAGGGGGCTACACTGGACCTAAAACTAAATGTAGTGACACTTTTACAGTCACAAATGTCACTGATTGCAGTGATCAGTAAATAAATGGTCACTGCAATCAGTGACACTGTGACTGGGGGCTGGGGGGTGATCTGGGGGTGTCTGGGGGGGCCTGGTGGGGGCGATTTATGTGCCTATGTGTCCTGGTGTCAGTGTAGTATTTTGTGCACTAACCTGCATTTTCTCCTGTACGGCGCTCGGCATATGTGAGCGCCGCAGGAGAGATGACATCACTTCCTCCTGCCTGTGTAAACATTACACAGGCAGGGGAAGGATTCGATTTGCTGGGAGCGATCGAGAGGGGGTGGCTGGAATCGAACGGCTGTCCCCTCATCCCTGATCGCTCCCAAACGAATAACGGCCGCTCACTGTAAAGAAGGGGGGACCGATCGGACCCCCCAACTATACAAAGGCAGTCACGTACATATACGTGATTCTGCCTGTCGGTGCCATTCTGCCGACGTATATTTACAGTGGGCGGTCGTTAAGTGGTTAATAAGTACATAAAGAAAATCAAGCGAATATAGAAATAAAATGGGAGAAATAGTAGATGTGTTTATCTAACTATTTGTCAAAAAGTTATTATAATTGAATCAGACATATAACCATTTTATTATTATGGGTGAGAAACCTTAGTCAAAAAATGTAATAAATCGCCTCACGATCATCTCACTGGTAATCAAGGAAGAAGAGGGAAAAAAAAGAATACAGGAGGAGAGAAAGTTAAGAATATGAAAGAAACAATAAACATCCGGGACGGTGGTCTGACTCCTGGCATATATGTATATATACCTTGGAAGACTGTAAAATGTTCTAATTTGGTAGCAAAGACTGGTCAAAGTCGGTGGGGAAGTAATGTTTCCCCCAAGGCTGCCACATTTTACGAAATGTATTTATATTATTTTCTTCAATAGCTGTCATTTTCGCAAATAACATTGCTCTATTCATTCTATGTTTAGCTTCCGCCAAAAATAGAGAGTTTGTTTTCCAAGATTTAGCAATCGTTTGTTTAGCAGCTGTAATGAGATGAATTAGTAATTGAAATTGAGTATGGGTAAGTGTGGAAGGCTTAAGGTTTAATAGAGCAGTAGCAGGGTCTGGAGGAATTGGAATTTCAATTTTTTTTGATGCTATTGAGAATATATTTGTCCAAAAATCTTGGACAACCGGACATTGCCACCAGATGTGGAAATGTGTGCCTGGTAAATCGCATCCTCTGAAACAATTTGGTGAATATGAGGGGACGAATTTTGCAACTCTAGCTGGGACTAAGTACCAGCGCGCTAAAACCTTGTAATTCGTCTCTAAGGCATAGCAATTTGGAGAAGAATTTTTCGTGGCTAACCAGATCTTTGACCAGTCCTTGATATCAAAAGTACGATTCATGTCTTGTTCCCATTTGGTTGCATATAATGCCGCGTACACACGACCGTTTTTCACGTCGTTAAAAATGCTATTTTTTTTAAATTGGTCATTAAAAACGATCGTGTGTATGCTCCCGAGCATTTTTAACGACGTGAAAAACGGCCCACAAAAAATTAGAACCTGCTCAATTTTTTCACGTCGTTTTTCATGTCGTTTTTTTTAACGTCGTGAAAAACGGTAGTTTGTATGCTTTTACGAGGGGAAAAAAAACGCGCATGCTCAGAATCAAGTATGAGACGGGAGCGCTCGTTCTGGTAAAGCTAGCGTTTGAAATGGAGATAGCACATTCGTAACGCTGGAAATTATTGCATCGTTTAATGCAGCGCATTCCTTTCTTCTTTATATAATGCTTAAATAATGAACTTCTTTAGCTAATGATATTCTGAGTTATGATAAACGTAATTATTAGTAATTGTTAGTGATCTCATGAACTTACATTTTTGTTGGTAAGCCAGATCTCCGTAATAAATTATTAAATAATTATAAATAGCTTCAAACATTTTTTTTTTCTTTTATGTTTAGGAATGTTTTTTTTTTTTTTTCTTTTGTGTGTCAAGTTACCACACCAACATTATACATTTGTATTATTTCCCCTCAAGGAGGTTTGTGTCCCTTGTTAATAAAAAAATATTTTTTGAAATGTCCCTGCCTACTCACTAGAAAACTCTATTTTTGATTTTAAATTACATAGTCAAGTATTTGCTGTAAATAAAAAAATCCTTTATTTAGGCAGATAACAAATTAAAGGGGAAGGCAGCACTGGAGACCCTTCTTGAATTTGTGCATCCTTTGGACCCCACAGCAAACATCCAAGAATAGAACACCAAATTCTGTAATAACAAAAATCAAAAAAAAGGAGCACAATCTTGTCTTGGACTCCCAGAGGTCAGGAACAGCAGCAGATAAGTCAGATATACAGTATGTCCCCAGTCTGTGGTACTAGAACAGTCATTATTTTTTCCTCTTCCTTGTAGCCTTCTCTCCAGCCTTCTCTACAGCCTTTGTTGAGCGCTTCCTCGGAGGCTGGGTCTCAGGAGGAGAGCTTGTGGCAGGAGGAGGAGTAGGAGGAGGAGGAGGAGGTGGAGGAGGAGGGACGACCTCTGTTAGATAAGTGAACTGTGTAAGTTCACCCAGCAACCACCTGTTGATCACCTTCAACATTAAATTCTCACTGTATAGGCGTTGCCTCATGTCCATTTGGCCTAGTTTATGGGCCAGTACTGCGGCATAGCCCTCTTCAACAGAGGGGGGCTCTCTGAGGGCCGCAGTAGCCTCTCGCAGAAATACACGGGTTTCCTCCTCCACCTGCCTAACTCTCCTGGGCATTCTCTGTTGCATTTTCAGGGGAGGCATCTGGGCACTTGTGCTGGGCCTGGCCTCCTCCTGTGTGCCACTGGGCCCTGCCTCCTCCTGGTCCCCAACGTCACCCTCTTCCTGGCTCTGCTCTGGCTGTGTAAAAAAAAAGGGACATACTTATATTTTTGGCATCATCAATCACACACATTTTTCACCTCAAGACATTAGAAAATTGAATGCAAAAAGTAATTAAAAATACAATGATTCTGACCCCTATATTTTTTTATCTTGTCCCCATCAATTTTGCCCACTACTGTCTATTGCTATATAAACCAATTTTTAAACAAACATTAAATAGTTAGCAATAGTAACATCTATTTTACATCCTCACTTTTGTTACATATAAATCTTGATATCAATACTATACCTGGCTCCATATGTCCAAATCGGGCTCCTCAAGGACCTCTGGTTGATCTGAAGAATAAGCCAGAGCTGGGTTGCAAGGAAGGCTGGAGGGTTGGCTGCAAGGAAGGCTGGAGGGTTGGCTACAAGGAAGGCTGGAGAGACCTCTGGGGGGAAGGGTTGACAGAGATTCCCTGACTTCCAGATGGTCATCCAGAAATGTTAACTTGCTGTAGTACCACAGACTGGGTTTATAAACCTTATCTGCTGCAGCTCCTGACCTCTGGGACTTCAGGATCATATTCCGCTGCGTCCTGTATGTGCCCCTAATGGTAGCTAGTTTGTTGTTCACCTCTTGGATGGTTGCTGTGGGGATCTGGGTTTGTACAAATCCAAGCAGGCTCTCCAGTGCTGCTGTCCTGGCTGTTTTATTTTTATTTTTGGCATTTTTCATTTGCCACAGAACAGGGAGTTCCTTCCATCTGTCCAGGAACTCCCCCAGAAACTCGGGACTCTTGAAAGCCTGCATGTTTTCTGAAAGTCAAAAACAACACAAAAATACTAGTGTCAGTCAAGACTCATCAAATAATCTTTAGGACCATATATAGGCCACAATCTCATCCACTGATGAAACCAAAATCAGAAAAATGTTATGTACCTTCGTTAACACGTTCGTTGCTTACTCCCTCTTCCGCCAAACGAACGTATTTTCGACACATGGATATTAGCTTGATATACACTGTGCATGCGTGAAACTCTGCACGTTTTCCCCGCCCCTGACGTTCAAAATAGTACTTTCCCCGCCCCTTCTCGCTCGTCGTAGTGCTACACAACATGGCGGAGACACAGGTGGCTGAGATTACCTCAACAGAGGATGAAATTTCTGAGGAACAAAAAACCCGATCCCGGAGATATAAGGCATCCAACATGACATTCGAGGAAATGGTGGAGATGGTCAACATTTTGAGGAGGGAGGATTATGATGCCAATCATGGGCCGTATAAAAGGCCTAATCTTGTCAAGTCAAAAATTATGGGGAAAGTGGTAAAACTCTTCACCAAAAATTTGGGGTGTGCAGAACGAAGGAACAGCTCAGAAAACGTTGGTCAGATCTCAAGTTGCGGGAGCCCGACCAATACAAAAGAATAAAGAAAGTTATTGGAAAAACTAAGTAAATTTCATGTATTTGAAAAGCTAATTATTAATACTTGTATTATGCTGCGGGTTTTTTGCTTTAAGGTAGTACAGTGAAAGATAGCAACTTTCATGTTCGTGGGCACAGTAAACGGTCGTAGTAAACCTCTTTCTACGTACACGTATTAATACGATGTTTTGGGATGATCCAGCGTTGAAAATAAAGTTACCATGTAGTTTTGGGGGAGATGATTTTTGGGACATGATGATGGAATATTTTTTTGGGGAACTATATTTTTAAAAGATTAAGGGTATGCATTGTAATGTTAAGGAGAGAATGCTCAGCAGCTGTTTAAACATCTGGACTCAGTAGTACAAGTGTGGACCAACAGAACAACCTTTTTAGAGTGTCACACACAGGTGATCCAGTGTATATACTTGGGGGTGTTTCCATGTGTCAAACTTAATAAAACGAATTAGATGTTCCTGTTTTGACTATGGATCCAATCATGTGTTCAGCTTGTAACTTTGGCTAAAAAGACAATTGTACCACACTTCCAAAGAATGTTTCATATTTCTCTTTCAGGGCTTATTTTTTAATATAATTATTATTTAGGAACTAAACTATACCTTTTATTGCAATCTCAATAGGGCTTCAAAAAGGTTCGACAGATGAGCCTAGAAATCCCACAACTCCAACAAGACACCCAGAACTACATGATGTAGAGGAACGTGAAGTGGAGGAAATGGAAAGTGGCACCACAACAGGTCAGTGTCAAACACCACAGATGAAGGTTAATAGATGTAGGCCTACATATTTATACTACATGTTGATTTTGAATTTTTTAGGTGTTGTTCTGCCTGAAGACCCCGAAAATTTTACAAGTCACAGTGCACAGATCCTGATCCAATACCTAATGGTCTGCTGTCGTGACCTTGAAAAAATAAAGGGAGATTTGATAAAGATCAGGAAAAATACCAAGCGGGTGGAGCAAAGGCTACAAAATATCATGGCTGTGCTTGGGCGGGTTTAATTTTTGGCCACAAAAGAACTTTGAACTTGCTTTGTTTTTGCAGGTTTTTGTGTCGTTTAATGTTTAATTAATACTACATGTAGAAACTACGCTAAAACATTTTATAAAAGTTTTTTAAGCATGCCTGTTCATGTGTTTTAAACCCAAAAATATTTTTGAACACTACAAATTTAAAAACTACTTTTGTTAAAAAAAAAAAAATCAGCCTAAAATGTATGTACAAATAATAAAAAGATTTTAACCCAAAAAAGTGTGTGGCTTATTATCTAAATGTTGCCCAAAGTAAACAAAATTATGTTTGGTGTTTACACTGACAATGAAGGGTATTTAATAATGCAAAATACACATGGCACTACAAGTGCACTAGGAGAACCTAGGAGAAACATAAAAGAAACCCAAACAAAAAGACAATACAAATACATTTTGGCAGAAAGAATTTATTTTAATAATCCACAGGCATATCAATGGCCCCCCTACCCACATATTGCTGCCGAACATCACGGCCGGTTTGGGGGGCCAAGCCTGGACGGCCAGCTTCCAGGGCCACTAAATTGTTCATGTCCTGTAATGAGGCCTCAGGCCCACTCAAATGAAGATAATTCGGGGAATGGACCCGTAAAAAATTATGAAGGACACAACAGGTCATGACCACATGGTTCCATTTATATGGGGCAAGATGGATGGAGGTGAGGAACAAGCGGAATCGGCTGGCCATGATGCCAAAGGCATTTTCCACCACCCTTCTGGCTCTGGCCAGCCGATAGTTAAACACCCTCCTCTCAGGGGTGAGGGTTCGTTGAGGAAATGGCCTCATTAAATGGGGACCCAGGCCAAACGCCTCATCCGCTACAAAGACAAATGGGAGTCCCTCCACATTCTGCTCCGCTGGTGGCAAGGCCAGCTCATCTGAGAGGAGCTGTTGGGCAAACTCTGTCTGAGCAAAGACTCCTCCATCCGACATACGTCCATTTTTACCAACGTCCACATAAAGAAATTCGTAGGTGGCCGACACCACTGCCATCATGATGATGCTGTGGAACCCCTTATAATTGTAGTAATAGGATCCCGAATGGGGTGGTGGTACGACCCGTACATGCTTGATGTCGATGGCCCCTCCACAGTTTGGAAAGTTCCATCGTTGGGCAAACTGAGATGCCACATTCTGCCATTCATGTGGCATAGAAGGGAAAGATTAATACTTTCATACATAAACATTGCAAGCAGATTTGACAAAATCATTCCTGGCCAACATCAAGATAAACTTAGATAGATTTTTAAATGATTTGTAACCACCAAAAAAATGAAAAAAAAAACAAAAAAACATTCACTTATCAAATTCAACAACCCCTCTGATGAGCCATTTAAGATATTTTATGGGGGGGGGGTTTGAAGATGAGTTGGGGACCACACAAATCAAGGCTGTAGCACTCTGTATGAATTGAAAGAAAATATAACATTCCTAAGCAATCTTTATTAGGGGCCGTTTAGGGTAAAGCACTACAATGGAGCAGACAACAAAAGAAAGGGAAGTGACTAGGCTAGGTGGGTATGGCCCCAGGATAGCATGCTGGAGAGGTTAGTTAGGGGAAATATGCATGTAGGCCAAAAAAAGAACATCAAAAAATATACAACATGCATGGGGAGAAAGGGGACATTCCCAGCATATTACAATCATGGGCATTAGGGACTGATGAAAGAAATATTAAACATTATTAAGCAAGAAATACATAAAATGTGATGTTTGAAAGTAGCAAACTTACCTTAATATAGTCCTCCTGCAAAACTTGAAGGATGGCAGAACAAGTCTCTGGTATAATGATCCCCAGAGCCTGGGGGGAGATGCCTGTTGAGAACTTGAGGTCCTGCAGGCTTCTCCCAGTCGCCAGGTATCGCAACGTGGCGATGAGCCTCTGCTCAGCAGTGATGGCTTCCCGCATAACGGTGTCCTGCCTGGTAATATAGGGGGACACCAAAGCCAACCGATGCTGAAATACGGGGTCAGACATCCTGAGAAAATTCCTGTAGTCCTCAGGATTATTCTCCCTGATCTCCCGCAACAAAGGCATGTGACAGAACTGGTGCCACTGGAGCAACCAATTCTTGGTCCATGAACTCCTCCTCACCCTGTTCATGGCCTGGAGTCGGGATACAGCAAGAACCCCTGCTCCAACTACAGCACGAACTCTACGACGAGTACGTAGCCGCAACATGGCTAGATAACGGTTGGCTGGTCAGAACGAACTAAAATAACGCACAGAAGAACAGCAAGGCCTATGAAGAACGAGCTGAAAAACAGAAACGAGCAGACAAGAACGCACTGAATAAACAGATACGAACTGACTGCAAGCACTGAAAGACAGATACGAACCCACAAGCACAAACTGAACTCCACAAAACGATCTTAAAAGCACGAAGACTGAAAAGCGCGAATCGTCTCTCACTAAACTTTTACTAACACGCGGTAACACTAAATTAGCAAAAGCGTCCCAAAGGGTGGCGCCATTCGAACGGAACTTCCCCTTTATAGTGCTGTCGTACGTGTTGTACGTCACTGCGCTTTGCTCGACCGTTTTTTTTCATGAACGTGTGTATGCAAGACAGGCTTGAGAGGAAATGAGAAAAATCACGTCGTGAAAAATGTCGTTTTTAAAAATGACATTAAAAACGCATGTGTGTACGCGGCATAAGGGTAATACATCTTTAGGGTTTGCACTGAGTAGTTGATATATAATTGAAATGAGTCCTCTAGTATGTGGGTTGCTTATACATATCCGCTCAAATTGAGACATTTGAGTAAGCGATGAATCTGTATTGATAAATGGTTCATAAAAATTCTTTATTTGTAAATGGCAGAAATATTCAGTTCTGGGAAGCCCAAAGGTATCACATAGTACAGGAAATGTGTGAAAATTTGTGGTAGATGTTAATTTGTGTAGACGAGTCAGGTTTGCAGATGACCATGCTGAAAATGAATTTGGGTATTTCCGGGCCGGATAAAAAGCAGGATTCTTGAGGAACGAAAGCAAGGGATTATGTGGAGATTGGATGTTATGAGAGCTTTTAAATTTATCCCATAATGCTAAGGAATGTTTCGTTATGAGGTTAGAAAAATGAGTTCTATCAGTGGGCTGGAGCCATAACATGTTGGCCACCGATATGGGATCAGTATCTACCGATTCAACAGCGACCCATAGAGGTGTTTCCACAACGGTATGGTATTTAGAGAGAGATGCAATTTGTGAAGCGTTATAGTAAGCAGTGAAGTTAGGCAGTCCCAATCCACCATTGATCTTATGCAGGTAAAGCGTAGATTTAGAGATTTGCGGCTTAGCTGTGCCCCAGATAAAGGACATAACTTTATTTTGAATAAGTCTTAGGAAGTAAGATGGTAATGGAGTGGGAAGCACCCTAAACAAATATAAAAATTTAGGTAGTATAGACATTTTTATAGCGTTAATTCTACCTAACCATGACAGTGAAAGAGTAGTCCATAATTTCATTAAACCCAAAGTTTGTTTCAAAAGAGGTAAATAATTAGTGGCGAAGATATCTTTAAGGGAGAATGTAAGTTGTATACCAAGATAAGAAAGTTGTTTAGGAACCCAATTAAACGGTAAGGAAGTTTGAGCGAGTTGAAGATCTGATTGTGGTAGGGAAATGTTTAATGCGTTTGATTTCGTGTGATTAACATGAAGTCCTGAGATTTGGGCAAATTTATCCAATATTTTTTGTAAATTTGGGGCTGATATGTGAGGATGTGATAAGAAAATGAGGACATCATCAGCAAAGAGACATTTATGGTGATGACCACCTAATTCTATACCCTTAACATCAGGATTACTTCTAATTAGTTGTGCTAGGGGTTCAATAAATAAAGCAAAAAGTAATGGGGAAAGGGGACATCCCTGTCTAGTACCCCTATGAATGTCGAACATTGGTGATTTGTAGCCAGCATATTTGATGTACGCTTTCGGGTTGTTGTATAAGGAGGAGACCCAGGTCAGGAAATGATTACCAAAACCCCACTTTTGAAGAGTGTACTGCATATATGGCCATGTAACAGAATCAAATGCCTTCTTTAGGTCTAAAGACACTAGGCAAGCCGGTATACGTCTGGTCTTGGCCGTGTGGATAAGTAAGAGTGCTCGCCTAATGTTATCCCCGGCTTGTCGCTTAGGTATAAAACCTGTTTGGTCTCTATTTATTAAGCGGCCGATTATATTATTTAATCTATTGGCCAGAATTTTGGCCAATAGTTTGATATCTAAATTTAGGAGTGATATGGGGCGATAATTGGCCCAGGAAGTAGAGTCGGAGTGTGGTTTAGGAATCATAACTATAATAGAAGTCAGGGTCTCCGTTTTAAATGACTGTCCAGTCAAGATCGAGTTAAAGGCTCTGGTCAAGACTGGTGTTAATATTTGTGAAAATTTCCTATAATAGGCTGCCGAAAAGCCATCTGGACCCGGTCTCTTATGAAGTTTTAGGGTTTTTATTGCATTTAAGACTTCTGTATCTGTAATAGGACATTCAAGAAGTACACGTTGCTCTGAGTCGAGAGTTGGAAGGTTGATATTAGAAAACAGAGAGTCGGTTTTTGCAATATCAAAGTTCTGAGTAGGGGAATAAAGTTTAGCAAAATTAGAGCGAAAAATCTCTAATATCTTAACAGGATTACTGGTGTATGCTTCACGGGCTGTTTTCAACCTAATGGGTACCTGTGTATGTTGTGTGAATCTAAGGCTCCTAGCCATGGGAGTATCCGGTTTATTAGCCTTGAAATATTGTATGTGTTGACGTTTGCGTATAAGTTTATCGGCTGAGTCAATCAAGAAAATATCAAGATCAAGGCAGGCCTTTTGGAGTTTGGAATTGTTAATGGCATTCGGAGAGGCTTGAAATGCTGAGTTACATGAATTGAAAATAGTCTTGAGCTTTGCAAATAATAATTTACGTTCTCTTTTAAGTTTAGATGCTTGTTGTTTTAAACCTCCCCTAATGACAGTTTTATGAGCTTCCCATAGTGTAAGGTCAAATATATCGTCAGTATCATTCATTTTCAATTAGTCAGTTATCATTTTCTCAATTTCAATACTATGGGATGGATGAGTCAGGATTGAGTCTTTAATATAACAGGTTTTAGCGTGTGATCTGGGGATAGTGGAGGAAATAGTAGTAAATACTGCGCAATGATCAGTCAATGGAAAGGGGATGATTTTGGAAGATAGGATTTCAGGTAACATACTAGATGGGATTAGGATATGATCAATGCGTGAAAAGGATTTGTGTGGATAAGAATAATGGGTATAACATCTTCTGGAAGGATTTATTTCTCGCCATGTGTCTACCAAACTGTGTGTAGTGAGTAGTTGTTGGAATGTTGGTTTAGACAAGTTATCAGTAGGACCTGCTGGAGACTTATCAAGAAAAGGTGAAACTGTTGCATTAGAATCACCACATAAAATTACAGTGCCAAACCTATGAGTTTCTGCCACCTGGAAAAGATGAGAAAGAAAAGCTAATGGGTGTTTATTGGGGGCGTAGTAAGATACAATTGTGATAGGCTTGTCAGAGATGAAGCCAGTAAGAATAATGTATCTACCTTCAGGGTCTTTAATTTGTGATGTAAGGTTAAACGGAGTGGAACGATGAAAACCAATAAGAGTTCCTCGCTGTTTAACCATCGTAGATGCAGAATAAAATTGTGGATAGGAAGTTGAGAGAAATTTAGGGTGGGCTTTATCAGTGAAGTGAGTTTTCTGAAGACAAATAATATGAGCTTTTTTGGTCATGAAGGAGCGAAGAGCCTTAGTACGTTTGTGTGGGATATTTAACCCTTGAACATTTAAAGATAAGACATTTATAGGAGCCATAAGTCAAATAAGTTAAGCTTTAATAAGTTACAATCATAGTACTTACCAGGAGCCAGAGTCACCGACCGGAGAAAAAGGAAAAAAGAAGAATAGGAGAATAAAGAAGAAAGAATAAGTACAAAGTAAAACAATAATGTAAACCCATAATACCAACTTTGCGTTATGAGATTAAGTAATAACAATTGAGTCTCTATGCAGACGACGTCCTCTTCTTCCTCACTGAACCATTAATTTCACTACCAAACCTTATCAAAATTTTAGATACATTTCATGACCTCACAGGTTTAAGTATAAACCTAACCAAATGTTCAGCCCTTCCAATCAACTGCCCCCCTGATTTGATGGCTATATTGAAAGAGAAATTTCCTTTTCAATGGTGCCCAGTATCCTTTAGATATTTAGGCATCCATATCACCCCATCTTACAAGACCCTATACCATACTAATTACCCTAGAATATTCCAAAACTTCAGAGAATTACTCAAATCATGGTCAACATACCACATCTCTTTTATGGGTAGGATAATTGCTACAAACATGGTTATACTACCAAAGCTACTATTCCTCTTTAGAGCACTTCCTCTCTTGGTACCTAAAAACACCCTAGATTCCATACAGAGAGAGATAAACAAGTTCATATGGCAAAATAAAAAATCTAGATTTGGATATGCATTGATGTTCAGACCTCAATCGAAGGGAGGGCTGAGTATACCCAACCTATGGCTATATTATCTTTCAGCTAGATATACACAGCTCGCACAATGGTATGCACCATCCAGCCATATACCGTGGTTATCATTTGAGGAACAATCTGTCCTACCGTACCACGTCCAAGGCCTTACTTGGTCCAAATCCATCAAAACCCAAAGAATTGGCCACCTCAACAAAGTAGTACACCAAAACATACTATTATGGCACAGACAAAAGCATAGATTCAACATCTCATCAGAAATTCCCCCACTAGCCTCTTTCATAGGGGACCCCATCTTTACCCCCCATGACCTAAACTCAAATCAATATTCTATATGGCAACTCCTCAAACTATCCAACCTAAAATCGCTCACAAAAAATAATTCATTACGTACATTCTCAGATTTGCAAGCAGAATATAGACTTACAGAAACTGAACTCGCCGACTACAACAACATCAAGCTTTTCTACCAAAAATACTTCTCACTCACCCTCAAAACCCCTTTCACGATATTTGAACAATATGTCTTACTTCACCTCGCGATAGGGGTTTAATTTCCAGAATTTATAAAAACCTAAATGAACACGCCAGATAAAACACATCAGATGTCCCAGTGGGAAGCAGACTTGAATGAGTCATTCTCTGTAGAACAATGGGACATTATGATTAACAATTTACGAAAATGCACCAAGACGGCATCCATCAGAGAATCCGCCATCAAACTTCAGTATAGGTGGTATCTCACCCCAGACAGAATCAACTCATTCTATCCAACAACATCTCCCCTATGCTTTAGAGGATGCCCAACGCAGGGTTCCCTTATACACACATTCTGGGATTGCACACACCTCAAAACTACATGGCAACAAGCTAAAAACAAAATAGAACAAATAATAGGTAGAAGAATTGAACTGACATCTAAAATGTGCCTCCTTTTCTATCCTATTCCTGATATTTCTATAGCACATACCAGGCTAATACACACATTGTTCAGTTCAATACACTGGGCCATAGCTCTTAACTGGCGTTCCTCTACTTTCTTCGATACTATGGACACATATGATAATAAATGGAAACCTTGGGATCTATCTCTGTTAATTCATGGAACTACAGGATGATACTACCGATTTTTTTTTTTTCTCATTAAACAAATCCATAAGACATTATAGAGATATAAAAGACTTTACCAATGATTCAGCTATACTTCCCATTATTTGTATCCCTCCCTCTTATGTCACTGCTACTTATAAATTATGCTGATATTTTTTGCACCCTTCTTTGTGTATGTACCTCAAACCAATGTACAGATAAAATTGTATTGAGACTTATTTTTCAATAAACCGTTTGTAAACAAAAAAAAGTAATAACAATTGGGTGTAGGAACGTCTCAGCAGGGTGTTCAAAACCCTCTGAGAAGGTCCAGGCCCACCAGGAGAGTCCCACATAACCATGTCAGGAGTCTTCTGGTGGTACAGTATAGGGGGCAGCAAGAAATTCCTATGGGAAGAACAACACCGGAGAACAACAGGAACCCTCAAAAAAGCAAACTTGGAAGTATATTGCCGAAAAGTAGTAAAGAAAAAGAACAAAAATAAATTTGTTCCATAGCTTAAACTATTACTAAGCTTATTAACCTTAGACCATAACTGTCCAAGAATTGTTTTAGCGATAAGGTAGCAAGACTGACTAGTTATGCTGGAGACCAGTAAGGGAAAAATAAAATGCCCCTAGTCATAAGTATAGTTCAATCCATAGTGTCCTCATTGACGGGGGATGAAGTATCAAAGCAACCGCGCTTATGTAGATTTTGATGATAGGTGGAGGATGATCCAGGACCTGTATTAAAACGTTGCTGGGAAGATCGAGTGGCTGAACGTCTGCGAGATTGATCATCAATTTTGACTTTTTCCGCAAGACCCATTTCAATTAGTGCTGATTGTAGGTCCTCTGAAGAGCGACATACATGTTTGGTTTCAAGATGAGTGAATCGGAGACAGAAGGGAAATCCCCAATGGTAAGAGATGTGGTTATGCTGAAGTATCTGTAATTGTGGTTTAAGAGCACGTCTCTTAGCTACTGTAAGTGGAGACAGATCAGTAAACAGTTGATAGGTACTACCCTGGAAGCTGATTGTTTCTTTACCTCTAGCGGTTGCTAGCAGTTGTTCTTTTGTACGGTAGAAGTTCAGCTTAGCTATTATATCCCTAGGGGGACCATTAGGTTTACGTGGAGCTAAAGCTCTGTGCACTCTGTCCATTTCAAGTCTATCGACAGGGGTACCTGGTATTAGTTCCTGAAATAGCGCCGTTATGGTTGCCTGTAAGTCAGGGACAGTTTCAGGAATACCCCTGATCCTTAAATTTGATCTGTGGTCCCTATTCTCCTGGTCTTCCAAACGTGCTTGTAGAATGAGGTTTTCTTCCTTAATAGAAGAGATTTCAGAGCTGTGGTACTGTGTATGGTTATCAATTACATCCACCCTCTGTTCCAGTTCAGCAGTTCTCTGACCTAGCTCTCTTATCTCTCTAGTCAGTTTATTTGTTATATGGTCTGAGGTCTCTTTAACCACTTCCCGCCCAGTCAATAGCAGATTGACGTCCGGGAAGTGGTTCTGTTATCCACCCTGGACGTCATATGACGTCCTGCGGGATAACAGCCGCCGCGCGCCCGGGGGGGCGCGCATCGCGGCGATCGGTGGAGCGGTGGGTCAGTCTGACCCACCGCTACACTGATCTCGGTAAGAAGCCTCCGTCGGAGGCTTTTTACCACCTGATCAGCCGTGTCGAATCACGGCTGATCACAATGTAAACAGGAAGAGCCGTTGATCGGCTCTTCCTCACTCGCGTCTGAAAGACGCGAGTAGAGGAGAGCCGATCGGCGGCACTCCTGACAGGGTGGGTTCGCGCTGATTGTTTATCAGCACAGCCCCCCCTCGGATACCCACACTAGACCACCAGGGAAGCCCCCCAGGACCACCAGGGAAGCCCCAATCATGTGGATGGCCCCCATGGCCATCCACATGTAGTAAAAACAAATAAATAAAATAAAAACATTAAAAAAAATATGCCAATCAGTGCCCACAAATGGGCACTGACTGGCACTTTCACAATGTGTGGTGGCTGGCATTGCTGGGCACCAGTGCCACCAATGCCACCTACTAGTGTCCATCAGTGACACCTATCAGTGCCCATCCGTGCCCATCCGTGCCAATCTGTGCCCACCTATCAGTGCCCGTCCATGCCACCTATCAGTGCCACCCATAAGTGCCCATCAGTGCCGCCCATGAGTGCCCATCAGTGCCGCCTATGAGTGCCAATCAGTGCCGCCTATGAGTGCCAATCAGTGCCGCCTATGAGTGCCAATCAATGCCACCTATGAGTGCCCATCAGTGCCGCATACCAGTGCCACATATCAGTGCCCATCAGTGCCGCCTATCAGTGCCCATCATCAGTGCCCATCAGTGCCACCTCATCAGTGCCACCTCATTGGTGCCACCTCATCGGTGCCCATCAGTGTCGCCTTATCAGTGCCCTTCAGTGCCACCTTATCAGTGCCCATCATTGAAGTAGTAAAGGTACTTGTTTACAAAAAAATTAACAGAAACAAAGAAAAACTTAGTTTTTTTAAAAATTTTCGCTCTTTTTTTATTTGTTGTGCAAAAAATAAAAATCGCAGAGGCGATCAAATACCACCGAAAGAAAGCTCTATTTGTGGGAACAAAATGATAAAAAATTTGTTTGGGTACAGTGTAGCATGACCGCGCAATTGTCATTCAAATTGTGACAGTGCTGAAAGCTCAAAATTGGCTTGGGCAGGAAGCTGTATAAGTGCATGGTATTGAAGTGGTTAAGAGCTTTCTGTAGCATTTGTTCAAATTGTTTAAATATACCAGGTTGGACATCAGTCTGTGTGAGGGAGGTTTCACTATCAGTCTCATCATTATTTTGTTTACATTTGTGACTGGGAGACTGCATCTTCCCAGAGGGCTTTGAGGAGCGCTGTGAGGAGGAGGGAGAAGCCGCCATAACAGCCGTCAGCCTGTGGACCATGTCCTTAGGTTTGCTTGGTTTAAATCATGATTTATTACCTCTTATTACCATATTAGGTAAGCGAGAAGGCTATGCTGAGCTTCCACAGCTATTTTGGTGATTTTCCGGTGCCGCTGTGACCCGTAGTCCTCCAGTATCTCCTCCCGTGAAGCGGAGCTCTAAGGGGACATTACCGTCTCCTCAGGCAGCCGCGCATGCGCCCGATTTTTTTGCTTCTTAACCAAGTCTGATACTCAAGGACTGTCTTGTATTTGACTGTGTACAAGTATAAAAACCCCTCCAAAAATCTTAATTTTTCTTACACATTGTTCACAGTCTGCATACTGTATATACATTTTACAGTAGGAATGAGAGAATCTGTTCAGGTTAAATTCATAGGGGGGGGTTATCAAATTTTTCATGGAATCTGCAAAACCTGATCTTAGGATGAAACCCTAATAAAGTCTATGGGGGGGTTGGGGTGGGAAATGAATTTTGATACTTCAGGCTAATAGGCATGGTATTGTCAAAAAAGGGCACAGTCAGGGAGGATCACTGTCAGGGAGGATCTTTAACAAAGCAAAATATTGTGGAGGGGGTACATATATTTCTAGTGTGACTTTGAGAGTGGCATGGGAAAAACAACAATCCATTAAATAGCACGCTTGGGGTATTCCTTCAAGCTTTATGTGTTTTAAAACAGTACGATTTTCATGGACAGCATAGGCAACACTGTATTCTGGCATCGCATATGTTAAAATCCGCTGTAAACTGCTTCTAACCTCAAGAGCCTAGGCTGGACCTGGGTGTATGGAGTCTCTCTGATCGATCGGGTAATTTAACACACACACAGAATATGGTGAATCCCAATTACACTGGTTTATTGCATACAAGCTTATTTTGTACAATACAAGACGAGGGGAACCACCCCTGGTTAAACCCACCAAGGAACAGTTCCTTTATTATACAAATTGCATATTAACAGGTTACACAAGCTAAACTGTCCAGAGATGGAAGAAGGCAAGTTTATCTAAATAGAACTCACCGCAAAATCCGGCCGTTGAGCCAGATCCTGAAACATGGGACACTTCTTTAAGGAAGTAGCCTAACCACACGTCATACATATCCTGTCATTCTGACTCAACTGTGTAAGTGACATATAGCAAGAAAAACATTCTATACATTTCTACAATAACAAGTATTAAAGAATAACTCTAAAGGTGAAATAACAAGTCTTAAAGAATAACTCTAAAGGTGAAATACACTAGGGATAACCTTACAATCCCTCCTTTGATCATGCATACAGAATGTATGTATTGATCAATCACTAATATACCATCTTTGCTTTAGGGCAATCATTGACATTCCAAGTGCAGGGTCTCTTCTTTTTGCTCTTAAGCTAGTTATTTTCCCAAGTGCACAAACCACTAATTTAAAAACTAAATACAAAACAAGGATAAAAACCAGTATCATTACGATGGTCATTACGATATCTTTCAACCAGGAAGAAATTCCATTGAGGCCAAAACCTCCTTCTCCAAAAGGGCTCCATGTCTTAGCAATGTCCCTTGCTTCTTGTTGTAATTTATTTACCTCTTTCCTATGTTGGGAAATTACATCATAGTAATCGGGCACCTCAATAGATGTGTTGTGGACCCAAGTGCAGCACTCATAGTCCTCTGTAACCTCACATAGGCCTGTGAGTGCAGCACTCATACTTTCAATGGCAAGGTCATGGAGTTCTGATTGTTTCCTGATTGCTCTAGTTTCTATATTTAATTTGGTAATATCATCAGAATTCTTTTCCATTACCTCATCAATAATACCCGTGTAATTATTGAGCCTTTTCATTAAATCTATTCCCCAACCTGTACTGGAAGGGAACCAGGCCCAGACCATATCCTTTTCAAGGAATAACTCTCTTTTGGTACGATGTTTAAGGGGATACCTAGGGTGAAGGCTAGCTTCTAGAATGTGTCCTCCCCCCTTGTCTCCCAGTATTCCCATTACAGGGACTAGGGCCGCTAGATAACACCATCCCTGGGATTCTAAAGGGATCCAGGGTGGAGCTTGCTACATATCCAGAATTTGTCATATCCTGATCTCTGGGCATAAGCATACTTAAATTTTAGCAACAACATTTTGTCAGAAAAGCTTTCATCAGTTTCTCGTTTTGGTCTAATATGACTGAATAACCATGTTGGATCCCTGCTTACTTCGCATGACTCTGACCAATAATATCCTATAATGATTAAGGAAAAAATCAATATTGACACCAAAAATGAGTATAAGAAAAGTTTGCCTGAGGACACTCCTTCTTTCAAATTTTCAGTCTCTATTGGGGCAGTGGGGTTGAGCCCTGGGGGTTCAATGTTGGCTCCTGGGTCGCCGAAGGGGGTGGATCCGGAGTCTGGGGCTTCGTTGGAGCCTTCTTTATTCTTGATGCATGGATCCATTGATGGTTGTAGGAAGTGAGGATTGCAGTTCTTGAAGTCTTCTTTACTTCATATGGTCCTATGTAGACCGGTCCTTTGTGCTTCCGGACAGCCAGCTGTTTGATCAGCACCTGATCTTCCGGGATGAATCCGTGTGTCGGATCTGTTGGAAGAGGAGAAAACGTGACAGCCACATTGTCATAGATTTCGCTAAGGCTACTTACCAGATGTTGCACGTACTCTTCCTGTAAAGAATAAATATCAGGTTCACCTGTTCCCCATTTCACCTTAGCCATTGGTCGCCCCATTAATACCTCATAAGGGGAATAACCTGTTCTAGAATGGGGGGGGGTGCTCCTTATTTGGAATAGGACAGCTGGCAAGAAGTCCAGCCAAATAGTTAGAGTACCTTCTGTTGCCTTTTTAAGTTTGTCTTTAATAGTCCTATTCATTCTTTCTACTATTCTTGCACTCTGCGGATGGTAGGGAATGTGGAGTTTCCACTGTATTCCCAGAAATTTTGCAACTTCTTTTGTCAAAGCTGAGGTAAAAGCGGGGCCTTGATCCGACCATATTGTGGTAGGGATTCCAAACCTGCATATCCATTGGTTAACTAATACCCTAGCTGTGATTTTGGCTGTCTCTCCCGTTGTGGGTACTGCTTCCACCCACCCAGAGAATTTATCCATTATCACTAAAAGATATTTCAAATTACCTTTCTGTCTGGGCATGTGTGTAAAATCAATCTGTAGGTCTGAAAGCAGCCCGCTAGGGGGCGGTAAGTGGCCATGAAGACCTTGTCTTTTACCTTGGACCATGTTTTGTGCACAAGTCAAACATGATTGGACCAGAGTTTCTGCTAATTTAGTTATGCCTGCTGTGTGAAATGTTTGTTTGTACAGTAAAAGCATCGGTTTTGATCTGATATGGCCTGGACCATGTAGGTATGACAAAAGCAAGGGTGCCGCTGCTGCAGGTATCCCTATAATTCCCTCCTTGGTTGTCCAAAGGCCCGTGTGGTCTTTGGTCAACCTTGCTTGTGCCCATGACGTTATGTCAGTTGGGGTGGCTTGTGCGTGTGCCACCCCAAAAGCATATCTACTATCTGTGTAAATATTAACTGACTTGTCCTTGAAAAGTTGGCATGCACAAATTAAAGCAATTAGGTCAGCTGCCTGTGCAGAGGAACAGGTCGTTCAGGTCGTGAACAGCTGCCATCCACAAAAACATGGTCATAATCCTTGTTAGGGAGATCACCGAGATCAGGGCAAGGAAGTGTGGTTTCCAAAAGGAGTTCGCCACAATTAGGTGCTGTTTGTATACTGTCATCAGTAAGCCGCAACAGAGAATGTAAGTAGCGGACCTGTGGTGATGTATCAGAGCAACTTTTAATAGTTACATTTTGTGTATTGAAAAGTATAACCTCTTAGCCGCTAGATCTCTGTGCTGACATGTGTTGAGCTGTCATGTTTTGAAGCAGATGTGTGACAGAGTGAGTGGTATAAAGAGTCATGGGGTGTCCTAACACCAGTTTAGATGCATCTTTTACTGCCATAGCCGAGGCTGCCAGAGACTGCAGGCAGCCCGGCATGCCCTGTACCTGTGCTGGAAGGACTTTTGAGAAGTAGGAGACTGGCCTCTGGCTTGTGCCATGTTCTTGGGCCAGAACCGCTGCATATGTTCTACCCATTACTACACAGTACAGGGAAAAATCCTTACTGTGATCTATTAGACCCAGTGCAGGTGCCTGCTGTAGAGACTTAATCAAACCCCTGAAAGCGTTGAGCATGTCCTCTGACCATTCCACTAGCTTTGGGGCAGTGATCAATGTGGCCTTCCGCAGGACCGAATCATAATGGGAACAATCGGGAATCCATTGCCTTATGTAGACTATAGACCCTAGAAATGACAGTAGTGCTGCTTTGTCCTTTGGTGGGCTTAGGCTAGTGAGGGCTGTGACTCGGGACGGTGACACCAAGCGCTTGTTACTTTGGATTATACACCCCAAGTACTCCACTACTTGCCTGGACCACTGGATCTTTCTGCTGGACACCAAGTGGGCCTTAGCAGCTAAGTGGGTCAAAAGGTTCCCTGAGTCTGCCTCGCATTAGCCCTTCTCTTTACTGCACAATAGGTCATCTACATATTGGAGCAAAGTGGACCCGCGTGGAGGCACCCAATCAGTCAGTGTTTGATTCAGGACCATGGAATATGCCGCAGGACTGTCCACAAAGCCTTGTGGAATACAAGTCCAGGTAAGCTGGCCCGTCTCCTGGGAAGTACCCCAGGTGAAACCAAACATGTTCTGGGACTCTTGGTCCACTGGAACGCTAAAAAAAAAAACGTTTGAAAGGTCAACTACAGTATACCAGCTGGAATCTGGGGGTATTGAGGTAAAAATTGAGCTTATATCCGACACCAATGGTGGCAGAGGGATAATAGCTTTATTTACCATTCTCAAATCCTGGACCAGTCTCCAAGTTCCATCGGCCTTCCGCACCGGATTGATGGGGGTGTTCCAAGGACTGATTGTGGGGACTAAAATGCCTCCCTGCAGATATTCATCTATCTGACCCTGTATACCATCTCTTTTGTCTTGTGCAATAGGCTATTGTTTTTGGAAACGTGATAAGGTGTCAGGTTTACGTGAGGGGACATACGGTGTGCAATTTAACAAGCCCACAGAGGACTTGCTTTTTGCCCAGATTGGGTGATCTTCCTAATGTGCAGGTATGAGCATAAAATAACCTTGGAGATCCCTCCTTTTGGGGTTAGCTAGATCACATTTTGGGGACTGTGCTGTTAGACTGCCATCTGCATTGAATTTGATACAGATGTGTAATACTGACATCAGATCCCGTCCCATCAGGGGAATGTGACAGCTGGTTAAAACTGCAAAACTCATGTGTGCCAAAATCTCATCTACACTCATTCTACGCCCGCTGCAATATCTCCGGAGAAATGTAACAGCTTCGGTTGGGCTTTTCCTAGGTTTTGGACAGTTAGTTCTAATGTCCTGGACTGTGTCTATGGGCAACGGTATCTGTATATCCTCACCCCCCCCCAGTAATGAGTGGGAATTTTAAAAGCTTGTCTCCAAGTTTGGCCCCCGGGCGGAGCGACCTTACCCCCCACTGAAGCATCAAGGGCTTCTGCTAATTCTTGATCTGCTAAAATCTGCTTAGCCTTTTTATCTTGTTGTGTCAGTATGGCAATATCTAGGGTGGATTTGGCTTTTTGTGTCTCCTCTCTCTCTCTTAGCTCTTCTACATACTTTCTAAGGGACTCAAGCTCATCCCAAGTTGTTGGGGTTCCCGAGGGTCTAGTACTCGCCTTCAAGTCTACCTGCTCTGTCCCTTCTGTATCACTATCCTGTTCAGTACCTTGCCTAGCTGTCTTTTTTGTTCCTTCTGTCTGTCACTTTCTAGTTTCTCCAGCCATGCTATTTCCTGTAGCAACCCTTCTTTCTCTTCCTTTGCCCTTGTTTCTCATACCATGCTGCTTCCCGTTCCCTTCTTATTCTAGCTTCCTTTTCTGCCTGAGCTCTTTGTCTGTGTAGGGTATGGACTAGAACAGCTGTATTAGCGGTGTCTAGGGAGGGGTACAATTTTGCGGGGGTGGTTGGCATAGGGGTTTTATCTTCTTTTAAAAATACATATGGTGGAGGTGCACTGGGCAGAGGAGTAAATGGGGGTAGCGGGAGTGGCTTATCTGCTTCCCTTGGTTTAAATTTCTTTTTATATTCTTTCATCGCTTTTTCCCATATCTTCATACATTTTTTCATATAATTTTCATCCCAATCACCCGGCGGATAGTTATACTGATTATGTGTGCCACAGATTTTCTGTATTTCTACCCAGTCTTCTTCCGAACAGGGACCTGCAGGACTTAGATCACTAATCTGTAGCTGTTGGGCTCTGCAGCACACATTTTGCCAAAATGGATCAGTATAACTCGGCCCTCAGGTACCTTTTACAAAATCAACAGGGGAAGGCTGACACTGCTCACCTTCAGGGTCTTTCTTCCCTAATTTATTCCCCATTATGCCAAATAGAGGGCTTTATAACCACAAAGGTGGTGAGTCCCCGCGGAGTTAGCCCTTCAAAGAATCTAACGTTTTGGTTGTGGTTATGTATATTAAATCTCAGGACCCAGAACTTAGGGGTGCCTGGAGATTGGATTGTAAAATAAGGACCTTTGCCAATTCTTTCCTTATATCCTCCGGGGACCGTAGCCACCAATGTTGGCACTTGCCCACGGAAAATAAACAGAAGACCTGTTAAACAGTCTGGACAATTTTGAGGCATCTATTTGGCACAAATGTATATATATATATATATATATATATATATATATATATATATATATATATAAACAAAAATCTTATCCTAAAATAACAATCAGTCTTTAAATTGTATCAACCACATGAAAGTATAAACAAGCAAAGAAAATACAATAACAATCAGACTTAAAATTGTGTGAACCACATGAAAGTATAAACAAGCAAAGAAAATACAAATTATTTCATAAAATTCAATTGTTAATTTAAGCAAGCTTGCAGTTACCAATTTAAACCTTTAGAGGTCCACACACCCGTCCTTTCTAAAATGAGGAGTGCAATTGCGCTACTCCAAAATGTCCTATAAACCTGTCCGGCCAACCTAACGGGACTTCTTTAACCTATAATCCACTTTAATTTAAACATACACGCTTACAATTATTCCCAGGGAGGTCAACCTAGCATCCCTCGAGAAAGTTCTTAACTTAAGCAACCAGGAGAGAAAAATAAATAAATGGGGTAGTCAATCGAGACAGAATAAGTGATTTCAACTCTGCAGAAATGTGCTCCACAAAGTCCCACTTACCTGTCAAACGATTGACCCCCACTCCTGATACCATCTGTTAAAATCCGCTGTAAACTGCTTCTAACCTTAAGAGCCTAGGCTGGACCTGGGTGTATGGAGTCTTTCTGATCGATCGGGTAATTTAAGACACACACAGAATATGGTGAATCCCAATTACACTGGTTTATTGCATACAGGCTTATTTTGTACAATACAAGACGAGGGGAACCGCCCCTGGTTAAACCCACCAAGGAACAGTTCCTTTATTATACAAATTGCATATTAACAGGTTACACAAGTTTAACTGCCCAGAGATGGCAGAAGGCAAGTTTATCTAAATAGAACTCACCGCAAAATCCGGCCGTTGAGCCAGATCCTGAAACATGGGACACTTCTTTAAGGAAGTAGCCTAACCACACGTCATACATATCCTGTCATTCTGACTCAACTGTGTAAGTGACATATAGAAAGAAAAACATTCTATACATTTCTACAATAACAAGTATTAAAGAATAACTCTAAAGGTGAAATAACAAGTCTTAAAGAATAACTCTAAAGGTGAAATACACTAGGGATAACCTTACAGCATATTTTGAATATGTCATTTATTTTTCAACTTAGTTAGGCTTAAATACAGTAGCAGCACCCAGTCTAATTCAATAAACTGCGACACCTGAATTATTCAGTGGCAATAGGCTTAAATTGAACAGTGGAAGTAGGAGCCACAACAGATCTAAAGGTGTTTGATACAAAATTGGCTACTGTCAGAACATTACATAAGCACCTGAATGGGTAAAAAATAGAAAGAAACAAGGCCGTTTTATCTTGCATTAAAACAATAGTTTCAAATATTGTTTAGTGTCTGGGCAGTATTTTAGCAGCTTGGTTAGACCATATTACAAGAGGAAGAGATTAGGCAGGTTTTAAGCTGGAATAAACTGAGAAGTAGGAAATTTAAGTTAAGAGTGAAAAACAGTTGTGCTTTTGACTGCTGGCGATTGCTTGTGGTTGCAGTTGTTTTACTTTTTTAGTGATCTTTGCTAGCATCTTTTTAAAACACTTTTTAAATACCAATTTGCTTCTTTCCTCCCTTCAGTCTGCTAATTAGGGTAGTGGTTAATTGTTCACAGGTGCTACAGGTACTATATATATTTCTGTACAAACTCACTCTGAGCTTGCCCAGCTTTGCTTTGATAAAGTAGGAAATTTGACCAAGTGGTTAGGTAAAACCCAAAGTTTAAAACAGGAGATTACAGTGGGTATAGAAAAGAATTGCCCCCTTTAAAATAATCACATTTTGTTGCTTTGCAGCCTAAAATGAAGACAGACACAGTTTTTGTTTTATCCAGCTGTATTTACTCAGTGCAACTTATAACATCCAAGTGAAAGATATAAAACCAACATGTCATAAACAAAAATCAAAAACAGAATCACTGTTGGAAAAAGTATCACCCCCCCCCTTGTGTCAGTATTTTGTGTAAACACCTTTTGCTTTAATTACAGCCTTTAGTCTATTGGGATACTGTATGTCTTTACTAACTTTGCACATCTAGACTTTACCCAGTCTTCTTTGCAAAACTGCTCAAGTTCTGTTAAATTTTATGGTGACCATTTGTGGACTGCAGTCTTTAAGTCATTCCACAGATTTTTAATGGGGTTTAGGTCTGGACTCTGACTAGGCCATGCAAGGACATTCACCTTTTTCTCCTGTGTCAGGACAATGTATGATCTTACTGATTCACACTACAGTATACATTAATAGTGGTTAATAATAATGCATATACATATTTATAAGTTGGTGAATATCAATTATAATAATAGTTGATATGGTTGTATCCTCCATTTTATATAAGTAGCTAAGATGGTGTTTTTGAGTTTGTTTATACATGTCATTTCACCCTTATGCCGCGTACACACAATCGATTTTTTCGACGGTGAAAACACAGTCGAGAAAATCGACGTGAAAAACGAGGAACAGCTTGTTCCCCCCACACACGGCCGTTTTAAATGACATTTTTTTTTGGGTCGAAAAAAACGACCGTGTGTGGGCTCCCCGGCAGTGTTTCCCTATGGAAACGACGGGAATTACGACGAGAAAAATTAGAGCATGTTATAATTTTTCTCGTCGTGATTAATGCCGTTTTTCCCGTCGAGAAAAACGACAAAAAGCCCACAGACAATCGTTTTTCTCGTCCAAAGGGAAAAATGAAATTTTTCTCGACGGGAAAAATGATCGTGTGTACGCGGCATTATGCTTTTCTTGAAAATACCACAAGGATGTATACCAGGAGACATGTCCATGTATGTTAATGTTGTGTTACTTGTGTTGCCTTTGATAAGAAAACCCTATAAAGGGGTATCTGAAATTTTATGAGATCAGAGCATACTTTGACGGCCTTGTATGTGTGTGCTCTCCGTAATTATGTAATGTAATTACGTAACAAATAAACATGATTTGGAACTCTCTCAGTCTTTAGGTTAATTTTACAGGTTTCCTATAAGATAGGGAACGTGAGATAAAAATCTCTGATCACTCTTTAAACCACTGTGTGGTCATTTTTGCTGTGTGCTTTGGGTCATTGTCATGTTGGAAGGTAAGCCTTTTTTCCATTGACAACTTTCTGGCAGCGGGCTGCAGATTTTCCTCAAGCATTTGATGGTATTTTACCCCATCCATTTTTCCTTCTTTCCTGACAAGTTCTCCAGTCCCTACTGCAGAGAGACAACCCCATAACAGGATATTACCACCTCCATGCTTTACTGTAGGAGTTATATGTATGGTGAGCTTTATTGGATTTCCGCCAGACATATAATTTGGTGTTGAGACCAAATAATTCAATGTTAGTCTCTTCTGACCATAACACCTTTTTCCATGTGGTCTCAGAATCTTCAAGGTGTGTTTTGGCAAAGCTCAGCTGTGACTACATGTGGCCTTTCTTGAGAAGTGGCTTTTTTCAATTCAATTTAGTGTGATTTTTCCTGAAAATATTTGTATGATAAATAACTTCACAAATATCACGTGACAAAAAACTGCATCTACCACCAATTTATTTTCCAGGATCTCTGCTTTTAGAAAATATATGCTTTTTGCAGGGTTTTATACAAAAAGTGAAAATCTTTCCCCAGTAGACCCGTGGTTAAAGTGATTGTAAAGGTTCTTTTTTTTTGTTATAAAAAAACATGTTACACTTACCTGCTCTGTGCAAGGTAACTCCTTTTCTGGGGTCCCCCGGAGGCACTCCTCTTCATTGGGTGCCCCCATGGAGAGCCACTTTCCATGGGGGCACATGTGCGGGCATGCTCCCGAGTCCTGCTGCTGTGTCCATTACCACAGACAGCAGGACTCGGCCCCGCCCCGGCTCCCGTGTCACTGGATTTGATTGACAGTAGTGGGAGCCAATGGCTCCTGCTGCTAGCAAGCTATCCAATGAGGACCCGAGACAGTGGCTGGAGCTGCTAGGCTCGTAATCGTCGCTAGAATGATTGGGTTCAGGTAAGAAAAAGGGGGGCTCTGGGGAAATGCATTAGGGTGAAAAACCTTGAGACTTTACAACTCCTTTAAGTTGGGTTGATGAGGGTACAGATTAGCATGATGGTGACATTTTCACGTTAGCAATTGCTGAAAATCCGAATGACATTGGCTATACGTAAATGAGGATTTAATTGTTCTGTAATTAATGAAAATGTCATCCATATCTTTTGACATCATTGTTGTTAACTGGGGATTCATTTTGAGAGGGAACATTTTATATGCACATATGCACATATATATTTACACCTTTTTCATCATTCAGCTGTACAGCAGCAAATCACCTCTGGATGCTAGCTGTCACTGACAGCTAGTGGTTTAAGCCTGAACCTCCACACACAGGAGCAGTTGATTCCTGCTGTTTTAGGTGTCCTGCACACTGCAGCTTTCAAACGCTTACTTTTTCAAGCATTTGACATGTTTTCTGCCCCTAAACACCCCTGTATGTTAGCCTATGTGTAAATGTATAGGTTTGCATGCACATGCGTTTAGAGGTTATGGAGTTTAAGGGCAAAAATCTGAATGCACCAAAATCACATTCAGGAAAGGAGCATTTGGGCAGAAAAAATATTGCTCCTAAACGCGTCTAAACACACCTAAACGCTAGGCGCATTTAGCGCTATTGTGTATTCATTCATTTCAATGGTCAGAATAAATTAAAATTCTAGCTAATAAAATGAATGAGCACCCAAACACTTTCTGCTAGGTGCATTTTTAAACCTTTTTTTTTTCTGCCAGGAGAAAGGTTCTGGGATGCTGCTCTCCCATTGCTGTTTTAAAACAGCAGTGGGGACTCAGGTAGGTAAAGCATTATTATCCATCAAAGTAACGATTTTTAGGCCTTTCTGCCTAAAAATAAGACTTAGAGGATGAAATAGGGTAGGCTAAAATTAAATCAATGTGCAAAAGTAAGTATTTGTACAATAAAGCACCATGGACTTTGAATCTCCTTTGCCCCTCCTAAATGATAACTGAGGACATTTAAAGTTAGCTGCATGTTTCTGTATTTATATCTTGCTTTTAACCTACATTCTTGAAGTGAACATGTAATCCATCTTAACCTTTTAGAAAAATAAATCCTTTCACTGCATGGTGCTTGCTAATAGCTTTAATGGCCAGAAAATCTTTTTTTGCACAGCCCCACAACCCTGGTTACACCGGTTACTAAAATATAGGCACGCTGAACTCCTGTAAGTCCCACCCCCAGGGTTTACACCTACAGTTGTGCTTATAAGTTTACATACCCTGGCAGAATTTATGATTTCTTGGCCATTTTTCTGAGAATATGAATGATAACACAAAAATGTTTATTTCACTCATGGTTAGTGTTTGGCTGAAGCCATTTATTATCAGTCAACTGTGTTTACTCTTTTTAAATCATAATCACAACAGAAACTACCCAAATGACCTTGATCAAAAGTTTACATACCCTGGTGATTTTGGCCTGATAACATGCACACAAGTTGACACAAAGGGGTTTGAATGACTAGTAAAGGTAACTATCCTCACCTGTGATCTGTTTGCTTGTAATTAGTGTGTGTGTGTATAAAAGTTCAATGTGTTTCTGGACTCCTGACAAACCCTTGCATCTTTCATCCAGTGCTGTACTGACGTTTCTGGATTCTGAGTCATGGGGAAAAGCAAAAGAATTGTCAAAGAATCTGCAGGAAAAGGTATCTGAACTGTATAAAACAGGAAAGGGATATAAAAAGATATCCAAGGAATTGAGAATGCCAGACAGCAGTGTTCAAACTCTAATCAAGAAGTGGAAAATGAAGGGGTTCTGTTTAAACAAAACCACGGTCAGGTAGACCAACTAAAATTTCAGCCACAACTGCCAGGAAAATAGTTTGGGATGCAAAGAAAAACCCACAACTTACTTCAGGTGAAATACAGGACTCTCTGAAAACATGTGGTGGGGCTGTTTCAAGATGCACAATAAGGAGGCACTTGAAGAAAGATGGGCTGCATGGTCGAGTCGCCAGAAGGAAGCCATTACTACGCAAATGCCACAAAGTATCCCACTTACAATATGCCAAACAGTACAGAGACAAGCCTCAAACCTTCTGGCACAAAGTCATTTGAAGTGATCAGACCAAAATTTATCTTTTTGGTCACTACCATATACACTACATTTGGAGAGGAGTCAACAAGGCCTATGATGAAAGGTACACCATTCCTACCATGAAACACGGAGGTGGATCACTGATGGCCTGGGGATGTGTGAGGTACAAAGGCACAGAAAATTTGGTCAAAATTGATGGCAAGATGAATGCAGTATGTTATGAAAGAATACTGGAGGAACATTCATCAGCCAGGAAGCTGCGCATGGGACGTACTTGGACATTCCAACATGACAATGATCCAAAACACAAGGTCAAGTCGACCTGTCATTGGCTACAGCAGAATAAAGTGAAGGTTCTGGAGTGGCCATCTCAGTCTCCTGACCTAAATATCATTTAGCCACTCTGGGGAGATCTCAATTGTGCAGTTCATGCAAGACAGCCAAAGAATTTGCAGGAAGGCTTTTTGTCAAAAGGAATGGGTAGCTTTACCATCTGAGAAGATAAAGAGCCTCATCCACAAATATCACAAAATACTTCAAGCTGTCACTGATGTTAAAGGGGGCAATACACGGTATTAAGAACTGGGGCATGTAAACTTTTGATCAGGGTAATTTAGGTAGTTTCTCTTGTGATTATGACATAAAATGAGTAAACACAGTTGATTGATAATAAATGGCTTCAGCCAAACACTAACCATGAGTGAAAGAAAAGTTTTTGTGTTATTATTCATATTCTCTTAAAAATTGGCCAAGAAATCGTAAATTTTGCCAGGGTTTGTAAACTTATGAGCACAACTGTATTATCAGCAGAGACCTTCAAAATGTGGCATTTATTTTTACAAAATGTGGCACAAAAAAATGTGGCAATATGGCACTTATTTTGGTCAAATGTGGCATTTATTTTGGCCAAATGTGGCATTTATTTTTCAACTTTCCACCCCCCTTCCCATCGTAAAAAAGGATATTAAATAGTGCAACTTGAATCATATTAACTACTTTATTACTATTTACTAGACATGTGCATTCGTTTTCGTCCGAATGCATTTTCGTCCGTATTTCAGCTATTTTCGTTATCGTTTTAACAAACGAAAACGAAAGCACAGAATCCGAAAACCGAAAGATCCGACATAAACAAATGCTTTATTTTCGTTTTCGTTGCTACAACAGTTCAATATAGATAGGAGATTCGACGTGACGCTGACAATAACAATCTGTGTCTATCGAACCTGTGGTCGAATGTGCCTAACCTTAACTCTATTAGTCCAAGATTATTCTACATAGAGAGAAAAGATTCGACATAGAGAGAAAAGATTCGACATTATAGAGAGAAAAGATTCGTTATTATAGAGAGAAAAGATTCGACATTATAGAGAGAAAAGATTTGACATTATAGAGAGAAAAGATTCGACATTATAGAGAGAAAAGATTTAACATTATAGAGAGAAAAGATTCGACATAGGGAGAAAAGATCACTGCTGGAATTGGGTGGGGGAAGTAAAATAAAAATAATGATGATGATGAATGTTATTGGCTGATTGTAACCAAAGAGGAGGAGCAGTAAAATAGCTAGAATGGCGAAGATTCGACAAAGCATCGAAAGTTAGAAGATTCGACGGAGCAGCAAAACTGTACGACGCTGCAATCGTACATTTCCGGTCAGATGCATCCGCCCATAGGCTATAGAAGAATTCTAATGTTGGTTGACTAGTAATAGTAATTAATAAATATAATTATTACTAGTCATACAACATTAGAATTCTACTATAGCTTGTGGGCGGAACATTCGACCGGAAATGTACGATTGCGGCGTCGTACAGTTTCGCTGCTCCGTCGAATCTTCTTTGAAGATTCGACAGACACCATAAGCCTTCAATGACAGATTCGACCCTAATTAATTCAGATTTTCGGACGAATGCAATTTCTAACGAAAAACGAAATAAATAAAAACGAATTTCGGGAGTAACTAAATTAATTAATTTTTCGGACGAAAACGAAATTCCGAAACGAAATATTTCAGTGTGCACATGTCTACTATTTACAGGTATTTACAACAATTTTAGTTTTAATTATAGTATAATTTTACGTGAGCGACTATGCTCTCCATAGAAAAATTGAGGCGACGGTTGCTGAGGATGTACTTTAATTTTGAAAAAGTCCTCTCTATGTCGGCTGATGTTCCAGGCGTGTATTTCATTTCCAGCATGTCTGCAGCGTCCCAATCTTCTTTCAGCTGGGATTCCTTTCCTTCGAGGTTCACGGCCACGCTCCTGACTTTCTCCCAGCCACAATTCCTGGTCAGAACGGCCTGTACTTTGTCCTTAATCCTCTTTCCAATGGCTCCTGGGTAATCTGTGTTGGCAATTTCCTCCATCTTCGCCGCAGAGGTCGTCAGGAGAATCTTCTGAGACTGAAGCTGCTCGATGACTTCTGGAATTGACTTGAAATTGGCCTCCAAAAAGAGAAGCTGCAGGAAGAGGGCCGGGTCATCTATGAGGTCTTTTGCCTTTTTCACCACACCAGAATCGTCTTCCAGCTCCGTTACCACGGTTTTGAAACCTTCAAAATGCTTCACATACCACAATACTGCAGACAACCAGGTGCCCCACCTAGTGACAACAGGCTCGGGAGGTAGTGGCACGCCAGGCAAATGTTTCCTGAATACCTCGACCCTCTTTGGTGCCTTCAGGAATATTTTTTCCCCGCCGAGATGAGTTTATTGACTTTGGGGTGCTCTTCCCGTATGGCCTTCGCAACACAATGTAGTCCATGCGCCAGACACGTCTCGTGGATAATTTTTGGTTAGATAGCCTTAAGGGTCCTCCCCGCGCTCAGAATGTATGCTACACTATCCGTGACAAGTAGTAGCAAGCGTCCTGCCGTGTTGGGGGCTCCTTGCCACAGCAGTCCTGAAACAAATAAATAAATGAAATATTAGCATGCTGTATATAAGCACTAAAAATGGCACCGTGACAGACAAAAGCTAAAATTAAAGCCTGAAGGGTGCTGGTTTAGTAGTAGTAGTAGTGTAGGAAAAAAAGGCACTTACTCAGGGCTTCCTGGACAGTTTGGACGATGGTTAAAGCATTGTTTTTTTCCAACTGAGCCACGTGGATAAGATGACCTTTTTGGGCATTGTCAGGATCAAATTTTCCCACAACGACTTTGGCGATGTATCGTCCGAGTGAGTCCGTTGCTTCGTCTACGCTGAGCCAGATCCTTGAGTCACCAATGTCCTTGCGAATTTCCTCCAAGTTCTAAGAAAGAAAAATATATACACGTATACAGTCGGCACCATTTAAAACATGAACATTTGTTTTTTTTCATACCTACACGTAAACATGTTTGTACATTTTTACTCGTTGATCTTAATTTTTGCAGAAGGTATTGTTGCTCAACCAAAGGTACCTATGCGTGATTTGAACATAAACTATCATTGAACGTTGCTTACCTTTTCACACAATTGAGGTACCATTCGTCTTAGGGTGCTCACGCTTGGCAATTTGACGCTACAGTACTTGTCAAAAATGTTGCACAAGGGATCCTTCTCCAGTTTGTGTAACGGAATGCTTTCTTTAAGGAAAGCCTTGGTGACGTCTCTGGAAAATTTCTGGACCTCGGGCCAAATTTCCCATGACACCACATCTCTAAGGAGCTGCTGCTGCTTCCGATCAGTACTCGGAGCTTTGTCCCTTGCCAGGTGCTGCTCGCTTTTCTTGTGCACGTTGAATTGCCACTTCTTCTTAAACTCATACTGTAAATTAAATACAAGAAAAAGTTTTGTATTCAGTACCGGTAAAAATTCTCCAGTAAAAGTCAGTTTCCTACACAGGCCAGAATAGATCAGTTTTGGTGAGGACAGAAAACAGTTTTCAACTATAGAAAATTTTGACACTTGAGGAACATTTCAAGGCTACTTGGGGTACAAGGCTGTTGGGTACCATAAAACGAAAATTAGTGGCCATAACTTCAAAATATACAGTGCTTTTGGAAGTAATAGAAAAAGATGACATTCTCTCGAAAAATTTAAAAAGTGAGAGAAATGAGAATGATATAGGTATAAGAAGAGTTCTCAAAGAAAACTGAATAAAAACGTACCGATTTCGTGCACAACTTGCAGAATATCTTCCCACCTTCCACGGCAAAATTGCTGTCACCATTAATCTACTTCTTGAAAAGGGTTACGTTTTAACTAGCAACTTTAGGCATATTGAATTAGGAAAACACGAAAATGTAAAACACGAGCGATGACTTCAGTAATACACTTCAGCTTGGTATGAAGGACGTGGGAAAGGGAGCTGATATACTGTATATAGACATTTCCCTACGGTCCTCCCCCCTGCTAATGGATTTTTACATACAGTGTACACAAAGATATACACTGTGGGACAATCCCAACTCCCCCTTAGCAGGCAATCCACATACACATATACATCCCATAATAAGTTTATCTTAAGGCAGACAGAACAATGTGAGGTCATTAACATTTAACAATGAGACAGGCACAATCCACATTCCCTCCCAATACACAAACAATAGGGAAGTCTGCCAATGACAGTCTGTGTGTCTCTCTCACAGACAAGCACATGGAATACACCGTGTAAGGTGGTATTACATCTTCATATTTCTATATGAAGACATTGCTGACAAATATTACTGTCCCACTTGAAGAATATTCGAATATTTTTATTTTTTCTTGGCCCAAATAAAGCAAAATAAGGCAAAAATTTTGGCATTTTCCCGAAAATCTGCGAAATATGGCATTTCACCGAAAAATTTGCAAAATTTGGCATTTTAGCATGGCGCCTTGGCAATGTGGCATTTGATGGTCTCTGATTATCAGTCAACTGTGTTTACTCTTTTTAAATCATAATGAAAACAGAAACTAGCTAAATGACCCTGATAAAGAGTTTACATACCCCAGTTCTTAATACCGTGTATTGCCCCCTTTAACATCAATGACAGCTTGAAGTATTTTGTGGTTGAGGCTCTTTATCTTCTCAGATGGTAAAGCTGCCCATTCCTTTTGGTAAAAAGCCTCCAGTTCCTGTAAATTGTTGGGCTGTCTTGCATGAACTGCACGTTTGAGATCTCCCCAGATTGGCTCAATGATATTGAGGTCAGGAGACTGAGATGGCCATCCAGAACCTTCAATTTATTCTGCTGTAGACAATGACAGGTCGACTTGGCCTTGTGTTTTGGATCATTGTCATGTTGGAATGTCCAATTACATCCCATGCGCAGCTTCCTAGCTGATGAATGCAAATGTTCCTTCAGTATTTTTTGATAACATACTGCATTCATCTTGCCATCAATTTGACCAAATTTCCTGTGCCTTTGTAGCTCACACATCCCCAAAACATCAGCGATCCACCTCCGTTTTTCACAGTAGGAATGGTGTACCATTCATCATAGGCCTTGTTGACTCCTCTCCAAATGTAGCATTTATGGTTGTGGCCAAAAAGCTCAGTTTTGGTCTCATCACTCCACATGACTTTGTGCCAGAAGGTTTGAGGCTTGTCTTTGTGCAGTTTGGCATATTGTAAGTGGGAAACTTTGTGGCATTTGCGTAGTAATGGCTTTCTTCTGGCAACTTGACCATACACCCCATCTTTCTTCAAGTGCCTCCTTATTGTGCATCTTGAAACAGCCCCACCACATGTTTTCAGAGAGTCCTGTATTTCACCTGAAGTAAGTTGTGGGTTTTTGTTGCATCCTGAACAATTTTCCTAGCAGTGGTGGCTTAAACTTTAGTTTGTCTACCTGACCGTGGTTTGGTTTCAACAGAACCCCACATTTTCCACTTCTTGATTAGAATTTGAACACTGCTGATTGGCATTCTGAATTCTTTGGATTTATTTTTATATCCCTTTCCTGTTTTATACAGTTCAACTACCTTCTTCTGCAGATCCTTTGACAATTCTTTTGCTTTTCCGAAAACTCAGAATCCAGAAACGTCAGTGCAGCACTGGATTAAAGATGCAAGGCTCTGTCAGGAGTCAAAAAACTCATTGACCTTTTATACACACACACTAATTACAAGCAAACAGGTCACAGGTGAGGATGGTTACCTTTAATAGCCATTCAAATCCCTTTTGTGTCAACTTGTGTGCATGTTATCAGGCCAAAATCACCAGGGTATGTAAACTTTTGATCAGGGATTTCTAATAAATAGCTTCAGCCAAACACTAACCATGAGTGAAAGAAATGTTTTTGTGTCATCATTCATATTCTCCAAAAATGGCCAAGAAATCATAAATTCCGCCAGGGTATGTAAATTTATGAGCACAACTGTATATTATGCTATTCCTGTATCCATTGAGAGAACCTGTATTGGCCAATGAATAAGGCTGCATTCACACCTGAGTGTTTTGTAGCCTGAAGCCTGAAGCTACAAAACGCTAGAGGGGTAAAAAAACATTATACTCTATGGAGATGGACATCTCCACTCCAAAAGCCTGAAGCTTGAAGCCGAACGCCTGAAGCTCAAACAAGTTCCGGACCCTTTTTTGTCACGCGAATCGGGCAGATTTGGGCGTTTTAGGAGTCATAGAATGTAATGGAAACGCTCGATTCAAGTGTTTAGCGCGACAACGAGCGTTTCGACGGGCGCAAATTCGCGAGACAAAACGCCGGTGAAAAACGTCGGTAAAAACGCTCGAAGAGCTACGCTCAGGTGTGAATGCAGTCTTAGAGTCAAGAAGTCATGCAAGGTAAACTGTGGTCAGAGGGCCATACAGAAGAGGCTTTCCTCCCTTTTTAAAAACATAAAATGGAGACATATTGCTCAAAGTTCACACATATTTACATTAAACTACCCTTTTTGTATTAGTTAAATGACTTCAGTATTATTAATAGTCTTATTTACCATCATTCATAGGAGGTATCATCAATCTTGCTTTTGCATGTAAGATTTTGAATGAAAACCAATAGTAATCAGACACAGTTTGCCTAATCTTCCTAGTTTTCTCAGATGGATGCTTACTTATTTGACCTTCATCCTCCTAGGCATATTGAAATGGTGAGATAAAGCTTCCCCTGTCAAACATAATTATTGTAACCATAAACCCTGTCATATATAATTATCTTATCCGTAAGCACACTGTTAAAAACTGGGAAATGTTATCAGTATGTGTACATAAACAAATAGACTTTAATTAAAACTATATATTTACATAGCACAAAGTGAATAAATGAATTTATGTAGACAGAGACCATGTCCTCAGACGGTATCTTAGGAGATGCACTAAGCCTTCAGAGATTTAGTGCATGCCATAATCATAAAAAGGTTTATGTTGTCCTCTGCATTGTCAAGCCTTCAATCCCTCTATATTTCACTGGAAGGGAAAAGATATATGTCTGTGTATATAACATGGCATTAAAAAAGCATCTGTAACAATATGATTTATAGATCTATTATAGGTAGCTATATTAGTAAATTTGTGTTGCTCTTGATTGAAGTAGTTAACCTAGTAACTAGTAAAATTAGTAAATGTATTTAATATACCTGATTGCCAATTTTTGTAAATAAAACCTACAAAAAATTCTGTGTATGAATTATGACTATTGTTTATTCAAAGGTTTTTGGATTATACACTTTTTACACAAAGATTCTTGGTATGTACAATCAACACACATTCTGCATGCGACTCCAAGCTTGCTATGGTTTATAGCATTCAAAGGTATGGGTTTGTTAAAAAGTCAGATTAAGTAACTATTTTGTTAAGTTTGTTAGACATGCAGTTAAAGACCGCATCTGTTATAGCAGGTGTATTTGCACAGCAGAAGAGAAATAACTTTCGTCCTTGCATTTAGTGATGTTTACAAGGTTTCCAGAAGGAACTCTTAATTTATGTAGCTAAAGATTCCGATTTCTTTTTATGCTCTTTTGTTTTTTGCCAACTAACTAACTAAAAAAAAAAAAAAAAAAATGTAATTTGCTCTGTTATTTTAAGAGGTGATAAAGGGACTGGAATTAGCTTATTTACATGTTATTAGGAATAAATATTATGTTTTGTTTATTTTTTATGTATTTATTTTTTAATTGGATGTGGCTGTGTATCTGTGGCTTTTGATAGGGCCACTAACCTTTTTTTTTTACCAGGGCAATGTTTTAAATTTTTCAATAAACATGTTTAAATATACATATGTTGCTAGAAAATTACATGAAACCCCCAAACATTATATATTTTCTGAAAGCAGAGGCCCCGTAGAACAAAATCAGGACAGTTGCAATGTTTTTTTTTTTTGCATACTACTTGTATAGCTTTTTATCAAATGTATACTTTCAGGAAAAAAAAATCCATTAAAATATTAAAATACATTTTTGTACACACACCCACACAACATAATATAAATTTTTTGGTAGACTAAAAAGGTGGGGTTGTGTTGAGATAAGAGATACCAAACATGTCTAGACTTAAAATGTATGTAAACCTCAGAATCTGAGCACAGCACATATATCTGTAGTGTTTACTTATCTCTCTCCAAGTGCTGTTTCTCTTTGGGGCTCTGTTCCTCTGTTATCAGCATGAGTCACTTCTGACAAGTTTTTCCGACACATGAGATTCATTTGGGATGGGGAGGGGGATAAGCACAGAGCTTGTGTATTCACAACACAGTTCTGCTGCTGTGTGGAGGGGGTGTGTGCCTTTCCTTCAGCCAGCTCTCACACACTGTAACTGCAGTCTCTCCACCCCTCCTCTCTTCTCCTGACAGAGCAAGAAATATTTTAACACTTTTTTGCTCTTCTGAAGGGGTGCAGGGAAGAGAAGACTGCAGATAAATAAGTAGAAGCTATGTAGGAGGATTTGTTTAAATTCTGGGTATCATCTGAGGCTGTTCACTTCACTGGGTATATACAAGGAGAGTGTCACATACCTGGTTAGGGAGCCCAACGTGCAGGGAGTGGCCTCTCATAAACCTCCGGCTCGAGAACCCCTGGTAGAGCAGACAGGGGCTCAAGAGGGCAGAGGCACACAAGTGCCTGGTGGAAGCTGAATCGGATGGTGGTTGTGGCAGCTGGAGGGTAAGCAGCGGTCCGCAGCAGGAGGTAGCTGATGGAGGGCATGCAGAGGTCCGCAGCAGGGCACTTGTAAGTCAGGAGACAGGCTTGGTGAGGACAGGCCGGGTCAAACAAAAGCGGGCAGGTGAGGTGCAAGCAGGATCCAAGAATGGTTAAAGTCCAGGCCGGGTCAGGTTATCAGGCGGGCAGCAGACAGGTAAAAGGGAGCAGGCGGAAGCGAAGTTGGGACAAGCCGGGGTCGAAGGCAGGCAGCAAACAGGAGAAGTCAAGGAGAGCCGGATCAGGTATCAGGGTAACACAAATCAGTAGTTCAGGTAGCAGGGGTCTCAGGAAACGCTGTAGACCGGACAGCAAGGAAGCAAAGTGACAGCTCTCTTTAAATAGGCTGACTTGGTGCCAAGTACCGTCATTAGGTGCGCGCGCGCCGCTATCGCGCACCCGCGCACCGCTATTGCGCAGCCGCTCGCCGCTATCGCGCATGTGCGTGCGCCAAACAAATCTCAAGTGCACAGGAATTCTGACACCCAGATTGCTGGGATGACTGTGAAGACGTTTTTCCTGACAGAGAGTTTACATCCACTTTAAAACTGTGTGTGTAAGTAAATGACAAACAACTACAATACCCAAAACTGTCAATAGGCAATGCTTTAAAAGACTTTACAGACTTCCGGCTCTGGTGCCACATGGAATAGGAGTGCAAGACGGTGGCTCCGATAGGGACAGCTTGTAAAACTGGCACCAATCTCCCAGACATAGCCTCCGGGTCCTCTCCCGACTCAAACACGCTCCCTGAGTACCGCGGCATAGATCAATACTTAATATGGGGCGGCGCAGGCTCTCCACAAGCCCCAGCACCAGAGTCTCTCTCTCCCAGCTCTCTGCAGCCCAAAATGGCCGACACCACAGATATGAATGGAGCCAATATGGGAGGATTGCCCAGGCAGTGGCTGCTCTGCTCTCCCCCACAATCACAGCAGTGGTGGATAGAGCTGTGAGTATGGGCACTGATCAGCTCAGGAGGGAGATCAGGGAACAGGCAGGCAGGCTCACTAAGGAAGAGAACCAATTATCAGAACTAGAAGATGGGGCCCAGAGCTCGCAGGCAGCTGCTTATCAGACCTCCCAAACCCAGCACTATATTTTGGAAAAGCTGGACGATTTGGAAAATCGTTCTCGCCATAAATAATCTACGGGTTATTGGCCTCCCTGAGTCCTACAATTCTGAATCCCTGCCAGAACCCTGTTCTATGCGCATACCTGCAGCCCTTGGGATCACCTCACCATACATGGTAGAGAGGGCACATTGTGTAGGAGCTACTTCAAATGACAGACGCTCCTCTCGCCCGATCATTGTGCTCTATCTCAACTACACTGATAGAGGGGCCATCCTAAAATCCTTCCGCAAAGCCAATTCATTTGAGCTGGGGGGCCACAAATTAATAATATTTGCTGACAATTCTCAGGAAGTATCACACAGGTGGTAAGCGTTTCAACCCATCTGCTCTGCCTTACACCTCAAGGGTGTTAAATTTACTCTGGTATACCTGGCTATCATCTAACTCACTGATCAATTGGGAGAATCCAAATCCTTCTCCCACCCTGGGGAAGCACAAAGAGCTATCCCAATGAAAACAAACCGCTACCCAGAGGGTCCCAGGGAGCAACGTAGCCCTCGCAAAGAACCCCTTAAGAGGTTTTGGTATTCAGATAACTCTGGCTCGGCTAAGCAGCGCTAACCTATTAGGCCTCCAGGGCCTTAGAGCTAGTCCATGTCAAAACCAGATGCTCTGGATCTCTAAGCCACTTTCCATTCATCAGTAACTTTAGTTCACCCGTTTGGGTTATTATACTGGTCTGCTTTACATTTATTAATACTGTTTTGTTCTTTCTTTGCTCCCGTTCCTTTTACAGCCTTCCAGAGACATGCAGGCTGAATCTGAAGTGATAATCTAATCATAGTCCCTGTCATGATTATGCATTAACTGCCTGGTTGACATGACTTGTCTTTTTGACTACAGTCCCCTTCTCCGGTAACGCTGTCATTATGTTGGAGAACACGTGTGTGGAAGAAAGTGAAGTCAAGGCTTCTCTATAACTTTGAGTTATTGTTTATTTTGACTTGGTTCCTCTCTACATACTCCCCACTTTATCTCTCTCCTCCCCCTCACCAAGGCCATTTTCTTCCCCTTCCCCCTCCCTCCACCTCATAGCATTCAATTGCCCCCTCGTAAATTTCACAACACCGGCTAATCTGACTAACACTTACACACCCAACCCCTCCCCCACCGAATATGAGAATTACATAGTGGAACGTCAAGGGGCTCCGCTCTCCACATAAACGCATGGCGGTATTGCGACATTTAAAAAGACTTAAAACGGACATCGCCCTTTTACAGGAGACACATCTCCCCTCGGAAGATTTCCTACGCATGCGCAAACTATGGGTAGGGCAAGTGTACGGTTCAGCGTCAATATAAGGCGTGGGGTCTTGATTATTATTCATAAAAACCTCCCCTGCAAGGTAGTATCCATGACAAATGACACGGAAAGTCGTCTTTTGACCCTACACCTCCGTATCGCGACCAGGGATCTAGTAATGACCAACGTCTATGCCCCCAACTCCCCCACCAAATATTTTTTTCCAGTCAGTCTCCTTGCATCTAGCCCCGTACCTACATCTTCCTCTCATCACAAGAGGAGATCTAAACTCAGTTATGGTAGTGCAGGAAGACAAATCCATGGCAAAGTCTACATTACATCCTCGCCCACAAACTCTAGCCATGCCACTATTTGCCTTCACTGAGGCCCTACAGCTCATCGATTTTGGCACCTAGAGCACCCCAAAGGCAGAGACTTTACCTTTTACTCACCCCCACAACACTTTATCCAGAATTGATTATCTATTCTGAAACTCTGCTCTATTTACCCTGCACGTCAGAAACACGAGATATCTATCTCAGACCATGCCCCTGTCTCAGTCCAAATACAGGACTACGGCTTATCACCACAAGCAAAAACTTGGCACTTTCCCCAGTATCTAGCCCATAACCCTGACCTCCAGAAAGCGCTGCAAGAGGCCTGGTTGGAGTATGAATTAACAAATGCACTCCTAACTTATACTGGGACACCGGTAAAGCTGTGTTGCGAGGCAGGATCATTGGAAGACAATATCTACATTGGCGAATGGAAAGGCCCCGGGTTCTGATGGGTACACTCCCATTTTTTTAAAATTTATGGCACAAAGTTTTCCCTTCACTAGCAACAGTCTACCAGGAGATTTTAGTAGGGGGTGACTAATTGCCGTCCGGATACCAAGCCCACATAAAATTGATAGCCAAGAAGGGTAAGGATACTATGGAACCTGGCTCCTACAGACCAAATTCCATTTTAAACATGGATTTTAAAATCCTATCTAAAGTTATGGCCAACAGACTAGCCAAAATGATGCCTACCCTAATGCTCCACATCATCTAACATACGGAAAGTACTTACAGTCCGCAAATATGCAGATACCAACCCTGACAGCGTTATTGCCATAATTTCCCTTGACATAAAAAAGGCCTTTGAGAACTTCAGTTTTACCTGGTTGTCACTGGTATTGCTATGTACACCCCCTCCTTTTTAATCTTGCCTTAAAACCTCTCTCCCGCCACATTCGCTCTCACCCAGCCGTACATGGAGTACAAATAGGTTAACAAAATCTGCGACTAGCACTCTTCACAGATGACATTCTCTTCTTCACTTCCAACCCAGCCTCAGATATGATCACTATCCAAGTGCTACACTCTTTGATGTTGTGGTACCTGTAAAGATAATGAGGTCTGGCAAACCCAAAATGAATGGGAAAAATGGAGGGGTCATACCGAGCACAGTGCCACCCTCATTTTCCCCTAAATGTACAAGTTGGTGACAAAAATCATCAAATTTTTATTTCATGTCTGTGATTGGCAACCAGAGAAGGCAACATATTTAATAAAACCCCTGAAATAAGACAGTTCTAATTAGGACACAAAGCAGAGGATAGATAGATAGAATGTCATAAATTCTCCACTAGCAGGTATTCAAAAGACTTCTAATCAGGCACTATTGAAAAATGGCTGGGTCTCAAATATATGCAGGATAACTCAGGAATACACATCTGTTGGTCTGAATTGTTTTGGAACATAAGAGGGAAAGCTCCTCTCAAATGCTGCTGTATACTTAGCCTACTGGCTCAAATTACTGCTGCCAGGTGCTGGTCCTCAGAGATGTCTGACGTGTTTACAGATCTGCAAAAGTAGAAAGAGGGGCCACAGTGACAGGGGATCCAAGGACTGACTTCAGCTCAATTTTCTTCCATAAGGCACACCCACTGATGCGTTTCACCAGGATAGTGCTTACAGTGGAACTGCACTGCATCTGAGCACCACAAACAAAAAAATTATATTTAATTAATTGTTAATGTTTAAAGCAATTCACCCATCCATCTATGTCTCCATGCTTTATGTTGCTGAGAACTCATTTTGAAACACACCCTCTGATATTTATGGCAGTGGCCATCTTGAGTAAGGTGATGCAGATGATTCATATAGCATTTACTTTGTGGAATCTATCTGCCTTTGGCACAGGCATTGGCTTAGCTGAGAATTTCCCTCCCCTCCTGATGGCTTCTGGGATGTATGACATAATTTGCCTAGGCATGGAAACCAGGAAGTAACTGAAGAAATGTATTTTTTTTTTTAAAACAAGTAAATATGATATACTTTCCTTTTTATTTATGAATGCTAGCAGCATAAGTATTAAAAATAGTCCATGTTGATTGAGAGAGTGTAGTTCCACTTTAATCCTTAATCGATTAAATGCCCTGCCACTTAATTCATTCACAGAGTTTTGTGAATGTGAGAACTACAAGAAGAGAAACAGCTGGAATAGCAGGCAATGACAGCCTGATATTCTAGCCTCATATCCGCCGTGCGCTCCACGCTGGTTGACCCGGGCTTCCTGGTGGCCACAGGATGCTCAAGTAATCTCCTCCATCTCCAGGGGCTCCCTGGCACAAGGCGGGTTCTGCAGGATAGACCAGAGGGGCAATCCCATGATTTGATGAGCATATTTACTACACAATCTTGTGAGTGTTTTTAACCTTCATGCAATAAAATACCTTTTAACTGCTAAACTTAGGTGGCACTTCCTTCTCTCTTCCCTTGTATTTTTTTAGTTACATACTGGTCAGTACATATGGATTAAGTACAATCCTGCCCTGTTGTGTGTGTCATGTCAGAGGGGGCCTTAACCACAGTGGAGAGAAGTTTTGACCGAGAAGCAAAAGTTTACCAACATAGTGGGAAGGTGCATCTTTTTTGGGTTCTCACAGCTTTAAAGGGTAACTCCACTTTCGTGGAGAAAAAAAATACAGAGTAAAGAAAAAAATATATAGTGTATACAATTGCGACACAATCCATATTGTAATTGAATGTTATTAAAAATCACCCTTCCTTTTTGAAGCAGCAGCTCTGTAAATTTCTGAAAATTCAACGCAATATGGCTACCTGAAGGTGTTCTGTACACAAACAGAATGTGTACAGAACGCCCCCCAGAAATATAATTCCCTGCTTCTGTAATTGGCTTACCAATTTTCACAGAAGTCTGCCCTAAGATAAAAGTCACATTTCAGGCATCCCCTGTAATTTTTTGTGAGCTACTTCCAATAGGAAATCACGTCTAAGGCCTGGTTCACACCTATGCATTTTTTTGTGGGTTTTCAGTTTTGCAGAAACACACTACAGTCCATTTAACATGGTTTCCTATTGGTCACGTTTACATCTGTGCATTTTATGGCAGGGTCCAGGATTTTTTTCCTGGTTTTTGGTTCCATAGACTTCAATGGATCAAAAACGTGTATTGAAAAATGCAAAATGCACCTGCAATATGCAAACTGCAACCTGCAATGGTGTGAACTAGGCCTAAAGGGATGCAGGCCCAGAAGCTTTCTTCATTAGAGCCCTGCAGGTGCACAGCTGATTTTTAATTATGAAACCACTTCGATTAGACTCACTTTCCCACATGGATACAGACAAACACACAGGGGTTTCTTCAGAGTAACAAAAGGTACAGTAGGAATCTGAAAAAAAGTTTGTTAAAATTCTTGCAATGTACATCATCCAGAGGGGAGTTTTTTCTCAACAAAAGTGGAGTTACGCTTTAAGTTTTAATTTTTTCAAGAGTAGTTGAAAAGGATGCAGTGAGATGCTGAGTCAATAAATGCAGCTCTAGATGAGGCTGTCAGCAACAACTTCCTGATGCTGTCTAACTAACACACATGTACAAAGTTTAATTTGAATAATAAAACATACCTAAACAAGGCAATGCATTGGGTAAACTTCTCTCTATACAATTTTAAAGGGGTTGTAATGCATCCTCTGCATTAAGGTTAAAAAACTTCTGACACTGACCAGCCCCCCCCGTTTTCCTCACCTGATCCCATTCGTTCCCTTGGCGGAAACGCGATGTACCTCTCTGCCCGGGGTTCTCGGCTATTGATTGGATAGATTGATAGCAGCGCATCTATTGGCTCCCACTGCTGTCAATCAAATCCAATGACGCGGTTCCCGGGGGGTGGGGTCGAGTCCGGTATTCTGTGTCTATGGACCCAAATGCTGGTCTCGAGAGCGAGCCCGTAAGGTAACCCCCAGGTAGAGTGCTTCTCCTAGGGGGCTTACCGATGTGAGGAGGAGCCGCGAGCACCGTTGGGGGACCCCAAAAGAGGAGGATCGGGGCCACACTGTGCAAAACTACCTGCACAGCGGAGGTAAGTATGATATGTTTGTTATTTAAAAAAACAAGGGTTGGGGGCACTGGGCGGAGTCTAGTAGAGCAGACATGCCTAGCTAGAGCTCTGCTCCGCTGAGGAGAAAAGCCGCAATTCTAACGGTGACAAAGCTACAGAAAGGTACCAGAAGGAAAGACTAAGTACCCGGGAACTAGCTGGCACAATTTGGACCACAGGCACGCACTGCAGCTAAAAGGGCACCTGTCATCTCCTCACACACTGCATCAGTGCGCTCACACAGACAGAAGCTAGTTCAACCAGACTCCCCAGGTGAGTCAGAAACGGAACAAATTCCCTCACAAAACTCCTCACAAGTCTCCTCAGTACCTCCTGCTATACTACAGCAATTTGAATATATGCTCTATTAAGCATTGAAACAGACCTCAGAGCAAATAACTAAAAGCCTTACAAAAGAGATTAGAGAGCTGGGAAACCGCACAGCTGCGCTGGAACTCAAAGTGGAAGAAATTTTAATTAATTCACAGGACTGTATGGCAGAACTAGAAAACCTAAAAGAAGAGAACCTATCACTTTAATCTAGATTGGAAGACCAAGAGAACAGGGACAGACGTTCCAACCTCCGCATAAGAGGAATTCCTGAAACAATATTAGACCTGCAATCTACAGTCACAGCCCTTTTTCAAGAGCTACAGCCAGCAATCCCCATTGAACGTTTGAAACTGGATAGACTGCACCGTGCACTCACAGCCAATAAAGTAGATGGTCCTCCACGTGATATAATCACAAAACTACATTATTACAGAACAAAGGAACAACTAATGGCTGCAGTATGGGAGAAAAAAGATCTAACCTTCCAAGGCCATAATTATCAATTGTTCGCTGACATATCCCAGCTTACTATCGCAAAGAGAAGATCTATGAAACCACAGCTCATGGAGCTGCAACGCCACAATATAACCTACCAATGGGGCTTCCCCTTTCCAATTCGATTTATTTACCAAGGTACCAGATACATATGTAGATCTGCTGAGGAGCTACAACAGACCTTGTTAGAACTACATCTGACAGAAGCTTCAACTAATACCTCTTCAGCAAGAAGAAGAGCAGCCTCATCCTCACCTCCAATCAAGGCTTCACAAACATGGGAGAAAAAAGGAGGTCATCATTCACACAAGGCTATGCCTCTCCCCCAGTAGAGCCAGAAGACTCCATGGATTGAAGATCTGCACCAGTTTTATTCTCCTATCATTGGACTGCCACACAAGTGGTTCTTCAATAGTCTGGTCGAATGACAATATTAGGCCATTTTCATATTCTCATAGCCTAAACAAGGTTATGCTCACTAAAAACTCAATGTCTTAATTTAGTTAACCTCCTTTAAGTTCCCTAGTGTCCCTGGAGGTATCTCCTTCCCATGAATCTATATACTCACAACAATAATCAGTGATATATTCACTGTAGGGTTGTAGAACAGAAGTTTGAGGCCTATGCAACTACCCCCTACTTGCATCCCTCAACTCACTATTATCCCAATTAGGCATGTGCATTTTGTTTCGTTCCGAATAGAAATTCAGACGAATTTTCATTATTCGGACGTTCGGATGCATCCGAATTAACGAATTACAATGCTAACGAATTCAACCGAATCCGAAATAACGTTTTGAATCAAAAAACCACGGATGAAATTCGAACCGAATTCGAAAAAAATTTAAATCTTATTCGAAAAAAATTCTAGTCGAATCGAATTTGAAAACAATTAGAATAGAATCGAAAATATTGGAAAGAATCGAATAGAAAAACAATAGAACAGAATAGAATAAAATACAATATATATATTATATTTTATTCTATTTTGTTCTATTTTTTTCTAGTCTATTTTCTATTTCTATTCTAATCTTTTCTAATTGGAATTCGAAAAATCGGTCGCATTCGAAAATATTTCAACCAAATTTGAAAATATTTCTACCAGATTCGATAATATTTCATCCGCATTCGTTAATATTTCAACCAAATTCGATATTTCAACCGGATTCGAAATTATTCCAACCGAATAGAAAAGACCATGTTCCGACATTCGAATTTCGTATAGAATGAATTCAAATTCCAAGAGACCTGCAAAAAAAAAAATGAAATAGATGCTGCTCTAATGCAAAAAAAGAAAAAGAAAAGAAAAATGAAATAGATTCTAATAGTCTGCAGGAGATCTGCAAAAAAAATGAAATACTGTAGATGTTAATATACTGCAGGAGATCTGATGGAAATAAATAGTAATCTGCAAAAAATTTTTTTTTTATTAAATAGATGCTATTTATATCCATCAGATCTCCTGCAGTATATTAACATCTATTTCATTTTTTTTGCAGATCTCCTGCAGACTATTAGCATCTATTTCATTTTTCTTTTCTTTTTCTTTTTTTTGCATTAGAGCAGCCATTTCCTTTATTTCAGCAGATCTCCTGCAGACTATTAGCATCTATTTAATTTTTTTTTGCAGATTACTATTTATTTCCATCCGATCTCCTGCAGACTATTAGCATTTATATAATTTTTTTGCAGATCTCCTGCAGACAATTAGTATCTATTTCATTTTCTCATCAGATCTACAGACTATAAGCATCTATTTCATTTTTTTTTGCAGGTTTCCTGCAAACCTTTAGCAGCCATTTCCCTAGTCTAGTCTATTTCTAGTCTATTTTCTATTTCTATTCTAATCTTTTCTAATTGGAATTTGAATTCACTCGATACGAAATTCGAATGTCGGAATATGGTTTATTATAATCTTTTCTATTCGGTTGGAATAATTTCGAATCCGGTAGAAATATTTTCGAATTTGGTTGAAATATTTTCGAATGCGACCGATTTTTTGAATTCCAATTAGAAAAGATTAGAATAGAAATAGAAAATAGACTAGAAAAACAATAGAACAACAGAATAGAATATAGATACTATCTGTTTCATTTTTAATTTTTTTTGCAGATTTCTATTTGTTTCGGATGAGACCTGAAAAAAAAAAGTGAAATAGATGTTAATATACTGCAGGAGATCTGATGGGAATAAATAGTAATCTGCAAAAAATCAGATTGAAATATTATCGAATCCGGTTGAAATAGTTTTGAATGCGGTTGAAATAATTTCGAATCATGTTAAAATAATTTTGAATCCGGTAGAAATATTTTCGAATTCGGTTGAAATATTTTCGAATGCGACCGATTTTTCGAATTCGGTCGAAAACTAAACGAAATCCGAAAACAAATTTAACGAATTTAACGAATCTAACTAAACAAAATGAATTAATTAACAAATTAAAACGAAACAAAACTAAACTCATTTTTTCCTTTTGCACATGTCTAATCCCAATTAACTTGCATTTATTCCCCATATTCCCTGGAAAATTAGGGTTACTTTATAAGGAAAAGTTGTCATAAGTATTGATAACTTAACGGTTATCCTAAATTAATTAAAATAGGTAGTAAGTATATTGTAAAATATAGGTGTAAGGGGGCGCTAGTGAAAATATAGTAGCAATGGTGTACCTATAAATATAGTAATATGTTACTAGAACAGTAAAATTATAATTGGCACCAGCCTGCCTAAGTGACTAAATAAAATAAATAAAATAAAGACCATACAATACACCTGTGAAATAAGTAAGTATATTGTGTTAGCAAACAAATTATTAAAATTATGTCACTGGATTATCTAGAGGTTCACTTTAGTCTAGAAGTTAGTTATATTAATGTTAAAACAATAGTTAAAATCCCCTTTCTTACCATGATTTCAATGGTACCAAAAATTAAGCCGATTGACGCAGTATGGGTTTAGCCCTCATACCTAACTGAAACAATTAACATAACGTTCATTGGCTACAGTATGATAAATTTACGCAGGCATCATTTAGATGCTTTTCTTATGGAGCTTTTCTCCTGTACGCGGAAGATCCGTGTGCCCTCTTTAGTCTCCCTCGCACACCCACCCATAATATGTGGGTGTCCGACGTGGGCATTTTTTCCCATGATAAAGATTTATACCCTCTGTCACGGGTTATTTTTGTAACTTTATTTATATTTTTTCAAGAAATGTATTTATTTAATTTCTTTGTTATTATTTTTTTCTTTATTCCAGGCTTCACTGGATTCTTCTCTACTTTCAAACCTTTCAAGTCCACACAGGTCGATCCACCCAGTCAGAAATGCAAGGTATTTGGTAATTTGTATCTTCTGTTTGATCAGTTACCATGGCACCACTGAACATTCTGTCCCTGAACGTTCAGGGCATAAATGTTCCACAGAAAAGGACTAAGGCATTTTGCATGTTCCAATCACAAAGGGCACACATAGTGTGCTTGCAAGAAACACATTTCACAAAGGCATCCACTCCCAAATTCATGTCCCCCTCATACCCACAAATTTTCACTGCTTCTGCCAACACTAAACAAAGGGGAACTCTAATAGCGTTCCATAGATCTACTCCATTCACTCTTGCAAAAGACATTACAGATCCAGAAGGTAGATACATATTACTGATGGGTCATATAATGGATACTCCTGTCACGATAGTCTCGTATTATGCCCCTAATAAGCAACCCAACTCTTTCTTTCCCACCTAATGCAAGTGATCAATGACCACAAATTCGGAACAATAATTATGTGCGGGGATTCGAACCAGGTCCTCCTCCCATTCCTTGACAAATCACCTTATGTCCCACCTGTAAGCCCAAACAAATTATCTTTCTCACAACTCCTTTTGAAATATAATATGGTAGATACATGGAGAGAAAGCAACCCAACAAAAAAAAGATTCACCTATTTCTCCCACCCACACCAATCATTCACCCGTATCGACCATATCTTTTTAACCATTGGAATGATTCCAGCAATCCTTTACTCTGATATAATTCCCATACCATGGTCTGATCATAATGCAGTATACACAACTATTGCATCTACCATACCAAAAGCGCATGATCCAACCTGGTATTTCCCTGACACATTGCTTAAACACCAAACCCATCGCTCAAAAATTGAACAAACATTAAAGGAATATTTGCTTCACAATAGAACCCCCGACATATCCCCTTTAACACTCTGGGAAGCTCACAAACCTGTGTTGCGTGGTACCCTACAAAGACAAATAGCTACACTTAAACGGGAACGAAAATCGCTTGCTCGCAAGTTAGAAACGGAATTCAATGCAGCATTCATAGCATTTCAAGACAACCCATCATCAATCACGAAAACCCATTTGGAAAAAACTTGATTAGAGTATGACCTTTTTCTCATGGAATCAGTGGATAAATCTTACAAACGCTCTAGACACAATTTCTACACAAAAAGCAACAAACCAGGTACATACATGGCACAGGCTCTAAACTCATTAAACAAAAAGTTCAAGCCAATCCGTTTAAAATGAGCAAAAGATATATATACTAGCAACCCCACCAAAATAGTTTGCAAATTCCACTCACACCTTGCTTCTTTATATGAATCAACCAATGAATACAACCTCTCAGAAGCGGAACCTTTCTTTTCTGATATCACCTTACCAGAATTATCGCAAACCCAAAGAAATCTGATGGAGGAACCTATAACAACTGAAGAAGTAGCTTTTTCCATCAAAGAATTAAAAATAAACAAGCGACCAGGCCCAGATGGATATTCAGCATTATATTATAGAACATTTACAGAAACCCTTGCCCCCATGTTAGCTGGGGCATTCAATACATTATTAAATGGACACTCCTATACACAAGAATCATTATTGGCAATTGTCTGCATGATTCCAAAACCACACACCAATGACACCTCATGTATAAACTACCATCCCATCTCTCTCTTGAATCTGGATATCAAGCTGTTGGCAAAAATTATGGCTAAATGCCCTAATGGTATCACAAATAAACGTATACATAGACACCAGGTAGGCTTTATGCCAAACAGGCAAGCGGGTGACAATGTCCGCAGAGAAATGCTTCTTGCGCATATTGCCAGGAAGCAACGTATTCCCTCATGCTTTTTATCCCTCGGTATAAAGAGAGCTTTTGACACGGTATCCTGGCCTTATATGTATTATTCTTTACAAAAATTGGGTTTTGGTCCTCATTTTATAAAATGGACTGAGGCACAATATAACAATCCAAAAGCATACATAAAATATGCTGGATATAAATCGGATTCTTTCAACATTAAGCGAGGTACACGTCAGGGATGCCCATTATCTCCCCTAGTATTTGCCCTAGTTTTAGAACCATTAGCCCAATATATTAGAACCAATCCCACAATTACCGGCATTGAGATTGGAGGTTATCCACATAAAATCTGCATATTTGCGGATGATATTTTGCTCTTCATGTCATCACCACAGGTGTCAGGTCCTAACCTTTTACCTAGCCTAGATAAATTTGCGACCTTCTCTGTCTTGGTCATCAATCCCAAGAAATGTGTAGTGTTTAATATTTCACTTACAGAAGCAGAATTAATCCCAACAAAAATAGCACTCCCCTTTTCTTGGGCAGAGAAATCACTACCATATTTAGGAGTAAACCTGACAGCCGCCATAACAGATTTATTTTCAGCTAATTACCCCCCTCTATTAAAACAGATTACAAATTTACTAAAACAATGGTCCCATCTCCCGCTGTCCTGGATAGGGAAGATCAATGCTTCTAAAATGACTATCCTACCCAAACTACTATATATGTTTAGAGTCCTGCCAATCCCAATCCCTTCATATTATTTAAGATTGATCCAAAAAAGAACATCTACCTTTATATGGGGTACCTCCAAACCACGCATACTGATTCGCACACTACATCTCCCTAAATCACAAGGTGGACTAGGCTATCTCAACTTTGCAACCTATTACAATTCTGCTCACTTAGCTAGTCTTCCAAAGTACCACGCAACACAGGAATCTCCCTTATGGGTATCAATAGAGGCCTCAGAAAGTGACTCTTTATTGATCTCCAACATACTATGGCTTCGGCATAGTGATCGACGTGAATTGATTAACCCTATCACAAAACACTTTTTATCCCTTTGGGATAAATTTAAACGTAAACACCAATTACAATCGGAACACAATCCCCTCTTATCTTTCCTCAAAAATCCAGCTTTTTATCCGGCATGGATTTTCCCGAACACTTTTAAAGCTTGGACAAAAACAGGAATACTGACGTTACATGACTTGGTCACTTCAAAAAACGTTGTACCTTTTTCTACACTCAGAGAGAAACACGACTTACCAGAAACAGAACAGTTTAGATATCTCCAAATTAAAAAAAAAAATCTCCACTTTTACAAGTTGCAACACCACTGACCCAATTATCTATTTTTTTTTAAAAATTGTAAAAAAGATCCATTAGCCAGAGGAATGATATCAACCCTCTACACCCAACTTTTTATAGACCCCAATTATGACAAACCAACCTATGTGCAGAAATGGGAGGAGGACCTGGGGCATACCCTAGATAATGCTGATTGGACTAAGATTTGGTCAATCATAAAATCATCCTCGCCCAATGTCACGGCGATGGAAACAAATTACAAGGTCCTGACGCAGTGGTACCTTGTACCTGCTAGAGTGGCCAAGTTTGCGCCTACACATTCAGCTCTTTGCTTTTGGGGCTGTTCAGATTTGGGCACTCACTTGCATGTATGGTGGACATGTCCGATAGGGCAATCTTTCTGGAAAGACATCTTTGCAATGGCTTCTAAAATGTTCCAACAACAGATACAACTAGATCCGTTTATGGCACTACTTAATCTAAAACCGGAATGCTTAACATTTTTTCAATTTAATCTTTTTATTCCACTTCTAACTGCAGCAAAACAAACGATAGCCAAAGCATGGAAATCCCCAACTTTGGGGTTGGCATAAACAATTCAAAGAATGAACACCACTATGTCACATGCCAAAATTATAGCCACTGACGGGGACCAAATCCCCAAATTCACAAAACTTTGGCTCCCTTGGATAAAACACTATTTACCTCCGGATTTCAATGATGGGGTCCTTCTGCCATGGTAGCTGATTAATCGCTTCAATGCAAACCCCATATACCTAAGAAATGGTAATCATTACGCATCGTACTGGTTCTTGGATCGCCCTTGTGGACTTTCTCTCTCTCTCACTACTCTTCTCTTTTCTTTACTCTCCCTATTTATTATAGATATATTGTTCTTCACTACAATAAGTTTAAGTTGTTAGGTCACAACTCATGTAGTTAATATGACGGTAGTTTAATTATACTTTAAGGCACGGTAGTCATGTATACAATGCTACTCACCGGCTATCTAGTTAGTGAAGATCTAATTAATTCTCTTGAAATATTCTATTTTATCCATTATTTATTTTTAAAAAACCTTTATGTAAATGTCATTATCTGTATCCTTGCATAAATAACCAATGTATGTACTTAGTATTGTGTAATCAATAAATATTTTTGACAAGGAAAAAAACAAGGGTTTACAACCCCTTTAACATTGCTGTGTCAATACTAAATTAACTAGCATGAGCCACAGAAATTAAGAGAGGAATACAATCACTGCCTCTTATTAAATCACCATGCTTAGATGGTTTCTTGGCAGAATTTATAACAACTTTTCGGATATACTGTATTAACCCCCCCCCCACCTTTTATTCGTATTCAGTTATACTGCAACCTCTGGCAAGTTGCCCTCTGAAAGGTTGAAGGCGGTTATAGTGACCTTGCCGAAGCCAGGTAAAGAATCCACTCATCCACAAAACTTCAGACCAATTTCCTTGCTCAATTCAGATTTAAAAATATATGCTAAAATATTGGCTAATCATTTTCTGGAAGTAACTCCTTACTAATTTTCCTAGATCAGGTAGGATTTGTCAAGGGAAGGCAAGGACCTGATGATACTAGATGAATTTGATGCATGTGGAATCTGCAGTGGGTACGGAAAGTATTCAGACCCTCTTAAATGTTTCACTCTTTGTTATATTGCAGCCATTTGCTAAAATCATTTAAGTTCATTTTTTTCCTCATTAATGTACACACAGCACCCCATACTGACAGAAAAACACAGAATTGTTGACATTTTTGCAGATTTATTAAAAAAGAAAAACTGAAATATCACATGGCCCTAAGTATTCAGACCCTTTGCTCAGTATTTAGTATTTGCACCCTTTTGATCTAATACAGCCATGAGTCTTTTTGGTAGAGATGCAACAAGTTTTTCACACCTGGATTTGGGGATCCTCTGCCATTCCTCCTTGCAGATCCTCTCCAGTTCTGTCAGGTTGGATGGTAAACATTGGTGGACAGCAATTTTTAGGTCTCTCCAGAGATGCTCAATTGGGTTTAAGTCAGGGCTCTGGCTGGGCCATTCAAGAACAGTCACGGAGTTGTTGTGAAGCCACTCCTTTGTTATTTTAGCTGTGTGCCACAAAGAGTTAATCCAGCTCTTAGCAATCCTCTTTTATTGTTCAGTAAGATAAAACGGACAAACAGAGTTACCTTTGTCCGTTCCGCCCCCTTGCTTTGAGTGACAGGTTATTTACATATCTTTAGCTTATTTTTTTATTCCCACCCCCACTCCTTTTCTGAAGTCATGTGGTTACTTTTCTGGATTTTGACTGGATGTTAGTGATTATAGCAGAAGGATTACACAGGAGAAAATGCATGTTGACAAGGGGAGTGTAGAGGTGGGCGGGGAGTCTACTGACATCACAACTCCACCCACCGAGCTCCAGACAACAGATCCACCCTCAGAATCTGCAGTTTTTCAGGTCTCATAACAGACAGAGGGGAGACATTTGACAGGTAAGGATACATGCAGGAGGCATCTATATCCTTATAGATCAGCACTATGGCAGTAGTTTAGAAAGGATGAGAGTGGGTTTACATCCACTTTAACAATGATATTGAACAGGCAGTTATACCAGAACACAATCTTATAGCCTTATTATTTGCCTTATCATTATCTTCTCATATTTCTTTCCCAGCTTTTCCTACTATTTCCTCTTCTTCAGAGGCCTGGAAATCACTGTTGAAACAAAATGTAAAAAATAAAGGGACTTCTCCTCCAAGGTAATTGGTAAGAAAAACAATACAGAAAAACTTACTAGGGACATCTATTTGCTGACTCACCGTGGGTAATTGATGTGATCCATGAAACCCGGAGGCAATAAATGAAACAAAAATTGGGTTGAAAGAAACACAAAACCAGAGATTACTCCAGGATCACGCAGTGTACTGTATATATAAAAAATATCCTTTATTACCAAATATGAAAAATATGTACAAAAATTGTAGAACACTCACCTCACCCTAATATCAATTAAAAATTACAACATTGTCGTGAAACCCTGAAGCAGCTGCACGCACTTCACTCACCATCCATTCATACCCAAAGGTCATGTAGATAAGTGGAGACTATAGGGAAACTATAGGGTAAGTACAAGGCAGATGTGGTATATGGGTCCTCAATGTACCTCAGTCACCTGACGCTGTGGCTGAGGTATATTGATGATGTACTCATGCTATGGAAAGGTAGTAAAACCCCACTGTGGGCTTTCTTACAAGATCTCAACAATAATGAGAGCAATATCAGTCTCACAGATTGTTTTAATCATGAAAAGATTTCCTTTCTGGATCTTCAGATCTCGATCAATGGGAGCAAGCTGCTTATTAGAACATTTTGTAAAGAAACTGCAGCCAATACACCACTTAGCCAACAGCCATTATCCTGTCTCCTTACTGAAATGTATACCAGTGTAAGGTATACCAGTGCATCAATTTCTGTGAATATTTAGGAATTGTTCCCAACTGAAGGACTTGCAAACTGAGGCCATGGATGTGTATGGGAAGTTTAGAGAATGAAGCTACTCCCATAAAGTAATAAGGAAGGCAAGAAAGAGGGCGTTTGTAAGTAACTGAGAGGCTCAAAAGAAGCATGTAACAGCTATGGGATGAGGTCAGACAGATCTTCATTAAACATTGGCATGTGTTAACTAGATCTCCCCCTCTAGCGGACATTGTGGGCCCAAGACTTAAGATGGTGGCATCAAAAGCATAAAGGAGTAACTTCTGTTTGCAGTGCATTTTTCTAACCATCATTATGGTGACCCAGAAGGCCTGCGAGTGAAGGGAATCTATGTGTTAAATCTCCCAGCACAGAGAGGTGACTTTAACACAATTTTATTACGCAAAGATAAAATCTGGATCTTTAGGCTTGGTTTTCTCACTCCTAAGGGGTTAATTACAGAATTAAATTTACAGGTTTTTATGCAGCTGTGACCTGTTGAATCTTTATTTCTAGGATTCTAGAATTTAAGATCAGTGAGTAATGTCCCCATTTTCGCACAATAACAACATGATTTATGTCAATACACTCATTAATTTTGTATACTGCACTCCTAAACTGTCCCAAAGATGCTTCTTGCAGGACTTTTTATAGCGTCCTGCAAGTGCACCGCTCCAGTGTGAAAGGGAAGTGACAGGAGAGGCGCTATTTTTAGCACTAAAACGCCTGTAAAGCACCTCAGTGTGAAAGTGGCCTTATTGTGTAAATAGTAAATCATCCCAATGTATTGATCACTGGGTTAATTTTTTTTAGAAGATCCTACATCGGTGGTATTAGACCCCCTACAGACTCTCAAAAATGTACCACATGCTGTGGGAATGCAAGACACTGGTAACATTTCTCTTCTTTCTTTCAATGACCCTTTTGATTGAAATATATCTCTATGAATACAGAACTATAGTAGCTCATATCCTGTTTGCTGCTAGATTATCAATAACTAGTAAATGGAAAAACTCTGATACTACCAAACCTTCTGAAGTGATGTGATGGTTATTTAGGCAATATCACTATGAACAAATGCTGGCCTGTACCCCTGATAAATGTAACAACAAATGTATGGTTAAAACCCCCATGGCCTCAAATACATTTTGAAGCTGGATAGAACTGGGCATTGGACAACTGGAAATTGGATGAAAAATTATATGATAATTTATTTATTTTTTCTGCTACAGATTGTCTCTACAACAAAATCTCATCCTTGTCCTGCCCCAACCTAGCCACTATCTACAACAGTCCACTGTCATCCACCCTGGATACCTTAGCCCCCCTCACTACACACAGAATCAGGCCCTGACCACTACAACCCTGGAAGACAGACAATACCAGATGCGCTCTTGAGCCTCTGTGGCGTAAGACTAGGTCACAGCAAGATTTCAGCCATTATAAATATGCCCTCCAAAAATACCATTCCTGCCTCCACACTGCCGAACTGACCCACTTCATCACACTCATTAACACCCTCTCATGCAGTCCCCATCAACTCTTCTCTACTTTTTACGCTCTACTTCATCTTCCATTACCTCCACCCACTAACTTACTGCCCAGGAGATTGCTAATCACTTAAAAAATAAGAATGATACAATTTGTCTTGAGATCTCCACTCTACAGATATCTCCCTCACTTTACTCTCTTTGTCCAACTGCAACCCTCCCTTTTTTGCACCTTTATAAGAAAATTCATCACATTTATGTCACAAATGGACTTTTATTGAATTTTGGGGTTAATTTACTAAAGGCAAAAATACTAAGTCTCTTTTTAGCTTTGCAATCTGCTGCCTAGTGGCTCTACATCCTTCTTTTCATAACTAGGGTTTTGTCAGATCCTGGGTTTCCACAGAGAAGACAGATTGATCTTCTGCCTTCACTGACCACCAATGTATGGGGTCAATCCTATAATGATTACTAATGTAACGGGTCATTACAGTTTTCTCTGACTACTTTTCTTTTCTGTTCATTATTATTGTTTGTTTCATTTTTAGATTTTTAGGTAGACCTATTTTTTTTTACTTTTATTTAAAACTCTCTAAAACATACTGATCACACTAATGGTCCATGAGTTGTAGCAGTAATAATTTTAGTAGGGTTACTCCATGGTAAAAAGGTTGATAAAAGCTTATCTACACCATAGCATGTTTCATCAGCAGCAGTTTTACATTGCACAGTTATGTTCTACAGAGCAGATAAATTATGAAACATTTCTGCCCTGTTTGCTTCATAATTATCTTTAGGCTCCAATGAAGGATTAAATGTGCATTTGGATCTAGATTATTAATACAAAAGCAAAATAAAAGTGTCCTCTTTTTGTTTGAACAAGGTGTGCTGGTAATATCTTGAACTGGGTCTAGCAATCATTACTACCTGTTGTAAATCAGCATCATCATGGGGAAGAGAAAGTTGCTCACTATCTAACTGTAGTCAATTTTTTTTAGTGGATGCACACATTCTTGAGACGTGTTGTTGTATTTGTGTTCTGTAACAGGCTATGCAGAAAACCAGGTGTTTTTGCAGAGCAAAAGTCAAATACAGCAGAACAATTCCAGCATTTTGGCTAATTTTAGAAACACAGTCCTTGTAATTTCACAAGCAAATTTATTACATACAGGGTTGATTTATTAAAGGCAAATAGACTGTTCACTTTGCAAGTGCAGTTGTACTCTGCAAGGGGATTTACTCCAGAGCTTAGTAAATGAGATGAAGCTTTGTTGATTTCCATCATCAATCATATGTAAGCAAAATTCTTTATTTTTTTCCTTGCATTCGATTGAGTATTCTTTGCAAAATCAAGCTTCAACACATTCATTATACTCTGAAGCAGTTTCTTCTTTGCAGAGTGCAATTGCACTTGCAAAGTAAAGAGCCTTTTTGCCTTTAGTAAATTAACCCCAAAAACTTACATTTATGCACATGACAATTCAAAAAGTACAAAGTGGGGTGGGACTTTAAATGTGCTTCAGTGGGGTTTAGAAAAAAGTAAATAAGCTCTATCACAGTTTTAAAACAACATAGAAACTATTTTATTTACCTTCCTTGGATGGAATTCTTTAACCACTTGACAACTGGGCACTTAAACCCCCTTCCTAACCAGACGAATTTTCAGCTTTCGGTGCTCTCACATTTTGAATGACAATTACTCAGTCATACAACACTGTACCCATATGAAATTTGTGTCCTTTTTTTCACACAAATAGAGCTTTCTTTTGGTGGTATTTAATCACTGTTGGGTTTTTTATTTTTTGCGCTATAAGAGAAAAAAGACTGTAAATTTTGTAAAAAAATGAATTTTTCTTTGTTTCCGTTATAAAATTTTGCAAATTAGTATTTTTTCTTCATAAATTTTGCCCAAAATTTATACTGCTACATATCTTTGGTAAAAATAAGTAGAAATTGGTGCATATTTTTTGGTCTTTGTGAAAGTTATAGAGTCCACAAGCTATGGTGCCAATATCTGAAAATTGATCACACCTGAAGTACTGGCAGCCTATCTCATTTCTTGAGACCCTAACATGCCAGAAAAGTACAAATACCCCCCAAATGACCCCTTTTTGGAAAGAAGACATTCCAAGGTATTTAGAAAGAGTCATTGTGAGTTTTTTGAAGTTGTCATTTTTTCCCACAATTCTTTGCAAAAATCAAGATTTTTTTTCTTTTTTTTTTTTTCACAAAATTTTCATATTAGCAGGTTATTTCTCACACACAGCATATGCATACCATAAATTACACCCCAAAACACATTCTGCTATTCCTCCCGAGTATGGCGATACCACATGTGTGAGACTTTTACACAGCGTGGCCACATACAGAGGCCCAACATGCAGGGAGCACCATCAGGCGTTCTGGAGAACCCAGGCCAATTCTGACATTTCTCTCCTACATGTAAAAATCATCATTTGTTTGCTAGAAAATTACATAGAACCCCAAAACATTATATATGTTTTTTTAGCAAAGACCTTAAAGAATATAATGGTGGTCATTGCAACTTTTTATCTTGCACGGTATTTGCGCAGAAATTTTCTAACACGTTTTTTACGGAAAAAAACTGTTTTGTGCTTAAAAGAAAAAAAAACAGTAAAGTTAGCCCAATGTTTTTGCATAATGTGAAAGATGAAGTTACGCCGAGTGAATAGATACCTAACATGTCACCCTTCAAAATTGCACACGCTCGTGGAATGGCGCCAAACTTCGCTACTTAAAAATCCCCATAGGCAACGCTTTAAATATTTTTACTGGTTACATGTTTTGAGTTACAGAGGAGGTCTAGGGCCAAAATTATTGCTCTCGCTCTAACGTTCGCAACGATACCTCACATGTGTGGTTTGAACACCGTTTTCATATGTGGGCGGGGCTTACGTATGCGTTCACTTCTGCATGCGAGCTCGCGGGGGCAGGGGCGCTTTAAAAAAATATATATATTTTATTGTTCATTTTACTTTATTTATTTTAGTTTGACATGTTTTTCCGCCCCAAAAATTTTTTTGATCACTTTTATTCCTATTACAAGGAATGTAAACATCCCTTGTAATAGGAATATGGCATGACAGGTCCTCTTTACAGTGAGATATGGGGTCAATAAGACCCCACATCTCACTCTAGGCTGGGAAGCCTGAAAAAAAATAAAAATAAATAACAATCTTGGCTTTGATCGTAGCGGTGAGTCGGTAGAAGCACCGGAGGGCAGCGGGAGGGGGGGCATCCCCTCTCACCTTCCGTAAGAGCGATCAAGCGGTGGAACAGCCGCTATGATCGTTCTTATGGTGCAGGGAATCGCCAGCTGAAAAAGCGAATATCTGAATGATGCCTGTAGCTGCTCCCATCATTCAGATATACCCCCACAAAGTCAAGGATGTCATATGACGGCCGGCGGGCGGGAAGTGGTTATTGCGGAGTATTGCCGGGTATTGAGGAGTATTGCAGGGTATTGAGGAGTATTGCAGGGTATTGAGGAGTATTGCCGGGTATTGAGGAGTATTGCAGGGTATTGAGGAGTATTGCAGGGTATTGAGGAGTATTGCCGGGTATTGCGGAGTATTGCCGGGTATTGCGGAGTATTGCCGGGTATTGCCGAGTATTGCCGGGTATTGCCGAGTATTGCCGGGTATTGCCGAGTATTGCGGGGTATTGCTGGGTATTGAGGGGTATTGCCGGGTATTGCCGGGTATTGAGGGGTGTTGCCGAGTATTGCGGGGTATTGCAGGGTATTGCAGGGTATTGTGGAGTATTGCAGGGTATTGTGGAGTATTGCCGGGTATTGTGGAGTATTGCCGGGTATTGCAGAGTATTGCACAGGGTATTGCAGAGTATTGCACAGGGTATTGCAGAGTATTGGCAGGGTGTATTGCAGAGTATTGGCAGGGTGTATTGCAGAGTATTGGCAGGGTATTGCACAGGGATGGCTGAGCAGGGATGGATGGATGGCTGGGTCTGTAATTGTCACAGATCCAGCCCACAGCTGACATGTTCTGACATGGGGGAGGGAGCGGACATGATCCGCTCCCTCCCCTCTCCTCTCACACTGTACCGATCGGTACAGAGAGGGGAGGGAGGAACCGGCGTCATCACATGACGCCGGTCTGTTTACAAGTGATCGCATCGTCATTTGACGGAGTGATCACGTGGTAAACGGCCGCGATTAGCGACCATCTACCATGATCCGTGATGCGCCGGGTCTTCCAGGGGGCACGCGGGAGCAAGATTCTGTGAGGACGTCCCTGGGACGTCCACTCAGGATAACTCGACCGCGCTGTGGACGTCTTTTGTACATGGCGCGGTCGGCAAGTGGTTAAAGCAATATTTCACAGTTTGATACAAAATACAGTTTAACTGTTACTTTGGTCCAGGGTGTGTAGATCCTGGTCAGATGTATCATAAGTATGGCCTACGCTGTCAGTGCCTCCAGCATGAGAGGATGGACTGCTGAGGGGAGAGTGTGAGTGTGTGAATTATATAGGGCGTGGGTCTAACCTGATTTATCCGGCCGGCCAAGAGGGAGGAAATCCCTGAGGTTAACCCCTTCGCCCGAATCGTGGGTCCAGAATGGATCCATAGGATCCGGAGGGACGGGGATAAGCTCATCTGTCCATTGATGAGCCACAGGGACATCACATGCAGGGGATCCTGCATGTGTGAACCCTGTACTCCGTTCCTTAGTTCCGCGGGTCCGATCGAGGGGCTCTCCTGCCCCTCCTGGACTGGCACATCAACCGCACAGTTTGAAGGTAAAATATGAACATACTCCATTTTGAATAAAAATTAGGCTTCTCTACGTACATTTGCTTTCATTCTAAAGAATCTTGGTATTATGAAACACAGCTGGGCAGTGTACAAAACTCTATGTAGTTGCGCATGTTTTGTTAAAATCATGAGTTAATGGGTCCATAAGGGGGCAAATACAAATGCCCTGCATTGATTTTACTCTTCTCATGCTATGATAATGACCTGTCCTGAATGTTATATATATAACAACCTTTATATATTTGTTACTACTGTTGACATTCTGATTATAATTTTATCTTATGTGCTGTTTTTCTTTTGTGTGATTTTCAAGGCCCTGACGAAGCGGGCTACCCGTGAAATGCGTAGGCCATACAGTAGGTGCCGCCGATTTTGTGTCAATCTCGCCTCTTCTAGCGGCGAGATTGACACCCTACGAGCCCCGTCGTGAGAGCCAGCGCCGAGCTGTCTCGTCATCGGGAAAGGAAAAATTTTGTTTTTCCTTTCGCAATGAGCGACACGCATTGCTGACATTGAGGCCGGTGGACGGGATCCAACGTGGATTCCTGCCAATACCAGGCACTATGTTTGGTATGAATCCTGAGCGGGAACTCCACGCCAAATTTTAAATAAAAAACCGGCATGAGTTCCCCCTCCAGGAGCATACCAGGCCCTTCGGTCTGGTATGGATTTGAAGGGGAATCCCCTAAGCCAAAAAAACAGCGATGGGGTCCCCCTCAAAATCCAAACATTACCCTTATCCGACCACGCAACCTGGCAGGCCGCAGGAAAAGAGGGGGGACGAGAGAGTGCCCCCCTCCCTCCTGAACCGTACCAGGCCGCATGCCCTCAACATGGGGGGTTTGGTGCTTTGGGGCAGGGGGGCGACCTGCGGCCCCCCACCCCAAAGCACCCTGTCCCTGTTGATGGGGACAAGGGCCTCTTCCCGACAACCCTGGCCGTTGGTTGTCGGGGTCTGCGGGCGGGGGCTGATCGGAATCCAGGAGCCCCCTTTAATAAGGGAGCCCCCAAAATCCGGCCCCCCACCCTATGTGAATGAGTATGGGGTACATCGTACCCCTACCCATTCACCTGGTGGAAAAAAATGTCAATAAAAAAAACACACACAGGTTTTCTTATTGACATTTTTTTTCCACCAGGTGAATGGGTACGGGTACGATGTACCCCATACTCATTCACATAGGGTGGGGGGCCGGCATCTGGGGGCCCCCTTATTAAAGGGGGCTCCCGGATTCCAATCAGCCCGCGCCCGCAGACCCCGACAACCAACGGCCAGGGTTGTCGGAAAGAGACCCTTGTCCCCATTAACATGGGGACAGGGTGCTTTGGGGTGGGGGGCCGCAGGTCGCCCCCCTGCCCCAAAGCACCAAACCCCCATGTTGCGGCCTGCCAGGTTGCGTGCTCGGATAAGGGTCTGGTTTGGATTTTGAGGGGGACCCCCACGCCGTTTTTTCAGCTTAGGGGATTCCCCTTCAAATCCATACCAGACCGAAGCGCCTGGTATGCTCCTGGAGGGGGAACCCATGCCGTTTTTTTATTTAAAATTTGGCGTGGAGTTCCCGCTCAGGACTCATGCCAAACACAGTGCCTGGTATTGGCGGGAATCCACGTCGGATCCCGTTCAATACAGTGCCGCGTCTCCTTCTCGCTATAGCAGCGAGCTCGAGATGTCGGCACCCTGTCGCCGAGATGTCGGCACCCTGACGCCGAGAATCTCTGCTATGGGATCGCGATGGATATACAATGTCGGCGGCACCTATTGTACTTATGATACATCTGACCAGGATCTACACACCCTGGACCAAAGTAACAGTAAAACTGTATTTTGTATAAAACTGTGACATATTGCTTTAAAGAATCCAAGGATGGTAAATAAAATCTTTTCAATGTTGTTTTAAAACTGTGATAGAACTTTTTTATAAACCCCACCGAGGCACATTTAAAGTCCCACCCCACTTTGTACTTTTTTGAATTTTCATATTCTGCAGGGACGGTGCCTCTGTGGAGTTATAATATTCTCATGCATACCCCTACCCCTACATACATTACATTTATGCACAGCTTTCCAAAATGTACAAATATTTGCTGCTAAATAAGAATAAACACATGAGAATGATGTGGCAAACTGTAATCTGATCCTAATTGTTAGAAGTGGTGTTATTACAAGCTGTTCCTCGGAGTCTATATTGCAGCATGTGCTCACTCAGACAAAGGGGAACTTTAACAACCAATGGAGCAAAAAGTGAAACAGACTTCAAAAATCGACCTTCTAACTGTTCTGTTTCAAATACCAATATATCCAATTGTGTATATCCTTATACTCATTCTGTACAGACAGTATAACCATTTGCTGATTTGGCATTATCAACAGGTAGCTTAACCATTCAATAAAAAAAGAAAAAAAAACTGAAGTTGAATGCAATGCAACCTTACTTCCTAAAGTGCAGTTGTCAAGACCTGGATCACCTGCTGGTAGTGCTGTGCTTCACAGAGGGGAAGTTTGTAGTTCCATTGTCCACCAGCAGGTGTCTTTCAGCAGCTAGCAGATCCCAGTAATCAGCTCCACCTGGTGTCGGCTACTAGGAAGGTATTTAGTAACTCTTTTGCTGTTACACCTTGCTCCAGTGTTTTGCTTGCTGACAGATACTGCTAGCCATTATCTTGTTGCTGCTGTTTGATTGTGCTCTTTGCCTAGTACATTTACCCGAAACCCTGCTGCCTTGTTCCTATTCCACCTTGTTCCTGATCCCAGTTTTGGTTTTCCTCCCTAAATATGGTCTGGTCCTAGTGAAGCTGCGCAGATTTGGCCATCTCTGTTTCTGATTTATGACATAACACTGCAGCCCACTACCATAGTTAATCTAGTTGAAAAAAGACACAGGTCCATCCAGTTCAACCCATATAAAAAAAAAAAAGAAAAAACGCACAAAATTCGAAACCTCAATATACACAATCCTATACCTACAGTTGATCAAGAGGAAGGCAAAAAAAAACAACAAAAGCATAATCCAATTTTGTCCAGCGCAGGGAAAAATTCCTTCCTGATCCCCCAAGAGGCAATCACATGTTCCCTGAACAAACGTTACCTTTAAATATTAGTATTCGGTTATATTTTGTGATTTAAGGACTTTTTTTAAAACAATCTACTGAGCTGGCCAGAAACAGCTCTTGAGGGAGTCTATTCCACATTTTCACTTCTCTTACTGTGAATAAGCCTTTCCATATTCGGAGGTTAAAACTATTTTCCACCAGACATGAAGGGTCCAGGTCAGCTGCACTTGGAAACTGGAAGATATTTGCTAATTCCACCTTTGTCATGTGGCTTGCATGGATTACTTGTTTGGTTTGGTACCTGTCCAAAACATTTTCTGCAGCCATTTGTTCCTGTTCTGCCAAGGCCAGGAGGTTCAATAACTGTCATGTACCTGGGTGTATTTGAACCGGGATCTTCCTGGTCTCACAGCTGCAGCCTTACCTGTTGTGCTACGGAGGAGATCTGGACTTTTGGAAATGTTCTCTCAGTATTAAGCATTACCTTGGACTCACTAGCCCCACCTGCTGCCAGCTGTGAACAATTTTTAATCAAAGCAGCCCATAAAAAGGAAGTGATGCTATCTCTCAGCGCCCATTTGTGTGGAATAGCTCCCTGGGTGTTGTGACTGCTTTTTGATCTTGATTTTCGTGTTGAACACACTATGTAAACATTCACAATGCATTCACATTCACAATGCAGGTGGAAAAAGTATGTGAACCCCTAGACTAATGAGATCTCCAAGAGCTAATTGGAGTGAGGTGTCAGCCAACTGGAGTCCATTCAATGAGATGAGATTGGAGGTGTTGGTTACAGCTGCCCTGCCCTCTAAAAAACACACACTAGTTCAGGGTTTGCTTTTCACAAGAAGCATTGCCTGATGTGAATGATGCCTCGCACAAAAGAGCTCTCAGAAGACCTACGATTAAGAATTGTTGACTTGCATAAAGCCGGAAAGGGTTATAAAAGTATCTCCAAAAGCCTTGCTGTTCATCAGTCCACGGTAAGACAAATTGTCTATAAATGGAGAAAGTTCAGCACTGCTGCTACTCTACCTAGGAGTGGGCGTCCTGTAAAGATGACTGCAAGAGCACAGCGCAGACTGCTCAATGAGGTGAAGAAGAATCCTAGAGTGTCAGCTAAAGACTTACAAAAGTCTCTGGCATATGCTAACATCCCTGTTAGCGAATCTAAGATACGTAAAACACTAAACAAGAATGGATTTCATGGAGGATACCACAGAGGAAGCCACTGTTGTCCAAAAAAAAAACATTGCTGCACGTTTACAGTTTGCACAAGAGCACCTGGATGTTCCACAGCAGTACTGGCAAAATATTCTGTGGACAGATGAAACCAAAGTTGAGTTGTTTGGAAGAAACATACAACAATATGTTTGGAGAAAAAGAGGCACAGCACACCAACATCAAAACCTCATCCCAACTGTGAAGTATGGTGGTGGGGGCATCATGGTTTGGGGCTGCTTTGCTGCGTCAGGGCCTGGACGGATTGCTATCATTGAAGGAAAAATGAAATTCCAAGTTTATCAAGACATTTTGCAGGAGAACTTAAGGCCATCTGTCCACCAGCTGAAGCTCAACAGAAGATAGGTGTTGCAACAGGACAACGACCCAAAGCATAAAAGTAAATCAACAACAGAATGGCTTAAACAGAAGAAAATACGCCTTCTGGAGTGGCCCAGTCAGAGTGCTGACCTCAACCCGATTTGAGATGCTGTGGCATGACCTCAGGAAAGAGATTCACACCAGACATCCCAAGAATATTATTGAACTGAAACAGTTCTGTAAAGAGGAATGGTCAATAATTACTCCTGACCGTTGTGCACGTCTGATCTGCAACTACAGGAAACGTTTGGTTGAAGTTATTGCTGCCAAAGGAGGTTCAACCAGTTATTAAATCCAAGGGTTCACATACTTTTTCAACCTGCACTGTGAATGGTTACATGGTGTGTTCAATAAAAACATGGTAACATTTAATTATTTGTGTGTTATTAGTTTAAGCAGACTGTGATTGTCTATTGTTGTGACTTAGATGAAGATCAGATCACATTTTATGACCAATTTGTGCAGAAATCCATATCATTCCAAAAGGGTTCACTTTTTATTGCAACTGTATATATATATATATATTGTGAGGGGGTTAGCTCGGCAGCGGGTGTGTGTGACCCCCGGGATGGGCTCCCCACACAAAACAGGCCCAGCAAACGGAGGTTGTGGTTTTCAAAATCAAAAAGGTGCGGTTTATTTTCTATTTACAGTGACAAAACACAGCAAAGCAAAAGAAACATAACCAAAATAAATCCTGGTCAAGTTGACCTCTGACTAAACATACAGGTTTCCTAACTAACAACTGGGATCAGCCTAGTGCTGTCCTAGTCCCTAAGTCCCTGGTTTAGTAAAAGTCCAAACAAATAGCCACACAGGCTTTGCCTCACCGCACAGGGGTTCACTCTCCCTAGACAGTCCACACAGGTCTGGTTCCAGGCATGAGCTAACATCTAATGAAGCTGGGAGTTCTTATAGAGGCCTAAATGAGCTGACAAGGTTCAGCTGGTCTCCTCATCTCTGTCTGCACGACGCCCCACACTCTCCCTAGAGGTATGAGTCATCCATGAGCCCACTAGCCTTAGCTGGGCCTATACAACTCTCCACCTAGTTGTACAAGTCAGCGTAAAGCCTGAATCTGGGCGAAATATATCTACCCCCCTGGATGCAACCAGGTGACTTTACCTTCCTGCTGTCACATACCCCCCCCTCTTGTTTTAACCTCGGGGTTGGAACACCAGCAATCAGGCATTCATGTACTCGAGACAAAGCATCCACATTCCCCATTTGAACGCCAGGGCGATGCTTTACTGTGAAGTTGAATTCCTGGAGGGCCAGGAACCACCTATTCACTCTTCTATTTGTTTCCTTGTTTTGAGCCATCCACTTTAACGGAGCGTGATCCGTAACCATGTCAAAGTGCCTACCTAGCAGGTAGTACCGAAGGGAATCTAGAGCCCACTTCACCGCTAAACACTCCTTTTCAACGGTGGCGTAATTTACCTCATGGGACTTCAATTTCCTGCTGAGGTAAATGACTGGGTGCTCTTCCCCGTTCCAGACCTAAGACAATACTGCTCCTAACCCCACATCTGACGCATCACTTTGTACGACAAAGTCTTTAGAGAAGTCGGGTGAGTACAACACTGGCTGGCTACATAAGGCTTGTTTCAAGAATTGGAATGCTGCCTCAGCCTCGGGGGTCCATTTAATCATGACCGACCCTTTTGCCTTCGTCAGGTTGGTTAGGGGCACAGCCTTAGAAGCAAAGTGGGGAATGAATCGCCGATAATACCCAGCGATTCCCAGAAAGGCTCGTACCTGCTTCTTGCTGTTGGGACGTGGCCAACTCTGGATGGCCTCGACTTTGTTGAGTTGGGGTTTTATTACTCCCCTCCCAATGGTGTACCCAAGATATTTGGCCTCCTCCTGCCCAATGGTACACTTCTTGGGGTTAGCCGTAAACCCCGCTTCCCGAACAGAGTCCAGGACTGCTTGCACTTTTGGCAGATGTGAGGCCCAATCTGTGCTATGGACAATTACGTCATCCAGGTAAGCCGCAGCATACTTCCGATGGGGCCTCAGCATCTGGTCCATTTTCCGCTGGAATGTGGCCGGCGCATTCTGTAACCCGAACGGCATTCTTTTATATTGGAACGCCCCGTCTGGGGTTACAAATGCGGTTTTCTCTTTGGCCGACTTGGTCAGGGGGATTTGCCAATACCCTTTTGTGAGGTCAAGAGTCGTCATGTATCGGGCTGTTCCCAGCCGGTCGATCAACTCATCTATACGTGGCATGGGGTAGGTGTCAAATTTTGTAACTTTGTTCAACTGACGAAAATCGTTACAAAATCGCCAGCTCCCATCCGGTTTAGGCACCAACACGATGGGACTAGACCAATCACTTTGGGACTCCTCTATCACCCCTAAGTTCAGCATTTTCTGTACTTCCTCCCGTATTGCCTCCCGTCGAGCCTCTGGGATCCGATAGGGTTTTAACTTCACCCTTTCACCGGGCGGGGTAATGATGTCATGCTCTACCCCAGATGTTTGTCCCGGCAGCTCAGAGAATACCTCCTTGTTGCGAAGCACAAACTCCTTAACCTCCTGTTGTTGGGGTTGTGACAAGGTGGCTGCTATTCCAACCTCAGGAATCACGCAACCAGTTTGAGCTGGTGACCAAGTGTCTGCGACTAGGGACTCTCTATCCCTCCAGGCTTTCAACAGATTAACGTGATAGATCTGTTCGGGCTTTCGCCTTCCTGGTTGTCTGACCTTGTAATTCACTTCGCTCACTTTTTCCATTATCTCGTAGGGGCCTTGCCATTTGGCAAGGAATTTACTTTCAACCGTAGGGACAAGTACCAATATCCTATCCCCCGGGGAAAAGGTACGGGTCTTGGCTCCATGGTTGTACACTCTCTGCTGTGCCAACTGCGCTTGGGCCAAATGTTCCTTCACGATGGGCATTACCTGTGCAATTCGATCTTGCATCAGGGCGACATGCTCAATCACACTCCTGTGGGGAGAACTCTCACTTTCCCAAGTTTCCTTGGCAATATCCAACAGCCCTCTTGGGTGTCTCCCATACAGTAACTCAAAGGGGGAGAATCCCGTAGAGGATTGGGGCACCTCCCTAATAGCAAACATCAAATAAGGAAGTAAACAGTCCCAATCCTTTCCATCTCTATCCACCACTTTCTTCAACATTTGTTTTAGGGTTTTGTTGAATCTTTCAACCAGCCCATCGGTTTGGGGGTGATACACAGACGTACGCAATTGCGTCACTTTGAACAATTTACACAGCTCTTTCATAACCCGGGACATAAAGGGTGTACCTTGGTCCGTAAGCAGTTCTTTACAAATACCCACCCGGCTAAAAACAAGAGATAGCTCTTTGGCTATGGTTTTGGCCGAGGTATTTCGGAGAGGGATCGCTTCTGGATAACGGGTGGCATAGTCCATTATAACTAATATGTACTGGTGCCCCCTAGCGGACTTGATTATAGGACCTACCAAATCCATGGCGATCCTCTCAAACGGGACCTCAATGATGGGTAGAGGGACCAGCGGGCTACGGAAATGTGGCATCGGGGCCAACCTCTGACACACAGGGCAGGAGGAACAATAATTTTCTACGTCCTTCATCACCCCCGGCCAATAGAATCTCTGTAATACCCTCTCTCGGGTTTTCTCTGTCCCCAGATGACCTCCAAGAATGTGCCCATGGGCCAACTCCAACACCAACTTCCTGTAAGGTTTGGGCACCACAAGCTGCTCAACGGTTTCTTCGGCCCTTTTTGCCACCCGATACAGTAGGTCCTTCTCTACGCTGAAGTATGGGTAAGTGCAGGTATTATCTGGGTTCACTAACTCGCCATCTATTTTCACTACGTTTTCCCGTGCCTTTATTAGGGCGGGGTCTTTCAACTGTTCTGTGGCAAAGTTTTCCCTGTGAACCTCAAGATCAGAAAACTCCACAGACGGTAGGTTTTCGTCTGAGGAGGTGGGCTCCTCTCCAGTTTCTTGAGTCTCCCCTGCCAATACTGATAAGGGAAATTCCGGAGAGTCCTCACCACTCTCAGGGGAGTTCTGGCTATCACATTCCTGGTACATAGGGGCACCAGTGAGGGGCTCAGGATCATCCCACAGTTCCCAGAACTTCGGAAAATCCCTTCCCACAATGGCGTCATGCGGTAACTGAGATACTAAGCCCACTGGATGAGAGAGGGTACCTTTGGGGGTCTCGAAACACACTGTAGTCACTGGATACTCTCGGGTGTCCCCATGCACACAAATAACAGCTACCTTGCTATTCCCAGAGACCTCTGTTTTAACTAACTCAGCCTTTATCAGGGTCACAAGGCTACCTGAATCCAGCAATACCACAACATTTCTACCATTAACACACATTTTGCATAAATGTTTCTCAGTTCCTCGAATGGCAGTGCATGCGACTGTCGCACACAGCGACTGACGTCTGCCCGTCAGAAAGTCACACTGCATGGGTTCCTCCACAACCGGGCAATTGGCTGCAATATGTCCCGCTTGCCGGCAGCGGTAGCAAACGATCCTTCTTGCCGCCTCTTGAGCCGCTGATTTCCCAGGCTGTTCTCGCCAAACTTGGGGTAGAGCTCCCACCCTCTCACTCTCTCCACCCTCACCCCTTGGAATCCTCTTATCCGCCCCTGGGGATGGTCTGGTCTTAGGGTGGAAAGTCCGAGTGTCTCTGGAAGAGGCCGTCAGGTTCTCTGTAGCCAAGTATTTCTCCACACGATCCACAAGACCATCGGCCGTCTCTGGGTCTCCATGGCTTACCCACTTTTGGATGGCAGTAGGAAGAGCTCTCAAAAACCGATCCATTACAACACGTTCCACAATCTTTGGTGCGGACAAAGTCTCTGGCTGTAGCCACTTTCTGCTCAGGTGAATGAGATCATACATTTGAGACCTGGGGGGTTTTCCAAGCTGGAAAGTCCAGTTATGCACACGCTGAGCCCGGACAGCCTGGGTGACACCCAGCCTTGCCAATATTTCAGCTTTTAGCATCACATAGTCTTTTGCTTGGTTAGGCTCTAGGTCATAGTAAGCTTTCTGCGATTCACCAGTTAACAGAGGAGCCACCAGTCCAGCCCACTGCTCCTCAGGCCACTTTTCTCTTTCAGCAGTCCTTTCAAATGTGGTCAAAAATACCTCTGGATCATCCTCTCCAGTCATTTTTGTCAATAAACGACTCACCCCAAAGGACGCGGTATTAGTGGGACGGCTTTCCTCACTGGTCTGCGGACGTTGCTGCATTACTGCTTCCATCTGTTGTTGTAGTCTCTGCTCTTGCTTCTGCAACAGGTCTATGAAGCGGGCCTCAGATTGCTGCTGGGCTCGTTGCTGAGCCTCCAGACTCTGTTGCAAAGTTGCGTTTGTCTGCTGCTGGGCTGCAAGGCTCTGTTGTTGAGCTGCAAGGCTCTTTTGCAAACCTGCATTTGTCTGCTGTTGATTGGCATTTGCTAGAGCCAGCTGCTTCAGTATCTCCTCCATGCTGGCTTAAAAAAAAACTGCCCGCATTCTCCACCAACTGTGAGGGGGTTAGCTCGGCAGCGGGTGTGTGTGACCCTCGGGATGGGCTCCCCACACAAAACAGGCCCAGCAAACGGAGGTTGTGGTTTTCAAAATCAAAAAGGTGCGGTTTATTTTCTATTTACAGTGACAAAACACAGCAAAGCAAAAGAAACATAACCAAAATAAATCCTGGTCAAGTTGACCTCTGACTAAACATACAGGTTTCCTAACTAACAACTGGGATCAGCCTAGTGCTGTCCTAGTCCCTAAGTCCCTGGTTTAGTAAAAGTCCAAACAAATAGCCACACAGGCTTTGCCTCACCGCACAGGGGTTCACTCTCCCTAGACAGTCCACACAGGTCTGGTTCCAGGCATGAGCTAACATCTAATGAAGCTGGGAGTTCTTATAGAGGCCTAAATGAGCTGACAAGGTTCAGCTGGTCTCCTCATCTCTGTCTGCACGACGCCCCACACTCTCCCTAGAGGTATGAGTCATCCATGAGCCCACTAGCCTTAGCTGGGCCTATACAACTCTCCACCTAGTTGTACAAGTCAGCGTAAAGCCTGAATCTGGGCGAAATATATCTACCCCCCTGGATGCAACCAGGTGACTTTACCTTCCTGCTGTCACAATATATATATATATATATATATATGGTCTTGTCCCAGTTTCATATTGTAGCTACGTAGATTTGGCCACCTCTGCGGCTGATTCCTGACAACAGTACAGAGGATTCTTGTCCCTGCGATGACTAATGCTGACTGAGGGAACATGGAAAAAGCAGGGAGGACCTAGCTATGACTAAACTATCTGGCACTAAACAGAAGGGGCAGAGAGAGATGCAAATACAGAACATAAATATGTTTTTGTGCTGCTAAATTGCCATTAGATGTCAATATTCATCAGAACATCAATAACATAATGCAGTTCAATGCAATACTAGAAAAATACATTATAGGTATTTATAGGTAACCCACAGCAGCCAGATTTTAATGATAAAAAAGGTGGGAAAAACCTGCATTATAGAGTATTTATTTTACTGTAAAAGCCTGCGAATTGTTTTAGTGAGCAAAGACAATGTATCAACAAGACTTCCACCAACCACCTTTTAATTAAAAAATAAAAAATAAAAACAAACAGCATTTTAGTGTATTTATTTCCCAAAATCCCCCAATTATTGTTGTCAGTATGTTTTCATCAATTAGTACCAACATTAGCACCTAACTCTCCTTGCAATCTGCAATATTTAAAAAAATACTCCTTGCTGCAGTTCACAACTGAACAAATGCTGCTGGGAACCGTTATTTTTACACATGTGACACATAGGAACACACCCATGATTGGTGCTCTGAACTACCTGACCACAGTTCAGAGGCCGGGAATTGCATTATTGGTAATTGGCTGCTATGGCGGAAGCAACTGCATTGATTAACCAGTTTCTCAAACCACGAACGGCTTGGATTCCAGTTATACTCATGGTCAACCTGAACTCAAAATTCACCCCTAACTAGCATGATGGACTAATATTAAATAAATATTTATTGCACAAAAATACAATTTAATATGTTACATTGAAACAAATACCTGTTTAACCCTTTCATGCCATGAATATTTCTTGCCAGTATGACAACATACAAGCAAAGAACAAGCCAAAACAAATTTTCCTTCTCCTGGCGATCACAGTGATATGATGTATGTATATGGTATTTGTTTGTACCCATAGTAGGACCCTAAAACAATAGTTAGCATTTTGCTAATTTATCCTCCTTGAAACACACTGACACCAAATTTTAAAAAAAACTTTGACCCAGACATCAGCTCCTAACAATGACATTGAACCCGAACCATGACCTTGACAGTAACCTAGATCAAACCCTAATCTGGCTATTCTATATTAATATATTTTTTTACACAACTTTTTTGTTTACATACTTCTCCTCTAGCAAGGAGAAAATATATACAATACCACGTATCTTTTTCTCCATTCAAGAGGAGAAAGAGTACAGGGGCTGGCTGTACAATTACTGTAAACTGTGATAGCCAATCACAGGTTATCACAGTGATTATATAATCAAGGGCCAGTACTTCCATCTCCTATTCATTAGTATAAGACCTGGAGCTGTCAGTGGAAGCTTGGCCTCAAAGGGGTTGTAAACTCTTGACAAAAAAAAAACCTGTAAGACAAAGGCATAATGAGCATGCATCGTTGACTAGCTGATTATGAAATACTTACCTTAGAACGAAGCCCTCCAGCGGGCCCGCACCGCTGAGATGGCTGACATCTTTTCCGTTGTTTCTTCCGGGTTCACAGGCTCCGGCGCTGTGAGTGGCCAGAGCCCCGATGACCTCACTCCTGGACATGCGCCTGGGAGCCACCGGTCATGGCACATGCTCTAAAGAAACATCACTGCGGGCCATTTCTTAAAGAGCGCATGCCCCAATGACATAATTGGTGGCGTATACAGTAAATATCTCCTAAACAGTGCAAGTTTAGGAGATAAAGCCCTATTAAAGGCTTGCCTAAAGGTACAAATAATACAGGGGAGTTTACTTCCTCTTCAATGCTGGGAGAGCGCATATATAGGACCATGTTTCAGTGAGGCCACAAATGCGTGTAAGCTCATTGTAAAGATAAACCTATAATAGAAGACATCTGTCTCTATCCTTTACATGCAAATTTACCCCTTAGTATAAGAGTTCATCTTCTCTGCAAAGAGGTTGTACATTTTCCCTACTCTGATAGAAAATGTTTTGTTTTTTACTCTCCCCATTATCTTTCTGTTCTGTCTATTCTGTCAAATAGGCAGTAGGGAAAGGAAATATTCCCTTACATCTAACCCTTGATCACTAGCACTTTATCCAAAACTAAAACTAGATTTGGTCTTTACATTTCTACATTTCACATTTCCTCATAGGATGTTGAGAGGTATGTCAAACAATAAATAAGTAAACATGGGCGTTCGCATGGCTCCCAGGCGCATGCCCAAAAGAAAACATGGGCGTTCGCATAATTTTTTTCAGGGGGGCATCATTTTAAGGTCACCCATTCTCTGACCCTTTTCAACAATGTCATGAAGGGGAGGGGCTTATTCATTATCATATAAAGCGCTGGCATGTGCCCATCATATGCAACCTCAATGTGCTCATCAATTGCACCCTCACTGTGCCCATCAATTGCACCCTCACTGTGCCCATCAATTGCAGCCTCACTGTGCCCATCATATGCAGCCTCACTGTGCCCATCAAATGCGGCCTCACTGTGCCCGTAAAACGTGGCCTGTACAGTACAGAGGGTGTACAGTATGTGTATATAGAGGGAGTGGATGGTATTACTATATACAGGGAGGAAGTTGGGTGTATATAGCTGTATACAGGCCAGGTGATGTATATCTGCCGTCAGTACTGATAGAGGAAGGTCTCTATACACAGGAAGAAACATGGGTATATACAGCTACAGTATATATACACCCACCTTCCTTCTTGTATTAGAGACCTTTTTCCATCATCACTGACTGCAGATATACATAATCTGTTCTGTATACAGCTATATATACAGGAAAGATGATGTATATCTGCAGTCAGTGATGATGGAGGAATACAAGAAGGAAGCTGAGTGTATATAGCTGTATACAGGACAGATGATTTAATCGTTCCAGCAATAGATGTTCCACTTCCAACTTTCAAATATATATTATGTTCCTCCTAATGTAACTGCTGTTACCTGTGGTTCTTTACTGCTGAAAGGTATACCACTTGACGGATTTCAGGATTTCCTGTGATGCGGCCTAGGCAGCGACAAGTCCTCCTTCCTTCCTCCTGCTCCAGTCCTCTGTAAGCGTTTCTACACCACTTCAGTCCACTTGAGTAAGCAGCGGCGGCACCACACCGGCCAGCTCTATATCTGACAGTCTACACTCTGCACAGGGACTGGAGGCTGGAGCCGAGTGGCTGAACCATCACATCGGGTGATCAGGGGTGAGGGAGGGACAGAAAATCAGAGAGCAGCAGCCAGCAGTCACTCAGCAGACTCAGAAAAAAGTCTGTGGTGAACACTGGCAAATTCTAGGGGGAGGGCGCTTGCCCACCCTGCCCCTACCTGTGGACGCCCATGTAGGTAAATTATCTGATCTAATGATGTATATTTGTCTGAGCAGAACAGTAAAATATGAAATCATGATCACAAGTGTATATTGTTTAAGCTTTCAGTTCAAAAATCAAGAACAATTCTTGGAAGTCACAAGAGAAATTAAAGAAGGAAAATAAAGTTTTCAAGATCAAAAAAGTTATGTCCTTAGGCAGACACTTTATAACATGTCTAGAGTTTTGAACTTGGTAATGAATGAGAACTAGCAATATGTTTTCGTTTGTTTGTTTATATTTTGTCAAAACTACAAAGACATTACATTTGTTTCTGCATACTTTAGGTTGAATTTTGGAAAATCAAATACATGAAAAAGTGACAAAACACAGTAATGTATTTTTTATTACTTGAAGAGAGTATGGAGACACTAGAGAAGGATAGTAGATCTGAAAGACAGGCGAACAGTGATAGCTATAAAAGATATTCTTAGAATTGATATACCCACAATTCAAGTGACTGGCAGTTTTCCAAATCTTTATTTCTAGGTCTTAAAAATGATATGTGTGTAGGCATTACAAAAAGGATTTTATGTTGAAAATCACTGTAACTAAGGACAGATGTGATTGGAATCTGGAAAGGGACATTCATCTCTACTTAAGTAGAATTGTTATAAGTTGTGTTCTTCAGGCGTTTTAAATTTGGAAAGGTTTCATTTGTTGCAAACACACACCATTATTTCCAGGTTTCTTTCGTGTCATCAAGGTTCTTATGACATTTTTTGCCCTGCAAAATAGACACATGACAAAGAAATGAATATATTCCAGATAACAATGCAATATAATCCTTTGTATTTCTAACATAATAGAGTTTGCTGAAAGAACTGCTGGATAAGCTGTAATAGGTTGCTCTAAGGGGCCTTTTTAGGATGAGTGAAGTAAGCAAGTCGATACTTAAATAAGCCCTGAAATTGAGGATTTCATAAAAATGTCTATAAGGGTAGATTGATACATGACATTAGGATTACACAAAGGCTTTAATGTATCTTTTACAATTTATACAAGACCTTTCTTTATAGATTACCATTTTTCTTGGTCATTTTGTATTTTGCTTGTGAGTACATATTATCCAGATCCAAATACCACTGTTATACCATGGTACAAGATGATGGCAGATATCAGGCAGGACTAAGAACACACTTCCCGTAAATCAGTCAATGTTTGCTTGCTACAACATATTGCTTACAGAAATACAAACATATTAGAAGTCAAATCTAAAATAAAATGCCAGGCAATTAGAGCTAATAAATATGGATTTACATGCATTGAATGAATAATCACTGATGTATTTACATTCTCTGAAATGATTTGGAAATTCAGCTATTTTCCTAAAATGTAGGTCTTACAAATGGCATTTATGTACCTGTAAGAGATGATATGCAAGCCAATGTGATATTATCACTGTGTATATGAACAAAATGAATTGAACACCTGAAAGCATTAAAGAGAGTCAGTCATGCTGGGAATAATAAACTTCAAGATTCAATGTAAAATTATTATAATTGTGTAGGTTTTCCAATAGTTTATATGGTCAGCAGCCCAACTGCACATTGATAACACACACTGGCTCTAGGTTCATGGGTATGTATAACTAAATTAAAAAAAACAGGCCCAAAGTTGTTTAATTTCTTTTTAGCTGTGGGGCTCTGCTATTTGATATGATTAGTAGACATGTGCACACTGAAATATTTTGTTTCGGAATTTCGTTTTCGTTCGAAAAATAAATTTATTTAGTTACTCCCGAAATTCGTTTTTATTTATTTAGTTTTTCGTTAAAAATTGCATTCGTCCGAAAATCCAAAATAATTAAGGTCGAATCTGTCATTGAAGGCTTATATGGTGTGTGTGTGTTCTAAGAAGATTCGACGGAGCAGCTAAACTATTCGACGCAGCAATCGTACATTTCCGGTCGAATGTTCCGCCTACAAGCTAGCTATAGTAGAATTCTAATGTTGTATGACTAGTAATAATTATATTTATTAATTATTATTACTAGTCATTCAACATTAGAATTTTTCTATAGCCCGTGAGCGGATGCATTTAACCGGAAATGTACGATTGCAGGCAGCATCGTACAGTGAGTTTAACTGCACCGTCAAATCAACTTAGAACTTTTGACAGACACCATAAGCCACAGATTCGACGTTTGTATGTTTTTCGATGCTTTGTCGAATCTTCGTCGAATCTTCGTCGTTCATGTTGAATGGATGGTCTATCCCAACAGTCAGCCAACTACTTTCACATTCGTTTGTGCACGGCCTCCGACGTTGTGTCAGTGTCGGATAATATGGCGACCCATTTCGACCACATGGAGGACGTTCCTGGGCCTTCTATGGAGGCAGCAGCAGCAACATCCCCATCATCCAAAAAGCAGCGCTTGGGGACACAAGCTGCAACCAGCAGGAAGCGTAACCTTATGTGGACTCACATTGAGTCCCAGGTCCTTGTAAAGGAAACGCTTCCTTACTGGATACAGCTGTGTGGCCCCCGCTCCAGGGATACCACTCAGGAGTGGAAGCGGGAGAAGTGGGAGGAGATCTCCAAAAAAGTTGAAGGGATGTATCGCCATCGGCGTGACCCGACTGCCTGTCGGAAAAATTCAGCGACATTAAGCGGTAAGTAACATGTCTGATTATTTTTTTTTTTACATTTTAACCACTTCAGCCCCGGAGGATTTGGCTGCCAAATGACCAGGCCACTTTTTGCGATTCGGCACTGCGTTCTTTTTTTCCCCACAAATAGAGATTTCTTTTGGTGGTATTTGATAATCTCTGGGGGTTTTTTTTGCGCTATAAACAAAAAAAGAGCGACAATTGTGAAAAAAAACACAATTATTTTTTTACTTTTTGCTATAATAAATATCCCCAAAAAATATATAAAAAAACAAATTTTTTCTTCAGTTTAGGCCGATACGTATTCTTCTACATATTTTTGGTAACAAAAATTGCAATAAGCGTTTATTGATTGGTTTGCGCAAAAGTTACAAAATAGGGATAGTTTTATAGCATTTTTATTATTATTTTTTTTTACTAGTAATGGCGGCGATCAGCGATTTTTATCGTGACTGCGACATTATGGCGGACACATCGGACACTTTTGATGCCATTTTGTGACCATTGTCATTTATAGAACAATCAGTGCTCTAAAAATGTACTGATTTTACACCATACACAGTTCACACAAGCGCATAATTAGAAAGGTGGACTGGACATCTATATTTTATCCGCACAATCCCAATCCTTTCTTTTATATTTTATTGTGCACCAAAAAAGCATACGTTTTTCTTAAAATAAATTTGGTTAATAAAAAAATGTGCAAATCTTGTGCTACGTGAAAAAATGCGCCTAATCCAAAAATTCCATTTGCATTGTTTCATTCTACGGGTTCATTCTACATTTGTTTCATGTGTTGATGTAATTTTCAGATTACAATTGTAGTTTAATTATGGAACCTGTTTCTCTTCTCTTTTTGTTTTGCAGTTCCATAGCGCGTAAACGCCGGCAGTTGGGGCGCAGAGGGAAGCAGGTGCCTCTCCTCCCCCATGAGGCAGAGCTTTTAGCGGGTATAGGGGAGGATGAGATCACCCATCTCCTGGCTCATCAGGGTTGGTGTCAGCATTGCATTGTGCAGGACATTTTTTTTGTCAAGCATCCGACATTTACCATATTGTGTTTGATTTTATTTAAAGATCGCATCCAGTCCCAGCGCCGCCGGAGGTGGAGGGCGGAGGAGCAGGAGTCCTCCATGTCATCAATGCCCAGTAAGTAGTGTAGTAGTGACACTAATACAGTGGGTCCTTTTCCATTTGTCCAGCCTTCCATTGTCGACTCCAGTGTCATTGCTTCTCGCTCAAGCAGTGACAGGTAGAGCCTCTGCAACCTTCTGTCAGGTAACGCAACCGCTTGCGTAACTTACGCAATCTGACAGAACGTCGCTGCTCTGAACTGAGGCACCTGATCAGTGGCGGTGCACCTAGCACTCGCCGCTGGAACCAGGACAGGTAAGTGCCTCGTTTTTTTTTTTTTTAGATTTTTTCTAAATGGTTGAATGCATGTCCCTGCCTTGTAGATAAACGTTAGTGACCTGACCTGTATTGCCATGCTAATGGATAATTAATTTTATCTATATACAGTATTTATTTATAGTAATTTGAAGCTTGAACATTGTAACGTTCATCATTTCTCCTTTATATTAAATAGGTGTCATCCAATCAGAGGGGGAGACTCAGGAGGAGGAGGCTGAGGCGGCAACGCCCACATGTAAGTTAGTATAATCTTGCTGGTGTCTGCTGAGTGATCATACATGTTTCAATGTTCTTGTACTAATGTGTGAGATTGTTGTACACTGCAGATTGTAATGTTCTTTTCTATATTAATCATAATCAACAGCTGCTGAGGCTGAGCAGGAGGTGGAGGAGACCTGCACTGTAGAGGCTGCTGGGGATGCGGAAGATGGTGAACAGCCAGACGCGGCAGATCCAGGGAGTAAGTATAACTTTTTTTGTATTTTGCAGGCAAATATAGTATTTTAAATATGAAATGCTGATGGCAAACCTTGTCTAGAAATGGTTGTGATTTATTCTCCAAGGCTTCGGTTTAGCTGGAATTATTAATTATTAATCCCCCTTTGCAGCTGATTCCAGTCTTCCCGTTAGCGTGACCTGTGCTTGTTATTTCCTCAATGTCACTTCCCTGATCACGCCAGCTTCTTGCTGCAGTTCAGGTTCCCAGTCTGAGCCAATCACTGTTAATCATTGTGAATAACACAGCAGGCTGGAAGGGGTGTGTCAGACAAAAATCTCCAGCTATTGGCTGGCAGTCCCTGGACATGGTCAATCTCTGGCATGCCCCTAATTCATGCATTAACACTTTCCTCATGATGTCTGGTGCCTCCTCTTTGGCATCATCTAAAGCAGGGGTCTCCAAACTGCAGCCCGAGGGCCAGATGTGGCCCTTTGGTAGCTTTTATCTGGCCCTTGGGGCACTAATTCTCCCACTCACACCAACAATGGGGCATTTTTTTCTTCTATGGATACTAATGATGGGATACTATTCCTCCTACTAATAGGGGCACCACTCCTATTGACCACCAACCCTGAGGCCATATTTATTCTCACTGATGATGGGCCCATGACATTTTCTGCCCCTGTTGGCCACAATCCGGCCCCCCTAGAGTCTGAAGGAAAATAAACTGGCCCTTTGTTTGAAAAGTTTGGAGACCCCTGATATAAAGCAAAAAATTGTAAATGACCTCGTAGATCTTTGTGCAGGCAAATATCTATAAGAAGTTGAGTCTTGCATAGGTCTTGAAGGCTCAGGGAGAGACCAGACCACTGCAGTAGCAGAGGGGAGCAGATGAAGCACCGGATATCGAAGGTTCAGTCATTGTAAATTCTCTGTTATACCTCCTAGCCTAGACCAGGAGTGAGTAACCTACCTAGCCTAGAACAGAAGTGGGGCTTATTCAATCAGTGGCTATATAAAATTATCAACTTTAAAAAGTAGCCTGCTATATTTTATTAAACAACTTTTTGTTAGGTCATCCCTAATACAATGGCTTGAATGGCTTCTCTTTGGTGAGTGTAATGTTAATAGCTGGTATAGCTGATATGTTTTTCTGCAAGTGCAACTGATCTTCCATATTTGCGACAGTCAATCAGTCTGGATGAGGTAGAGTAGTTAGTGGTCAGTGTGACGGATCTCAGATACCCCAGGTGGGAACATCCGCCAGACCTGTGTCTCCTGTCCTCCAAATGCACCTGCAGCCTGCAGATTCGCCATAACCAGCCCTTAACCCCTCAATCACGAGACAATCCACACAGGTGTTGAGGGTTAAACATGCAGAGCATCAACAGTTTATTAAATCCAAAACATACACTTTTACACACAGTTAGGGACACTCCCCTTAGCCTTGTCATAGAGGGGGGGTAGGGGACAAGGAAGAACCAATGGGAACTGAACATTGAAACAGAGACTACAGTTAAACATAAAGGGATTATGGTAAGCAGGCAGCCCTTCAATACACATCCCCTGCGGAGAGATGTCTGCAGTCCAGACCATTGTCTATGTGCCATGAACCAACACAATTAAGCACAGCAACAAGAGGGGGGGATGGGGGGGGAAGGGATGTAGCATTACATTACATTTTCTCAATACCAGCTTTCCCCAAGTCTTTCAGTCTCTTCTGGGCCATAATCTGTGGGTAAGAGGCCAGCCCTCAGTCCCTTCCAAAACACACAGTGACAGTGGGTTCTGTCACAGTCAGCACTTAGGCATCCATTACACCTTAAGATTTTCTCCAGCCGGCCGTGCGACCAAGCGGATAAAATCTTTGGGAGATTCTCCTTTACACTGCTCGATGTGTAGAGGGGGATCCCTTTGTACTCTGGCCGGGGAGGACACTCAGCTCCGCCCCGGTCAGAGTACAGTAAAGTACTACACCTTCCTGCACAGCTCAGCAAACCTGGGATGATGCAGCAAATTGACACAGACACCACTATCTCCTACACACAAATTGATTAGGTGCATCTCACTGAATATCAAAAATGGAAAACTGGTATGTAGAAGTGAAAACATCTCAAGATGTTACATGATTGTCTACAAGCGTTTTGAGATAATTGTCTTTATATAATGTTAGGGTGAAGAAGTCATGTGTATTGTATTATCTATCTAATGTATTTTCTTTTCTTCACAGGTGAAGTCTTCATCCTTCACCTCCACCCGGTGGACGAAGGCCTGGACCTGCCCGCGTCTGGTGATTGTCCTTCCTCCCCAGCGGTTTCTCCGGCGCATGTTCTCCTCCACCCTTCACTATCCCCCCACCTGGACACACCCATTAGTGCCTCTTCCCCAGTGCGTCCCGGTGAGGATTCTCCAGCCGCTCCAGTACACATCCCCCCTCCAGAGCCACATGTGAATGCGTATCTGCGACGCATTGTGGAGGTCCAAGAGAGACAATATGCCGAAACCAGGAGGCTATGTCACTCTTTGGCCCTCCACAATCGCCGGCAGCTCCGTCACTATGTGGCTCTGGAGAGGTACCAACGCAGCCTTAGGAGCCAACTGGAGGCTACTAGGTACCTCGGTGAACAGATGGCTGGCATCAATATGTCCCTACAGCGACTGGTCACCAGGTTGGGGGAGAATATTTTTTCATAATTTATTTTATTTTATTTTTTATTTATGTTAAAAATAAAAATGTTTTTGTTCAGAACTAATTGTTTTCTTGAATCTTGCTTTCCTTGTTAGGTTCATTAATCATTATGTGATGTTTATCTAAATGAACTAGTCCATTTATTGTTACTAACTTACTAGAGGCCTTATAATTGTCTTTTCTACATTTAACCATCAGGCTGAACTTAGAAAATTTAAGAGATTTCTTTCTACACTATTTCAATGTGCAAAGGGTAATTCCATTTATCTTGTGTCCAGTCACGCCGTTCAGCTTTCCCCCCACCAGAATACTAGGGATGAGCCGAACACCCCCGGTTCGCACCAGAACCCGCGAACGGACCGAAAGTTCGCACGAACGTTAGAACCCTATTAAATACAATGGATGCGAACGTTCTAAATCTAAAGTGCTAATTATAATGACTAATATGCATGTTATTGTCCTAAAAAGGGGTTGGGAACCCGGGTTCTCCCCCAGGGGACATGTATCAATGGAAAACAAAGTTTTAAAAACGGCCATTTTTCGGGAGCAGTCATTTTAATGATGCATAAAGTGAAAAAAAAAGTCAAATATTCCCTTATATATCGTACCTGGGGAGTGTCTAAAGTATGCCTGTGAAGTGGCATGTGTTTCCCGTGTTTAGAACTGTCCCTGCACAAAATGACATTTGTAAAGGAAAAAAAGCCATTTAAAACTGCTTGCGGCTTTAATGTAATGTCTGGTCCCGGTAATATGGATGAAAATCTTTAAGAAAAATGGCATGGCTATCCCATCACCCCCCCCTACCCCAGCCCATTACCAGCCCCTTTGGGTCTTGTATGGATATTAAGGGGAACCCCGTACACAAAATAAAAAAGGCCCTATATACTCTGAACAAGTAGAATCTGTTTGTAATTTTGAACAGTAATATTATAGAACAGCAATGACGGGTATATACAGGTGTATACTGTGCCACTAACTCCTGCGGATGCCTGTATTTGAGAACAGCAATGACGGATATACAGGTGTATACTGTGCAGAAGGCTCAGCAAAAATGACACTGACACTGTCCCCTGCCTATACTTCTCTGTCCCTGTATACCAACACACTGTAAATGCACAAGGTTTAGCAAAGAATATCACTGACACTGTCCCTGCCTATCCTTCTCTCTCCCTGCACGCCAACACACTACACAAGGCCGCCGCGCTGGCGAGCTTTTATAGTGTGGGGCGTGTACTAAACCCCCCTGAGCTATAATTGGCCACAGGCATCCTGCCTGTGGCCAATTATGGCTCTCCTCGCTGCCGGCGCTGTGATTGGCCAAGCATGCGGGGTCACAGTGCATGCTTGGCCAATCACAGCACCGGGATTGCACTGCGATGGCGCAGTGTATTGTGGGCCGTTCGCGTCACTCGAATTTGTCGCGAACGGCCCAAAATGTTCTATCTTCAGCGAACGATCGAACAGCCGATGTTTGAGTCAAAGTTCAAAGGGCAGTCATCATTTCCAGGGCTTGAGTAACATGGTGTCAGGACCTGGGCTTGAACCTGGGACCTCATCTGTGTCTGGCGTTTCCTCTTCCCACTGAGCTATCTGGGATGCTGGACAGCTCCCTACCTGATCTGCTGGACAAACCTATCTGATCCAATGGACAACTCTGCCTTGAGTCTTGATTACCGATGAACCTTGAACTCCTTGCTCCTCCCATGAACTTCCTATATAAGCCTTGTCTCAGCACTTCCTCTTTGCCAGGTTATTGTGCCTTCCCTGCCAGTGCCTTGCTGTTGGTTTTCCTGTTGCCATCTGTACCTACAACCACTCGTGATTGACCTTTGGCTTGTTCCTGGACTTCTCTACTGCCTGATCCCGATCTGCTACTACCCATGTTTGACCCTCGGCCTGTTCTTTGACCACGTTGCTGTTTCATCCTTGTCTGTTTATCCGCTATTGGACCCCGGCTTGCTCACACCCTGGTGGGGCAAACTTGAGGACTGCGACCTGGTACTAGCTTGCAGTCAAATCCATCTCCACCACCCGGAGCTCTAGGGAAAACCAGCTAGTACTTAGACTCCGCACCTCAGGTGAGCCTGTGTCATCTACCAGAAGTGACTGCCTGTATGCCTGTCCTGCCACTGCTATTGCAATTGGTCTTCAAGCCCGATGCCTGATCGTGACACATGGCAGCAAGGTAGATTACTCACACTGGTGACTTCGGACAATTGCAGATGGTCATGAAACAGGTGGAGGATCAGAGAGGGCCCTGGTGTCCCCAGGGTCAGAGATGGCAAATGGGAGGGGTCCTGGGCATCTGGATGCAGTTCAGCAGTGACCAACTAGTCTATCTTGCATAGAATCACGTTTCCAGCTGTATGCTTTTTTGTTCTATGTTGTGTTGGTAACAAATTCTGATCCTTGAGTTGACAGTCTCTCCATCAAGAGGAACTGTCATGCTGTTGAGGTCATCTTTAATCATTGTCTCTTATTTCCAGACCATCATACAAAAATGGTTAAATTAGCACACGTTGCTATTTGTATTTACAAAGACAGCAACACGTGAGCAGTAGCGCCACGTCAAGGCTTCAACCCTTGCTACTGTCCATTCACACAACATTCATTCATACAATCACGCACACTCTAGTCACTCTACACAACACTCATTACAAAAAAGGGTGATGGAAGGAATAAAGGGAAAAATTTGGATTGCTTAACCACTTAACGACCGCCCACCGCCGATTTACGTCGGCAGAATGGCACGGACAGGCAGAATCACGTAGATCTACGTGACTGCCTTTGTACAGTTGGGGGGTCCATCCGGACCCCCCTTCTGTGCCGTGAGCGGTCGTTACTTCACCGGGAGCGATCCCAGATGAGGGGGCGGCCTTTCGATTCCGGCCCCCCCCTCGCGATCGCTCCCGGCGAATGGAAATGCCCCCTCTGTCTGTGTCAGACAGAGGAAGCAGGAGGAAGTGATGTCATCTCCTGTGCGGCGCTCACATATACCGAGCGCCGTACAAGAGAAGACATCAGGTCAGTGAGCACAACACTACACTGACACCAGGACACATAGGAACACTAATCGCCCCCCCCAGGACCCCCAGACCCCCCCAGATCACCCCCCAGATCACCCCCCAGCCCCCAGTCACAGTGTCACTGATTGCAGTGACCATTTATTTAGTGATCACTGCAATCAGTGACATTTGTGACTGTGAAAGTGTCACTAAAGTTTAGTTTTAGGTCCAATGTAGCCCCCTAACCCCCCCTAATAAAGGTTTAACCCCCTGATCACCCCCCAGATAACCCTTTCACCCCCTATCACCGCTGTCGCTATGCGATCATTTTTCTGATGGCTGTCTTAGCATCAGTGATGGCGATCGGTAGCCAGTAATTTTTTTTAGGTTCGCCGCAGGTTTTTATAGCGTCGGGTACCCCAATATATTATCTAATAAAGGTTCAACCCCCTTGATCGCCCCCCAGGTAACCCTTTCACCCCCTATCACCGCTGTCGCTAATCGATCGTTTTTCTGATGCTGTCTTAGCATCAGTGATGGCGATCGGTAGCCAGTAATTTTTTTTAGGTTCGCCGCAGGTTTTTATAGCGTCAGGTACCCCAATATATTATCTAATAAAGGTTAAACCCCCTTGATCGCCCCCCAGGTAACCCTTTCACCCCCTATCACCGCTGTCGCTATGCGATCATTTTTCTGATGGCTGTCTTAGCATCAGTGATGGCGATCGGTAGCCAGTAATTTTTTTTAGGTTCGCCGCAGGTTTTTATAGCGTCGGGTACCCCAATATATTATCTAATAAAGGTTTAACCCCCTTGATCGCCCCCCAGGTAACCCTTTCACCCCCTATCACCGCTGTCGCTAATCGATCGTTTTTCTGATGCTGTCTTAGCATCAGTGATGGCGATCGGTAGCCAGTAATTTTTTTTAGGTTCGCCGCAGGTTTTTATAGCGTCAGGTACCCCAATATATTATCTAATAAAGGTTAAACCCCCTTGATCGCCCCCCAGGTAACCCTTTCACCCCCTATCACCGCTGTCGCTATGCGATCATTTTTCTGATGGCTGTCTTAGCATCAGTGATGGCGATCGGTAGCCAGTAATTTTTTTTAGGTTCGCCGCAGGTTTTTATAGCGTCGGGTACCCCAATATATTATCTAATAAAGGTTTAACCCCCTTGATCGCCCCCCAGGTAACCCTTTCACCCCCTATCACCACTGTCACTAAGCGATCGTTTTTCTGATCGCTGTCTTCGTGTCGGTGATGCCAATCGGTAGCCAGTCATTTTTTTTAGGTTCGCCGCAGGTTTTTATAGCGTCAGGTACCCCCAAATATGATCTAATAAAGGTTTTAACCCCCTAATTGCCCCTAGTTAACCCTTTCACCAGTGATCACCATATAAGTGTTACGGGTGACGCTGGTTAGTTAGTTTGCTTTTTATAGTGTCAGGGCACCCGCCGTATATAACCCAATAAAGGTTTAACCCCCTGATCGCCCGGTGGGTGATATCAATTAGGTTTTAGCGTCAGAGAGGGTCTGCGTCACACCCCAGGCAGCGTCAGGTTAGTGCCAGTAACGCTAACACCCACGCGTAAAGCATACACCCCCCTTAGTGGTATAGTATCTGAACAGATCAATATCTGATCTGATCAGATCTATACCAGCGGTTTAGGGTTCCCAAAAACGCAGTGTTAGCGGGATCAGCCCAGATACCTGCTAGCACCTGCGTTTTGCCCCTCCGTCCAGCCCAGGCCACCCAAGTGCAGTATCGATCGATCACTGTCACTTACAAAACACAACACACATAACTGCAGCGTTCGCAGAGACAGGCCTGATCCCTGCGACTCCAGTGCTGTAGGAGGTGATTTCACCACCACAGTTAAAAAAAAAAAAGCATATATGCCGAAGCATGGGGGCAGCAGGGGCAGCAGGGCGGAGGAGCAATTTTGCTCCTAATGCCGCATACATACGGTCGAAATTCCGACGGAGGCTTGCCCGTGGAAACGTTTGACCATGTGTGTGCGGCATAACTTTTTTGCGGGAGGATGCCCCCATGCTTCGGCATATATAAATGGTGCATGTATGCCCATCATTAGAAGTGGGTGGATGAAGGGCGGTATTCTAATGGTGGGCATACCCACCAATCAATCTCTTTTTTCGTTCAGCCAACAGGCTGCATGAAAAAAAAAGATTACAATACATGTCCAACAAGGACCAGCAACGTACTGGTATGTTGCTGGACTTTGAATGGTTATACCAGATTGATGCCTGCGGGTTTAGGCATCATCTTGGTATCATTCTTTTCAGCCAGCGGCCGGCTTTCATGTAAAAGCAATCACAGCGGCTAATTAGCCTCTGGACTGCTTTTACAAGCAGTGGGAGGGAATGTCCCCCCCCGGATATAAAAAGCGCCATTGGGAAATTGGGAAAGCATTTTATCACACCGATCTTGGTGTGGTCAGATGCTTTGAGGGCAGAGGAAAGATCTAGGGTCTAGAAGACCCCAGTTTTTTCAAAAAAAGAGTACCTGTCACTACCTATTGCTATCATAGGGGATATTTACATTCCCTGAGATAACAATAAAAATTATAAAAAAAAATATATATGTAAGGAACAATTTAAAAATAAAATAAAAAAGCAAAATTAATAATAAAAAAAAAAAAAAAAAAAAAAAAAAGCACCCCTGTCCTGCCCTGCTCTTGCCCAATGGCGAACGCAAGCGTCGGTCTGGCGTCATATGTAAACAGCAATTGCACCATGCATGTGAGGTATCACCGCGAAGGTCAGATCGAGGGCAGTCATTTTAGCAGTAGACCTCCTCTGTAAATCTAACGGGGTAATCTGTAAAGGCTTTTAAAGGCTTTTAAAAATGTATGTAGTTTGTCGCCAATGCGCGTTTGTGCGAAATTTTAAAGCATGTCGTGTTTGGTATCTATGTACTCGGCCTAAGATCATCTTTATTATTTCATCAAACATTTGGGCAATATAGTGTGTTTTAGTGCATTAAAATTAAAAAAAGTGTATTTTTTCCCCAAAAAATGCGTTTGAAAAATCGCTGCGCAAATACTGTGTAGAAAAAAAAAATGCAACACCCACCATTTTAATCTGTAGGGCCTTTGCTTTAAAAATATATATAATGTTTGGGGGTTCAACATAATTTTCTTGCAAAAAAAAAATATGTTTTCATGTAAACAAAAAGTGTCAAAAAGGGCTTTGTCTGCAAGTGGTTAGAAGAGTGGATGTAAGCTTCCTAATGTTGTGTATAAAATGCCAGAACAGTTCAAAACCCCCCCAAATGACCCCATTTTGGAAAGTAGACACCCCAAGCTATATACTGAGAGGCATGTCGAGTCCATGGAATATTTTATATGTTGACACAAGTTGCGGAAAAAAGACAATTTTTTTTTTTTAATTCTTTTTTTTGCACAAAGTTGTCACTAAATGATATATTGCTCAAACATGCCATGGGCATATGTGGAATTACACCCCAAAATAAATTCTGTTGCTTCTCCTGAGTACAGGGATACCACATGTGTGAGACTTTTTGGGAGCCTAGCCGCGTACGGGACCCCAAAAACAAAGCACCGCCTTCAGGCTTTCTAAGGGTGTAAATTTTTGATTTTACTTCTCACTGCCTATCACAGTTTCGGAGGCCATGGAATGCCCAGATGGCACAAAACCCCCCCAAATGACCCCATTTTGGAAAGTAGACACCCCAAGCTATTTGCTGAGAGGTATTGTGAGTATTTTGCAGATCTCGCTTTTTGTCACAAAGTTTTGAAAATTGAAAAAAAAAAAAAAAAAAAAAAAAAATTTTCTTTCTTCATTTTCAAAAACAAATGAGAGCTGTAAAATACTCACCATGCCTCCTCAGCAAATAGCTTGGGGTGTCTACTTTCCAAAATGGGGTCATTTGGGGGGGTTTTGTGCTATTTTGGCATTTTATGGCCTTAGAAACTGTGATAGGTAGTGAGGAGTGAAATCAAAAATTTGTGCCTAGAAATCCTGAAGGCGGTGCTTGGTTTTCGGGGTCCCGTACGCGGCTAGGCTCCTAAAAAGTCCCACACATGTGGTATCCCTGTACTCAGGAGAAGCAGCAAAATGTATTTTGGGGTGCAATTCCACATATAACCATGGCATGTGTGAGCAATATATCATTTAGTGACAACTTTTTGTAATTTATTTTTTATTTTTATTTTTTGTCATTATTCAATCACTTGGGACAAAAAAAAAAAATATTCAACGGGCTCAACAGGCCTCTCAGCAATTTCCTTGGGGTGTCTACTTTCTAAAATGGGGTCATTTGGGGGGGTTTTGTGCTATTTTGGCATTTTATGGCCTTCGAAACTGTGATAGGTAGTGAGGAATGAAATCAAAAATTTGCGCCCTTAGAAATCCTGAAGGCGGTGCTTGGTTTCCGGGGTCCCGTACGTGGCCAGGCTCCTAAAAAGTCCCACACATGTGGTATCCCCGTACTCAGGAGAAGCAGCAAAATGTATTTTGGGGTGCAATTCCACATATAACCATGGCATGTGTGAGCAATATATCATTTAGTGACAACTTTTTGTAATTTTTTTTTTTTTTTTTTTTTTTTTTTTTTGTCATTATTCAATCACTTGGGACAAAAAAAAAAAATATTCAATGGGCTCAACATGCCTCTCAGCAATTTCCTTGGGGTGTCTACTTTCCAAAATGGGGTCATTTGGGGGGGTTTTGTACTGCCCTGCCATTTTAGCACCTCAAGAAATGAGATAGGCAGTCATAAATTTAAAGCTGTGTAAATTTCAGAAAATGTACCCTAGTTTGTAAACGCTATAACTTTTGCGCAAACCAATAAATATACGTTTATTGACATTTTTTTTACTAAAGACATGTGGCTGAATACATTTTGGCCTAAATGTCTGACTAAAATTGAGTTTATTCGATTTTTCTTATAACAAAAAGTAGAAAATATCATTTTTTTTCAAAATTTTCGGTCTTTTTCCGTTTATATCGCAAAAAATAAAAATCGCAGAGGCAATCAAATACCATTAAAAGAAAGCTCTATTTGTGGGAAGAAAAGGACGCAAATTTCATTTGGGTACAACATTGCATGTCCGCACAATTTACAGTTAAAGCAGCGCAGTGCCGAATCCCAAAAACAGGCCTGGTCCTAATGGCCCGAAATGGTCCGGGGCTTAAGTGGTTAAAACAATATAATTCTATTTAAATCTTGGGGTCACACTAAAGACAACTGCTATTGTCAAGTGGTAAGAATTTTTTTTTTATTTTCCTCAACATTTGGATGGTTCCTCTGAGTCCCATCTATCTTCACATGGTGATAATGATTCAGGTCTCACAAGTTAAGGGTAGGGTAACCAAGCTTGGGGAGGTTAAATTTCAGGAAAGTTATTTGTTCCATCAAATGGGGTGTCAGTTGTGCACGGTGTGGATTAAGGATGTTCCCAGTAATAGAGAAAACTCTCTCACTTTGCACAGTGGTTGGAGGACAGGATAGTAGTTGCTGGGCAACCAGACAAAGACCAGGCCACAAACTTTTCTTACTATCCCAATAGGTCAAAGGGTCCTCTGAAGGAAGCAAAGGTGCTTCATATAGGTAGGCCCTGACCATTTCAGAGGCACTGCTCTCTTCTCGATTACCTGCTGCTTGACCTGCATCCACCAGATTGTCAAGTGCCTCTACCCAACATGCAGATGCTCCACTTGGTTGTTTTTGAGTGATGGTGCCAGGTCTTGGAATAGCAGACATGACAGGTGAATCTTCCAAACTGGCCTCATCCGGCATACATCTCTGTTGCTGCAAATTACGGACCCTTTCAATCAATTTTTCTTTCCAGTAGGAGAGGCTGTTGTCTCTGAGTGCCAGTTTACCTTTGATCCTGGGATCACATAGGGAAGCCAGCATGAGTTCAGGGCTTTTGCGGACACGATCATTTAGCCGATCTTTTAAGTTGGCTTGTAGTTTTCTGATGAAAGACGCTACATCGGCATGAACTGGGCTGCCACAAAGAGGCTCACTGTTTTCTACGAACGATCCCATCTTATCTATGAGATAGGTAAACAAGGGTATGACCTGTCCTAGGCTGGCATTGTTCTGACTCAAGTTTTCCGTCACATTCCGAAAGGGTTTTAAGACAGAAACGAGCTGCCCAATTATACACCAGTCATCACGTCCCAGTGTGGAATCAATCCCAATGCTGTGGCGGGATGATAGATTGTGGATGGCTGTCTTTTGCTCCAAAATGCGTTCCAGCATTTCCAGGGTATAGTTCCACCGGGTGCTGACATCTTGTTTCAGTCGATGTATGGGGAGCCCTGATTGTTCTTGCTCCTCCCTCAACAGTTGACTAGCCCCTACACTGCGGTGGAAATGCCCTGCAATCTTCCTGCAAAGGTCCAAGATTTGAGCAATCTTGTTGTTTTTCTCCACTGGGATTGCACCCTTGACCACTAAATGCAGTATGTGTGCAGAACAGCGGACACCGACAAAAGATCCATCTTGGAGCGCTTTAACCATGTTTGAACCTCCGTCTGTCACTATGAACCCAACAGAAACATTGGTGACTGCCAGCTCTCCAAACCAATTGGCCAACATTGATCTAATTGCTCGCAATATGTTGGCAGAGCTGTGTTTGTCATCAAGGACTTCTGTGTGAAGCAGGAAAGCTTGATAACCCTGCTGGTCTTGCGCTGCAGACCGTCCTGATGAAGTTTGAACACTTACACTAGTGCCACCACCAACAGGCACAGTGGCCTGCCACCAGTGTGCAGTCAAAGACAGGAAAGCGTGTTGACCGCTGGGAGCTGTCCACAAATCAGTGGTCAAATGAATTGTCTGACCCTCGGCTTTGGCCATTTTTTTCCTTCAATACTGCAACGCACGAATGGTATAGTGCTGGAATAATCTTTCTGCTGAAAGTTGTTCATGCAGGAACAACGTATTGTGGAGCAAGGGCATGCATGAGCTGTTTAAATGGCTCCCCTTCAATCATGCGAAAAGAGGCTCCTCCAACAGCAATGAATTGGCCAATGAGGCGGGTGATCTTGTTGGCCTGCTGTTTTGACATGCCCTTGGAACTAAAGCCAACAAAACTATCTAGGGTAGGCTGATGATGTCCTTGGGAGGATGAGGAGCCTGATTGGGTCTGCAGTGGAACTACTGCATGTGGACGGCTTGTCTTAAACGAACCCTCTCTATTGGCTGTGCTCTGAGTAAGTGGTGTGGTTGAAGAGGTACCACCAGTACAGTCAGAGTCCGTTATGCTGCTTCCTGCGCTACCATCTTCTTTTTCTGCCTCTGCCCGCAGTAAAGTAGAGTGGAGGTAATTTTTAATGTGTAGGTTCATACCAGCATTGGTTAAATGTCCCAACTTTTTACCCCTACTCACTTGCTTCCCACACAATTTGCACTTTGCAAAGAACCCGCCTTCCAATGTTTGAAAGTATTTCCAAACGTTGCTGCGGCGGGATGAAGCCCCTTGACCCTGTTGATCTCTAGTATGGGCTGATATAGCTGCAGCAGGTAGCACACCAGTGGTGGAAGCTGTTGCCACTACAGTTACACTTGGTGAACTAGTGCTAATGGCAGGGGTGCTGGGGAGGTCGGTGTTATCATCACAGGATTCTTCCTCTATAATAACAGAGGGAGAAGGGGAGTTAGCAGCAGATGAAAAAAGTGAACTGCTCCCTGTCCTACTCCTCACAGAAAATCCCTCTTGCACTTTCTCTAAGTCATGCTGTAACTCTTGTGGGGTAAGACTGTATAAAACGTCTGCAGTGGTTGGGGAAAGAGGAGCATCACATTCAAAATCATTCTCTTGGGGCAATGAAGAAAACGTCTCACACTCTGTCTCTGCTGATGTCTCCCTCAATTGCTTCTTTGGGGAGCTGGGCAGTGGCACTGGCAGTGGCACTGGCAGTGTCATTGGTGGTGGTGATTGTATCGGCAACTCCACTTGTTTTATACTATGTTTCTTGCCTATCCCATAAAAATAGGAATCCATGACACCTGTAGAAGAAGGCGCTGCACTGGCAGTGGAAGCGGCAGCAGATGTTGGTGGTCTGGCAGGAGGAAAACTAATAGTAGAACTGGTGGTGGTGGAACTAGCTTTGCTGGTGGCAGTGGTGGTGACATCCACTGTTGTGGATAGCATGTTTGTGGCGGCAGAAGTGTCAGAGACACTAGTAGCAGAGACCTTGCCACTTTTTTTAGCAAGGCGTCCACCACGACCGCGACCATTACCTCTACCTGTCTTCACTTTTCTCATAGAATGGTACATTGCTGTTGCTGTATATAGTTCAAATAGAAAATGGACTTGTGATAGTGATCACTGATCAGACAGGTAACAAGATAGGGTATATAGAACTTATATAGAATCTCAATCTATAATATAGAATCTATAATAATAAACCCCCTCCCCCTCCACAACACGGGCAGCCTCTGAGGCTATCACAATACTAGCAAGTTCACTAGTAGTTCACAACACTAACACAATAGCAGCAGATTATTATGAAAAAGTGAACTTGATCTGTAGCTTGTGCTTATGCTTAATTGCTAATAATTCAGGTTCTCTGAAAAACGGACCAGCAAGATTAACTGTCTTCTGAAATGATTCAGCGTGTGTGTCTCTCTCTGCTAGCAATCGTAAGTGAAAGTAAGTTGGCTGTACATGTGTACTTAGTTCTAGCTATTTTACTGCTCCTCCTCTTTGGTTACAATCAGCCAATAACATTCATCATCATCATTATTTTTATTTTACTTCCCCCACCCAATTCCAGCAGCGAATTATCTTTTTTCCCTATATCGAATCTTTTCTCTCTATAATGTCGAATCTATTCTCTCTATAATGTCGAATCTATTCTCTCTATAATGTCGAATCCTTTCTCTCTATGTCGAATCTTTTCTCTCTATAATGTCAAATCTATTCTCTATAATGTCAAATCTATTCTCTCTATAATGTCGAATCCTTTCTCTCTATGTCGAATCTTTTCTCTCTATGTCAAATCTTTTCTCTCTATGTAGATTAATCTTGGAAGTTAAGGTTAGGCACATTCGACCACAGGTTCGATAGATACAGATTGTTATTGTTAGCGTCGTGTCGAATCTCCTATCTATATCGAACTGTTGTCGCAACGAAAACGAAAATAAAGCATTTGTTTATGTCGGATCTTTCGGTTTTCGTATTCTGTGCTTTCGTTTTCGTAAATGCATTCGGACGAAAATGAATGCACATGTCTAATGATTAGGAGTTAGGAGGCATCATGGGTTACAAGCATAAGGTAGAGAGTAACTGCCATACCTCCTGGGGTTTCTTAGCTCTGAAGCACTGTACACACGGCTGAGAAACTCGTCGTAAAAAAAAAACATAGTTTTTCTCAACGAGATTCTTGTCAAGCTTGACGGGATTCTTGACAAGATTTCCTTGCATACACACTGTCAAATAAAAATCTCGTAGTTGTAAAATGCGGTGACGTACAACACGTACGACGGCAGTATAAAGGGGAAGTTTGATTCCAATGGCACCACCCCTTGGGCTGCTTTTGCTGATCTTGTGTTACTGCGTGTTAGTAAAGGTTTGGGGAGAGACGATTCACGCTTTTCAGTCTTCGTGCTTTCAGTTAGTTTTGTGCGGTTCAGTTTGTGCTTGTGGGTTCGTATCTTGTCTTTCAGGGCGTGCAGTCTGGTCGTATCTGTTTTTCAGTGCGTTCTTGTCCGCTCGTTTCTGATTTTCAGGTCGTTCTTCATAGGCCTTGCTGTTCTTAAGTGCGTTCTGTTTAGTACGTTCTGATCAGACGACCGTCTTCTAGCCATGTTATGTTCTCGTCATAGAGTTTGTGCTGTGCGGGTGCTTGGTGTTGGTCTGCTTGTCTTGGACCAAGACCAGTCCATGAACAGAGTGAGGAGGAGTTCATGGACCAAGAATTGGTTGCTCCAGCAGGACCAATTCTGTCATATGCCTCTGCTGCGGGAGATCCAGGAGAATAATCCTGATGACTACAGGAATTTTCTCTGGATGTCTGACCCCATTTTTCAGCAACTGTTGGCTTTGGTGTCCCCCTATATCACCAGGCAGGACACCGTTATGCGGGAAGCCATCACTGCTGTGCAGAGGCTCATCGCCACGTTGCGATACCTGGCAACTGGGAGAAGTCTGCAGGACCTCAAGTTCATGACAGGCATCTCCCCCCAGGCTCTGGGACTCATTATCCCAGACACCTATTCTGCCATCATCCAAGTCCTGCAGAAGGACTATATGAGGGTAAGTTTTCTCCTTTAACATCACATTCTATGTATTTATTGTATGCTAATGTATTGTATTTCTTTCATCCTTCCCTAATTACCATGATTGTAATAAGCTGTGAATGTCCCCTTTGTCCCCATGCATGCTGTAAGTTTTTAATGCCCCTTTTTTGGCCTACATGCATATTTCCCTTCACTAACCTCTCCAGCATGTTATCCTGTGCCCAAACACCCCTAGCCTAGTCACTTCCCAATGTATTTTGTCAGCTCCATTGTAGTGCTTTACCCTCCTCCCCCTAACCCCCCCTACAATTTTTACAATGGCCCATCAGAGGGGGTGATGAATCTGATAATTGTGCCTTCTATTTTTGTATTTAAAAACTCCTTAAAATAAAAGTTCTAATGATGTTGGCCAAGAATGTATTTTTGTGTAATCTGCTTGCAATGTTATGTGCAAAAGTACTAATATTTTTTTATCTCGTTTGACTCCAGAGCTTCCTTCCACGCCACAGGAATGGCAGACTGTGGCATCCCATTTTGCCACGCGATGGGACTTCCCCAACTGCGGAGGGGCAATAGATGGGAAGCACGTCCGCATCGTGCTACCACCCCGGTCAGGGTCTTATTTCTACAACTATAAGGGGTTTCATAGCATCGTGCTGATGGTGGTGGTGTCAGCACAGTATGAATAACTCTATGTGGATGTTGGGAAGAATGGCCGGATGTCCGATGGGGGAGCCTTCGCCCAGACGGTGTTTGCCCTCCATCTCCAGACTGACAACCTTGCATTGCCACCGGATGCAGGGAATGTGGAAGGAATCCCCTTGGCTGATGAAGCCTTTGGACTGGAACCGCATCTCATGAGGCCATTTCCCCAGAGGACCCTAACCCCGGAGTGGAAGGTATTCAACTACCGGCTGGCCAGGGGGCCCTTCGGGATAATGGCCAGCCGGTTCCGCCTTTTCATGACATCGATCCACTTGGCGGAGTACAAAATGAACTATATAGTATTTTGTTGCTGCGTTCTGCATAATTATTTGCGCAGAAATGCCCCAACTTATATGGCCTCAATTGGGCCTGAGGCTGGACTTTTGGGTGACCATATTTTGCCGGACCTTGAATCTGTCTGTTCTGGCTTGCCCCCCCAAAATGCCCGTGAGGTTTGGCAAAAATATGTCGAGTATTTCACGGGTAGGGGGGCCATTCCTATGCCAGGCAATGCATAAAACATTTTTGCAACCAAAAAAAAAATAATCTGCTTTAATCTGATTTTTGGATGTATTGCTTGTGTTTCTTTTAGCTGTCTCCTAGGTTTTCCTAGTGAACTTGTAGTGTCAAGTGTAATTTCCTTTAGTAAATAGCAACCATTTCACTGGTAACACCAAAAATAAACACAAAAAAGGTTATAGCGGATTTGCTAAAGAAGCTGCACTTTGTTGTTGTTCAAAAATTTTACTTTGTGGACATTCACACATGGTAAATAAAACATTTTTGGTGGTATAAAAGATATATATATATATATATATATATATATATATTTTTTGGTGGCCATAAACAGGCATGTTTTGTTTTTTTTTTAAGAAAATACACAACTCTCATTACCATACAACAAAATACAACATTGTAAACCTCTAGGCAATATCAGACATTCTATTTTTTGAAAAATGTCTCTATCTTCGTAATATGGGGTGTTGTCACCCCTGAACAAGCCAAAATTTGAAGATGCACACAATTTTTAGGGTTTTTAAAAAGGGGTATTTCCCTCCTGATCCATATTGTCAACATGTGCTATCTGCCACCGTGGGTGATCAATGGACGTGTTTTGGGGGTGCAACCCCTTCTTCCTTTCACCTACTTGAGATGCGAGGAAGGGGTTGCACCCACAAAACCCATACATGGATATCCCCTGATGGAAGATGGCACATGTTGACACACTGTGTGCATCTTCAAATTTTGGCTTGATTGTAAAAGTGCAAAATTTTAGAAGGAAAAATAGAAAAAGGGGGGTTTTGTGCTTCATTCAATTCGCCCCAAAACATCAATGATGTCCTTAAATGTTTGCTCCATAACATTCTTTTCTTCATCATGTCCAGTTCACTACTACACTCCATACAGTAACTTGCTGGATGATTCTTTGGGCACTATCACTTGAGAAACGAGGACTTTCTTCCTCAACAACATGTTCATCCCCTAAAAAAAATGTAAAAAAGGTATTATAACTCTGCAGGTCTCCATCTCTCACCTAAAGCTGTGGTGACAGACACTGACCTGTTGTGGTGACAATTTCCACCACGTCATCCACTTCTCCTTCCTTCACTTCTCCTTCCTCCACTTCTACTTCCTCCACATTTTCAGGTTGGGGTTCTTCCTGAGGTTGGGGTTCTCTCTGTGGTGTGGGGCTCCTGTGCTCCCTGGAGTGGTGTCCTCCCAGTCTTCTCTCCCCTATGAGAATGAAACAAAAGGTATAATTAGCACACAGGTATTTTATTGAAAAAATAGGAACATGATACATTGCTTGGAAGTGGGGTACAAGTGTCTGTTTGGGCAGAGTTACAAGCTGAAGAAATTATTTAAAAAAATGAAAATATCTTGACTACTCACCTTTTTGGGACAAGTTTTACACATGGAGACACCCCAAGAATACACTGAAGCACCTGTGTGGGGCACCCTGAAAAGGATGTTCTGGTTTCCCACACTATAGTGCTCCTGAGTGCAGATGTGTAAACAGCTGCTGAGTGTCCTCTCCTTTACACTGATTCAAGTTTGCATTTCATTCTAGTTCCAAACACCTCATCTAGACAACAATGTAATAACATTTATGGAATAAAAACAGGCATGTCTAAATTATTTTAACCCTGTATATTACAAAAACATTGTATGTAGTGGGTGAACGATGTGTCTGTAACGACCGATTACTGTGCCCACTAAATTTTTGAAGATGACATTTTCTAAGGTCCAATAGAAAAAAGCAACAACATGGAGCAACATGCAAGTTCTGAAATACAATAATAGGAACACAGGACAAGTACTTACTTTTTTCTAGCATTCTCTTAATACTCCTTAACTGCTCTGGCTCCCTCAGTTTTAGGTCAGACTACCTCTTTCTAAGCTGCTCCTTTGATCGTCGTACCCCGAAATTCTTCTTCAGACTTTTCACTACTTTCTTCATGATTTTGGCCTTCCTTGGATTAGGGTGGGTATACGGCCCATGCTTTCCATCATAATCTGACTTTCTCAATATGTCCGCCATCTCCGCGAAGGACATATTAGATGCCTTGTATCTCCTCCTTGATCGTGACGTTTCACACTCCGGGCTTGTCTCGTCATTATTAGATGAATTAGCAGACACCTGCTGTGACTCTGCCATATTGTCTGCGCGCCGAAAGAGAAGGGGCGGGGAAAATTTGATAATGTGAACGTCATGGGCGGGCGACGTGTGAGGAGTTTCACGCATGCGTAGTGTATATAAAGCTAACACACATGTGACGTTACTAGAGAGGAGGAAAAGTGACGAACGGCAGACCGAAGGTATGATTTTTAAACTTTGTGAAATCGGTGGCCTATACTGCATTGAGATTTTTCGAGGATATATATGGGGATAAAGATTTACTTGAGTTTAGACTGACTGACATTACTAATTTTCTGTTTTGTCTTGCAGACAAAATTAATGCATTTCTGGAAAAAGATTTTCTAGGGGAATTTATAGATTGGGTAAGGGAGCTGCCCGCTCTCTGGGAGACCAAAAACCCCATACATTGAAAAAGAGGGGTAAGGACAGCAGCGCTGGAGACCCTGCTCCCATTTGTGCAGACAATGATACCCACAGCAACCACCCAACAGGTGAATAGTAAAATTGGGAGCTTGAGAGGGACATACAGGACTGAACGCTTTAAGGTCCTGGCTTCTCAGAGGTCAAGAGCAGCAGCAGTGGATGTATATGTCCCGACTTTGTGGTACTACAGCAGGATGTCCTTTCTGAACGACCACCTTTTGGCAAGGCCATCACTGTCTAGTCTTCCCTCCAGCCTTCCCTGCAGCCAACCTGAGCCTTCTCTGGAGCAATAGGAGCCTTCCATCCTGGAAGAACCTGATTTGGGAGGTATAGTATTTTCTAGAAATTTATTGTGATAAAATTAATGCAGCAAAAAAGATGTCAATATGGAAAGAAAACAAAAATGTTTGATCAAAAAGTGTTTTAAATATCAATAGACAGTAGTGGCCCAAAAAGTTTGGGGAGAAGAATGAAAACTGCTGGGGTCATAATGATAGTGTTTTCTGTTTATTTACATTCAATTTGCAACAGACATGAGCTGAAAATTGCGTGTGATTGATGAACCAAAAAACTCAAACTATGTCCCTTTTTCATACACAGGAGGACATCAGCCAGAATGAGAGGCAGGAAAGTGTCAAGCAGGAGGAAGCAGGGCCCACTGTGAGCCAGGAGGAAGCAGGGCCCACTGTGAGCCAGGAGAAGGCAGTGCCCACTGTGAGCCAGGAGGAGCCAGGGCCCAGTGGCACACAGGAAGAGGCAGGGCCCAGTGGCAGACAGGAGGTGGCCGGGCCAAGTAGCAGGACCAGATCGCAGGTGCCTCCCATCCGCCTTACAAGAAGGACCAGGAGGGAGAGGACCACTAGCCAGGCAGCAATGGCCCTGATTAGAGTGGCACATGCCACCCTCCAGGAGCCAACAACTACAGAAGAGGCCTATGCCGGCCTAGTTGGGGCAAAAATGAAATCTATGACAATGGAACAACGCCTCCTATGTGAGCCCCTGCTTCTCAGCTTACTGAATAAGGGGGTGATGGGGAGAATTACCCCCAAAACTGCCATATGTGAGGTCTCCCAACTTTCACAACCTCAACCTCCTCCTTCTCCTCCACCCCCTTCTCCTCCACCTCCTTCTCCTCCTCCTGACACGAGTACACCTCCAGTGGCAACAGGCTCCAACCACACGCAGAAGGAAGGCTGCAGAGAAGGCTGCAGGGAAGGCTACCAAGAAGACCAGGAAGTGATGGCCTTGCTTCAGTGTGGTCTGACAGAAGGCAGCCTGTTGTAGTACCACAGACTTGGGACATATATCTCACCTGCTGCTGTTCCTGACCTCTGGGAGTTCAGGACCAGATGGTGATCACAAACGGATGTGCTTCTCAAGGTCCCAATTTTAGTGTCCACACAGAGTTGATGTGTGCTCTGGGGTACCAAGGATGCACAAATTGCAGCAGGGTCTCCAGCGCTGCCTTTATTTTTTGTAATTATATACCATGATAAATGGATTTTTTTTTACAGTTAACACTTGCCTATGTGTTTTTAAAAAACTAAAACATTTAGCTTTGGAGTAGGCAGATACATTTATAAAAAAGATAATAATGTTAATTTTGTAAACTTGACACGACAAAATTCAAATTCAAATCATGGAGATCACTAAAAATGAAAGAATCATTTACAATGAAGATCTGTATTCAAATTGAAACAAAAAATAAAAAATAAAAATAAAAGATTAAGGAGATCTTGATCTATATAATAATAAAACATATTCATGAGATCAGCATGCAAAATGTTTCAAAAAGTTAGTTAGAACTCTGTGTGAATATCAGCAGCAAAACAAGTTCATAATTTTTCATTATAGTACCATTCTAAAGAAGATTTAAATGCAAACCATTTAAATGATGCAATAATGTACAGCGTGACGAATGTGCTATCTCCATTACGAACGCTAGTTTTACCAGAAGGAGCGCTCCCGTCTCATTCTTGATTCTGAGCATGCACGGTTTTTTAAGAGCAGAGAAAAGGGAGCCGCTCAGGTGTAGAAATCCTCAAAATTACCTCCTCCCAGCAACCAAGGGTGCAGGCAATGTCAATATCAGCAAACAGGAACAAACCAGTCTTCTGGATAGCAGCACTCCAAAAATAAAAGCCTTTATTCAGGGATCCAATTACACACTGCACATCACGTCACACTGGTCAAAAAACCGGCTAACGCGTTTCACACTGTACTAGTGCTTATTCATAGCTACCTAGTGCACAAATTTAATCTAATATATACCCTAAGAGGAGGGTCATGTGATCCAACACCAAGTGAAAATAATGATTCAGTGATTGGCTGTGAATGAGGTGATTCAAGTGAGAGAGGAGGGTGTGGTCCACCAACCACTGTGATATGAAAAAAAGGGAATCCTTCTCAAACAAACGCAATCAATGAAAAAGAAAACACATATATAAAAGATATATGTATGTATATATGTGTAAAATGTGGTGTGAACAATAATAAAGTGTGGTATAATAATGTGTGAAATGTGGTAAACACTAAAGATAAACACCAAAAATAGGAATATAAATAATAAATAATAAATTGGAACAGAAAAAATGTGTATATAATTCATATAAATGTAATATATGTGGCAAAGAACAACTATATGTATAATAACTGATTAACGTGAGAATGATGAAGCATAAGGAGATTTACATGAATAATTTTAACCCCTTGTAAAAGTGAAAGTGAACATATAAACAAAAAACAAGAAGGATATGTGTGTATATATATCGTGACGTATATTGGGTAGTGGAATCAATAGTCAGGACGACACTATAGGTGAATTAGTTAAAAGTGCATGTTCCAAGCCATACAATACCAAGTTTAACTAATCAATACAAACTCCAACATCCTTGTATTTTTTGTTTTTTAATCTTGATTGCCATAGCATGTTCCTATGTTTTAATATTTAGTGATAGATTTTTTATTATTTATTTCTTTTTTATTATTATAATTAACTTTATTATTATTGTTTTTGTATATATATACTAACTGTGGATGAAAAACTACTATGTTGATTGATTAATCAGACTCGTATTGTGTTGTATTATGCTGTATATCTAAATGTGTGTCTTATGTGAAGCGCACCAAGCCAGTATTAAACACCTACAACGTGCATAATACATATGCACGTCTACACGAGAGAGTTAAACCCGTGCCGGTGACTGTCACTAGATGAAAGGCTCCATGTGTAAATCATGCTGTGCAATGCGATATATGGAGTTAATCATCTGATATAGGAAAATGTCAATATGTCTCAGACCAGAACCTATGTGATATAAATGAAAAATAATTTTAAGAGAAAATGGAATTATATGCATAAAACGCAAAAGAATAAGCATATAAATATAAAATTTCAAAGAAATTTCAAAGAGAGGCATGCGTGTGTATATACATATAATATGGGGGCAATGTCTGAAATGGAAAGTTGTATCAAGACCAGTCCAACTATAATAACCTAGGTGAAAATCAGTAAATGGTGCATTAGGCTTGTGCACCATATCATTAGATGTATCGCATGGACTAGGACAGGTGTGACATGAAAATCTAAAGCCTTGTTGTTGGATCTAGACACATATTAAGTCAGACAGTTTGCCCAATTAAACATGTAAAACAGATCTGCACATGCCTATCTATCACCAAATGAACACATATGATACCACAGATAAGGAACACATATGACCCACAAATGTTATGTACGAATTTACATAAGTTGGAAAACGCAATGTACTGTGTATATGTACACATTCATATGGGCCAAATGTGATCCCTGGTCTCAAAAATAAACACAAAATAACCTAAAACAGGAGCAACCAAAACACACATATTCAATATATTGAGCAACAACATATAATATCATGACATAGTTAAAATCAAAATCAATCAGCCACTGGTTAGTAGTTTGTGCAAAAGGAGAGACCAAATCCGTCCGATTTCTTGAATGGTATATGGATAAAAAATCCAAAATTAAAAAAGAAAAAAGAAAAGAAAGGACAAAGGTCTCTATAAAATAACAGAACTTTTATAAATCGCATGGCTGGCAAGCAACAATAGAGAGTGATAATATTGGGGACATGACAAAAGGACCCTGGCCAGGACCCAATGGCATGTGTATATATGTCTCGGTAGTCCTGCAGCATATGAAGGCAAAATATGAAGGCAAAATCAGAGGAAACCAAAATCAGTTCAGAAATGACATTTTGGAAAAGGACACTGTGCAGGTGTGAGTGCTAATCGTAATAGTGGGAAACATCCCATTCAAAGTTTAAACCGGCCGGTATTCTCGTATCCAATGAGAAAATCCAAAAGACCTCACGCCTGCACAGTATCCTGAACCTGTCTCCTCCTCTCATGAAACGTGTCATGTCTTTCCATACAGGGGATTGAAAAAAATCAACACCCCTGTTAGAGGAGGAGATGATATTATATGTTGTTGCTCAATATATTGAATATGTGTGTTTTGGTTGCTCCTGTTTTAGGTTATTTTGTGTTTATTTTTGAGACCAGGGATCACATTTGGCTTTAGATTTTCATGTCACACCTGTCCTAGTCCATGTGATACATCTAATGATATGGTGCACTAGCCTAATGCACCATTTACTGATTTTCACCTAGGTTATTATAGTTGGACTGGTCTTGATACAACTTTCCATTTCAGACATTGCCCCCATATTATATGTATATACACACGCATGCCTCTCTTTGAAATTTCTTTGAAATTTTATATTTATATGCATATTCTTTTGCGTTTTATGCATATAATTCCCTTTTCTCTTAAAATTATTTTTCATTTATATCGCATAGGTTCTGGTCTGAGACATATTGACATTTTCCTATATCAGATGATTAACTCCATATATCGCATTGCACAGCATGATTTACACATGGAGCCTTTCATCTATGAGTGACAGTCACCGGCAGAGGGTTTAACTCTTTCTCGTGTAGACATGCATATGGATTATGCACGTTGTAGGTGTTTAATACTGGCTTGGTGTGCTTCACATAAGACACACATTTAGATATACAGCATAATACAACACAATACGAGTCTGATTAATCAATCAACATAGTAGTTTTTCATCCACAGTTAGTATATATATATACAAAAACAATAATAATAAAGTTAATTATAATAATAATAAATAAATAAATAATAAAAAATCTATCACTAAATATTAAAACATAGGAACATGCTATGGCAATCAAGATTAAGAACGACAAATTGATTGATTGAATACACAAACATATTCATACAAAAATAAAAAACAAAAAATGCAAGGATGTTGGAGTTTGTATTGATTAGTTAAACTTGGTATTGTATGGCTTGGAACGTGCACTTTTAACTAATTCACCTATAGTGTCGTCCTGACTATTGATTCCACTACCCAATATACGTCACAATATATATACACACATATCCTTCTTGTTTTTCGTTTTTCGTTTATATGTTCACTTTCACTTTTACAAGGGGTTAAAATTATTCATGTAAATCTCCTTATGCTTCATCATTCTGACGTTAATCAGTTATTATACATATAGTGGTTCTTTGCCACATATATTACATTTATATGAATTATATACACATTTTTTTCTGTTCCAATTTATTATTTATTATTTATATTCCTATTTTTGGTGTTTATCTTTAGTGTTCACCACATTTCACACATTATTATACCACACTTTATTATTGTTCACACCACATTTTACACATATATACATATATATATCTTTTATATATGTGTTTTCGTTTTCATTGATTGCGTTTGTTTGAGAAGGATTCCTTTTTTTTTCATATCACAGTGGTTGGTGGACCCCACCCTCCTCTCTCACTTGAATCACCTCATTCACATCCAATCACTGAATCATTATTTTCACTTGGTGTTGAATCACATGACCCTCCTCTTAGGGTATATATTAGATTAAATTTGTGCACTAGGTAGCTATGAATAAGCACTAGTACAGTGTGAAACGCGTTAGCCAGTTTTTTGACCAGTGTGACGTGATGTGCAGTGTGTATTTGGATCCCTGAATTTTAAAATAAAAGCTTTTATTTTTGGAGTGCTGCTATCCAGAAGACTTGTTTGTTCCTGTTTACGGTTTTTTAAGACTCGGAAAAGCATACACACGACCGGTTTTCTCATCGGGAAACAGGCCGACGAGAATCCCGACAAGAAAAATGAGAATCCTGATGAGAAAATAGAGAGCAGGTTCTCTATTTTTCTCGTCGAGATTCCCGGCAGTTTTCTCGACGAAAAACCATACACACGAACGGTTTTCTCGGCAAGAAAGCTCCCCCAGCAGTTTTCTTGTCGTTTCTTGCAGAGAAAACTGGTCGTGTGTACGAGGTCTGAGTCTTGGCTCAGGAGTAACCCACAGATAAAGTACGAAAAGATAATTAGGATAGCAAATCAAAATCTTTCACAAATAAGCCTACACAATAACTAGGAAGGCACATTCAAAAAAATGGCATAAGATCAATAGTAGTTGGTTCTCTTTAAACATCTGAAAACTTTCAAACTAGCACTAACCAACCACTTTGGGTAAAGGTTCATATGATTAAAGGCAATGTTAGTTACTACACAGTTGTCATTTCTTGCACTTGGTGATACATTTTCAATTCAACATTGACATATGCAGAGATAATCGGGTTGATTTACTAAAGGCAAGCCAATATCCAATCAAGTGCAAATAAAAATATATATTTTTTTTATCTTCCTTGCACATGATTGGGTTATCTTTGCAAAGTACATTTTCACCACATTGACTAAGCTAATGGAGAATTCTCTTGCAAAGTGAACAGTCTTTTAGCCTTTAGTATATCAACCTGAATAAGTAATTATTTGCCCATTCATGATATTTGGAAAATTTAACAAGCTCAGTAGGACATACATACTTTTAAACAAACTACTGGCTTCAGTTGCAAATGTTTTTTTATCTGTAAATATAAAAGATATTACAGTACGGAACTATCAGAAAAGAAGAATGTTACAAGAAAATGTTCTCACACATTTAAAATACAAAGCTTCTTCTCAAGGCTGCATTTACACATACATAATGCTGTGCTAGACATGTGTAATGAATGGCTATTCATAGAGGTTCCACCTCTTTGACTTAAAACTATATTATATGAATATTATTGCAGGCATTTAAGACAGAATTTGCTCTTGGAGACAATATGCTGTCTATTTTTTATAAACAGAGCAACCACTAGACTACACAGTTCATCAATCAAGATACCTCTATGTAACTTAGGTCCCAGTGTATCGTACGACGTTTCTCTTTGCCAAATCCCCCTTCCTTAAGTTCTGACATTGCATTGTCTTGCAAATATCCAGAACCAGACTTACAGGGGACTGTGATTCTGCTGTCCAAGTCACAGTACTATAAGTGCCTTTTTGGTAATTAAGGCCCTAATTTCAATCTGTTTAAACATTGCTTTATGTATTGCAGAACCTAAGCAGCAAGGATGCAAAACAAACAAATTGAAAGTGTAGACTTTTGAAGAATTTCTAATTTCAGCTATCCCTTTTTATTAGAAATACTATAAAATGAGTAGAATAAGAATAGCCTAAAATTTTGAAAATTATATTCGGTATTTCCTAAATAAGGTTATTGTGCCACAACAAATACACCAAAATAGGAAGTATTTCTAAGGATGTATAAATAAGTGGGGCAGTAATCTTATTAAAATAATGGAAAACCTTAATAATATAGAACTACAGAAGAGCCATTTAAAATAATGTGACAATGATTCACTGAGCTGTAATGAAGTGTAAGAAATCACATATTCTATGTTTTATGTCATTTGTTCTAGTGCAGTTTAAACGTGTTCTTTAAGGTTGCATTATGTGCAGAATGTTAGCAACAGAGCGTAATTGTATTGGTGACCTACTTTCAAAGTGCTTATTGCCATAGTAAGAAACTTCACCTAAAATCCAGGATTTGTGCATGCTAGCAAATCAGTTAGACATAGCTGAGAGAGTAACAGCTTGGTACACACAGTCTCACTAATGCCAGTGGGTAGATTTCAATGGTGCACTGCCCCTTGACAACAGCTTTGTACAGAACATTTCAAGGGGATTTTCTTAAATTTAGTAGATGTCTTCAATGCTAGAAAATACAAAGAGTGAATACAATATTAAATGTTATGTTCATTTCTAATTCGGCAGGATAAATATTATAGTTTTTTGTCATTTAGATTGCTGCACGTTACAATAACATTTTAATGAAATGAGGGAAGTAAAAACATTAATCAGTTTGATCATTAGCCTAATTTTCCTGTATTTATACATTTGTAATGATTGGAAATGCCGTGGCTTTGGAATAAAAAAAGCCAACTGTTTATTTTTGGTACAGTAACTATTCACTGAAGTCTTGATGAATTCTCAATTACATCTCCAGTATTCTCACCTAGCTTGTTAATTTAATTTAGGCCATGTGTTGTTAAAAGGCAACATATAGCAGTATACTCTTAAGGTGGGTACACACTATAAGAAAATTGGGCAAACAATCATTCTGTTTTCCTGAATGTTTCACAGCAAGTCAAAACCGAGGATGCAACTATTGTACGATAATTCTCGTACGACAAAGGCTTTTTTTTGTTGTTTATTGTTTCTGATCATGCGCAGTCTTTTGTATCTGATTTTTCTCCTACGAAAACTGTACGCAAACAGTACACATTAAACAAAAATCGTTGGTTCTGTTCACGTATAATTAAAAAAAGTGGAGTTTGTCCCGTTGGAAATTTTTCTTTTGGAAAGTATGAATTGGATGTTGAAAGTTGTATACACAATATCCGATAATTGAGCGATCGTGCCTCTAATGGATTATTTCTTCCAATTTTCTCATAGTGTGTACCTCACTTTACAAGGTGAGTTTGGTTAGAGGTATGACTAGTCATTTGTTTTAGTTTACATTTTGTGAAGAATGGAAGGAAGATGATGACTAGAGCTTATTCCTCTATACAGTACAGTTAGGAGAAACTGAATAGATTTATTTGCTCTCACTGCTGTTAGTGAATGCTAAGAACAACTGTGAAACATTAATTTGCTGTACCCATACTCCAACTTTAGAAGTGTACATTCACCATAAATCTCTTATATCCGATTCCTGCACAATTGCTTCAAGCCAGATGATGTCTTTCCCCCAAAGTAAAGCAGTTTGACAACTGAAGGTATGATTAAGGACCAGTGTTGACAGGCTTTGGGCTTGTGTTGATGGCATCAGTTTGACTTCACTCTGCAAAAAAACAAACAAAAGAGGGCACACCAGGCTAGTGCATTATTCATTGCACCATTTATTATTAATCCTCAAATAAATATGCTCTCAAACAATGAGAAAATATATATGCACAATGTGATTACACTAACAAAAATATTTGAATCCAAATAAGATATTATTCAAAAACAAAATGATAAAAAAAAACAAAATTATAATGTTATAATGTGTGTCTCTATAGCCCCATTAAGTCAAAGGTAGATATAAAAAGTTGTCCCTTTTGCCTAAATATTGTACTCAAATGGCCCATGTACTTTCAAACATCTCTCATTTTGATAATCTGTATAAAGAAGGGGTAGAATCTTATAATGCAGGCTAGCTAAGGAGAACAAACATGGCCTCTAGGCAGCTGGAATGCATGCTGCCTCTTGAGATCGGAAGTACAGGCTATCCCAGGCGCTATTTTCGGTCTGGGAACCATGTCACTTCCGGTCCTTTGCAGCCTCAAGTCTCTCCACATCTCCCACTGGGCTGCACAAATGCCCGACATACCGAAGTGGACTCGAGCGGCACCACACTATCAATGAAGTGATATTAGCAAACACACTCCTTCCCCTTATTAATAGGCATGACTCCATATATTATATGCCAGAACTCATATCACATATAAAAAGAGCCAGTGGATGGGTAAAATAATTTTTGGGTAAAATATTTTTTTAAATATTATTAAAAGATATAAATATAAAAAACATATGTAGAAGTGAAAAACAATGGCAAAACAAACTAGAGTTGATTTACTAAAACTGGAGAGTGCAGAATCTGTTGCAGCTCTGCATAAAAACCAATCAGCTTCCAGCTTTTTTCGTCAAAGCTTTACTGAACAAGCTGAAGTTAGAAGCCAATTGGCTACCATACACAGCTGGACCAGATTTTGCACACTCCAGTTTTAGTAAATCGAACCCACTGTCCGGCATCAATTTGACCTTGTGTAAAATATTGCACAAGAACCTGGTGGTACATACCTGTTATATTAATTAAAAATAGTGGCATAATTAAAATCCACTTGATCCTAAATATTTACTATCCTCAAGGGGTCATAGGTGAACCCTCCAGAACGCTAATTTGGAAAACCTATATATATGAAAATATTTGAACCATAGACAGTAAGCACACACATTATGTTGTGCATATCGAACACATGCATTTAAATTCAAATGGAAGGAGGCTTCAGGTACCCATGCCACTATCATTATCATTTCTGTTGGTTTTTAACCTGGATCGCAAAGTGTGCTACTTTGCAATCCAGGTTAAAAACCATCAGAAATGAGGATGGTATTGATAACACTAATAATACCAATAATGATCAAATGTAATAGTTAAAGCAGAGTTCCACCCACTTTTTAAACTTAATAATAAATAATATATAAATGGCTATATTTTCCTCATTGATCGTTAATTTTTTTTTTCCGTCAGCTTACCCTGATTATAAGCTATTCTATTTAACTTCCGCCTTCTCCCACCCGTGGCTAATCTCATCATTTCCTGCGGCTCACTGTCTCCTGGGAGCTTTGTGTTATAATTCCCAGGAGTCAGTGGGGATCTTCATTGCCATCACAACGGGGCAGGCACCTCCGACGACGCCGCCTGTTGTGATGGCAACTTGAGAAGTTTACGGCGCTGCAAGGCTTTCATACTGTGCCTGCGAGAGAACGGGTCATTCAGCTGCACTGTATCCAGGAAGATTATGCTTGTTGGTTTTTACATGCCCACAAGCAATATGGGAACTTCCAAGACAGCAGAACATAATGTATTTCTTTATCTTAAATATTCAATCTAGCGGCAAAATTAACAAAAAACGTGAGTGGCATTAGTGTATGTAATGATCCTAAGATATGCATTATAAAAATTTTTTTAAAAAATGTCGTTGGAACTCCGCTTTAATAATCATAATAATAATAATTATAGGTAAATTAGAGTCAAAGTGATAAAACAATAGAATCAGCTGCATAATAAAAATGTAGAGCCTTTAGCATCACTTTTATTGGCTGATAGGGTCTAAATCTAGAACCCTATCTTTTGTGGTAATGGTATCAGACAAAAACACAAACAATCTAATATACCTATGGAAAGCTATTTAAATCTCAAATTCTCAGTGGGTCTATATATACAGATAGATACATCTCAGGGATAACTATCTTAGTACCCCAGGGAGAATATAAATCTCAATTTTTGTTATTTTAGATCTTTGGTTTATAGTCATGTCTACTCATATTGGCTCAGCTACATATAAATTATGAATTATAATACAGGCTAGCGTTAGGGATTTTAGGATCCTCATTGAGACCCACAAGGACAAGACTGCCCAAAGTGTAGATTCAGTAGGCTTCTTTTCACCATAGCCTCTGGTATATCCCTCCTATGGCTTCGATGCCACCTTGAGACCTTAAGGCTCCCCTATATATGATCTCAGGTTTTTGGGGTAGTATAGCCCATAACACAAGGTGTGAGGATCTTCTAATTCCTTAAAAATACGGTGTTATATTTCCTTGTCAAAAAGTTTTATTGGTTACACAACATCATAAGGATACAATGTTTACATATACAAGGACATAGTTCATAAAGCTCTATGATGAACAAAAACATATAAATAAATGAGTATGGTGTTATATTTCAAAGACCTTATTAGTATACCTAGTTATATTTAGATTTTGTGTGGGATCTGATATAGGGGTGTTCTTATAAAGATACCTATATTTCTTATATGCTTCTTCAATATGTGTGTGTCTTCATAGCCCTTGTCTTTAAATTAATTTTTTAATATTTGACTTTGTTCATCAAAATCCTCCTTACAGTTGTATGTTCATCTTAGTCTGCAAAACTGTCCATATGGTACGTTAAATATCCAAGTAGGATAGTGATTGCTTTTTGCAAGCAAATACGGGTTTCCTTTGCTAGGTTTAAATTGTGTCCTTGAGTATATGGTGCCATCAGAGTCGGCTCTAAGTTCTAAGTCAAGAAATATTAAGCAGACTTAATAACATGAGTAAATTAAATGCTGAAAGGGTTGTCCTTACAATGTTCAAGGAACCCATTTAACTGCACTTCTGTATCATTGAGTGTTCATCTTGGAAAGTATTTGGCTGTATGGGTTTTCCCTCCCTTTTATATATGGATTAGATTAGGCAGTTAAAATATGATGATATTCTCTATGGGAAGAAAAAGGAAAAAGGAAACTTTTTGAATTTTTTCAGCAAGAATGGAATGGCATATCCCCACTTAGCTATTGGCGGGTATTTTTGTCAATTTTTGTTGCCCTGTTGTTCTCTATTAGGAAGATTAACCCATCTATTGTCAAATCATGCAAGTGGCTTCCCTTTTTTTATAATAAATGCAAATGTTCCACTATACCTCAACAGTTGTTTCCGTTTTTCCAATGCTTATTGTTGGAAAAACATTTAGCTGTCACTGAACACAGGTGAAAGAAAAAACTGGACACTGACTAACAAATTTGAGGTTATGGTTACTAAACATTGAGTAGCATTTGGACAATTCTAACTGAAAATAGTTTAGTACTGGGTCCAGTCCTTTGGATCATACTATCATAAAACTGTTTTTATTTTAGCTTTATATTTGAACTACCACCAGTCATTTCTGTTTTTGTGGCAGATTTATGATTTGTAGGACATTATACTGCAAAAAAGGGGGATGAAATTATATAAATATCATTCACATTTTTGAGAATATTACAAACAGCCTTCAAGACTTCTTTCTTGTGGTATTGTTATAGTAGCATAATGTATTCAAAGACATCTAAAAATATATATATAAATAAATAAAGCAAAATGGATATTTACTGCAACTTTTTCTGCACATGTAATATAGAACTAAAACATTATTTGAGCCTACCTTAAAATAAAAACTAAAATTAAAATTAAAATAAAACTTTGTTAAAATATATGGGGACTACTTAGCAGCCAGCAACTGTTAGTACAAATAATACTTTGGTCTTAAGCAATTTGCAGACTTTTGGACATTTGGTGGGAAAGCAACTCTTAAACATTCATGGATAGGCTGGGCTTATTATACTGAACATAGCATGTCTTCCAGAGAAGTTGCTTTTCTTTTTTTTCTAAAGCTACCCTGTTTAGGCTTTTAGATAGCGAGGGTAGATATGTTTTTCGGATATGGGAATTTTTTCTCTTAACCTCTATTTGTACTGGAATTTTACATTTCATCTCCCTTTAAATATAAATGTGGTACAAATTCATCTGTAGTTTGTGTCCAGTCATTAAATCTGTGCAGGCGATTTGGCTGGAGGATTTAAAAAACATTCTTTGGAACGCTTGCATCCTCCTGGTTTGGAGGTCCTGCCAGATTTCCTCATGAAGTTCAGTAAATTTCTGGCCATGGTTTAGTTTGTGGATGTGTGGAAAACACTATGACCATTGTGTGTGTTCATTTTTACATGTCCACAATTGATATGATCTTGTTTAGTGGACTCTTGCTTCTGCTGTTCAACAACATTGGTTATCCTTCTAAAGTCCTCTTTGACCACTCCCCATGTTGGGTGACTCTAAACTGGTAATTGCGACCCCAATGGTGAATAATCCATTCTGGGTTTTCTTGTTCCTAGATACCGAAGTCCTGATTGCCAAGTGGCAATCAGGATTTTTTTTAAAATAAATTCATTTGTCTTCTATTGTGTTGTCAGTGTGGAAGGCTTTAAAACGTCATGCATGCATGATCCTTTGTAAAAGGTGAATAATCCGCGCTAACCTATCTAAACCAATGGGATAAACCATATAAAAATGTGAAAAAAAGTGAAAAAAAACCTTTGAAGTTATATGTGACAGGTGCTGCAAACTTATAAACGGCCGGAATAACAGCTGTGAACGTGTATGCTAAAATATGTATAAATCAGTGCGCAACCTATTAAATAAGCCTACACAGTGCTTATAATTATACAAATGAGAAGTGAAAATAAACATGTGAATAGATAGACACTTAAACAAATGTCCTATAGTACCACCTAATTGGCAAGTGAAAAAAAGGAAAAAAAGGAGGGGAACAAAAATCAAAACCACAACAATGAATATTGTCCCCTGAAACTAATATACTCCGGGGTACACGGTTCAAGTGTGTTTAAAGTTCGTATAGACTGGAATGTCGGCATCAAACGATTTCCATCAAACAAACAAAACCCGATCCTGTGGTGCAGATAAAGTGAGACTTTTTCAACTTGCTGGAATAATTGATAAAGGCAATGGAGGCTTACCAGCTCAGGTGGATCCCGATTACAGAGATCATATGGGGCTCATGCATGAATAGAGACATCCACCGACATGCCGCAGATCTGTACCTCCAATCGTCCGATATCCCGATCCTCCAGGGGCCCTCAGAGCAAGGTGATCATGCAAAGGACTCCCTCGCTCATGCAGCAGAAAAGGATGTTGAAATAAAAAAGGAAAAAAACCTCATGGTGCAATACTTTGGTTTAAAAAAGATACCCTTTATTAATTTCGGGCAAATAAAATCGCTTCACATGAAGTTTTAACACGAGGAAAGCGGCAATTTCAAAAAACTGATCGTACTCAGCTGCTGTGTTGCAGTCAGCTGTAGCGTAGTGATGGCCCGATCAACAGCTCCACCCGACGCTGCGTTTCGTCATACAAGGCGTCCAAATGTGTTGGCAATGTTTATACCTCACTTGAAGTGTTAATGATACATAAAAATGATTGATTAAACCTTTGGTCTATATAAAATTAAGCAAACGATAGCGGCACGAAAAAGGAAAAAAGTAGTTTATTATACAGGAAAGAAGAAACTTGTATTAATCCAGAACTTGTGACTATAACATAAATTATATCACCTTTGAAACAAAGAGGTTACTCATACAACACAATAATATTACATCAGAATATGGCTATTACACAATAATATTACATAAGAATATGGCTATAAGGGAGACAACCGTGTATCAGCACAAGTTAAAGGAAGATTAGAGTTACAGGAGAGATTAATGAAATTAAAGAGATATATTTACAGAGTACTTCACCATGCTCCTCAGGTCAGGACATCCTTCGCAAGGCCCTCATCATGGCTCTGGCTGACTAATTTATACCCCTTCCATGCCAGAATCCAAAATCCGGTGGTCTCATTGGTTCAAAGCTGACCACCTGATTGGTTGAAATCTCAAGTCTCTTTACCTAGCCTGCCCCCTCTAAAGCTGAAATACTGGTTGCTTTATCAGCTTAGTCTAACCAGTTCCCACATTAGCATGCTAAGGGCCCCCTGTGGTGACCGGCCCCCCCAAGACAAAGAACACTTAAGTATCACCTGAAACCTCATCCATGTTCCCACCCAACAGGAGATGATACGTCCTTTGTTTACAGTATGGGGGGGAGCTCTCTCTCAAAGAAGATATAAACAGATTTTACCCGTCCCCCTATATATATATATATATATATATATATATATATATATATATATACATACATACACATACAGCGTCCTGTTCCCAATGATTGGACGCTATTAAACCAGCAGCTCCTACAAGGGTAGTGTTTCATAAATACATATATACATGTGTCCGTTGGGGGGCATGGTGGTTTATTTAGAGTACCGGATATGAAAAAGAATTAGAATCAAAATATCCACCACAGTACCCCCTCAAGTTCATTATTGAACTTATGACCTCCTTCAATGATCTTGTATCCACCCACAACGGCCCAGAAGCCCCCCGACCCTTTCCCCACCACCACTGCGGCCTTTTCCTTTCTTGAACCCGCCGTAACCCATCAAGGTAGACTTGAGACAGTCCTGGTGCCTTTGAGACTTCACATCCGACCCATGAGAGTCTGTACTGCAATGCTTCATCGCCCCTCTGCATTGGAAGAGCGAAATTCAAACATTAATGGCGGGATCCTTTCATTATTAGTCCTGTAGCTTGGAAATATGGTGTTATGATTGTCACGATTGGATCGGACCGCGAGACAGCACTTTTCAGCATGGTGAAGGAAAGTTTCAGAAGAGTCTTATTCGTGGCACGTTTTTCTTAAGAGATGCGTTGCTTCTTCAGGTGGTGGATGGGCGGGCCTCCGGACAGTCGTGCATGAATACAAAAAAACAAGAACAAGAGGGAGAATGTCAGACAGGAATATCTATGAGGGGTGCAATGTGGACGAGTCAGGTGGGATCCCCACAGGGTACCGAGACCGCGCCACGGCCAGTATCATCCATTGCCCTTGATGGTAGGGATAGTCAACACTGTCTGCTATTGTCAGGTCCCTGGGTTCACCACACCTGTTCACGGGGCTCAGGTTAAAGCAGTGGGCAGACTAGGGGAGGTACAATTACATTAAGACATGCTAACTGGATACTCTGGCTTCACTGGGTGTACAATATGGTGCTGGTGGGCAGGAATGATCATGCGTTTTAAACAATGAATGATATGACTGATGTCCTAGTTACATTATCCTGAGAAGGTGGATGATAGAAACCAAAAGACAAAGCTTTGAGAGCCTAATATTAAAGAAGAAAGGACGAGAGGTGAGTAATAAAAGGAAAGGAGAATAGTAAAAAACATAAAAAACAAGAAAAAAAACATATAGATAGTTCAATTTAAAAAAAAATAATAAAAAAAATAAATAATGCATTATCTGTACTTTCAGATCTATGCACTACTCCCCCTTTCAGGTGGGCAAAGTCCAAACATTTTGGAACTTTTCCCACCTGAATGAAATGAAAACAAACTGATGGAGAGAGAGAGAAAATTAATAAAAGATTAAAATCAAAAAATTATACTCCCCCTTCTTCCTTTTCTTTTTTTTTTTTTGAAAAGGGAAAGATAAAAAATAAAACTGAACAATAATTAAGAAACTAAAAATTAAAAATTAAAATGAATTAAAAAATTTATCAAACAAAATTTTTTTTTAAAAAAAAGGAAAAAAATAAAAAAATTAAATTTAAAAAATTATCAAAAAAATAAAAATGAAATAAACATTATGAATTTTAAATAAAGAAATGAAAATTGATAAAAAAATGAAAGACCTAGAAATAAAGCTGAAAAACCAAAAAAAATTAAATTAATAAAAAAATGTATCAAACAAAACATTTTTTAAAAAAAGGGAAAAAAATTCAAAATTCAAAATTTAAAAAAAAATTATCAAAAAATTTAAAATGAAATAAACATTAAAAATAAAGAAATAAAAATTGATAAAAAAATGAAAGACCTAGAAATAAAGCTGAAAAATAAAAATTACTAAAAATTACTTTTACCAAAACTTAAAATTAATTTAAAAAAGGAAACGTTAAAAAAAATCTAATGAATAAAGGTTACAATGAAAAAAATAAAAATTCTTAAAAATTTAAATTGGATGTATAAAAACGAAAAAAAAAAATTGAACATGATCAAAATTTAAAAATACGAGTACCAAAAAAACAAAAAAAACGTAAGAACAATATAGTTCTAGGGTTCTCTCTTAAATGCGCAATTCTTTGTACTGGCCTGGATTGGATCAAGCTTCCTCAGAGATTTGTTTCTGAGTCAGTAGCTTTTTCTGTTCCTTGAGAGAAGATACCTTGTTGAGGTGCACATTCTCATAGCTTTGCCGTTCATTCTCCTGATAGCAATGCACATTATTACTTGCATCAGGGAAAGCAATAAGGCTACACAGATTAGGACAACAACAGGGTGGAGCAAAATGTTTAGGAAAGCTGTAGCGTTAGGACTATACCCAAATAAACTTTCCCACCAGGAAATCTTAGCGTCTGCGTCTAAAGCATGGGATACTTGGATCAATTTATTTTGATCATGGGTGAGTCGTATGGTGGCTTGTTTCTCAGCATCTCTTAGTACATTTAATATTTCATCCTGTTGTCCGAAATCTACCAGCCAAGCCTTTAACTCTGCCCCAAATCCCAGAGGAAGTTTCTGTAGGTGTATGGGGGTGTCAGGTTTGATATCAAGCCTCTTCTCTGGGGTAATAGGGGTACGTCCTTGTGTCTCGGCTATATCTATTCCAAGGACCGGGGAAGATGTACAGTAGACTCCCTGAGGTAATGTACCACGTTGAGTACAGTTTAACCCGTAGGCAGAATATAGGGCATCACTGTGCATTTGATACCAGCACCAATACCCTTGCCCCAAGTATTTTACATAAGGTTGGGACAATTCCTCGGCATCCATGAGACATGACCCTTCCCTGTGCCAGCATTGTTGTCTCGTGATCCTATCCTGTTTCCTTGGCATAACACCACCCCTTCCTTCCTCCAGCACCCATCAGTATCAATCATTTGAGGTTGTCCCGACTCATAAACCATCAGATCATGATGGACTCGGGGGTGTAACACGGTAGAGCCCGATAGGATAGTACCCAAATTGACCGTGGTATAAGCACGATGTTCCGTCCCGGCGACCGGAATCAGGGATGAGACCGTGCAAGTCAGGTTCTGACAGCCATGGAATTGAGTCATCCACCAATCCATATGACTCATAGCAAACTTGGATACTACCCTACCTGCCTGCTTTCTCAAATTTAGTGGAAATTGTCCTGCTGAAAAAGAAGCAATCATTACTCTGAGGTCCTGGGATAGTTCTGATTGTACCTGGGTGCAAGATAAAGCAAGTTGGATGTCTTCTTGTACTTTAGATAATCCCGCTATAAGTCCAGTGAACTTCTGTTTCATTATCTTAGACAATGAGGCAGTAGCATCAATATGAGCATGTTGTAGATTTTCAAGGATATGATTCACATCTAGCTGCACCTTAACCCCTTCCCCAACATGCTGTGCCAACCCTCCTAGCTTGTTTCTGAGTACCTCTAGATCCATTGTGTTTAGGCTACCCAGGGCAACACCCCCTGCTCCTAAGGCAGTCTCTATTAGGTCTCTCTTTGCTCTAATGGGGGAATATTCTGAATATCCAGAATGCATCCATTCCTTTAACATGTATATCTGATTCTTTATAAAGGTTTTACACCGTTGATCCCATTTATCAACTCGGAAATCAGATAAGGTTATTCTCCATGTATATAACATAAATTGTGTTTCTGTTAGTACTGTCCAGTGAGAGGAGAGTAAAGGGATGACTAGATCTGCAGCCTTCACTATAGGGGCTTTACAGGAGTCTGAACTAATTTTTGCTGGCACAAGAACATCCAACTCATTGGGTACTCGTACCACTGTCACACAGATCTTTCCTCGCCCTTTCCAGGGATACCAACGTTTAGGATCCATAACAGGGGTACTGATTCCGGGGAACATGTCATCCCTCTTAAGTTTTGTCATTTGCATAAAGGTCCAACAGCCTTCGTCAAATGCGTTGCAGAATGGCCACACAAATGGGCCATCTAGATGTAAGTCTAGATCCAGATCGTATCCTTGGGGGTCTTGCCAGTCCACAGTCATATGCACGCCTCTCATTTCTTCATTCATTGGCCTTCCATTCATCCACTCATTCACACTAGGCAGATCCACCCCATTGCATAAGACATCCCACTTCCATGGGTTTGGACTGTTAAAAACCAAGGACTGATTTGGGGGCCAGTAAGCTGTGTCGATAAAATAGTGATCCACTGTCTCGGGGACACAGGTATTCCTCATTACCTGCAACACAAAGGCATGTATGGAAAGTCTTGGTTGTAAATCCAGGACCTCATACTGTTTGTTCTCAGCATCGGTCCTAATTTTTAAGATTACAGTGTTGGTATATTTGGCAGAGAGAGTTACATTTGCTCGTTCATACCACACGGCCTGATGAGCGTTACTACAATTCAACTGCAGTACCACCTTTTTCTTTGACAAGTAGTTTAGCGGATGTGTCCTCCTATCATAGGTGGGATGCTTAGTGATCAGAATCTCAAGGGTTCCCTCAGCGGGGTGGAAACACTTGTCGGCTAGTGACCCTTGAACCAGTTCTGGAAAATCATAATAGTACCTCTTATATTCTTTCTTTTCCCCCTGATTGAAGATGATGTACACAATATACCACCCTTCATAGTTCTCCCCTGTGGGATCTATTGGATATAATTTGCTATTTTTGCATTTTATCCTCCATAGATCTGACCCCTTGGTTAAATTGTTTATGGACATTTCATAGGTCTCGGTATCAAGATCTACAAACATTCTCTTGGTAGATTGGCTGTCATTTGATTTTTCAGGAAAAATTCCGGGGATGAGACATTCCCTATCTTTGGGGTCCCAATCTCCTTCACACAAGGCAATGTTCTCATCTATGTGATAGGTGACATACATTATGGTGTCGGGTCTGCCTTTCACCACCCCTTGTATTCGTACCCACTCAGGAAGATTGACCTATCTAGTAGATTCCCTGCATTAATGTCCCTATGGGCTGTGTGAAATCTGTAAGGTTGTGGATCGAGGCCGGAGGTATGTTCTAGGAAGGACCCATCAAAACTCATCCCTGCTATGGCATGAATGAGTATATACCCATGAAAGTACATTGGGTATCGGGGAAGGACTCGTCCGTGTTTGCACTCTGCCTTATGGATCTCTGTGGGACTCCACCCCTCAGGTTTTATTCCCCATTTACTATACTCCTCCGGTGGAGTCCAGGTTACTGGTTCTGGTCCATGGACAAACGGGGTTTTTGCCCCAGGAGTTGTTGGTTCTTGAGCAGAAATGAGAATATACCAGCTGAGTACACTTAAAAAGAGGGGAAACGTGCCCATTCCACCCGCTTCCCTAAACCTCCTTCTGAACTTGTTTGCAATGAGAAGCATGCACCCAGGAGATTTTTCCCTCTACCTTCACTGAGGTGGGGGTGGTCAGCAATACCTGGTAAGGACCCTCAAACCTGGGTTCCAGTCCTCTTCGTTGAAATTTCTTGATCACCACCCAATCTCCAGGCTGTAGGGAGTGAGATTCACCGTCAAAATTTGGGTCTGGAATAGAAGAGAACACTTGGGCATGCAACTTAGTGAGCTGCTGGTGTAATTCCTGCACATACATTTTCAAGGAACAATGCATTAATGTCATCTCTTGTGGGAAAAACAATCCTGTCATTGGGGGTCTCCCAAACAATATCTCAAATGGAGATAGTTTTTCTGGACCTCTAGGAGTATGTCACATGGATTTCAATACCAGAGGGAGAGCTTGCACCCAGGTAAGGTGCGTATTTTCACAAATTTTTGCTAGTCTATTCTTAATGATCCCATTATACCTTTCGACCTTCCCTGATGCCTGTGGATGGTAGGGAGTATGGAACTTTTGTTCAATTTGGAGTCCTCCCATAACCTCAGCCATCACTTGGCCTGTGAAATGGCTCCCCTGATCAGATTCTACCGTCTCCATTAGGCCATACCTGCACACAATTTCCTGCAATAGTTTCTTTGCAGTGACTGATGCCGTTGCATTGGCTACAGGCCAGGCCTCTACCCATCCTGAAAACATGTCTACACAAACTAGGACATATTGGAATTGTTGGCATTTTGGCAATTGAATGTAATCAATCTGCAGCCTCTGGAAGGGATACTGTGCTTTGGGCAAATGTTTAATTGGGGTTTTGACGAGCCTCCCAGGATTATGTATCTGACATGTTTCGCACCCTTGACAGAATTTCTCTGCAACAGTGGTGAATCCAGGGGCCACCCAGTGAGATGTGATTGTGGAGACCATTGCTCCTTTGGCTAGATGAGAGGGGCCGTGCGATGCCTCCGCCAAATATGGATACAATGCTGGAGGAGCACAGTACCTTCCATCCTCATCGGCCCAAAGTCCAGCAGTTTCCTTACATCCCTGGTCTCGCCACTTCCGTTTTGTGTTTTCATCGGTTTGCATTTGCAATTTCTCCAGGACAGCCAAATCTACTTGACCCGGACTGTCGGAGCAAGATGTGGCCATGAAGATTTCCACAGACTCGGTGCCAGTTACAGCCGCTACCTTTGCCGCGGCATCTGCTTTAGCATTTCCAAGTGAAACCTCATCCGTGCCTCTGGTGTGTGCTGCACATTTTAGAACTGCTATTTCCTCAGGGAACCACAGTGCCTCAAGGACTTTCTTAATGAGCCCACCATGTTTGATAGGTTTTCCACAGGTGGTCAGAAAGCCTCTTAATTTCCATAGTTGGCCAAAATCGTGACATATGCCAAAGGCATATCTTGAGTCGGTGTAGACATTGAGCCTTTTTTCTTTTCCTACTATGCAAGCCTGCATGAGAGCCATAAGCTCTGCCACCTGGGCGGAATGATGCCCAGGTAGCTTTCCTTGGAAAAGGATTTCATCCTTGGTGACCACAGAATATCCTGTAACAGGGTGCCCTTCTTCAGTATAGAAGCGGGATCCATCTACAAACACTGTGAGATCAGCATTGGGAATGGGGGTGTCTCTTACTCTCTGTGCTTCCAGATAATGATCCTCCATTTCTGCATTGCAGTCATGACTTTCTATTTCATCTTTCACTGTCTCTGGTAGCAGGGTAGCTGGATTTAATTTCGCACACCTTTTGAGGGTGATATTTGTGGGCGTTAAAAGTGCCAGTTCATATCTGGTCAATCTCGCTGACGAAATGTGCTTTGTGGTCAGGTTCTGCATGACCACGTGAACCTCATGGGGTACATAAACTTCCAACGGGTTCCCTAGCACAATGTCTGCAGTCTTAGTCAGCATCTCCGCCGCTGCTGCTACTGCCCTCAGGCAGGGTGCCATTGCATTGACAACGGTGTCAATCTGACAGCTGTAATAGCCAATTGGCTTGTCATGTCCTCCATGGTCCTGTGTCAGGACTCCAGCAGCGTGGCCTTTGGACTCGTGGCAGTAAAGCCTGAATCCCTTGGTATAATTTGGCAGGCCCAAAACGGGTGCTTCACTGATTGCAGCCTTCAAGGTCTGAATAGCATGCATTTGCCCTTCACTGAGTTCCAGTTTTCCCTGTGTGTTTACAGAGTCATAGAGTGGCTTACAAACATTGGACATTTCTGGTATCCATTGTCGGCAATATCCGACCAATCCTAGGAATCCCCTCAATTGTTTTGCATTTTGTGGCATTTTGCTATTCAGAATAGCCTTCTTTCGGTCTTGTGTCAAGTGTTTTTTTCCTTGGGAGATGCAATGACCCAGAAACACAACTCGGTCCCTGTTGTATTGTAACTTGGCCGGGGATACTCTGCATCCCTCCTCTGCAAGGTGATTTAACAAGGAGATAGTTGCATCTCTACATGCCTCTCTCGTGTTGCCTCCAATTAGCAAGTCATCCACATACTGGAGGAGAGTGGTACCCTCCGGGCAGTGCCACCTGTCCAGACATTCTTTCATGGCTTTGCTGTACTCATTTGGACTAGATACCATACCCATGGGCAATCTACTCCAGGTATACTGTTGCCGTTCAAAGCTGAAGGCGAAGAGGTATTGACAGTCAGGGTGGAGTGGTACCGTGAAAAAGGCATCCTTCAAATCCATAACTGTGAAATATTGATTAGACGGGATGATGTTACTTAGAATAGTGTGAGGGTTTGGTACCACGGGAGCATCCTCTTGGAGGATTTTGTTAATTGCCCTCAGGTCTTGTACCATCCGGTACACGTTTCGGCCTGGTTTTTTCACAGGGTACAAGGGGGTATTAGCTGGTGAACTCACTTTCACCAGTATACCCTCTTTCAGGAGGTGTGTGATTTGGTCTCTAATTCCCTCCAATTGGGCCAATTTTAATGGATACTGAGGTAACCTAGGAATGATAGCATCAGGTTTTAGTTTGATCCTAACAGGGGGGCAGCGGATCATATTCCTAACCTCGCTTAAATGCTTACTATAAGTGATTAAACCTTTTGTCTATAAAAAATGAAATCAAACGATAATGGTGCAAAAAGAGAAAACAATTACATTTATTTTTACAGAAATGATACCACCTCATAGCAAGATGATACCAATGTTACACGATACATAATAGGAACATTACTCTAACCTAAAATTATATCACCTATGACCAATGTTACATGGTAATACCAACAGGAATATTGCTATGACAAACATGATACCAATGTTACATGATAATAGGAACCAGAGAGCAAACGCAAAGTAAGATTAATCTTAAACATGGGAGAGAGAGAGGGAGAAAGAGGGAGAGAGAGGGAGAGAGAGAGAGAGAGAGGGAGAGAGAGGGAGAAAGAGGGAGAGAGAGAAAGCTCACTACGTCACCATGTCGTCTCAGATCACCGGCAAAAAGGACTGACTATTGGGTCTGCATTCAGATAAATACACTCTGGTAAAAACCCCACCCCCCTCACCCTCCCTTTCCACATGCTAAGCCCTTGCATTCCCTTGAAGGGTGGGGGGGTGATGTCACCTCCCACCTCCTTTTGAAATAACATCGGTCTACAACAAATGGTCAGATAATAGGCTTTTGTCAGATGAAATTCCACAGCTGTGTATGCTGTTGATTCTAAACATGTTCTAACACTATAGAGTCATTGAAAGATAAATTTAAGGCACCTTAATAGGGATGAGCTTCGTGTTCGAGTCGAACATACGTTCGACTCGAACATTGGCTGTTCGATCGTTCGACGAAGATCGAACGATTTGGGCCGTTCGCGCCAAATTCGAGTGACGCGAACGGCCCACAATGCACTACGCCATCGCAGTGTCATCCAGGCGCTGTGATTGGCCAAGCATGCACTGTGACCCCGCATGCTTGGCCAATCACAGCGCCGGCAGCGAGGAGAGCAATGATTGGCCACAGGCAGGATGCCTGTGGCCAATTATTGCTGAGGGTGTTTAGTACACGCCCCACACTATAAAAGGCCGCCAGCACGGCGGCCTAGTGTAGTGTGTTCCGGAGCAGGGATAGAGTAGCATAGGCAGGGACAGTGACTGTTATTTCTTTCTTGCTTAACCTGGATTCCTTTAGTTTAGGGAAAGAGAAGGATAGGTAGGGAGAGTGTCAGTGTGTTTTGTGCTTCTGCTATAGTGTGCTTAAAAAAAAACATTTATTCTAGGGACAGAAAACTCTAGGTAGGGACAGTGTCAGTTTCTTTCACTCTGCAAGTCCTTGTTTCCAGGGACCTGGAAGGACAGTGAGTGAATTGTCCTTTTGCTATATTGTGATTAAAAAAAACATTTATTCTAGGGACAGAAAACTCTAGGTAGGGACAGTGTCAGTTTCTTTCACTCTGCAAGTCCTTGTTTCCAGGGACCTGGAAGGACAGTGAGTGAATTGTCCTTTTGCTATATTGTGATTAAAAAAAACATTTATTCTAGGGACAGAAAACTCTAGGTAGGGACAGTGTCAGTTTCTTTCACTCTGCAAGTCCTTGTTTCCAGGGACCTGGAAGGACAGTGAGTGAATTGTCCTTTTGCTATATTGTGATTAAAAAAAACATTTATTCTAGGGACAGAAAACTCTAGGTAGGGACAGTGTCAGTTTCTTTCACTCTGCAAGTCCTTGTTTCCAGGGACCTGGAAGGACAGTGAGTGAATTGTCCTTTTGCTATATTGTGATTAAAAAAAACATTTTTTTCTAGGGACAGAAAACTGTAGGTAGGGAGAGTATTTTTTTTCTTTCACTCTGCAAGTCCTTGTTTCCAGGGACCTGTAAGGACAGTGAGTTAATTGTCCTTGTGCTATATTGTGCTGAAAAAAACATTTATTCCAGGGACAGAAAATTCTAGGTAGGGACAGTGTCAGTTTCTTTCACTCTGCAAGTCCTTGTTTCCAGGGACCTGGAAGGACAGTGAGTGAATTGTCCTTTTGCTATATTGTGATTAAAAAAAACATTTTTTTCTAGGGACAGAAAACTGTAGGTAGGGAGAGTGTTTTTTTTCTTTCACTCTGCAAGTCCTTGTTTCCAGGGACCTGTAAGGACAGTGAGTTAATTTTCCTTGTGCTATATTGTGATTAAAAAAAACATTTATTCTAGGGACAGAAAACTCTAGGTAGGGACAGTGTCAGTTTCTTTCACTCTGCAAGTCCTTGTTTCCAGGGACCTGGAAGGACAGTGAGTGAATTGTCCTTTTGCTATATTGTGATTAAAAAAAACATTTATTCTAGGGACAGAAAACTCTAGGTAGGGACAGTGTCAGTTTCTTTCACTCTGCAAGTCCTTGTTTCCAGGGACCTGGAAGGACAGTGAGTGAATTGTCCTTTTGCTATATTGTGATTAAAAAAAACATTTTTTTCTAGGGACAGAAAACTGTAGGTAGGGAGAGTATTTTTTTTCTTTCACTCTGCAAGTCCTTGTTTCCAGGGACCTGTAAGGACAGTGAGTTAATTGTCCTTGTGCTATATTGTGCTGAAAAAAACATTTATTCCAGGGACAGAAAACTCTAGGTAGGGACAGTGTCAGTTTCTTTCACTCTGCAAGTCCTTGTTTCCAGGGACCTGGAAGGACAGTGAGTGAATTGTCCTTTTGCTATATTGTGATTAAAAAAAACATTTTTTTCTAGGGACAGAAAACTGTAGGTAGGGAGAGTATTTTTTTTCTTTCACTCTGCAAGTCCTTGTTTCCAGGGACCTGTAAGGACAGTGAGTTAATTTTCCTTGTGCTATATTGTGATTAAAAAAAACATTTATTCTAGGGACAGAAAACTCTAGGTAGGGACAGTGTCAGTTTCTTTCACTCTGCAAGTCCTTGTTTCCAGGGACCTGGAAGGACAGTGAGTGAATTGTCCTTTTGCTATATTGTGATTAAAAAAAACATTTTTTTCTAGGGACAGAAAACTGTAGGTAGGGAGAGTATTTTTTTTCTTTCACTCTGCAAGTCCTTGTTTCCAGGGACCTGTAAGGACAGTGAGTTAATTGTCCTTGTGCTATATTGTGCTGAAAAAAACATTTATTCCAGGGACAGAAAACTCTAGGTAGGGACAGTGTCAGTTTCTTTCACTCTGCAAGTCCTTGTTTCCAGGGACCTGGAAGGACAGTGAGTGAATTGTCCTTTTGCTATATTGTGATAAAAAAAAACATTTTTTTCTAGGGACAGAAAACTGTAGGTAGGGAGAGTATTTTTTTTCTTTCACTCTGCAAGTCCTTGTTTCCAGGGACCTGTAAGGACAGTGAGTTAATTTTCCTTGTGCTATATTGTGATTAAAAAAAACATTTATTCTAGGGACAGAAAACTCTAGGTAGGGACAGTGTCAGTTTCTTTCACTCTGCAAGTCCTTGTTTCCAGGGACCTGGAAGGACAGTGAGTGAATTGTCCTTTTGCTATATTGTGATTAAAAAAAACATTTTTTTCTAGGGACAGAAAACTGTAGGTAGGGAGAGTATTTTTTTTCTTTCACTCTGCAAGTCCTTGTTTCCAGGGACCTGTAAGGACAGTGAGTTAATTGTCCTTGTGCTATATTGTGCTGAAAAAAACATTTATTCCAGGGACAGAAAACTCTAGGTAGGGACAGTGTCAGTTTCTTTCACTCTGCAAGTCCTTGTTTCCAGGGACCTGGAAGGACAGTGAGTGAATTGTCCTTTTGCTATATTGTGATAAAAAAAAACATTTTTTTCTAGGGACAGAAAACTGTAGGTAGGGAGAGTGTTTTTTTTCTTTCACTCTGCAAGTCCTTGTTTCCAGGGACCTGGAAGGACAGTGAGTGAATTGTCCTTTTGCTATATTGTGATTAAAAAAAACATTTATTCTAGGGACAGAAAACTCTAGGTAGGGACAGTGTCAGTTTCTTTCACTCTGCAAGTCCTTGTTTCCAGGGACCTGGAAGGACAGTGAGTGAATTGTCCTTTTGCTATATTGTGATTAAAAAAAACATTTTTTTCTAGGGACAGAAAACTGTAGGTAGGGAGAGTATTTTTTTTCTTTCACTCTGCAAGTCCTTGTTTCCAGGGACCTGTAAGGACAGTGAGTTAATTGTCCTTGTGCTATATTGTGCTGAAAAAAACATTTATTCCAGGGACAGAAAACTCTAGGTAGGGACAGTGTCAGTTTCTTTCACTCTGCAAGTCCTTGTTTCCAGGGACCTGGAAGGACAGTGAGTGAATTGTCCTTTTGCTATATTGTGATTAAAAAAAACATTTTTTTCTAGGGACAGAAAACTGTAGGTAGGGAGAGTGTTTTTTTTCTTTCACTCTGCAAGTCCTTGTTTCCAGGGACCTGTAAGGACAGTGAGTTAATTTTCCTTGTGCTATATTGTGATTAAAAAAAACATTTATTCTAGGGACAGAAAACTCTAGGTAGGGACAGTGTCAGTTTCTTTCACTCTGCAAGTCCTTGTTTCCAGGGACCTGGAAGGACAGTGAGTGAATTGTCCTTTTGCTATATTGTGATTAAAAAAAACATTTATTCTAGGGACAGAAAACTCTAGGTAGGGACAGTGTCAGTTTCTTTCACTCTGCAAGTCCTTGTTTCCAGGGACCTGGAAGGACAGTGAGTGAATTGTCCTTTTGCTATATTGTGATTAAAAAAAACATTTTTTTCTAGGGACAGAAAACTGTAGGTAGGGAGAGTATTTTTTTTCTTTCACTCTGCAAGTCCTTGTTTCCAGGGACCTGTAAGGACAGTGAGTTAATTGTCCTTGTGCTATATTGTGCTGAAAAAAACATTTATTCCAGGGACAGAAAACTCTAGGTAGGGACAGTGTCAGTTTCTTTCACTCTGCAAGTCCTTGTTTCCAGGGACCTGGAAGGACAGTGAGTGAATTGTCCTTTTGCTATATTGTGATTAAAAAAAACATTTTTTTCTAGGGACAGAAAACTGTAGGTAGGGAGAGTATTTTTTTTCTTTCACTCTGCAAGTCCTTGTTTCCAGGGACCTGTAAGGACAGTGAGTTAATTTTCCTTGTGCTATATTGTGATTAAAAAAAACATTTATTCTAGGGACAGAAAACTCTAGGTAGGGACAGTGTCAGTTTCTTTCACTCTGCAAGTCCTTGTTTCCAGGGACCTGGAAGGACAGTGAGTGAATTGTCCTTTTGCTATATTGTGATTAAAAAAAACATTTTTTTCTAGGGACAGAAAACTGTAGGTAGGGAGAGTATTTTTTTTCTTTCACTCTGCAAGTCCTTGTTTCCAGGGACCTGTAAGGACAGTGAGTTAATTGTCCTTGTGCTATATTGTGCTGAAAAAAACATTTATTCCAGGGACAGAAAACTCTAGGTAGGGACAGTGTCAGTTTCTTTCACTCTGCAAGTCCTTGTTTCCAGGGACCTGGAAGGACAGTGAGTGAATTGTCCTTTTGCTATATTGTGATAAAAAAAAACATTTTTTTCTAGGGACAGAAAACTGTAGGTAGGGAGAGTGTTTTTTTTCTTTCACTCTGCAAGTCCTTGTTTCCAGGGACCTGTAAGGACAGTGAGTTAATTTTCCTTGTGCTATATTGTGATTAAAAAAAACATTTATTCTAGGGACAGAAAACTCTAGGTAGGGACAGTGTCAGTTTCTTTCACTCTGCAAGTCCTTGTTTCCAGGGACCTGGAAGGACAGTGAGTGAATTGTCCTTTTGCTATATTGTGATTAAAAAAAACATTTTTTTCTAGGGACAGAAAACTGTAGGTAGGGAGAGTGTTTTTTTTCTTTCACTCTGCAAGTCCTTGTTTCCAGGGACCTGTAAGGACAGTGAGTTAATTTTCCTTGTGCTATATTGTGATTAAAAAAAACATTTATTCTAGGGACAGAAAACTCTAGGTAGGGACAGTGTCAGTTTCTTTCACTCTGCAAGTCCTTGTTTCCAGGGACCTGGAAGGACAGTGAGTGAATTGTCCTTTTGCTATATTGTGATTAAAAAAAACATTTATTCTAGGGACAGAAAACTCTAGGTAGGGACAGTGTCAGTTTCTTTCACTCTGCAAGTCCTTGTTTCCAGGGACCTGGAAGGACAGTGAGTGAATTGTCCTTTTGCTATATTGTGATTAAAAAAAACATTTTTTTCTAGGGACAGAAAACTGTAGGTAGGGAGAGTATTTTTTTTCTTTCACTCTGCAAGTCCTTGTTTCCAGGGACCTGTAAGGACAGTGAGTTAATTGTCCTTGTGCTATATTGTGCTGAAAAAAACATTTATTCCAGGGACAGAAAACTCTAGGTAGGGACAGTGTCAGTTTCTTTCACTCTGCAAGTCCTTGTTTCCAGGGACCTGGAAGGACAGTGAGTGAATTGTCCTTTTGCTATATTGTGATAAAAAAAAACATTTTTTTCTAGGGACAGAAAACTGTAGGTAGGGAGAGTGTTTTTTTTCTTTCACTCTGCAAGTCCTTGTTTCCAGGGACCTGTAAGGACAGTGAGTTAATTTTCCTTGTGCTATATTGTGATTAAAAAAAACATTTATTCTAGGGACAGAAAACTCTAGGTAGGGACAGTGTCAGTTTCTTTCACTCTGCAAGTCCTTGTTTCCAGGGACCTGGAAGGACAGTGAGTGAATTGTCCTTTTGCTATATTGTGATTAAAAAAAACATTTTTTTCTAGGGACAGAAAACTGTAGGTAGGGAGAGTATTTTTTTTCTTTCACTCTGCAAGTCCTTGTTTCCAGGGACCTGTAAGGACAGTGAGTTAATTGTCCTTGTGCTATATTGTGCTGAAAAAAACATTTATTCCAGGGACAGAAAACTCTAGGTAGGGACAGTGTCAGTTTCTTTCACTCTGCAAGTCCTTGTTTCCAGGGACCTGGAAGGACAGTGAGTGAATTGTCCTTTTGCTATATTGTGATTAAAAAAAACATTTTTTTCTAGGGACAGAAAACTGTAGGTAGGGAGAGTGTTTTTTTTCTTTCACTCTGCAAGTCCTTGTTTCCAGGGACCTGTAAGGACAGTGAGTTAATTTTCCTTGTGCTATATTGTGATTAAAAAAAACATTTTTTCTAGGGACAGAAAACTGTAGGTAGGGAGAGTGTTTTTTTTCTTTCACTCTGCAAGTCCTTGTTTCCAGGGACAGAGAAGGACACCTGAAGGTAGCCCTTATTGCTTTTTTCCCATCTCCCTGCAGGCCATCTATTAGAATGTCTGGAAGGCAAACAAGGAGAGGCAGACAGTCAGGAGGCAATAAAAGAGGGCAAGCAGGCTCTGTGTCTGGGGGCAACAGTGCTGGTCGTGGACGCGGTGCATTGTCATCAGCACATGGCCATGGGACACGCTTGTCCTTCTTTTCGGCAGCTGGACATGTTGAGCCACATCATGCCGAAGACTTGGTAGAGTGGATGACCAAGCCCTCCTCCTCCTCCTCATCCTCTCTCACCCAGGCTCAGGGTACTGGAAAAGCAGCTGCCAAAGCGTCGTCTTCCCTGGTATCAATGTCAGACAAATCATCAGTCACTCCTTCCCTAGACCCACCATGTCCTCCTCCTGAGGAGTCCCCCGAACTGTTTCAGCACAGTGTTGGGTACATGCTCCAGGAGGATGCCCAGCGTTTCGAAGGGTCTGATGATGAAACCCAGCTAGAGGAAGGCAGTAGCGTGAGAGCAGACAGAGGGGATGCTCAAGAAGGACACCAATCTGGCAGTCATGTTCCAGCAGCTGCAGCATACTGCCAGATTGGCTCCAGTGATGAGGAGGGAGGGGATGATGAGGTCAATGACTCCACGTGGGTGCCTAATAGGAGAGAGGAGGAGGAGGAGGATGAGGAGGAGGCACATCTCCAACGAGGCAGGATGCCCTTTGGTGGCCAGCGTAAGGGCAGTACACCGACGGAATCACACCGCAGAGCTCCGCCTGTGCAGGGCGCTGCCTCTGCCCGTCATTCAAAAAGTTCTTTGGTGTGGGCCTTTTTTGAGGCTAGTGCATCAGATCGCACAGCTGCTGTTTGCAACATATGTCTCAAGCGTATATCGCGTGGCCAAAACATCAGCCGCTTGGGTACCACATGCCTGACCAGACATATGTTGACCTGCCATGCAGCTCGTTGGCAAGCCTACCTCAAAGACCCACACCAAAGAACAAAGCGGACCTCTCCTTGCACCGCATCAGCTGGGATCTCCAACCCCACTATAACTTCAGTCCTCTCTGAAACATGCACTGAGAGGAATGAAGGTGTAGAATTAGGTGTGTCACAGCCAAGTACTTGCGCCCACTCTGCTAGCAGTACACCGACGTCCGATTCTAGCAGGCAAATTTCCCTGCCCCAGCTGCTGGACCGTCGAAAGAAGTTCACTCCCAGCCATCCACATGCCCAGCGGTTGAATGCTAGCTTGGCTAAATTGCTAGCGCTTCAACTGCTGCCTTTTCAGTTGGTAGACTCGGCCCCCTTCCGTGAGTTTGTGCAATGTGCGGTTCCTCAGTGGCAGGTTCCCAAACGCCACTTTTTCTCACGGAAGGCTATTCCGGCTCTCTACCGGCATGTGGAAGGCAATGTCTTGGCCTCGCTGGACAGGGCGGTCAGCGGTAAGGTGCATATTACCGCTGACTCATGGTCCAGCAGGCATGGACAGGGACGTTACCTTTCTTTCACGGCCCATTGGGTCACTCTTTTGGCAGCTGGGAAGGATTCAGGACAAGGTGCAGTAGTGTTGGAGGTTGTCCCACCGCCACGCCTCCAAAATGCTACTACTGGTTGTGACACACCTCTCTCCTCCACCCCCTCCTCTTCTTCTTCCTCCATGGCCTCTTCCTGTGGTTTGTCCTATGAACCAGCGGTGCTCCGTAGCCGTTCACGGGGCTACGCAAGTACGCAGGCAAAAAGATGCCATGCCGTGCTTGCGCTGGTGTGTTTGGGGGACAGAAGCCACACTGGGGCAGAGGTCCTGTCTGCTCTGCAGGGCCAGGCCGAGAGGTGGTTGACGCCACGCCAGCTTAAGCCAGGAATGGTGGTTTGCGACAATGGCACCAACCTCCTCTCCGCCCTCCGACAGGGACAACTGACCCATGTGCCCTGTGTGGCTCACGTCCTTAACCTGGTGGTGCAGCGGTTCTTGGGCAGGTACCCGGGCTTACAGGATGTCCTGAGGCAGGCCAGGAAAGTCTGTGTGCATTTCCGCAGATCTTATAATGCCAGTGCTCGCCTGGCTGAGCTGCAAAAGGAGTTGAACCTGCCCAAGAACCGCCTTATATGTGACATGCCCACCAGGTGGAACTCAACGTTGGCCATGCTGCAGCGGCTGCACACGCAGCAGAGGGCCATCAATGAGTACCTGTGCGACTACGGCACCAGGACAGGGTCAGGGGAGCTTGGTTTTTTTTCTCCACGCCAGTGGGGCATGATCAGGGATGCATGCACTGTCCTGGCACCATTTGAGGAGGCCACGAGGATGGTGAGCAGTGACAGTGCATGCATCAGTGACACTGTACCTCTTGTCCACCTGTTGGAGCACACGCTGCGTGGAATAATGGACAGGGCACTTGAGGCAGAACAGAGGCAGGAAGAGGAGGACTTCCTTGCCTCTCAAGGCCCCCTTTACCCAGACAGTGTTCCTTCTGTCCCACCCATCGCACAGGAAGAGGAGGAGGAGGAGGAGGAGGAGGATTGTGTCAGCATGGAGGTGGAGGCTGGCACTCAGCATCATCAGCAGCAGTCTTTTAGGGATGATTTACAGTCCCAAGAAACCAGTGGACTTGTACGTGGCTGGGAGGAGGTGGCTGCGGATCATGTCGTCCTTAGTGACCCAGAGGACTCCGGAGCGAATGCCTCAGCAAACCTACGCTGCATGGCCTCCCTGATCCTGCAAAGTCTGCGGAAGGATCCTCGTATTCTTCGGATCAAGGAGAGGGACCATTACTGGCTGGCCACTCTCCTTGATCCACGGTACAAGGGTAAGGTTGCGGACCTTATGTTACCGTCGCAGAGGGAGCAGAGGATGAGACAACTCCGGGAGGCCTTGCAGAAAGGTCTGTGCAACGCGTTCCCAGAGACTGGGAGGTTGCAAACTCCTGGTCCTGGACAACGAGTTGCTGAGGCTTCGGCCAGTCAAAGAAGGAGCGGTGGGGAAGGTGGCCGTCTGACCGATGCGTTCAGACAATTCTTTAGTCCGCAGCCCCAAAGTATGATTGGTTCCAGCAACCATCGCCAGCGTCTGATAAACATGGTGCAGGAATATCTAGGGGCAAGGTCAGACTTGGACACCTTCCCCACCGAAAATCCTCTGGCTTACTGGGTCTTGAGGATGGATCACTGGCCAGAGCTTGCACAGTATGCAATTGAGCTACTGGCCTGTCCTGCATCCAGCGTTCTTTCGGAACGCACATTCAGTGCTGCTGGAGGATTTGTCACGGATCACAGGGTGCGCCTGTCCACCGACTCGGTTGATCGACTGACTTTCATCAAGATGAACCAGTCTTGGATCACCACCAGCTACCACACACCTGATGCTGATATAACAGACTAATTGATTTTAAAATGTCACATCCCTTCAAGACTGATGCTGATGCTGAGTGCCTGTGCTGTTATGTTGACTGCCTATCCTCCTCCTCCGAGTCCTCAATGATACGATTGATGATGATAGCTTGGAAGATCATTTTTGTTTATGGGTGCCGCCACCAGTGCCTAACGCCCAATTTTTCAGCCCCTGTTTAACAGGGGCGTGTAATTACAATTTTTGAAGCAATACTTTGCAACAGGGCTCATTGCTGTGCTCCAAGTACAGTATCTGTGAGGAGTTGCAGTGTTGTGCCACCAGTGCCTAAGGCCCAATTTTTCAGCCCCTGTTTAACAGGGGCGTGTCATTACAATTTTTGAAGCAATACTTTGCAACAGGGCTCATTGCTGTGCTCCAAGTACAGTATCTGTGAGGGGTTGCAGTGTTGTGCCACCAGTGCCTAAGGCCCAATTTTTCAGCCCCTGTTCAACAGGGGCATGTAATTACAATTCTTGATCTAATAATTCACAGCAGGGCCCATTGCTGCACCCACCAAGAGTAACTGTCAGGGCTTACAGTGTTGTGGCACCAGCACCACCATCAAAGGCCCAATTTTTACTACCACTGTTCAACAATTATATGTAATTAAAATTCCTGATATAATAGTTGACAGCAGGGCGTTCCAGCACCAACCAAGAGTAACTGTGAGTGCTTACAGTGTTGTGCCAACACCAACAACTAAGGGGCCTATTTCTGCAGAGTATATACGGCAGGTCCCTACTTTCAAACATCCAACTTACAAACGACTCCTACTTGCAAACGCAAGAAGACAACAGGAAGTGAGAGGAAATCTACCACTAGGAAGGAAAATTCTCTCCTGTAAGAATAAATATGGGAGAAAGGTGTCTCCTCTGTACTGATGCTTTATCAGCAATCCTCGTTTCAAGAAAAACACCACATTTCAAAAACAGTTGTCATTGGGACGGAAAGTGAGGTGAAATGTTCTGAACAGGGGCACAGACAGCAAAACAAATGTTACAGGGGTGATAACCCTTACCTATGTTTTCCAAAAAGTTTAAAAATAGATTTTTGGGCTGGAGCTACACTTCAACAATGTACCTGTTCAAAATTACAAACAGATTCTACATAAGAACAAACCTACAGTCCCTGTCTTGTATGCACCGCCTGTATACGGCTGTTCAGAGTATATAGGGCCTTTTTTATTTTATGTGCGGGGTTCCCCTTAATATCCATACAAGACCCAAAGGGGCTGGTAATGGGCTGGGGTAGGGGGGGGGGGGGTCATGGGGTAGCTATGCCATTTTTCTTAAAGAATTTCATCCATATTACCGGGACCAGACATTACATTAAAGCCGCAAGCAGTTTTAAATGGCTTTTTTTTCCTTTAGAAGTGTCATTTTGTGCAGGGACAGTTCTAAACACGGGAAACACGTGGCACTTCACAGGCATACTTTAGACACCCCCCAGGTACGATATTTAAAGGAATATTTGACTTTTTTTTTTTCACTTTATGCATCATTAAAATGACTGCTCCCGAAAAACGACCGTTTTTAAAACTTCTTTTTGCATTGATACATGTCCCCTGGTGCAGAACCCGGGTTCCCAAACCCTTTTTAGGACAATAACATGCATAATAGTTGTTATAATTAGCACTTTAGAATTCGAACGTTCGCATCCATTGTATTTAATAGGGTTCTAATGTTCGTTCGAACTTCCGGTCCGTTCGCGGGTTCTGGTGCGAACCGAACCCGGGGGTGTTCGGCTCATCACTACACCTTAATAATAAAGTCTTGTAAAAACATATACAACCATATATACACGTAGATTCCTTTTAATTAGAGAGTTCTCTTGAAGCTTCTTGTTATAAATATGGATTTGAAAAATCTCCACCACAGTCCCCCCTGAAGTTCATTCTTGAACTTATGAAGTCCCTTAATGATTTTGTACCCACCCACAATGGCCCAGAAGCCCTGACCCTTCCCCCACCACCACTGCGGCCTCTTCCTTTCTTGAACCCGCCGTAACCCATCAAGGTAGACTTGAGACAGTTCTGGTGCCTTTGAGACTTCACATCTGACCCATGAGAGTCTGTATTGCAATGCTTAATCGCCCCGCTGCATTGGAGGAGCAGGATTCAAACATTACTGGCGGGATCCTTGCATATTTAGTCCTGTAGCTTGGAAATATGGTGTTATGATTGTCACGATTGGATCGGACCGCGAGACAGCACTTTTCAGCATGGTGAAGGAAAGTTTCAGAAGAGTCTTATTCGTGGCACGTTTTTCTTAAGAGATGCGTTGCTTCTTCAGGTGGTGGTTGGGCGGGCCTCCGGACAGTCGTGCATGAATACAAAAAAAAAAGAACAAAAAGGAGAATGTCAGACAGGAGTTATTGGCGGAATGTCAGACAAGAGTAGTGGCGTGGCCACTAAGACTGAATATCTTATGAGGGGTGCAATGTGGACGAGTAAGGTGGGATCCCCACAGGGTACCGAGACCGAGCCACGGCCAGTATCATCCATTGCCCTTGATGGTAGGGATAGTCAACACTGCCTGCTATTGTTAGGTCCCTGGGTTCACCACACCTGCTCACGGGGCTCAGGTTAAAGCAGTGGGCAGATTAGGGGAGGTAAAATTACATTAAGACATGGGACCTGGATGTCCAGGGATACTTTGTGAAATATGGTATTTGTATGTTTCAGGAACCCATTCTATGGAACCCACTGGACTCTTAAAAATGGAGTCAGGCAGAGACGGTAAACCCTTACAATTCACAACTCATCTCTGATATTCAAACAAAAGTTCCAGAAGATGAATACATTTATTTTCCAAGATAAAGCAGAATATGAACCAAAGAAAGTAGGAAAGAGAAAAGAGAAAAAAGAATACAATAAACAAAACATACAGGTTCAATGCTGCTTCGACCCAGACCGTTTGTCACCCATTTCCCTTTATGTCAAAGAGCACTGACTCTGCATTAAAAAAAACAACAAAAAACAATATATAACTGTCCTGAAACAGTGCCTCGAAAAATAATATATTGTGGCTGTTGCAGCAGCAGCTTGGCAGAAAAAAAAAAATAACTAAAAATAAAATAAAGGAGGAAAAAAATAAAAATAGATAACTCTTCTATCCTATTAGTGATCAACAGGTGAACAGGATCACTGTCACTAACCATTTACAAGTCGGGTAGAAAAACAAAAAAATAAAAATATTTTAAAAAAGGAGAGGCTAAACCAATGGTTGCCAAAAAAACTTTTTAGAATTTAGTCACCCCGACTGTCCTTTAATATTACAGATTGAACAGGCTTATCCCTAGAACAAAAACAAGAAAAATATAGTTCTAGGGTCCTCTCTTAAATGCGCAAGCTACTCTAAATTGGTCTCTTAATAGTGACCCGCATTGGGACCGCAACAGGGTGGAGTTTACTAAAGTTTTTGGCCCCAGAACATCCTGATTTCCATCTCCCTTGTTATCTCCTCCCATGCTCCACCTCAGGACTGCTCCAGAACCTCTGGAACTCCCTACCTTTAAAACCATACGCCCAGCCAGGCGCTCCCCTTTCCATACCTAAATACTCTTTTATTCCAGGAAGCCTACCCCGCCTCCACCTAAAATGTTACCCCAGCCCGCTCCATATCAGATAATTCCCAGCGGCTATTATTTTTGTTCCACCCCCTCCTCTTAGATTATCAACCCCTAGAGAAGGGCCTTTTTATTCACGCCTTGCCCGAACTGTTGGCACCAATTAAATCCTGTTGCCCAAAGTTTAACTACCCATCTTTTAACTCCTCCCCGAATCCCAACGGAAGTTTCACTAAGTGTAAGGGGATGTCAGGTTTTATAAAAAAAACTTTCTTTCGGGGCTATAGGGGTGAAACCCGGGGGTTCCTTCTATATCCCTCCCAAGGACAAGAGTGTAGGTACAATAGACTCCCCGAGGTAGTGTACCCTGCTGAGTACAATTCAACCTGATGCTGAAAACAGTGTATCATTAGCCATGTGATGTCAGCATCAGTACCCCAGCATCCGGTATTGAGTCTAACACCTACACCATCGAAGCAATGACAAAAACCCACAAAATTCTATCCCAGTGACCATGCCCAGGGTATATCATGCACCCCTACCTACTGTTAGGTTCAAGAAACACCCTTGTTCCATGCCTAACGCCACATCAGTATCCTCTAGGTCAAATAACCAAACTCGCCTATATCCCAAATAATACCCAGGTGCTTCCTTCCCAGCAATGATCTCCCCATCCAGAACACAGCGTGAAATACATTCACCACTGTGTATTGGCCGTGCAAGGGACATTGTGTTCACACCTCTGACAGAGGGAAATATCAACCTGCCCCCAGCTTCCGTACCCTCTGATCACAGGTGGGTTCCTTAGCCACAAATGCAACAAGATAGAATCCCCAGTCAGCAAGCCACTGGTGCCCTCAACTCTACAGACCGAGTCTGCATTTCTGTAACACCTTTCACAATCCAAACCAGTACAGCCCATCCAGGCATTCGACTACCACTTTGGATTAGTGTAGGCGACGTGTTTTGGCACAGTCTCACTGAGTGGTGATGCTAACTCATCAGGCCACTGCCCCTCATAGAGAGATTTGTACAATCAGCTTGATGCTGGTTGACAACTCCACCTGCCCATGTGTGCACACCAGAGCCAATGACATATATCTGCCCTGTACCATCTCACACTCTCTACCAACCTCCCACCATGGTTGATGGAATCTTGAGCCACTTTACACTGTGGTTCTCTTTCCCCCCATATAGTGCTGAACACATCCCTCCTCTTCCGGTTACTCCTCCGAGATAAGCGTCCTGTACTCTGTGTCCGCACATCTCTGGGAGCAAGCCACTGGTACCATGACCGCGCTTGATTCAGTGTGTATTCAGTACATATAAGATAATAGGTTTTCATCAACCATTATGAGATGCCGGAGTGCCATGTGGTGATGGAATACTGTAGATACCTGCACCATATTCAGTGTCCCACCTGTCCCCCAAAAAAATTTCCTCCTTTCAATCCCTGTCCGGACTCAAACCCCTCAGAACCAGATGGACTCCAGTGTGTAACCCAGTAGAGTGATAGGATAGTACCCAAATTGACCGTAATATAGGCACAATGTTCCGTCCCTGCCATTAGGGATGAGAATAGTACTAGTTACATTTTGACAACCCTGAACTGAGTCATCCACCACTCCATAGGACTCATAGTCAATTCAGATACTACCCCACCTGCCTGTCTTTATAAGGTGGAACTTGTCACACTGAGTAAGAGTCAGTCAACTCTGAGGTTTTTAATTCTGGCCAGTGCAAGTTGAATGTCCTACCCTTTCCCTGATATGTAGCCCAGGACCTCCCAATGTGTTCCTGATTATCTCCAGCTCCATAATGTTTATGGTACCCAGTGACCCGCCTCCCGTTCCGAAGACAGTCGCCATCAAGCCTCTTTTTTTTCTTTTTTTTTTTTCTAAGTTATGGGATATGGTCTGGATACCCGGATTGAAAACCACCTGCCACCAGGTACACCCAATCCCTCATATAGACTGCACACCTTCTCCCTCCTCTTTCAATTCGGTATTCAGACAATGTTATACTTCACCCCTACAACACAAGCTGCCTACACTTTTCAGACAGGACTCACATGAATGACAGGAGCCTAGCGCCACACTGGGGCACTGGTCTTCTTGGCCTGCAAGACACAGACAACTAGTTAAGGTACACAAGGACTCTAGGACAGGAAGGACACCTATGGGTGTAAACTGAGGAGAATACGGCATGCCCACACCTCTATCTGATAATACCTCGGACGTGAGGGCTCTTGGAACAGCCAATCGCTGGTAACACCCCATACAACCTTCCTGCACAATTTTTGTTTTCCCAGACTCAACCAAAACTATACAATATGAGGCCAGACCTATACCCTCTCAACTTGTATGCAAGCAGGCAGGCCCTCATACCACACATCTGCAGGTAAATCTAAAATAAATGGAAAAACAAAATTGCATAATGTGTATCCAGCTTGAGAAACTGCTGCTACCAGACACACCTGACCAGCAGACTAAGACAAATCCCTTGCAGCACTGAGACCACTGAACAGTAGGAGGTACCCGAGCCGACCGGTGTGCCTTGAAACACACAGATATTTATTAGGCAATTGGTAACAAATAGCCACATAAACAGTCCCAGCAGGAAACTATGAGAAGTGTTGGTTTCCCCTATTTCAGAGAGATGGGATTGCTTGGTGACACGGTAGGAAAACAGGTTTGAACTACATTTGGGGACACACAGATAGCTAGGGACATTAGCATACCTTAGCTTCAGGCAATGAGCCAAACTCGTACAGCCAGGTATGGTTGGGCGTGTACCCAATTACAATGACAGCGAGGGGGGGGGTGTAAGCAGTCCTATTCCTGAACACAAGTTTGCCCAAAGTAACATCAGACCATTACCCTTTTACCACGAAGTGCAGCACCCCTGGCAGAGATTTATAATGCTCCTTAGCCTCACATATGTGTTAGAGTGCCAATTATCCCCGGCAGTCTTACTCAACTTTTATGCAGACTTCAGTTAATTGGTTCTGCTACTCAGTAGATCAGAACATACAACACACACTGGGTGGTCCAAAACACAACCGAATGGACTGACAACTAGACATTCCAACTAGATAATGGTGGCGACAACCTAAAACATTTTACATGTGAAACCCGACCAACCAGGAAAAAAACACTTTTTTATCACGTTGTTCTCTGGAGGCTACGATTTCCTCTTGTTCTGAAAGCCAGAAAACCCAATTATCGACTCTGAGGGATAAAATTCCAATAACAGTTAGTGATAAACATTCCATTTTTCGCAATTTACAAAAAACAATTCCAGTAACAAGACATTAGCATATGAAACACAAATATACATTACATTACTTTACATTACATAACCCGTGCACTTTTTTTAAAATACCAAAAATTGTTGAGCTCAACTTTTAATTAATATGTATTACATAATACACATTAATACCACGTGGATTTTTGTTTCCCCAAAAAAAATTATTCACCATGGTGAGAAAAAATTTAGCAACTTGTACTGTGGTGGAAAAAAACTGTCACTCTTACATTTATCATTCTCCTCCCATTTTCTTCCTCATTACAGACTGACGGAAGAAATGTGTGGTGCAGGAAAAAAAAGAAACAATGAAATAGCCTATGATACTTTTACCGCCTTAGACTCGTATTTATTCATATGTACCGCTGTCTACATCCACCTGTTCTCTGAGTACAAACTCCTTGGACCTGAAAAATACTTACAAGCAAAATCATTACTCTATCCTTCATATTTAACCTGCAAAGAATGGTAAACAATAATGACATTCCTGTACATTGGCAATTTGTCAATGACATTCTTTCAAAACCGATTCAAACAAAACCCTCTGTAACCCTTACTTTTCCCGTTCCTACAAACATACAACAGCCGCGACGCATCGGAGGATCGCTGCGGTAAGTTCGAACATATTCACGTTACTACATACAAACATTCAGATACAAACCACCGTTCCGCCTCTGAGAATCACGAAAGCGTGTACTACACCTCCATCAACACTCATCATTCCAGATTTCTGAAGCCACAGCTCAACTACATCCAAGGTACCTTTATTCTGAGGTTTTGGTCCTCCAGCAAAAGTACCTTCCAAAGGAGTACACCTTACTGTACCCTCTGACCAGATATGTCATCCTTTAAGGGGTCTCATGTCCGGAGCCCCAAACCCAGATCTCATGTGCGGTGAAGCTGTCTGACTGGTGGGGAGCCTAATTTTTTCCTCCCAAGCATGGACGGCACATTACCCATGACGATTCGAATCGCTTATGAAGTGTCCCGCGTCCAGGACACCCTTGCGCTTTATTTTCGGAGCGATTATGGTTTACGACTTTATTACCATAATCGACGCCCGGAATCCCGGTTATTTTACACGGCCTGACCGGGGCTGTTAGCGTACTACTCCTCACGTTTATGTTAATCACAGGAATTCCGATTATTTTACACGGCCTGACCTGTCTCACGATAAACGTGTTTGTCAGACGAGCTGCAAAGCACCATGAAATCCTCCACTATTCAAAACAATATTATGGCTTCTTTCTACCTGCATCTAGATGTTACAATAATGGTGATGCCCCCTGTTTGCTCTCCACCCAAAACTGTATTACAGTACAAAACTTCACAAAACTGGAACGAAATGTCCTAAACTTTTTTTAACGGTACCATTTATCAACCAATCATAATACTTCACCACAAAATCCCTTGCTGAATCGTCTTCTGTAACAAAAACACATTTTAGTAAAAGCACTTTCACAAAAAACTATTACAGCCTAGCTCAGGTCATTTGCATGTCAATACAATTCGTTTTACATTCTCACAGATCTGGTTGGAAAGAAAGGGGGGTCATTTCGGGCTGTCAGCAGCTGAGAACATAATGTCACAGATCCGCACTACACCTCTCGCATAGTCTCCACACACACACATTCACACACTTGGTCAAAGATGACCTCTAGACATCACACAAATCAGAATCTTTTCTATCATAACCTGTACTTCTTAAACCCATAACATCTGTTTGGTCAGGTTCCTCCTTGTCCCCCTGTTCATCATTATTCTACCATCCCTGCACAATAAGCATCTCTTTCCCAAGCATTTGGCTTGACCGTACCATTTTTTTTTCAAAATACAATTTCCCAGTCCACCATTCCCAACATTGCATATTTCCCAACTCAAGGCCCCTGTATCAATCCTTTCCTCCTTCGGGGTCAAGTGGTAAGGTTCCCCACGGTTAGACTCCCTCTTTGAAGCGATTTTATTACCCATCCTTTACGGACGAAAGACCTTGAACTGTTTCCCAGAGTTAGCTACTCTCTGACCAATGATTGGGTCGACAGGTACCGCCCCTGTCGCCGTTGCGAACCTTTTTTCACTACTCTGCCAGAACAACCACTGCTCTGACTATAGTCCTTCAAAAAATTAGCCTGGAAATACTTCCCAACTAAATAAATAGTTTAATCTCCCCGTGGACCTCTCCAAGGTATTCCAAAAAAAAAATTAAAAAAAATAATGACTGTATCACAGGGCTTCCCAAGCGTTAAGCTTGATTAGACCCTCTGATTGCTTGTAGTGCAGGAGGCAGTTTTGTTTGCTAACCTGGAACTTCCCATCTCAAACTCTAAACACCTCTCAAGATGGCCGACAAGCCAAGCCACCACAAAATGGTGGATGACCACCGCACATCTCATGGACATGACAAAATGGTGGATGATGCCCAATTTTTTCCCGCCAAAACCAGCTTGGCACATACCAAATGGGTTCCCACACACACAGGAAAACAAAAAATAGTCTCCATCAGATTGCAACACCGAAAAAAACACACTACTCCATTCGCACCAAACATCAAAATCTGCCCCAAAAGCTTACAATCCCCCCGTTAGTAGTTTACACAGAAAGATAGATTCCCATACATCCAGATAATTCAGTGTGATTTAGTCTCCATTTCCACTGATGCAATTCGCCATGCGACTTTGGGCACAAAGTCGCATTACAAATCGCTTCCCATTGATTTCAATAGCACCCATTCCAATCTATGTGACTCAAAGCTGCAGTGACTCTATCAAAATCGCATTCAACACCACACCACAGTCGCACTAAAGCTGCATTTCAACGTCACATGACATTGGAGTTGCGCCAGTGGAAACGCAGCCCTATACGCACAGGTTTGTTTCAATCCCAAAGATTGGCCTAATCTTAATCAAAGGGTCAACTGAAATTGATTCCAAACAGAGCCCTTATCATTCATACCGACACCCTGCTGCAATTTCATTCTATATACATACATTATTCAAAAATCAGTCTCATCAAAATATTCGCCTAGACACGGGGCACCATCGACGCCTTGTATGACGAAACGCAGCGTCGGGTGGAGCTGTTGATCGGGCCATCACTACGCTACAGCTGACTGCAACACAGCAGCTGAGTACGATCAGTTTTTTGAAATTGCCGCTTTCCTCGTGTTAAAACTTCATGTGAAGCGATTTTATTTGCCCGAAATTAATAAAGGGTATCTTTTTTAAACCAAAGTATTGCACCATGAGGTTTTTTTCCTTTTTTATTTCAACATCCTTTTCTGCTGCATGAGCGAGGGAGTCCTTTGCATGATCACCTTGCTCTGAGGGCCCCTGGAGGATCGGGATATCGGACGATTGGAGGTACAGATCTGCGGCATGTCGGTGGATGTCTCTATTCATGCATGAGCCCCATATGATCTCTGTAATCGGGATCCACCTGAGCTGGTAAGCCTTCATTGCCTTTATCAATTATTCCAGCAAGTTGAAAAAGTCTCGCTTTATCTGCACCACAGGATCGGGTTTTGTTTGTTTGATGGAAATCGTTTGATGCCGACATTCCAGTCTATACGAACTTTAAACACACTTGAACCGTGTACCCCGGAGTATATTAGTTTCAGGGGACAAAATTCATTGTTGTGGTTTTGATTTTTGTTCCCCTCCTTTTTTTCCTTTTTTTCACTTGCCAATTAGGTGGTACTATAGGACATTTGTTTAAGTGTCTATCTATTCACATGTTTATTTTCACTTCTCATTTGTATAATTATAAGCACTGTGTAGGCTTATTTAATAGGTTGCGCACTGATTTATACATATTTTAGCATGCATGATCCTTTCCCAACATATTACTGCAATTAAAAAGAACTATCCTGCAACAGAGGTATTGACAATACATGTGGCATATCAGAACCTTTACCCAAGACCATACTCCTGAAAATGCAGACAGGCACAAACTTAAAACAAGGTTGATCAATGAATTACGTAGAAACAAAAGGAAAATGGTCATGGGACTTTGAATGAGGTGGGTCACAAACTAAGCACAACTTGAATACAATGAATTATTTATTATAAGTTCATGGTATACAAAAATACGTAAAAAATATATATATATATGCAAGAAAATCGTACAAACATTAACAGTAAAAAAAATCCATGTAAAACATCTATATATTATGAAACACCATACATATATAAATAATCAGGAAAATATCACAATGCACAATTGGTCCGTAAATTAGCAAATGAGCGAATGTATTGTAACATCTATGGAGCGCTATGCGTTTCGTGGATCTCACTAGGGTCCACTTATCAGGAGTTTGATGCAGCAATTCATCTATGAATGAAAAATATATAATAATCTAAAAATACAATTTTTTAATTATTCTCGCTATTTCACCATCATGGTTCCCCATAGGCGTCCGCCTTTCACTTTGATTACTCACTAGTATATCAGTATTCACTAATCACTATACCAGACCCATTCATTTTTTACTCTGTCATGCTATACACTCAAATACACATTTTTTTCTTTTCAGAATCATCTGGTTTATAGTGTTTATACACCTTAATCACTGAACCTGGGGTCTTGTTTTTTTCCCTGCTATGTTTTACCCATTGGCCATCTCTGGGTGGTTATCCTTTCCTCAGCCCCGGGGGAGACCATATTTCTCGGCGCCTCCATCTCCCTTTCCTGATGCTGGGCCCATTATTTGAGTTGACATGTAAGTAATAAGGCATATATTTTTATTTTTATTTATTTTATTTTTTTATTTTTATTATATTTTTTATTTATCCACTTTTTTTCCTTTTTTTTTCTCTTTGAGATTATTATATATTTTTCATTCATAGATGAATTGCTGCATCAAACTCCTGATGAGTGGACCCTAGTGAGATCCATGAAACGCGTAGAGATCCATAGATGCTACAATACAATCGCTCATTTACGGACAAATTGTGCATTGTGATATTTTCATGATTATTTATATACGTATGGTGCTTCATCATATGTGGATTTTTTTTACTGTTAATGTTTATACGATTTTCTTGCATATATATACATTTTTTACATATTTTTGTATACCATGAACTTATAATAAATCAATAATTGTATTCAAGTTGTGCTTAGTTTGTGATCCACTTCATTCAAATTCCCTTGACCATTTTCCTTTTGTTTCTACATAAATAATCTGGGATGGAGTTGGGCCACTGTGTATCTTCCAGATAATTTTTTCTTGTCTTCGATCAATGAATTACATTTTGACAAATCTAAGAAAAAGATATAAACATTTAAATATGAAGAGAGGTGTGGAAAGTTTCTCACATGTATTGCAACTATGAACATAGATCACCTTCAGCTTTTTATTTACTAGTGATGTGCGCCCTATTAAAGAACATCTTAACCAAAGCTTTTTATATTACAGCTTACCAAGTCGGGGTTGTAATGACTGCATTTCTTTTTTTCTGTAATTATTTTATTTTATTTTCACCTGGTGATTGTGTTAGTAACACACTTCCACGCTGTATATTTATGATGGAGCACCATTGTCTTCCTAAAACAGGACATGTTAGGACTAAAAAAAGCCCACAGTGACAGCTGAATTCAATGCTAAATAATAAGACTGCAGCACAAGCAGAGAGCACAGGAAATTATCAGCTAACAAAATTTCTGTCAGGATCAACAGATATTTTTTTATTTTTTATTGAACAGATAAAACAAAACATTGCTAATGCCATATTTAACAGACCGACAGCAAGGAATCAGGAGAAGGTAATTTTTTTACATACACTTTAAACATGAGTTGTCACTGGAGTTGAAATCACATTGGCGTTGGTTGGTTATTTTCCTGGGAGAAAAGCTGCACAGGTTCCACCACTGCCTCTCATCTCCCACCTCTGTTAATTGTTATTGGTGCCAGAACTATGCAGGCATTTTTGGATGGGATAGCACTTTATTTGGGGCTGCCTGCATACATGATATCTTTATTGCTTTAGTAAATTGACTCAACTGAAGTGGGGATGTGACCATAGAAAGCAATTACTGACATAAGGCTTTGTGACTCTGAATAAATCTGTTTTGATTAAATGTGTAGGGAGGGGGGACTATGATTTTTGAATCTGCACCTGGAATATCTTTATTGTTTGCTTGTTACTTTTGTATGTGCATATTAGTCTTTGGTTAGGTTTGTCTCTGAGTGCCTCAAGCTATATTTTTTTTTTATAGAATATATTATTTATAGAAAAATCATTTGAGCAAGCTGTGGTGAACTTGTATTGCAGCTGCTTGTGAGTTTGTAGACTGATAATCAATGTTATTGTTAATCATTCATAAGTTGCTTCCTGCTGGACCACCCTTTGGTGGTGCTGCAGTGTATGTCACACATACTTACTGTATGTGACTGTCCAACAGATTTTTCCCATACTCTCTGAATGAAGGCAATTTTTTTGGGCTATGTAGGGTATATAAATATATAGAGACATGCACCAGGAACTTGATATGTTATTTACTAGATCACTGAGGTATTTTATTTTATTCATAGCAATATGGATAGAGATAGATATGTAGATAGATAGACAGATAGATAGATAGATAGATAGATAGATAGATAGATAGATAGATAAAAAGTAGGGCTGTGGAAATTAACTATTAATTCCTCGATTAATCAATTAAGTTTTTTGATCGATCAAAATTCTTTAGATCGATCAAAATTCTTTAGATCGATCAAAATTCTTTTGATCCGTACTCACCTCTCCGACGGCTTCCGGGTCTTCAGGGAGTTCCGTCGGAGATCCGGTGATGCCACGGACACCGGCGGGGCTTGCCGTGTCCATCTGAAGGGCTCCTTTGCTGTGCCTTCATATCTGCATGCCGGCGGGACCTTACTATCTGCCACACGCAAGGGCTGTTACAATTCCGTCTATCACTTCCCTCTATCAACCTGGGATTCTACAGCCATCCACTGGGAGTTGTGATAGTTCCCTTCACGGGACATCTACATGCCGACGGACTGATGTTAACCCCTCCTCATCTGGATTCAGCAGTGGTATCGTTGTACACATTTTTATACCAGTATCATACTTAGCTACATGTTTTTATGACTGCTTTTGCTAACGTTTGGTATTACTAGCACCATTTTTACAGTTTATGTAGCTACATCGATTTTATCTCCAGTGCAATATTTATTTTGTTACCTATTTGAAGACAATAAAAGTTTTAATGCTATTCTCATCGAGGTCTGCCTTTGTGTGTTTTTTGTATCCTGCTATCCATTTTTCCAGTGGTTGGTAGCTGCACTGGGAATCAGCCTGCAAGGAGATCAGCTAAAAGTAGTTGGATCTGTATGTGCGTTATAATTAATCAAAATTAGTCGATTAATCGATTAAAAAAAAACGATTAACCGAACACAAAAATGTTAATCAGTAACAGCCCTAATAAAAAGTATTCACACCCCTTGAAATATTTCCCATTTTGTCATGTTACAACCAAAAATGTAAATGTATTTTATTGGGATTTTATCAGATAGATCAACACAAATTGGCACATAATTGTGAAGTGGAAGGATTATGATAAACAGGTTTCCAATTTTTTTACAAATAAATATCTGAAAAGTGTGGCATGCATTTGTATTCAACCCATTTACTAGGATACCCCTAACTAAAGTCAAGTAGAAACAATTGCCATCAGAAATCACCTAATTAGTAAATAGAGTCCACCTATGTGTAATTTAATCTCAGTATAAATACAGTTGTTCTGTGAAGCCCTCAGAGGTCTGTTAGAGAACCTTAGTAAACAAACAGCATGAAGGCCAAGGAACACACCACACAGGTGAGGGATAAAGTTGTGGAGAAGTTTAAAGCAGGGTTAGGTTATAAAGAAAATCCCAAACTTTGAACATCTCACATAGCACTGTTCAATCCATCATCCAAAAATGGAAAGGGTATGACACAACTGCAAACCTACCAAGACATGGCCGTCCACCTAAACTGACAGGCTGGGCAAGAGAGCAATAATCAGAGCATCAAAGCAGCAAAAAGGCCCATGGTAACTCTGGAGGAGCTGCAGAGATGCACAGCTCAGGTGGAAGAATCTGTCCACAGGACAACCATTAGTTGTGCACTCAACAAATCTGGCCTCTATGGAAGAGTGTCAAGAAGAAAGTCATTATTGAAAGAAAGCCATAAGAAGTCCCGTATGCAGTTTGCGAGAAGCCATGTGGGAAACACAGAAAACATGTGGAAGAAGGTGCTCTGGTCAGATGAGACCAAAATTTAACTTTTTGGTCTGAAAGCATAACACTATGTGTAGCAGAAAACTAACATTGCACATCACCCTGAACACACCCGTGAAACATGGTGGTGGCAGCATTGTGTTGTGGTGATGCTTTTCTTCAGCAGGAAAAGGGAAGCCGGTCAGAGTTGATGGGAAGATGGATGGATCCAAATACAGGGCAATCTTAGAAGAAAACCTGTTTTCTTTCTGAAAAAGACTTGAGACTGGGACGGAGGTTCACCTTCCAAGACAATGACCCTAAACATACACCCAGAGCTACAATGGAATGGTATAGCTCAAAGCATATTCATGTGTTAGAATAGCTCAGTCAAAGTCCAGACCTAAATCCAATTGAGAATCTGTGGCAAGACTTGAAAATTGCTGTTCACAGACACTCTCCATCCAATCTGGCAGAGCTTGAGCTATTTTGCAAAAAAAAATGGGCAACAATTACACTCTGTAGATGTGAAAAGCTGGTAGAGACATACCCAAAAAGACTTGCAGCTGTAATTGCAGTGAAAGGGGATTCTACAAAGTATTAACTCAGGGGGGCTGAATACAAATGTTTGCCACACTTTTCACATATTTGTTTGTAAATAATTTTGAAAACCATTTCTCATTTTCCTTCCACTTCACAATTATGTGCCACTTTGTGTTGGTCTATCAAATAAAATACATTTACGTTTTTGGTTGTAACATGACAAAATGTGGAACATTTCAAAGGGTATGAATACTTTTTCAAGGCATTGTAGATAGATATATAGAATAAAAACACTTTTACCAGGTCATGGTTCACTCTCGTATTTACTTTCTAGATTATTACTGGTTCCTCCAAAGAAATAATGAGAATAGCAGTCCTGATGGAGCCATTCTATCCAGTAACAATTAGACATGTGCATTCGTTTTCGTCCGAATGCATTTTCGTCCGAATTTCAGCTATTTTCGTTATCGTTTTAACAAACGAAAACGAAAGCACAGAATCCGAAAACCGAAAGATCCGACATAAACAAATGCTTTATTTTCGTTTTCGTTGCTACAACAGTTCGATATAGATAGGAGATTCGACGTGACGCTGCCAATAACAATCTGTGTCTATCGAACCTGTGGTCGAATGTGCCTAACCTTAACTCTATTAGTCCAAGATTATTCTACATAGGAGAGAAAAGATTCGACATTATAGAGAGAAAAGATTCGACATAGGAGAGAAAGATTCGACATAGGAGAGAAAAGATTCGACATAGGAGAGAAAAGATTCGACATAGGAGAGAAAAGATTCGACATAGGAGAGAAAAGATTCGACATAGGAGAGAAAAGATTCGACATTATAGAGAGAAAAGATTCGACATAGGAGAGAAAGATTCGACATAGGAGAGAAAGATTCGACATAGGAGAGAAAAGATTCGACATAGGAGAGAAAAGATTCGACATAGGAGAGAAAAGATTCGACATAGGAGAGAAAAGATTCGACATTATAGAGAGAAAATATTCGACATAGGAGAGAAAAGATTCGACATAGGAGAGAAAAGATTTGTTATTATAGAGAGAAAAGATTCGACATAGAGAGAAAAGATCACTGCTGGAATTGGGTGGGGGAAGTAAAATAAAAATAAAGTTGATGATGAATGTTATTGGCTGATTGTAACCAAAGAGGAGGAGCAGTAAAATAGCTAGAATGACAAAGATTCGACAAAGCATCGAAAGTTAGAAGATTCGACGGTGCAGCAAAACTGTACGACGCTGCAATCGTACATTTCCGGTCAAATGCATCCGCCCATAGGCTATAGAAGAATTCTAATGTTGGTTGACTAGTAATAGTAATGAATAAATATAATTATTACTAGTCATACAACATTAGAATTCTTCTATAGCTTGTGGGCGGAACATTCGACCGGAAATGTATGATTGCAGCGTCGTACAGTTTCACTGCTCCGTCGAATCTTCTTTGAACATTCGACAGACACCATAAGCCTTCAATGACAGATTCGACCTTAATTAATTCAGATTTTCGGTCGAATGCAATTTCTAACGAAAAACAAAATAAATAAAAACAAATTTCGGGAGTAACTAAATAAATTTATTTTTCGGACGAAAACAAAATTCCGAAACGAAATATTTCAGTGTGCACATGTCTAGTAACAATTTATATTTGAAAAGCATTCTAATGGCTAGTACCCAGCACTACATGCATTATTATTATAATATAGCATTTAAAGAAATGATACAATCAATGATACAATTTAATGGTCCTTTCATCTAGCATGGGTACATATATGCTCTTTTGTACATAAAAGAACAAAATAAATAGCAAGCAGTTGCATATTTATTTATTTATTCAAACTTTTCCATGCAGCAAAGCAGTGCAAAATGGGCAGCAATGCATTGTATGCAAAATTGGACAGAGCTGCACTAAAAAAATTAAAATAAAACAATCATAAAAATAAAAAAATATATATAAAAAAATAGTAAAGCATTATGTGTTTTAAGAATTTAGTCCATATATCACAAACAGAGGTGTATAATCTTGAAATAAACACCACCAAAAAACGTGCACCTCCACCGCATAAAGTGTGTGCTTACCGGAAGGCAAGCTCTTGTAAGCCTGCGGCTATTAATCCAGCCAGGGCCTTTATCTGGAAGATATTGGAAGGGCAGCTCACAAATGCTCGATATGTTGGGGCATAAAACGCACAGCAGACAACCAGTGAGACTCGATCATCGGACAATCAAGGATAGAGGCCAAGCGTTACCCAAAATGAAAGGAACTCACCATAGTGTGAATCGTACCATACAGAGTTGACTAAAACATAAAATTTACACTTACGGAAATAAAAGATAAAATCGTCAAGATAGAAAGCCGGCCGGCTTGCGAACATCTGTCCACTGAAATACAACGCTATGACGTCAGCACGCCAAACCTCCTGACGCACGTTTCGTCACAATCTGAAGTTGTCTTGGGGCACCTTGAATTTTATGACTTTGATTCCTTATAGGTTTGCAACTTGATTCATAAATCTCCCCTTCTGCTGCATCATAACAAAACATCGCCCTAGCCACTGCTCAGGGTGTTTTAAATGAGGCATATAGTGATAAAATCTGTCATTGCTGACTTCCTTCTGAAAATGCTAGCTCCCTGGTCTCTGACTACCATGGTGATCCAGTGACTTCATAAATCTGATCCACGGACAACAGGCAAGTTAGTAAGTCAATGTAAAGTAAATTAAAGTGGAACTTCACCCTCCCAATCAACATTGATTATTTTTAATACTCATGCTGATAGCATTAGTAAATAGATAGGAAAGTATATCATATTTACTTGTTTTAAACTTTTTTTTTTACATTTATTCAGTTACTTACTGGTTTCTTGCCTAGGCAAATTATGTCATACATCCGAGAAGTCTTTAACCACTTAACCCCCGGACCATTTTGTAGCTAAAGGACCAGAGCTGTTTTCAGAATTTTGCACTGCGCTGCTTTAACTGGAAATTGTGCGGACATGCAATGTTGTACCGAAACGAAATTTGCGTCCTTTTCTTCCCACAAATAGAGCTTTCTTTTAATGGTATTTGATTGCCTCTGCGATTTTTATTTTTTGCGATATAAACGGAAAAAGACCGAAAATTTTGAAAAAAAATGATATTTTCTACTTTTTGTTATAAGAAAAATCGAATAAACTCAATTTTAGTCATACATTTAGGCCAAAATGTATTCAGCCACATGTCTTTAGTAAAAAAAATGTCAATAAGCGTATATTTATTGGTTTGCGCAAAAGTTATAGCGTCTACAAACTAGGGTACATTTTCTGGAATTTACACATCTTTTAATTTATGACTGCCTATCTCATTTCTTGAGGTGCTAAAATGGCAGGGCAGTACAAACCCCCCCCCCCCAAATTATCCAATTTTGGAAAGTAGACACCCCAAGGAAATTGCTGAGAGGCATGTTGAGCCCATTGAATTTTTTTTTTTTGTCGCAAGTGATTGAATAATGACAAAAAAAAAAAACAAAAAAAAAAAATTACAAAAAGTTGTCACTAAATGATATATTGCTCACACATGCCATGGTTATATGTGGAATTGCACCCCAAAATACATTTTGCTGCTGCTCCTGAGTATGGGGATACCACATGTGTGGGACTTTTTGGGAGCCTAGCCGCGTACGGGCCCCCGAAAACCAAGCACCGCCTTCAGGATTTCTAAGGGCGCAAATTTTTGATTTCATTTTAGAAAGTAGACACCCCAAGGAAATTGCTGAGAGGCCTGTTGAGCCCATTGAATATTTTTTTTTTTTGTCCCAAGTGATTGAATAATGACAAAAAAAAATAAAAATTACAAAAAGTTGTCACTAAATGATATATTGCTCACACATGCCATGGTTATATATGGAATTACACCCCAAAATACATTTTGCTGCTTCTCCTGAGTACGGGGATACCACATGTGTGGGACTTTTTGGGAGCCTAGCCGCGTACGGGACCCCGAAAACCAAGCACCGCCTTCAGGATTTCTAGGCACAAATTTTTGATTTCACTCCTCACTACCTATCACAGTTTCGAAGGCCATAAAATGCCAAAATAGCACAAAACCCCCCCAAATGACCCCATTTTGGAAAGTAGACACCCCAAGCTATTTGCTGAGATGCATGGTGAGTATTTTACAGCTCTCATTTGTTTTTGAAAATGAAGAAAAAAATTTTTTTTAATTTTCAAAACTTTGTGACAAAAAGTGAGATCTGCAAAATACTCACCATACCTCTCAGCAAATAGCTTGGGGTGTCTACTTTCCAAAATAGGGTCATTTGGGGGGTTTTGTGCCATCTGGGCATTCCATGGCCTCCGAAACTGTGATAGGCAGTGAGAAGTGAAATCAAAAATTTACACCCTTAGAAAGCCTGAAGGCGGTGATTGGTTTTTGGGGTCCCGTACGCGGCTAGGCTCCCAAAAAGTCTCACACATGTGGTATTCCCGTACTCAGGAGAAGCAACAGAATGTATTTTGGGGTGTAATTCCACATATGCCCATGACATGTTTGAGCAATATATCATTTAGTGACAACTTTGTGCAAAAAATAAAAAATAAAAAAATAAATTGTCTATTTTCCGCAACTTGTGTCAACATATAAAATATTTCATGGACTCGACATGCCTCTCAGTATATAGCTTGGGGTGTCTACTTTCCAAAATGGGGTCATTTGGTTGGGGGGTTTGAACTGTTCTGGCATTTTATACACAACATTAGGAAGCTTACATCCACTCTTCTAACCACTTGAAGGCAAAGCCCTTTTTCACACTTTTTGTTTACATGAAAACATATTTTTTTTTGCAAGAAAATTATCTTGAACCCCCAAACATTATATATATTTTTAAAGCAAAGGCCCTACAGATTAAAATGGTGGGTGTTGCATTTTTTTTTTCTACACAGTATTTGCGCAGCGATTTTTCAAATGCATTTTTTGGGGAAAAAATACACTTTTTTTAATTTTAATGCACTAAAACACACTATATTGCCCAAATGTTTGATGAAATAAAAAAGATGATCTTAGGCCAAGTACATAGATACCAAACACGACAAGATTTAAAATTTTGCACAAACGCGCATTGGCGACAAACTACATACATTTTTAAAAGCATTTAAAATCCTTTACAGGTTACACCGTTAGATTTAGGAGGTCTACTGCTAAAATTACTGCCCTCGATCTGACCTTCGTGGTGATACCTCACATGCATGGTGCAATTTCTGTTTACATATGACGCCAGACCGACGCTTGCGTTCGCCATTGGGCAAGAGCAGGGCAGGACAGGGGTGCTTTTTTTTTTATTATTAATTTTGCTTTTTTATTTTATTTTTAAACTGTTGCTTCCATATTTATTTATTTTTATCATTTTTATTGTTATCTCAGGGAATGTAAATATCCCCTATGATAGCAATAGGTAATGACAGGTACTCTTTTTTGAAAAAACTGGGGTCTATTGGACCCTAGATCTTTCCTCTGCCCTCAAAGCATCTGACCACACCAAGATCGGTGTGATAAAATGCTTTCCCAATTTCCCAATGGCGCTTTTTATATCCGGGGGGGGACATTCCCTCCCACTGCTTGTAAAAGCAGTCCAGAGGCTAATTAGCCACTAGGATTGCTTTTACATGAAAGCCGGCCGCTGGCTGAAAAGAATGATACCAAGATGATACCTAAACCCACAGGCATCATTCTGGTATAAACATTCAAAGTCCAGCAACATACCAGTACGTTGCTGGTCCTTGTTGCACATGTATTGTAATCTTTTTTTTCATGCAGCCTGTTGGCTGAACGAAAAAAAAAGATTGATCGGTGGGTATGCCCACCATTAGAATACCGCCCTTCATCCACCCACTTCTAATGATGGGCATACATGCACCATTTATATATGCCGAAGCATGGGGGCATCTTCCCGCAAAAGTTATGCCGCGTACACATGGTCAGACTTTTCCACGGGCAAGCCTCCGTTGGAATTTCGACCGTATGTACGCGGCATTAGGAGCAAAATCGCTCCTCCGCCCCTGCTGCCCCAATGCTTCGGCATATATGCTTTTTTTTTTTTAACTGTGGTGGTGAAATCACCTCCTACAGCACTGGAGTCGCAGGGATCAGGCCTGTCTCTGCGAACGCTGCAGTTATGTGTGTTGTGTTTTGCAAGTGACAGTGATCAATCGATACTGCACTTGGGTGGCCTGGGCTGGACGGAGGGGCAAAACGCAGGTGCTAGCAGGTATCTGGGCTGATCCCGCTAACACTGCGTTTTTGGGAACCCTAAACTGCTGGGGACGCTAGTATAGATCTGATCAGATCAGATATTGATCTGTTCAGATACTATACCACTAAGGGGGGTGTATGCTTAACGCGTGGGTGTTAGCGCTACTGGCACTAACCTGACGCTGCCTGGGGTGTGACGCAGACCCTCTCTGACGCTAAAACCTAATTGATATCACCTGCCGGGCGATCAGGGGGTTAAACCTTTATTGGGTTATATACGGCGGGTGCCCTGACACTATAAAAAGCAAACTAACTAACCAGCGTCACCCGTAACACTTATATGATGATCACTGGTGAAAGGGTTAACTAGGGGCAATTAGGGGGTTAAAACCTTTATTAGGTAATATATGGGGGCCCCTGACGCTATATAAAAACCTGACGGCGAACCTAAAAAATAATTACTGGCTACCTATCGGCATCACCGACACTAAGACAACGATCATAAAAACGATCGCTTAGTGACAGTGGTGATAGGGGGTGAAAGGGTTACCTGGGGGGCGATCAGGGGGTTAAACCTTTATTAGATAATATATGGGGGTACCTGACGCTATAAAAACCTGCGGTGAACCTAAAAAAAAAATACTGGCTACCGATCTGCATCACCGACGCTAAGACAGCGATCAGAAAAATGATCGCTTAGCGACAGTGGTGATAGGGGGTGAAAGGGTTACCTGGGGGGCGATCAAGGGGGTTAAACCTTTATTAGGTAATATATCGGGGTACCTGACGCTATAAAAACCTGCGACGTACCTAAAAAAAATTACTGGCTACCGATCTGCATCACCGACGCTAAGACAGCGATCAGAAAAATTATCGCTTAGTGACAGTGGTGATAGGGGGTGAAAGGGTTACCTGGGGGGCGATCAAGGGGGTTAAACCTTTATTAGGTAATATGTGGGGGTACCCGGCGCTATAAAAACCTGCGGCGAACCTAAAAAAAATTACTGGCTACCGCTCAGCATCACCGACGCTAAGACATCGATCAGAAAAATGATCGCTTAGCGACGGCGGTGCTAGGGGGTGAAAGGGTTACCTGGGGGGTGATCAAGGGGGTTAAACCTTTATTAGGTAATATATGGGGGTACCCGACGCTATAAAAACCTGCGGCGAACCTAAAAAAAATTACTGGCTACCGATCAGCATCGCCGACGCTAAGACATCGATCAGAAAAATTATCGCTTAGTGACAGTGGTGATAGGGGTGAAAGGGTTACCTGGGGGGCGATCAAGGGGGTTAAAACGTTATTAGGTAATATATGGGTGTACCCGACGCTATAAAAACCTGCGGCGAACCTAAAAAAAATTACTGGCTACCGATCAGCATCACCGACGCTAAGACATCGATCAGAAAAATGATCGCTTAGCGACGGCGGTGCTAGGGGGTGAAAGGGTTATCTGGGGGGTGATCAGGGGGTTAAACCTTTATTAGGGGGGTTAGGGGGCTACACTGGACCTAAAACTAAATGTAGTGACACTTTTACAGTCACAAATGTCACTGATTGCAGTGATCACTAAATAAATGGTCACTGCAATCAGTGACACTGTGACTGGGGGCTGGGGGGTGATCTGGGGGGTGATCAGGGGGGGCCTGGGGGGGCGATTTATGTGCCTATGTGTCCTGGTGTCAGTGTGCTGTTTTGTGCACTAACCTGCATCTTCTCCTGTACGGCGCTCGGTATATGTGAGCGCCGCAGGAGAGATGACATCACTTCCTCCTGCCTGTGTAAACAGTACACAGGCAGGGGAAGCTCTCTCATTCGCCGGGAGCGATCGAGAGGGGGGGGGCCGGAATCGAACGGCCGTCCCCTCATGCCGGATCGCTCCCGAAGGTAAAACGACCACCCACTGTAAAGAAGGGGGGTCCGATCGGACCCCCAACTATACAAAGGCAATCACGTATATGTACATGATTCTGCCTGTCGGTGCCATTCTGCCGACGTATATTTACAGTGGGCGGTCGTTAAGTGGTTAAGGGGAGGGGAGAGGAGAAGGGGTTTTCTGAGCTACGCACACTCTCCTGCCTGCATACTTGAGTTAATGGCAAATGGATTCCGGGAAGTAACTGCTACATGAATTATGTGCCCTTTCTCAAGAAGGCCACGGACAGAAATGCTAGGGGGGTGTTTTTCAAAGTGATTTGTCAACAAAATAAAGCATGGAGATATGGGTTGCTTTGAATATTAAAAATTTGTTGAATATTATATTTAGTATGTGGTGCTCAGATACAGTAAATATTCCACCCATAAAATTTACTTCGCAGTATTCATCAGCAATAAACATAAGCAAAAACATTTGGAAAAAAATATTTTTTTTACTTACTCTTTCCTGGCTGTTGCTAAGGGGTGCCTTGTAATCTGCCTCTTCCTCTCCCTGGCGCCTGACATAATTTCCCTCGGCGACCGTGCTCGCTAGTGCTCCTGGGAGATGTGTGTCATAATTTCCCAGGAGTCAGTGGGCAGCGCCGAGGGCTTTGTTGCCATCACAACGGGATGGGCACTTCCGACGACGACGCCCGTTGTGATGGCAACGTGAAAAGTTTTCGACGCTCCAATACGGTCATACTGCGCATGCGTGAGAACAGGCGGTGCATGCTGGTCACTAAGCTGCACTGTATCCCGGAACATTATGCTTGTGGGCTTCACATGCCCACAAGCAATATGGGAACGGCCAGGAAGCAATGATATAAGTTATTTTTTTATATTAAACCGTACATCGAGGGACGAAATTTGAAAAAGACGTGAGTGTTATATGTTAATGTTTTGAACTTATAAAATGTTTAAAAAAATAAATAAAAATAACACGTCAGTGGCACTCCGCTTTAATCTTCATGTTTGTTCTGGGTCATTTACTCAGACGACTAAAGCCATTAGATCAATAGAAAGGCCAGGCAGCTAGGATTTTTAAAAATAGATATTAGCAGCACATTTGAAAGGAACTCACCATAGTGTGAATCGTACCATACAGATTTTATTAAAACTTAATAGTTACACTTACGGAAAGAAAAGATAAAATCGCCAAGATAGAAAGCCGGCCGGCTTGCGAACATCTATCCACTGAGATACAACGCTATGACATCAGCACGCCAAACCTCCCGACGAGCGTTTCGTCACAATCTGAAGTCGTCTTTGATTCCCTATAGGTTTGCAACTTGATTTATAAATCTCCCCTTCTGCTGCATCATAACAAAACATGGCCCTAGCCACTGCTCAGGGTGTTAAAAATAACATGTCAGTGGAACTTCGCTTTAATCTTCATGTTTGTTCTGGTTCATTTACTCAGAATACTAAAGCCATTAGATCAATAGAAAGGCCAGGCAGCTAGGATTTTTAGAAAGAGATATTAGCAGCACATTTGCTTCCTCAAGACATATTTCTGATAAGGAACAACTATCCTAACATCCTAACAATAAACAATTTACATGTTCTTAACAAGTAGCAAAGAGCTTTAAAACAAGCCATCTCTCACTTCCCTGGCTATTTGTAAGTGTAATTAATTCTCAAATATCTTCAAAGATCACAACAAGGACTCTAAAGTTGAATTTTAGTCCGTTTCTCACCGTTCCGTTCCGTTTTAGTCCGTTTCTCACAGGTTAGGAACACATCTGCTGTTTGTTTAAATTAGAGGAAGATTTTGGTGTAAAAATTATTTATCCACAATGCCTATAGATGCTGATGTGATTGGGTGTTTGTTTTAAAGATCTTTTCCTCCTTTTACTGCTTGTAACATCAGGGTCTGATCAGTCACAGGTTTTTTTCCCTTATTCAAAGATTGTGTTACAAGCAGTGTAATCAAAGAAATAACATTTCTCAGTGGAGGAGAAGAAAGAAGGGACATGTCCTTGTCAGGCCATTTGCACGCCTGTTATGCCTGAAGTGTCAGACATTCAGAGCCAGGAAGAGAACATACATCCGTGCAGTGTAGATTTCTCCAGGATCCAGCTGCCTGCGTAATGTGGGACATTATCATTACAGATAAGTGATGTGCCTGAATCTGTGGGGTTTTACTTCATCTTTACATATACAGTATATGGGGTTGATTTACTAAAACTGGATAGTGCAAAATCTGGTGCAACTCTGCATAGAAATAAATCAGCTTAACCACTTCCCGACCGCGCCATGTACAAAAGACGTCCACAGCGCGGTCGAGTTATCCTGAGTGGACGTCCCAGGGACGTCCTCACAGAATCTTGCTCCCGCGCGCCCCCAGGGGCGCGCTCCAGGATATGTCCGTGACCGCCGGGTCCGGAAGACCCGGCGCATCACGGATCACGGTAGATGGCCGCTAATCGCGGCCGTTTACCACGTGATCGCTCCGTCAAATGACGGAGCGATCACTTGTAAACAGACCGGCGTCATTTGATGACGCCGGTTCCTCCCTCCCCTCTCTGTACCGATCGGTACAGTGTGAGAGGAGAGGGGAGGGAGCGGATCATGTCCGCTCCCTCCCCCATGTCAGCTGTGGGCTGGATCTGTGACAATTGCAGTCACAGATCCAGCAATCCATCCATCCCTGTGCTATACCCTGCCAATACTCTGCAATACACCCTGTGCAATACTCTGCAATACACCCTGTGCAATACTCTGCAATACACCCTGTGCAATACTCTGCAATACCCTGTGCAATACTCTGCAATACACCCTGCCAATACTCTGCAATACCCTGTGCAATACTCTGCAATACACCCTGCCAATACTCTGCAATACCCTGTGCAATACTCTGCAATACACCCTGCCAATACTCTGCAATACCCTGTGCAATACTCTGCAATACACCCTGCCAATACTCTGCAATACCCTGTGCAATACTCTGCAATACACCCTGCCAATACTCTGCAATACACCCTGTGCAATACTCTGCAATACACCCTGTGCAATACTCTGCAATACACCCTGTGCAATACCCTGCCCATACTCTGCAATACCCTGTGCAATACCCTGCCCATACTGTGCAATACCCTGCCCATACCCTGCCATACTCCGCAATACTCCACAATACCCAGCAATACTCCACAATACCCGGCAATACTCCACAATACCCAGCAATACTCCACAATACCCCACAATACCCGGCAATACTCCACAATACCCGGCAATACTCCACAATACCCGGCAATACTCCACAATACCCGGCAATACTCCACAATACCCTGCAATACTCCACAATACCCTGCAATACTCCACAATACCCTGCAATACTCCACAATACCCCGCAATACTCCTCAATACCCCGCAATACTCGTCAATACCCGGCAATACTCGTCAATACTCGTCAATACCCGGCAATACTCCTCAATACCCGGCAATACTCTGCAATAACCACTTCCCGCCCGCCCGCCGGCCGTCATATGACGTCCTTGACTTTGTGCGGAGATATCTGAATGATGGGAGCAGCTACAGGCATCATTCAGATATTCGCTTTTTCAGCTGGCGATTCCCTACACCATAAGAACAATCATAGCGGCTGTTCCACCGCTTGATCGCTCTTACGGAAGGTGAGAGGGGATGCCCCCCCTCCCGCTGCCCTCCGGTGCTTCTACCGACTCACCGCTACGATCAAAGCCAAGATTGTTTTTTTTTTTGTTTTTTTTTTCAGGCTTCCCAGCCTAGAGGTGAGATGTGGGGTCTTATTGACCTCATATCTCACTGTAAAGAGGACCTGTCATGCCATATTCCTATTACAAGGGATGTTTACATTCCTTGTAATAGGAATAAAAGTGCTAAAAAAAAAAATTTGGGGCGGAAAAACATGTCAAACTAAAATAAATAAAGTAAAATGAACAATAAAATATATATATTTTTTTTAAAGCGCCCCTGCCCCCGCGAGCTCGCATGCAGAAGTGAACGCATACTTAAGCCCCGCCCACATATGAAAACGGTGTTCAAGCCACACATGTGAGGTATCGTTGCGAACGTTAGAGCGAGAGCAATAATTTTGGCCCTAGACCTCCTCTGTAACTCAAAACATATAACCAGTAAAAATATTTAAAGCATTGCCTATGGGGATTTTTAAGTAGCGAAGTTTGGCGCCATTCCACGAGCGTGTGCAATTTTGAAGGGTGACATGTTAGGTATCTATTTACTCGGCGTAACTTCATCTTTCACATTATGCAAAAACACTGGGCTAACTTTACTGTTTTTTTTTTCTTTTAGGCACAAAACAGTTTTTTTCCGTAAAAAACGCGTTAGAAAAATTTCTGCGCAAATACCGTGCAAGATAAAAAGTTGCAATGACCACCATTATATTCTTTAAGGTCTTTGCTAAAAAAACATATATAATGTTTTGGGGTTCGATGTAATTTTATAGCAAATAAATGATGATTTTTACATGTAGGAGAGAAATGTCAGAATTGGCCTGGGTGCTCCAGAACGCCTGAAGGTGCTCCCTGCATGTTGGGCCTCTGTATGTGGCCACGCTGTGTAAAAGTCTCACACATGTGGTATCGCCATACTCGGGAGGAATAGCAGAATGTGTTTTGGGGTGTAATTTGTGGTATGCATATGCTGTGTGTGAGAAATAACCTGCTAATATGACAATTTTGTGGAAAAAAAAAAAAAGAAAAAAAAATCTTGATTTTTGCAAAGAATTGTGGGAAAAAATGACAACTTCAAAAAACTCACAATGACTCTTTCTAAATACCTTGGAATGTCTTCTTTCCAAAAAGGGGTCATTTGGGGGGTATTTGTACTTTTCTGGCATGTTAGGGTCTCAAGAATTGAGATAGGCCGTCAGTACTTCAGGTGTGATCAATTTTCAGATATTGGCACCATAGCTTGTGGACTCTATAACTTTCACAAAGACCAAAAAATATCCACCAATTTGTACTTATTTTTACCAAAGATATGTAGCAGTATAAATTTTGGCCAAAATGTATGAAGAAAAAATACTAATTTGCAAAATTTTATAACGGAAACAAAGAAAAATTCATTTTTTTACAAAATTTTCAGTCTTTTTTCTCTTATAGCGCAAAAAATAAAAAACCCAACAGTGATTAAATACCACCAAAAGAAAGCTCTATTTGTGTGAAAAAAAGGACAAAAATTTCATATGGGTACAGTGTTGTATGACTGAGTAATTGTCATTCAAAATGTGAGAGCACCGAAAGCTGAAAATTCGCCTGGTTAGGAAGGGGGTTTAAGTGCCCAGTTGTCAAGTGGTTAAAGTGGATCTTTACCCTCAATAGCAACTTCCCCCCTCTCCACCCCTCCTCTACTCCTCTACAAGAATTGTACAGTGTTTGTTTTCTTTATTTTTTATTTATTTTTTAGGAAACAGCATGACCCCACCCCTCAATGCATAGTGCTCGCTAGGCCTCCTGGGATATGCATGGCACATTTCCCAGTTGAACTCGGAGGAGCCGACGGGCCTCTTGATGACATCACAAGTATGATGGTGGGGCTGGACCCAGCTGTGTGTGTTGACAGAAGGATGTAGCGGGACAACACTGGATTCAGTGGCTGGGTGAGTATCTGAACTGTTCCTAAAACACCACCAGGTAAGCGGGGGCAGAAAAAAAGAAAATAGGGGGACGTTGAATGTCCTCTTTAATTGAACAAGCTGAAGTTAGAAGCTGACTACTATGCAGAGCTGCACAAGATTTGCACTGTCCAGTTTTAGTAAATCAACCCCATAATGTTGTCTTTACCTTTTTAGGCTTTCTTTCACCTGGTAAAATTGCCAGAAAATGTGTTGTTTTTCAAAAGACCAAGCTGTCCTGCAGATGTAGCAATTACAGAGTTCAATGTATTTAGTGTTTAAATCTGTTAGTGCATCTAATGCCACGTACACACGGTCGGAATTTCCAACGGGAAAAAGTCTGTCAGAATTTCCAATGGAAAAATAGAGAACCTGCTCTCTATCTAAAGCTGTCGGAATTTCCGACAGAAAAAGTCAGATGGAGCATACACACGGTCGGAAAATTCGACCAAAAGCTCCCATCTGACTTTTTCTGTCGGAAATTCCGATCATGTGTACGCTGCATTACACTCCCCTCCCAGATTGACAATGCTGCTGTCCAAAGGTGTCTCTGTGCTCCTTCATAGTGCAGGAGCTCTAATACAGGAGGTGTGTTACTGCCCAGATTACCAGGTGAAAACAGAGACAAAAAGCACAGAAAAATAAAACTAATGCAGTCACTACATCTAGTGCTGCAATATATAATATTTTTACTTTTGAGTTTTATATCACTTCAAAAAATAACTTGTGGAACAGTTTGGCAGACAAGTCAAAAAGTTGCTCTGTAGGGTTCCTGGTGTGGATGCTTTTAAAACAGATAAGCCAATAAACTTTAGAGGAACCATTTGCTTGTTTCTAGGATAAATCATAAAATCATACTGTATTTTAGGTCTAGTTACAACTTTCAGGTCTGTTTTTCTTGTAGAACCTCCTGTTGCTACAATTATCACCTTGTAAGTAAAGCCAAAATCACGAATGAGAGAACAAATTAAATAATAGCAAGCAGGATAACAGCAAGGATTTATACCTCATAAAAAAGCCTGTGGATTTAATATACAATAATACAGTATATGCCTAATTATCCATTTTGTAATGCAGTCGCTTAAAGAAGAACTATTCAAATATTTACAAACTTACTAAGACAATCTTATTGTCCAATAACTAGGAATGATTGAATGTACCTGAGTTCAGTTCATTGGACATTCATTGAACCCATCCGAAAGTCATTAAATTGTAAACCTTACCCTTTTCTCTGACATCAATAGGTGATGGAGTGAAGTTGCTCCACCATGGAAGTTGTCATCCATGGTACCACAGCCCTGTAAACAAACTCCAGCTGGAAGTTTATTTACATTTCTTTAGTTGAATGTCAGATTTCTAGAGGAAATTTTTCTTTACAGCCACCAGATCATTTCAACTCACTGAAAGGTGCTTCTCCCCCATATGACCCCCCTGTCATGTATCCCAGGCTCTGTTGGCTCTCCTTGGTGTCCGAGGTGCCCATGGTGGGTGTCTTTTCACTGATCATCCCTGCACATGTGAAGTCGGAAGCAACACGCATTTCATCCCTTCTGATTTCAAAGCTGTAATTTCCTGGCTGCCATGGCCAGGGAAGTGACTAACTATGCAAAATATGTGCTTTTTTTTTAGCTACAATGGGACGTGAAGGTGACATTTCAGCCCCTTATGTTATAGCAATAAAGTTTATAGGGAACTTCACTCCATCCCCTATTTTTAAACTTCCCCCATTCCTGGTAGGTTGGATTAACCTTGATTCACATACTCACCTGCCCAGCAAATCCAAAGTTGATGCACAGGTGCTACATCCCTGGTTGGCATATCCACTGCCTCTCAAAGGTGCAGTCTGGCCACTGATTTGTCCTGCAGATGCAGAAGTTACCCCCTCTCCTAGTAGCTGTATGTGAATAACCCCTAACTTTCCCTTTAGGCCTCCCAGATATGGTGACTAGAGGGGAATAACTTACTTTTTTAGCAGCTATGGCAATAGGAGTATAGCTATGTGGTGCTCTGGCACACTTAACAATGTAGTGATTTGTTGCACTAAACTGTACCACGTTAGTATGGGGTGATGTACTGCAAGCAAAGGACAGCTTTGCCTGTGTCAGGAACAAGTTTATACTGCTGACCCCAATATAAAAGGAGCTAAATAGCAACTGAGGTCACTGTTGACATACATAAAAAGGTCTGTTCAGTCTATACACTGTGAACACAGAAGGGGGTACATAATAGTATTTAGCCCACCACACTGCAATTCACAGTAACATAGAATAGGAAATACAGGGCGTGGGGGGATGGGGTCAAACACTATGAAGCACACACTATGAAGCACACCATACTGCAGTTCACATCAATACATCATAATGCAGCACCATGTACCCACACAAAGGACTGCTGGGAACCATGACTTTTATAGGGGGAGACTGGCACATAAGAAAACCCAATTATTTACCCTTCAAAGCCATCTGGACATAGTTCAAAGGCCAGGTAGTACATTACTGGCAATTGGTTGCTGCAGTGGTGAACTGCTGCATTAGTTCACTATTTTCCCAAATTGCGAACAAATAACTCTTGGGTTGAACTCAATGTTTCATTCTAAATCTTAAAACATGGAAGAGGAGAATTAGGACTTTTCAAGCACATACAAAGACAATATTTAGAAAAATAGAAAATGTATTATTTAAATTTCATAGGTGAGAACATAAAAATTCCACAATAGATCAGTAACAAATACCAACAAAAGTGCAATTGTATCTCTACATGTTTTGCCTTTTACGGCTTCTTCAGGAGATTCTGTTACAATAGACACTGTGTATGTAGACTGATCACTAAAATAGAAGAATATATATCAGAAAAAACTATTTAGGAAAAACAAACAAACAATAGAAAACATTTTCAAAAAAACTATTCTGTACAATTTTGAAAATGTTTTCTATTGTTTGTTTGTTTTTCCTAAATAGTGTTTTCTGATATGTATTCTTCTATTTTAGTTATCAGTCTACATATCAGTCTACATGCACAGTGTCTATTGTAACAGAATCTCCTGAAGAAGCCCTAAAAGGCGAAACATGTAGAGATACAATTGCACTTTTGTTGGTATTTGTTACTGATCTATTGTGGAATTTTTATGTTCTCACCTATGGCTTTTAAATAATACATATTCTATTTGTCTAAATATTGTCTTTGTATGCGCTTGAAAAGTCTCAATTCTCCTTTTCCATGTTTTATCTACTAAAAGGGATGTGGCGCCTTCAATGAGTCTTTCCAACAGACTAGCTCTACAACTATAATTCTCCTTTGTATTCTAAATCTTAAGTTTATCTCTAATAATGGCCATATAGGTAGCTATCAGGGAATATGTGGGAAAGTTTTACATTCTTACTCCTGTTGATGGATACTTTTCCTTCCCCATCAGTATGTCAAAGATGAATAGATTTTAATGATTTGTTTTAAATTTCTTTTGGTTAATTAGGGACATTTTTTTGGTACTGCATTGAGCCACTGTGGGTGGTGCATTACCTCTCAGAAATCATTAAGACTGTGGAAATGCAGAATTTTAAATCTTAAAACTTTAAAAAAGCAGTTTAAGGCTCGGTTCAAATATTAGCCGCATGCTGCTCACAGCAGGGGTCTGGTGCGTGCTGGTTCACCGTTTCAGGTCTGATTTCAGTCCAAATTTTGGGCTGCATTTGGACCTGAAATGGACCAAAAGACGCACAGCTTTTTTTCTGCAAAATGCACTGGACCTGCTGCCAAGATATGTGAACCAGCTCCATAGAGAGCCAGTCAAAATCTCCTGCTATTGCGAACTGGATGTAAGGATCCCGCATCCAATTCACAATGTTATTAACCCAGCCTAAGCCTCATTCACACTAGGATTCTAAAACCTGTGTTTATATGCCTTTAAAGGACTTTTCTAGATGCATATAAATGCAGGAAATTACTTTCAGTGGTGACATTCACAACAATTGTTTACCTACATTTAGAAAGAATAGAATTCCCCTGCTTCCAGGATTCGGTTATAAACTCTAAATGCAGCTAAACTCATGTAAACACATCTAAACGTGTCTAATTGCACCTAAACATTGCTAATTCTGTTTTTACAGTGATCTGAGAAACATGAAGGTTGTTAATATATCCCAGATCACTTCTCCTGTGCTTAGAAAAGCTAAGTGCCAGTGTGAAGGAGGCCTAAATGTTGGTAAAGAAAATTTGCTTATGCGACTGCGCTGTGTGATGTCTCTTGTTTCTCTTCCATTGTAAATTTCGTTGAAAAAACCAAGCCTAGTGTGTAAATTGGATTCTTCTCTACAGGGCTTTGCAAACTAGAGAGCTATGTTATTTTTCAGGAAGGTATGAATGTATGGTATGAATGTATTTATACCACAGACAAGCTACTAATATGAAAAATAAAAAGCATAACACCTTGGGCCCCACTCAATACAGAATTTATAGCAGTAGGACACAATTTAGCTCTGGGCAAACTAAGGCGCAGAAATGGAAAAACAAACAAACATATTTCTCTAATAAAACCAGTACCTCTATATTTCCTTGCAGATATATATCATTATGTACATAGTTTTAGTACAGATATTAAAGGTTTTATATGCAAATGTGCACCTTAGCTTACTCAGATCCCAGTTGTGTCCTACTGCCATAGAATGTGTTATTCCTCACATAAGGTCGCAAAGATAGGCTATATGAACTACAGTGATTTTATAGACCCCTATCTGTCATCACCAATCTGTAAGGGAGATGCTGCAAAAAAAATAAAAAAATCATCCAAGATGGACACAGTATTGACAATCACTTAGAAATGTTCTTAGGTTAAGTTCTCTTAGTAATTAATTTAAGTAAGAAAAAGATTATTTACAGTAATATCAATGAAATAAAAAAACAAGATAGCTAGATCTTTTAGTAATAAGTACAAACCCCAAGCATCTTCCTAAGCAATCTAGCGAACTACTATCTGCATAATCTTTTTCCTGTATCTGACAAACCTGAGGAAGCAAAGTGTCTGATGGCTTTCGGAGGGGAAGCATCAATGAGAGATATTATATCAAAGAGGACTCAGATCCCTAACATTCCATTTTCTTTTCCCAGTTTGTTGACAGATTGCAGAGCACCGGTTGTGCAGAGCAAGTATAGAGTCATTACATGCCAGATTGTTTGTATCTTTATTGGCAGTGCTATTATCCTGTCATTGGTGAATCTCAGTCAGGCCACTACCTGCATGGTGTTTGAATGTTCTCTTTGTGCTTGTGTGGGTTTCCTCTGAGTGCTTTGGTTTATTCCGAGACTCCAAAGCCATGTTGGTAGGTTAATTGGCTCCTGTCTAAATTTGGCCTAGTATGTTTGTGCATGTATGTACTGTATGTGAGACAGGGACATAAGATCATAAACTCCTACTTTTGTTACAAAAATATAAAAAATAAACTCTTGAGGTCAAGGAGTGATGTGAATGTGCATTATGTAAAGCACTAAAGCACTGCGTAAATGGTCAACCTACTTTATATACATAGGTACAGTAGGCAACCGCAAGACTGTGCAAAAAAACAGCTCTGTATTGGCGAGATTGACTCCCTGCGAGCCCCGTCACGCGAGCCAGCGCTGAGCTGTCGCTCATTTTTTTTTCCTCTGGATTCCGCGCCCTTTCGCCTATGTCGCTGCATCTCGTGGGGGCAGCGAGCGTGAGAAGTACAGGTTTGCAGTGCCGAGCAGCAGCGCGATGGGATCATGCTAGAAACACAATCTCGCTGTCACCTACTGTAATGCATAAATTAAATTAGTGCGCAAACCCAACATTTTTTTTTCATTTGTGTTAAGACTTTGACTTATTTTGCTGTAGCACTACAGAAACTGTGAAACAAACTGTCTTTTTGGATCTAATAATGGATGTGAACTCTTGTAAACTGCAGTCTTTCCCAGCGATATTCTGGCATGTGGGGAATCCACGCGGCCAGGAAGGTAATCTGGGACTCTGGGGCATCTCCTAGTGGAAATCCTGGTAAAATGTCTATTGTCTACACACAATAAATTGGTGATTATGTTAATTATATACTTTTAAATTTTGTACAATTCAGGTGAAAACCTTTAAAACTTACCTTGTATACCTTTTTATAGCAATACGAAACCTCTGAAGAAGACCCATGAAAAGGGTCGAAACGCGTTAGGAATTGCTACATGCTTCCATACACAATGTGTTAAGCTGTATGACAATTTTTAGTGTTTGCAATTGTGTTTAATTACATGTTACCAGAGCTCTTATCTTAACTTGTACCACCATCCCTTTTCCTTAAATTTTAATAAACAAACCTTTTACACATACATTGTTATCAATTTTTGAATTCAGCTGCCCAAAAACCCCACTGGGGGAACATCCCATTCTTCTGACTACCGGGGTGAGCAGCAACATCCCTCTCCCATTGTGTCTTTCCCATTCCACAATGCAGGGGGTCTTAGATATTTGCTGACTGCCCTGTATTATAAGCATATACTGAAAGCTATGAAGCAGTATAAAAAAGGCAGTAGTTGAAAAAAGCCACATGGCCATTGAGTGTGACCAACAGACAGAAATAAATGTTAAATATTCTAAGCTCGAGTGATTTTTTACACAGACACAGTTTCAACAATAAATGTGTATCTGCCTGTTTGCAGCAAGAAGCCTGGGTCCACCTGCTGGGAAAGGTAAGATCTATCCCTGTGACTTGACAGTGAAACCTTTCAGCCATATAAGACAATCTGAAAAAAAAAGAAAAATTTAAATAATTAAAGTGGTTGTTAAGCCACTTTCACATCTTCATACTATCAGCGCTATGTCCTAGTCCTGTGTCCCCTTGTGTGAGTGATTTAAAAATAAAAGCCGATTATACCTAATTTCACAGCGCTTCTCTGCGATCACGTGACCGGCTGGCATCTGACAGCTGCAGTGGGAGGGGCCGAGATTCCCACACTGACATCTCTTGGGAAAGGAGGAGGAGGAGAGGAGAGAGAGAAAGCCGGCCGGTCACGTGATCGCTGAGAGGTACTGTAAAATGAGGTATAATCAGCTTTATTTTTTTATAAGTCACTCACACGGGGGGGACACAGGATTAGAACACAGTGCTGATAGTAAGACAATATAAACAGCAGGAGTTGCGGGGACGGGCACTGTCACAAGCTGACAGGCAGGAAGGAAGGAGGGAGAGGACAGAGGAGGATGGAGGAGAGCAGAGAGCAGGGCTGCGGATGACGGAGGCACGTAAAATGACCATGGTGTCAGGGCTCACTGATATACCGTGGTCAGTTTACAAAGGGGAGGGCAGGGATCAGCCAGGTATTTAAGGTGTTACAGGGGCCAAATGACACATCACAAGCACTGTGCTGTATAATTTGTTTTCTTTTGGTTAACAAACACTTTAACTAAATTAATTAAACCCCCAAAAATGTGAAAGTGACACCACTGCTGTATGTATATAAAAAGCCCATGAGTTGAAAATCAAATACACAAAATACAGTACTAAAAACAAATAATTAATAAATAAATCTGTGCTAATATATTCCACTTTTTAAATGACTAAAGAATCCACTGGAGTGTTGTCTAAAATTCTCCTCCACTAAGTATTTTTCCCCAGGTGCTAGAGTAAGCTACATTAAAAAGTGCTCCCTCCACCAAAATCAAGGGTTGCCCTTACCAGACCCATATGCCTGTCTATGAAAAGATTAGGCAAAGATAAGGTAAACAAGGCTCATGTGAGGTACTCCACCACTTTCTCTGATGGATACATAAAAAGAGCACAGGATGGAAATAATAATGAAATAATGTCCTGAAAAAGTACTTTAAGGCCCATTGCCTAGATCCATCAAAACCCTCTGCAGCACCTTTCATTTAAATATAGACTAGTAATCCACCCCTGAAGTCAAGGTCTGCTGACCAGTCTACCCCAAGAGTTGTATGGTTGTGACATCACCACTTGAAATTTCCCTGACCATGTAAAGACATTCTGATGGACAGCCAATTGTATCCAACAACATCACTAGTGAGAAATATAGGCACTCGAAGATTGACTCTACCAAACTGAAGTCCAGAAGAAAGTAAACTCATCCTGTCTTAATTAGAAAATCAGGTAAGAAATTAGGGTTTTTGGAAGTTTCTATGTAACTGGGCGATTAGCTAGTGTGTGTGTTTGATTATCCCAGAGTTCAGTTTAAGACAAAGAACAAACATCAGACAAACAAAATACATCTCTAAAAGCAAGGGGAAAGAGAATGCAAATATAAAAGGTCACATTTGCAAAGCTGCTTGGTATTCTTGGATGTATTTAAAAAAAAAACTAAACTAAAAAGCTAAACTGTTTTATACGCACAGTCTACCGGAAAATTGTCAGACTTAGCAAAATATATTACTTTAATCCCTGAATTTCTGAATATCCTAGTATTTTTTAGTCAATGACGGATTCCCTTTAATCCATTTACCATTCTTTTTTTCCCTTACAAGGTACATATTCACATTTCAAGGTCCAGGAAAGGTCCTTCTATTTTATCTTACTCAGTGGAGCTGTGTCCTATTTAATACAGTATAAAGAGAAAGGCATTTTTAAAGAACTTAAAATATGAAATATTTCCACTGAGTTTTCTGTTCATTTTGGTTAAAAAGGAAGGTATTCTTCACTCTTCTTTTCCTCAGATAAATTTTAGTAGCCACTAAAACACTGTTACTGTGCTGCTTACTCAAGTGTAAAATTCCTTGTGAGCATTACAACATAAAAGTCACAAGAGATGTGGAGTCTAGCACCATAAAACTGAAAGTGTTGAATTATTCTTCTGAAGATCAGTTTGTATTGATGCTTCAAAAAAGGAGTACTTTTACTGATGTCAAGCACCATTTACAGAAATTTCAGAGTAATGTTGGATGAATTTCTGCAACAACTGGGCTGTTAGATTTCTGTAACAAAAGCAGGCAGCAGTGAGCTGTGTTCACTCCTGATATCCTCTGCTGGCTTTACTTTACAAGCAGTGATGCCTGCTCATTTACACAAACTAAATAAAGGGATGAGCATATTTTGGGAACTTACCCAAGTTCATTAAAAAACATAAAAATCCATAGATGAGGTTTCTCTATACATAAGACGAGAACGAGAATGTGCTGAGGGGGAATAACTAAAGCAGATCTTTTGTTAATCATACACAGGATGTTTTTACAATATTATTCTGCCATGAAATATAGGATCACAAGAATAAATTATTACAAAACTGTTTATGTTGGCCACAAATATAAAGATTTTTTTTTAGATCTCATCTGCTACTGCCAGATACAATTTGATCAACAACCGTGTAGCATGAGGGTCTAGATTGTTAAACTATTTTATTAATAGTTTATGTTGTCTGTCCTGACTTTGACCTGCTTTTCTTTGCAATTAATTTGATATGAACAGCAATGCAGAATACAATATACTGCATTTACACAACTGAGAAAAGCTAAACAAACAAATTAATAAATGCAGGTTCCTGCTCCATAAAGGCTCATTGTAAACAACTATTAGTTTAGTTTTTTTGTTTTTTGCTTCTGGCATACAGTACATCTGTGAAGTATTTACTGTATAATAGTTATGGACTACAGTGAATTTTGAATTGGACTTAATCAAGCAACTGTTGTTTAACCTTTTCTCATAGATCACATTTTTTGTCCATGCAAGCCATTTTAAGTGCAATTCAAACATGTCCCTGATCTTAAAGCCCAGCAATTTTCAGTTTTGGATGAAGCAGAGAAATCTAGAATTTGTGTCAGGATTTTAATTCTGTGTCTCTATTGAGGAGGTTTGTCTTCTTGTCCTGTTCTGTCTCTCATGTGTGATCTAGACCAAAGGTGGGAAAATACTGATACCAAAAAACATGTATCAATGCAAAATGTTTTATTTTTTTTAAAAGATAATTTTTACAGGAGCAGTGATCTTAATGATGCTTAACCACTTAAGGACTGCCCCATGCAGATATACTGCGGCAGGGCGGCCCTCTTGAGCAAAATCACGTACAGACACATGATTTTCTGCAGTGGGTCTGGGGCGCGCAAGCCGCCAGCGACCACTCCCGCTGTGATTGGACACAGCGGGAGCCAATCAGCGGGTCCAGTGGCCACGATGGATGCTGTCCACCCATGATCGGATGCGGATCTAAGGACTTCCCCAAGGACTCCTAACACACAAATGAGCCTGTTATTTCCTACTTCCTGTAATTGTGATTCTATACCGTGTCACTAAAGCTGTTTTAAATACTACACCTAGGTGGCGCTTCCTTTTTCTACCTTCTTCTTATCAATTTTACCCCTTCTGAGCTGGAATCACCTAAAGCACCTTTCCCCTTCCTTTGGTCAACATCCTCCTTTTCCTACCTAGGGATCACTCTCCACACAAACTATAAGTCTTTATTTAACAGCAATTACCCTCCTTTACTTAACAAAAATTAAACATTTACTTTACATCAAACCTGGTCCACATATCACATTTCCTTTTTAGGAAGAATGGCAGCAATTGTCTATCCTTCCCAAATTCCTGCATTTATTTCTGTCCATATCTATCTTCTTTTTCAAATCCTATCTTCTTAAACTTCAAGCAGATCTTAACAATTTTATCTGGCAAGGTAAATCTCCAAGGTTTGCTAGAGCAGTTTTATATCATTCTCATAGATCAGTTGACCTTGGAGTCCTTAAATATGGTTATATTATATCATCTGCAGATTCTCTCAAGTAGCCCAATGGAATATTAAATACCCCCATATCCTCTGGCTCAGGTTTGAACAGGCCTCCATATGACCATACCACCTTCCTGGTTTACTATGGTCCTCTAAGATCCCACATTCAGATATTTTGAGTTGTAATACGGTGATCACTGAAACTATGGGATCTATACAGACATAAGTTGTCACTTATTTATAACTCCATTTTTTTAATGCATTATTCCCTGGACCTAGCGGACTCCCATACCTCATTTTAATTCTTTTGCAGGAATGCTCCCTGACAAAAAGGCTTAATTTCTGGTCTTTATAAATCTATGGCTACCCTTGGAGATGAGTCAAAATAACTATATATGTCTAACTGGGAGCGGGATTTGGGTACACAATATAATGAACAGGAGTGGGAGACCAACTGGCTTAATATGCGCAAATGAACTAAATCTCTAAAAATATGAGAAACCGTGTTGAAACTCTTCACACGCTGGTATTATACTCCTTCATGCCTACATACTATCTATCCACAGGTCTCCCCCTCATGTTTTCATGGCTGCTCTCTCCCTGGTTCCTTCTTACACATATTCTGGGTGTATGAGACATTACAACCTATCTGGGAAGATTTATTCACCTTGATTGACACACATTCTTTTTGGTAAAATCCCTGATATCCCTAGACACCTGTTGAGACTTATACATACTACTTGTATAGCCATGCAATGGGCAACAGCCCTAACCTGGAAATCTAACCTGGTACCTTTTTCGCAAGCTATTTCACATATTGACCAAAAAAGCTTAATCAATTTTTTTCTCCACACATTACATGATTCCAAATCTGCCTTTAATGCGAAATGGGACCCATGATTCATTTACCGGCACTCAGATTGATGTGGCTCTAACTGCTTCTGAATTAGTATGGGTTCGATGACAATCTGACCTTATGTAAGTGCTGTGAGTTTTTATTTATTTTATTTATTATTGTTTTTTTTGTTTTTCTGTTCTTTCTGATGTTTTTTTATGGTATGGAGACCTTATACAATGCATAATTATTGTCCGTTCTTATATTACATTGTGCTTGTTTGATTTTTATAATTTGGACAATCCCTTTTCTGGTGACTCTACTTCTATTACATTTACATTGATCAGCTCTTTATACACGTATCACCTTACTACAATATTACTGTGATGTTGTGTATTTCTATCACATTTTTTGTGGCATCTGATTGCGCACCCCTCTACTGAACGATACCAGGTCACGATACCAGGTCACATTCCCTCAAAATGGGTGGTTGTGGGTATCTGTGGACAGGGGGCTTATCCCCGCAAATTCAGGCGATGTTCGGGCTGAACTTTTGAACAGCTCGAACTGTTCGCCCAACTCTAGTAATGAAGGGTTGAATCTGGCTAACTTGTCTTTCCCACTCTAAATTAGCTAGGGTATATCCCGAAGTGTGCTGATGGGAGGATAACCTGACCAGGAAAACTGAAAATTGTTATCAATACTCCCTGTAATTTTCCTTTCCTGGTCTATCCTCACATCAGCACAATTTGCCTTCCCTCCCTAAGTGGCCGCTACACAAAGAACAAGAGGGGAGGACCTAATTTTAATAAGCTGGAAGAAGGTGGTCCTGAGGGTTAAAAGGTGGAGTTAACCCAAAGTGTGCTGACAGGAGGACAGACCAGGAAAGGAAAATAATGGCGAATATTAAAACACTTTCCTCTTTTAATTAAGGTGATCTTATGTACTATCTGACACATATAAAACAGACATTAAGTGAGCCAAAATCTTCAAAATGGGAACACAGGCAACAAATGTTTGGTGGGTGTTCTAACCATCCCCCATTTTATCCAAAACGTAATTTTTTTTTTCTGGAATCTACCTTCGAAAGAACCATACAAAACAGGATTTTGTGATAATTTCAACGTTTAAAGTATAACAGTGGTGCAGCCTTACATTTTAGAAATAGCAACGTGTCCTGTATATAGGTTTCATTCTTTTGCTCAGTATAGGCATTCTGTGGAGCAATAGTCTTCTTTTCTGAACTTAAAATAGACACCCTCTCTGGGATGTTTTCATTCATGTAATCGTAAGTGTACCTTTTATTATGTCAGAAAAATTAAGCTATCAAAGCCTTTTTTCATCTTTAATGCCCTGTACACATGATAGGAATTTCCTATGGCCTTAAATCTGATGGAATTTTCTGTCAGAATTCCATTCAAGCTGCCTTCCATCAGTCTTGCATACACACTGTCAGACTAAATTCCGACCGTCCAAAGCGCGGTGACGTAAAACACTACGATGAGCCAAGAAAAATGAAGTTCAATGCTTCCGAGCATGCATCGACTTGATTCTGAGCATGTGTGGGTTTTTTCTCCAACGGAGTTCCACACAGACAATCGGAAATTCCCATAGGATTTTTTTCCATCAGAAGAATTTAAAACATGTTCTATTTCTGAAATCCTCTGGAAAAAAGTCTGATGGGCCCACACACGATAGGAATTTCTGATGAAAACATTCCATCAGACTTTTTTCATCAGAAATTCCTATCGTGTGTACAAGGCATTACAGTTTTATTTTTTCTTGTTCAAATTTTTTATTTTAACATAATCATAGTGTACATAAAACAACAATCTTAGTGAAAGATGTACAGTTTAACATACGATATATCTGAAGAGAGATAAGCTTAAAGCTATTCAGCCCAACCGGGGTAACAGCCATTAAAGCGAAACAGATCTAAAATTAGGAAGGGCCTATTGTCGCATCATCAATTGGCTTGGGATTACTAATGATGGGGCAGTGAGAGAGAGGAAATAACAATAAAAAAAAATAAAAAAAAATCCCATTAGATAATGAATATGTAAATTCAAAAAGATAAGAAATAGGTAGTCCAGTCCAGAAATAGTAATAAACAAAGCTTGTCGTCGGCAGGACCAGGGTATACAATCTACAGATATATCCGGGTAATAAGTCCCATCTTTGTTATAGAGATTGTGAGTATAACAGTTCAATTGGGAAGGAGAAAGAATAGAAGGTCAAATAAAGGGCAAGAGCGGTGGGAAGAGAGAGAGAGAGAGAGAGTATAGGAGAGGTATGGGAGGGGGGAAGGGTGTCGGCAGGGGGGCACGGGCCCCCGATGGGCACCAAAGCAAACATGGATAAACCGTGACGTATCATAACCCAAGCAGGTCGGCGTCAAAATCCGAAGGGAGGAAGTTCTCCACCCACGGTGACCAGACTTTGCAGTGTTGGGGAAGACGGTCCAGGATGGTGGCCTCAATCTTACTGTGTATCATTGCCTGGGTTACTCTATTCTTCACTTCAGCAATGTGCAGAAGTGGGGTTTTCCAGGCCCTAGCTATTGTCTGTTTGGCTGCTGTGGTTAATTGAAAGAGGATGCGTCGTTGGGCCCTAGTGTAGTCACCCTGAATGTGGTTTAACAGAGCCAGGGAGGGGTCAGGAGTCAAGGTGTCATGAAGTAGGGTGGAAGCCATATGAAATATAGTTGCCCAAAATCGTTGCACAATGGGACAAGACCACCAGATGTGAACATGAGTACCTCTTTCCCCACAGCCTCTGAAACATTCAGGTGAATATGACGGGAGAAATTTTGAGATTCTAGTGGGGACGAGATACCACCGCATGAGGACCTTATAATTTGCCTCTAAGGCTACTACATTCTGCGTAGAGGACTTTGTGTTGGCCCATATGTTTGTCCAGTCATCTGCATCTAGTTCCAGTTGTAGGTCCTTGGACCACTGCGCAGCATAGGGGGGGAGGTCAGCCGAAGCAGAAGTTAAATGGGTATAGATACGCGAGATGATACCAGGGGCATGGGGGTCCGACTTACAGATATCTTCAAAAAGAGATAAACTATCTAGAGAGGAGCTGGTGGCTATTGTTGTCCTGACAAAATGGGCTATTTGGAGGTAACGAAAATATTCTCTAGGAGGTAGATTATCTTGGGATTGGAGCATTGGGAATGTTTTAATAGCGGTTTTAGTGAGAAGGTCACAAACTCGGGTTAGTCCTGCCTGCTGCCAAAGCCGGAAGGAACCAGGTTCAGTGAAGGCCGGATAGAAAAGTGGGTGGCCTATAAAGGAAAGTAAGGGGGCATGGGGAGAGATCAGAGTGAAGTGACCACGTAGGCCATCCCAGATCTCAAGTGAGTGGCGGGTGACCGGGTTGGATACGGGGCCTCTAGTGGAAGCGGGCAGCCACAGTAAATTAGATATTGTCAAGGGGGAAATGTCAATTGCTTCCAAACTAACCCACAGCGGGATTTCATGTGATGCGTGGTACAGAGTTATTTGAGCCAGCCGAGCAGCGTGGTAATAGCGGGCAAAGTTAGGGAGTCCGAGGCCTCTGCTAAGTTTATGACGGAGGAGAATAGACCTGGACACTCTAGGTTTAGTAGAGCCCCAAATATATTTAAATACACGAGTCTGAATGATTCTGTGAAAGTAAGAGGGGATTGCTATCGGAAGGACTCTATAAAGGTATAACAGTTTAGGAAGTAAAGACATCTTAACAGCCGCAACCCGCCCAAGCCAAGAAATGCACAGTGGTTTCCAGGTGTCTAACATGGAGGATAGATGGGAAAGCATCGGAAGGTAGTTAGCCTGATACAGAGAAGCTGGATCGCTGGTTAGTTTTATTCCTAGGTATGGAAGAGGAGTCGTAGACCAATGGAAAGGGCAGTATTCTTGTAGGTGGATAAATTGTGTGGGAGAGATACATTGAGGGCCCTGGACTTGGATTGGTTAACCTCTAGGCCAGATATTTTCGCAAACTCCTCCAAGATCCGAATAAGATTCGGAAGAGTTGTACGGGGGGATGTTACAAATAGGAGCGCATCATCAGCGAAGAAGCAGATTTTATGAGAGGTGGACGCAATTTCTAGTCCTTTAATGTTCGGATTAGCTCTGATCAAGGCAGCTAGGGGTTCTATTACTAAGGCAAAAATTAGGGGGGAGAGGGGACACCCCTGTCTGGTCCCTCTTCGTATGTCAAAGGTATCAGACCTGAATCCTGAGTATTTGACATAAGCTTGAGGGTGGTTATAAAGGGAACTGATCCATTGTAGGAAATGGGGGCCAAAACCCCAACGGGAAAGTACAAAGTTCAGGTAGGGCCATGAGACCGTATCAAATGCTTTCCTGATATCAAAGGATAGTAGGTGGATAGGAATATTACGTTTCCTGGCCAAATGTTGAAGCAGAACAATTCGGCGGACATTATCGACGCGGCATAAAACCCACTTGGTCTTTATGGATCAGTCCCCCTATAAGAGGATTAAGGCGCAACGCCATAATTTTGGCCAAAAGCTTGATGTCAAGATTGAGTAGGGAAATGGGTCTGAAATTGGACCAGAGGGAGTTGTCTGTATTGGGTTTGGGAATCATGGCTATAATGGCTGTCAACGTGTCTCGACCAAAGGAGTGTTGTTGGAGTAGTGCATTAAAGGAGTTGGAGAGAAGAGGGGCTAAGGTGGTAGCAAATTTTTTTAAATAGGTACCGGAGAGTCCATCAGGGCCTGGTCGCTTATGGGATTTGAGAGTTTTGATAGCCAGGAGGACCTCTTCGGTTGTCACAGGTTTTTCTAGAGACTCACGGCCAGACTCTGATAACGTGGGTAGAGGAATGTCCCTGAAAAGTGCTTCAACCTGGGAGGGAGAGAAAGGGGATTTTGCTTCATATAAATCTTTGAGACGCTTACGAAATTCAGATAGGACTTTAACAGGATTACTAGTATAGGTATTTTTGTCTATTCGCAATCTGATGGGTGCATGGCTAAAAGCGTATCTGGCTTGTTGGCCTTAGTGTAGATGGTATGGTTTGACCTGCGGATGGCCTTATCAGCCGATTCAGCCAACAGCAGGTCCAACTCAGTTTTAACCCTTTCCAGAGAAGTTCTGTGTGAGCCAGTAGGAGAAGATTGAAACTGGAGAAAATGGTGATGAAAGTCCCGCTCCAGGTTTGCCATTTGGATTTTCTTGTCGCGTTTCAGGTGAGTAGATACCGAGATACATGTACCCCTAATGACCGGTTTATGTGCCTCCCAAAGGAGGACAGGAGAGATACCCGGGGTTGAGTTGTATTGTAAGTAGTCCTTAAGAGCGACCTGGATGTCAAGACAATAGGATTGGTCAGCGAGGTGAGCTTCATTAATGCACCATGTACGGTCTTTGGAATGAGGGATTAAGGAAGAGATTGTGGTAAGTACTGCACAGTGGTCTGACCAAGTAATGGGTTGGATATTAGAGTTGAGTAATATTGGAAAGGATGCAACTGAAACAAAAATATGGTCAATTCTGGAAAAGGATCTGTGGGGATAGGAGTAGAAAGTATAATTTCTTTTAGTCGGGTTGCACTCGCGCCAAGTGTCGAGCACCGAGGCTTGCTGGATCAATTTCCGAAAACGTATGGAGGGGGAGTATTGCTCTGGAGCATATGGGGATTTATCCAGATGCGGTTGCATCACAAGATTAGAGTCGCCACATAAGATAAGTGTGCCTTTACAGTGAGTGCGTAAAACTTGGAGCAAGTGCGAAAAAAATGGGTTCGGATTATTGTTCGGGGCGTAGTATGAAACTAGGGTGGTTTCAACATCCTGCAATAGGCCAACAAGTATAATATAGCGACCTTCTGGGTCTTTAATTTCGGAAGATACTATAAAAGGGAGGGAGCGGTGTAGAGCTATCAAAACGCCTCGCTGCTTTGTGGAGGCGGAGGCAGTAAACACTTGTGGGTAATGAGGGCTGAAGAATTTGGGGGTTGAACGGGTCGAAAAATGTGTTTCCTGAAGAGCTACTATACCTGCCTTCAGGGATGTAAAAGATTGGAAAGCTTTAACCCTCTTATTGGGAGAGTTAAGACCCTTAACATTCAATGTGAGTACGGTCAGGGGGGCCATCTGAGGTCATGGGGAGGTTTGAGAGTAGGCGCCATCAGGGTCATGTCCCCCAGCCGACTGGAGAGGAAGGAGAGGAGAGAGGGGAGAAGATAAAGGGAAAGAAGAGAAGATGAAAGAGGAAAAACATTGTAGGGCAAACCAATGGTCATGGAAAGGGAGAAGAGTAAAACTCTGTCGCCCGACCAAATAGTGCACCGACTCACCATCCAGCCAGCCAGCTCGAGAGTGGATGCACCGTAGAGGGGGGGAGCAGTGACAGCTCCCCGCCGCAAACGGGATATAATAGAGCTATCTAAGAATGTACAACATTAAAGAGTATAACGGTCTAAAGGCTCGTAGGCCAAGACCCAAAAAGGGAACATCTTACAGAAAGCCTAGCGCTTATCAACATATCGACAGGATATAGTTTAAGGTAAATACCTGGGTAGGGGGAGGTATAGACAGGTATAACTGGTACCTTGGAATGGCAGGGCAGGGAGGAAAACCATGGGAGGGGGGCAGGCGAGAGTAAGGGGGTGGGTGGGGAGGGGAGTATGTGGGGAGGTGAAGGGATGGGGAGGGATGCGGGGATAAGGAAATAGGTAGGCGGGGATATCAAAAATGATCCTGGGTTAGATCTTGGTCCATGACGGGAAAGTCCCCCCCATGGGGCAAGATAACAACGTTTCAAAGTTCAATAGTAACATTACTAAGAACAACAGGGCGGAAGGCAGTCCATCATTCAAAAACTTGTGCAAAAAAAAAAAAAAAAGGGATTAGAATGTCAAACCGAGTGTACAAACAGTATCACGAGGTAGAAACAAACAAAGAAAACTAAACTGAACCTGTGCAACCCCAGATAGGTATTGAGGTGCTGTGTGCGTCTCCCCATCATGTGGGGCGACCCAACCTCAGGCAGACCCCTCTCTTGATTGAAGAGTCAGCTGCAAAAGGAGTGGACAGTCTCTGGAACTCCAAATAAGGTCTGCTGTAGGCACAGAGGGGAGAAAAAAAAACAGAGCATAGCAAGTTATGCAGACATTTTCAGCGCGGCACAAACAGCTGCTGGCTAGTGGAGCCACCCCGAGATGAACGGGATGGGGTCCCCTTCCGAATGGATGATGGGCCCGGCTGGGAATTTCTTGGGGTGGTAGCGTACGGGTGAGCAGTGGTACGTGCTGGGGTGCGAGGCAACATAGTCTCTGATGACTGAACCGGAGCGGTCAGTTGAACGGTTTCCAGGAGGCGCTGAAGTGAATCAGGCGATGTGCAGGAGTGTTGGTGACCCTGATAGGAGAACTGCAATGCAAAAGGGAAGCGCCAGGTGTATTTCAGTTGATGCTGTATGAGGATTTGTAACTGTGGCTTCATTGCGCGGCGCTTGGCTATTGTGAGGGGAGCCAGGTCTGAAAACAGTTGGTACGTGTGGCCCTGGAACAGGAGGGTGGCTTTGTTGCGAGCAGCAGCAAGCAGTTGCTCCTTTGTGCGGAAGAAGTGCAGCTTAATGATGATATCTCATGGGGGGCGTCCTGTTGATGACGGGTGAGAGCCCTATAGATTCGATCGAATTCTAAACGCTCGATCGGTATGGAGGGCGCTAGTTCTTGGAACAGGGCAGTGGAGAAGGATTGCAGGTCATCCACGCTTTCTGGTATACCGCGTAGACGCAGGTTGGATCTGCGGGAGCGGTTCTCTGCATCCTCTAAACGTGAGAGGAGAGTGGCATTCTCATCACGGAGGGCTGCCTGCTCTTGGGCCTGCTCCTGTAGTGTGAGCTCTATATCATCCACTCTAGTCTCCAGGTCCGCGGTGCATTGGCCTAGCTCCCTAATCTCTGGGGAAAACTTATTTGTTATTTGGTCCGAGGTAGTTTTAAGGGCCTTCTGCAGCATCACCGCCATATATTTAGGAAAGTCAGTCTGGGACATACCTGAGGGTGGCAGGGCAGGGGATCCGCCGATATGTAATTCAGTTTCTTCATCCCCCTCACTGTCAGCATGTCCCGATCCGTCCGGAGAGGCAGCCTGCAGCTTGGCTAAGGCCTTCGCCGCCATTTTAGAGGGGGCGCGGGCCAGAGCGTCTTTGATCAGTTTAGGCTTGTTCTTGCCGCGGTGACCGGTCAGGACCATCCCGAGAAAGGCTATAGTGTGCCGAGAGGTGAGCGCTGAAGTAGCGGGGTTGCAGGGAGGTTCAGATGTGCTACAAGGTCCCGATAGTGCAGCGGGGAGTGTGGAGCTCTAGTGGAACACGTCCTCCATGTCGAGCCTCGCGCATGCGCCCCACAGTTTTATTCTTTAAGACAAAAAAAAATAACAAGATAATAAAATAATACACTGACTAAAACACTACAAATATACACTACAGTCTTCAGTAGGTATTGAAGTACTGTAGGGCTAAAAAAAAACACTAAAGACATATCAGAAGTGTGTTGTTTGGACCATCAATTGCAGCTGCCTAGCACATAGAGTCCTCTCATTTCTAGTTCATGCAATATCTAAGTCTGGATGAAGGATAATGCTATGATAAGCACTGTTTGTTAGTGTGAAATGTGTCAGCTCTTCTGTTCGTTCTGTTCTGCTGTGGCATGTATTTTTGATGTCCATTTTTGAATAAAAGACAAAAACTTTTTTGGAGTGCGGCTGTCCAGAATTTCTTCCTATTTTGCATTGTTACATGCATTGCCAGCACCTGGGGCTTCTAATCTGGAGGAGAGGCTTTTACCTTTGCTTGAATTTTCTGGAGCAGTGATATCCCTTTCTCTAGGTATTGAAGTACTGTAGGGCTAAAAAAAAAACACTAAAGACATATCAGAAGTGTGTTGTTTGGACCATCAATTGCAGCTGCCTAGCACATAGAGTCCTCTCATTTCTAGTTCATGCAATATCTAAGTCTGGATGAAGGATAATGCTAGAGCCCCCAAACGCATTGGTACTCTTCTTGACCACTAAACAAACTAAATAAACTTTACTTGGGCTTCCTTAGCTACCACCCGCAGAGGCCTGATATCACTGACCTACTCTGTATTGTTGTCCTCTATTCAAGATCACAAATTATTAAAAGTAGAGCTCATTTGGTCACTGATGTTGGAGCTATAGATAGTGATCAATGGGACATGACCCTAGAGGCGCTCCCTGCTGTGTCTGTGTCAGCTGCACATAAACTCTAACAATTATTCATCTTACACAGAGCTTATTGTGCGCCTGATAAACTATTTAATTGTACAATACGTATGTTATTGGTTGTCATATGTATCCTTTACTCATACAATGTATAGGCACTTTTTCTTCTTGTTGATAAAAAAGTTTGGATTAAAAAAAAAAAAACTTTACATGGGCTTGGCTTTTCATATGGCACCTATGTTGCAGTTCTTTGTGTCTTGACTTTAACTCTGATTCTCCTAGTTAGGGGCCTCTTGTTTTATGAGAGCAGCCTTTATAAAGCTAGGGAACCCCACAGAATGGACTGAATTTTCTTAATTTAGTGATAATTATATTGTAAGCTCCAGCACCTCTGAGAAATACTTTGTGCATTATGAATGGCAGAGACAGTAGAAGAAAGCAGGCCAGATGGAAACTTGCATCTATCTATGCAGGTCAGATGCAAACCTGCACCTATCTATGAATGGCAGCACATATAGTAAGAATACTGTATAGTAATGTAATTGTGCACAGCCTGTGTGAACATCTATAACAAGGAAATATGTTTCTTTGTATAATACTGACACTGAATTTGTACTGAAATATTTATTTATTCCAAAGGGCCACATACCATTTGTCATATATTTAAAAACTGTCAAAGAATGCAGTTAAATTGGCTTTAATGCATGACTAGTGTGTCACTCTGGTTAAAACAGTGATTTTGATTATATATATATATATATATATATATGTAGCTCCCAGGGGGGGTTTGCGCTTCCCTCTTTACTCTTCCCCTGCGGCTACGCCGGATCCACACTTTGTTAAGAATGAAAATCCATTGTTTAATTACCTTTGGGTCTGCAGCGAGTTACCTCCCACGAGTGGACCCTTCAGCTCCGTTGTCTAGGTACACCAGTGTATATAGGAATAAGGCCAATGTCCACACACAAGTAAAACCTAATCAGCAAGGCTTTATTCTTTTTCTTACTTTTGAGTCAACTTGAAGAAAGCGAAAGCAGGAAAGTTGAAGATGTAGGGGAAGGTTCAGGCACGCAACACTTAGATCCCAAATATATATATATACTCGTCGCCACTCAAGCCTGAGTGTGTGTTGCTCACCCGGATAGTCCCTATAAGAGCAGTCCTAGCAGCCGGGATGGAGCATGGATGTCAGAGATGATGGATCCCCCTTTAGGCAGGCCTCCAGGCCTCTCCCCGAGACAGCAGTACCGTCGCTATCTCCGCCGGGACTGATCTTCCCCTGGAACTCCTTTCCTAAAAGATGGACCCCCTTACAAACGGGCAGCCTGGGGTCCTTCTCCGAAGCGTAGGCCCTTGTTAGGAGAGCTGGGCCTACGATGCAGCAGCAGAGCCTCGGGCTAAAGGTGCCCGAGGCCTAAACACTCTTGCGCACTTAGTGCCATGTGGGCCACGAAGCACGCTTCCTGGACCAGAGGTCCCCCTGAACGCCTTGGGGTCCCCCTGGAATTGCCTCATGCCAAATGGCGTCTGCCCCTTTTGTACCGTCTCATAGCATGCACAGCGGGCAGACCACACCCACTGCACGGCTGCCGAGAGAGGACACCCAAGGTGCTGTGATACCCCCGTGATCCAGCCTGTGCCGGCAGTGACAGTGTCACCTGCAGGCAAAGAAGAATAACACTGCCGGGCAGTATCACACTCAGAGCAGAGCAAACAATTTGAACTATAATTGGTCTGAGCCCAACTACTGTCTCAGACTGCCCCTAAATTTCCATATAGCGCCCCCAAATATTGAGGGGGGCGCTACACATATATATATTTTTTTTATTTAAAGTTTTCAAATATATCTTCATGTACTTGCTTCTATTGGTTTACAAAGGGGTAATTGGGGCACAGCACAGAACACTTAAAGTGGTTGTAAACCCCATACATATACCCAGTGAAGTGAATGGCCTCAGGTGATACACAGAGATGAAACAAATCCTCCTACATAAATTGTACCTGTTTTTCTGCAGTCTTTTCTTCTTTACATCTGTTCAAAGTGCAGCATTTATATAGCTTGTCTGAGCTTTCATAAAGCAAGGGATGGGAAGCTTAAGTTACACTCTGTAGAGCTCAGTGAGCTCTGAGAGCTGATTGGAGGGAAGAGACACATCCCCTTCACACAGCACACAGGATCAGAGGACGTCAATCATGGTCTATGTGCTGGAGATCCCTCTCCTGTCACATGTTTTCTCTTGGTTTCAGGAAAACCTTTCTGTAATGACTCATGCTGATAGCAAAGGAACGAGGCAGCAGACAGAAAATGACACATAGTGCTCTAGATTGAGACAAGTACACACTATTGAGGGATATTCTTTGATCATGTTTCATGTCTTCAGTTTACAACCACTTTAACCCATGGGAATATGTTAATAATCCTTTCCTGTGTGTTACAAGAGGGGATGGGAACAGTACTGCTGTTTGTTTTTAGCCATAGCAAACCAATTTGTTTAGTGTATCAATTCTTTTTTTAATAACAGGGATATACTTCAGGTTTGAGTAAATGCTGAGTTTGACCTGAACTGCCTGAGTTTAGACTGAGGTTTTCCAAACAGGTTAACTAAATACCTGTTGGCCCATTCAAATCTCTGGCTGTTGCAGCCATAATTGATTCATTTAGTGGTGGTATTACTTCCACCAAAAACAAATACATTTCCTGGCCACCCACCAGCTTCTTTTACATAAGAAAACAAAAAAGCGGGTATCCTGAGGGATGTAAATGATGTTATTGACATTCAGCAGGTGGTCAGTGAGCTGTCATTTGCAGCTAGAAGATCGTTGTGTGGGGTGTGAGGGTCAGCAAAACATCAATTATTGTTATTGATGAAAGTACATTTCTGGAGGTGATGTGAATGTGATTGATGTGGATTGATGTGGAGGCATTCATTTTAAACAAACATGCTTTGTTAACTGTGTGTGTGTTTAGTTGGTGATTGGGGGGATGGGGCTAAGCCCTCTTTTGCCTGGTGTTCCCCTGAAAATCTTTACCAGACCTTTTATCAAGGATTTTAGGTGGATTCCGTTCCATTTTGTTAATAGCAAAACAAAGATGGCTGGTAAATGTAATTTGAAGACAACTCTTTGTTTCATATAGGCATTCTACTCGTGCAGGCCTAAGACATCCCATAAGCATGTTATTAAACCCCTTCCTGCACCTTCTCATTTTACCTGGGTATTAACACCGGGAGGTAGGGTGAATTCCCTTGTCTTTGGCTGTCACAGTGGTCACATGATTGGGAGCACAAACATCAACAGAGACTTGGAGCGGTCTATGACAGCTCATCACTGTGCTGGGAGGCATCCACTCAGAACAGAAACCTCTGCATTCATGGAAGCATATGTGTGGTGTGCGGGCATTAAAAGAGCAGTATGGCCAAAGCTCTGCTGAACTCCTGTGACACAGATTCAGCCGACAGTGGGTTAAAGCCCACTGTTGGCTGATATCACAGAGCCGGTCTAGGTTCTGCAGGGACCCTGACTATAATGTCAGGATCTGCCCAGATGCCTGACTAACAGCTGGCTCAGGCTCTTAGTGTGCTGCTGAGAGCTTGAGCCAGCAGCTCCCATCCCCTCCACAGCCCAGTGCTTCAGTGAGCACTGGCGGAGCAAAGCAGAGAGCCGCTGACTGACAGTCACCAGCTCTCTGCTTACTGAAGACTGAGTGATTTGTATATTGTTTATTTTTAATGTTACCCTTTAAGCCTTTTTAAAAGACTGAGGCCTCGTACACACGGCCGAGATTCTCGTTGAAAAAAACATGTCGTATTTTTCGACGAGATTCTTGGACAAGAAACTTGTCCCGGCCGAGTGTACACACGCTCGTTTCAAAGAACCCGCGGTTCTTTGAAAGGAGTGTACGCGGTGACGTCATCGACTACGTCGAGCATGCGCTCGTCACATTCGATGCCGCCGCCGCCATCTTGGTATACCCTACGTATGCCTAGGAAGCTACCGCGCATGCATCGAATTCATTTCGAACATGCGCGGGCTTCCGGGAGGACAGGTAAGTGTACACACACTCACTTTTCTCGTCGAGAAACATGCCGAGGAGAATCTCGACGAGAAAATAGAGAGCAGGTTCTCTATTTTCTCGTCGAGGTTTCTTGTCGGTTTTCTCGACGAGAAACCCGATAGCAGCGTACACACGACCGATTTACTCGGCAAGACCTCTCTGCCAGCAAGTTTCTTGCTGGTTCTTGCCGAGAAAATCGGTCGTGTGTACGAGGCCTCAGTCCCAAAAAACCTGCATTTAAAAAATTGCATTTGTAGATGTCTCCATAGCAGTGCCCAGCTACCCATGCAAACTGGCCTTGAAAATGTCAAAATAAATTTACAATATTTGCTTCCAATAGCCTTCATTTGGGTCCATGTGCAGTTCAGAGATCTCTTTTTTTTTTCAATTGTTCGGCGAGTGTCCAGTGAATTGAACTATGCTTGGTTTGTTCATCACTATTCAAGAAGTGTCTATATTAATCTTAGCTTTTACAATGTCTTCTTTCTTCTTTTTTATTCCAATATTTCTTTAACCACTTCAGCCTCGGACCATTTGGCTGCCCAAAGACCAGAGCACTTTTTGCGATTCGGCACTGTGTCGTTTTAACTGACAATTGTGCAGTCATGTGACGTGGCTCCCAAACAAAATTGACGTCCTTTTTTTCCCACAAATAGAGATTTCTTTTGGTGGTATTTGATCACCTCTGCGGTTTTAATTTTTTGCGCTATAAACAAAAAAAGAGCGACAATTTTGAAAAAAAAGCAATTTTTTACTTTTTGCTATAATAAATATCCTCAAAAAATATATAAAAAATATATTTTTTTCCTCAGTTTAGGCTGATACGTATTCTTCTACATATTTTTGGTAAAAAAACCCGCAATAAGCGTTTATTGATTGGTTTGCGCAAAAGTTATAGCGTCTACAAAATAGGGGATAGTTTTATGGCATCTTTATTAATATTTTTTTTTTACTACTAATGGCGGTGATCAGCGATTTTTATCATGACTGCGACATTATGGCGGACACATCGGACATTTTTGCCGCTATTTTGGGACCATTGACACTTATACAGCGATCAGTGCTGTAAAAATGCACTGATTACTGTGTAAATATGACTGGCAGTGAAGGGTTTAACCAGCAGGGGGCGCTGAAGGGGTTAAGTGTGTCCTAAGGATGTGTTTTAACTGTGGGGGGGATGGGCTACGTGTGACATGACACTGATCACTGCTCCCGATCACAGGGATCTGTGATCAATGTCCTGTAATGTCCTGTAATGTCCTTGTTTACATCAGCATTTCTCCATTCTTCCTCTCCGTGAGACGATCGTGGGTCTCCCGGCGGACATCGAGTCCGTGGTACCTGCGGTCACACTCACGGAGCTTGCGGCGGGCGCGTGTGCCACTGGCGGTGTGCGTGCGCCCATAGTGCCGCGTCTTAAAGGGGACGTACCCATACGTCTATATGCCCAGCCGTGCCATTCTGCCGACGTATATCGTCATGCAGCGGTCGGTAAGGGGTTAATAAAGTATAAGAAATTACATAGTCAGAAGAGGATATCTGTAAGGTGACAGTTATCGTACAGAAAAAAAGCATACATTTACTCTTAAACTTAAACTGCACTATTCAATGGTAATGAACTTGGAAAGTCAAGAAATAAAATGTAACTTAAAAGATTGAACATAACAAAGCAAAGCAGCACAGTCAAAGGATTTTACATATCAGCATATTACCTGGGAAGGTAATCAGGAAAGGTATTATTGTACGATTCAGTCCACAGCTTCCAAAGTATGTTAGTCGCTTAATATTTGCCTAGCGAGGAGGAAAAAAATATTTCATATGTGCGTGTAAGTTACTTGTATCACTTCTCTTATATTAGGGGCATAGAGTCTTTCCAGTGTTGAACCAGTGATAGACCTGCAGCATGTAAAATGTGAATAACTGTCACGTACCTGGTGGAAGAGTCTGGTATGCAGAGGGAGGCCTCTCTTACACCTCTGGCTCGAGGCCCCTGGTAGAGAAAACAGGAGGCGCAGGAGTGCAGAGTCACACGAGAGCCTGGCAAGGTTGCTGGTAGACAAGCTGGACCGGAACTGGAACGGACCCGGGAACAGCTGTCAGACTGGGAACTGGAGCTCAGGCCGGTGCAGGCAGATGGACTGTAAGAGTACACACACAAGTCCAAAGCAGGTGAACACTGGAGCAGGGTTAGATACAAGCAGGGTCTGCAACTGGTTGGTGTCAGGGTAGCAGAAGAAGTAGGCAGGAACATGGTCTCAGGTACAGGCAGGTTCGGCAACAGGCTGGCAGCATGGTAGCAGGAAGAGCAGGCAGGTATATAGTCAACACAGGCCGAGGTCAGATGCAGGCAGATAGGCAGGGATGGTCAAAAGCAAGCCAGGTAGGGTCAGCTGGAGCAGGATACAGGTAAACCACAATCAGAGGTCTCAGGTAACGCTATAAACCGGACAGCACCTATCCAAGGAAGTAAAGCAGTTTAAATAGTCTATTAGCACCACAACGTCATTGGGCGCACGCCCGCGCGCGCCGGCATTTTGTGTGGCACTAGTATGCAAGTAGGTGCATGCCCGCAAACGCACCCGTGCAGCCCTTCTCAGTGGGACATGCAGAACAGAGGATTGCTGGCGTGCCCTTCCTGACAATAACTATACCTCTCAGAATTGCTGAAACCAATTCTATTTCTAAGGAGAAGATGGCCATTCCTGGGGATAACGGGATCTTTATCCATAAATAATGTGTAAATAAATGGAAAGTCATTGTCCAGAGGGTGGAAATAGTGGTTCAGGACCAAAATATGTCGCGCAGTGTGCCTACTGCTCGCATTTTCTCCAGCACAAAGGAGGGGCTTGTGGTGCAAATTTGGAAATTTGGAAATTCTGAAAAGGGTTAAGTACCATCATAACAACAGCTTTTGGGTTATTTCCCCCAAGTTAAAACTCTTTGTTGTTGCATCTTTTTTTATTATATATTTCTGTAAGATGCCATTTGTTATGTTCATGTAGCGAGTGCCCTGCCTCCACTTGTGGTGCCATGCCAAGCTGGCTGAGGGTCTCCGGTGAGAGGAGAGCGTGCCTGTCAGCATCTGCAGGGATTTCTCCCCCTCCCTTTTTCCTTCACTGATTTTATGTTAATGCGAGTGGCGCTCGCAGGGACACAGGTAGTCGCTCTGCTCCCTTCCCTGCATCCTCATTGGCAGGAAGAGGAGAGCCAATGGGCAGCCACCTTATTACATTCTGGGACACGTAGGCAGAGGGAGAGACTGGTCCCAGGGGAGAGGTGCTGCCTCCCAGGTCGGTCCACTGCTGCATTATTTGAGGTGTCTACAGCCGGTCAGGACATCCAGCCTGAGAGAGGGGGATTCCAGGTGTACATACAGGCGCACCTGCACCGACAATGTGAAGTGTTCCAGTGCGAGACGACCAGTTGGGTCACTAGACGTCCCTGCCTGTTCCAGGACGTTTGTTTGGGCCTTGACTGCAGGATTGGTGAGAGGGCACTTGCTCATTTGCAGGAAACAAGGACACTGCACACAGACAAAGTTACTTCACTTTGCCCATCCAGCTTTATGTACACTGTATACAGACATCATTTCTCTTAGTCACCTTGCTGAGGAAGATCCTGTATTATTTGTTTGATAATCCAGTTGTATTGCTTTGTTCTGCCATTCAGGAGTTTAAGTGCACCAACGAAAGTGGCTAGCTGAAGATCCAAGGACACATCCTTCTTCCAAGGAACTGAATTTACTAGTGCCCGACGGTCACGCACACACATGTCCAGGGCTCTGTATATGTAGTGGATGTGCGAGATAGTCTACACTGGGAACTGATCTATTGAATGTTGATTTGGGTACAGTGTTGGTAATTGGGCCTGTGGTGTCAGGAGATAGGAGAGAGAGGTTTGACATAAGAGATGGTCATTCCTCTGCTCTCCTCCAGCCTGGACGCATAGAGACAATTTATGTAGAGGTAACTAATCTGATTTAAAGTTGTTATTGTTTAAGTGTTTGCCTCTGCTCTTGGGGTTATTCTCAGGTTTGGAATCTCCTGAAAGCAGCCTGAATATAGTATTGATCTATATTGCTCTTAATCTCAGTTATTGCTCTCCAGTTGGATTACTTGCTGTTGCTGTCTGGTACTCTTTTCCACAGAAATATTGCAGTAAAGACAATTTCTGTGTTTTATCATAATGAGTGTTTCTTCTTGGTCCTTGCACTTGCACTATTGCCAGGTGTGCCAGAGGGGGCTAAGACTGTTATTGGGGTTGAGAGGCAGAGTACGGAATGAAACATACTTAAGCGGCTCCTCCGGGGGTAGCGCTACATTCATTATATTTTATTTTACTTAATCTACATTGATCAATCTTGCTTTTCTGTTATGTCATTTAATTTCTCATGGAATCTTGAAAGAAAAAAGGTTTATAAAACTGAGTAAAGCTTATCAATTAGTCAGGTTTAAGAGATTTCATTTCCTTTGACTTCCATTCTATATAAATTATCCTGACGATTCCTTAGTGATTCAGATTACTTTTTGAAATGTTATCCAATGCAAGCTCTACAATCGCACTCTTAATATAAGCTGATGATTTTTATGTAGCCTTTCATTTTAATTTCTGATTTCTTATGTTACTGGTTGGCAGAAACAGATCAATCTTTGTAGCAGTTTGAAGTTTATGATTTATTGCCTTACAACAAGACAAAAATGATTGTTTATACCCTTCTTGCTTGTATGCAATGCTGCAGGGGCCTTAGTTCTTTCTATTATGGTGTGCAAAATCTGTAAAATGAATCACTCCATGTCTGTAGCAAAGCTACATTATTTCTGTTTCATGGATATCTGCCAGAATGAGAGAACACAAAACAGAATGGTATAGTAAATGGGGACATGAAAGAAACAAGAAAATAAGCTGTCTTGGCTAAGTTAAATTGGGTGCAGTATTACTGCATTCTTTTTATTTATTTAAGCACTGAAAGTCAATTAACGAAAGTAAGATGTCAAAGAAATTGTTAGAATAATTGCTTTTCATTTGCTTTGCTGCCCTTCACCTTGTTTGGCCCTATTTTGCCACAATTTTTTTTCTCTACTCTATAAAAGTTTGAAATGGAAAGCTGAAACAAGAAAGTAAAATAAACAATAGGGAAAAGTAGATGTTATATTTATGTGTCATCTTATTTCTATTTGTCGTGTTCTCTTCTAAATTATATGTATTTTCGGATCTCCCCCCCCCCCCCAAAAGGGGAAGAAGAAAAAAGAGAAAAAAAAAAAAAAAACATTCTCCCCTCCCCCTTCCTCCCCCCTCCCTTGAGGAAGATCGTTAGCCACCATATAAATATAACATCTAAAACACACAAAAAGACATTTGTTTATTTTTTTATATATATTTATTATTATATATTTATATATCTAATTTTTTTCTCCCCCTTCAATAAGGGAGGCAAATCCGAATCAATTATAAACAAGTATAAGAAGGCACAAAGGAAACACAATAAATACCACATTTATATAGCACTAGGAATATACATATATTAATATATCCTTTTATAGCCACTTTTCTCGCTCTCCCTCGCCCCCTCCCCTTTTTTTTGGGGGGGGGGGGATCGAAGAAATCACCATCTAGTAAAGGAAGGTATCATGGAGCTACCTTTAAGTGTCAAGGCATGTTAAATGTTAAATGTTATATGTGAAGAAAAATTTAATAAAGAGAGATTGAACAAAAAAAAAAGGGAAAAGTAGACAGAAGTCCAACTGGTCAGAAGGAAAAAGTCAGCCAGATCCAGGATACAAGGCTTAGGAATGTAACTGGATCTTAGAAGTTTGACAACCTATAGGATCTAGGAGTCAAAGGAGTTAGGAGGCAAAGCTAATAATGCTCTAAGGGCAAGATAAAAAGACCAACAAGAAAGGAGAACAGGATTACAGGCACACTAATGTAAGGAACCTGGTTACCTTTTAGAGGAGAATGATCAGGCGGTATGCCTTTAGCCATATCTGTGCTTGTGCACAGATCACCTGGACAGAAAAATAGGATGCACCACCACTATGCTTGAATTAGAGCATGGAAAAGAGAACTGGAGTTCAGGGAAAGCCAGAAAGAAACCAGAGCAGCAGAAACGTGCACACAGCAGGATGCAGCAGGATTAACAGATGGTCAATAGATTTCAGGAAAGACAGGTGTAGCTGCTGCTGCTGACTGCTAAGTGCCTGGATGGGTGAGGTCTCAATACGAACAATACAATCTAACAATACAAACATGGGTCCATGTACCCAAGGACTCTGAGAACCCAACTGATAGACCCATCGTAGCAGCGATGGACAGCATCACCAGCCCTTTTTCACAATACATAGACCAATTTCTTCAACTTTTGGCACAAAATCTTCCATCATACATTCGAGATGGAGTGGATCTCCTCAAAAAGTTGGCCATTTACTCTTGAGAACCCACTTATTTGTGGGAGCCCCTTGACCTAAATTCTCTCTACACCTCTCTCTGCATGAAATTGGTCCCCAAGCCATTACACATTACTTGATGGAAGACCAACTACTCAAGAGAGGTGGAACAGCGATCTGCCTATGTAAACAAAGCTGATTGCTGTTCTGACAGAAGGGAAGGGATGAAATTGGTGTCCCTGCATAAATTCCATTTCTTCCCCTAGTAAAAGCACCTCACACAGTATAGTAAAACACAGGTCCTCTTTGGATTTTGCTCGCTTTGGAAAGTGCTGCTTGGCATTGCATGCTATTATTAAAGAGGAAGTAAAGCCAAAAACATTTTTTTTTTAAAACCTGCAAAAGAAGGCATAATGAGCTAGTATGCATAGCATACTAGCTCATTATGAATGACTTACCTGAGATCGAAGCTCCCGCAGCGGTCCTCGGTCACCTCCGCCGCCACCGCCATCTTGTCTCGATGTTCCGTCACTGCCATCAGTGTATCGCCGCTCCGGCGCTGTGATTGGCTGGAGCGGCAATGACGTCACACGCATGCGCGCTTGGGCCGGCAAGATCCCATTCAGAAAACCGGCAATGATGCCGGCCCGCTAGTGCGCATGCGTGTGACGTCATCGGCGCTGCGTTTAAAGCACATATCTCCTTAACCGTGTAGGTTAAGGAGATATTTCTTGCACCTACAGGTAAGCCTTAATCTAGGCTTACCTGTAGGTGCAAGTTGTCTAAGTGGGTTTACAACCACTTTAAGCTTATGATCTACCAGAACACCCTGATCCTTTTCCACCTTTGGTTCCCCTAGTTGCACCTCCCCTAGTATGTATGATGCACACATATTTTTAGCCCCCAGGTGCATAACATTTTTCAACACAAAACCTAATTTGCCACACAGTTGCCCAATTAAACAGTGCATTAAATTTGGCTTGTAAGTTGGAGACTGTCAGGGCTGGGCTCCTGCTTACAAGCAGCTCTTTTCTTTCAGTACTCAGAGGCTTCTCACCTGTCAGTTAGTTATCAGCCACTCGTTGTTTCCACAGTGACTCACCTAGTTACCATTACTTGCCTCATTAGTCCAGCCTACAGCCAGCCCCTTCTGGCTATTTAAACAGCTTTGCTCAATTTCTCTGTGCCCTTGCATGGTCTATGATCTCCAGTGTGTTCCTGTGTATGACTTGGCCTGGCTGACTTCTCTTCCGATATCTGTTCCTGTTTTTTCTCCTAACTATGCTGACTTCTGGCTTCTTGCCCCCGGCTCTTCTGATTACCCGATCTGGTATCTAAACCTTGGCTTCAGTTTTTGACTACATTCATGCACTGTGTTATTTTTTGCTATTCAATTAAAGGTGTGTTTTCTGTGTCTGCCTGGTTTATGGTTTCTGACAGAGACATCCTGTAAGGAAGTTATTAAACTGCATAGCAGGGCATCATCTACAAAGCATGAAATGGTACTTTTAATCCCTGATCCTATATCTTTTATACATATTTTAAAAAGCAAAGGTCCCAAAACTGAACCTTGGGGTACACCATTAACAACCCTAGAGTATGAATCACTAACCACTACTCTCTATATTCGGTCTGTTAGACAGTTTTCTATCCATTTACAAACGGATTTTTTCCAAGCCTGTAGACTTTACCTTACACATTAGACATATGTGGAGAACTGTGTCAAATGCTTTTGCAAAATCCAAGTATACCACGTCCACAGCCACCCTCTGTCCAAGGTTTTGCTCACTTCCTCATAAAAAAAAAAGATTGTCTATCAGCATTGATTCTTTCGTGAATAAATGCTGACTTTTGCTTAAGCTCTCTAGTATCTTCCTATAGAAGTTAAATTAACAGGTCTATAGTTACTTGGTAGTGTTAGGTGAACAGTTCGGCCCGAGCATGAGTTCAGGCCAAACATTGACTATTTGGCCTGTTTGTCCAACACTTGAATTTGCAGGGTGTTCGCCCTACGCGGGAACGCCCTGCAATGCTCTGCATGCTGTACAGTGCATTTTGCACCGGGTCTGGTATGGATTTTAAAGGGGAAAAAAAATGGCGTAGGGTCCCCCCAAAATCCATACCAGACCCTTATCCGGGCATGCAGCCTGACAGGTCAGGAAAGGGGGAGACGAGCCAGCCCCCCCCTCCTGAACCATACCAGGCCACATGGCTCTGCCCCCCACCCCAAAGCACCTTGTTGATGGGGACAAGAGCCTCATCCCAGCAACGGTGGCCGGTGGTTGTAGGGGTCTGCGGGCAGGGGGCCCCCAGATCCTGCCCCCCCACATTGTTCCCGTACCCATTCACCCAAAAAGTTGCAAAAAGTAATAAAAACAAAGAGACAGTTTTTAACAAGTCCTTTATTAAAAAAAATAATAATAATTGTGTCCCGCGATGTAAATCTATTGTCAATCACGCTGCATGCAGCACTTGAAAAAAACAAAACACTCCCACTGACATAAAGGCTGGCTGCCTACTGCAGGCTCTGCTGTTCGACATTTCTTATATAGGTAAGGGCCGGCGCCACCTGGCTACAACACCTGGTGGCACTGCCCCCTTCTGAAGTCGCGGACTGGTGAATGCTGGGTCGGCGACGTCACAAGGGGAAGGTGCCACCAGATAACGTAGCCAGGTGACTCTGCCTTTTACCTATAGAATTAATGCCAAACAGTAGTGCCTGCAGTAGGCAGCCAGGCTTCATATCGGCGGGAGAGCTTTTTCTATTTTTATTTTCCGGGTGTGGCGGGCGGTGTGATTAACATTTACATCGGGGGGACACACTTTTTTAATATTTTTTTTTAATAAAGGAATTGTTAAAAACGGTGTGTGTGTTATTATTCGGGGTGAATGGGTAGGGGTACTATGTACCGATACTCATTCACATGGGGGGGTGGCGGGATCTGGGGGCCCCCTTGTTAAAGGGGTGTGTTTTGCCCATCTCTATTACTTGGGCTTACACCAATCCAATGGTACCATTCCAGTCATTGGAGAAGAACAGATATTTTTCCCGTGGGATTTTTTAGCAGCAATCAATATAGAACAAGGTGTTTTAAGTAAAAAATATTTTATTCAATGGTTTGGGCTTTAAAAGTCAATTGTACAATTATTTTGATTTTTATGAGCTCCGGTATGTATGAGAGCCAAATGCATGTATACAAGGATAAACAATGTGGTCCACGTATAGTACAATGAAAAAGAAAAATAATACATATATATACATGTACAGAACAGAGGGGATGCCCCGATGCATTTCAACCTAGTTGCAGGTCTTCCTCAGGGGGGGGGGTTTACATTCTGAAGAATATAGATAGATAAGTACATTAGTTACATAACATGTTGCAAAATATCTCCTAACAGTTATCAATAGGTCAATGAGTACATTTATTTATAGTAATTCCTTATTAGTAGTAATTTATCTTCGTATAGAAAAAGAGTAACTGGGAGAAAAGCACACTTTATTACATATTTACCCTCTTGATTACATGGATGGGTCCAAACCGGAGATATAAAATCCTGACTCCTCTGGGTCTCTCCAATTCCCCCACGGGCAAAGCTCCGGGGACAGTGCTGGGGTGGCGTCCATTCCAGTCATTAACCACTAGCCAACCAGCTCACGCAGATATACTGCGGAAGGTCGGCTCTCCTGCGCAAATCACGGTACCTGTATGGTGGCTCGCGCAAGCGCAGTTGCAGGCGGCGTGCACCGCCACAACATGCACTCGCTTTCACTGCATGCTGGACTCGATCTTCACCGGCGAACCGCGATCGTGGTGAGGAGAGGCAGAACGGGGAACTACCCATGTAAACAAGGTCCGTTCTGGCAGATGACATGACAAAGATCTGCTGTTTCCAGTGATCGGGAACAGTGGTCTCTGTCATATCCCAGGCAGCCCATCCCCCCCACAGTTAGAACACACCCAGGGAACACAGTTAAACCCTTTGTTTGCCCCCTAGTGTTAACCCCTTCCCTGCCAGTATAATTTTTACATTGATCAGTGCATTTTTATAGCACTGATCAATGTAATAATGTCACTGGTCTCCAAAAAGTGTCATTTGGGGTCAGATTTGTCCTCTGCAATTTCGCAGTCCCGCTAAAAATCTCAGACCACCACCTTTACTAGTAGAAACAATAAAAAAAAGAAAAGTCCCTAAATCCATCCCATAGTTTGTAGACGTGATAACTTTTGCACAAACCAATCAATATACGCCTATTGTGTTTTTTTTACCAAAAATATTTAGAAGAATATATATTGGTCTAAATGGAGGAATAAATGTGTTTTTTATATTTTTTGGGGGGAATTGTATTATAGCAAAAAAAAAACTTTTTTTTTTCAAAATTGTTGCTGTTTGTTTGTTTATAGCGCAGAGGTGATAAAATACCACCAAAAGAAAGCTCTATTTGTGGGAAAAAATGATGTCAATTTTGTTTGGGTACAGTGTCGCACGACCGCGCAATTGTCAGTTAAAGCGACGCAGTGCTGTATCACAAAAAATAGCCTGGTCATTAAGGGGGCAAATCCTTCTGGGGCTGAAGTGGTTAAAGAGTCACTAGAAATAGGAAACAATGACTTTGAAATGACAGAACTCAATTATTTTAAGTATCCATGGGTGTATGCCATCTGGTCCCGGTGCTTTTTTCATCTTTATTCTGTCTAAATATTACCGAACCATATCAATTTTCAGCCAAAGTGAATCATTTGGGGCTGTGTTAATATCCTCCCCATTATGAACATGAGCTCTCCTATGCTCATTTGTATACACAGAGCTGATTAAGGTATTTTAATTAATTTGCCTTCTCTTTGTCCCCAGTCATCTACTCTAGATTATTTTGTAAAGGGCCTACATGCTCAAACCTGACCTTTTTATGATTAGTATATTTGAACAATGTCTTAGGCCACTTTCACACCGAGGCGCGTCTAAACTGCCAGTAAAAACACTGAACGCTTTTGAAGCGCTTTTTAGGCGCTTTTGAAGAGCTTTCCATTCATTTCAATGGAGAGTGGAGTTTTTCAAAGCCCTGCCAGCGCACTGCCCCAGTGTGAAAGCATTCATTGATTTCAATGGAAATACGTTTTTGTGAGCTTTTTAGGAGCTGTTTTTAGCGTGAAAGCGCCTGAAAAGCGCCTCAGTGTGAAAGTGGTCTTGGGGTTTGTCTTACTCTTTTGCAACCTGTCGTTCATTTTGAATTTGTGCGACCTTGATTTCCTTTTTACATATTCTGTTATATCCTTTGTAACATTTAAATGATAATAGTGTTTGTGACAGGAGGCACTTTGGGTGGGGGTTTGTGGAACTCTGCTTACCTTGGAGAGCTCTGGAAAATCTGTGTCAAAGCTTCCCCGACCTCTCTTATGTGTAAATCACCCTGTGTCCATTAGGGGCACAGGGTGAATGAGAACCCCACTATGATCTGTACTAATCGGACTCACTGTACAGCCACACTGGAATGTTGTGTGTGTGTGTATATATACATATTGTATATTGTCTCATTTTGTTGTGTACTCTTTGTTGAGTCATTTGGGGTGTGGTTGTATTTCATAGTTCTGTTGTGTCTGTCTGCCTTAGGAGAAAGTTATTATGGGATGGATATTTGTATTTGTGTTCCTGGCATGTAGACTGGGGGCAGAATGTAGAGGGGAAGGGGCGGATTCCTCCAGCAGCCCCCCTGATGATAAGACTGTTTACTGGAGAGGGGCATGCGCGAGGCTGACTGGTAGGTTATGGCTGCCTAAAGCTCTGCATCTTCCGTGACTCAAAAGCTGAGATAAAACGAGTCACCACCTCAAAAACCGTTAACAAGGTAACTAACAGCTACTTCAGTGATCGAAAAGATACTATGTATAGCGGGAAAAAATCTAAACTAAAAGCAACAAAGGGTCAGGACGTTCTGACTAGAACCGCAGCTAAGATGACAGCAGCGCCATCCTCCCGCTCAGCTTTACCTCAGCTACAAAAAAAGAACAAGAACTCACCTCAGTATCTTCTTAATGAACCTGACTCTGACTGTGAACTTGGAATGACCCCTAATATTCTACAAAACATTTCACCAGGAACTGACCTTTTAACACAATTTGAAAAGGTCTTACAAAAAGCACTTCAAACCACCTCAGACAGCATTACAGGCAAATTGACGCTGGAAATTCGTGAGGTGGGCCGCAGAACATCTGTTCTAGAACAAAGGATGGATAAGCTGGATGGCATTTCTACTAATAATGCTGATGAATTAGAAGCACTTAAAGAGAAGAATACCTCGCTCAACAACCGTCTCGAGGAATTTGAGAATAGAGCAAGAAGATCCAACATCCATATCCGCAGCATCCCAGAATCCATAATTGATTTAAACTCCACTGTAACAGCCCTTCTTCAAGAACTCACTCCATCAATTCCAATAGAGCGCTTGGAGATGGATAGGATCCACAGATCATTAGCCCCTCGCAAAGATGAAGGACCACTCAGAGACATTGTAATCAAATTCCACTACTTTCGCTCCAAAGAGCAAATCCTAGAAGCAGCTCGCAATAAAGAAGCACTGACTTTCCAGGGTCACCATTACCAGATTTTCCAAGACCTTTCACAGCAGACCCTAATCAAAAGGAAAATGATGAAACCACAGCTGCAGATTCTCCAATTCCATCGCATCACATATCGTTGGTGTTTCCCTTTTGCCCTTCGATTCTCCTATAAAGAAACTACATATACCTGCAAATCAATGGATGACCTTCTCACCACACTACAAGATCTTCATCTTTCAATGCCGGAAAATTCCGCAGAAGGAGCCAAACGCTGAGCAAAACCAACATGAAGATTCATCTCCTCAAGTCCACTCCAGTACCCACAAAAGGAGTCGCCATGACTCACCCGCGTCAACTGCCACTGATCACATGGACTGAAACAGTCAATATGGTGATATGATTCTTTACGATTTTTGAAATAATAGAACCACTCTTTTAAGACCCTAAGAGATACCACACACAGAGACAGACCATACACTCTTCCTCTGTTGTCATTCACCTTTTTTATTTATTATTTTCTTTTTTTCTTTAGGACTTCCTACATATATTGTTAACAGTGATAATAATCACTCTTAAACCTCTTAGTTTGAACAACACCATAACTGATTCTCTATTTTGATAGAACAGATAACAGATAGTAATGTTGTTTAAACAACAATGAATAGTTGTTCAGCAAGTTTTATTTTTATGTTCATTCCAAAATAATTAAAGTTTTCCTGCCTATGGGCTAGATTATTCACTATACTCAATTTCTCTGTCTACTATCCTATAACTCTCCCTTTTTTTGGAATAACTCTCTCTATGCTTCTTTCTTCTCTAGCTCGTATGCAGGACATTGACCTTATGTCTCATACACGGACAACCCGGTAGAATATATACCAGAATTGTTTTACTCATTATTTTATTTGAATAGTGACTTGATAAGTTTATGTGTTTTAAAGTTTATATTGGCTTATATTGTCTCGGAGACTGCTCACTGCACCTCCAACTTAATCCTTAAGTGCCGGGTGTGTCTACCAGACACTCTTTGGATAAATTGTACCCACTGGCTGGTAATTTCTTGCCACCCACTGGATACTAGCTCCAGTTAGGAGCCATTTATTTAACACTGTTATAAAAGCTCTTTTTTTTCTTTTTTTTCTCTTTGTAAAACTTTTCCAACTTTACCCCCCCCCTTCCTTTTCCCCTCTTCCCCTCTTCCTTCTCTTTACTTTGTCCTCCCTTATTTGATTTAGTTTCCTTTTCCTCCTCCATACTACGATCACATATATATCTAATAACAAAGTTTATAATTTTTTGATTAATGCCACGTACACACGATCGTGATTCACGGCGGTGAAAACACCGCCGTGAATCACGACATGAAAAAAAATGAAAAACGAGGGAACGGCATGTTCCCCCACACACGACCGTTTTTCCCGTCATTTTTTTCTTTGTCGAGAAAAACGACCGTGTGTGGGCTCCGTGGCAGTGATTCCCTATGGGAAAACTGCCGCGGAAAAAAATGCTGGAAAAAACGATGAGAAAAATTAGAACATGTTCTAATTTTTCTCATCGTGATTAATGCCGTTTTTCCCGTTGGTAAAAACGGCAAAAAGCCCACAGACGATCGTTTTTCTCGTCCAAAGGAAAAAATTTAATTTTTCCAGACGGGAAAAATGATCGTGTGTACGCGGCATTATAATAGATATTGATATGAGGTCGCTCAATATACTGTGAGGGTGCGACTTTGTGCGACCTTCAAGAGGGTTGGTTTATGCCAGATTTGGTAAAGAAAGACACGCTGATGGAACAGCTGTGTCTTGGGCTATTTAGTTCAGAGGTGATTATGGATCAGGGCTCCACCCAACAGAGAGGAAGTCTGTGTGCATGAGAGTCAGGTGGGCTCTCTTCCTCTGAAGTGGAGTCAGAGGTGATTATGGAACAGGGCTCCACCCAATAAAGAGGAAGTCTGTGTGCATGAGAGTCGAGTGGACTCTCGTCCTCTGAAGTGGAGTCAAAGGCGGTGCATGTCTGCAGGAGGCAAACACCGTTAGTGATACAGCAACAAAGGTGCTGACCAGGAGAAGCTAGGAGAAAGCTGAAACTCTTGGACACTGTTTGGGTCTGAGGAACAGACCGTCAGGCCTAGGCTAAAGGCCTGGATCGCTAGAAGGTAAAGCTACGAGGCTACTGTTAGTATGAAAGATACAGGAATGGTGGAACCCCCCTGTGAATACTGCAGATGTGTTTGTGAACTTTCGTGCTTTTAAATAAAAATGGGCTACCATGCCCTTAAACAGAGTTGCTGACTGGCTTGCATCACTGAAAATACGCATCCACCACAAGAGCTAACAACCCCCAATCTTACAAGTGATTGAGATATTGCTTCGGGCAGTTTTTGGAAGAGTTCCAGATCCTCGCATACCAAAAACAGTGAGTAAAAATAAACTGTGTGTTTAACAGCAATACTGTGATGAACAGCCTATCTGAAGGAAAAGTTAAAGTTTTCTGCGTTGAACTGTTGCTAGCTGTGTGTGGCAGCCAGGCGAACTGCATTGCACAGGAGTTCAATTAATGGACTGTGTTGTATACAGGTGATGTGCCTGTGGAAGTGAGCTCAAGCAGAGAGTAAAGTCTACATGTGAAAGCGTGCTGTTTGCAAAGTCTTGGAGACAGTATTTCAAAAAATTTCTGTGTGAAAAGGAAGCAATGTTTGCTGAAATGAGAGACAGAGCGGGTGTTGTTCCTAGCAACACTGGTGCAAGGAGTGCACAGGTGACTGCAAGTATGGAGAGTTCACCAGAGTCTGAGTCTGCAGTGGATTGGTGTAGGCGACACTTGGCTGCACTGAACCAAGTTAAAAGGGAAGGAAATGTTGCCCCTGGCAACGCTGGTGCAAGATGGCCAGCTATCAATGTGCAAAGGGTTAAGAACCAAGTGCGCTGTTTGCGGTGCAGTGAGTGGGGGCATGAAGTTTCTAAATGCCCTTTGTCCCAGGCTTCACCAAAGCAAAGGTATGAGAAGCCTGCTCTGAGTGTAAAGAGTGAGCAGATGGGTGTGGTTGCCCATGGCAACAAAGCAGAAATCCGTACAGCTGACTTCATATGGCCTATGTTGCCTTCTGAATGTGTTGAGGACTTTTTGGATGAGTTTGCGATGATTGTGTCCTACAGAAGATGGCCCAGAAATCGCTGGGTTGAGTTGGTGCAACCTTTTCTGATCGAGGAGTTTCAGGAGGTGTACCGTGGGATGTATAGTAACCGAGATGAATACGATAATTTTCTAGGAGCAGTCCAGTCTAGAGAGCGCTGCAAGAGATCAGCAGGGAGAAGGTGGTCTCCCATAGCAACAGGAGAAAGTCGCCAAGTGCCATGCCTGGAATGTGGTCAGCTGGGCCACGGGATCTTTTCTTGTCCAAGCTTGTGGAATACAGCTGCTGATCATGTTGTTGGGCTTAATGTTTTGCCTGCAGGCGATGATGGAAAATCCAAGAGGGATGAAATGTTACCCTGTTTCCAGGAGGGGGCGTCATCTTGTGAGAGCATGGCAAAGAAGGGACAACGCCCTCAATTGAAGTCTTCAACCCATGCTAAAGAGAATGGTAAGACTGTTCCTGTTAAAATCATGGGAAAGGCTGACTGTGTGGTTGCTCACAATGAAGTGGAAGTGACCCCAGAGCGGAGATCCACTGAAGGTGAAAAAATGAACTTGCTGCAGTGTGCTATCCAGATCAGTGGGGAGACACAGGTTAAAACCCTGCTTGCAGCGAGGTCAAAAATTGAAAAGGGACATATGGACTCTGGGTACAGCTAAGGTAATCCAGCGGAGTGCTGGAAAGGATGTGCTAGGGATGACCAAAGCAGTTGGTATGCCATGTTCCCTAGTGACAGGTGCTGTGCAGTTGCCAAGGGAAACCACCAAGGAGCCTGCAGTGGTGAGGCAAGTAGTTTCCCAGGACAACTGTGAAGACGCCCTAGTGGACAAAATAATTCCTGTGGAGAGGAAGGGTGGTGTGCTGAGTGGCACGCAGGGTGCCATGCGTGTTGACAAAGGACAATTTGATAGAGTTTATAAAACTGCTATGTTTATGAATGCTGATGACACATGTGCTGATGGTAATGTGATGCTTAATGAGGTAGGGGTGATCGCTAAGCAGGATATGCGATTCCCCTTGGCAACAGTATCTAAGGCTGCAGAGGTGTTCTTAGAAACCTCCAGGGAGCTCTGTGTGTTGGAGCCAGTGGTTGCCTGGGACAACTGTGGTGCCGCTCTGATAGATAAGAGGGTACTTGACCTTGGTGATGAGAAAAATGGTAAAACTCAAATGTTTGAAATCGCTTGTACTAATAATGAGTTGTTACGGTCTGTCACTGCTGACAGTCCTCATGGGTTTAGTGAAGCGCCACCCGAGCAAAGTGGTGAAGTTATGTTATTGCAGCCTGTTGTGTTTGAAAATGTTTTGCCACAAGTGCATTTAAACAAGGAAGGCTTAGTGGGTAACAGTGGGGTGGACACAATTTCTGTTGTGCTAAATAGAGAGGCTGCAGGGCCGGTAGACATGGGTGCGTTGGCTTTTGCAGAAATTAACCCTCTCCAGTTGGAAGGATCAGAAAAGGGTGCATACATAGCAGAGGTTTTGTCCACAGCAAAAGAGATGAGTAATGTTGAATGTCAGATTGATGAGGTAGTGGATAGCGATTTGGAAGGGCTCAGTGTTGCTGAAGGTGAGAAGATGAGTGTGACACATGCGATTGGCAGTGCTCAGCGGGAGCCGCAAATTTTGTTAGTTGCCTCTGAGGTAGAGGTCTTTTTAAGTGTCCCGGCCTCTCACGCCTTAGCAAATGAGTCCCTCCATGTGGTTGGTAAAGGTAAAGTTCCTAGAGTTCTGTGTTTAGATACGGCATGTCTAGAAATTTCTGAGATATTGTGGGAATTGGTGAGAATCTTTCCAATATACACCTGCGTGTATACACAGCAGAAGGGCGACATGGTACTGCATAACCCCAATCGGTGGACGCAGGTGATACATGCGTTGTTAAGCAATGTTGATGAGAATTGGTTGCTACACTGTTGGTTGTTTTTGTGGAAAGTTGTCTCGCAGTTCTCCGCGAGAGTGCTTCCAGCGGCGGTTATGTGCGGAAGGCGCTCAGGGGAATTGTTTGAGAAATTAGAGATATTAGACATAGTGGAAGTCTCTCCGTATGCGGGTGTGAGGGGGTGTCTTCCTGCTGGTGCGGTCCGAGGTGCGGCTGAGCAGTGGTTGGTACGTGGCGCGCGTACTGTCTCACCCGCTACACCTCATGTAAAGGAAGGGCCCGGAACGGACGTGGCGGTAGTGGGAATTCAGTCCATCACGCGCAGAGAGGTGCAGTTTGAGGTACCCGGAGACACTTTGACAGGAAATAACAGTGATGGTAACTGTAACGGAAATATGTATGAGAAGCACTGTGGAGCACTGTCAGACAACTCCGAGCTATTGGTTGAGGTACCAATGGACACAGAAATGGTTAAAGAGATTGGTGTGGAAAAAAGGGGGGGGAACATGTGCGTTGGCAGGACAATTGTTATTGGAGTGTTGGACAACAGGGGGCGATGTGAAACTACGGGACTGTCCCATAGGGAGTAACTGCTTGCCTGTAGATGGTCCCTCCATAGACACTGTCCTAGCAAACAGGACAAGAGGTCCGAATGACAATATTGTGTTGAATAACCCCTTGTGGAACATTGCTATTGAGGATATGGTATGAATCACAGATGGGTTGGTGGCCAAGAGTGACCACCCAGGGGTTGGTGAACCTGAGAAACAAATGTTGATGGTTAATGTTGCGTCAGGTAGTGAGAGTGGCCAGTCCCTGACAGATGTCATGAAAGTGGGTCCCCAACAGTCCCGGGAGAGTAGGTCTGTGGGAGGAAAAAGAAGGGTCCTGAGGCCAAAAGGTAGAAGGGATAGAGAGATTAGTGGGAGCCCATGGTTCAGGAAGAAGGGCTGGTGGAAGTACACCCGGAAGATGTGGGTGGAGTGCCCCTTTAGAGAAAAGGTTGGGCAGATTAGGACTACTGCTACGGATAGTTGGCACAGAGGCGCCAAGGTGAAGTGCTGGTGGACACATACCCCGAAAAAGAAATGGGCCTACGCAGCCAATAATGGCTGGCATAGAGGTGTCCCGTTTATGGTGACGGATCATGTGTTCCTCCCTCCGGTTCGAAACAAGGGAGGAGGGTATGTGAGGGTGCGACTTTGTGCGACCTTCAAGAGGGTTGGTTTATGCCAGATTTGGTAAAGAAAGACACGCTGATGGAACAGCTGTGTCTTGGGCTATTTAGTTCAGAGGTGATTATGGATCAGGGCTCCACCCAACAGAGAGGAAGTCTGTGTGCATGAGAGTCAGGTGGGCTCTCTTCCTCTGAAGTGGAGTCAGAGGTGATTATGGAACAGGGCTCCACCCAATAGAGAGGAAGGCTGTGTGCATGAGAGTCAAGTGGACTCTCGTCCTCTGAAGTGGAGTCAAAGGCGGTGCATGTCTGCAGGAGGCAAACACCGTTAGTGATACACAGGGATGAGCCGAACACCCCCCTGTTCGGTTCGCACCAGAACCTGCGAACAGACAAAATGTTCGTGTAAACTTTAGAACCCTATTAAATACAATGGACTCGAACGTTCGAAATCTAAAGTGTTAATTATAAAGGCTAATATGCAAGTTATTGTCCTAAAAAGTGTTTGGGGACCTGGGTCCTGCCCCATGGGACATGTATCAATGCAAAAAGAAGTTTTAAAAACGGCCGTTTTTTCGGGAGCAGTGATTTTAATAATGCTTAAAATGAAAAAATAAAAGTGAAATATTCCTTTAAATTTCGTACCTGGGGTGTGTGTATGATATGCATGTGAAGTGGCGCATGTTTCCCGTGCTTAGAACTGTCCCTGCAAAAAATGTCATTTTTGAAAGAAAAAAATGCATTTAAAACTGACTCGCGGCTATTAATGAATTGTCGGCTCCCGGCAATACATACAAAAGTCATTGATAAAAAAAAAAAAAAAAAGCGTGGGGGTTCCCCAGAATTCAATTACCAGGCCCTTCAGGTCTGGAATGGATATTAAGCGGAACCCCGCCGCAAATTAAAAAAAAAATTGACGTGGGGTTCCCCCAAATATCCATTCCAGGCCCTTCAGATCTGGCATGGATTTTAAGGGGAACTCCACCCCAAATTTAAAAAAAAATGGCGTGGAGTCCCCCTAAAAATCCATACCAGACCCCTTATCCGAGCACGCAACCTGGCCAGCCGCAGGGGAAAAGGGGGGGACGAGAGAGTGGCCCCCCCTCCCTCCTGAACCGTACCAAGCCACATGCCCTCAACATGGGGAGGATGTCCCCATGTTGATGGGGACAAGGGCCTCATCCCCACAACCCTTGCCCAGTGGTTGTGGGGGTCTGCGGGCGGGGGGCTTATCGGAATCTGGAAGACCCCTTTAACAAAGGGGACCCCCAGATCCCGGCCCCCCCCTATGTGAATTGGTAAGGGGTACATTGTACCCCTACCATTTCACGAAGAAAGCGTAAAAAAATGTTTAAAAAAACACACAAACACCTTGAAAAAGTCCTTTATTTAAAAAAACAAAACAAAAAACATTCCAGCGATGAAATCCAGTGTCCCACGGCGATCCCGATGTCCAGCGCTGTCCTTCATTGGTTGTGCCTGAGCGGACCTGATGGGGAACTCCCTCTCAGTATTTAAAATGTATAGACCCGCCCCTTCTAAAGTTCCCCATCAGGTCCGCTCAGCGGACGAGATGCGGAACATGAGAAGGGGCGGGTCTATACATGTATTACCAAAGTGAGAGCAGTCCCCCATCAGGTCCGCCCCCTCGGTATGTCGGACCCGCCTACGTCATTGGCTTGAGCGGGGAACTTCCTTCACTATGTAAATTTAAATTACACAGTGAAGGAAGTTCCCCGCTCAAGCCAATGACGTAGGCGGGTCCGACATACCGAGGGGGCGGACCTGATGGGGAACTGCTCTCACTTTGGTAATACATGTATAGACCCGCCCCTTCTCATGTTCCGCATCTGGTCCGCTGAGCGGACCTGATGGGGAACTTTAGAAGGAGCGGGTCTATACATTTAAAATACTGAGAGGGAGTTCCCCATCAGGTCCGCTCAGGCACAACCAATGAAGGACAGCGCTGGACATCGGGATCGCCGCGGGACACTGGATTTCACCGCTGGAATGTTTTTTTTTATTATTTTAAATAAAGGACTTTTTCAAGGTGTTTGTGTGTTTTTTTAAACATTTTTTTACGCTTTCTTCGTGAAATGGTAGGGGTACAATGTACCCCTTACCAATTCACATAGGGGGGGCCGGGATCTGGGGGTCCCCTTTGTTAAAGGGGTCTTCCAGATTCCGATAAGCCCCCCGCCCGCAGACCCCCACAACCACCGGGCAAGGGTTGTGGGGATGAGGCCCTTGTCCCCATCAACATGGGGACATCCTCCCCATGTTGAGGGCATGTGGCTTGGTACGGTTCAGGAGGGAGGGGGGCCGCTCTCTCGTCCCCCCCTTTTCCCCTGCGGCCGGCCAGGTTGCGTGCTCGGATAAGGGGTCTGGTATGGATTTTTAGGGGGACTCCACGCCATTTTTTTTAAATTTGGGGTGGAGTTCCCCTTAAAATCCATGCCAGATCTGAAGGGCCTGGAATGGATATTTGGGGGAACCCCACGTCAATTTTTTTTTAAATTTGCGGCGGGGTTCCCCTTAATATCCATTCCAGACCTGAAGGGCCTGGTAATTGAATTCTGGGGAACCCCCACGCTTTTTTTTTTTTTTTTATCAATGACTTTTGTATGTATTGCCGGGAGCCGACAATTCATTAATAGCCGCGAGTCAGTTTTAAATGCATTTTTTTCTTTCAAAAATGAAATTTTTTGCAGGGACAGTTCTAAGCACGGGAAACATGCGCCACTTCACATGCATATCATACACACACCCCAGGTACGAAATTTAAAGGAATATTTCACTTTTATTTTTTCATTTTAAGCATTATTAAAATCACTGCTCCCAAAAAAACGGCAGTTTTTAAAACTTCTTTTTGCATTGATACATGTCCCCTGGGGCAGGACCCCGGTCCCCAAACACTTTTTAGGACAATAACTTGCATATAAGCCTTTATAATTAGCACTTTAGATTTCTCCCATAGATTTTTCGATATTGCCGCGAACACCCCAATTTGTTCGCTGTTCGGCGAACGGGCGAACAGGCAATGTTCGAGTCGAACATGAGTTCGACTCGAACTCGAAGCTCATCCCTAGTGATACAGCAACAAAGGTGCTGATCAGGAGAAGCTAGGAGAAAGCTGAAACTCTTGGACACTGTTTGGGTCTGAGGAACAGACCGTCAGGCCTAGGCTAAAGGCCTGGATCACTAGAAGGTAAAGCTACGAGGCTACTGTTAGTATGAAAGATACAGGAATGGTGGAACCCCCCTGTGAATACTGCAGATGTGTTTGTGAACTTTCGTGCTTTTAAATAAAAATGGGCTACCATGCCCTTAAACAGAGTTGCTGACTGGCTTGCATCACTGGAAATACGCATCCACCCCAAGAGCTAACAACCCCCAATCTTACAATACTTACACTCAATGTACAAGGTCTTAATTCCCCTCCTAAACGCACAAAAGCTTTCCACTTTTTCTCATCTATCCCAACTCATGTGGTTTGTCTACAAGAGACACACTTTTCTACTCAAGCCTCCACCAAACAGAGAGGAGTTTTGATTGCTTTCCACCACACTACACCTTTTACCTTAAACTCAGATTAATGAACCTGAAGGTCGCTATATAATACTAAATGGTTTATTACTTGACAACAAAATCACGGTTGTGTCATATTATGCCCCCAACAAAAATCCATTATCTTTTCTCTCTCAGTTATTCAGTGTAATAGACTCTCACAAAAAGGGTACTCTTATAATATGCGGAGACTCTAACCAGGTAATATACCCAATTTTAGACAAATCCCCAACCCCAACACCCGCAATTATTCACCGCCCTAAAAACCAACAACTTTTAAACCAACATTCCCTTATTGATACATGGCGTGAACAACATCCTAGGAAAAAACAATATACTCACTACTCTCATCCCCATAAACAATTTTCTCGAATAGACCATTTATTAGTAAATATCAATTCTTCTCCACTAATACTCAATTCACAAATCATCCCTTGTGCATGGTCTGACCACAATGCAGTACTGACTTCCTTTTCTTCTCTTATTCCAAAACCTAATCTGCGTACATGGTACATAAATGACAGCTTGCTAGCGATCCCTAAATACCGACAAGATATAGAAAAAGCCATTCAAGATTACATAGCAGATAATAAACCATCAGAGACAAATCCAATAACTTATTGGGAAGCCCTGAAACCAGTCATCAGAGGAATCTGTATAAGTAAAGCATCTTACCTACGCAAACAAAATAAACTAATACAAAAGCAAATAGATGAAGCATTTTATAAGGCTTCAGAAAACTTTCAAAGCAACCCTTCTCCCTCTAACAAACTAGTCTATGATAAAGCCAAACTAGAACTCGACCTTTTTCTAACAGATTCAGCAGAACAGATTCTCCGCAAAACCAAACACACTCTCTATATGAAAGCCACCAAACCTACAACCTTTTTAGCCCTTTCTCGCCGTAAATCAGACCACTCACGGAAGCCAATTAGATTAAAAATATAAAAAAACACCTTCTCCAGTAACCCTCAAAAAATAGTGAATAAATTTGGTAGAAAATTATCCCATTTATACCAAGAGACTCAAATTTTGAACAATCACGCCTCGATTCGCCATTAGCTGATATTAAACTTCCCTCCCTTTCTGCAACCCAATTAGAAACCCTTGAAAAAACTATTACATCTCTTGAAATTCAAACAGCAATCAAAACTTTAAAGCCACACAAACGCCCAGGACCTGATGGTTTTTCAGCCACATACTATAAACACTTCCAAACACTACTTTCTCCTTTATTAATGGAAGCCTTCAATTCACTTTTAACTAGACATTCCTTCCGTCCAGAATCCCTTTTAGCTTCCATTTCTATGATCCCCAAACCAAATTCAGACGACACTTCATGGTCTAACTATAGACCAATCTCTATTCTTAATTTAGATATCAAGCTACTAGCTAAAATCCTCTCCAGTCGACTAAATCCAATCATAGGCAACCTTATACATAAAGATCAGACAGGCTTTATCCCATCCAGACAAACTGGTGATAACATTCGTCGAGCACTTCTTCTCCTTGCTCATATGGCACGAACACGTCGCATCCCTGCCTGCTTCCTCTCTATTGATATACGAAAAGCATTTGATTCCTTATCTTGGCATTATCTTCACTCTATCCTCGGTAGATGGGGTTTTGGAAACAACTTTCTACAGTGGATAACTTCTCTATATGACAAACCGAAAGCGTATATAACTTACTCAGGTTACAGATCTGACCCATTTATTATTGATAGAGGAACCAGGCAGGGATGCCCATTATCCCCCCTACTCTTTGCTCTAGCAATAGAACCCCTGGCCCAATTAATTCGCTCTAATATTAATATTAAAGGTCTTGAACACGGGGGCCATCAACACAAGCTATGTCTGTTCGCAGATGATGTCTTAGTTTTTCTCACTTCACCTTTAACCTCAGCACCAAATCTTATATCCACCCTTACTAAATTTGGAGCTATATCTGGTCTTAAAATAAACTCTCAAAAATCTAAAGCACTAAACATCTCTCTCCCATTGGAATTGCAAACACATTTACAGGACTCTCTCCCCTTTAGCTGGTCAACTTCACATATCACATACCTAGGTATCTCTCTAACAGCAAACCCAGAAGAACTATATAAGTCAAATTACCTACCATTGATGAAACAATTAAACGCACTAATGAAAAATTGGTCCTCTCTACCGTTGGCATGGATGGGTAGAATTACAGTCATCAAGATGTCAATTTTACCCAAAATCCTATATCTCTTCCGAGTACTCCCAATTTAAGTCCCAGCATACTTCCTTCATATTCTCCAACGCAAAACTCTACAATTCATATGGGGCAAACTTAAACCCTGTTTACCACAAGCTACTCTATATGCCCCCCATATACGTGGTGGACTAAGTGTTCCAGATTTCACCAAATATTATTATGCTGCCCAATTGGCTCAACTCCCTAAATATCACGCTACCAAAGAGATTCCCCTCTGGGTCGCCATTGAATCAGTTGATTGCGATCCACTTTCTTTAGCAAATCTTCTGTGGCTCACTCCAGCTTTACGCCGTACGATTTCTAATCCTATTACTAGACATAATTTATCCATTTGGGATAGGCTTAGAACACGATTTGGACTTCAATCTCCACATAATCCTCTCCTCTCCTTCCTAAACAACCCCTCCTTTTACCCGGCTTGGGCTTCCCCTTCTTCCTTCTCAGCATGGTCAAAAGCAGATCTAATTAGAGCATACCATTTCTTTGAATCCAACACCATCACGCCCTTTCCCAAGCTCTGCGATACAAAAGAAACAGAAACCTTCAGGTATCTACAAATCAAACAATTCCTACAGCAGAATGATTCCCTGAATTCTACAATGCCTAATCGTACAACATTAGAGCAAACCTGCATCTCTGACCCACACAAAGGTGGTCTAATCTCGGAAATATACAATCAATTACTGTCTCATACAACTTCAACTCCCCCAACCTACACTACCAAATGGGAGACAGACCTGAATCTCCAATCAGATGATATAAATTGGACTCAAATTTGGCAAGCCACAACATCAGCTACCACAAATATTGCTGCATTATAATCTAACTGCAAGGTACTCACCAGATGGTACCTTGTGCCAGCAAGAAAATCCAAATTTCTCCCTCAATACCCTGCCCAATGCTTCAGATGCTGTATAGATATAGGTACGCATCTACACATATGGTGGACCTGCCCTAAAGTTAAGACTTTCTGGAAGCAAATATTTAACCTACTATCCACCATGTTCAATACCATTGTTGTACCTGACCCAACTGTAGCACTCCTAAATAACAAACCACAAAATATCTCACAACGTCAATTCCAACTTCTACTATATGTCACTACGGCTGCCAAACAAACCACAGCTCATGTTTGGAAAACCCATTAAATATGATGTTATTGCTTTTATACAATTGTTTACTCTCCTCACAAGTGCTGCTTTGATGTCTCATGTACATAGATGTATCACTGTATGTATTAGGCTTGTGCAATTCGTTTCGTAACGAATCGAAATTCGTCCGAATTTAGCAACTTTCGGACATTCGGAAGCATTCGAATTTCCGAACAAAGCAATTACGAATAAAACCGAATCCGAAATAAATTATACCGCAAAATAGCGAATGCCCGAATGTCTTCGGCATAATTCGTTATGAAAAAACTTACGAATGTACAAATCCATTGGAAACACAATAACACTCACTCTGCTCTGCTCTCTGCTTCTCCTTCACCGTGCTGAACTCCCTCTCAAAATGGTGTACAGGGGCGGAGGCTATAGCCGCATGTAAAAAACGAAAGTAAAATACGAGATTTCTAATCCATTCGAAGCACAATAACACTCCGCTCTGCTCTCTGCTTCTCCCTCACCGTGCTGAACCCTCTCAAAATGGTGTACAGGGGCGGAGACTATAGCCGCATGTAAAAAACGAAAGTAAAATACGAGATTTCGAATCGTTACAAATAACCGCTATGTATTTCGAAAAGTACAAATCCATTCGAAGCACATTAGGCATAATAGTCAGCGTCGTCGTGAGAGAGACACAGAAAATTACGAATCAACGAACCCAAAAAAAGTTACGAAAGTAGGAGTTGTGTCCAGAATCAACGAAAAACAACGTACTCTGCCGAAAGTACGAATTATAAAGCAACAAAAAATTCAACGAAAAATGTCGCTTGCAAAAATACGAATGAGTCCGAACACGAAAAATCCCGTCTAGCAAAATTACGAATGATTACGAATCAACAGGACCGGAAAGAAACGAACCGAAACGGAACGAATTTTTCCGTTGTGCACAAGCCTAGTATGTATCCACCAATCAATCCAGACCACTACGTGGCACAAGTTGTTACATACATATGTACTCTTGATGCCCTAGTGCACACACACATACACATGGGTGTGTTAACTATTATGGAAGGATGTTCACTATAATGTCTTTTTTGTGGTGTTTGTTTTATTGATATGTTTTGTTACATTTCGGTGATCAACAAATAGGTAACTTTGATTCACGTACCTCCACCTTGTCTATGGCCACATTTAAAGTCCCAACTTCCCGCCTGTATTCTCTATCCAGGGATGGAGGCACACAACATATGTGCCTCATCCAAAGTCCCAAACCTTCCTGTTTCTCCTGCATTAGGGATGGAGGCCAATAGACAAGGTTGTCAGTGTCCCCCAGCCACCTATGTGTGAGGTTGTAAACCCCAGATGGCAATGTACCTTCTGGTTCTTATATAATCTGGACACATTGACCTTGTGTCCATGATAAAAATGCAGCACAGATGCGACGTGTCACCATTCTGTGACTGATACTTGGCCCCATATGCCGGGGCTATTGATGTGCCTGTTTCCTGGGAGCTGCGATGCGCTCTGTGTGCCCCCTCCCCCTCCTTTCCACCCTGTCCAGAGCGGGGGGGTCGTGTCAGCATGGGGGGCGGGCGGGTACCCACAGCGCATCGGCGCCACGCTTCCTGCATCACGTGTGACATCACTCCTGGCGCCATCACGTGAAGCATGTGTCTTTCCATCTGAGCCGGCCAGCTGAGGAATATGGGCATCCTCCATGGACGGTTTTATCCGCTGACGTTGGAGCCCCTCCCTGCATGCGCCGTGCCTGCGTGACGCTGGTGGAGGCAAGCGTGCACGTGTGCGGGCGGGTATGTACAGTGCCTCCCCTCACACAGCCTGGATGCTACAAACTGGAGATGTTACACCTCACCACAGTACTCTCTCTACCTCTGGGATGCATGTAAGCTGTCATAAGGTCTTCTCATTTTCTGCCTGTCAGCCAGCTACTTTTCTTCACCAATTGGTCTTGGTGAACTGGGACTGTCAACTGATGTCTTTTATCCTATCCATACCATACTTCATGGTCACTTGGTTGTTGTTCACACTCTCTCAATTTTCATCAATGAGCACAACCCTTTCTGATTGGCTTTCTGCTATGAGGTCTATACTATTTTTCATGATTTCTTCAGTCTACTACCATACACTGAATTTGTGTCCTTCTATTCTAGACTCCATCTGGCAGGCCCCACTGGCACAGCACCTGGTGCTATCATGCTTCCCAGCAACCCGGTTCCTGTGTATGGTGGGGGGTCTCTGTGCATGCGTCCTGTTGGCATGCTGCCTCTCACCTCAGCTCCCGGGACAGACCAGTACCCTGGCCTTGGCCTTTACAGCCACTAATTCCTACTTCTGGTACCTCATATAAGTATTTGGGTTGGGCCGTACTGCCTTTCCCTGTCACCCTTAGTTACAATCATATTAATTACTTTATTATACTTTATAGATATCTCTGTACATCTGCCCCTGATGAGTGTTCTTCTTACACAAAACGCATCGGGCAATATGGGATGCAGACATATGTTTACACCATACCATCAACTCTGATATTCTTTTACCCATTAAATATGATGCTATTGCTTTTATACAATTGTTTACTCTCCTCTCAAGTGCTGCTTTGATGTCTCATGTACATAGATGTATCACTGTATGTATCCACCAATCAATCCAGACCACTATGTGGCACAAGTTGTTACATACATATGTACTCTTGATGCCCTAGTGCACACACACATACACATGGGTGTGTGAACTATTATGGAAGGATGTTCACTATAATGTCTTTTTTGTGGTGTTTGTTTTATTGATATGTTTTGTTACATTTCGGTGATCAATAAATATGTAACTTTGATTCACGTACCTCCACCTTGTCTATGGCCTCATTTAAAGTCCCAACTTCCCGCCTGTATTCTCTATCCAGGGATGGAGGCACACAGCATATGTGCCTCATCCAAAGTCCCAAACCTTCCTGTTTCTCAAGCTTGGAAAACATCTACTTTATGTATAATTTCAACTAAACACCGGGTAACGCAGGCGATGATTCATGCCAAAACTGAAGCCATCTATTTAAATAAAATCCCGAAATTCGAAGCCCTCTGGCTTCCTTGGATACATCATCACCTGCCGCCAGGGTTTGAAACCTCCTTTGTACTATCCTAAAATATCCTACTACTGTGTTTATTATTAATTTTGCTATATCAGAATCTCATGAACCTCCTGATCCCCTCTGGAGATTCCCTCCTCCCTCCCCCCCTCTTTACTCCCTTTATTGTTATACACATTACTACTATACAAATAGTTATTCTCTATATAAGCTGATTTTAGGAGTAATAAGATTATTTTTATGTCTGGTTCCATTTTTTTTTTTTATATTTAATTTTTTTTTTTTCCATCGACAGGACACACCAAGCCACAAAGCAGGATCTTGGCCCCTGTTAGAAATATATAATTTAACAACAATATGAACACCGCTTATGTTACCTTTTATTTGCCCCAAACTTTTAATCCATGCTTATTGAAAAATCAGATGTTACTTTTGCTAAATTTTTGTGAAATTTTTGAGAAGCCCTTAGATGTCTTATGTTCATCTTATTTTAATCCAGAATTAAAAACATAATATACGATATATCACTATTATACAAAAAATGTATGTATAAAATATGTATTATTATCTACAATAAAATATTTGAAAAAGAAAAAAAGACTGTTTACTGATGAGAAGTTTGAATACACCTGACCTGTGTGTCTATTGTGATTGGACAGTTCACCCCGCCCTGAATGCAAGGGAGGGGGGGAGTGTCGGAGTTGAATATCTGTTGTAACATGTGCTTGAATAAAGTTAGTCTGCTGGTTTTTACCCTACACAGAAGTACGGCTTGTGACTGGGTGGGTTAAAGAGTCTTGGATAGTGTTAGTTCTGGACAAAGGAAGCATTTACGGTGGACATAGTCCTGTTGAGGACAAGGGTTCGTCACAGTGTTATTTAATTTTTACTTTTCTAAAAGCACTTTTCTTATCATGTATAGCTTTTTTAACTTTGGCAAGTGAGGCAAGGATAAAAATGACAGCCCTGAAGCATGCATCGTCAAAAAAAGTAAGTACAGGTGACTTCCCTATTTAGCCTGACTGGTTTTAATCATAAAGATATTTTAAAGAGATAAGAAATGTTGCATTAAAATGCCACCACTTATCTTCACACCTTCAATAACAATGTTGTTGGTGGTGGGAAGGGTGTGGCTAATAGCAGAATGCAGAGTTGCTACACTAACAAGAGAGTTGCAATGAGAGGACATGTATTTAATATATTTTTTTTATTATGGGTATTTACTGTATATAGCAGCAACAATGAATACAGCACTTTACATATGGTACATTCACATTAGTCCTTGCCTTCAAGGGGCTTACAGTCTAAAGTTCCTATCTTACAGGCATACATACTTACACATATAAGGACCAGTTTACATGGGATTCTTTTAACCTTTCAGCATGTATGTGGAGTGTTGGAGGAAATCTTAGTACCCAGAGAAAACCCACACAAACACAGAGGAGAAAATGTAAACTCAATGCAGATAATGTCATGACTGGGAATGAAATTTCAGAGTTTTTATGGGCTGTATTGTTTGCACAACTTCTCCAACAGAAAGAATGCAGAAGGATCTCAATACTTTGCAAAACTGAAGAGCCACAATAAATTAGAGACATACAACTTGGCTGGACAAGGAATGGGGTAAATTGGAGAAATATTGTACAGGGAGGAAATGTGAACAAACTATAGATTAAAGTCTGAAGGTTTTTTACTTTCATGCATTCTATGCATGAAGGTAAGAAATCCTCAGTGTACCGCTCCCATGTCAGCCCTTCCAAATACTTACCTAAGCCCAATTTATATCCAGTGATGTGCATGAGAGCAGCGGCTCTCCTGGGTCTCCCCCTCCTCATTGGCTGAGATGCAGCAGCAGGGGCCATTGGCTCCCACTTCTGGCAAGCACAGCAAGTAAGGAGGGAGTGAGGGGCAGGGCTGAGCCATGTTCTCTGTGTCATCTGGACAGAGAGAACACGCAGGGTTAATGAGCGAGCATGTATGAGTGCTCCCATGGCAAGCAGCTTGCTCTGGGGACACTCGTCGTCAGGGGGGAGGAGCCCAGAGTCCTGGCGGGGGAGTGGAGAAGAGGAGGATTGAGGCTGCTCTGTACAAAACAATTGCACAGAGCAGGTAAGTATGACATGCTTGTTATTTAAAAAAAAAATGACTTTACAAACACTTTTAAGCCCAGCTCTAACAGGTATCCTGACCCTTACTATTACAGATAAACGAAGACTGACATGTGCTTGTAAGGGGAGAAGGATGAATGCTCTTAAGCTTTCCTTCCTACCACCTGGTAGATACAAACTGTTGCCCATGTGTAGCTACTTATTAGAATTCTAAACAAGAACAGCTGAGAATAGTCTTTATTGATCTGTGGATGAATACCACCCTCTTAGCTAGCAAAGGTCACACCAAGTGAATAAAAACAGACCTAAAGCCAACAAATAGGTTTGGGTTTTCTTCTCTTTTTTTATTATAAAGTTCATAATAGCTTTCAAAAAAGGTGGCATAGGTGCACCATTTAATTAAAAATAAATAAAAAGTTAATTTATAAAATATGATATTCAAATAACTGGAAATATATATATATATATATATATATATATATATATATAGTATGCATGGTATATACAAATTAATACAAATAGGGCTCTTCTGACCTTGAAAACAAAGATTTGCAAAGATGCACCAAATATAGCTGAAGGTCTTCTCTCCACAGGAAAAAAAATAATGCCCTGAGAGAATTTTTTATTTTTTTTTACTATTTTTACAAAGATACATTGGTCTTCCCTTTCAAATGTTCATTGACAACATCTCTATGTGAAGAAATTCCATTGTGCAGATGTTTGTAAGCAGGTTTTCATAGCAACTGGATGCTATGGGTTCCCTATTCTTGCATGTTCTCACTGACTTTTGCATTACCTTCCTTACAACTTGTTTGCATGTTTGTGGGCGAGTAAAAAATTTGCAGTACTAAGAACTGGTCCATTGAACAACAACACTGGTGTCGTTTACAGTACTATAAAACCACTGGATCCTGTAGAGGTGCTCAGACAACACCTTATCAACTTTCTAATCACAATGTATATAAGTGATAGACCCAATTCATTCCTACAGGACCAAATACAGTTTTGGAAAAGGGTAATACTTACCATTGTTTTTTTCTTTTGTAACTAAAACATGTCTCTTCAACGTGTCTCACCACAGCCATCACAATCACACAGTTCTGCCTTTTGTGCTAATTTATTAATATGTCTCATATTATAAATGTGTGTATTGATCCAAAGTAACCTCATATTGGAACAGTCAAAAGTAAAAATTGAAAGTTGCAATCATAAGCTTGCTGTAGGGATATATAATCATGTGAGTTATGTGACACACCATAGTCAATAAATCTGAGGCCAGAAAAAACAGTCAAGTGACTGTTGCAAGACTGAATACTTTTCTACATGATCGCCTTTGCTGTTAGCAAAGGTTTAATGCTATTTCTTTTCTAGCTTAGTAGACATGAAAAAACTGCATAACTGGTGCAAGTATAGCTTCATCAAAACAGCCCACTAAAGAAAAAAGCTTAACAATGTCAAATATGCATTGATATCATAAATAGCAATGGCCTTTTCTCCTTCTTTTAAAAAAAAAAATATTTTTATTGGTTAATAATAAAGTACAGTAATACAAAATATGATCCTGACACTCTCAAGCAGTATACAGTACCCACACAGGGTCATCACGGATGCACTAGAGTACAATGAAATAATCAAGACAACCTGGGGGACTGTAACAGTGTGAAAACAACTAACTACTAAGGCTTGTGCTCAGCTGGTTGATAATGGCGTGTTAACCCACGTTCCCAATGTGACCCCAATACAGCCTAGAGGCTAATAGAAGAAAATATCAGTGGACTCTGTCTGAAACATTATTCTTTAGCCTTCCTGGTGGTAATCCCGAGTCTGTCTCGGGGAAAATTCAAAATAGTACAAAACATAACATACACACAATACATAGTAATCTGTTAGGATTACATTACTGTATCAAACCATTTCACCTCAATTTGGTCCCTAGTGCTTTGTCCAATGCCCTGCCTGCACTTTTACTGTTCTTTCTGCCTGGAAACTTAAGAATGTCCATGGCATTAAAAAAGCATCCTTTGAGGTCAAAAGCGGTTTTAGACCAGCTAGAAAACAGCGTTAGTGAATTCGAATCACTTGCAGAATTGAGCGATTGTGATTTGTGGGGAAATTTGTCATCAGACACTGAAAGTGATGACAGCGACGATTCTGCTACTGAGCTCAGTGATGTGCGAAATTGGTGCTCAATTGACTGTGGTATGGATCAAGCAGTGCCTCCACGATTCCCATTTACTGGAGCAACTGGTATGAAAGTAGACGTTGAACACGACAACCACTTGGCATACTTACAATTATTTTTGACCGATGAGGTTGTTGAAAAAATAGTTACTGAGACAAACCGATACAAAGCAACAATTAGCTACTATGCATCAGAAGTTTCCAAGAACCAGAAAGTGGGAACTAGTGACCAAAGATGACATTTGGAAATTTCTGGGCCTAATAATACTTCAGGGAGTGGTGGGGAAACCCCTACAGAAGTGGCATTGCACAACTAATAAATGACTTGCCACTCCAGGCTTTGGCACGATTATGTCAGAGTACAGATTTTCCCTGATCATGAAATATTTACACTTCGAAAACAACAAAGAATTTGATGAAACTACTCATCCTGCACCAAAACTAAAGAAAAATTGGGAAGGATCTCAAATGATTCTAAAGAATTTTCAACGGAGCTATGTGCAAGAAAGAGATATCAGCATAGGTGAAAATCGAATGGCCTATAGGGTAATGCTTAGCTGGATACAATACATTGCATTACGATTTGGCATAAAATCCTACATGCTATGCGAATCGCCAACTGGCTACATTTGGAATTCAGTCATATACATTTGAATAGGAACAAAATTCAATACAAAATACAGCAACTATGGAATGGCAACATCTTCTGTTCTTTCACTTATTGAGCCATTGGTAAATCAGGGCTATTGTGTAACAACTGACAACTTTTATACGTCTCCTGAACTTTATGAGTTTCTTCTGCAAAACAAAACAGATGCCTATGGAACCGTTAGGGCTAACCGGTGCGGCATGCCGCCAATGTTTGGCAATAAGAAGCTGAAGACTGGAAAAATGGTTGCTTGGCAGATAGGCAAAATGATAGCACTTTGAAGGCGTGACAAGAAAGATGTATGCCTAATGAGTACAGTTCATAATACCCCCACTGTTATGGTATGCATAAAAGTTGGGAAAGAAATCATGAAGCCACAAGTAGTGATAGACTACAATAACACCATGGGAGCTGACCAAGCAATGAAATTCTACCCAACAATGATGAAACAGCAAAAGAAGTACTACAAGAAGATCTTCAGGCATCTCCTTGAGCAATGCTTGTGGAATGCCTACATTCTGCTGAAAAAAAAAGAGTGACAAGCCTGTGATTCATTCTGACTTCATTTGGAAAGTTGCCGAACCTATCTTTGTGAACCACCAAAGACCATCAATGGCTGTAATTAGAGCTGTACGTCGCGCAGTTGCCGTTGTCAACCCGGAACGTCTGACTGGTCGCCACTTCATGAACTACATCCTCCCAACCGAGAAAAAGTCAGCACCTACAAGGATGTGTGTGGTTTGTTGCACGAAGTGAGATGACAGTGGAAAGAAAATCAGAAAGGAAACCAAAAATTTTCATACCCGGGATGTTCAGCAAACCAATATGCAATGTCTAGTATTACAGTGACTAGTGATATTGCACCCTTGTTTGGACAAATGTCAGTGTTTTTGGTTTGATTACATGAGGGGTCTCCAAACTTTGGCCCTCCAGTTGTTCAGGAACTACAATTCCCATCATACCCAGTCATGTCTGTGAATGTCAGAGTTTTACAATGCCTTATGGGACGTGTAGTTTCGCAACAGCTGGAGGGCCATAGTTTGGAGATCCCTGGATTACATTATTGAATAAAATTTATTATTATTTTTATTTTTTTATAATTATTTATAGTTATTTATTATATTATAATTTATGATTTTGTGTTTCAATCTTTATCATACCCGGGATGTCTACTAGACTCTTGTTTAGAGAGATTTAACTGAGTTATTCTTAAGAATTTTCAGGTCTACAATATAAAACAACAAATTTCCATGCAAAACAATGTACTGCTTTGACATTCAAAAATCTGACATAATCATACCACCAGGGAGGTTATGCTCCTTTCATTTCATAGGTACACATACGCAATTGATACAAGATGAAACTTATGTTGGAAGTAACTGTTGTAAAGGATAGTTTGGGGGATTCAAACTGCACATTGTAGCATAAATGTGTCTGTTGAAGACACTATGAAGGAAAGTCTTACCCTACTGCAGCAAGCAACCTTAAAAGATTAAATGCACACTGATAAAGAAACTGTTAAGTTCTATGCATAATTACATAGATTACATATACCTAGATACACTCAAGCAACTAATATATGTAACACTGTAGGGATGTTTTTTGATCTGGAGGCTATTATAATGAATGCACACTTTGGTAGTTATAACATGAAAAGATTTGGGACACTTTTATTGAAATTTCTCATATTTGTACTGTGAGGGGGTTAGCTCGGCAGCGGGTGTGTGTGACCCCCGGGATGGGCTCCCCACACAAAACAGGCCCAGCAAACGGAGGTTGTGGTTTTCAAAATCAAAAAGGTGCGGTTTATTTTCTATTTACAGTGACAAAACACAGCAAAGCAAAAGAAACATAAACAAAATAAATCCTGGTCAAGTTGACCTCTGACTAAACATACAGGTTTCCTAACTAACAACTGGGATCAGCCTAGGGCTGTCCTAGTCCCTAAGTCCCTGGTTTTAAATGTCCAAGCAAATAGCCACACAGGCTTTGTCTCACCGCACAGGGGTTCACTCTCCCTAGACAGTCCACACAGGTCTGGTTCCAGGCATGAGCTAACATCTAATGAAGCTGGGAGTTCTTATAGAGGCCTAAATGAGCTGACAAGCTTCAGCTGGTCTCATCAACTCCCTGTCTGCACGACGCCCAGCACTCTCCCTAGAGGTATGAGTCATCCATGAGCCCACTAGCCTTAGCTGGGCTTATACAACTCTCCACCTAGTTGTATAAGTCAGCGTAAAGCCTGAATCTGGGCGAAATATATCTACCCCCCTGGATGCAACCAGGTGACTTTACCTTCCTGCTGTCACATACCCCCCCCTCTTGTTTTAACCTCGGGGTTGGAACACCAGCAATCAGGCATTCATGTACTCGAGACAAAGCATCCACATTCCCCATTTGAACGCCAGGGCGATGCTTTACTGTGAAGTTGAATTCCTGGAGGGCCAGGAACCACCTATTCACTCTTCTATTTGTTTCCTTGTTTTGAGCCATCCACTTTAACGGAGCGTGATCCGTAACCATGTCAAAGTGCCTACCTAGCAGGTAGTACCGAAGGGAATCTAGAGCCCACTTCACCGCTAAACACTCCTTTTCAACGGTGGCGTAATTTACCTCATGGGACTTCAACTTCCTGCTGAGGTAAATGACTGGGTGCTCTTCCCCGTTCCAGACCTGGGACAATACTGCTCCTAACCCCACATCTGACGCATCACTTTGTACGACAAAGTCTTTAGAGAAGTCGGGTGAGTACAACACTGGCTGGCTACATAAGGCTTGTTTCAAGAATTGGAATGCTGCCTCAGCCTCGGGGGTCCATTTAATCATGACCGACCCTTTCCCCTTCGTCAGGTTGGTTAGGGGCACAGCCTTAGAAGCAAAGTGGGGAATGAATCGCCGATAATACCCAGCGATTCCCAGAAAGGCTCGTACCTGCTTCTTGCTGTTGGGACGTGGCCAACTCTGGATGGCCTTGACTTTGTTGAGTTGGGGTTTTATTACTCCCCTCCCAATGGTGTACCCAATATATTTGGCCTCCTCCTGCCCAATGGTACACTTCTTGGGGTTAGCCGTAAACCCCGCTTCCCGAACAGAGTCCAGGACTGCTTGCACTTTTGGCAGATGTGAGGCCCAATCTGTGCTATGGACAATTACGTCATCCAGGTAAGCCGCAGCATACTTCCGATGGGGCCTCAGCATCTGGTCCATTTTCCGCTGGAATGTGGCTGGCGCATTCTGTAACCCGAACGGCATTCTTTTATATTGGAACGCCCCGTCTGGGGTTACAAATGCGGTTTTCTCTTTGGCCGACTTGGCCAGGGGGATTTGCCAATACCCTTTTGTGAGGTCAAGAGTCGTCATGTATCGGGCTGTTCCCAGCCGGTCGATCAACTCATCTATACGTGGCATGGGGTAGGTGTCAAATTTTGTAACTTTGTTCAACTGACGAAAATCGTTACAAAATCGCCAGCTCCCATCCGGTTTAGGCACCAACACGATGGGACTAGACCAATCACTTTGGGACTCCTCTATCACACCTAAGTTCAGCATTTTCTGTACTTCCTCCCGTATTGCCTCCCGTCGGGCCTCTGGGATCCGATAGGGTTTTAACTTCACCCTTTCACCGGGCGGGGTAATGATGTCATGCTCTACCCCAGATGTTTGTCCCGGCAGCTCAGAGAATACCTCCTTGTTGCGAAGCACAAACTCCTTAACCTCCTGTTGTTGGGGTTGTGACAAGGTGGCTGCTATTCCAACCTCAGGAATCACGCAACCAGTTTGAGCTGGTGACCAAGTGTCTGCGACTAGGGACTCTCTATCCCTCCAGGCTTTCAACAGATTAACGTGATAGATCTGTTCGGGCTTTCGCCTTCCTGGTTGTCTGACCTTGTAATTCACTTTGCTCACTTTTTCCATTATCTCGTAGGGGCCTTGCCATTTGGCAAGGAATTTACTTTCAACCGTAGGGACAAGTACCAGTATCCTATCCCCCGGGGAAAAGGTACGGGTCTTGGCTCCACGGTTGTACACTCTCTGCTGTGCTAACTGCGCTTGGGCCAAATGTTCCTTCACGATGGGCATTACCTGTGCAATTCGGTCTTGCATCAGGGCGACATGCTCAATCACACTCCTGTGGGGAGAACTCTCACTTTCCCAAGTTTCCTTGGCAATATCCAACAGCCCTCTTGGGTGTCTCCCATACAGTAACTCAAAGGGGGAGAATCCCGTAGAGGATTGGGGCACCTCCCTAATAGCAAACATCAGATAAGGAAGTAGACAGTCCCAATCCTTTCCATCTCTATCCACCACTTTCTTCAACATTTGTTTTAGGGTTTTGTTGAATCTTTCAACCAGCCCATCGGTTTGGGGGTGATACACAGATGTACGTAATTGCGTCACTTTGAATAATTTACACAGCTCCTTCATAACCCGGGACATAAAGGGTGTACCTTGGTCCGTAAGCAGTTCTTTACAAATACCCACCCGGCTAAACACAAGAGATAGCTCTTTGGCTATGGTTTTGGCCGAGGTATTTCGGAGAGGGATCGCTTCTGGATAACGGGTGGCATAGTCCATTATAACTAATATGTACTGGTGCCCCCTAGCGGACTTGATTATAGGACCTACCAAATCCATGGCGATCCTCTCAAACGGGACCTCAATGATGGGTAGAGGGACCAGCAGGCTACGGAAATGTGGCATCGGGGCCGACCTCTGACACACAGGGCAGGAGGAACAATAATTTTCTACGTCCTTCATCACCCCCGGCCAATAGAATCTCTGTAATACCCTCTCTCGGGTTTTCTCTGTCCCCAGATGACCTCCAAGAATGTGCCCATGGGCCAACTCCAACACCAACTTCCTGTAAGGTTTGGGCACCACAAGCTGCTCAACGGTTTCTTCTGCCCTTTTTGCCACCCAATACAGTAGGTCCTTCTCTACGCTGAAGTATGGGTAAGTGCAGGTATTATCTGGGTTCACTAACTCGCCATCTATTTTCACTACGTTTTCCCGTGCCTTTATTAGGGCGGGGTCTTTCAACTGTTCTGTGGCAAAGTTTTCCCTGTGAACCTCAAGATCAGAAAACTCCACAGACGGTAGGTTTTCGTCTGAGGAGGTGGGCTCCTCTCCAGTTTCTTGAGTCTCCCCTGCCAATACTGATAAGGGAAATTCCGGAGAGTCCTCACCACTCTCAGGGGAGTTTTGACTATCACATTCCTGGTACATAGGGGCACCAGTGAGGGGCTCAGGATCATCCCACAGTTCCCAGAACTTCGGAAAATCCCTTCCCACAATGGCGTCATGCGGTAACTGAGATACTAAGCCCACTGGATGAGAGAGGGTACCTTTGGGGGTCTCGAAACACACTGTAGTCACTGGATACTCTCGGGTGTCCCCATGCACACAAATAACAGCTACCTTGCTATTCCCAGAGACCTCTGTTTTAACTAACTCAGCCTTTATCAGGGTCACAAGGCTACCTGAATCCAGCAATACCACAACATTTCTACCATTAACACACATTTTGCATAAATGTTTCTCAGTTCCTCGAATGGCAGTGCATGCGACTGTCGCACACAGCGACTGACGTCTGCCCGTCAGAAAGTCACACTGCATGGGTTCCTCCACAACCGGGCAATTGGCTGCAATATGTCCCGCTTGCCGGCAGCGGTAGCAAACGATCCTTCTTGCCGCCTCTTGAGCCGCTGATTTCCCAGGCTGTTCTCGCCAAACTTGGGGTAGAGCTCCCACCCTCTCACTCTATCCACCCTCACCCCTTGGAATCCTCTTATCCGCCCCTGGGGATGGTCTGGTCTTAGGGTGGAAAGTCCGAGTGTCTCTGGAAGAGGCCGTCAGGTTCTCTGTAGCCAAGTATTTCTCCACACGATCCACAAGACCATCGGCCGTCTCTGGGTCTCCATGGCTTACCCACTTTTGGATGGCAGTAGGAAGAGCTCTCAAAAACCGATCCATTACAACACGTTCCACAATCTTTGGTGCGGACAAAGTCTCTGGCTGTAGCCACTTTCTGCTCAGGTGAATGAGATCATACATTTGAGACCTGGGGGGTTTTCCAAGCTGGAAAGTCCAGTTATGCACACGCTGAGCCCGGACAGCCTGGGTGACACCCAGCCTTGCCAATATTTCAGCTTTTAGCATCACATAGTCTTTTGCTTGGTTAGGCTCTAGGTCATAGTAAGCTTTCTGCGATTCACCAGTTAACAGAGGAGCCACCAGTCCAGCCCACTGCTCCTCAGGCCACTTTTCTCTTTCAGCGGTCCTTTCAAATGTGGTCAAAAATACCTCTGGATCATCCTCTCCAGTCATTTTTGTCAATAAACGACTCACCCCAAAGGACGCGGTATTAGTGGGACGGCTTTCCTCACTGGTCTGCGGACGTTGCTGCATTACTGCTTCCATCTGTTGTTGTAGTCTCTGCTCTTGCTTCTGCAACAGGTCTATGAAGCGGGCCTCAGATTGCTGCTGGGCTCGTTGCTGAGCCTCCAGACTCTGTTGCAAAGTTGCGTTTGTCTGCTGCTGGGCTGCAAGGCTCTGTTGATGAGCTTGCTGCTGGGCTGCGAAGTTCTGTTGTTGAGCTGCAAGGCTCTGTTGATGAGCTGAAAGGCTCTTTTGCAAACCTGCATTTGTCTGCTGTTGATTGGCATTTGCTAGAGCCAGCTGCTTCAGTATCTCCTCCATGCTGGCTTAAAAAAAACTGCCCGCATTCTCCACCAACTGTGAGGGGGTTAGCTCGGCAGCGGGTGTGTGTGACCCCCGGGATGGGCTCCCCACACAAAACAGGCCCAGCAAACGGAGGTTGTGGTTTTCAAAATCAAAAAGGTGCGGTTTATTTTCTATTTACAGTGACAAAACACAGCAAAGCAAAAGAAACATAAACAAAATAAATCCTGGTCAAGTTGACCTCTGACTAAACATACAGGTTTCCTAACTAACAACTGGGATCAGCCTAGGGCTGTCCTAGTCCCTAAGTCCCTGGTTTTAAATGTCCAAGCAAATAGCCACACAGGCTTTGTCTCACCGCACAGGGGTTCACTCTCCCTAGACAGTCCACACAGGTCTGGTTCCAGGCATGAGCTAACATCTAATGAAGCTGGGAGTTCTTATAGAGGCCTAAATGAGCTGACAAGCTTCAGCTGGTCTCATCAACTCCCTGTCTGCACGACGCCCAGCACTCTCCCTAGAGGTATGAGTCATCCATGAGCCCACTAGCCTTAGCTGGGCTTATACAACTCTCCACCTAGTTGTATAAGTCGGCGTAAAGCCTGAATCTGGGCGAAATATATCTACCCCCCTGGATGCAACCAGGTGACTTTACCTTCCTGCTGTCACAGTACTTATCGTGAATTAGACAGTTGCAATTATAATAACAGTTGAGCCTTTCCAGAACATCCAGACTTTCTAAAAAATACATTATGATTGCAAAAAATGTAAAAATGTTAGTAAATGCAAGTAATCTTTCAAAATTGGTAGACTGGAATTACTGATGATTGACAAGGTTTATTGGCCATTAGGGAGACCTGTCTTGAGGAAAGTCATAAGCGGTTAATACATTTGAAAGGTAACAGTGTGTTGCGAAAAGAGAAAAGGAATAATTTGCTCTCTTTTACCCAAGACTGGAGCATAGGTGGTGAGGCTTGGTGAGATACATTTTTTGGTAATCAATAGAGTTTGCAAGTTAAATTTAGAAAAAAAAAACATCTTATTTTTAACATATTTTTAACATATTTTTAACATATTTTTAACATATTTTTTTTAAAAGTAGAATTCTAGGATATACTGTACCTAACTAATCTTAAAAATGCTTGACCCCATTCTAACATATATGCTGACTAACCTGTGTGAGAAAGTTTACCTATTTTTAGGCCGCTCAGGTTTGGTCATGTGACTCGGCCTCCCTGTATCAGCCAGCGGCTCCTGCAGGGGAGAGAAGGGGGCACTGACAACGGATGGGCCATAGTAAGCCTTTGAATAATTATCAATTATTATAAAGCAATCTCTCCTCTCCCAGCAGTCAGCACTGACTGACAAAGGGGAGATCATGTGACTGGACCAGAGCATCTTCTCCTACACAGGTTAGTCATAATATGTGTGAATTTTTAAGATTAGTTAGGTTTAACCTGGAATTCAACTTTAAAGTAAAATGTTAATGTAATTTCGAAATGTATTTTTGCAATGTTTCTTTTGATGATGCTGCCATGACAGTCCTTGTTCAGGCACTGTTATAGGGTTATATGTTCCTGTCTTTGCATTGTTCTCTTGCATTGTCAGTTGTCATTTGGGCTTCCAATGAAGGCTAAGAGTGACCATTTCAACATAAAGTTTGTTGGACGATCTATTGTTGTCCCCATACGAAAACCCTCTTGGAGAACTGCCATGCATCCTTCTTCTGGAGTGCATGCATGTAGGCAGGAAGTGGCTGCAACGATGCTGCAGTATTTTAGCAGCACTGAGATAAAACAAAGAATGATTATAGGTAAAACATGTATTTAGTACAAAATAAGTGGTAATTGTTTATAATGAATTAGCATAAAATGTACTAAAACAAACAGCTGCTCTAAGTATTTCCTACATGCTAGCATAGTAAATGGGTATAAGGTTCAAAGAACTTCCAAAACCAATTCACCAGGTAAGGTGCAGCCCCCTTCTTGGCAAGCATATAACTAAGTATCTTGGAAGAGGTTTTCCTTTTTTAGGGGACATCCCTCCCAACACTGAAAGACATATAAGCTTTCATTAGAATGGCTACCTGCTTGTTACTTCCTTTCCATTCCTCATGCCTGTTGTTCCATGCTTTTAGTATCCAAAATAGGTCCATGATTATATATTTTTATAATTTTATCATTTAAAAAAGTTATACAATACCATTTACTCTCTGAATTAGGGATGGGCCTATGGTTCCAGTCGAGCGTAAGCTCGAGTCGAACATCGGGTGTTCGTTTTCTTGCAAACAAACCGAACATATGGGGCATTCGTGGGAAATTCTAGCGCCACGGAATGCCCCATAATGCACTGCGAGATCGCAGTGCATTGATGTCTGATGATTGGCCAAGCATGCACCTGACATGCATGCTTTGACCAATGGCAGGGTGCCTTTGGCCAATCATGGCTCAGGGGGACTAAGTCCACACCCCACACTATATAAGGCTGCTTAGATAGCAGCCATGTATAGTGTTTGGACAGAGATAGATTGAGCTAGATTAGGCAGGCAGGTTCGTTAGTGACGTGCAGGCAGTGTATTTAATATATGTATACAGTCTAGTATATATATATATATATATATATATATATATATATATATATATATATTCTGCATTTAGTGTAGACTAAATATTCAGTGTAGACTCTATATTCAGTCAGTGCAGGCAGTGTAGTATATAACACAGTGTATTGAAGTGGTAGCAGCTGTAAAAAATTGCAATGATATGCACCTGTCAAACAGGTGCAGAAAAATTGGTCTTTGTGTGTCGTTGGTGGCTTCCCACTGTAACCCTATAGAGGTACTCTTTATGAAAGCAAAAATTTGGCTTGCTGTAAAAAATTGCAATGTTATGCTCCTGTCAAACAGATGCAGAAAAATTGGTCTTTGGGTGTTAATTGTGCCCATGAAACCTATACCAAAAACATTCTTCCAGATGAAATGATTGAACACCCTCAAAGCTAGGCAGCCTCGAAGTCCTGCAGAGATTCCACATTCCAAATAGACTTAATCAGTGACTTCAGCATCAGGGGCTTCATTTTTCTAAAAGTCAAACGGTCCACGCAGTCTGTGGACAGACACGCTCTATGATCAGTAACGAAACCTTTGAGTGCCCATTCTGAAAGCACACTGGATGCAGGGCAGCCCAACAACTCAATAGCATACTGGGCAAATTCTGGCCAGTGGTCTATTCTCATGACCCAGTAAGCCAGTGGATCGTCAGCTGGAAAGCTCTCCATCTCTGTTTTGGCTCTGAGGTAATCATCCACCATGTGATGCAGACGCTGCCAATGGGATGTGGAAGCTGACAGCCCTGGGCGGCGAGGACTAAAAAAATTACGAAATGCCTCACTTAGGCTGATGCCTTCTCCAACGCTCCTTTCTTGACCAACGGAAGACTCAAAACAATGTTTTCTACCACACTGTAACCTACTAGAGTCAGGAAAAATGCTCATTAAAATCCACTTTAATGTGTCCTCAAGAGATTTTATCCTCTGCACTCTCTGTGGGGACAGGATGAGTTCAGAGACCTTCCCCTTATAACGGTGGTCAAGGAGGGTTGCCAACCAGTAATCATCCTTCTCCTGTATGCCACGTATTCTTGGGTCCTTTCACAGGCTTTAAAGCATGAGGTTGCCCATGCGCCTCAAATTTGCAGAGGCTTGAGAAGCAGACTCCTCGGGGTCACTCAGGATGACAGCATCTGGAACTTACTACTCCCAAGGGTCCTGGGGTTGGAAAGCCATCGCTTACAGATTGACGCATGTCTTCCTCTTCAAAGCCTATGAAAGTGCCAGTATCCTCCTCCTCATCCTCCTCCCCTCTCTCCTCATGTGTGTTCTGTGACATAGGAATGATGGTGTCTGGATAAAGTGGGCCTTGAGAGGAAAGGAAGTCCTCCTCTTCCTCCTGCTGCTCTGCCTCCAGTGCCCTGCTCTAGCAGGAACACAACAGGGATTGTGTCACTAATGCATGCAGTGTCACTGCTCACCATCCTTGTGGCCTCCTCAAATGGTGACAATACAGTGCATGCATCCTTAATGAGCCATTGGCGTGGGGAAAAAAAGCAGAGGCGGCCTGAGACTGTCGTCGTGCCGTACTGACACAAGTACTCGTTGACGGCCCTCTGCTGCATGTATAGCCGCTGCAGCATTCCCAAAGTTGAGTTCCACCAGGTGGGCATGTCACAAATCAGGCTTACGGGCACTGGCTGTGTATGACCGCCTGAAATGGCTACAGACTCTTATGGCCTGCTTTAGTACATCTTGCAACCCTGTGTATGTACTTAGGAAACACTGCACCGCCAAATTGAGGACATCTGCCAGGCATGGCACATGTGTCAACTTTCCCTGTCTAAGGGCGGACAGGAGGTTTGAGCCATTATAAGACACCAGCATCCCTGGCCCCAGCTGGCATGGTGTGAACCACCTCTAGACCTGTCCTTGCAGAGCTGCAAGAATCTCTGCTCCGGTGTGGTTCCTGTCCCCTAAACACACCAGCTGAAGCACTGCATGGCACCTTTTAGCCTGACTCTTGGCAAAGCCCTTTGAACACTTAGGGGGTACCTAATGTTCATAGGACAATTCTGCAGAGGAGGGCATGGAGGTGGCGGAGGAGGAGGGTGTAGAGCTCACAGGTCTGACATCATCACCACCAGCTGTATGGAGACGTGGGGACACAACAAGCTGCAGCACTGAGCCCTGTCCTGCATCCTTTCAAGTTGCAAGCAGTGATACCCAGTATACTGTGAACAAAATATATTGTCCCTGCCCATGCTTGCTGGACCACATGTCAGCATTAAGGTGTATTTTACGGCTGACTGCTTAGCCCAAAGATGCCAGAACATTCCCTTCCACTTGATGGTAGAGAGATGGAACGGCCTTACATGAAAATTAGTAGCGACTAGGAACCTGCCGTTGTGGTACAGCAGATTGTGCGAATTCACGGAAGGGGGCAGAATCCACCAGGCTGAAAGGCAGAAGTTGGAGAGCCAACAGCTTTGACAAGCTTGCATTCAGACGCTGGGCATGTGAGTGGCAGGGACTGTATTTATTTTTTTTCCGCTGCAGAAGATGGGGCAGAGAAATTTCACAGCTACAGTCTACAGCTGGTGATGTGTTGCTGGCAGATGAGCTGCTAGGACCTTGGACACCCTGTGCTTAACCATCATCCCTGTCAGTGGAGACTGCTGAAAGGTAATGACTCGGTATTGCAGAGGCAGACTGAAGTGGGTAAGGAGGAGGAGGGACTGATTTGTGCCCCTTTTGTGTGGCTTTTAGGTTCTCTTGCCAACGGACTGAGTGGTTGGACGTTAAATGCCTTGTTAGGCATGTGGTACCCAAATGGTTTGTGTTTTTGCCACACTTGATGTGCCTGTGACACAGTTTGCAGATAGCAACAGTGCAATCTGCTGCAGATGTGCTGAAAAAGGCCCAGACAGCTGAGCTGTGGGGAGTGGGCCGGGAGATAACAGCTACAGAATGTGATGGAATAGGGTGGCTGCTCTCTACTCTTTCTTGATGTCCCCCATGGGGTTGTGCCGCCTCACCTTCAGTTTCCACCTCCGCTCTATCTGGCACCCAAGTCGCATCAGTGACCTCATCATCATCATCATCATCATCATCATCATCTCCATCTCCATCTCCTCTATCTTCATCATTACCACTGGAGACAACTTGGCAATACGCTGCGGCTTGGGGTACATGAATGCCAAATTGTGTATCAGTGTTCCTCCCTCTCTCTAGGCTCATGTTCCTGTTATCCTCAACCTCAGAACCAGCATCTAAATCCGGGAATGGCTGGGCATCATCAAGGATCAAGTGGCTGACGCTGTGGTCAAATAACTCAGCTGACTCCTCAATGGCTGATGTTAGGGCTTTGACAGGAATAGATGTGGACAAGGAGGCAGGTTTATCCACTCTGGTAACTGCAGGGGACTGCACACTTGTCTCTGCTTGTGTGACAGAGGATGAGGAGGATAAGGAAGATTTAGTTAGCCAGTCCACCACCACGATCGAACGTCCCAAAAGTTTGTCTGTTTTCCGAACGACCGAACATTGAAACTTATGCTCGGGCTGAACCGTTCGCCCATTTCTAATGAGATCAGCTGCTCAACTCCTTCCTCTGTCATGACCTAAAGTTTGTCAAGGAAGTAAGGCAGACATAATCGAGCAATGTTTTGAAACATCAATAAAGACAGTAAGATAAGCGTGCGTATAATAAATGGAAAGCTGTTTTATTTTGGCAAAATAAGTACATTAATTATATATTTGTACATGATAGGGGAGCTGGAATTTAGAAGGAAAAAAAAGGTGAACTCATCCTTTAACTGTATGTCAGCTCGGGATGTCACAATACACTATAGTAGCATTTACTACATACAATAAGCAGTATCTACTTCCTGAGCGATAGTAGAATCTTGTGGGCATTTCCTGAGTGGCAGAGTAATGGGAGCACCTGATGTTCTTTTGTTTCAGGCAGCAGTGAAGTTCCTCCTGTGAGCAGGAATACAAATCACTTGATGTTCAATAGACCAATTACAGGAAATTTTACAAATCTGCACAGGAAATACAATAATGAAAATATAAAACTGTGAGTAAAATGCAAAAATTGTACCAAAAACTATTTTCAGATCAATGTTACAATAATAATTTAAAGGTGTTTTTACTAAAGATAGATATAGATTTTTAACTACCACAGTAAATAAACACAACACTTTAGGACTTCTACAAAAAAATAATGGCTCCTGCTCATCTTTTTAGTAAAGCTTCTAGTCTGTCCACCTGACTAGCTTTATTGCTGGTATCTTTCTTTTTTTCTTTGAATAATGGGATGATTGTGGCTGTGTCTTCTAGATCATGCAGTACAGTATGTTGGCTGCAGCCAGTCATGATGAATTGTGTCTGTATTACAACTTTGAATGTCCCTTTGTATCTTCCTGTACATGAGTTCCATTTCAAGACCGCAATACGTATATATACATTGCGATTTTGAAGGGGTTTACTGGAGCTATGGCTGCAGCTGTCAGCCATAAACCTGGTATTACAATTTGAAGCCAGTGATTCTCTTTTACTTAAAGTGATCCAAGCTGCTGATTAGCCACTGTATCGCTTTTAGAAGCAGCGGGAGGGGTTAATCCCCCCTCCCGCTGCTCGCCGATGTTTCTCAGGCTTTCTGGTCCCACCGGGAAGCCCGGGATCTGATCCGGAGGTTTGCATTGCTGTCTGTCTCTCTTCCCCTCTATGATCTAGGCCAGTGTTTCTCAACTCCAGTCCTCAAGGCGCCCCAACAGGTCATGTTTTCAGGATTTCCCTCAGATGCAAGGGCTGTGGTAACTACTAAGGCAGTGAAACTGATCAAAGCACCTGTGCAAAATAATGGAAATCCTGAAAACATGACCTGTTGGGGCGCCTTGAGGACTGGAGTTGAGAAACCCTGATCTAGGCAGCCGGAAGTGGCGTCCTGGTGTCACTCCCGGTTTAGGGCAGTAAATGTAAACAATATTTATTTTTGAAAAGCATCAGATCAATGTTTTTTTTTAACTGATGCTTTGAAGGGTAGAGGAGAGATCTGAGGTCTTATAGACCCCAGATGTCTCCATAAAGAGGACATGTCATGCTCAATTGTTATTACAAGAGATGTTTACATTTCTTGTGATAGCAATAAAATGTATAAAAAAAGGGACAGCGTAAAAATATATGCAAATAAAATAAAAAAATAATGAAAACATTTTTTTGAAGTGCCCCATTCCCCCCGTGCTCACGCACAGAGGTGAACACATATGTAGGTTGCACACGCATATGGTTTTCGTGCCACACATGTGAGGTATCACCACAAACATTCTAATGAGAGCAATAATTCCAGCTCTAGACCTCTTTTGTAATTCTAAACTAATAACCTGTCAAAATGTTTAAATTGTTGCCTATGGAGATTTTTAAGTATTGTAGTTTGTTGCCATTCCATGAGCGTGCACAATTTTAAAGCGTGACATGTCAAAAATCTATTTACTCAATGTAACATCATCTTTTAAATTTTACAAAACAATTGGGTTATATAATGTGGGGTTTTTTGCATTAAGACTCATTAAAGTGTATTTTTTTCCCCAAAAATTGCTTTCGAAAAAACGCTGTGCAAATACATGCAAAAAATTGCAAGGACCGCCATTTTATTCTCTAGGTTCTCTACAAAAATAAATAAATAAATAAATATAGAAGAAATTACACGTTGCTACAATGTAAAGTAGTGTGTACAGCTTGTATAACAGTGTAAATTTGCTGTTCCCTCAAAATAACTTAACACACAGCCAATAATGTCTAAACCGCTGGCAACAAACGTGAGTCCACCCCAAAGTAAAGAAAATCGCCTAATTGGGCCCAAAGTGTCAATATTTTCTGTGGCCACCATTATTTTCCAGCACTGCCTTAACCCTCTTGGTCATGGAGTTCACCAGAGCTTCACAGGTTGCCACTGGAGTCCTCTTCCACTCCTCCATGACAACATCACAAAGCTGGTGGATGTTAGAGACCTTGTACTCCTCCACCTTCCATTTGAGGATGCCCCACAGATGTTCAATAGGGTTTAAGTCTGGAGGCATGCTTGGCCAGTTCATCTTTACCCTCAGCTTCTTTAGCAAGGCAGTGGTCATCTTGGAGGTGTGTTTGTGGTCGTTATCATGTTGGAATACTAAAAGGAGTGGATCATGCTCTGCTTCAGTATGTCACAGTACATGTTGGCATTCAGGGTTCACTCAATGAACTGTAGCTCCCCATTGCCGGAAACACTCATACAGCCCCAGACCATGATACTTCCACCACCATGCTTGACTGTAGGCAAGACACACTTGTCTTTGTACTCCTCACCTGGTTGCTGCTTACACACGCTTGACACCATCTGAACCAAATAAGTTTATCTTGGTCTCATCAGACCACAGGACATGGTTCCAGAAATCCATTTCCCTAGTCTGCTTGTCTTCAGCAAACTGTTTTTGGGCTTGCTTGTGTATCATCTTTAGAACAGGCTTCCTTCTGGGACGACAGCCATGCAGACCAATTTGATGCAGTGTGCGGCGTATGGTCTGAGGACTGACAGACTGACCGAGGAGTTTTGGTTAAATAAATCCCATTAAGCGTGTATTGATTGGTTTGCGCAAAAGCTATAGCGTGTACAAACTATGGGGTATACAGTATACTGGACTTTTTATTTATGTATTTATTTTTTTATACTAGTAATGGTGGGGATCAGTGACTTGCACGGTCACTGTACTAATTACAATGGCTGGGAAGAGGTTAACCACTTAAGCCCTGGACCATTTGGTAGCTAGAGGACCAGAGGTGATTTCAGAATTTTGCACTGCGCTGCTTTAACTGTAAATTGTGCGGGCATGCAATGTTGTACCCAAACGAAATTTGCGTCCTTTTCTTCCCACAAATATAGATTTCTTTTAATGGTATTTGATTGCCTCTGCGATTTTTATTTTTTGCGATATAAACGGAAAAAGACCGAAAATTTTGAAAAAAAATGATATTTTCTACTTTTTGTTATAAGAAAAATCGAATAAACTAAATTTTAGTCATACATTTAGGCCAAAATGTATTCAGCCACATGTCTTTAGTAAAAAAAATGTCAATAAGCGTATATTTATTGGTTTGCGCAAAAGTTATAGCGTTTACAATCTAGGGTACATTTTCTGGAATTTACACAGCTTTAAATTTATGACTGCCTATCTCATTTCTTGAGGTGCTAAAATGGCAGGGCAGTACAAAACCCCCCCAAATGACCCCATTTTGGAAAGTAGACACCCCAAGGAAATTGCTGAGAGGCATGTTGAGCCCATTGAATATTTTTTTTTGTCCCAAGTGATTGAATAATGACAAAAAATAAATAAAAAATTACAAAAAGTTGTCACTAAATGATATATTGCTCACACATGCCATTGTTATATGTGGAATTGCACCCCAAAATACATTTTGCTGCTTCTCCTGAGTACGGGGATACCACATGTGTGGGACTTTTTGGGAGCCTAACCACGTACGGGACCCCGGAAACCAAGCACCGCCTTCAGGATTTCTAAGGGCGCAAATTTTTGATTTCACTCCTCACTACCTATCACAGTTTTGAAGGCCATAAAATGCCAAAATAGCACAAAACCCCCCAAATGACCCCATTTTGGAAAGTAGACACCCCAAGCTATTTACTGAGAGGCATGTTGGGTTCATGGAATATTTTATATTTTGCCACAAGTTGCGGGAATATGACAAACTTTTTTTTTTTTGCACAAAGTTGTCACTAAATGATATATTGCTCACACATGCCATGGGCATATGTGAAATTACACCCCAAAATACATTCTGCTGCTTCTCCTGAGTACGGGGATACCACATGTGTGGGACTTTTTGGGAGCCTAGCCGCGTACGGGACCCAAAAAACCAAGCACCGCCTTCAAGGTTTCTAAGGGCATACATTTTTGATTTCACTCCTCACTACCTATCACTACCTATCACAGTTTTGAAGGCCATAAACTGCCAAGATGGCACAAACCCCCCCAAATGACCCCATTTTGGAAAGTAGACATCCCAAGCTATTTGCTGAGAGGCATGTTGAGCCCATTGAATATTTTTTTTTGTCCCAAATGATTGAATAATGACAAAAAGAAAAAAAAAAGAAAAATGTACAAAAAGTTGTCACTAAATGATATATTGCTCAAACATGCCATGGTTATATGTGGAATTGCACCACAAAATACATTCTGCTGCTTATCCTGAGTACGGGGATACCACATGTGTGGGACTTTTTGGGAGCCTAGCCGCGTATGGGGCCCCAAAAACCAAGCACCGCCTTCAGGATTTCTAAGGGCGTAAATTTTTGATTTCACTCCTCACTACCTATAACAGTTTTGAAGGCCATAAAATGCCAAAATAGCACAAAACCCACCCAAATGACCCCATTTTGGAAAGTAGACACCCCAAGCTATTTACTGAGAGGCATGTTCAGTCCATGGAATATTTTATATTTTGCCACAAGTTGTGGGAATATGACAAACTTTTTTTTTTTTGCACAAAGTTGTCACTAAATGATATATTGCTCACACATGCCATGGGCATATGTGAAATTACACCCCAAAATACATTCTGCTGCTTCTCCTGAGTACGGGGATACCACATGTGTGGGACTTTTTGGGAGCCTAGCCGCGTACGGGACCCCAAAAACCAAGCACCGCCTTCAAGGTTTCTAAGGGCATAAATTTTTGATTTCACTCCTCACTACCTATCACAGTTTTGAAGGCCATAAAATGCCAAGATGGCACAAAACCCCCCCAAATGACCCCATTTTGGAAAGTAGACACCCCAAGCTATTTGCTGAGAGGCATGTTGAGCCCATTGAATATTTTTTTTTTTGTCCCAAATGATTGAATAATGACAAAAAGAAAAAAAAAAGAAAAAATGTACAAAAAGTTGTCACTAAATGATATATTGCTCAAACATGCCATGGTTATATGTGGAATTGCACCCCAAAAGACATTTTGCTGCTTCTCTTGAGTACGGGGATACCACATGTGTGGGACTTTTTGAGAGCCTAGCCGCGTACGGGGCCCTGAAAACCAAGCACCGCCTTCAGGATTTCTAAGGGCACAAATTTTTGATTTCACTCCTCACTACCTATCACAGTTTTGAAGGCCATAAAATGCCAAGATAGCCCAAAACCCCCACAAATGACCCCATTTTGGAAAGTAGACACCCCAAGCTATTTGCTGAGAGGCATGGTGAGTATTTTACAGCTCTCATTTGTTTTTGAAAATGAAGAAAGACATTTTTATTTTTTTTATTTTTTCAATTTTCAAAACTTTGTGACAAAAAGCGAGATCTGCAAAATACTCAACATACCTCTCAGCAAATAGCTTGGGGTGTCTACTTTCCAAAATGGGGTCATTTGGGGGGGTTTCGTGCCATCTGGGCATTCCATGGCCTCCGAAACTGTGATAGGCAGTGAGGAGTGAAATCAAAAATTTACACCCATAGAAATCCTGAAGGCGGTGCTTGGTTTTCGGGGTCCTGTACGTGGCTAGGCTCCCAAAAAGTCTCACACATGTGGTATCCCCGTACTCAGGAGAAGAAACAGAATGTATTTTGGGGTGCAATTCCACATATAACCATGGCATGTTTGAGCAATATATAATTTAGTGACAACTTTTTGTACATTTTTTTTTTCTTTTTGTCATTATTCAATCACTTGGGACAAAAAAATATTCAATGGGCTCAACATGCCTCTCAGCAAATAGCTTGGGGGGATTTTGAACTGTCCTGGCATTTTATGCACAACATTAGGAAGCTTATGTCACACATCATCCACTCTTCTAACCACTTGAAGACAAAGCCCTTTCTGACACTTTTTGTTTACATGAAAACATTTTTTTTTTGCAAGAAAATTATGTTGAACCCCCAAACATTATATATTTTTTTAAAGCAAAGCCTCTACAGATTAAAATAGTGGGTGTTGCATTTTTTTTCCTCACAGTATTTGCGCAGTGATTTTTCAAACGCATTTTTTGGGGGAAAAACACACTTTTCTTTATTTTTAATGCACTAAAAAACACTATATTGCCCAAATGTTTGATGAAATAAAAAAGATGATCTTAGGCCGAGTACATGTATACCAAACACGACATGCTTTAAAATTGCGCACAAACGAGCAGCGGCGACAAACTACATTCATATTTAAAAGCCTTTACAGGTTACCACGTTAGATTTACAGAGGAGGTCTACTGCTAAAATGATTGCCCTCGAGCTGACCTTCGGGGTGATACCTCACATGCATTATGCAATTGCTGTTTACATATGACGCTAGACCGACGCTTGCGTTTGCCTTTGCGCAAGAGCAGGGGGGGACAGCGGTGCTTTTTTTTTTTATTATTTATTTTGCTTTTTTTTTTTTTTAACCACTTAAGCCCCGGACCATTTCGGGCCATTAGGACCAAGCCTGTTTTTGGGATTCGGCACTGCGCTGCTTTAACTGTAAATTGTGCGGACATGCAATGTTGTACCAAAATGAAATTTGCGTCCTTTTCTTCCCACAAATAGAGCTTTCTTTTAATGGTATTTGATTGCCTCTGCGATTTTTATTTTTTGCGATATAAACAGAAAAAGACCGAAAATTTTGAAAAAAAATGATATTTTCTACTTTTTGTTATAAGAAAAATCGAATAAACTCAATTTTAGTCATAGATTTAGGCCAAAATGTTTTCAGCCACATGTCTTTAGTAAAAAAAATGTCAATAAGCGTATATTTATTGGTTTGCGCAAAAGTTATAGCGTTTACAAACTAGGGTACATTTTCTGAAATTTACACAGCTTTAAATTTATGACTGCCTATCTCATTTCTTGAGGTGCTAAAATGGCAGGGCAGTACAAAACCCCCCCAAATGACCCCATTTTGGAAAGTAGACACCCCAAGGAAATTGCTGAGAGGCATGTTGAGCCCATTGAATATTTTTTTTTTCGTCCCAAGTGATTGAATAATGACAAAAAAAAAAAAAAAAATTACAAAAAGTTGTCACTAAATGATATATTGCTCACACATGCCATGGTTATATGTGGAATTGCACCCCAAAATACATTCTGCTGCTTCTCTTGAGTACGGGGATACCACATGTGTGGGACTTTTTAGGAGCCTAGCCACGTACGGGACCCCGGAAACCAAGCACCGCCTTCAGGATTTCTAAGGGCGCAAATTTTTGATTTCACTCCTCACTACCTATCACAGTTTCGAAGGCCATAAAATGCCAAAATAGCACAAAACCCCCCCAAATGACCCCATTTTGGAAAGTAGACACCCCAAGCTATTTACTGAGAGGCATGTTCAGTCCATGGAATATTTTATATTTTGCCACAAGTTGCGGGAATATGACAAACTTTTTTTTTTTTGCACAAAGTTGTCACTAAATGATATATTGCTCACACATGCCATGGGCATATGTGAAATTACACCCCAAAATACATTCTGCTGCTTCTCCTGAGTACGGGGATACCACATGTGTGGGACTTTTTGGGAGCCTAGCCGCGTACGGGACCCCAAAAACCAAGCACCGCCTTCAAGGTTTCTAAGGGCATAAATTTTTGATTTCACTCCTCACTACCTATCACAGTTTTGAAGGCCATAAAATGCCAAGATGGCACAAACCCCCCCAAATGAACCCATTTTGGAAAGTAGACACCCCAAGCTATTTGCTGAGAGGCATGTTGACCCCATTGAATATTTTTTTTTTGTCCCAAATGATTGAATAATGACAAAAAAAAAAAAAAAAAATGTACAAAAAGTTGTCACTAAATGATATATTGCTCACACATGCCATGGTTATATGTGGAATTGCACCCCAAAATACATTCTGCTGCTTTTCCTGAGTACGGGGATACCACATGTGTGGGACTTTTTGGGAGCCTAGCCGCGTACAGGGCCCCAAAAACCAAGCACCGCCTTCAGGATTTCTAAGGGCGTAAATTTTTGATTTCACTCCTCACTACCTATCACAGTTTTGAAGGCCATAAAATGCCAAAATAGCACAAAACCCCCCCAAATTACCCCATTTTGGAAAGTAGACACCCCAAGCTATTTGCTGAGAGGCACGTTGAGTCCATGGAATATTTTATATTTTGCCACAGGTTGCGGGAATATGACAAACTGGTTTTTTTTTGCACAAAGTTGTCACTAAATGATATATTGCTCACACATGCCATGGGCATATGTGAAATTACACCCCAAAATACATTCTGCTGCTTCTCCTGAGTACGGGGATACCACATGTGTGGGACTTTTTGGGAGCCTAGCCGCGTACGGGACCCCAAAAACCAAGCACCGCCTTCAAGGTTTCTAAGGGCATAAATTTTTGATTTCGCTCCTCACTACCTATCACAGTTTTGAAGGCCATAAAATGCCAAGATGGCACAAAACCCCCCCAAATGACCCCATTTTGGAAAGTAGACACCCCAAGCTATTTGCTGAGAGGCATGTTGAGCCCATTGAATATTTTTTTTTTGTCCCAAATGATTGAATAATGACAAAAAGAAAAAAAAAATGTACAAAAAGTTGTCACTAAATGATATATTGCTCACACATGCCATGGTTATATGTGAAATTACACCCCAAAATACATTCTGCTGCTTCTCCTGAGTACGGGGATACCACATGTGTGGGACTTTTTGGGAGCCTAGCCGCGTACGGGACCCCAAAAACCAAGCACCGCCTTCAAGGTTTCTAAGGGCATAAATTTTTGATTTCACTCCTCACTACCTATCACAGTTTTGAAGGCCATAAAATGTCAAAATAGCCCAAAACCCCCACAAATGACCCCATTTTGGAAAGTAGACACCCCAAGCTATTTGCTGAGAGGCATGGTGAGTATTTTACAGCTCTCATTTGTTTTTGAAAATTAAAAAAGGCATTTTTTTTTTCTTTTTTTACATTTTCAAAACTTTGTGACAAAAAGCGAGATCTGCAAAATACTCAACATACCTCTCAGCAAATAGCTTGGGGTGTCTACTTTCCAAAATGGGGTCATTTGGGGGGTTTTGTGCCATCTGGGCATTCCATGGCCTCCGAAACTGTGATAGGCAGTGAGGAGTGAAATCAAAAATTTACACCCATAGAAATCCTGAAGGCGGTGCTTGGTTTTTGGGGTCCCGTACGCGACTAGGCTCCCAAAAAGTCCCACACATGTGGTATCCCCGTACTCAGGAGAAGCAACAGAATGTATTTTGGGGTGTAATTCCACATATGCCCATGGCATGTTTGAGCAATATATAATTTAGTGACAACTTTTTGTACATTTTTTTTTTTTGGTCATTATTCAATCACTTGGGACAAAAAAAAAATATTCAATGGGCTCAACATGCCTCTCAGCAAATAGCTTGAGGTGTCTACTTTACAAAATGGGGTCATTTGGGGGGGTTTTGAACTGTCCTGGCATTTTATGCACAACATTAGGAAGCTTATGTCACACATCATCCACTCTTCTAACCACTTGAAGACAAAGCCCTTTCTGACACTTTTTGTTTACATGAAAGAAATTTTTTTTTTGCAAGAAAATTATGTTGAACCCCCAAACATTATATATTTTTTTAAAGCAAAGGCCCTACAGATTAAAATAGTGGGTGTTGCATTTTTTTTTTCCACACAGTATTTGCGCAGCGATTTTTCAAACGCATTTTTTGGGGGAAAAACACACTTTTTTTTATTTTTAATGCACTAAAAAACACTATATTGCCCAAATGTTTGATGAAATAAAAAAGATGATCATAGGCCGAGTACATGGATACCAAACACGACATGCTTTAAAATTGCGCACAAACGCGCAGCGGCGACAAAACTACATTCATTTTTAAAAGCATTTAAAAGCCTTTACAGGTTACCACGTTAGATTTACAGAGGAGGTCTACTGCTAAAATGACTGCCCTCGATCTGACCTTCGCGGTGATACCTCACATGCATGATGCAATTGCTGTTTACATATGACGCTAGACAGACGCTTGCGTTCGCCTTTGCGCAATAGCAGGGGGGGACAGCGGTGCTTTTTTTTTTTTTTTTTTTTTTTATTATTTATTTGGCTTTTTTATTTTATTTTTAAACTGTGCCTTCCATATTTTATTTTTTTACCATTTTTATCGTTATCTCAGGGAATGTAAATATCCCCTATGATAGCAATAGGTAGTGACAGGTACTCTTTTTTTTGAAAAAAATTGGGGGGTTAGACCCTAGATCTTTCCTCTGCCCTCAAAGCATCTGACCACACCAAGATCGGTGTGATAAAATGCTTTCCCAATTTCCCAATGGCGCTTTTTATATCCGGGGGGGGACATTCCCTCCCACTGCTTGTAAAAGCAGTCTAGAGGCTAATTATCTGCTAGAATTGCTTTTACATGAAAGCCGGCTGCTGGCTGAAAAGAATGATACCAAGATGATACCTAAACCCGCAGGCATCATTCTGGTATAAACATTCAAAGTCCAGCAACATACCAGTACGTTGCTGGTCCTTGTTGGACATGTATTGTAATCTTTTTTTTCATACAGCCTATTGGCTGAACGAAAAAAAGAGATTGATTGGTGGGTATGCCCACCATTAGAATACCTCCCTTCATCCACCCACTTCTAATGATGGGCATATATGCCGAAGCATGGGGGCATCCTCCCGCAAAAAAGTTATGCCGCGTACACACGGTCAAGCCTTCGTCGGAATTTCGACCGTATGTACGCGGCATAAAAGGTTATGCCGCGTACACACGGTCGGACTTTTCCACGGATAAGCCTCCGTTGGAATTTCGACCGTATATACGCGGCATTAGGAGCAAAATCGCTCCTCCGCCCCTGCTGACCCCATGCTTCGGCATATATGCTCTTTTTTTTAACTGTGGTGGTGAAATCACCTCCTACAGCGTTGGAGTCACGGCTTTATGTATCGTGGGAGCAAACGCTGTTGCTGTCAAGATAAATAGATCCGCGCTGCAACTGAATGGCGTACCTGCTAAGCAAATGGTGGTTAACATTAAAACAAAGTAACATTACAGTACAACAGTAAGACCTTACCATGCCATACCTGCAAAGCAAATACCAAAACAAAACCTAGTAAAAAATAAAAAAATGTTTTAACGCAACCTGTGCCTAAAATATATATATGCCGAAGCATGGGGGCATCCTCCCGCAAAAAAGTTATGCCGCGTACACACGGTCGGAATTTCGACCGTATGTACGCGGCATTAGGAGCAAAATCGCTCCTCCGCCCCTGCTGCCCCCATGCTTCGGCATATATGCTCTTTTTTTTAACTGTGGTGGTGAAATCACCTCCTACAGCGTTGGAGTCACGGCTTTATGTATCGTGGGAGCAAACGCTGTTGCTGTCAAGATAAATAGATCCGCGCTGCAACTGAATGGCGTACCTGCTAAGCAAATGGTGGTTAACATTAAAACAAAGTAACATTACAGTACAACAGTAAGACCTTACCATGCCATACCTGCAAAGCAAATACCAAAACAAAACCTAGTAAAAAATAAAAAAATGTTTTAACGCAACCTGTGCCTAAAATATATATATGCCGAAGCATGGGGGCATCCTCCCGCAAAACAGTTATGCCGCGTACACACGGTCGGAATTTCGACCGTATGTACGCGGCATTAGGAGCAAAATCGCTCCTCCGCCCCTGCTGCCCCCATGCTTCGGCATATATGCTCTTTTTTTTAACTGTGGTGGTGAAATCACCTCCTACAGCACTGGAGTCACGGCTTTATGTATCGTGGGAGCAAACGCTGTTGCTGTCAAGATAAATAATTCCGCGCTGCAGTTGAATGGCGCACCTGAAAACAAAAAATTACATACCTGAAAAGCAAGCATGATAAAACATTGCAGAATAGAATACAGTAAAAAAGAGCAGAACAATAGAGAGAAAATAGAGAGAGAGAGAACAATAAAACGACAACTATTTTTGGTTTTTTTATTTTATATTTTTTTTGTGTTTTGTTTTTTACGTTTTTTTTTTTCTTTTTTACACTTTTTTTGTAACTTTACAACTGTAATGGTTCGGGTCTCTCAAAATGTAATGGCATCTTGGGAGACCCTGTGTAAGTGTGTCCTAGTCTGTGAAATGCTGTACCCTACGCTAAAACTTCACTTTTGAGTGGTAGCGTTCAAAACATTCACCTTGGCAAAGACCAGGCTTGTCAGGACAGAGTGGGCAAAAACTACGGGTGTCACGCCTAAATCCGCGCTTGCTACAGACACGACATCTTTTTTGGGGGTGGCTTTGGGTAGGGGTACTCGGGAGGACATACGAATAATGCCTCTCATGCAGCCGGCTTACTGCATTTGGTTGGGGATGGTGAGGTGCAGAACCGCCTGGATACAGGAGTTCTGTGACTATCTCATTCTGGAATTTTAGAAGAGATAACGTCCCGCCTGAAGCTCTGTATAGCACATGAGCGTTCAGCAAAGCCAATTGGAATAATGATAGAGACACTTTTTTGTACCAGCGTCTCGCCTTACGGTCAATTAGATACGGCGCCATCAACTGGTCGTTGAGGTCCACCCCTCCCATATTTTGGTTATATTCGTGCACACAGAGGGGTTTCTCCACAACACCAGTCGCCGTACGAATTTGGACTGTCGTGTCTGCATGAAGGGAGGTAAGAAGGAAAACATTCTTATTGTCCCTCCACTTCATAGCGAGCAAGTTATTACACTTCAAGCAGGCTCTCTCCCCCAGCCTAAGACGGGCATCTACAAGCCGCTGGGGAAAGCCCCGGCGATTAGGTCGCACGGTGCCACATGCTCCAATCTGATGATCAAACAAGTGACTAAACAGTGGCACGCTCGTGTAATAATTGTCCACATACAAGTGGTACCCCTTTCCGAATAAGGGTGACACCAAGTTCCACACTATCTTGCCAGCGCTCCCTATGTAATCCGGGCAGTTGACCGACTCAATCTGACTGTCTTTTCCCTCATAAACCGTAAAGTTCACTACATAGCCTGTTGCCCTGTCACAGAACTTGTAGAGCTTGACCCCGTATCTGGCACGCTTGCTGGGAAGGTACTGCTTGAAAGACAAGCGGCCAGAAAATTTAATCAGGGACTCATCAACGCAGACAACTTGATCGGGAGTAAACAAGGCTGCAAAACGTTCGTTGAAGTGGTTTATGAGGGGCCGAATTTTATAGAGCCGGTCGTATTCAGGGTCCCCACGTGGACGACAAAGTTCATTGTCGTTGAAGTGCATGAACCGCAAAATCTGCTCGTATCGTGCCCTGGACATGGAGGCAGAGAACACGGGCATGTGGTCAATTGGGTGCGTGGACCAATAAGCACGCAATGACAGAAATTTATGTGTGCCCATGTTGAGGGAAAGGCCCAGAAAGGTCTTAAATTCGGAAACCGTAATTGGTTTCCAATTTCTGGCAATTTTAGGCAACTGGGGGTTAGCGGCGATAAATTGACCAGCATATAAATTACTCTGGTCCACAATAGATCTATAGAGATCTTCCGTGAAAAACAGCGAATAAAAATCGATTGGCATAAAATCAGCTGTTTCCACCTGAATACCGGGTTGGGCAGTGAATGGGGGAAGTACGGGTTCTGCAGAAGTGGTGGGGACCCAATCAGGATAGGCGAATTCTGCAGGAAGGGCAGTATGGGCACGACGGGCCTGCCTTTGTCTTCTTGGTGGCAGCGGGACACTACTTGTGCTTGCCACCTCGCCAGCTTGAACTGCACTTATGGGACTCGCCACGTCACCAAGTGTTACTGCAGTGCTGGATGTACGTCCAGGCTGTACTAGGCCGCTGGTGCTTGCCAGTTCACCAGAAGGAATAGCGGCGCTAGTACTACTCTGCTCCATGATACGAGAGACCTGCGGTTCTTGCTCCTCAACAACCTCAGAAGATCGGGATCGGGTACGCCTGACCTTAGCAGGGACCTCAACTTCGTCGTCAGAGCTATCTGACGTGGGGCCGCTGACGTCACTGTCTTCTACGGGAAGATATTCTGAGCCTGAATCTGACAGATACGTGACCTCCTCTTCACTATCTGTCATGCTCAGAATCTCGTAGGCCTCTTTACTAGTGTACCTTCGACTTGCCATTTTGGGCTCTAAATTTAGGGGTACACTAGTAAGATTCACAGGAAAAAAAGCACCTGACTGTCGTCAGCAAATATATCAAACTCTACAAAAAAACTGTTAGCGATCGCAGGGATCAGGCCTGTCTCTGCGAACGCTGCAGTTATGTGTGTTGTGTTTGGTAAGTGACAGTGATCGATCGATACTGCACTTGGGTGGGCTGGGCTGGGCTGGGCGGAGGGGCTAAACGCAGGTACTAGCAGGTATCTGGGCTGATCCCGCTAACACTGCGTTTTTGGGAACCCTAAACCGCTGGGGATGCTAGTATAGATCTGATCAGATACTATACCACTAAGGGGGGTGTATGCTTTGCGCGTGGGTGTTAGCGTTACTGGCACTAACCTAACACTGCCTGGGGCGACGCAGACCCTCTCTGGCGCTAAAACCTAATTGATCTCACCCGCCGGGCGATCAGGGGGGTTAAACCTTTATTGGGTTATATACGGCGGGTGCCCTGATGCTATAAAAAGCAAACTAATCAACCAGCGTCACCCGTAAACTTTATATGGTGATCACTGGTGAAAGGGTTAACTAGGGGCAATCAGGGGGTTAAAACCTTTATTAGGTTAAATATGGGGGTACCTGACACCAATAAAAACCTGCGGCGAACCTAAAAAAAAAATAACTGCCTATCTAAAACACCAGCGACACGAATACAGCGATCGGAAAAACAATCGCTTAGTGACGCTGAAGTTAGGGGGTGAAAGGGTTACCTGGGGGGTGATCAAGGGGTTAAACCTTTATTAGGGGGGGTTAGGGGGCTACCCTGGACCTAAAGGGGCCTAATCCTAACTGCCTTGCAACTTTTTACAATCACAGATGACACTAAATGCAGTGATCAGTAAAATAAATGATCACTGCAATCAGTGACACTGTGATTGGGGGCTTTGGGGTGACCTGGGGGGTGATCTGGGGGTGACTGGGGGGTGATTTGTGTGCCTATGTGTACCTACGTGTCAGTGGACTGTTGGAGCACTAACCTCTGTCTTCACTCCTCGGCGCCGGGAACGAAAAGACCGCGGCGAGGGAGATGACATCACTTCCTCCAGCCTGTGTTTACATCACATGGCGGAGGAAGCAATTTCATTGGCCGGGAGCGATCGCGAGGGGGGGGCAGAATCGAGCGGCCGCCCCCTCATGCCTGATCGCTCCCGAACACTTAACGGCCGCTCACTGCAGTGAAGGGGGGTCCGGATGGACCCCCCAACTGCACAAAGGCGATCACGTAGATCTACGTGATTCTGCCTGTCCGTGCCATTCTGCCGACGTAAATCGGCGGTGGGCGGTCGTTAAGTGGTTAAACTGTTCCTTCCATATTTTTCCCTCCCACTGCTTGTAAAAGCAGTCTAGAGGCTAATTATCTGCTAGAATTGCTTTTACATGAAAGCCGGCCACTGGCTGAAAAGAATGATACCAAGATGATACCTAAACCCGCAGGCATCATTCTGGTATAAACATTCAAAGTCCAGCAACATACCAGTACGTTGCTGGTCCTTGTTGGACATGTATTGTAATCTTTTTTTTCATGCAGCCTGTTGGCTGAACGAAAAAAAGAGATTGATTGGTGGGTATGCCCACCATTAGAATACCTCCCTTCATCCACCCACTTCTAATGATGGGCATATATGCCGAAGCATGGGGGCATCCTCCCGCAAAAAAGTTGTTGCTGTCAAGATAAATAAATCCGCGATGCAACTGAATGGCGTACCTGCTAAGCAAATGATGGTTAACATTAAAACAAAGTAACATTACAGTACAACAGTAAGACCTTACCATACCATACCTGCAAAGCAAATACCAAAACAAAACCTAGTAAAAAATAAAACATTTTTTTAACGCAACCTGTGCCTAAAATATATATATGCCGAAGCATGGGGGCATCCTCCCGCAAAAAAGTTATGCCGCGTACACACGGTCTGACTTTTCCACGGGCAAGCCTTCGTCGGAATTTCGACCGTATGTACGCGGCATAAAAGGTTATGCCGCGTACACACGGTCGGACTTTTCCGCGGGCAAGCCTCCGTCGGAATTTCGACCGTATATACGCGGCATTAGGAGCAAAATCGCTCCTCCGCCCCTGCTGCCCCCATGCTTCGGCATATATATGCTCTTTTTTTTAACTGTGGTGGTGAAATAACCTCCTACAGCATTGGAATCACGGCTTTATGTATCGTGGGAGCAAACGCTGTTGCTGTCAAGATAAATAAATCCGCAGTGCAACTGAATGGCGTACCTGCTAAGCAAATGATGGTTAACATTAAAACAAAGTAACATTACAGTACAACAGTAAGACCTTACCATACCATACCTGCAAAGCAAATACCAAAACAAAACCTAGTAAAAAATAAAACATTTTTTTAACGCAACCTGTGCCTAAAATATATATATGCCGAAGCATGGGGGCATCCTCCCGCAAAAAAGTTATGCCGCGTACACACGGTCGGACTTTTCCACGGGCAAGCCTCCGTCGGAATTTCGACCGTATATACGCGGCATTAGGAGCAAAATTGCTCCTCCGCCCCTGCTGCCCCCATGCTTCGGCATATATGCTCTTTTTTTAACTGTGGTGGTGAAATCACCTCCTACAGCGTTGGAGTCACGGCTTTATGTATCGTGGGAGCAAACGCTGTTGCTGTCAAGATAAATAGATCCGCGCTGCAACTGAATGGCGTACCTGAAAACAAAAAATTACATACCTGAAAAGCAAGCATGATAAAACATTGCAGAATAGAATACAGTAAAAAAGAGCAGAACAATAGAGAGAAAATAGAGAGAGAGAGAGAACAATAAAACGACAACTATTTTTGTTTTTTTTATTTTATATTTTTTTTGTGTTTTGTTTTTTACGTATTTTTTTTCCTTTTTTACACTCTTTTTTGTAACTTTAACAACTGTAATGGCTTGGGTCTCTCAAAATGTAATGGCATCTTGGGAGACCCTGTGTAAGTGTGTCCTAGTCTGTGAAATGCTGTACCCTACGCTAAAACTTCACTTTTGAGTGGTAGCGTTCAAAACATTCACCAAGGCAAAGACCAGGTTTGTCAGGACAGAGTGGACAAAAAACACGGGTGTCACGCCTAAATCCGCGCTTGCTACAGACACGACATCTTTTTTGGGGGGTTCGTTGGGTAGGGGTACTCGGGAGGGCATACGGATAATGCCTCTCATGCAGCCGGCTTACTGCATTTGGTTGGGAATGGTGAGGTGCAGAACCGCCTGGATACAGGAGTTCTGTGACTATCTCATTCTGGAATTTTAGAAGAGATAACGTCCCGCCTGAAGCTCTGTATAGCACATGAGCGTTCAGCAAAGCCAATTGGAATAAGGATAGAGACACTTTTTTGTACCAGCGTCTCGCCTTACGGTCAATTAGATACGGCGCCAACAACTGGTCGTTGAGGTCCACCCCTCCCATATTTTGGTTATATTCGTGGACACAGAGGGGTTTCTCCACAACACCAGTCGCCGTACGAATTTGGACTGTCGTGTCTGCATGAAGGGAGGTAAGAAGGAAAACATTCTTATTGTCCCTCCACTTCATAGCGAGCAAGTTATTACACTTCAAGCAGGCTCTCTCCCCCAGCCTAAGACGGGCATCTACAAGCCGCTGGGGAAAGCCCCGGCGATTAGGTCGCACGGTGCCACATGCTCCAATCTGATGATCAAACAAGTGACTAAACAGTGGCACGCTCGTGTAATAATTGTCCACATACAAGTGGTACCCCTTTCCGAATAAGGGTGACACCAATTTCCACACTATCTTGCCAGCGCTCCCTATGTAATCCGGGCAGTTGACCGGCTCAACCTGACTATCTTTTCCCTCATAAACCATAAAGCTCCATACATAGCCTGTTGCCCTGTCACAGAACTTATAGAGCTTGACCCCGTATCTGGCACGCTTGCTGGGAAGGTACTGCTTGAAAGCCAAGCGGCCAGAAAATTTAATCAGGGACTCATCAACGCAGACAACTTGATCGGGAATAAACAAGGCTGCAAAACGTTCGTTGAAGTGGTTTATGAGGGGCCGAATTTTATAGAGCCGGTCGTACTAAGGGTCCCCACGTGGACGACAAAGTTCATTGTCGTTGAAGTGCATGAACCGCAAAATCTGCTCGTATCGTGTAATGGGCATGGAGGCAGAGAACACGGGCATGTGGTCAATTGGGTGCGTGGACCAATAAGCACGCAATGACGGGAATTTATGTGTGCCCATGTTGAGGAAAAGGCCCAGAAAGGTCTTAAAGTCGGAAACCGTAATTGGTTTCCAATCTTTGGCAATTTTAGGCAACTGGGGGTTAGCGGTGATGAATTGACCAGCATACAAATTACTCTGGTCCACAATAGATCTATAGAGATCTTCCGTGAAAAACAGCGAATAAAAATCAATTGGCATAAAATCAGCTGTTTCCACCTGAATACCGGGTTGGGCAGTGAATGGGGGAAGTACGGGTTCTGCAGAAGTGGTGGGGACCCAATCAGGATAGGCGAATTCTGCAGGAAGGGCACTATGGGCACGACGGGCCTGCCTTTGTCTTCTTGGTGGCAGCGGGACACTACTTGTGCTTGCCACCTCGCCAGCTTGAACTGCACTTATGGGACTCGCCACGTCACCACGTGATACTGCAGTGCTGGATGTACGCCCAGGCTGTACTAGGCCGCTGGTGCTTGCCAATTCACCAGAATGAATAGCGGCACTAGTACTACTCTGCTCCATGATACGAGAGCCCTGCGGTTCTTGCTCCTCAACAACCTCAGAAGATCGGGATCGGGTACGCCTGACCTTAGCAGGGACCTCAACTTCGTCGTCAGAGCTATCTGACGTGGGGCCGTTGACGTCACTGTCTTCTACGGGAAGATATTCTGAGCCTGAATCTGACAGATACGTGACCTCCTCTTCACTATCTGTCATGCTCAGAATCTCGTAGGCCTCTTTACTAGTGTACCTTCGTCTTGCCATTTTGGGCTCTAAATTTAGGGGTACACTAGTAAGATTCACAGGTAAAAAAAGCACCTGACTGTCACCAAATGTATCAAACGCTACCAAAAAAACTGTTAGTGATCGCAGTGATCAGGACTGTCTCTGCGAACGCTGCAGTTATGTGTGTTGTGTTTGGTAAGTGACAGTGATCGATCGATACTGCACTTGGGTGGGCTGGGCTGGGCTGGGCTGGGCGGAGGGGCTAAACGCAGGTGCTAGCAGGTATCTGGGCTGATCCCGCTAACACTGCATTTTTGGGAACCCTAAACCGCTGGGGACGCTAGTATAGATCTGATCAGATACTATACCACTAAGGGAGGTGTATGCTTTGCGCGTGGGTGTTAGCGTTACTGGCACTAACCTAAAGCTGCCTGGGGCGACGCAGACCCTCTCTGGCGCTAAAACCTAATTGATATCACCCGCCGGGCGATCAGGGGGTTAAACCTTTATTGGGTTATATACGGCGGGTGCCCTGATGCTATAAAAAGCAAACTAACCAACCAGCGTCACCTGTAACCTTTATATGGTGATCACTGGTGAAAGGGTTAACTAGGGGCAATCAGGGGGTTAAAACCTTTATTAGGTTAAATATGGGGGTACCCGACGCTATATAAAAACCTGACGGGTTACCTAAATAACTAAATAACTAACTGGGTAACCAGTGTCACCAGTGACGCTTATACGGTGATCACTGGTGAAAGGGTTAACTCTAGGGACAATCAGGGGGTTAAAATAATATATGGGGGTACCTGACGCTAATAAAAACCTGCGGCAAACCTAAAAATAATTAACTGGCTATCTAGGACACCAGCGACAAGAAAAAAGCGATCGGAAAAACGATTGCTTAGTGACGCTGGCGTTAGGGGGTGAAAGGGTTACCTGGGGGGCGATCAAGGGGTTAAACCTTTATTAGGGGGGGTTAGGGGGCTACCTTGGACCTAAAGGGGCCTAATCCTAACTGCCCTGCAACTTTTTACAGTCACAAATGACACTGATTGCAGTGATCAGTAAAAAAAATGATCACTGCAAACGGTGCACTGTGACTGGGGGTACTGGGGGTGATCTGGGGGGTGATCTGGGGGTGACTGGGGGGTATAAGTGTGCCTACGTGTACTGGTGTCAGTGGGCTGTTGGTGCACTTACTATGTGATGTCTTCTCTCCTCGCGCCGGATCGAAAAGACCGCCACGAGGAGAGATGACATCACTTCCTCTGCCTGTGTTTACATTACACAGGCAGGGGAAGCTCTCTCATTCGCCGGGAGCGATCGAGAGGGGGTGGCCGGAATCGAACGGCCGTCCCCTCATGCCGGATCGCTCCCGAACACTTAACCACCGCTCACTGTACAGAAGGGGGGTCCGATCGGACCCCCCAACTATACAAAGGCGATCACGTAGATCTACGTGATTCTGCCTGTCGGTGCCATTCTGCCGACGTATAATTACAGTGGGCGGTCGTTAAGTGGTTAAACATCTAGGGCAATAAAAGAGTTAAATGTGTGCCTAACCAGTGTTTTTGTGTACTATGCATGCTGTTTTTACTAATGGATGTGATAGATTTTCTTTCCCTGCTTTGCCTCGCCGATCAGCAGGTACCGGCGGACATCCATTGACTGGCACTTGCTGATCGGCTTGTGCTCTGTCTAATCACAGCACAGCTGCGGCGCACATGCACGCCCCCCCTATCCGGGAGTGCCGGACCACATACTAGGTACATGATGCGGCACAGGAGAGCCACTCTGCCACCATATAACTAAATTATGTGGTCGGCAAGCGGTTAAACTAATGGCTGCATGCCCTTAACAGTTATTGTTCATGGTCCACACTATTGTCTGTGAATTTGGTATACCACATTGGTTATCTGCCTGTACAACCACTATTGTTATAGTGACAATTCTTAGGACCTGACCTGGTAGTAAAAAAAATATCTCTCTTTGGGTGTTCTTGGTGAGGACCAAATACCCTGTGTCTCAGGAATGCTGACAATACCTTTTTATGACAGAAAAGGACAGCATAAGCTTATTGCAGCTACTTCCTTTATGAAGTACCAGAAATGAGGGAGAAGTTCCAAGGCATTGTGAATATTTTTTTGATAGCAGCAACACAAACAAGGTATAACACTGCTGCATTCTGTTTAACTCCAGATAAAGGTAGGTTTTTCCTGAATGGTAGTTCAATCTCTAGCCTATTCATACAAATATGGGGAGAAACGGGCACTATTTGATTACCACAATATAAATGGTTTTTGAAAAATTGTTTTTAAAATGGAATTAGTTGAGTTTAAAGCAGAACTTCCCTCTCTTAATCAACATTGTCTATTTGTAGAGAAAGAAAGACCGCTGCTCACAGGTGACACAATTGGTAACACTCCAATGTTGCTTCTGTGAGGTGGGGTGCACGCCCTGCCACTGCAGCAGAAAACATGGCTCAGAGAATCTTTGGATCGGCAGCACACCCACACAGAGAGTAAAGTAGAAAGTCTTTATTGAAACATAAATATTAAAAGCACTGGATGAGTACAGGCAGGGGAAATGCAGGTAGGTTGACACGTTTCACACTATGAAAGTGCTTTGTCAAAACCACAGAAGTTTCAAAAGTTACAATCACATTTATAACACATAAATTACATGACAGCACAAGTTCATCTCATTAAAATCAAACTCAGCTGTTGCAATTACAAACCCAATAAAATCTCCAGTTCAGGAAATTGTTTAAAAACAAGAAACACGGCGCATGCGTGGAGTCTAGCAGAGCAGACATGCACAGCTAGAGCTCCGCTCCGCTGAGGAGAGAAGCCATTATTTCTAATGGCGACAACGCTACAAAGAGGTACTAGACGGAAAGATAAAGTACCCAGGAACCAACTTGGAAAGTTTGGACCGGAAAGATGGTTCAGGAAGACGGCCTTGGCAAAATGAAGAATCACCTCACAAAGGACACTCAGGCGCGCACTGCACCTAGAATGGTGCCTGTCACCACCTCATACACTGCCTCAGTGCGCACAAACAGACAGAAGCGTGTTCAGCCAGACTCCCCAGGTGAGTAAGAAACAGAACAAACTCCCTCACAATTCTTCTCACAAGCATCATCAGTACCACCAGCCATATTGCAGCAATTTTAACATATGCTGCATAAAGCTCTGAAACAGACATCAGAACAAATAACTAAAAGCCTCACAAAAGAAATCAGAGAGCTGGGAAACCGCACAGCGGCACTGGAACTCAAAGTAGAAGAAATTGAAATTAATTCACAAGACTGTATGATGGAATTGCAAAACCTAAAAGAAGAGAACCTGTCACTTCGATCTAGATTAGAAGACCAAGAGTACAGGGACAGATGTTCCAATATCCGAATAAGAGGAATCCCTGAAACAATCACAAATTTGAAATCTACAGTCACTGCACTGTTTCAGGAATTACAACCTGCTATCCCCATTGAGCGCTTGGAACTTGACAGAGTGCACCGTGCACTCACAGCCAAAAAAGTGGATGGCCCTCCACTTGATATAATCACAAAATTACATTACTACAGGTCTAAAGAACAACTAATGTCTGCTGCAAGAGAAAAAAAAAGATTTAACATTCCAAAGACACAACTATCAAATATTCGCCGACATATCACAGCTTACTATAGCAAAGAGAAGATCTATGAAACCCCAGCTTATGGAGCTGCAAAGGCATAACATAACTTACCAATGGGGTTTCCCCTTTTCAATTCGATTTACTTACCAAGGCACCAGAAACATATGTAGATCTGCTACAACAGACTTTGTTAAAATTACATCTGACAGAAGATTCAACTACTGCCCCTTCAACAGGAAGAAGAGCAGCCTCATCATCACCTCCAACCAATGCCTCACAAACATGGCAGAAAAAAGGAGGCCATAATTCTCATAAGAGAAGCCGCTACGCCTTTTCCATAGTAGGGCCAGAGATTGAAGACATGCACCAGTTACATTCTCCTATTATTAAACTGACGCATAGTGGTTCAACAATAGTCTGACTGAAAGGCAATATCAAGACATTATTATAGTCGCATGGCCTAAACAAGGTTATGCTTACTATAAACACAAAACTTTAAATTAGTTACCCTCCTTTGAGACCCCTAATGTCCCCTGAGGTATCCCCTTCCCATGTATCTATATATTCACAACAAGTTTTAATGATACACTCACTGTAGGATTGTAAAATGGAAGTTGGATGCATATGAAACTACCTCCTAACTGCATCCCTTAACCTTTCATTATCACAATTAACTTGTATTTACTCCCCACATTCCCCGGAACACTAGAATTACTTTATAAGGAAAGGTTAACTTAAGTATTAATAATTTAATATGGGTTATCTAGAGGTTAATTTTAGTTTATAAGTTAGTTATTGTAATATTATAGTAATAGTCAAAATTCCCTTTCCCACCATGATTTCAATGGTACCAAAATATGCTGATGGACGCAGTATGGGTTTAGCCCTCATACCTATTTAAATTAGCATAATGTCCATTGGCTACACTGTAATAAATTTACGCAAGCATCATTTAGATGCTTTCTTTATAGTGTTTTTCTCCTGTACGTGGAAGATCCGTGTGCCCTCCTTAGCCTCCCTCGTACAACCACCCATAATATGTGGGTGTCCGAGGTGGGCATTTTTCCCCCTGATGGAGTTTCAAACCCTCTATCACGGGCTATTTTTGAAATGCTACTTATATTTCTACAAGCAATGTATTTATTAATTTTCTCTGTTATTATTTATTTCTTTACTCCAGGCTTCACTGGATTCTTCTCTACTCTCATTTCTTTCAAGTCCACGCAGGTTGATCCACCCAGTCAGAAATGCAAGGTACTTGATAAGCGCTATATTTTTGATCAGTTGCCATGGCACTATTGAACATCCTGTCCCATTGAACCATTGAACATCCTGTTCAGGGCATTAATGTTCCACAGAAAAAGGCATTTCGCATGTTCCAGTCACGTAGGGTGCACATAGTGTGCTTACAGGAGACACATTTCACAAAAGAATCCACCCCCAAATTCATGTCCCCCTCTTATCCACAATTTTTCACTGCTTCTACCAACACTAAACAAAGAGGAACTCTAATAGCGTTCCATAGATCCACTCCATTCACACTCGCAAAAGACATCATAGATCCAGAAGGGAGATATATATTATTGATAGGTCACATAGTGGATACCCCTGTCACGATAATCTCATATTATGCCCCCAATAAACAACCCACCTCATTTCTCTCCCACCTCATGCAAGTGATCAATGACCATAAATTCGGAACAGTAATTATGTGTGGGCATTCGAACCAGGTCCTCCTCCCATTCCTGGATAAATCACCTTATGTTCCACTCGCAAGTCCAAACAAACTGTCTTTCTCACAGCTCCTCTCGAAATATAATATGGTAGACTCATGGAGAGAAAGCAACACGATTAAAAAAAGATTCACCTATTTCTCTCACCCGCACCAATTATTCACCCGTATCGATCATATCTTTTTAACTATCGGAATGATCCCAGAAATTCTTGAATCCGGCATAATTCCCATACCATGGTTCGACCATAATGCAGTATGCACAACTATTGCGTCCACCATACCAAAAGCACAGGATCCAACCTGGTATCTCCCTGACACATTGCCTAAGCACCAAATCCACCGCACTAAAGTTGAACAAGCTTTAAAGGAATATTTGCTCCACAATAGAACCCCAGACATATCATATTAACACTCTGGGAGGCCCACAAACCTGTGTTGCGTTATACCCTACAAAAACAAATGGCTACACTTAAACAGGAACGAAAATCCTTGGCCCGCAAGTTAGAAATGGAATTCAATGCTGCGTTTATAGCATTTCAAGAAAATCCATTGACATTAAGGAAAACCCACCTAGAAAAAACTAGATTAGAATACGACCTATTTCTCACGGAATCCGTAGATAAATTTTACAAACGCTCTAAACACAGTTTCTATACCAGAAACAACAAACCAGGTACAGCTATGGCACTGGCTCTAAACTAAATAAACAAAAAGTTCAAGCCAATTTGTTTAAAACTGCAAAAGATATATATACTTGCAACCCCACCAAAATAGTCCACAAATTTCATTCACACATTGCTTCTTTATGTGACACAACCAATGAATTTAACCTCTTAGAAGCAGAATCTTTCTTTTCCCAGATCACCCTACCAAAATTATCGCAAACCCAAAAAAATATGATGGGGGAACCTATAACAATTGAAGAAGTAGCTTCTTCCATTAGAGATTTAAAAATAAATAAGTGACCTGCTCCAGGTTGATATTCAGCATTATATTATAGAACATTTTCAGAGACCCTATCCCCCATGTTAGCTGAGGCATTTAATACATTACTAAATGGACATTCATTTACACAAGAATCATTATTAGCAATTGTTTGTATGATTCCAAAACCACACACCGATGATACCTCATGTACAAACTACTGTCCCATTTCTCTCTTGAATCTGGATATCAAGCTGCTGGCATAAATTATGGCTAAATGCCTTAACAGTATAATTAATAAACTTATACACAAAGATCAGGTTGGCTTTATGCCAAACAGACAAGCGGGTGACAATGTCTGCAGAGCAATGCTTCTTGCGCATATAGCCAGAAAGGGACGTATTCCCTCATGCTTTTTATCCCTCAACATAAAGAGAGCTTTTGATACGGTATCCTGGACTTATATGTATTATTCTTTACAAAAATTGGGTTTTGGTCCTCATTTTATAAATTGGATAGAGGCACTCTATAATAATCCAAAAGCATACATAAAATATGCCGGATACAAATCAGAATCTTTCAACATCAAGCAATGTACACGTCAAGGATGCCCATTATCTCCCCTTTTATTCACCCTAATATTAGAACCTTTAGCCCAATATACAGTGGGGCAAAAAAGTATTTAGTCAGCCACCAATTGTGCAAGTTCTCCCACTTAAAAATATGAGAGAGGCCTGTAATTATCATCATAGGTAAACCTCAACTATGAGAGACAAAATGTGGAAACAAATCCAGACAATCACATTGTCTGATTTGGAAAGAATTTATTTGCAAATTATGGTGGAAAATAAGAATTTGATCAATATCAAAAGTTCATCTCAATACTTTGTTATATATCCTTTGTTGGCAATGACAGAGGTCAAACGTTTTCTGTAAGTCTTCACAAAGTTGTCACACACTGTTGCTGGTATGTTGGCCCATTCCTCCATGCAGATCTCCTCTAGAGCAGTGATGTTTTGGGGCTGTCGATGGGCAACACGGACTTTCAACTCTCTCCAAAGGTTTTCTATGGGGTTGAGATCTGGAGACTGGCTAGGCCACTCCAGGACCTTGAAATGTTTCTTACAAAGCCACTCCTTCGTTGCCCGGGCGGTGTGTTTGAGATCATTGTCATGCTGAAAGACCCAGCCACGTTTCATCTTCAATGCACGTGCTGATGGGAGGAGGTTTGCACTCAAAATATCACGATACATGGCCCCATCCATTCTTTAATGTACATGGATCAGTTGTCCTATTCCCTTTGCAGAGACACAGCCCCAAAGCATGATGTTTCCACCCCATGCTTCACAGTAGGTATGGTGTTCTTTGGTTGCAACTCAGCATTCTTTCTCCTCCAAACACGACGAGTTGTGTTTCTACCAAACAGTTCTACTTTGGTATCATCTGACCATATGACATTCTCCCAATCCTCTTCTGGATCATCCAAATGCTCTCTAGCAAACCTCAGATGGGCCCGGACATGTACTGACTTAAGCAGGGGGACACGTCTGGCACTGCAGGATCTGAATCCCTGGCGGCATAGTGTGTTACTGATGGTAGCCTTTGTTACGTTGGTCCCAGCTCTCTGCAGGTCATTCACTAGGTCCCCCCGTGTGCTTCTGGGATTTTTGCTCACCATTCTTGTGATCATTTTGACCCCACGGGGTGAGATCTTGCGTGGAGCCCCAGATCGAGGGAGATTATCAGTGGTCTTGTATGTCTTCCATTTTCTAATTATTGCTCCCACAGTTGATTTCTTCACACCAAGCTGCTTGCCTATTGCAGATTCAGTCTTCCCAGCCTGGTGCAGGTCTACAATTTTGTTTCTGGTGTCCTTCGACAGCTCTTTGGTCTTCACCATAGTGGAGTTTGGATTGTGACTGTTTGAGGTTGTGGAAAGGTGTCTTTTATACTGATAACAAGTTCAAACAGGTGCCATTAATACAGGTAATGAGTGGAGGACAGAGGAGCCTCTTAAAGTAGAAGATACAGGTCTGTGAGAGCCAGAAATCTTGCTTGTTTGTAGGTGACCAAATACTTATTTTCCACCATAATTTGCAAATATTTTTCTTTCCAAATCAGACAATGGGGCTGATTTACTATAACTCCAGGAAGTACTGAGCGCTATTGCAAATAATAGCTCCCATTTTAGCCAATTAAAAATTCAATGCACGAATTTGTGAATGAAAAAGAGCGCTATTAGCAGCAAACAAGTGTTGGTAAATATGAAATCAGCGCTATTTAGCGAATCCGCGTACATGCAAATGCCATGTCAGGGTCACCTGTGGCCAGGTGACAGATGCACACCGTAGGGGGACAGGAGTGCACCGCGAGGTAGTGAACCCTATGGCTGGCTTCTGTGGGTAGGAAACTGGGTGGTTGTGGAAAGCGGGACCAGAGGAGCACAACCGGGATCCCAACGGAAGCGAGAGCCAAGATTCCCCAGGGCGCGGAGTCTAAGACCCAGCTGGTCTTCTCCAGGGCCTCTAGTGGTGAGGATGTTACGCTGCAGGCTGGGACCAGGTCGCGGCCCCTGGAGTTTCCTAGCTCACGCCCCGTAGGATAAGGGGAAGCAGCGGCACACGATAGAGAGAACCGAATAACAAGCCGAAGGTCAGGGGCCACAAGCAGACAAGGATAACGAAGAACGAGCCGAAGGTCAAGGGTCACGAGCAGACAGGGATGGTCGGGGACAAGCCAATAACGTAACAGAGAGACAGACGTAGCACACGGCAGGCAGGAACCCAAACACACAATGCCTAACAAACACGTTGATCAGCAAAGCAGGCTTGCAGTGCACAGGTTAATATAGTGTTCAGTGATAGGGCCTGGGGTGGAGTCAGGCTGGGAGGAGATTATAAAGGAAGCCAGGTGAAGGAGGTCTGGTCTCTAGATGAACACATGAGGAGGAAGGTAAGATGGCAGACAGACATTAATGCATATCCATGACATGCCAATTTCCAATAAGTTTTTATATATCACTGCGCTGTAACCATGATCCATGTATGTGAAAGAAACATTTTTATATGAGATGTGCTCTACCTCGTGTGCATCTATTGATGTATATTGCAATTAGTATTCCTAGTTTTTTTCCTACTTTTGATAACGAATGCAGTTATGAATGATTATTACATAGTAATGTCTGCTATTCTGTAAAATTACATGTATTAAACATTTAGGTTACCCATTTGTTGTATGTTGTTTTTTTCATGTTTTTTTATTTTTTTTTATTTAGGTGGCTTTAAAGCAGTAATTATTTATGTTCATTCTTTAATCATACTACACTATTATGCAGGTCTTGTACTTAGCACAATGGCTTAGTGGTCTGCTCAGATGTCTCCACAGCTCTCACGGTACAAGTTCAAATACCAACCTACCATCCAACAGCTATGTTTATTTTTTGCACAAGCAAATTAAAATAAACAAACAAAGAAATGTAAACTGCCCGTTAGCTAGTGTGTGATGTTTGGAATTCCACACCATAATATTATTGTATAAAAGTGCATTGGCTATTTGGCATTCACCTATTTTCAGCATATGCTGCTTTGGCTAATAGGCATTTGCCTTTTTTTCACCAATTCAATCTTTTAGTATCTCTCTGTGGGATTTGAACCCATGAGTGCTTCAAAGCCTGAGTTTTTCAAGGTAGAAGTGCTGACCACTAGCCTATTGAGCGTAGCACAAACATCTACTAGTGTGTGATGTTTCTTCTACCCGAGCTGTCTCTCCTGCCACCGCCGTCTTTTCCCGCTGCTGTGTTCTTCCGCACAGTCGGTTACCCTGCTAATAAAAAAAAAGCTGCTCTTCTTCTGTGGCCATCCGATAACGTCACCCGCTCCATGGCTATGTAAGAGACGCCACACAGCAGGTGACAACACAGAGGAGGAAGACCGCCACAGAAGAAGAGCGGCTTTTTTTTTATTAGCAGGTAACCGACTGCGCGGAAGAACACAGCAACCAGAGAAATATACTGCACATTCAGGAGGTGCTGCCGTCAGTAGGATTTGAATTCATGGCTTAAACCTTTGAGGGCAGCAGGGAATACCACTATGCTACAGAGCTGAGCACATACCTACATCGAGAATACATTTATTAATGTTTAATTCTATACAATAATTTTTTGCATTTCAGGCATTAAAGAGGAAGTAAACCCATTTTTTTTTTTTTAAAACCATGCATAAGAAAGGCATAATGAGCTAGTATGCATAGCATACTAGCTCATTATGAATGACTTACCTGAGATCGAAGCCCCCGAACTGCTCGTCGTTCCCCTCCACCGCCATCTTGCCTCAATGTCCATTCACTGCCGTCAGTGTATTGCCGCTCCGACGCTGTGATTGGCCGGAGCGGCGATGACGTCACAGGCATGCGTGCTGGGGCCGGCAAGATCACATTCAGAAAACCGGCAATGATGCCGGCCCGCTAGTGCACATGCGTGTGACGTCATGACGTCAATATCTCCTTAACCGTGTAGATATTTCTTGCACCTAGGCTTACCTGTAGGTGCAAGTTGTCTAAGTGGGTTTACAACCACTTTAATATTATAGTAACAACCATGCTCATGCTGATGTGGCAATGGCTAATAGGCATTCGCCTCTTTTCAGCATAAGCTGCTGAGTGTTTGATGGTGGGACTACTTTATATTCTAGGTATAATAGTATTCAGCACAGTGACTTAGGCCCCTTTCACACTTGTGCGACCTGAAATTTCTGTGATTTTGATGCGACTTTAAGAAACGCCTGTGTAATCTTGAGGTCTATGGACGCAGGAGTCGCAGGGAAAGACGCGCAAATTTCCATCTGCAATTTTTCTGCGATTCCAGGGAATGCCTGTAAACTTAAGGTCTATAAGCCTCAACTCGTATCAAAGTCAGACCAAAGTAGTACAGGGACTACTTTGAAGTCGGTGTGACTTGAAGTTGCACAGATACAACTCTGATGACCAAAGTCACAGGAAAAGTCGCTCAAGTGTGAAAGGGGCCTCAGCCCGACTCTGTGAGCGATTTCAGAGACATCAGTGCACTTTCTTGCACAGATGTCTAGTGAAATCACATTGTTCCAAATCAGGGACAGTTGAGTTTCCTCTGTCCCTCTTTTCTCCTCATTTGTCCCTCATTTTGTTCTGATCTGTATAGTTTTATATAAAATGCAATTTTTGTCTTTCATCTAATTGAAAAACCTTTCATCTAATTTCTAAATTGCTTGGCTTTGGGAATTTACAAAAAAATCTAAAGGGATATTATTGTTAAAAAAAAAAGCACTTGGGGTTTAACTAATCCTTTTTTTTGGGGAATAATTCTCCTTTAAGAAGGTGTTTTAGGAAGTGTGTCCTATGCCTACATACTTTTGCTAATAGGTGTCCCTTATACCCATCTCAAAAAGTTGGGAGGTAATTTCCAATTTGGACAGTTCTATTGCCGTCAATAGGCGCCGATTTGGCCTGTAATTTGACATGTTAATATAAGAGCTATGTGAACATGGGTGAAGTTGCATAGATATGAATGGAACTCATGGGGGGGTAACTTTTATTGTGACTCTGAGGTCCAAAGCTGCATGAAAAGTCACATAAGTGTGAAAGTGTGAAAGTAACCTAATGAGATTAAATTATAACACCTTTGAATAAAGCCCCATTTGCACTTGTGCGACCTTAAAATTGCACAGCTTTGCCATGACTTGAAGCAATGTCTGTGTAATCTTGTGGTGTATGGACCTCAAATCGCATCAAAGTCAAACCAAGGTAATGCAGGGACGAATTTGCCCCACTTTCAGGATGCACAAGTGACAATAGGGCCAAATTCAAAGATATCCTTGAATCTCTTTCACACTGCTGCGACCTGAAAGTTACACTAATTTGCGGCCACTTTACCGCTGCAACTTGGCCCCAACTTCTGGGAATGCCTGTGTAATATTGCGCCCTATGTACTTCAAGTCACATGAGGCTCTGTTTCCACTATTGCAACCCTAAATTGGCATGATTTTGCCGCAATTTTTTTGCCACGATTATGATGCGACTTGGAGCAATGCCTGTATATTCTTGAGGTCTATGGACCTCAAGTCGTATCAAAGTGGGACCAAAGTAGTGCAGGGACTACTTTGAAGTCGCACAGATATGAACCATACTCATTGGAAATCATGGGGTATGACATGTCAATCGACTTTGCAGTGACAAGTCGCACTAGTGGAAACTGAGCCTGAAAGTCACACCAAAGTAGTACGGGGACTACTTTGAAGTTGGTGTGACTTAAAGTAGCACAGATATGAATGGTTATCATTGAGAATCATGAAAAGTCGCCCAACTGTGAATCAAGTCATATATATTTTAATAGAAAGGAGCTCTCGTTTATACTTGCATAGTCCTTACTGATTTACATCAGCAGAACAAATGCAGGAAGTAGTGATGTGTGCACATGGGCCAGAAGCAAACGTGTGGTGATGCCAAACAAATCAATGAAGCCCTCCCACACCAAATCCACCCCCACCTTGAGTAAGCACAAGTACATATCCTACACTTACCCAGCAAATCAGCAGCACCTTCTCTTTGCTAAAGAGGGAGCTCGCTATTTCCACCTAGATGGAGATCCTGACCAGCACAGGAAATTCCAGGTGATCACAATGACTCATTTCCGGGTCAGGAGGTGAAACCAAGCTCGGTTGATTGCAGCTGCGAATATTTGATCTCAATCATGATTAGAATTTATTATTTTTGATTATTTGCAGATATGCAAATCTGTATTTTTACATATAATGATATTTGAAGGTAAACTTAAGGGAGTTTGATAAGAAATGGTGTCTCTGGCATAGCAGCAGGTGAATTACAAAGGCAAAAGGCCCAGTTTGAGCCCTGCTTCACATTGACAGCGGGAGGAAATCGTTCAGCTGAACTCATACGATTTCATTCCCGCATGTCAGTCCCAACTGCAGGGGGGGGGGGGGGCATGAGAGAAATCTGTGCAGGTTTCTGCACTGATATCAATACAAATCGCACCAATTAGAACAGTGCAATTGCCACTGATTTGCCATGTCAAATCGCACCAATGTGAACCAGAGCTGACTCACACAACACTGCCTATCCTCCAGCTGAATTCATTACCTGCAATTCTCCACAGCTGTTATATATAAAAGATTCCACCTTTATCATTCACTTGCAGGCGTGCTGAAGCCTAGGTTTACATTGGGGCGATTTGTCATGGAATTTCAGAAATCAAATCGCATGACTATTGGTGGCAATGGCACTGTTCCAATCGATGCAACCCCAATTTTGTGGCACTGCACCGATTTGCAAAAGTAGTTCCTACACTACTTTTGCCGATTTCAGGTGCGACTTCAATAGACATTTGTGTATGAAGCCACACAGATGTGTATCAAGTAGTACCTAAAATCGCGCTAGCTCAAGTGAAGTAGCGCGATTTCAAAGTAGCATCAATGTGAACCAGGGTGAAGAGATTCGTTTTTTGGTGCACAAATGCATATAGAAATAAAATATAAAAGATATTGCACTTTTCTAAAACCACCACCAAAAAAAAAAAACACACAAAGCTCCATAATGTACTTTTATTTTGCCAGCAGAAACAAAATTATGTACATTCATTTACTAGCTTCAAAAAAAATTGGACAGGATATATGGTACTACATTTAGCAATTGGATTTTAACCACTTCAATACCATGCACTTATACAGCTTCCTGCCCAAGCCAATTTTGAGCTTTCAGCGCTGTCGCAATTTGAATGACAATTGCGCGGTCATGCTACACTGTACCCAAACAAATTTTTTATCATTTTGTTCCCACAAGTAGAGCTTTCTTTCGGTGGTATTTGATCGCCTCTGCACAACAAATAAAAAAAAGAGCGAAAATTTTGAAAAAAACGATCTTTTTCTTTCTTTGTTAATTTTTTTGGTAAATAAGTACCTTTTCGACTTCAATGATGGGCACTGATAAGGCGGCACTGAAGGGCACTGATAAGGCGACACTGATGGGCACCGATGAGGTGGCACCAATGAGGTGGCACCGATGAGGTGGCACCGATGAGGTGGCACTGATGAGGTGGCACTGATGAGGTGGCACTGATGAGGTGGCACTGATGATGGGCACTGATGATGGGCACTGATGGGAACTGATATGTGGCACTGGTATAAGGCACTGATTGGCACTCATAGGTGGCACTGATTGGCACTCATAGGCGGAACTGATTGGCACTCATAGGCGGAACTGATGGGCACTTATAGGCGGCACTGATAGGTGGGCACTTATGGGCACAGATGGGCACTGATAGGTGGCGCTGATGGACACTAGTAGGTGGCACTGATGGACACTGATGCCCAGCAATGCCAGCCACCACACATTGTGGTTGTGCCATCATAGTGCCAGTCAGTGCCCATTTGTGGGCGCTGATTGGCATATTTTTTTTATTTTATTTTTATTTTACTACATGTGGATGGCCATGGGGGCCATCCACATGCTTGGGGCTTCCCTGTGGTCCTGGGGGGCTTCCCTGGTGGTCCAGTGTGGGTATCCGAGGGGGGGCTGCGCTGATAAACAATCAACGTGAACCCCCCTGTCAGGAGAGCCGCCGATCGGCTCTCCTCTACTCGCGTCTGTCAGACGCGAGTGAGGAAGAGCTGATCAACGGCTCTTCCTGTTTACATCATGATCAGCCGTGATTGGACACGGCTGATCACGTGGTAAAAAGCCTCCGCCGGAGGCTTTTTACCGAGATCAGTGTAGCGGTGGGTCAGAATGACCCACCGCTCCACCGATCGCCGCGATGCGCGCCCCCCCCGGGTGCGCGGCAGCTGTTATCCTGCAGGACGTCATATGACGTCCAGTGTGGATAACTGAACCACTTCCCAGACGTCAATATGCTATTGACTGGGCGGGAAGTGGTTAAGGGCCCTGCTCATAGGAGCTTACAATCTAAAATTTGTCAAAACCTTAGAGTGCACACAGCTTTACTTTTAGTGTATAACGGGCAACACATCACATTTTTATCTGCAAGATTATAGAAACATACTTACGGTAAGTCATTATTCTTACAAAGCATTCCAACATAATATTAAAAAAGACACATGTTCAAAACACCCACCCCCACTACACAATCCACATATACATACATTGGTGACCATGTTCTGCTGGAATCTGCATTTCTGTGTACATGATTAAGCAATGAGATCCAAGAGTAGAAGGTCAGCAGATGCTTCCAAACGATTTTGCATGGTCAGACAGGAACAATACACACACAATTTTTGATTGAAAAAATGCACAAGAATTTCAGCAAATAACACTAGTTGAGTGGTCTGTCAATCTGCACAATATCAATCCTTCTCCCCCCCCCCCCAAATCACAGCAAAAAACCTGGCCTTCTCAGACCAAACGATCCCCGATACTGCAGGCCTTTATATAAGAGAGGTTGTATTGTTAGCAAACTGATACACGCCCAATAGAAGTACACGCCCAATAGAAGTACACTCCCACCAGTATCTTTCAATCTGTCCCTTCGTGTATGTCTAAAGTGATTTCACCTGATGGGTAGGAAGACATAATACTATTTGCAACTGTGTTAGCCCTTGGCCATGTGCATCAAATCTCCAACTACAGGGCAAAGATCCGAGTCCATTTGCATGCACATAAACAAAGCAACAGTTTTCTAAGCATATGTACCTGTGCAGTGTAAACCCTACAATTTTAAATGTCCACGTCCCTGGGCATGATTAGTGCTAACAAACATTAACATCAGTCCCTGGCTCCAATGAGCTTCCAATCTAAAGTCCAAAACTAACTTTTTTACATTAGAGACTATTTTGACAGGAGACAAATAAAATACCAGCATGTCTTTGGATTGTGGTGAGAAACCCACACAGGGATAACATATAAACTTCAACACAAGCATTAGCATGTTGGGGAATTGAACCAGCAACCCCAGTGCTGGTAGACGGAATTGCTACCCACTTAGCCACCAGGCAGCCTCACACATGTCCTCTGCATCTCTGTGATGTGAACCAGCCCTAAGTCCATAGCCATGTTCAGTGTCTCCAAGCAATATACAATATATTGGCCTTAGTATTGGGACGCCTGCCTTTAAACGCACATGAACTGTAATGGCACCCAAGTCTTAGTCCCTAGGGTCCAATATTGAGTTGGCCCACCCTTTGCAGCTATAACAGCTTCAACTCTTCTGGGAAGGCTGTCCACAAGGTTTAGGAGTGTGTCTATGGGAATGTTTGACCATTCTTCCAAGTGCATTTGTGAGGTCAGGCACTGATGTTGGACGAGAAGGCCTGGCCTACAGTCTCTACTCTAATTCATCCCCAAGGTGTTCTGTTGTGTTGAGGTCAGGACTCTGTCCAGGCCAGTCAAGTTCCTCCACCCCAAACTCACTCATCCATGTCTTTATGGACCTTGCTTTGTGTACTGGTCCAAATCATTTGGTGGAGGGATATTATGGTGTGGGGTTGTTTTTCGGGGGTTGGGCTCTGCCCCTTAGTTCCAGTGAAGGGAACTCTTAAGGCATCAGCATACCGAGACATTTTGGACAATTTCATGCTTCCAACTTTGTGAGAACAGTTTGGGGATGGCCCCTTCCTGTTCCAACATGACTGCACACCAGTGCACAAAGCAAGGTCCATAAAGACATGGATGAGCGAGTTTGGGGTGGAGAAACTTGACTGGCCTGCACAGAGTCCTGACCTCAACCCGATAGAACACCCTTTGGCTGAATTATAGCAGAGACTGTGAGCCAGGCCCTCTCATCCAACATCAGTGCCTGGCCTCACAAATGCACTTCTGGAAGAATGATCAACCATCTCCATAGACACACTAAACCAGGGATATGCAATTAGCGGACCTCCAGCTGTTGCAAAACTACAAGTCCCATCATGCCTCTGCCTCTGGGAGTCATGCTTGTGGCTGTCAGAGTCTTGCTATGCTTAATGGGACTTGTAGTTCTACAACAGCTGGAGGTCCGCTAATTGCATATCCCTGCACTAAACCTTGTGGACAGCCTTCCCAGAAGCTTTTCTAGCTGCAAAGGGTGGGCCAAATCAAATTTTAACCCTACGGACTAAGACTGGGCTGCCATTAAAGTTCATGTGTGTGTAAAGGCAGGTGTCCCAATACTTTTGGCTAAATTTCGTATCTGGCAAGATTTACAATGGTGGTGGAACCCTCCTACACATAATTTATGACATTTAGACATATTTTTAAGACCTGGGAGATGAGACAACTTTTCTACATGAAGCAGCATGTTTGGGATTAGAACCCAGACACTCTGGGTTGCAAAGCAGAAGTTCTAACCTCTAAGCCACAGAGCTGCAGAGATGTGAGATCCTCATGCACATAAATACACAAAAATACTGCATTTCTTTGGGTTTTACAGGTGATGGAATTACATTACTCAAGAGTTATTCTTCTTGATTTATTCTGTGAAATTTGGTGTTTTTTTGTGGGTGAGTTTAGAATAGTGATATTACCCTCAAATTTTGGGGAATTACATTTTGATTCCTGATGTTGGAACACATATCAAATTTTTGGGGCTCAAATTATGATTATTTAGAAATAATAAAAAGCACAAAAAAATGTGACTCATTTTAAATTTGCATCAGCAATGGTATTGTTTGTGGTTTGTAAAGACACCTGTGTGAGTTTGGGTAAAGATTGTTGTGAGATGGAGAGTAACAAGTGAAAGTGACAGAGAAAAATATATTTTATCAAAACATTCCACATTCCACATTCCACATTCTTAAAAACAAAATATTTTAATTACAAGGAACATTGTTGCAAAGGAAAATGTATTTCAGAGAAAGAAACATTTCATCTCAACATTAAAATAATTAATTTGTGAAAGTTACAATTGTATCATTAGAATCAGTGGCTAAAACATGCATTGGACTAAAATAGAGCAGATTTTCACCTCCAAAAAATGCTCTTTAATTAGCTATCTTTTTGGTATTTACTATAACTCTTGTGAAAAAAGACATTTGAGTTAAAATTTGAGTTAATTTAGGTCTGAGCATGCTTTATTTGTCCAAAAAACAAGGAATTTTTCACTTCTCAGACTTTTAAAGATATTTCAGTGTAGAAATCACTTTTTCGCACAGTTTAAAAGCAGATTATCTTTAAATAATATACCACATATTTCAGTACCATTTAGGCAATTATATCATGCTCTAAACATTATTTCCATGTGCAATTCTCCAACTTTTAGTAGAGTAAGGATTTGGGCGCTATTTGGATTCTGGGAGCTATAGTAAATTAGATTTTGGGAGTATTCTCTCTCCAGCGCTATAGTGAATACTGTTTTAGCGCTAATTAGCGCAAATTTGTGGCAATTAGCGCTAATTAGCGCTAATTAGCGCTGCAATGCTATAGTAAATTACCCCCTATGTGATTGTCTAGATTTATTTCCACATTTTGTCTCTCATAATTGAGGTTTACCTATGATGACAATTACAGGCCTCTCTCATCTTTTTAAGTGGGAGAACTTGCACAATTGGTGGCTGACTAAATACTTTTTTGCCCCACTGTATTAGAACCAATCCCACAATTACCAGCATTGATATTGGAGGTTATCCACATAAAATTTGTATGTTTGCGGATGACATCTTGCTATTCATGTCATCACCACAAGTATCAGGACCTAACCTTCTACCTATTCTAGATAAATTTGCAGCCTTTTCTGGCTTGGTCATTAACCCCAAAAAATGTTTAGCTCTTAATATTTCACTTACAGATGCAGAATTAATCCCAACAAAAGCAGCACTCCCCTTCTCTTGGGCAGAGAAATCATTACCATATTTAGGAATACACCTAACAGCCTCCATAACAGAATTATTCTCAGCCAATTATCCCCCCCCTATTGAAACAGATCACAGCCTTATTAAAACAATGGTCCCATCTCCCACTATCCTGGATAGGTAAGATCAATGCATCTAAAATGACTATCCTGCCCAAACTACTTTATTTTTTTAGAACCCTGCCAATCCCAATCCCTTACTATTATCTAAGGTTGATCCAAAAAAGAACAAATAACTTTATATGGGGTACCTCTAAACCGCGCATATCGATCCACACATTACATCTCCCTAAAACACATGGTGGTCTATGCTACCCCAATTTTGATGCCTATTACAAGGCTGCTCACTTAGCTAGTCTTCCAAAGTACCACGCAACACAGGAATGTCCCCTATGGGTATCGATAGAGGCCTCAGATAGTGACCCTCTGTTGATTTCCAATTTAATATGGATGAGGCCCAGAGATAGGCGTGATTTGAGTAATCCAATAAGAAAACACTTCTTATCCCTTTGGGATAAATCTAAAATTAAACATCATTTGCAGTCGGTTCACAACCCCCTCTTATCTTTCCTTAAAAACCCGGCCTTCTATCCGGCTTGGATATTCCCGAACACTTTTAAAGCCTGGACAACTTCAGGTATACTGACATTACATGACTTGGTCACTTCAGAAAATTTTGTACCTTTCTCTACACTCAGAGAGAAGCACAAATTACCAGAATCAGAACAGTTCAGATACCTCCAAATCAAAAATGTATTTTCCCCACTCATACTAGTTGCAACACCCTTGACCCACTTATCTATTTTTGAGAAAATTTGTAAAAAAGATCCACTTACCAGAGGAACGATATCAATCCTCTGTAACCAAATTCTAGTAGGCCCTAATTATGACAAACCAACCTATGCTCAAAAATGGGAGGAGGACCTGGGACGCACCCTAGATGACACTGAATGGACTAAGATTTGGTCAACCATAAAATCATCCTCACCCAATGTCATCGCGATGGAAACAAATTACAAGGTCCTGACATGGTGGTACCTGGTACCAACAAGAGTAGCGAAGTTTTCACCTACACATTCAGCTCTTTGCTTTAGGGGCTGTTCAGACTTGGGCACACACTTGCATGTATGGTGGACGTGCCCAATAACACAACTTTTTTAGAAAGAAATCTTTGCAATGGCGTCTAAAATGTTCCGACAGCAGATACAGCCTGACCCGTTTACGGCACTACTTAACCTAAAACCGGAAAGCTTAAAAAAATTTCAATTTAAACTCTTTACTCCACTTTTAACTGCAGCAAAACAAACGATAGCCAAAGCATGGAAATCCCCAACATTAGGGTTGGCAGAAACAATTCACAGAATGAACACCACAATGTCACACACCAAAATAATAGCCACTGACGGAGACCAATTCCCAAAATTCCCAAAACTTTGGCTCCCATGGATAAAACACTATTTACCTCCGGATTTTAACAATGAGGTCCTTTTGCCATGGTAGCGGATTAATAGTTTCAATGCAAATCCCATGTACCTAAGGAATGGTAAACCATATGCATCGTACTGGTTCATGGACCGACCTTGTGGACTTTCTCTCTCTCTCACTATTTTCTTTCTCTCTTTACTCTCCTTTATTTTTATTATGAGTAATATTGTTCTTCACTACAATTAACATAAGTTATTATACCACCATCTTTGTGTATAACGTAATGGCAATTTGTTACACGTTAAGACACGGTGGTAATGAATACAATGTTACCCACCGACTATCTAGTTAGTGAAGATCTAATTAATTAAATTTAAATATTTTATGTTATGTATTACTTACTTATAGAATATTTTTATGTAAATTTTATTTATCTGTATCCTTGCATAAATAACCAAAGTATGTATTTATTATTATGCAACCAATAAATATTATTGACAAGGAAAAACAAGAAACACAAACACAAAAAAGAGAGAGATTCTATTCCATATAGCAACATTCAAAGAGCAGGGGAGAAAAAATAAAATTACATACTTACCCCCCGATCTTTATAAAGGTTACACAGTACTCACAAAAGTGGATGAGATGAGATGCCAGCTACACAGAAAACACTGAAAAGATGACCAGCAAAGGAAAAAAAAAAGAAGGAAAAATGTAATAATTGACCAGCAAAGAAAAAAATGACCAGCAAATAAAAAAATAAAAAATTTATATAAAATAAAGGAGGATAATCATTAAAGGAAAAATAATAAGTTATACATTGCATATGTCAATCATAAATAATAAAAAAAAATTGACCAGCAGAATTTTTTTTACAATTTTGAAAAAAATTCTAAATGTTTTACTTTTTACTATAATAAATATCCCCAAAAATATATAAAAAACATTTTTTTTCCTCAGTTTAGGCTGATACGTATTCTTCTACATATTTTTGGTAAAAAAAATCGCAATAAGCATTTATTGATTGGTTTGCGCAAAACTTATAGCGTCTACAAAATAGGGTACTGTTTTATGGCATTTTTATTAATATTTTTTTTTTCTTACTAGTAATGGCGGCGATCAGCGATTTTTATCGTGACTGTGACATTATGGCGGACACATCGGACAGTTTTGACACCATTTTGGGACCATTGTAATTTTTACAGCGATCAGTGCTATAAAAATGCACTGATTACTGTAAAAATGACACCGGCAGTGAAGGGGTTAACCTGTATGGGGCACTGAAGGGGTTAAGTGTGACCTAATGAGTGATTCTTACTGTGTGGGTGCGTGGCTTGGCGTGTGACATCACTGGGAACAGACGATCAGTGACACTCTCACTAGGAAGAACGGGACACCGGCGGCGATCGGTTCCGCGAGTCCCGCGGGTGCGGTCATGGAGCTCAGGATCGGGTCGCCAGCGTGCCACCGGCGGCGTGCGCGTGACCCACGGCTGGTCATCTTTAAGGGGACATATATATACGTGCTTATGCCCAGCCGTGCCATTCTGCTGACGTATATGTACAGACGGTGGTCCTTATGTGGTTAAACAATCGCTCAGTCTTCTCGTAGTGCGGCCCACATATTGAACCCTGCAAGCCTTACATGTGATCAAATAGATCACATATCTTGTGTTGCAATAAATAAAGCTTTTAATGTTGTAAATTCTATTGTTAGAGGTAGATTGAAATGTATATCCTTTTACAACACGAGGACAGCACGGGCAATTATTGGAGCCACATTTAAAGACCCCTTTAAAATCCAGCCAGGTCCTAGTAGTGGAACCGGACCTGAACTCACTAGGTGACAGTAAGTTACTTAAAGAAGGGGCTCGATGGGAGAGAATAGGAATATTGCGTGCCAAAATATTTCTGATTTTCCTAAACTCAAGGCTTGTCTATTTGTAATCCTTATGCTGCTAGCATTGGTAAATAGATAGGAAAGTATATCACATTTACTTGCTTTACATTTCTTACACATTACTTTGAGTTACTTCTTCACATTTCTTCAAGTTCCATGCCTAGGCATAGATCCCAGGAGTATTCAGGAGGGAAGAAGGGGTTTTCTCAATGCTAGGGGTTGATTTTTTGCAAAATAAAGCATGGAGATGTGGATTAACCACTTAAGGACTGCCGCACGACGATGTACGTCGACAGAATGGCACGGACAGGCACAAGGGCGTACAGGTACGTCCCCTTTAAGAACCTGTCCATGGGTCGCGCTCACAACCCGGTCCGAAGCTTCATGACCACGCCTGCGGGACCCGATCGCAGCCGGTGTCCCACGATCGGTTCACAGAGATGAAGAACGGTGAGAGGTAAGTGTAAACAAACCTTTCCTCGTTCTTCCTAGTGACAGTGTCACTGATTGTCTGTTCCCTGTCATAGGGAACGACGATCAGTGATGTCACACACCAAGCCACGCCCCCTTCAGTTAGAATCACTCATTAGGTCACACTTAACCCCTACAGTGCCACCTAGAGGTTAAACCCTTCACTGCAAGTGTAATTTTCACAGTAATCAGTGCATTTTTATAGCACTGGTCGCTAGGGATGAGCTTCGAGTTCGAGTCGAACATGCGGGGGGCTTATTGGAATCTGGAAGACCCCTTTAACAAAGGGGACCCCCAGATCCCGGCCCCCCCCTATGTGAATTGGTAAGGGGTACATTGTACCCCTACCATTTCACAAAGAAAGCGTAAAAAAATGTTTAAAAAAACACACAAACACCTTGAAAAAGTCCTTTATTTAAAAAAAAAAAAAAAAAAAAAACATTCCAGCGGTGAAATCCAGTGTCCCGCGGCGATCCCGATGTCCAGCGCTGTCCTTCATTGGTTGTGCCTGAGCAGACCTGATGGGGAACTCCCTCTCAGTATTTTAAATGTATAGACCCGCCCCTTCTAAAGTTCCCCATCAGGTCCGCTCAGCAGACCAGATGCGGAACATGACAAGGGGCGGGTCTATACATGTATTACCAAAGTGAGAGCAGTTCCCCATTAGGTCCGCCCCCACGGTATGTCGGACCCGCCTACGTCATTGGCTTGAGCGGGGAACTTCCTTCACTGTGTAATTTAAATTTACATAGTGAAGGAAGTTCCCCGCTCAAGCCAATGACGTAGGCGGGTCCGACATACCGAGGGGGCGGACCTGATGGGGAACTGCTCTCACTTTGGTAATACATGTATAGACCCGCCCCTTCTCATGTTCCGCATCTCGTCCGCTGAGCGGACCTGATGGGGAACTTTAGAAGGGGCGGGTCTATACATTTAAAATACTGAGAGGGAGTTCCCCATCAGGTCCGCTCAGGCACAACCAATGAAGGACAGCGCTGGACATCGGGATCGCCGCGGGACACTGGATTTCACCGCTGGAATGTTTTTTTTTTTTTATTAAATAAAGGACTTTTTCAAGGTGTTTGTGTGTTTTTTTAAACATTTTTTTACGCTTTCTTCGTGAAATGGTAGGGGTACAATGTACCCCTTACCAATTCACATAGGGGGGGGGGCGATATCTGGGGGTCCCCTTTGTTAAAGGGGTCTTCCAGATTCCGATACGCCCCCCGCCCGCAGACCCCCACAATCACCGGGCAAGGGTTGTGGGGATGAGGCCCTTGTCCCCATCAACATGGGGACATCCTCCCCATGTTGAGGGCATGTGGCTTGGTACGGTTCAGGAGGGAGGGGGGGCCGCTCTCTCGTCCCCCCCTTTTCCCCTGCGGCTGGCCAGGTTGCATGCTCGGATAAGGGGTCTGGTATGGATTTTTAGGGGGACTCCACGTCATTTTTTTTTAAAATTTGGGGTGGAGTTCCCCTTAAAATCCATGCCAGATCTGAAGGGCCTGGAATGGATATTTGGGGGAACCCCACGTCAATTTTTTTTTAAATTTGCGGCGGGGTTCCCCTTAATATCCATTCCAGACCTGAAGGGCCTGGTAATTGAATTCTGGGGAACCCCCACGCTTTTTTTTATTTTTTTATCAATGACTTTTGTATGTATTGCCGGGAGCCGACAATTCATTAATAGCCGCGAGTCAGTTTTAAATGCATTTTTTTCTTTCAAAAATGACATTTTTTGCAGGGACAGTTCTAAGCACGGGAAACATGCGCCACTTCACATGCATATCATACACACCCCCCAGGTATGAATTTTAAAGGAATATTTCACTTTTATTTTTTCATTTTAAGCATTATTAAAATCACTGCTCCCGAAAAAACGGCCGTTTTTAAAACTTCTTTTTGCATTGATACATGTCCCCTGGGGCAGGACCCAGGTCCCCAAACACTTTTTAGGACAATAACTTGCATATTAGCCTTTATAATTAACACTTTAGATTTCGAACGTTCGAGTCCATTGTATTTAATAGGGTTCTAAAGTTTACACAAACATTTTGTCTGTTCGCAGGTTCTGGTGCGAACCGAACAGGGGGGTGTTCGGCTCATCCCTGCTGGTCGCTGTAAAAATGACAATGGTCCCAAAAATGTGTCAAAAGTGTCCGATGTGTCCGCCATAATGTCGCAGTCATGATAAAAATCGCTGATCGCCGCCATTACTAGTAAAAAAAATATTAATAAAAATGCCATAAACTACCCCCTATTTTGTAGATACTATAACTTTTGTGCAAACCAATCAATAAATCATCCCCACAAAAAAGTCACCACTGGTTCAACTTGAAAAACATGTATGCCCTGAAATGTATAGCCACACCAACATCATGCCCATATGTCATTGTTAGGGTATTTATACTGAAATATTAAACAGTATTATATTCTTGGAAATATGCAAAATCTATAATTTTGGAGATTTCCACGTATTTTCACAAATCAACCCAAGGAACTCAAATTTGTTTATCTGCGCTAAGTTAATGACAGAAATGAATACAATATTGTGCAAATATATATATATATATATATAGATATATATATATATCTATATATATATATATATATATATTTACTAAAATCAGTGCAAACTAATATCAAAATATAACTGGTGATAAACACAGAATATTATTTTAAATATCAACAATTTGAGTATTACAGATAATGAGACAGCAACCATAAACTCTTGTTTTAAAAGACCAATATCTTAAAACTTGGCAACTGCTTTGTAAATGCTTAACAGTTTCTCAATGACACCGCAACTTAAGAAAACAAACAAGTGTTGAAATTGACACGTGATTCCTCTCAAACAAACAGATCTGCAAGCTCAAACTTTAAAAACACACAGAGAGACTGTTGTACTGTATATCAACTTGTTAATTTAACCAAGACGTATAGTTTAAGGTAAAAATACATTTAGAATGAATTTGTGTTAAGCACATATCATAGCAAAACCATTGTACCGACTTTGGAATTAGCTTCTGTAGAGATATACAAAGATGTGTATTTCTCTTATAATTGGAATATAATTATGTCATACTGCTGGTAGAAATAAAACAATTCCAATGCTATGCCACAAAGATTAAATGGTTTAGTCATGTACATACCCACACAATTAAATTTACCAATAGGCAAAAAAAATTATACTTTACCAGAAATATAAGACTATTTTGTTTGAGAGATATCAGCTGTGCATTCCAAGGACACCCTTTTCCTACATAGACCTTACCGTTCTTTTTTTTGTTCTTCCTCCTTCCCCCTCCTTGCTTTATCCCGCCCAGAAAGTGAGTGTGTATTTGCCTTTCATGTAACTAATAACATCAAATGACGTGTTATTTACCATGTAATCATGACAACATTATCTAGAAGCCCATTTTGGGCTTTTAGCATCATTATCAACAGGGGGCAGTGTTGTATTAAAAATGAATTTGGAATGTTATCTGAAATGTAAAAAAAACTTTAAATAACCTTTGACTTAGGCTTAGAAATAAACAATAAAATATACTGGCTTGTCATACATATGTCGTACTTCTCCAGACTTCTTGTCTGAAACTCAGATATATGGTTTTGAGAATGTCTAACCCACACAATTACCTAACTCTCACATATCTTGGGAGTTAGGTAATATGGCACTAAAATCCCATGTATTATTTCACGAGAATTTTCACTCTCAGAATCCCCATACATTTAACTTATTCATAGTATTACAAACATGCGTCCTTATGTTAATACAGATATACCAATGCATTTTTATGAATATATCCAAACAATATATTATAAATATATTAAAAAAATTATCATAAAAATACATAACCCAAAGATATATGTAAAATGATTCACTCAAGTAGCATATAATCTCTCCAATATAATGTCATTGGAATATAATAGGAATTATTGCTAATATAATTATTTACAGTGAATAATGCAATACATTTCAATAACAGCTTGTGAATACGTCCTTATGTTCTCGGTCATTAAAAGAAGAGAAAAAAAATATGTTTCTGTTAAACATGATTTATTATTCTCCCTGTAGCAGACACCCAGGCCTCATGGCTGGCTTCTTATCTCAGTTGGCTGTCAGAAATCAAATTTATGACTTTGTAGAATATTTGGAGAGGCCCTTAAAATCTTCTTGTGAGATTCTCTTGTTTCAAAGATATTAAAGTTAACCTCTTAAAAAATGTTTTTGAACAAGATGGCTCCTAAGCTGCTTACAAAACCACATGTTAAAATAATATCATTAAAAATTAATTATTTTAGTTCTTTTAACTTTATTAATTCTGACATCATGTCCATGTTGATGTCCTACATTATCTACCAATCACAGATCCGCCACTTTTTACATCTGTGCTTCCTGGCATTAACTCTGCAGTGCCTGATCGATTTTCTGCCAATTTCTGCATGCAATTTCCATCCTGAGACTCTCCAGTGGTGATTGCTTTGTGATGAATGATATGCCTGTTGATTTTAACTACATGTGAGTGCATCCATGCTTTTTATTATTTTTATGCAATAAACTATAAAACTATAAACCATATGCTCATATGGTCGTGCTATTTTCTGGAGGATCCATCCGCTCCTTACTGAGGAGCTGGACAATCCAAGAGTGATAGTTTACTTTGGACTTTTAAAGGGACCAGTCCCTTCTGTCTAACAGAGACTAATTGCGCCATAGTAGTGATTGTATTTTCTATGACGTGTCTATCTATCTAGCTATCTATCTAGCTAATACTATCTTCCTATATCTAAATCTACAACTGTGCAGATGACCAACATATACATCCATCATGCTAAAAAGATTTACAAATGTTTGGTGTCTAACATCCCACCACAGTCAGTCACAATAAATTAGTTTCTACAAATAATGCAGACACTCACATTTATCATTATGTTGCCTCTCACCATTGTGCTACTGCATGTGCATGCACTTTTGTGAACTGGTATTTTTAAGATGCACTAATTTGTTAATCTCATAGTAAATTAGCTCCATAAATGCTTTAGCAGCAAAATGTCAACCAGTTAGAATTTAAGTCTGATATACATTTAGAAACAGCTAACTTATACATATCAACAAGAAGATGTTGAACTTTGACATTTAAGTTTCTGGTCAGCAGTATTAAAAATTCCCTTGTATGTGTTCTGAATTTTCTGTAAGATAGAATCTCTGAGCCAACCATGATATACCAGTGTTCTTCCAATTTTTTTTACAGTACCTATTATCTCTTCCTTTCTATGTGGTTTTATTTTATTCCTTTCCATAACTCAAAGCACTTTAGCATACACTTCTTCACTGAAACATGATAGTTAATAGATAACAGAGGACAGGAGAATGAAGATGCAATTTCGTGTACAGTACAAAAAAAGATCTGCTATTTTTACCAAAGGTGAGGTGTTGTACATAACTACAAAATCCTGAGGCTATACTGAGGCTCTTTATAGGTAATTCTACATAGTTCTACAATGCTGCAGCTGGACTGAAAAGATCCTTCTTACATAAAAGCATACCGAACTCACATTAACTTACTCAAATGTCATACAGAGTGTCAATTTGTAGTGTCACCCACATTTAGTATCAACATTTATGAGTTGCCTTTAAATTCAAAATGTCACTGTTATAACATTGTGCTTTAATGGTCCTCAACAGACAGGCTTGTTCCATGTCATTTCCAGTTTATTAAAGATCAGAACAAGATAATTTGTGGCGATATCTGTCATTTTTGTTTCTAATTAAGCCAACAAGCAACACCAAAGTGTTTGCAAATACATTACTCTCTGTATATATTTTTTTATTAAATTATAAAGAATATCAAACAACCTAGGAATTCATAGGATCATCTAAAAATACATTGCTTTATCTTCAGTGTGTTGGATTCTGTCAATGTGCAGTATGTCTTTGGAAAATAATATTTGGGCACAGGGCTCATTAATCTCGAGAGTCTCAAGATCATGCTTATATGATAGGTTGTTCCTATTTAATGAGAAGAGTCAACACGATCAAGTAGCTAGTTGTCACTGTGTCCTGTGAAATATAATCATATATGCATTCTCTCATTGGATAATTTAATGAATCATAAACTAATGCACACAGGCAGCTTTGGAGTCTGAGTAAAAATTGCAGTTAGTGCATCAAAATTGTAACTGGGTCAGCTTATTTTGGAAAGAAGTAAAAACACTTAAAGCAAAGATATCTGAATTTGGCCAAGGGATATGAAGAAATTAAACATAACTTTCCCATATGGCAGGCAAATCTGTCTCTTCTAACAACACGAGATGAAACATATCTATTTTGCTTTAATGAATACAAATAGAAAGAGTGAGACATATTTGAGAAAAGAATTACTGATAGCTAGGCTTAATTAAAATAGTTTTCAAACAGAAGACTGATTTGCAGAACAATTTATAAAACAATATGACTATTTTGTCATCTGTGAAAAAGTGACTTTAAATAATGTGGAACAGTAATTTTTTGTTTTTAATATATATGTATTTCTATAAAATTCACACAAAACTCAGAAGAGAAATTATGATAATTGTACTTAATGGCACTGCTTAGCAATATACATGATTTACTGTAGCAATGAATAACTACCTGATTAAAGAAATTATTTAAACAGATTTTAATAAGTATGGACGAGTACAGCATTAGTTAGTTTTGACAGACATCTAAGCCATTGCAAATTATGCATGCTAGATACATACTTTGCTGGTATCCACAGCATTGTTTTATTTTCATTGTTATTTTGCATTGCTATTTTTTTTGTTTTTCTTGCTGGTATTGTTTTTACATAGGATTACTGTAACTAATCAGTGCTGTGAGTTTCATATAATTAGATAGTATAATATACTGTATATTTCTCAAATGTGACTAAAACTAAAAACAACCAGCTTCATTCTGAATAAAGATACATTAGGATGATACATTTTAGTTTAATTTACAATATCATTTTTATTTACATTTTATTAAATGTGTAACAATGAGAATAGTTCTCTACATTAAGTATTTTTTTTTAGCAAGCCTAAATCTCAGTTACTGTTGGTATTGTTTAATTTATTTTATTAAAAGTTTAATATCGTTAGCTCACTGACCCCTTTCTTTGCATTACTTTTTCACTGCAAATAATGACATGGCTTTTCCAGTTAAGCTAATAGATTTCAGCTTGCCAACTGGAATTATAACAGCTGTATTGAATGATTTTGTTAGACAGTTATTTAGACAAGCCAGCTAAACAACAACAAGGAAGATTTTAAGTACAAAATTCATGGAATATATACAATCATTTCATCTACTTGTCCTATACTGTATTAATTAATTTAGTTAATTAAATAAGAAAATGAGTAAAAACTGTTTGATAGGACCTTGATGATTACCTTTGCCAGGCTAAACTAAGATATCAAAGGAATAGTCATAACTCATTCACATGTCTCAACTCTTTTATGTGATTTAACAAAGGTTAGCCACTTTAATCAAGAGGAGTCAGAGCACTTATGATTACAAATCAGCTGGATCATAAAAAGCAGAACAGAGCCTTTACAGTTTCATCAACCCTGTTGTTCTTTTAATATGTTTTTAAGAAGAATACAATACAATATGTGATTACAATTCACTTGGGGAACAGAGTAAAATGGCAGAGGATGACAGTTAAGATTTCTATGCAATTTTTATTCTACCATTGTTAACTATCCTGATGTCTGAAAAGCTCTTTAAATATCTGCAAGACTTTTTTCTACTTTTATTTAAAGGACAAGTGTACATGTTGTAAAAAAAAGTGTATTATCCTCCATAGTTTGTCTTCTCCAGACCATTTTCTTTTTCAGATCTTGACATGCTTGTACAGCGAGCTTAAGTGTGACCTTACTCCAAAATTAGAGACATCCCTTTCAAATTTTTACATGACAAACATCAACAAGATTTGACAGCTGGGTGGGTATGCAAGGGAATTCTATCTCAAAGAGACATAGTTGCCCTTCCCAGTGAAAGTGTCTTTGTAATGGGCCCCATAAACATTTTACCTTTGTTGCAGACACTGACAGTATCCAGTGCCTTTGGCATGTGACCTCTTCTCATGTAGATTTTCTAGGGTCTAGCAGTCAACCTCTGGGCCTGAGCAGTGTCTTGTGACTGGGGGGGGGTGATGTCACCACTCCCTTAATATCTGACATTAGGCATTTTTGTGTCAGCTGCAATGTCAGCTGCAATGGAGGCAGGAGTGGTGAGGGAGCCCTGGCAAAATGAATATCAGTGGTCATGTGGGGCCTTTACAAAGACACTGTTACTCTACCATGAAAAACCATGGACTTAAATACTAAAGGCCAATACAGGCATACCCCACTTTTAAGTACACAATGGGTTTTATTTACTAAAGCTGGAAAGCGCAAAATCTGTCTGTCAATGAGATTCCAGGTTTTATCACCAGGCTTAATTGAACAAGCTGGGGTTAGAAGCTCATTGGTTTTTATGCAGAAGTGAGCCTGATTTTGGGCTTTCCAGCTTTAGTAAATAAAACCCATTGTGTACTTAAAAGTGGGGTATGCCTGTAGACTGTTCACTTTGCACGGGAAGTTGCACTTTGCAAGTGCAAATTTTGGAGAATTATCCCCAAAGCTTAGTGAATGAGTTGCAGCTCTGCTGACTCCCATCATCCAAACATATGCAAGCAAAAATGCTATTTTTTTTTACATGTTCCTTGACACAATTGTGTATTTCTTTATGGAAATTTCACCACATTCACTAAGCTCTGCGGAAAATGAGTGAAACTTCCTTTGCAATGTGGAAAGCCTATTTAATATATTAACTAAATTTGGTCTCATCAACTAAGATGACACACGTGCCAGAGAGAATAAATACAGTATACAAAGGACCCCTGAATAAGTAGGTATTAAATGCGACCCCAAATGGTAATGTTAAAAAATATATACTTTAAATATGGACTATATGAATCAATGGAAAACACAACACATACTAAGTGTAATCAACACCTCCACCCATCACTAAAAATAACAACGCTGTTATTATTAAAAACAACCCACAGTCTAGTCTCAAAGATGACGAAGTCTAAACAAAAAATACTAATAGTCACAATCACTCATAAAATACCATCTGTGTTTCCGTGCTCAAAAACAGAGCATACATACAGTATCTCACAAAAGTGAGTACACGCTCACATTTTTGTATATATTTTATTATATCTTTTCATGTGACAACACTGAAGAAATGACACTTTGCTACAATGTAAAGTAGTGAGTGTACAGCCTGTATAACAGTGTAAATTTGCTGTCCCCTCAAAATAACTCAACACACAGCCACGAATGTCTAAACCACTGGCAACAAAAGTAAATACACCCCTAAGTGAAAATGTCCAAATTGGACCCAATTAGCCATTTTTCCTTCCCGGTGTCATGTGACTCGTTAGGGTTACAAGGTCTAAGGTGTGAATGGGGAGCAGGTGTGTTAAACTTGGTGTTATCGCTGTCACTCTCTCATACTGATCACAGGAAGTTCAACATGGCTCCTCATGGAAATGTACTCTCTGAGGATCTGAAAAAAAGAATTGTTG